>OX392504.1:26543227-28943227 GCA_947623375.1 Apotomis capreana
AAGGATTCAGTTTATTAATTTTTGACAGAGATTAGATGTGTAATTTTAACTGTAAAGTTTATTTAATTGAGCCGAGGCAATCAAAATTTCCGGTTTTGTTACCTTAATTCAAACGGGAAATAAAATAAACACATACGAATTACATTGAATTTATTTATTAGTTAACATAGTAATAACCAATACGCGTATATTTTTTCATAAAAATTGCTTACTTATTCCGATAAGTTAAAGATATAATGGTAACTACTCTTGTACGTTACCATTTAGTCAAAACTCAGGTTTGAAATTACAATATCACGCGTATTAAATTGAGTTATTTAAAATATCTTTGAAGAACAATTTATTAGACCATCTAAATAATATTTTAAACATGTATTAAATGTATGTTATTAAACAAATAATTAACAAAAAACAACAAAAACCTCTAATATTTTCAAGGGACAGTAACAATAATAGGAACCTTGGTAACAAAATCGGAACTATTAAGCATAGTGTACAATTAGTACACTTACAATATTAATTAGATGCTTAACAACTCACTTTAATAGTAATTACATTTCTTACTATATAATTATTAGTTTTGTATCACAAAAAATAATTAATTAGTGCTTAAATAATGTGCCAATTCAAGCAGAATTGACATGAGATCTTCTGTTATTATTCAAGAGTATTGTTTATAGGAACAATACAATAAATCACAAAATGCAGTTTTGACTACTTGTAGACGTGATCAGATCACAAGAAAGAATCCAAATAATAATAAAATTAAACATCAAAAAGTACAGTAAAATCAGAGTATTACAGTACCTACACGGCAATCTTTTTAAGTTAGTATAGAAATGCCCATATTAAATGAGCGTTATGAAGTCTGGTTTTATTATTTAAAATTTGGCCCAATATTTAAATGTATTTTTATTCTGAGTATAATAAGTAGGGCATCACAAAACAAAATACAACAAAAAATACATACATGGCCACTTTTTTTAGTGCTCCATACATTAGGAACTTTTTTCTGGAGTAATCTGGAGGCAATAAAACGGAAATATAAAAATAAATAACAATATTGTATCCATTAATGGCACTAAATGGCAACCTTTTTTCAACTGTGCCCGTTAGAAATTAAAAAAGAAAAAAAATGACCCACCCTAATAAATATGCAATCTGGGGCTTTACGAATTATCGCCCGTGGTTTGTCTAAAGTTTTACGTCTTGCCTTGGCCGGGATGTGGGATTTTCGTCCCGCGAAGCGGGCGTAAATCCCGCTTTACGGTCAAGGGTGACGTAAGTGGTTTTATTTAACAATTAATATTTACAATTACCAATGATAATAAACATATCGTTTGTACAGTATAAAAATAAAAAAAAAACGTAAAAAAAGCCTCATTTTTTTCTTCAGCTAGAAAAGAAATCAATAATATCATTTAATTCAAAATCAGAAACTTTCGCTTTATAATATATGTTTTTATTAAAATTGAAAATATATTTATTAATTTTTTTTAAAGAGAAATATATATATTGTATTACGTCATTCTCTATAGTCTATACTACTCCTTAGACTTTCTTTTTTGTTACCTTCACTTCCTAGTCATACGAAACGATTCAAAAGTAACAAAAAAGAAAGTAACGAAGTGATGCTCGGACGTTTTAAAAAATATTTTAACCGAATTTAATGAATAACTCGAATATTGTATGTACTGTATCTTAGTCGTAATAATATGATTAAGTGATGAGTTGAAACAAAACTGAAGAAAAAGTGAAACTTACCAAGTTATCCCGTAACAAACAAGGAGTTCAAATTTTCGGTTGCCACCAACGGCGAGCGTGTTTCTACCGCTGCGTTTGATAGACTGTCAACATGCCAAGATGGCCACTCTTAAAAATATCCCTAGTGTTACCACTTTCCTATAAAACTACAATTGAATTAACAAAACCCCAGAATTCTATGAAAATAGCGTAACAAACACCGGAAACAAAATTGGAACTTTTTCTTGGACAAATTATTATCTTTTATTATAAATATATACGTTAAATAACGACAATAATACTTATTTTTTATGAATTCTGAGATATCTCTTTTGTAATGAAACACAACACTCAACCCGAAACACTAAGTTTTGTTACAGAAAATCGATAATTTAACTACAATTTTGTTAAGGGGACATTTGCATTGCCATACAAATGAGACCTACCCAATATTTTAAAATATTTTTATAAAATTATATTATGCATTATGATTTCAGACAATAATATTATCTTGGAGCTACTAAACTTATTTTTAAGTTTTCAAGGTCAGATTATATTAGATATCGTCTCTTAATTTATTACAAGCTTCGAACCGGCCCGGACAAAGACGTAAAGTAAATGTACAAACTTTTTGAGAAATGCTCTAACAATGAACAGAACGGGTAGTTTGACAGTGCGAAATAACAGTGAAAAATAAGCAATTAGACAAGACTATATGAAAAAAAGTGTACAGAAACTAGAAAAAGACTTCGAATTGTGAGAAAAGAATACATTTGTGAAAAAAAATAACCTTACTTTTAAAGATAACTTGCCATTGTCATCTACAAAGAACTCTTAACGAACTATTGAAGACAGCGCCATCTAGTAGCGAGTAGCGAAAGAATACAATCAACATACGAATCGATTCGACTATCAAGCTCAACTTAACACTAGTGACATCTAGCGGCGAATAGTGAACAACATGGATGATAACATAACACAAATCTTAAAATCAATTCAAAATAGCCTTGCAGACCAAAATAAGAGAATGTCAGAAATGGAAAAAAATATCACAGACAGCATAAACAAAAATATTAGTGAAAACTTCAAAAAAATTGATCAAAACTACAAACAATTAAGCGAACAAGTACAAAATCAAGAAAACATTTTGGATCGTATGGAAAGACACATCAGGAAGAAGAATTTAGTATTTTTTGGAATCGCGGAAGGAGAGAAGTCTTATAGAGAGCTAGAAAACAAAATCCTGGAATTTATAAATAAAATTAATATTACGTGTGAACGAAACGAAATCGAGTCAGCAAGACGGCTGGGAAAAAAAGGAGATGTATTAAGACCTATAACAGTCACCTTCACCACCATGGGTAAAAAAATTACATTGTTACAAAACAAGAAAAATATTAAAGATAGCGCTATATATTATAAAGAAGACTATCCGCAAAAAGTTTTGGAGAAGAGAAAACAACTTAAATCAGAAGTACTAAAATACAAAAGTGAAGGTAAAAAAGCAATCATTAAGTATGACAAACTTATAGTTCTGAACGATGATAGTCAAAATCAAAATAAAGCTGAAAACAACCAACAACATTCAAGGAAACGAAATCTAGATACTTCTCCAAACCGAGACGGAGGCGCTCAGGAAAATCATACTTTGAAAAAGAACAAAATTACCGACTTTATGACACCAAAAATGGATTTCGAGATTTTCACAAAAAATACTATAACTCCTTCATCAAATACATAGCAACTAACGGAGACCCCTCTACCATCTCAAAACCCAATACGGCTGGTCACCGTGGGGGAGAAAAACGATAACAGTTTTTCTCTTGACTGCAACCCTCCAAAAAGTCAGAAAACAAATAGAAACGACGAGAAAAACAAAAATAACCTGTATATTGCCACATATAACGTGAGAACTCTAGCAAGCCCGGCCAAACTCATAGAACTAACAAACGCACTCAAAAATATTAATAATGATATTATAGGATTATCCGAAATGAGAATGCTAGGCTACGGCGTGCACGAATACGACAACTGTATATTATGCTTCAATGGACAAACAAAAGGAAGATATGGAGTGGGCTTCATTATAAAAAAATATCTAAAAAGCTGCATCAAAAGTTTCAGAGGACTATCCGATCGAATAGCACTTTTAGATATAATCATAAATGATCTCCCGATTACTATTATCCAAGTGTATGCTCCTACGGAAGAATCTGATGACTTAGAAATAGCAAAATTCTACGAAACGCTACATAAAGCTCATAAACTTGCAAACAAACAAATTATCGTTATCGGAGACTTCAATGCCAAAGTAGGGAAAGCCAACCGTGAAGAAAGTAAAATTATCGGAAAATTCGGGATTGGAAAAAGAAGTATTCGAGGACAGCAATTAGTACATTACGCTCAAGAATATAATTTATCAATTATGAACACTTTTTTCAAAAAAAAGTTAAGTCAAAAATGGACATGGAAGTCTCCAGACCAGATGACTATGAATGAAATAGATTATATACTGACAAACTTTCCAAAACGATTTCACGATGTGCATGTTCTGAACAATATCATGTTTTCATCAGATCACAGAATGGTTAGATCAAAAATATCGTTCAATAAAATGAAGAAGAGTCGGTTAAATTACAAAAACTATACAAGCACTTTGAAAAATGAACATGAATCGAGCCACTACCTTAAGAAGCTAGAAGAAAATATAAAATGTATTACTATAAACGAAACATATACGAGTCAAACTCTGTACAATAAACTAGAAAAATGCATATTAGAAAGTATGAAAACAGACACAGAAATAGAAAAAAGCAAAACTAACAATATTCTCACCAAACCAACATTGGATCTTATTAAACAACGACACGAACTACAAAACCTGAAGCCTAAAAGCCGCGAAGACAAGAAAAAACTCAGCTCTATCTATAAAATAACAAACAAAAGTATTAAAAAAGATTACAAAGACCATAGAGCGAGAATAATAGAAACATTTTTGGCAAATAGTGGAAGCTGTAAACGCGCATACAAGGAACTTCGTACACACAAAACCTGGATACCAAGTCTCTCGGAGAACTCTGCATCAACTACAAGTAGACCAAATATTATCAAAATAGCAACCAATTTCTACACTAAACTCTATGACCAAAAAGAAGACTACGGAAACTCCAAAAATATAATCTTCGAATCGAATAAATCGTGTACTGATTGGAATGAAGCAGAGATAGACCGGGAAATAAGGAGGTTAAAATCAGACCAGACAGAAGAGCCCAGGACCACACGGCATACCTAATGAAGCATTAAAACTAGGCAGAACCATACTGACACCACTTATAACATATTTGTCTAATATCATAAACAAAGAACAGAGAGTACCGGAACAATGGACAAAGTCAAATATTATACTACTCTATAAAAAAGGCGACCCGAAAGATGTCGGTAACTATCGGCCCATCAGTTTACTCCCCAGCCTCTACAAATTATTCTCACAATGTGTCCTAAGCCGAATATCCGCAAATATTGACAAGAACCAGCCCGTGGAACAAGCTGGATTTCGCAGAGGATACTCTACTGTCGACCATATCCAAACTTTGGAAAGCATAATAAAGAAATATACAGAATTCCAAAAGCCGCTCTATCTTGCCTTTATCGATTACCAAAAAGCATTTGACTCTATTTCACACAACTCAATATGGGAGGCACTCGAGGAAAATAATATAGAAAAAACTTATTGTAATATAATTAAAAACATTTATGAAAGAAGCACCAGTAAAGTGAAGCTAGAAACAAGCGGTCCGGAAATTAAAATTAAAAGAGGCGTAAAACAAGGCGACCCGCTATCACCAAAGCTCTTCATAGCCGTACTAGAGATGATATTCAAAAAGCTCGATTGGAAAAAACTGGGAATTACAATAAATAATCAATACCTCAGCCATCTACGCTTTGCTGATGACATAATTCTATTCTCCGAATCAAGTTCCCAGCTCGAACAAATGATACAAAATTTACACGCAGAAAGTGCACAGGTAGGACTTGAAATTAACTTGCAAAAAACCAAACTTATGACGAACTCATTAAAAACTTCAATCAAAATAGGAAACGAAAATCTCGATTACGTAGACAAATATATATACCTTGGAAAACAAGTATCATTTCACCGGAATAACAAATTCGAAGAAATAAAAAGAAGAATAGACATATCTTGGCAAAAATACTGGGCACACAAAGAAATAATGAAAGGTGATATACCACTTTATGTGAAAAAGAAAGTTATGGACAGTGGTATCCTTCCGTGTCTAACATACGGCTCACAAACCTGGACATATACCAAACAAGTCAAAGAAAAAATAAGAATATGTCAAGCAGCCATGGAAAGATCTATCTTAGGAATCAGAAAAAGAGATAAAATACGCCACACTAGTATCAGGGCGAAAACGAAACAAATAGATTTGCTATGAAACTGAAATGGAAATGGTCTGGACACCTGGCTAGAATGGAAGACGCTCGATGGACTAGTCGCGCTGCAGTATGGAAGGGACCTAAAGGGAAAAGAAAAAGAGGAAGACCATCTAAAAAATGGATCGATGACATCATCGATATAGCAGGAAGCAACTGGCTAACGAAGGCAAAAGATAGAGAGAAATGGAAGAAAATGGAGGAGGCCTTTTACCCTACAGAGGGGTTCTCATTAAAAAGATAATTCTTTATTAAGTTCATTTAATTAAGCAAATAGATTGATTAATCGATATAATTGAATGTTTACTAATATTATGTATAAAATTAATTGAATTTTAATGAATAATTAATCAACGTAAATTACTATGAAGATAAATTATTATTAATTAAATTAATTTTCTTAGCATGTTAAATATACATTGTAATATTGCATGAAAATGAGAAATAATAAAAGGTTTATTTATTATTATTATTTATTATGTTCCATCAGTTTTTATTGAAAGCCGGTATTTTCGGTAGGTTTGGCCATGTTTCACTAAACTGTACCCGTAACTCCGTAAACTAGAATCGACAAAGTGGGACGATTTACTAAACTCACTCACATAAATACTACTCGAAACTCACCTGTGCACGTAAACACAAATAGGTATTATTTTCTTTCAAATCTCTTCAATCAGTCCACTCCTCCCGAGGTCCTTCGATCCGGATTTCCCATATCATAGATTTCTAAACACAACCCACCACTTCGTCGGTATGTATTTTAATAGCGGTTATAACACCGCCCGAACCAAAAACGTTTCATGAGGAGTTTGATTCCATGGCTGTTAAGACCTTTAAGGTAATATAGATCGGCTCAAAGCAAAAATGTCTCATTGGCAGTTCAATATCATGGTGGTTAAGTCATTTCGGGTTGTTTTGAGTAGTATAGATTGAATGCCTCAGAACCGGACTGGCGCGGGCGCAGACACACCGACGCCGCGGCTTTACGACTTTTATGTAGTGGATCCATTGGAGGATATTTCGGAATTTTTGTTATAGTTTATTCAAACTTTGCTTACTTAGGGTTTTAAAACGAAGTTTAAAACTTGATCTCGAGTACATCAAAAGGTATATAGATGATCTGTTAACGTTATGAAAAAAGGTTGTATTGTAGACATGTACATGTCTTTAAGATACAGAGATGTTTTGCTAATTGAGGAGCAAAATATACTAGTATAAAAAAGCACACATTTTTTGCATAATTATGTTCCATCTTCTGTTACTTTTTAGCGCTTAAGAGAGGGATCTTTGGTGATTGCTGTAATGATGAAAAATAACACAAAATCTAAGGTGCACATCTTGCTAACGATTACCTATCTACTACTTCGTCTTTGTAGTTATTTCACACTTTTTCTTCACGCATAGAACGTAAACAGAAGTTCATTACCCACACCAGGACAATTGTAAAGAATCCGGGCCTCACACAATTAGATACAACGAAGGCCTCATCAGATTCAATACAGAAATAATTAAAGAAATAAATGATCAAGTCATTGTCAAAACTCGAGTACGTTCGGAAGCTATTCTTCGTGAACCGCTGCGTCATTTTAATCAAATTTCCGAACGTTATTTATCTTCCCCCTCCTTCAGAAATGATTTTTTAAAATAAACACAATGAAGTTTTGGAGAATGCGTTACAAAAATATGTAAAGGATTTAAAGCAGCGTTCCTTAACAGGTGTACGTTAGTGTTGCCGCTTTTGGATCACATAGATAAAAATATAATAAAGAGCTGCGTCATTCTATTCCAAATTTAACGTTTTAACTTCATCAATAAGTTCTAATTTCGTTTAAGTTGCTAATGAAGTTAGGTCGTTTGAAGTCGAAAAGCGCTGTCCAAATGGAGGCTTACTCAATGAACTTTTTTTGTTGTCTACTTAATGCCATTTTGTTTTTATTTGTTAGATACATATGTTTTTTTCTATGAGGCCGTGCCGCGCATTCCGTTTGATTAATACCTATAGATATATCTATATCTGGTGCGATCGTATCTCAATAAAAAGGGTGTTTTGAAATTTCTTAATAGACGGCATCATTTGTGGTTTTGTTTTTGTTGAGTTCCAGATGGTAATTAAAATTGTTCTTAGTCGAAGCCGATTGCTTTGTCAATTCGATTAGGCTTATATTTAATGTAAGATGTTGTGTTGGTATCTCAATAATGCGATTGGAATTTATTTGTGGTCTTCTTGTGAACTCTTCGTTTCTTCTTTATAATGTGCTATTATGAAGATTATGCTATTCTAATGTAGTGATGTGATTCGAGTATTTTCTAAAATGTCTGATCTTTGGGATATTCAATCAGACATTTTATCTATAACCACTCAGAAGTCACTGGAGGCTATACCAACACATTATTTTGAAAAGCTTTTGAATTATTATTTGCTACGGTATTAGTAATTCTGTATGGCAGTGTAATCGTATTATTAAGTAGACATTTATTTTTTTACAATAAATAACAATTATTATTTTGAAATAACTGGACATAATAGATTATTCAACAGTTGCCTTAGCATCATAAACCTAATATTGAAGAATACGCAATTTCGGCGTAATAAAGGAAGTAAACTATTATCTACAAAAGACGCCGCTACTTGAAGTTTCGGAACGGAAATATCAATATCACATCCTGGATATCATACTTATATTTAATAACAAAAGTACCCTACTTCTTGCGCATGAGTGGATTTGTGCAAACGGCCCGACTAGATCAATGCTGCCGAAATTAAAAAAAATAAAGATTATGTCGATGACTCGATGTAACAATGGAAATTATTTTTATAATATTTCACTATTTATACAAAACGCTCCTCTAAAAGATGCACCTCTCCTCGATGTGAATCCGTTTCTATACAAGGTAGTTAAAGTTTAATATTGAGTGTTGATATTGTTCGTGTTAGTTCTAAATCATTAAGCGTGGTTCACAAGCGCGGGTAAACGGCTCGCGTTTACTGCCGCCCCATTAACCGCATCGAATCGCAAGTTTGCACAACAATCGCACAATCGCTCTTTACTCGAATCGACAGTTTTTTCCATTTTTAACGCGCATGTACCCATTGTGTTCCGTTGTGCTCTAGTGCGTAAATTTCATTAGTTTTGTGCAGATGGTCGTTTACGTGATTCCTATAAATCATTGGGTGTGATATTAAATCAAATTTTGCCCATACATTGCTTTATTGGTTATGTCTAATTTTGAAAAATGTTCAATTACATATGATGTTTACTTGTACATTTCAAAATTGTTGATATTTTTTAATATATGAGACTCAAAAAAGAATTGCTTCTTCAACACGCTTAGGATAATGTCCGATATAGAACAGTAGGATTACCTATTAGGTAATTCAAGTGACATTGGAATTTGACAATGATTCTTGGAATAAACCTTATTCCTGTTGGTCGAATCAAAGCTTAGTTTAACCACAAACACGCGATTACACATACCCCGAACAAACACTAAAAATAAATAGAGGAAAAAACCTCAACCTCATATCCAGCAAAACGTACAAAGGAGGTATTTTTCACGGCGACAACAAAAGATTTAAAAGGCACGTAATATTCATACGGGCGATTACCGGATACGAGGGCGACATGATAAAACCCCTTTTGGAGTGTTAATGCCGTGACAAATGTTGAATTTATGCGCTCGAAGCTGCGTCCCGCTGCGCGGACGCTTTGCGCGGCCGCTGCAGCGTCCATGAGACCAAAAGGCATACTCATTTATTCATATTTCTCAAATAGCTTGTTACTGTGTCCTACTGAGCAGGTGCTTAGAAGTAAGCGGAAGCCGAATCAAGATGAATTTTTGTCGTCAATTTCGACCGAAATATCATTAATGAATTCTTCCATCTATTCGTATTTTTCAGAAACTCTGTTACTCTGTCCTGAACAGGTTTTGAGCAGAAGTAAACAGAAGCCGACCCAAGATAAACTTTACGGCCAGCACGTGAATATAAAACGTTTGCTGTAAAAAAAGTCTGCTGAGTTGCGTTCCAGTGTCCACTATCGCAGGTCACTAATAAAGTTAAAGGCGGTTGATTTTGCCTGGAAACTTAAACACAATGATGAGTGCTAGTTGGAAGTTGCACTTATGCATCACACAAGACAAGGGCGTAATGGCACATTACGGCTAGAAACTTTCTTACGCCCTTTAATGCTAGTCAAGTTGTCCCGTCGGAGTGCCATTGGCTTTACCCATAAGCTCCTGTGAGAAACAATAAGGGAGTTGTATGTTAATAAAAAGGTTAATAATACAGATAAAATTGCATCAACCGACTTAGAAAATTCTGTTTATTAGAGGCAAACCCCGTGGCAATACAAAGGACTTATATAAGTTTAGTTACGAACATATTTTTGTATATGTAATGTAAGTTGTGCAATTAAAAACCAGAAGTGTCGAGTATCTAACAGCGGCGTGGCATCTATACAACCCGATTTCCACCAGCTTGCCTACTTCAAGCCGATTCACCCATCTCTATTGCTACTAGTGTAAAAGCACAGATTAATATAATAGTTCTTCGAAAGTAAGCGAATTTTACCCCGGCTTGCCCTGACTTTTTGTTTGGCGCCACGCGATTGGTAGCGGAGCATTGTATTATTACTCGGTAGGTGTACATTAATCAGTAAGACGAAATGGTTAAATGGTAACGCAAGCTTAATACCTTGTTTAATTAAAGCCAAGCACATTGTAAGTTTGACCTTTACGTCTTTGATTTGGCCTTTACGGCTCAGCGGGACGTAAGTCTCGCGCAATTAAAAAAATACCATTCCCGATGACACTTTAAGCAATTTTTCTACAGCGCTGTCAAATGTCAAATTAAACTTTATAACTTTACAACAAGGATGTAAGCATGTGACTTATTAAGTTGGTTCTTTGAGGTTATAATCCAGTGGCGACTTTTTTACGCTTTTCGTTAATTTAATTTCGGCCGTGACTGTATTTTGATTAACTAATATAGGTTGACGGCTTGGGACAACGCGTGTATCTTGGGTAGCCAATTATTATTTATGATCCAATTTCTGAAACGAAGTCAATACATTACTATAATAATGCCACTTACGCCTTTACTGATAAGTGTTGTAACATGTTCTCGTTTAAAAAAAGTCGTAATTCACAAATATTTTATTTTATATCCGTTGGAATTGTAAAACAATATTATTTATAGCGAAATTAATTGACTTCTTTTGGCTGTTATTCTCAAAGCAATTTGAGTCATTAGAATATTAATAAGATAACTGTTGACACGCTGAGACACGTTAATAAATCATAATAGAGCATATTTCTTCATAATATGCAAACGATGCTTTAATTTTATGACAGAAAACCAGTCGAAAATTGGAACAGTAGCAGGCAGTTAATTAAGAAGATTCTATTTTTTACCTAAATATTATAATAATCAACAGGATGTTATATATTGTTGCTGTATTCAATATTAAATATATTTTATCGTAACAGACATTAAATCTTAATAGAAATAGAAAATCGTGGTTCGTATTCTTTTTGAATATTCACAGAAGCTGTTATCACTTCCTTTCTACAAAATTGACTACAATCATCATGAATTCTGTCAAATATTTATCTTTATTGCAAGCCACATTCGTGCACATGACCGACGCTCGTGAAGGTCATGGAGCCAGGTCGCCATTGACGGATACATCAAGGAGGACGATATATATATATATATATTTATCTAAGAATCCAAATGTGACAGCATAATAATAAGATACTTACTGGAAAAAATGTGTTATCCACGCCCTTGCAAACTGCAACATTCAACTTAAAACTAAACACACATTTAATTTAATTACAACGACATCCGAAAGTTACGTTTTGACATTTACGCCACTTATGACGGGAAGTCATCTCGGCGCGTTAATTGAACGATGGTATCAGTGTCATTGTGTTACAGTGTTACTGTCAGATTTAGCCATAAGGGCGTAAGGGACATTACAACGAGGAACATTCTTACGCCCTTTCATTTTAGTCTAGTTGTCCCGTCGGAGTATCCAGTGGCTTTACCGTTAAGCTTCTGTGAGAAACAATAAGCGAGTTGTATGGGATATACAAAGGATAATAATAAAGACAAAAAAAATGCAATCCAGATCTACTGTAGTCCAGTCCAGGTGTGGATCGCTTCTTACGATCTTATACCGTAATGTGAAATTTCCACAAAAATAAAATAAACAAACCAACTTTGAAAAAGGATGAAATAAATTCAACTGTAGGTACTTTACTCGACTTTTAAAACCGGCCAAGAGCATGTCAGGCCACGCTCAGTGTAGGATTCCGTAGTTGCCCATCCTTCACAATAAGGCGGGCTTTGAGGTTTAAATTACGAGAAATATTTCAAGCTCTATAAAAAAAGGTCGTAAATGCCAAAGTAACTGTAATTACTTATTACCTTCTGGAACTTATAGATTCTACGCGCCAGATTGAGCGGAATGTTTTAATGCAGTATGGCATTTAACTGATACGTGTAACGTTCGAAGTATAAGGACACCGCGCGGGACTTACGTCATTTTAAAGAAAATTATGAAATTTTGTGATAACTCAGAAACCGCTCGACCGATTTTATTCAATAAAGTTTTCGTTGAAAGTACTTATAATACCTCATTTTCATGAATTTTCCATAATTTTTTGACCCGCGGTTGAGTTCATCTTGATCTCGACGCGGGCTTGGATTCCACCCTAAGCCTGCGTTTCCACCAGAGATGTGCGAGGATGCGTAGCGAGGGATGTGTGGTTGTTATCCAATGAAATTACTCCAATTACTTATCCTCGCTCAGCTCAACTGATTTTATTGGTTAAAAAAAACACATCCCTCGCTCTCGCTACGCATCCTCGCACTAGTGGAAACGCAGCCTTAGGCCCTTATTACACTTGCGATTTGCAAGCGAGTTTTCTATACAATTAAAATGCTTTGCGTTACTTTTCTTATCAAGACAGCATAAGAGTGGAACTCTCTTCCTGCGCACATTTTCCCCGAAAAATATGAATGGAAAACATTCAAAATCTAGAAATAAACAGGATGTGAACCCACGACCGCAACTCGGCCTCGTTGAGCAACTAACTTAACTAAACGTGCCCTCAAAGACTTCAAGGGTATAATAACTCATCAATACTTCCATAGAAATCGACTTTGCATTCGAAATCCAATCAAACAACGCAATCCAACACCAATCCTACGTATTTTCACAATACTTCAAATTCTATAGAAGTTACATCAAGGCATTACAAAGCATTTACGACATCTAACGTTTCACAATAAAAACGGTGTTTTGCGTATAGAATTCTTGGTTACTTACGACGTTTTATAGCAGGAAAGTATCACAAGTTTATGACGGCTACTGTGCTACAATAAACCGTTCAGGAGCGGACGGACGGACAGTGATATATAAGACGCAATTAAAGTGTTGTAAGTCCGGGGTACTAATGATGGCTACCGGAGTTGCGTGCTAAGAAGCGACAGACGTGCCTTCATTTGTTTTATTGGAGCACTAGAAGGTGCCTCCTCATAAGCTTTAAACAGCCCTTATACCGCCAATTTGAGCTGCAAATAAGTTTTTGTCAATAATTTCATTTTTGTGACAAGTTTTTATAGCTGACTGTACTTTTCCTTGAACATCCATCAATTGCTTACTGATACGATTCTAAAAGGCCCAAACTAGGTAGATTTGCACTATTACAGGCTTCCGTTCCTAGGGCCACCTTCCGGCTCCATCATCAGACCCTGGAAACTATCTGAAGACCAATCACTTATCAAGATGAATCGAACGAGTCCAAACTCGATGGCGTTATGTGGTTTTATAACAGAGTTCCTATGGCCATCTCCCAGCTCCATCATCAGATCAGCTCCACGTCATCATAATACTGCATTGTCATTGCATATTGCGATTGGCATATTCGTGCAAAATTTTAGCTCACTCGGAAACCGGAAAGTGGGTCAAATTTAACTTGCAAAATTCCATTACAGGCAACGGGACAGGTAAAAGCTTGTAAAAAATCTGTGTGCTACTTGGGTCGTCCTCGTAGAACTTTTTTCTCTACCAGTCGAGTAAAAAGTATCCTATAACCATCAATATTCCTGTACGGCTCCGAATCCTGGTCCATTCGTGCTGTAGACCGAAAGAAAATAGACTCTTTTGAGATGTGGTGTTGGCGGAGAATGTTACGCATACCGTGGACAGCCAGACGCACCAACAAGTCCATTCTCGGCCAACTAAAGGTTAAAACCAGACTCTCCACTATATGTTACCAGCGAGTCCTAAGCTACTTTGGTCATATCGCCCGCAGACAGCCAGATAACTTCGACAAACTGGTGGTAGTAGGAAAAGTAGACGGCAAAAGACCACGTGGGCGATCACCTACCCGCTGGTCCGACCAGATAAAAACTATAACTGGACTTACTATTACCACTGCCCTGAGAAAAGCCGAGGATAGAGTAGGATGGAAGCAACTCGTCAACGATGCCGTCAAAACGTTTCAGGACGGACACGACCTTCAGCAATGAAGCCCACGAACAAGAAGAAGAACCATCATTGGATGTCCGGATATCCCCCAAAATTGGTTAAAATCCGTCAAGGGCGTAAAGCCTCTTCGGTTGTATAAGAGAACTAATAAATGTTTAACAACAGATGGCGATGTACAACTCGCGCGAATTCTGCATCGCGCTGTTAACATTTTTCCTGAAATAAATAATAACCATTCTCCATAGGAAACTGATTTTCAATACAATTTGATTATTAGATAAAACCTTCACGAGTTTATAACACAACACCGTAATAATGTGTAATTTATAATGCCTTCTCTATACCTTTTCCTCGGCTCTATCGGCGCTTAGACACTTTTACAACGCTATAAAAGCCTTTTAATTAAGGAGGAATCACACGAACTATTTGTATGCATTTTATATGTATTTATGGCCTCTATGTGGCCCAATTAGCACACAAAAAGGATCCATAAACGTACATTTTATGATGTACACACCTGCTTAGGTGACAAATGATATATGACGGATCTTATTGTCTAAGAAATGTGTATGTTGTGATATCTTTTATTCAAATTGAAGTGTATAAAGATACTGAAAACTGACGTGTGTATAGTCTACAGTGCGATCGACTGTTCTGTGAAACGACGAAATTAGGAACTACGACTTTTACGTCCATGGACTAGAAAGAGGACGAGACTAAGGACGTAAAATCACGTCTTAAACGAGGTGCTTTACATGGCAACAGGAGTTGTTTAGTGACATTTAGGATGAAATTATCAGTCATAATTAATCACAAATTTGCTCAATCTGTTTGAAAGGAATAGGCCCTCAAAGCCTTTTTGGTATTAATCGACTTAAGGCATTGCGTAATAAGCCCCCAGGTGTGAAAGGTTCCAACTAATTTGCGAAACAGCAGGACATCAACGAAGCATGCAAACGATGTCACTTCTGCTATACCCGAAGAATTCGCCTGACCACTTCCTCGAGGTATCCCCCAAATCCAATTTTACCAACCTATTTTGGATAAAACCGCAAATTTACATCGTCCATAAAATTTATTATTAGAACTATTAATTACAATAATAACACATCGGAAATACCGCGCATACCTCCGTGACACCTTTTGTTATAGGGCCTGTCTTCTAAAAATTATGACACTATTCCAATAAAATTCAATAATAGGTTTTTATACAATCCCGTTTTTTATCTACGGTAATTAAACTTGAGACTAAAGACCATGCAATAGAAAAGATTAATATTAAACAGGGTTTCTCTACAACTTACTCAGTTCAAGAGGAAGCTTTAAAAAATAAAGAATGGAACTATCGCTTTTCTCATGAATATTTGTCATATTAACGCTACCATGGTCTTACACCGGCACTGATCTTTCACCGGCTTCATTTGGCAGACTCCAGCGTCCTTTACCGGGTCATCATTCTACCTTACGATACGGGGCCTATTTGCCTATGGTGCATGTGGCCTATGCTGCATTTTCTGGTGCGTGGTCGCCACTAAAGGATCTTCTACGGATCTCGTCATTCTTCATTCGATCTCAAAAAAACAACTCCGAGCACAGCCCTTTCTTTTATAACTGATCAAAGATCCCCGTGAGGCATCGCAGTTTGTAAGGCATGATGCACTTATTCTGTAAAATGTGACGGTAGTTTGCTATATAGATTATAGCAACATTACCCAGTAGCTGTGCCATTAGCAACAAAATAGCCACGTCTTCACCATTAACGTTATCGTCATTCGTAACAAAAGCGGATTCTTTAAAGTCTTGGTCAAGTTAAAGCTTTTAACCAGCACCACTATCAGAATCGGCCAAGGATACGCACACAAAATGGTTGTCATAAAAATCGTTATGGATACATCTCATAAATTGTTCCGGCCGTCAAATCGTTCGATATTTTATGCGAACGGTTATTAGGGCTCAAGGCCGCCTGTTTTGCCAGGATTATGACGCGACCCGTGAAAAGGGTTGTCGTTTTAATGATGGCCGACATGTGTTCTCTTTTTGTCTCTGGTAATCCTCGGAAAGGACGGTTATGGATTGTGTATTCGTGATCCGACCGGTAGAATTTTAATTGGATGTGATTTCATTTCGAATCTGATCTTGTTTGTATAGGTATTTGTGGGGTGTTTTATCTGTGTGTACCGTGTCAGGTAATGCTGTGTATCTTATGCGATAAAACACCACTGTGGAAAGTTATATGCTTCCCAAATGAGAGCCAGTACTTACTTATAGTATTTGACAGGCTCCTTTCGAACATGAAGTCCGCATTCCGCATGTAGCTACATAGGTTATCATTTATGTTTTGACGCCTTTGCTGACGGTATCAACATCCATTTCCATTATTTAAGTACTCTTATGACTAATTTTTCTCCTTTTTAGGGTTCCGTACCTCAAAAGGAAAAAACGGAACCCTTATAGGATCACTTTGTTGTCCGTCTGTCCGTCTGTCAAGACCCTTTTTCTCAGGAACGCGTGGACGTATGAAGCTGAAATTTATATCAATTACTCAGGTCTACTGTCCCTTGAAGCTGTGAAAAAATCAAACTTCTAAGCCAACGCAATCAAAAGATACAGCCGGTTATGCCGCAAATTTTCGACACTTGCAAGGGAATCAAAACCTACAGGGTGCTTCCCGTGAACTCAGAATCTTGAAATTTGGTACGAAGCAACGTCTTATAGCATAGATAAAGGAATAATTACGAAAACCATAAAATGTTTTTTTAATACCTAACTTTGCACCTAATTTGCAAATTTTCGACACTTGCAAGGGAATCAAAACCTACAGGGTGCTTCCCGTGAACTCAGAATCTTGAAATTTGGTACGAAGCAACGTCTTATAGCATAGATAAAGGAATAATTACGAAAACCATAAATTTTTTTTTTAATACCTAACTTTGCACCTAATTTATATGGGGCGCTATACATACCAGGTGCAAACTTAACTTAACCACTTAGGGATGGAAAGTGTTTGTACGGAACCCTCGGTGCGCGAGTCCGACTCGCACTTGGCCGGTTTTTTTTTTGATATATAAGTAACTGCACAAAGTACTGGTTACAATGTAATGAGACTTTTGTTGTAGGTACTTAAATTTTCTAAGCACTATACACACCTATTTTTTTATTCCTGAAAATAATGAATAGTTTGTAGGTTTGATTTGAAAGTTCTGGCGTTTCGGGGATTCTTCAAGGGGGCTTATCTGTTTTAACTTGTATGTGATTTTGGGCTTGACTTTTTATTTTTCTATCCACGCGGACGAATTTTGCGGGCATTCTAGTCGATCCATAAAATTGATTCTAATTTTGACATTCCAAGCAACATAGTAGTCACAAGGCAGCGGACAAGACATAAATCTCGACGAGCGATTAGTCACAAGCGGATGAGTTACGGGTAAGACAAAGCCGGGTTCGATTCCGGACGATGGCATTTGGGTCGTTGGAGGGTTCAGTGGCAATTGTATGGTATATGAAATACATATTGGTTACGGTTATACATTTTTTTTAAACGTAGATGCTGAATATCTGAAAATGGGTATAATCTTAGAATATTAAGGAACTTTCTGTAAAGTTCTGGCGTTTTAACCTTATTCTCATTGCAATTGAAATAATATATATCTACTCATATTTTAAACTTATAATATATTATTATAAATATGTAAGTACGAAGAATTAAGAACAAATAATTAGAAACTAATTTAGTTGAAGGTCAATCCTAATCTATAAATGAAGTCGTAACATACTTAAGTGATTGTGAATCAGAGTAATTCTATACCTATTATATAAAACGGAGCACTGGTTAGAAAGAATGGAGACAACAGTTGTCTAAATCCTTTCAAGACGTATACGACCTACTTAGAAAGTATCTATGACTACTCAGAAAGTATCTGTGACTACTTAGAAAGTATCTGTGACCGCTGAGAAAATATCTGTGTCTACTTAGAAAAGTATATGTGACTAGTTTTACTCTATTTCCAACCAGCGGGCATGAATATGGATCTTGCCGCGACTTGACTTATCACGCGACTCCGCATCACCTGTCTTGCTTGCACGCTCTTGAAAAGAAAGTGACAGGAACTATTTGTCGCGACAGAGTCGCGTGTCAAAGTTATGTGTGCAGAGTCACTAGTCCAGACTGAGACAACGGACCCCTAAAATATGACAAAGATCTCTCTTTTGTCAACATCAGCGGTATCGGAACATCTAAAGAGCGGCCGGTATAACAATAAGTGAATCTTAAATGTTGGTCTTATCAGATATCGCCGATTCGTTAGGCTGCAGTCGCTTTAGCTCGGAGTTTGTTAAAGTGTGCGGTTGATTCAAAGGCGTGTTTATTATTTATAGAATAGGACGTTTTTAACCACCAACAAAGAAAGGAGCGTTATGGATGTTATGGATGGACTGAGTACCTTTTTCTTTCATGAAGTTGGTTAAAAGATTAAGCACAAAATTCGATATTTCTCGCCAATACTAATATTATAAAAGCGAAAGTGTGTCTGTCTGTTACCTCTTCACGCTTAAACCACTAAACCTATTTAGATGAAATTTGGTATGGAATTAGCGAGTGCCAGGGAAGAACCTAGGGTACTTTAGTGTTCCCGTAGGATGAGCGGGTAACACTACACGGAGCACAGCTAGTGTATAACAAAGCGAAATATCGCTGGCACCAATGGAACTCCCGCCTAACGAGATCAAACGCCGCCCGCGCCACAGACCCGTCACTTGCCCCCTTTATATCATTTTCGTAAATATTTTGCGCCGATCGTAGCGCCGATACGATTGTGCGCCGCTTAAATTCGTGAGACGGAGACAAAGGGCATCAGTGTCGTTTTAAAGTACAAATTCTTTTGTCATACGGATACTTTAAAATGTATAATGGTATGGTGCATTGGTCTGATAAGATTTAAGCGAAGTCATCGCACCATATTAAGCTATGGGTCCTTATTCGATTGACGTTTGTGTGTAGCCAGATGAGCGATATATCGGTGATATGATGGATATAGTGATGTGTCATATTTATACTTACAAGTTTATAGCTCCAAGACGGGCTCGAAATGCGGTTAGTCGCAGTCTTCCTACCACAATATAATACAATACGATACGACTCGACACGACACGATATGACAATACGATACGATACGATAGGATTCGATACGATACGACACAATACACCACGATACGATACGATACAATACATTACGTATACTTGGGTGGCTCCGCCTTCCGCGCAGCGCCGCCGTTTTGAGCAAATTGGTCGCGTTATTATATTCCGGTTTTTCGCTCATTATCATACATGTTTATATTATAGTGAGCTAATTTCAAGGATCTATATCAATAACGAAATTCTATATAATGACATTCGGAAAAAAAAACGCGAAATTAGAGCGTTTTCATGAATACCGGTATCGATCCCTGTAGCCAATAGTACCAGTGCGTCGCTACGCGTCTGTTGCACGATCAATTGCGTTGCTACACAAACAACAAAAAAAGAGGTATCAGGAGGTTAACTATAGCAAAGATCAAAATAGAACCTTCTATAATATGTTATTCTTTCCCTATATTAATATTATAGCTATAGCATAGGCTTAGCTGCAACACGGTAAGGTGTCACTGAAAAGGTGAATAGTTATAGTATGCATTGTGGTATTCTGGCCGGCGATCAACCAACAAAGAAGCTTAAAAATGTACTCTGATACACCTTCCCAACTTGCCAAAGCAACCAGCTACCTTATAAAAATGTCTTACAAGTCATAAATGAAGGTTTAGAATCGAATGGCTTTGATTTTTCCAATTACAAACGCTATTTTGTAGTATGTAATAATAATGTTATTATTTGACTCTTTACGCATGCGTAGATGATCACGAGCTATTCTGTTGCTGAGGAAGTTTCAGTACCAGAAGAAAAAGGGTTTATGAGTGTATGTAATGTTATAGAACGTTATTACTGTTCGTTTTCAAATATACATACAAGTAAACATAGTTGGTTTGGAGAGCACTGATCACTTATGTAATAGGGAATCGTACAAAGTTTGAATACATAAGTAGGTATAACAACTTAAGAAAAATACTTATGTGCTACAAAATGTAACGTATAAACGACGATTTAAAGTAAAAGTGGTAGGAAAATAAGATGTTACATAAGTTTAGAGGAAAGATGGAGTTTTCAATTCTCACGGTTCTTAGAGCTAGAATATGGATTCTGTGACTTATTTATTGAAAATTTAGTTACATATTATAGAGATAATATAATACTACTGTTAATTTTCCCATACTAATTGAGGTTTCGGTCTCGACCGTCTCCTCCTCGAAAGTTAATCGTAACGAGATTTTGGAAACCGAATGGGAAGGGAATGTTCTTCGTCGGACCATTTCGCACTTATTATTATAAAATGTGTACTATTGGCCAATATTTTGCCGCAATCACATGCCTTGGAGCACATTGGTATAACACGCCATAGTAAGCACGTTTGTGGAAAAATTAGCAGCGGTATTTACCCTTAAAAGCAGAAGAAGAGCACTAATTTCTTGCTTGTCCCTGACAATGGTATTTTAGCGATATAAATACACCCCCACGTTTCGAAATTCATGACTATCAGATCATTATTCAGGCCTGTTGTTTACTGTTACGTTACGTATTATAATTGTAAAAACATTTTGCTCTACTCTTTTTCATTTTTCTTGAATTTTTATTTAAAATGGTTTTGGTGTGCAATAAAACTTTATTTGCAGTGCAATTCAATGCGATGCAATGCAATGCGATGCAATGCAAGGCAATGCAATGTAATGCAATGCTATACAATAACACCTTATTGCACACCAAAAACTGATTTTAAAAATACACATTTTTTAAATAAAAAAAATACATCATCATATCACGGTAACACCTTCGTATTCATCATCGTATTCTCGTCTTTGTTCGACGATCGTAATTGTATTTTGTGAAATAAATAAATCTAGTCTTATTAAATCATCTACGGCCTTCTTAATTTAGTGTTACTCGTAGACTATTACAATTTGTAACTTACCCTCTTATGTTTTTTCTTTCAACCCCAACCATGAGTCACCACCCTAAATCCCTTGAATCACAACGCATCCACACACCTGTTGAATGGGACACCCACACGTCCCCCCCCCCCTCTCGGACGACATTCCTGCGAGCCCAGACTGGCCGACGCCTGCGCAGCGGGAGAGGTTTCCTGTTTAGCCGACTGAGGATCGAGAGGTCATCGTCACTAGTATTCGGGTAAATGATGTGAAATATAGAATAGAATAGAATACCTACTCTTTTCTCCAACTTGCTTGGAAATGTTCCCATTAATGTAGTAAAACTGGACCGCGAAATCGTTCGTTATATTTAGAAGGCTTAATGAAAATTAAAAAAAAATATATATTATTGGCCTTAGCCGGGAAATCAATATTATTTAAATAAGACGATTAAGTAAAAAACACACCTTCCGTTTATAACGTCTCACACAAATGAGGGTAATCTTAATTTGGCCGGTTACTGCATTTTTACTTTTAATTTTTTCAAAGTCTTTGATAATTCACCATACAGCTAATTGTCCACTAAATTTAAAAAATAAAAACTATTATAAACTTTTTAATTGCTCTCTGCGTTTAGTTCTTGCACTGAACATTTTTTTGCTCTACTACTGTCAATGTATTTGAAATGTCGACAAATTTCGAATAACGGACAAACAATTTAAATAATAATCTTATATGCGGTTAATTTTTTTTCATGATTCTTAGTTATTTATTAGAGATTTCTCACGAAAGTTTTAATTTTAATAATATGATGATATTTAATGAGTGAGTTGAAAATTAATAAGTGTACCAAACGTAAACAAAAAAAAAGTAAAACAGAAATGATTGTGTCCAAATCAATATAAAAGTTATTTTGAACTTATGATCTTCTCCGAATGATAAATATGGCATGGTTTCTAAAAAAAAACAGTGTGTTTAGAAGTTGTTAATTTAACTAAAATTTATAATTAATTACCTATGTGCAAATTTTTTGATATTGTGTTTTCATATATAATTATTCTTATTCATATATTTTGTTTTAAATCAAACATATGATTCGGACCCGAAATTTTATTCCTATTCCTAAAAGAAATAAGTAAGTACCAAATGAACTTCATGGTACTGATATATTAAATTAAAATGTAGATTGGTGATTATTTCCAAGCATATTTGGAGAAAAGCACTATACAAGCCTCGGCGGGAATGTCAGTTCGCAGATTCGTATTGTTGAAGGACTCGGCTACGCCTCGTCCTTCAAAATCATACTCATCCACGAACTGACTTTTCCCATCCTCGGCAGTAATATACTATCCCATCAAAAACATAAATGTAAAATGAGAGCCAAGTTCAATATCGCGTGCACTTCGCCGACAAAAGAATTGAGATCTGCAAGGGTGCCAAGTTCTTTGCTCTAAAATTTTTAGATACAAGGACATGCGACATACTCAATGCATTTATTTTACTTGGGGTGTAATTCAATATCAAGACGTGACTTGGCTAGTTTTAAAATATAAATTTATATTATAAATCAAAATCAATCAAATCATTAACCTATTTTCGTAAAGGTAAGTACGCAAGTTAGTGTACGTCTTGTTACTTATACTGTTAGCTTGATAATGAACTATGACTATGAATATGTTACTTTTATAAAATTTAGTTAGTTTATGAAAACTAGCCAAGTCAAATCTTGATATTGAATTACTCCCCAAGTAAAATAAATGCATTGAGTATGTCGCATGTCCTTGTATCTAAAAATTTTAGAGCAAAGAACTTGGCACCCTTGCAGATCTCAATTCTTTTGTCGGCGAAGTGCACGCGATATTGAACTTGGCTCTCATTTTACATTTATGTTTTTGATGGGATCTTTACAACTCAAAAAGATTAAAATACTTTTTTTAATTTCTACCAACAGGATATTATACATTACATTCAGTAATCAATTACTTAATCAAACATATACTTAAATGGTTTATATAGGTCACTATAAAATTATACTAAACAACAAAGGTTTCTTTTCAATTAAATGCACAGTATTTTGGTAACAGTAACCCTTAATGATGAGGAAGGCAGGCGACGAATGACCCTTTCAAAACAAGACATATCACTATGTGATTTTTCAATTTTCATCATCAAGGACAATTTTTCTCTTAGCCGTTTTGACAACTCCTGACTCAGATCTTTTAGGACGGCATAGAAAAATCTTGAAAGTAACGTGTGTGTGTGTTTTGTGTGTAACGACAAGTGGTAGTTGCTTTCATTAGCGTTGTGGTAATACTTAGATTTTGGTATATTGTCTGCACGGCCTTGCTTCTATAATGCACATTTTCTTTTGTTCTTACTCGAACAGTCTTCTGCAGGTATTAGAGGATTTTTGATAAATTACTATACATCTTGAGTTTTTGGCAATTCTGAAAAAATAAATATTCAAGATAAGTAACATAATTTAAGTGTAAACATAAAAATTATAATTATATTATTAGATTTTTAGGGTTCCGTACCCAAAGGGTAAAAACGGGACCCTATTACTGAGACTTCGCTGTCCCTCCGTCTGTCACCAGGCTGTATCTCAAGAACGGTGATAGCTAGACAGTTGAAATTTTCACAGATGATGTATTTCTATTGCCGCTATAACAACAAATACTAAAAGTAAAATAAAATAAATATTTAAGGGGGGCTCCCATACAACAAACTTTTTATAGATTATGGTACAGAACCCTTCATGCGCGAGTCGGAATTGCACTTGCCCAGTTTTTGTAAAATTAGATATCATACCTGGAGGCTCAATTATTTATAGCACCATTCTGTGACAAGGACAATTTCTCGATGAGATCCAGTATCAGGCAGCCACCTCTTGCAATCATCTTGACGGTGAAATTAACTTGGAACAGCCTCATCTGTAAGAAATATCTTCTGACTAAAGCCCTTTTTGTACTTCATGTAGTTATTTGGGTTTTTTTCCATCTGTAATTTAACATAACTGATATACCAACTATCTTATACCATATTCTAATATTATATTTATAACAAAACAGCACATAAAATTATAAAGAACATAGATAAGCTAAACAACATAATATAAAAATGTTTGTAATTCCCGAGTGACGTGTTGTAATTGTAAACAATATAGGTTTAATAAATCTAAGGCCACATCCAATAGGTTAGGAATTAAAGATGTTATTTTGTTTTGTTTTAAGTATACTGATAGTTATATCCACTAGCTCGTACGGAAAAAAAATTGTTACTTACGTGTGATTGAGTGTGATCTTCACACATAAATACATTAATGTGATAGAATGGCATTCGGATCTCCCCGTAGCCACATTTTTCGTCTTTTGCGTTTCGCCGGTAAGAAACAAACAGTTTCTGTGGAGTATTTATAGATGTATTTGTACATTGTGGCACTACACACCAAACAAACACTGCCTTTATACCATTGTATCCATATTTTTTTAATAAAGTCGATGAATCTCACTTTTCTATTTACGTTTTATGGATGTGACGTCACGCATGTCAAGTCAAGATTGAGAATGAAATGTCAAAGTGACTGGCGCGCGGCGCCATTAAAAGCCGTTCCAGACCTTCCGATCCTACCCGATCCGATCCTACTTATCGGATAATGTGTAGCGTAATTGTTAGGAAATCGGATAATGTGTAGTGCAATAGTTAGGACCTAAAACACTACATATTATCCGATTTCTTCCGATAAATCGGCTCGAATCGGAAGGTCTGGAGCGGGTTTAAACCCGTTCGAGACCTTCCGATCCGATCCGATTTATCGGAAGAAAAGTCCTAACAATTGCACTACACATTATCCGATTTCTTCCGATAAATCGGACAATTGCACTACACATTATCCAATTGCTTCCGATCCGATTAAAACCCGCTCCAGACCTTCCGACCCGATCCGATTTATCGGAAGCAATCGGATAATGTATACATAGTGCAATAGGCTAGTAGACTCAGTTTTGAAATGTATTTGAAATGGTTAATAATGATCCCATCAAAAACATAAATGTAAAATGAGAGCCAAGTTCAATATCGCGTGCACTTCGCCGACAAAAGAATTGAGATCTGCAAGGGTGCCAAGTTCTTTGCTCTAAAATTTTTAGATACAAGGACATGCGACATACTCAATGCATTTATTTTACTTGGGGAGTAATTCAATATCAAGATTTGACTTGGCTAGTTTTCATAAACTAACTAAATTTTATAAAAGTAACATATTCATAGTCATAGTTCATTATCAAGCTAACAGTATAAGTAACAAGACGTACACTAACTTGCGTACTTACCTTTACGAAAATAGGTTAATGATTTGATTGATTTTGATTTATAATATAAATTTATATTTTAAAACTAGCCAAGTCACGTCTTGATATTGAATTACACCCCAAGTAAAATAAATGCATTGAGTATGTCGCATGTCCTTGTATCTAAAAATTTTAGAGCAAAGAACTTGGCACCCTTGCAGATCTCAATTCTTTTGTCGGCGAAGTGCACGCGATATTGAACTTGGCTCTCATTTTACATTTATGTTTTTGATGGGATATCATTACTTTTTGTACAGAATTTATTATGATGTGTAAATTACTTAATTATTATTTGTTAATTAGTTCTGTGTGCTATTCTAGTACATCTTTTGAAAGTTTTGAACAAACAAAGAATTTTCCAAAACGGTTAGTACGTATTGGATTTTTATGTGCATGTATGTGTAAGTGTGTGCGTGTGAGTGTAAGTATATGCTATTCTAGTATATCTTTCAAACAAAAAAAGAATTTTCGAAATCGGTTTATAAATGACAGAGTTCTGAGGCAACAACCATCAATAATAATAATAATAATAAAAAACATAAAAAAATCACTGTTTTAGATTTTTATATGTATACACACACAATTACTAAGCTGGATGCCAAATTTCACCTTTCTAGGTCACCTGGAAGTGGGTTAGGTTTTTGATTACTAGTCAGTCAGTCAGTCAGTCAGTCAGTCAGTCAGTCAGTGATAAAAATACCGTTTTTTGGACTTTAATATCTCAATAACTATTTAACCTATATTAATGAAATTTGGGGTTCTACTTGTTCTAAAGGATCTTAATACATAAGCCAAATTTCATTTTTTTATGTTAAATAGATTTGGAGTTATTGGGGGGTCAAAAGTGGCTCCAAACGGTTCGTGTAATATAACACACGGCTGCTGCTCGCCAGTTCCTGCGGTGAACTTGGCTGGACACGCTGCCGCGTGTCTAGATTTCTTAGTTTTAATAAAATGTTTAGCCTTTTTGAAACAAAATCGCGAACACTACAGTTCACAGGGCCACTAGTTTCTTTTTTTGGATAACTTAAAAACTATTTTCAAGTTTAAACATTAAAATTGGATTTGGTTATGTTTTCCAAATCGACTAAATACGATAAAAAAAACCAGCCAAGTGCGAGTCGGACTCGCGCACCAAGGGGTTCCGTACAAACCTGTAGCTATATAAGTACCTAAAAGTAAAAATCTTTTCGCAATTTTTCCTTTATTTGTGCTATAAGATGTTGCTTCGTGCCAAATTTCAAGATTCTGAGTTCACGGGAAGTACCCTGTAGGTTTTGATTCCCTTGCGAGTGTCGAAAATTTGCAGCATAAACGGCTATATCTTTTGATTGCGTTGGCTTAGAAGTTTGATTGTTTCACAGCTCCAAAGGACAGTAGACTTGAGTATTTGATATGAATTTCAGCTTGATACCTCCACGCGTTCCTGAGAAAAAAAGGTCTTGACAGTCAGACGGACAACAAAGTCAGTATCAGTATAAGGGTTCAGTTTTTTCCTTTTGAGGTACGGAACCCTAAAAAACAACAATTGTGCTTAGAACGGTGTTCGAAATGGTGTTCTGCCTTTTCGCAGAATTATTTATCGTCGAAAGTTTCATTTCGCAGTATTTTTATTCCCCTGTAGTCATACATCAAATAATTGTGTATATACGAGTATTATGTAAATCTCGTTAGGTCAGCATTTAAAATTAATTTTAGGTAATATGTTTATTAAGATCGTAGAAAATCTAATAAAAACGACATAATTTATGCTGGCCGTACGTATGTTAATATGCGGGTCCCTCAACTTAAGGGACTATAACTCTAGTGTTTCATAATCACTGCCAATATCATCCTACTTATTAGGTTAGGTTAGGTTAGGCTTGTTTTATATAATATCCAAAATAGTTTGCGTTTTCAGAGAAAAGTGCTTTCTACGAAATGACACTTCTGCGAAATTAAACAGACATTCGATGAAAAATAATTTGGCTTAAAGGCAGAGAAGTTTGAAAGACTTACAACTCGTCCGGCTGGGTGCTTAAGATAGTATATATTATGTAAATAAATAATAAATATCGGCCAACCCTACACAAATCGAGCTAGTCCCACAATGAGCTCTAGAAGGCTTGTGTCATGGGCACTAGACGACGATAAACATACTTATAAAGACAAATAACATGTATTTGTCTTTATAAGTATGAAATACATGTATTTGTCTTTATACCTAAGTATGAAATACATGTATTTCTCTTTATAAGTATGAAATACATGTATTTCTCTTTATAAGTATATGTATCGTCGTATACTTAAATAAAAATAACATCCATGACCCAGGCACAAATATTCAAGTTCATCACACAAATACCCTTGCCGGGATTCGAACCCAGGACCGTCGGCTCAGTAGGCAGCTGCTTTACCACTGCGCAAACCGCGTCAGTAGGTATGCATGGCATATAAACTTCTATAAATTAATGTAGTAGCGTAAGTCTAATCCCACTCGTGTTGGTTTAGTCAGGGTCATGAATATGCAGCCGCGTGCCGAAAACTTTACACATGAAATATGCATTACTGCAATGACACGAGGCAACCCTTGCCGGCATGAGGAATTCAAGCAGTCTCATTTGGGTAAGATTTTGTGTTGATGAAGAATATTACCAAATTTGGCTATTTAACCCCTTTATGGGATGAATTTGTGCAGATGAACAAATGCAGAAATCAGTTATTTATGAAATCTATACACTAAATGTATCTGTTACTTAAATAATGCTACTTTTCTCATACAAACTTTCATCTTCCATTTGATTACCTCAGGGGATCATTATCAAAAATGCTGAAATAGTTCTTTTAGTTCTATGTTAAAACCTAAATAATTATCACTCTTAGTAAACGACAGCCAACTCCGACTCGACTCTTTTAGGGGATGAATTTCCACAAATTTCTGAAATATATAATTTTAAATTTAAAGTTTGGAAACAAATTTTTAAAACTCTTGACTCAAAAATTATGCATTCGCCATACAAACTTTCAACCCCAATTTAACCCCTTATGGGATGAGTTTTGAAACATCCTTTTTTATTCCTTGCCTATGTCATATACTTAACCAGCTATAACATTTTCAAGGTCCTAGATTCAGTAGTTTTGGCGTCTTGGCGTTGATGATCGAGTCAGTCAGTCAGGATTAAAATGTTGTAAGTCTGAAAATAAAAGAGAAAACTTTCGTTAGACAATCGTATTTGAGTCACAGATCTGAGATGTGTGTTCCAAATTTCAATTCAATCAGAGCAAATTGACTTTAACAGTCGTATTTACATTCAGAGGTACGGAACCCTAAAAACAAAAAAAAACCCGAAACCTGCTCCGTTTGTGACGTCGGTTGAATTGAATGACGATATTTTTGCGAAAAGCGTCTGTTTTCACCTATAAACACGTCAAACACAAAATGTATTTAAAAAAGTTGAAGCGATGTAAAAGTAAGTTAATTTTGTAGAATCACTTATTTTACTCAGTTTAGGTCCGAAAGTATACTCCATAACTACCTTAATTACCTACCCATGATTTGTGAGTTTCAGCCAAGGTTCTACTTAGTATTAGTACGTTTCGTCAAGTTTAATTCTGAGAATCTGCTTTCTAACCACATAGTATTTATGGTATACTTACTGTTTGCAACAGTTAGTACCGCAATACAAATCTATTCAAAATAACTTTAAAATTACTCAAATTAGACACGCACTATTATAAGAAGATGGCGCAGTAAAGCACAAAAACAAAAAAGGACAAATGATCACTTATTCTTGATCCTGGCATGGTTGGTTTTGGTCATAAATCGCTCAGTCTTTTCCAAAAATACTTCTTTTGTAATTCCTCAAAACAAGTTATTGTTTGTCCCAAAACCACACCTTGTTCGATACAAAGGATACAATGCTTTTGGGTCCAAAAATTGCACCCGCATGGTGCCATGAAACCAGAAAATCAGTAGTTCGGTTACCCTTTAAATTGTGTGTTTACTGTGACAATGTACAATCAGCTTCAAAACAAAGAGACCCCCTGTGGTACCATCGTGTTGGCAGAAAGGTGCGCCATGTTTTAAAAAAAAACACAACTTACTGCTTTCAAAATCAATTCAATTCAATTCAAAAGTAATCTTTATGTCAAGAGAATAAGATGATTTAATATTTTCAACGTACGCATTTAATGTTTTTGCTACTATGTAACGTTTGCTGATGCGATTTTGTTTTCAACTCCAAAATGAACCCTAATATCGGTTTACAAGGTTTAAGTATTGTTGTAATAGGTGCAGTAATTTTGTTTTTACTCCAAAAGGATGATTATAGTATATTGTTGTTGCAATTTCACGGATTTGGCGACACTCCGGGTACCGGGAACTTAAGAAAGCGCACGCAAGTATGAAAGTGCCCTTTGTTGGTATAATTCTGGTTAAATTGTTACTGGACAAATTAAATGTGGAGATACACTAAATGTTCCTTATGAAATATCGTAAAAGATTTAAAATTCATGCAGATTTTAATTATAATACGAAAGTAAATTAAAATGTTTGTCTCGTGTAGCAACATCTCTATTTTGCCTCCTTTGCTTGTGTTTTTTTCTGATATCTACCTAAAATGTTTATTTCTTCATGTAGGTAATATTTGTATATGTAGTAATAAGTACTTTTAAAATACTTGTCTCGATACAATTAATGCAATGAACCATAGGCAGGTGAAAAATTGTTCGCTAATTTCCCCATAACTCAGATTTTTCTTTTTTTATTAAAAGACACTTCTTAGAAACTCATTGTTAATGTTTGAAGCCTTGTTTTTTAGCAAGTACTGTATAAAAGCTGTTATAATAACACCTCACACACGTTTCTAACGCAGACTAGGTGTTTTAAAAATGCTTGTTTCGGATAAATAATAAGGTCTTTATATGAAAAGTGCCTTAATGAATGGCTAGCTGGGTTCACTTGAGCGCGTGATAACAAACGTAATAGGTAACTCATGGCAATGCGTATTTTAATTTTCTGTTAAAAAAAGCCTTTCATAAGAACATGGTTTTTCGGAATTAAGAAAATGTAAGTATGCCTGCGGGCAAATGTAAATTAAGAATTTGTACTCCAACGGAATGCCTTAAAAACACAATTTCAGCCCCTGCTTTCGTGTTTTGCTTACTTACTCCTTTCTCAACATTTATTCCTCTACACTTACCCCAAAACACTCTAAAACATCCGACAATACGATTTAACAAGTACCCAAAATAAAATATCAATTCTACCCGACCACTAAACTTGACCTCTCGTTGCTGCCACTGCATTACACACCCGCGATTTTTCTAAAATGGTCACCAAAGTGAACTCCCTGCATGACAAAAAGGAATATAACGGAAGAGAATTGTTCACAGTTACGCCCTTTCGTATAAGGGGACAAATCAAGGTTTTTCGTATAATCGGGAGGTACGTGTCAATTGGAAATATGGGTCGTCTCCAGGGACGGGAGGACCCGCGTGATAAAACTGTACTATTTCTTACCTTTATTTATTCTTGATTTTGTGTCGATTTTCGGTGGGAATATTTAATTTTATTTGCTGGCTAGGAAAGCGTCAAAAAATCGGCTGGGAATTCAGAATCGTAATCTATTGCTTATTTGTTCCATACAGACCTCCTGGCGTAATGATTTCAAAAGCAATGTAATTTGTTTACTAGATACGATTGTTATTTTATGCCACTCCAGAAGAAAATGTAACCAGAAACAAGGACGCAACATTCAGATGTATATTATGTAGGTATGAAAATTGAAATATTACCAATCTCTTTCTTTGCAGTACTTTGAGAGAGGGCGTAGTTTGTGCTAGATGGGCAGATTAAGTAATTATGAGAGTCATCTATAAAGTTAAGTGATTGTTTTAAGTGGATGTTGCTTCTGCCTTTTTAGTTACATTTGATCCATTGATAATGATGTCAATCTTCTAAGTCGGTCCCTCACTGCTGAGGATCGTGACTCCGCCGATTAATATTTTTGATAGCAGTTCTTCCTGTCGGTTGTTTTCTGGAGCGCGCTGCTTAAAGTCGTCGTCGTTAATGATGTCAATATATGAGATGTAATATGACAAAGGTCCTCCCCAAGGATCTCAACGTAAACAGGTGCGTGCGCCGTCCTCATCCAACGTGATCTTGACCTGATCATCCAGTGGCCTCCTTCGCTATAACTTGCGGTACGCGTTCGACACTCAAGAATGTTTCTGCCTCCAAAGCCAATGATAATGTAAATAATGATAATCCTCAAAACCTATCTTTGTGTACGAGCTTCTATACCTATTTGTGTATTTTATGTTATCCCAACCCAAAATCCAAAGTGAACACGAACGGCTAAAATATAGTTTTACCGCTCTATTGTATATAAAACCTTTAATCTTAAATCGACACAAAGAAACCTTGGAAATGGATTTGATAGAATCAACACCGACCCAGAAGTGTCGCCATAATGCCCCCTACGCCTACCGCGATTGAATACACAAATTCACTCTCAAAGTTCCTGCTAAAGGAGAAGTTATAAATTGTTATTCTTTGAAGGGTTAGAATGGGATTCGTGATTTTTTCCACACAAAATTACCATATTTTGTCGGAAAATCTCTGATTGTACCGAACTCCCTCGGATTATTCCGTTTCACAAAGTTTATCGTTTGGTATAGGTACGCATAATGCCCACAAATTTCATGGATATAATTACATTGTTATTTTATTTATGGCACGGCAATTGTTAGCAACAATATAAATTTCACTAGAAAGCATTCCCAGTGCACTAAATCAAGCGCTAAACAGGTTTCGTGCATTAGCTATTGTAATGCCGTTGTCTCAACCTTTAACGGGACATAAAGTTTATAATAACAAAGGCACTTGACTCAAAATCTTCACAAACCACACGCAGACCTAGAAAAACCAATTTTACTAGACCCCTTCACTCAAACATCCTTTTATCACCCAGAACTCAGTTTATATTGGTTGGCGGCGCAATGCTTCTTTTTGTAAAGGTGAATTTATAACTCTGAAATTGTTATCACGTAGGCCGAGACGTCGTTACAAACAATAAAAGTAATTTTTACGACTGGCAACCCTTTGCGTTAATAAATTAAAAAGTTAGCTAGGGCTAGGGCTGCGAGACAATGCCACTTCACCCTGTAACCCGGAGATCTAAGTTTTGTCGCCCTTGGCTAATAGAAGAACCAGGGCTGCTACCTAGAAGATTTAAAATCTGTTTTATTTTGAACATGTTGCAATATTTTTCTTTTCTAGTAAGTAGGTATGTATTGTCGTAAATAATTAGTAAACCTCAATTATGATTTCGGTATGGCGTTTTTCGGAAAATGGCGTTTCATGTCGGGCCGTTCCTGACAATTTCACTAGATTGCGAAAGTTTAAATAAGATTATGGTACTTCGTAGGTTTCTGTTTTTCCATTTCAGTTAGGTATATGCGTGCATAATAAAGTAATACGATGTTTTAAGAGTTATTTAGTAATGTGAGCTTACGTTACAATTACAACCAGAATTCGTCAGTAAGGACAGATTATCGAAAAAGTCGGAACAAAAACAGAAGAAAATATATTTTTCTAGTTCCTCAGTTCATATGAGGTATTTACTCGTATTTAAAGCATATTATATTTCTTCATACTAACAAATACATAACACAATTCAAATTCAAACTTCTTAACTTCAGCTTTTGATTGTAATTAAAATGTAATTTATTTATTTTTCTAGTTCCTCAGTGCATATTAGGTATTTACTCGTATTTAAGCATATTATATTTCTTCATACTAACAAATAACACAATACAAATTAAATCTGCTAAACTTTAGCTCCAGCAACCAAATTGTAATGTAATTTAATCCTTATTCTTATTAAAATCATTATTCACATTAAAAACATAATAAAAATTCCCAACCCTGATCTAGGGTTGCCTCTGATTGGGTGCGTACACACTACACATTGTTGAGTACCCCAAATTAATTTTTGAGAACAAAATCCATTAGCGAATGAAGCTTTTTCTACTCTTTGTTTAGGGTTGTCACATAATTTACGCGCGAAACTCGATTGAAGTCGTTTTTAAACGAAAGGGCGGCGAATGCGTGTTAAATACTCAGAATATTATTCCGTTCATTCGTGTTTATTGATTCTTGTTTTGTGAGGGATAAAGTTCATATGAGTTTATTTTTCCGTGTATGGCTGTATGTTTATTTTGGTTTAATGTTTTCTTGTCAAGTCTATGATTTATGCCACACAATTGTCTATAGTATAGTGCGTGTAAAGAGAGTATTCTCTGCATCGTTCCAGTTTTGTAGTTTTTTTATGCGTCGGATTATATTTAATTTGGCATTGTTATGATGGTGGCATTTATAGGCTGGGATTTATTGAGAAAGGGTTAGTTTACTATAAATTTATAGAGATACATATTTGTAATAAATACGGCTTAGTGGCAATAAAAATTGATCTGAAATTTGTTTTATATTTCCTTTATAAAAGGGAGTGCCGAGAAACGTGAAGAGAAAATACTTGGAACTAGCGTATGGTGCCTTGGTTTCGCCCACACTGCGCGTTATCGAGAATTAAGTATCCATATTCTTTAATCCGAGTCTATGGCTAGAGTCTATGGCAAAAATCGTGATTGTTTTAGAAAAAAATTTCTATGATAAAACATGTTTCTTAAATACTATCAACTAGCGACCCGCCCCTGTTTCGCACGGGTGCAATGCTGATAAGTTATGCATGTATTATACACACCATAATATGATCCTTGCCTTTCAACTACACGCAATGAAAACATGAAATAGCTATGTTACTTTCTAGAACTCAGGGAGAAGTATTATTCACTTCTAAAAGTTGGTTGAAATTATCCATTCTCAAAAAATGGGACAAAGGCTAGGAGGATGATGATGACAAAAAAAGCAATTTGGTTATGCCAGCATTTTCGGTACTATGCCAAATGGGGGCAATTTTTTTTTTAGTTGTTTTTGTACATAGTCGTTAGTAGTTTTTTTTTACTGACTTTGTTCTTACTTTTTTGTTGAGTTGTTTTATTAAATATTTTAAAGCTACCTTAAAAAGCAATCACATTCCAAACTAAGCAATATGTGTAAATACTTGACGATTACATTGAAAACATCCATGACCGGCCCGTCCAGCACATATATTCTCTCTCTCTCTCTCTCTCTCTCTCTCTCTCTCTCTCTCTCTCTCTCTCTCTCTTGTCGCGCGACAGTGCTACCAGTCATCACCTTCACACATTACTACAAAGAAAGAGACAGGCAATTAGAGGTAGACAACAGGCGGCGTTATCGCTAAATAGTTATCTCTTTGTGTTTATCACGTGTCAAATATTGTAAGTGACCAAGCATCTGCAATCACGTGATAAAAGCTCCTCCGTCCCACTACGTAACTGAGTTTTGTAACCAGCTACGAAATGGGAATATTTTTTATCACTTGAAACCCAGTTACATAGGAAGAATTGTTTGTTTTTATTTGTAACTGGCTACAAAGTAGGAATTATGTTTCCCAGTTGTAAATCCAGCCACGTATAGAGAATTGTTTGTCTCAACTTGTAACTGGTTTTTGTAACTGGCTACACAGTGGGAAATCATTTTCCCCGATTCTAAATTCCACTACGTACTAATAGATATTATTTGTCTTAATTGCTACCGTAAATTCTAACATCACTCTCTCTGAATGAGGAGTCAAAGGAATTCCCGCTACGTCCTAGGACCTCTGTTCTATCAAGAGTAGTAAACAGATACATTTTTCTTATAAACTTTTTAAACACATTGTTCTAGCCCGAAATCTGATGATACTATAACTATCATAGGCCCCATACATTCCTTATTTTCTCGATAATAGAGTCCGTACGTATATAACTTGTGTGCACTAGGCTTGAAATGTTAGATAACGAAGCAAATTACATGAAATATCACAATATACCTATTGTATAAACACCCACGGATTAGACCCTGTTATTCCACATCTTTGCAAACACCGTTTGTTCTACACAAAGAAAGCGTTTAATTATTTTATAAGGCGTCCGCCATTGTACTTCACAAGCGACACGTTACACAAAATAATTGTTTTGAATAATAAAAACTTCCCTCAATGGTCAACAGCTAGCATCGAAGTTGTGTAACTCCCAGACATAATACTTCTGCAAATGTTTAATGGATGCCATAACGTTTTCTTTGAGAAAAATATGCTTGAGTTATTACATCAAGCATTGTAGAAGTTTAACCCTTCTGGCATAACCTTTAAATATGGCTGAGTTGGTTTCCCATTATTAATTATTTTGAAAGGATTACCTACATTTCATAATTTTTGAAACAATGCATGGCGTAACTTTTAAATTCGTGACATTTTTCCAGCTTCAAAGTTTTATTGGAACGTGTTCATAAGTATTGTTTAACAATTATGTATTGTTAAAAGATTTTTTTTTTCGATTATTATACAATAATGGAGTTGTGGGTTTTTACAACGGTAACATTCACTTAATATGTTGATTATACATTTGATCGAAATTCTGTCAATATGTTTTATAATGTGTATTATATACTTATCAGCAAATAGTAGGCTTACTAAAGTAATTAAAGTTTATTCTCCAAAAGGAGAAAAAGAAAGTTATTAAAGTAACCATGTATAGTATATATGTAATAATGCGTATTGCTGAAGAAGAAGTACAGTCTAGTTCATAAATATATGAGCATCCCCAAGGCTTCAATAATGATTGTACATAGAATAGTACATACATCTAAACAGATCTATCAACCTAACCGTCGTATCTGACCGTCGCCCCAATCTGCCGTAACATTATTCCACATGGCTTGAACGGATAAATTCAGTGTCGTCCAACGCTGTTCTCTGGCAGTTAACGTGTTAAGGTAAGGCCGTACAGGCGCCGGACGACATAAGCGATAAAAACAATGAAAACTGCGGATAATTATTACACCTACTACTAACGCCATCTTACATTACAACAACGCAAGTATGTCAGTTTTCTACCCCATAGGTGCGCTTGCCCCACTTAATATGATCACGTAAAATAGAGGCTTTATTTACAATTTGCGATGACTAGTAACGTTTACCATCGGTTTTTTAACTAAATTGTAAAATGTTATGAACACTCTCTAATATGACAGATATAAGAATAATCTTGATTATGGAGCTTTGTGATTATAAATAGCAATACTCAGAAAAAGCCAATACACCTAATGACGCATTCATTAATCATCATTTACGCGCCATACAAACCAAATTACACACTTTTTGAAAGCTTCAAAAACATCATTTCATGGCAAAATATCCGATTACCACTGTTTCGAGAACCACACAAAATGTCTCCCGTGAATACTCAATTTACATGATGAAAGCAAGACCTCAAAAAAGCTCCGAAGTTACTGGCGTTTCGTAACAATCAACCAAGATAAATTTACCGGTAGGAATGCCTAAAAAACGTATATACATACAAAGTAACGAAGTAATACGGTGTACAGATAAATTAGAGTACTTTGTCGTTTTAAGTTTTTTACTATTCTCGTTCTACAACTCGTGAAGCCTCAAAACGACAAGGTGGTAAGGCTCTCAGCGCGTGACTGTATCTGTTTACATTATCTGAATAGATAACTTTGTCTGATGTTGAGATATGCCAATTTACAATGTGTACTGACAATTGAAAATTTATCGTTTATAAAAACATCAAATGAGCGAAGTTTTTGAATAGACACGTCAATAGTAAAGTACATCATTTGGCAGCATGAGCACTGACACTGACAACATGATTTCTACATCCGTTAAGAAAACACATCACCTTTATAGTCAGCGCGGTACAGTCGAGCATAGTTCATTTGTAATAATTGAGTCTTTTTTTATATTTGTCAGCTTTTACCATCTGATTTATGATGTGGTTCGGACACCCAGCCAACAAAAACGGCTATCAATAGGCCGAAGAACAGAAATGAATGCTATCACAATACAAGCTGTAATTGTTTAGACAATGCGCCGCTCTGACAACCTTAGCGGTATAAAACACTAGAGTAACGCATTCCAAACCCGTCTGTAAGCCCGCATAGTAGTGTTAACTTTACAGCGCTGTAGAAAGAATGTTAGGCTGTCTCAGGGTTGTCAATTCCGACACTATCTTTTATTTCAAAGCTTTCGCCGATGGCACTAAAGTTAATTTTTATGACATCTAAACAACAAAGGAGGCCATTATGGAAGAAAAGACACATTCCATAGTTTCTGCTTGGGCTATTATGGCGTTGTTTTAGCTGTACAATGCTTTGTGGCACGGTCACGCTTGTCCGTAGCTTAAGATTCGTAATAAACCAGCCTGTGCATTTGCAATGATGAAGAGCAAATGTAGATGCGTGCGACTACAGATTGCTTTGCTCACTCAGTCTCAAGTGTAAGTTGTCAAGCCACAAGTGTCCCGATTGCATTTCATCATCATCATCATCATCAGCCTATTCTTGTCCACTGCTGGACAAAGGTCTCTCCAACTGCACGCTATTGTAAGCGATCCTCGGCTACTCTCATCCAGCTTTTGCCAGCCACTCTGCACAGATCATCGCTCCACCTAGTCTGAGGGCGTCCCATACTACGCGATTGCATTTAAGATTCAAAATAATATCACGCAATGTCAATAGCATTATTACAAACACGTTCGAGATTTTTGTTTGTGTTAAAAGAAAACTTACACTAGGTTCTTGGCCAAGTCTCGTCATTCATTTAGACCATCGGAAACCAAAGAGGATATTTTTAAGGTCTCTTTAATTCAGTTCATTATTAGGATAACACAATAAATGTACCTGTTTCAGGGGCTTACCTACCATTGTTTTAATGGCAAGTTCATTTCGTCGAATTTTAATTTCATCGAAAGCCTATTTTTTCTCTAACCATAAAATATTTTGGAATGTTATAATAACACAAACCTAACATAATCTAATCTACATAGGTTGCCCTTTCCAACATTTGTAAAAAATGCATGACTTTCGAAAACAAGCTTGCCTATGAAATGGAAATTCTATGAAATAAAGCATTCGGTGAAGTATTTTTCTATAAAAGAAGATGCCTGGGCATTTTATTCCAGTCACCCACAAGTAAGCGCCACATCTAAAATTACCAGCATCGACACTCATGTTTGTAGACATTTCTCCTAATGTTCGTACCCTATTGTCTTCATAGAAAACGTCTTTTCTCAGTACACCACAACGCCACCAACGCAAACCAACCTCCCATGTAATTAAGAACCTTATTGTCATTTAATAAAGAACGTTGCTGATTGTGTAACGCAAAACGTCATACTGTGCAAAAACCGCACGAGAGAAACAACGGTTACAAATTATTAGAAAACGAGACAAAAGACAGATATAATGTCCAGTTGGGTAAATTTCACGCAATTCACCATTACGGTTAAAAACAATACACTCTTTGAAATAATCGGTATGCCGTTACGTAAAAAAATTAGTTAAAACAGAATCAGTAAGTTCGTTTGCTGTTGCGTAAAAGCGCTATTATTTCATTGTGGTTACAGTGTTATAATGTGTTTTATTAGTCTTTAAGGCTCTTTCGTCGGCTTCTTGTCGACGAGCCGTTTAGAAAGTTCCTTCAATATAATTCTAGCGCTTGGACCCCACGGGCACAGGATTTCGACACCAAATGCGGTGCTACCTATTTAATTGCATAGGTAAATGCAATGAATCAATAAACAACATTGCACACCGTAAGTATAATAAGTGAAATAAAAATGATATTACTGTATTTTTATAGTTATTTATTTATATTTGATTGATACGTTTCGATCTCACATTGTTATTATGCAGGGTCCTAGATCAATGTTTCAGTTACATCAATCAATGCGTTAATTTTCTGCGGACCCGAATACAAAATTATAATCTCTACAACGATCACGTTGCTACAAGAGTGTTAAAGACCTGTGCTGATACTCTAACTCCGATCCTAACCCACCTGATAAATTTATCTTTTCTACAGGGTACTTTTCCAGATCGTTTAAAACGATCAATCGTTAAACCCCTTTATAAAAAAGGGGAGAAACAAAACCTACATAATTATCGTCCAATAACTTTAGTACCAGTTCTTTCAAAAGTTTTTGAAATAGCTTTTCTCACCAGACTTTCGCAATTCTTAGATAAACACAAAATCATCACAAGAGAGCAATGTGGATTCCAGAAGCAAAAATCCACTACAGATGCCGCCTTCTCACTCGTACAAAGCATAATGCAAAATATTGACAAAAAGGTCTCGGTAGTAGGGGCGTTTTTCGATATGTCAAAGGCGTTTGACTTTGTTGACCATAAAATACTACTCCGTAAATGTGAGAATTATGGCACCAGAGGAAATGGTCTGGGGTGGGTAGATAGCTACTTAAGAAATCGTCTGCAGTGTGTGCAAATAGATAGAATAGGGAAAAACAACGAAAATTTAACCTACTGCTCAGGTTATACACATAATAAATGTGGAGTCCCACAAGGGAGTGTTCTGGGCCCGCTATTGTTTTTGATATATATCAATGACCTTCCAAAAGAGATACCATACCCTATGTCGCTATTTGCAGACGACATAGCCGTCATCATACCAAATAAAGATAAGACACCCACATACGAGCGTAAAATTAACGATACTATAGAGTCTATAGACGCGTGGCTAAATAAAAATAATTTACATGTTAATGTGACAAAGACGTGTTATCTTCAGTTTTTGAACCACAAAATGCATAAGCTGGACCTTAGGATACTATGTCAACACCATGTACTTAAACAGGTGAATGAAACCATTTTTTTAGGTATTACGTTAGACCAACACTGCTCCTGGAAGCCGCATATAAAAGTAACCCGTAATAAGTTGGAACGATTTGTTTACGCTCTAAAACAATTGAGACTGGTTGCAGGCGAAAAAAATGCTCTGCTTGCATACCATGGCTACGTAACATCAGTTTTAAAATATGGTTTATTAATATGGGGCAATTCAACAGACATAAACAAGGCTTTTATAATACAAAAAAATGTTTAAGAGCTATTTGTGGAATAGGGCCTAGAGTGTCTTGCAGACCATTTTTCCAAAAACTAGGGCTGCTAACATTGACTGCGTTATATGTCCTTGAGGTAGCATCACATGTGCGGAAAAATTCATCTTCATTTACCCTGCTAAAATCGAACGAAAGGCTTAGGGAAAGAGACAAATACAAGTTAAAAATGCCTCCATACTCAACTGCATTGCATAAAAACAACAGTTAAGTCATGAGTATTATTGTATATAACAAGATACCACAAGAACTACGCCAACTACATGATAACTTATTCATGGCAAAGCTAAGGAAATGGTTGATAGAAAAATGTTTTTATACGATAAGAGAATTTTTTGAATGTAATGAGTAATAATTTGATAGACATTTGTTGATGTAATACCTAATGAAGTAATGAACTTGAATAATATAAATAATATATGTATGACAGGTGAATAATAATATAGTGTTAAATAGATAGAGCGTAGAATTATAAGAATAACTTGACATTATCTTTATTTATTTATTTTATCTGAAATAACAATGCAATTATTGTTATTGTTATAATATGCACGCGTACCTTATGTAATAAATAATTGTGAAAATTTATAATTTGCATGCCATAATCGGTTAAACATGTGAAACAAACAATTATAATTGTTATAATGATCATCTACATTGTACTTACCATGTTTATGCAAATAAATATATTATTATTATTATTACAACTGTACATAGTTAAGTAACCGGTAAAAAACCAATGAGTTACCCTCAAAAAGTTGCGCATAATGCTCGTTACGCAGAAATTTTCTTCAGCTGACACGGGAAAAATATTTCTAAATGTTTCGCTGTATCCTGGTAAATTAGGTTACGTTAGGTTTATTTAATAACTTTTCAGAAAAGTAACTGGTATCAGTAGAATAACAATTATACAAAATGATCAGTATGCGAAACATTACGCTTGATAAAACAATTTTCTGCGAAACATTAGTAAACCAAAACAAACTCTTCTTCTTTGGACTCCCTAATTCCGCGTCTTAACATCCTTGTTCCTTTGACCAATAAAAAACAGTCTTCCGGACCAGAGACAACAATGACGTCACATTAGGCCCGCCGCACACAGCTGCCCCCTATCTCCGATCTAAAGCCGATCGCACACTTAGCAAAAATACTTATCTTAAATACGATCTGGCCCTGTTAATCTGTCCTTTGTGCCTGTCTGTTTGTTGTATCGTTTTTGGGGATGTTTTTGTACAATTAGAGAGATTGGGGTGTGAATGCAGATCGGGAGATATCTTGCGTATTAAGGATTTGTCCAATTGATTTTATTTATAGGGCTTTTTGTATGGGAGTCTTGTTTTGGTTTGTAAGGTAAGTAGTAACCAAGTATGGTGTGTAAGGATAGTTGATATAATTTACTTTAACAATCATGTTATCTCGATAGGTCTTAGTAAGTACTAAAACCTGACACTCGAAATAATAGATATGATTTCAGTCACGGGGGCAGATCTCTGAGATTGTATCGGAAATCGTAATCAGTAGAAAAACTAGAGTCCCGACATCCAAGAATTGCAAAACTTAAGTAGCAATCAGTGTCGGCTTTAGATGGGATAGGGGGTCAACCGGGCCGCCGGTCCGGGGCGCTGGCTCTTGAAGGTTTTATTTTTATAACTAGGACTTATACGCCTGAGCGGCACAAAATGAAGAACTCACCCATTTTTTACCTATTTATTAGGATTTTTCTTACGGCTAAAACAATGTCCCACAAAACCAGTGGCTAGTTTGACTGTGGGATTTCTTTAGGTAATCTCTATTCATGGCACCTCAATGGCTCAGCTGGCCCTAGTGGCCATGGGCAGGCTACATAGCTTGTAGAACCGATGACCGTAGGACTTGATGAGTTATTTAGTGACGACTATGCAGCGAAAGCAGCTTGGCTGCCTGCCCTACTGGCTAATGACCTGGTGAAGGCTGCTGTATTAACACTATCGTGAGACATCTTTAGTAATTATAATAAAAAAAGCCGGTCAAGTGCGAGTCGGACTCGCGCACCGAGGGTTTCGTACAAACACTTTCCATCCTTAAGTGGTTAAGTTAAGTTTGCACCTGGTATGTATAGCGCTCCATACAAATGAGGTGCAAAGTTAACGCAACCAATCCCTTTGTTGTATGGGAGCCCCCTTAAATATTTATTTTATTTTTAGTATTTGTTGTTATAGCGGCAATAGAAATACATCATCTGTGAAAATTTCTACTGTCTAGCTATAACCGTTCTTGAGATACAGCCTGGTGACAGACGGACGGACGGACGGACGGAAGGACGGACAGCGAAGTCTCAGTAATAGGGTCCCGTTTTTACCCTTTGGGTACGGAACCCTAAAAACGGTTTAAATTCACGTATTTACGAGGACCGGCCCGACATGTTTCGAACTCCGTTAGATGCGGTTGGCACGCGTCTTTTGGCTGATGATGACGATGAATTTTGGAACGCATTGCGTCCTGCATAGTATCTGTAGTGTTCACTATGATTTTTCTATTGGGATATTTTAATACAACAACGTAAGGCTTTCTACCTTTCTACCTAAGGTCCGTCCGTTACTGGTTACTGGTGACGTCTGTCAATATAATGACGATAGCTGGCGAGTCAAGGGTACATTTATCACATTAATATTATAAAGACGGAAGTTTGTGAGTGTGCTTATGTGTATGCTACTTTTTCACGCCCAAATGGCTGGACCAATTTTGATAAATTTTGATATGAAGGTAGCTGACACCCTGGATTAACACATAGGCTACTTTTTATCCCAAAAAATGTAGAATTCCCGAGGGATGAACGGGTAACATTTCCCGGCGTAGCTAGTTATCTATACACTAATAGTTCTATATAACACCCTGACGTCATAGTAGATTGTTAACCAAGGGTAGAAAGTGACCCATTGCACCCGAGATATTTCTGGCGCTCGAACGAAGTGAGAGCGCCAATAGTTCGAGGGTGAAATGGGCAATTTCACCCGAGTTAAACACTCTACTTTTCATTTCGACTGCGAGGAAAATAAAATACTACACGCACATAAATGTCAAGAGTTACATAGTTAATGTCCATGTCATTTTTAACAAATAATCAATTAAAGACACGGTATTTATATTTAATCTCGTGTTCCCGCTTTTTCTACTGCAAACTTTCATTCTTCTTACTTTTAAATTCAAATTCAAATTATTATTTATTTCGGATCCATAGGCCTTCCCCATGACTCGCCACAAAGTGCGATCCTGTGCAGATCGCATCCAATGACTCCCCGCCTCCTGGCCTATGTTCAGCAGTGGACGTCTGTGGCTAATAGATAGATAGATAGATAGTGATCCATAGATTGTTAGTAAAAAACAAAAAACAAATTAAGGATAGTAACAGTCACACATACATTGAACATAATAATAATTATAAAAAAAATATTAATTTATATATTGTCATTTTTTATATTGGATTTTCTAAATTTCTATTTTAATAATTTTATAATGCACAAATAATTACACAGAAATAATAAATAAATAAAAAAAAATAGATAAAAAAAGTTAAGATATAGTACCGCCAACATTTAAAAAGTAAAAAAAAAATCCTATGGTTACAATTTTATTTTTTAAATAAATGTGGGGCGGAATTATATGTAATTAATAATTAGATATAAATGAATTAAGCTTGCCTATATCTAACCTTTGGATACCTTTTTTCAATGCCACTTACCACGGCCGACTAGATTGTACCTAATTTAGTTGGTCACGACGTGCATCTAGAAGGCAATTACCTTTTCATCTCTCCTGTTCGGAAAGTGTAATTTTCATAAGTAGATAGCCGGGTGGAAAATAGCTTTTCCATCCCTAGGGTGGAAAGTAATTTTTTTTTAACTGCCACGGAGTCAAAGATAAGTGCCATCTAGATGCACGTCGTGACCAACTCAATTAGGTACAATCTAGTCGGCCGTGGTAAATGGCCATTGAAAAAATGTCTCCAAAAGTTAGATATATGCAAGCTAAATTTATTTACATCTAATTATTAAATATAAATATGCATTATATTTGATTATATTCATAATACATACATATAATTCTGTCCCTGATTTATTGATAGAATCGTACATTTAGACAAAAAACAAAATAGAAACCATTGGATTTGTTTTTTTTTTTTAATGTTGGCGGTAGGTACGTTTATGTCGGGGATGGTCCGATATAGGTGTTAAAAGGTTACCTCGTCAAATAGTTTTTTTTTTATTAAAAATAATAGGTAATAATGAAAGTTTGCAATAGAAAAAGCGGGAACACGAGATTAAATATAAATACCGTGTCTTTTATTAATTATTGGTTAAAAATGACATGGAAATTAATTTAACACACTCATGACATGTGCGTGTAGTATTTTATTTTCCTCGCAGTCGAAATGAAAAGTAGAGTGTTTAACTCGGGTGAAATTCCCCATTTCACCCTCGAACTATTGGCGCTCTCACTTCGTTCGAGCGCCAGAAATATCTCGGGTGCAATGGGTCACTTTCTACCCTTGGTTAACAATCTACTATTGACTCCGTGGCAATTAAAAAAAAAATTACTTTCCACCCTAGGGATGGAAAAGCTATTTTCCACCCGGCTGTCTACTCATGAAAATTACACTTTCCGAACAGGAGAGATGAAAAATAATAATGATGGTGGTTATACCATGTCATTATTGACAGGAGAGCCTTGAGTATTATGACATTTATGACAAGAAAACAAAGATGAATTCAATATCTCCCACGTGGTTGAAAACATTTCGGTTTTCCTGCCTCTTAGACTCACTTGATATCTTAATTCAAAGCGAAGAATTTAAAACGGTTCAAATCGTAAGCATATGCGTTTCTTTACGATCAGAACTCGTTAACCGTCCCCCGGCGATGCGAAAACGCTCCCTAAAAGAAGGTAATAAGTACCGCGAATTTTCTACTAAGATACTGCTTTCTTTATGCGAGGATTTGTGAATTCGTAAACAACCATCAAATCAATAATCGATGCGGATCCCCCAGTTCCTTTAACGAACATCTTTGTGCAAGTTGGACTTTTATCATTCTCCCTAGCCACTGCCGTTGACAGTTCTAATTGATTGTTTTTTATTTGCTTTTTTTCCGCCCTCCAACTCCAGTTGTTGGCGGGAAATTTAAAAATCGAACTCTAAGCTTTTAAACTTTATTCTCAAGTTGTGATTGAATTGCTGGTTGGAATATTTTTGAATTTGGAACGCTCGGTCCGATTCGACGCTACATTTTGTTTGTTGAGGCAATTAAAAAAAAGTTGGTCAATTCTGCCAGTAAAAGGAAAGTGGTGTAGGGTCATAGGCAAGAGTTTCTGAACGGCGTTATGAATATCGAATACTACCAGTCCAGCTTTGCACAATTTTTTATAATAATATTTGATGTAACGATTCAGTATGGTAATTCTGAAGTTATTGAAATTCTAAGAAAATCACCAAGTCAACAACGCTTTTAAAAGCATTTAATTATGTTGACCGTTTACACACCAATGCTAAACTTAACACTTTTGGAGACATAATTCCTTTATAACATCAAAAATTTAATATTAGCTGGCTAATAACAATACAAACCTAATATACATATAGGTATGAATATATGTAATAAACACCACAATTAAAACCAATTTGACCAATTTTACTAGCCATCATTTTTTTGTCACGAATTCAAGATATGATAAACATTTCGTAGATAATACAAAACAATACAACAATTCTTTATTGCACGCCAACAAGAAAAATGTTACAATTGAAACTTTAGTTTAAAAATGATACACAATAGGCGGTCGAAATATCACTATAAAAGTCAGTTCAAAATCTAGATTCAATAACAAAAACCGTAACTTAAATTTGAATAAACAAAATCACATAACGCTAACAAAATCAATGCACCAATCAACGACCTCAGACCGGCCGCCATTACAAATTTAAAAAAGAAAAAACGACCGGCGATTCTCTATTGTTTCCATCAGCTGTGTACATATGCGAACATAATGCATTCATGCTGGATAATCCGCCGCCGATCAAAATAACTATAAAACACAATAAGCTGCTTATACTTGTACCTTAATGTGCGTGTTGTTTGCGCCCGTACTCGTGATATTGGCGTTTTTGTTGCCTTTATATTGTTGTTTCAAGGTTTGATTGTGAATGGTAATCGCTTTCAGAAAATCTATTTTGTACCTAAAATAGCGCGCACGGGAAACCTAAAGGAAAGTAGCAATGAGGATGACTATACGAATAAAGATAGCTCAAAATGGCATGATATAAAGAGAAAGAAAATGCTAGGAAATGTGTAACTTCAACAAATGTGTCGCATTTTACAGAAACAACTGATAAAATTGGATTCCCAGGCTGTTGTAAAGTTCGAAAGAGAAAAGTTTCAAGATCAAGAGTGGTAAATTCCGTGTTGCTGTTTGGCTTCAGAAATACTAATGATATTATATTACTTTTCAGTAAGTAACACTAGGCTGATCTAGCAGGTAATTTACGTATACACAGACACACACACAACTTAAATAACGGCCAATATTAGTTCTCTGCCTTTTCACCGAATTATTTTTCGTGGAATGTTTCATTTCGAAGAATGCATTTTTCTTTGGAAACCGTACTCTTTTTGGGATTGTTATAAAACAATCCTAACCTGACATAACTATAGGATAATATTTGCAACAATTTTATTATGAGAAATGTATGACTGATACACAGGAATAAGAATTCTTCGAAAACATTCGACGAAAAATCATTCTGCGAAAATTCAGATCACCAAAAAATTACATCCCAAACACCTTCATCCATCAAAGAGATCGCTCTTTAGCGATAAGACCGCCTGTTGTTTACCTCTCTTGAATGTTACTTGTAATTTGTTTGTATTTATTTCCTGTTGAGGTGTGCAATAAAGAATATTCTATTCTATTCTATTCTATTCTATTCTATTCTATTCTATTCTATTCTATTCTATTCATTAAGTTCTTGGACAGGAAGTTCATTCGTAACTTTCATTTTCATTTCCACACTGTGACAACTTGCAAGTCTTTACAGAAATTACAAAAAACAAACGTCAAATTGAAATGATAATATTCCTTTTTATCCCAAAACGAAAGCCCTCAAACGCCGTAGGTGACAAGATTGACGCCAACCAACTTCTTACCGTCACTCCAACTTTGTAAAGAGGTTCATTTGGCACTTCACGCCTATTGTCTGTGGCCGCCCGTGCAATGTCACTTCGAACTCGCAAAGCTTGCATCCCCTACAGCGGCCCAACATCTTCATGTCGACTCTAGTAGCTTGAGACTAAGACACAAAGTTGGTTAGTCTGGCTTCTTTGTTCAACTCCCAAAGATTGTTTTATAAGGTTAGGTCTTTGTCAAGCGTATAATGTCTAGACGTTGCCAATTAGTTGGTGGTAACAGGCGGCGAGTTTTTAATGAGATTTTTTCGAGTTTTCTAAAGAAGAAAACTGAAACTTTGATCAAAGAGCGTTTTAATGAGATGTGCCTTGGAAAACAAGCGTGTTAACGTAAAATTTTTGGAAGACTATAAAATTATAGACTGGAAGCCTTCGAAATGTGCTGGCGACGAATGAAGAAGATCAGCTGGACTGAAAAGCGGTCGAACGAGGAGGTGCTTAATATGGTGAACGAGGACTGGTGTATTCTAAAAATGGAGAACCAAGAGGAAAAATGATTAGACACCTAATGCGGCACGACAAATATATAAAGACTATAATAGAAGGAAAGATTGAAGGAAGGAAAAAGAGAGGAAGAGCAAGGAGAGCTTACATGGACCAAATAAAGGAGAAGGTGAACGTCGTGTCGTACCAGGCTGTCAAGGAGAAGACGCAAGAACGAGATGCATAGAAATTGCTGCACCGACAAGAGTATTAAACATAAATAGGTACTCGTATAGGCTTGATACAATTTCTGGATGACCACGAAATTATATTTTATCTATCCAAATATCGTAAACCCTCCATGATGCGTTCAAGAACCGCACATTATGACCACCATAAAAATAGACTGTTTTATTAGAACTAATTTCTTATCTGTGAAAATGTTATTATTGCTAAATAATAACATAATATTATTTATTCAAATTTCGAACATCTTTGAAAAACAAATTTGACATCTATTCTAATATCAGTGGAGATGACGTTTAGTTCGAAATGAATTGTCAATTTGCATAAAATTTGACAAATGTCGCACGTAAGTAAGATATCGAACGATATGATAGTTGGGGCCAACTCTAGTTTGTCTCTGAATTAAAAAAAAACTATGACAGCTGCCAGAAAACTTCAATACCGCCATTACCGGGTAATATTTGTCGTAATGTGCGACTCCTGAATGCATCATGGAGTCCTATGATATGTGGCTAGATAAAGTAGTGTATGTAACTGTACATAATTAGGCATTAAAACACTCGTGTGATGTTATTATGAAACTTGCCTTCGGCGCGTTTCAAAAACCCACACTCGTGTTTAATACCCTTTATTATGTACAGTCACATAAACTACTATTGTGCCGTTGGAATTTTGACATTAACAAATGTCTTGTTTCATGGACTTTTTTTTTCAAGTTTCGAAGACAAAGATCCCTTTAGCCACTATTATTGAGAACTGTCAAATTGTCAATAAGAAAAAACATTTCGGCAAAACCATAGTGAAGAAAAATAAATGACCTGACAGCTTGTATACTATATCCTTACAGTAAGAACTATCGACAAAAAAAAACATGGTCATCCAAAAATCGTATCAAATACAAATAGAAAATCATTTATTGTTTGAATGTGAGTGGTTATAAATGGTGGTAGGGTTAGTATTTGGTTACATCTTACATCACAATCAGCCAGAATTTGGCGTAGACTCTGAATATGCATGTCATTAAAACTAATGGAAAATAATCAAATTATAGCAAATATCAAGCCTATTATAATTATGTTTAATACTGTAATATGTAATAAAAGCGGTGGTGGCCTAAAGTGGTTAGGGCATGCGACTTTCAATCCGGAGGTCGCGGGTTCGAACCCGGCCCGTACCTACCAATGAGTTTTTCGGAACTTATGTACGGAATGTCATTTGATATTTACCACTCGCTTTTCGGTGAAGGAAAACATCGTGAGGAAACCACCTAAGCCCAATAAGGCCTAGTTTCCCCTCAGGGTTGGAAGGTCAGATGGCAGTCGCTTGCGTAAAAACTAGTGCCTACGCCACATCTTGGGATTTAGGTAGCCGACCCCGATTGAGAATTCATTCTCAAAAAATGGGACAAAGGCTAGGAGGATGATGACTGTAATAGATGTAAGTAAATAAATGCACATACAAATTAATGTAAAAGGTTCAAATCGGTGTTTGCTTTACCTACCTAAACAAAGTTATAGCAATGTATAATGTTTCAAAGTAACACATGACTTATTTAATTAATTGTTAAAAAATAGTTTTGTTGAGTTATTCGTCGCTCCGGCGATCAAAAGTCAATGCTAATTAGTCCTATTCGAACGGAGTAACTGAGGGCTAAAGGCAAAACCTGGTTAAAAGGTTAAAATTAAACGAGTGAAAGGCTTAATTACCGCGGGTTAAATATCAATAAATTTATAGTTTAAGACACCCTCTTTTTGGACGTGGAGTTACGAATGCGGAGCCTATGTCTGCTCTTGGAGATGGTAATTAACTATCGGTTATTTGTGGTGACAGAAATAATTAATTGACAGAGCGAATGTCACCGTTTCAGCTTTGGCTAAAAAAAATCGTATGTTTGGATGTTAGGATATTTAGATATTTGGATGTCCAGAGTCCAGACGCTTTCCAGGTTCTCGCCGGTAGATCGCATTTCTCAAACAATTTTCAGTAATTTTTTTTGCGATTATGTTTTTCGTATTTTTCAAAATGTTGGACATATGGGGATAGAAAACGTGAAAAATTACAAATTTCAGCAATATCATAACAAACTTGCGAGGTCAGCTTACAGAGTCACTAGTTTTTGGTCCATTTTATTTTGGGACACTTTTTTCCCCGAATTAGCTAGTGATTCTGAGTAGGAAATATTGCAAAAAGTGGGGTGTTCAACGAAAAAATATAATGGCCTTTTTTTGTAATAAAAATAAGACGATTAAAGCGCGGCTGAAGGTGCGGGCACCATCTAGTCCTTACATTAAACCTACGCAGCCGCAGAGTTGTTGCAAAACAAAAGAACATAACAGCAAAGTTATTGGCACTATGAATAACTTGCACACGTCCCATTTCTAGGAGCAATATGCTGTTCCAAGCGGTATAACCAATAAGACCTTCAGCTGTATAAAAGTACACAAATTAAATGTTGGTATACTTAATTAGAGTATATCACTCTTAGTATAAAACAAAGTCACTTTGTCTATCCCTATGACCCTTTGTATGCTTAAATCTTTAAAACTACGCAACAGATTTTGATGCGGTTTTTAATAGATAGAGTGATTCAACAGGAAGGTTTATATGTATAAAACATGCATAATTTATCAGCATTGCACCCGTGCGAAGCCGGGGCAGGTCGCTAGTTAAATATACGTTTTAAAACACTGGGCTAATTTATCGAGCTACAATTCATATGGATAATCAGGGACTTGATGAATAGGGAATGGAAATAACATACGTATTGAAATAATGGAATAATTAACTTTATTCTGCAAGTAGGCCACAAGTGCCCTTTAACAAGTCTGAGTCTATCTGCGTTTCACAAGAGGAGACCACTGTTGAGAAGAAACGCCGACTCAAACATGCAATTAAAATGTCGTCATAACGTGCGTTATAATAGGCTTCGAAGTATCACGTTTCGGGGGAACAACTCGAGAGAACTGTAAAGGAATTTCATACGAAATTGAAGGCCTAAGCCGGGAAGTATTTTCTTTCTAAATGGCGTCTGTTATAATGAACATGCTAAACAGCTGAATTACCTATATTTTTTCGAGTGGTGTTTTTTTTTTTTTTATTGCATATGTTTGACAAACGCACTATACATGCCTAGAGTTTTGTTATAAAATTGGTCTGAACTTACAGATTATTTTATCCCATTGCAGCGCAGTATTTGCCGCCTTAAAAATTAAACAATAGCTAGTAATCGATCAAGAAAGCTCCGTATGAGTTCGAAACAAGTCAGGCCGTTCCCGACAATTTCACGTGAGTGTAAACCGCTTCATATAATAATTAAATTGTAATAGATCCCAGGTACAATCGGTGATCGGTTATTTTTATGTCAGCCAAAAAACATATATAATTTTTCATTTACAAAACACCAAAATATGTCGTTAAAACATGTCGGGCCGTTCCTGACAATTTCACGTGAGTGTAAACCGCTTAATACAATAATTAAATAAAAATCAATCCCAGGTACAATTGGTAATCGGTTGTTACACAATCCAAAAAGCATACGTATACAATTTTTCATCTGCCAAATATGTTGTAAAATATTCCAACTAGAGAAATATGCCTGCTCCAAGCGCTCATACCGCGACAACTACTCGCTCTATAATTGCATAAGGCGCGAAAGCAAGCGACGGCAGAACCGCTAACTAATTGCCATTGAAAAAAGGCGAAAAACCGGGTGAAAACATTCCGGCCACCTTTGAAGTTTTTTTCTAAAAACCCCGAGCTTTTCGCAGAGCTTGATAAGCTACGTAAAAGCTCAGTAAAAGCTGGTAATAAGGCACTTTTGAGGCAGGTGTTACTAGATCGCGTGGCATAAAGGAGAGTGGCGTGAGTCTTTGTAAGGATTGCTTTAAAGAAAATTAGGGCTCGCTGGGCGGAAAGCGCGTAGTTTCCACCCTTATAATTGCGTTTTCGTGTGTGAATGTAATTAATAGTACATTACGGCAGAGACCAGTAAGTAAGCCATACTGGCCGAGTAGGAATTAGACGGACCGAGCCGTAGGCGAGGTCCGGATATAATACGAGGCCAGGATGGCTCTTACGGTCGAAGCAAGTATAGTGCTTTTCTCAAAAATTAAACAAGAAAATTAGATTAAAATTATATTTTGTACGTGACATTTATATTCGGGCATTTTCCAATGAATATTTTTGTTATATCCCATTTTTATTATTACACATTGTGATATTCGTCGTCGCAGGCACCATTAACTCCCATGATAACAACCTATAACAAAAATAATTATAAGTTTACACTTGGATAAAATATATAGTTATATCGTTATCAAATAGTGGCAGCATTTATTTACCTTCATCGCCAAAATGGTTATCATCTAGAGCTTGATTTAAGAACTTTTCTATATTTTGCTGCTGAATATTTGTGATTTCTTTCCTTTGTAGCCATCCGATTGTCTTAGAAAGATTGTTGAAATATTCTGACCTTATCACACATTATCTGACCAATTATTAACTTTTCTTCCTTCCATTTAATGAATCTCTTGTATTTTTTTACATCTCCTTGGATTTAGTCGGAATTAAATTATTTTAGCTAACTCTGCCTCCGCTTTTAAGTATGGAGGAGTGCCGTCTATTCGAAATCAGACTCGTCTGAACTCATTTTTGCTGAATTATTGTAATAGATCACACAAACAAATTTGAAATTTTTGTCTTTTAATTTAAATCCCGCCTTAATTTCTTTTTTTATAAATACTGCGTTTAATTATTTGCACTGTCTTACAAATCTAAGTTATAAAGATAAAATTTAATTATTGTTATACATTGTTGTATTTTTAACTAATTTTCATATCATAAAGCTTACCTCCAATTTAAACTTCGAGGTTTGTTCTAAACGACACAAAAAAGGAAGGAATTCCGAAATATCATTGTCATTTTACACAGCACAATTATGAACTAAACGCTGCATACAAACTTCTGCACTAAACCTTGTCGCTACTTTTTTTTTTTTAAATATGCATCTTGAGTTACGTTTATACCGCCAATAGTGCTAACCTCTTTTTATTTTACATTTGCTCTTAGTGTAAATTGCAAGTGTATACTGCAATGTCGTCTCTTTCTATTTTAATCTATGAAAAAGGGACGCCGCTTTTTAATTTCTACAATTTGCTGTCGCACTGTACTTATAATTAAAACAATTTGTGGAATGCATCCTTTTTACATTTAAATACGACCTCATCGCCTTCAAATCCTTAGTTTTTTTATAGGTCGGTGACGATGTAAATCGTGTTTCGATATTCAAATATCTTGATACGTAATAGGAATTACATACTTACTTACTGGACAAATATTGATTCCAAATTTAAAATCTCGCTGTTTACTGGACACTTCTAAAAAGTCTTCGGTATGTTCCACTTACTGTAGTCTATCTAGCGATGGTAAGGCAACATTACATGCAATTTTTGAGAAATAACTATTTACTGTCCTGTACGCCTTTTTGGGGCGATATCGTGGATGTTGTTGTATTTGCGTGTTATTTCAAGTCCACCCCAGCGTCACACATCGTTTATTTATTTTAAGTACTTAATATTAAAATATTTGGCAGGTCTTTGGCATAAAATTATAATGTACTTAATTAACTTTCAGTAGGTTACTTCTTTGAGTATCATTCGTACAATTCGTAAATAATTACACAGTATCAAATTTTATTTTAGGTGATGAAATCTAAATGCAATACAGTTTCGATTATTTTCTGTTTGCCTCTATTGTAGAAAATATTTTCGGATTGATACATCACCGAAATGACTATAAATAAATAAATATCAGGCAACCTCACACAAATCGATCTAGTCCCAAATTAAGCTCAAGAAGGCTTGTGCTACCTATGGGTACTAGACGACGATATTTACATACTTATATAGATAAACATATACTTAAATACATAGAACAACCATGACCCAAGCACAAATATTCGAGTTCATCACACAAATATTTGCCCTGGCCGGGATTCGAACCCGGGACCGCCGGCTCAGTAGACAGGTCTCTACAAACTGAGCCAAGCGCGTCGTGAACTATATGTCAGTGCTAATCAAATAAAGCCCTAGTTGCAGAAACGTGTACAGACTACAGAGGATTAATTATTTTAAAGCCATGCACCAGATGAAATTATGACTTTCAGGAGCAGTAAGGTTAATGAACGTTCGTGACTCTAAATCAAAGTATTGTTTACTTATTCATAAGTTAACTTCGGGCAAAGCCCTATTGTAGATGTCAAAATTATAATATGAAGTTATACCAGTATTATTGAGTTATATTATGACGATCATAATGAAATTGTATTTTAATAAGAAGAAGATCATTCAGATGGATATAATGAATTAATAGAAATGGATGTAATGAGTTTCTGCGCCGTCGGCGGTCGTTGGACCCGACATAGATATCTAAATCTAGTTCAATGACTTACCAGAGTGAATAGAATAAGCCCTTTTAGCAAGTTATTTATACTATTTTATTGAGCACAAAATTGTGGTTACAAGATTGAACATTATTAATATTTTCTAATTTCATAATTAAGTGCATTACTTCTCACGAAAATGAATATTTACAGGATTTTAAGTTTCGACAAAAGTTGTTATTGATTTTAATTCTACACGATTTTCATTCATTATAAGGTCACCTCCCTTCTAGCACAAAGAGATAGATAAATATCATAGTTGTGCCAGAGGTGCAGAAATACTGCCTTCTGTATCTCACCTTTGATTTAGCGAGAATTTATTAATGTATATACCTAATTAACACAATTTAACGGGTCTATCGCGATATTCCTTATTTACCGTCATAATGTAACGTTTACTAGCCGACTAAATTGTCTAATAACATAACAATTTATTTAATTAGACAATTTCGTCTACCGCGAGAGTGTCAAGTGTAATAATCATAACTAAAAAGCGCAATTTCCAACAGACGTTGGAAATTGCGCCCACCACTGATTTAAATGGGGCTGGACTGAGTCCCTCGACTGCGAGTGTGGGCACCCGAACCAGACGATCAAGCACATGGTGTTCGACTGTCCTATCACCAAATTCACAGGAGGAATAGAAGACATCATAAACCTCACTGAAATTGCCAGAGATTACTTGGAGAAGGCTAACTTTAAATTAAATTAAATTAACTGTAACTATATCCAGTGACTGAAATGTCATACGATAAATAAATAAATAAATCATAACTTATAAATAATGTGTATTACTCGCGATAGTTTCGTTCACTATAAGGCCGTTCGACATTATTTCAAATCCTAAATATTACTAAATTAGAGACATCGCAAAGCTCCGTCGAATAAACGCTCTTTTTACAAAATCGGGTATATCTTTAGCAATTTCTTAAATAGTATCGTCGACCGTAGGTTCAATTGGGGTAAGGGACAAAATACGATTTTTCAGGAGAGGCTGACAAAGTTTTTGGAGTTTACTCCTTAAGAATCGATTTTCATATATAAGCCCGGGGTATGAAAAATATGGGGTGTAAAATCGAACGTATCTGCCGTGCTAATTTAAAAAGTCGTATCTCAGTATACGATCGGGGTAAAAATACGACTTCGTAATTTAGCAGGTTATGCGTTAAGCGTTATAGACTAAGATCCCGATATAAAATAACCTTCACCGAGATGTTTATTTGATGAAATGTATTTTATATTTAATTTAATATGTCAATAATTATATTGCATATGGGTTGCCTAACAAATTTTAGTCCAGGGTATGTTTAATTAATAATAAAAAAAAATGTTTTAAACATTTCACCGGTTTGATTAATATTAGATAAATTCTATACCAATCGAAAGTATGAAGCCCATAGAATATGCAAATTGCAAACGTTAGGTTGCCTATTCTTTTCCCGTCACAACTATTGGGTAGCCAGGTATAAACAGGTAAATCTATACCTACTAGCATTTTGCAAAGGTCTGATTGTTGAATTGAAATTAAATAAAATTAAAGATTATTTAATTATGAATTTATCTAATAATCAAATCGGTGAAATGTAAAAAAAAAAAAAAAATTTAAACTAATCATACCCTGGACTAAAATTTGTTAGGCAACCCATATGCAATATATTTATTGACATTTTAAACTAAATATAAAATAGATTTCATCAAATAAACATCTCTGTGAAGGTCATTTTATATCGGGAGCTTAGTCTATAACGCTTAACGCATAACCTGCTAAATTAAGAAGTCGTATTTTTACCCCGATCGTATACTGAGATACGACTTTTTAAATTAGCACGGCAGATACGTTCCAAAAATATAAGTATTGCGAGGATTGACGTTTGGTTGTCAAAGGCGACGGTTGAAAATTTTATCAAATTTTATTTTATTTATGAGTTAATTCAGTTTTAGAGTCCTTTTCGCTGTTTTTGCCATGAGTGAGTCAAGTCGAGGTGTCGTGAGTGATACGTCACTTTTAGAATGTGGGCAGCGGGCAGCTCCGTCGTGGCTATCTGAAGTGGAGTTTGATAATAAGGCAGGGCCGAGTCAATCGGATATTGTATCGGACGGTTGTGCGGCATATAGCGGTTGTAGTGATAGTTTTATCACAATAGGCAGGAAACCTAAACGCTTGCGGCTTGCGGGTTTTAGCAACCGCCAAAACGCAGCTGGAGCCGGACGGTGTGCCTGACAAGCTATTTGAAGTTTATATAGTGTCAAAAGAAGATTTACCGAAACAGGTTGGTTTGGCAAAGTTGCTGCAATTTAAGGGTATAAAAGGAATTTTATCCGTCAAGTTTATGGGTCCACGTAAATTTCGCATACAGTTTAACTCTAAGGATGATGCGGAGAAGCTTCTGGCTTCTCAGGAGTTTAACAATGAGACGAGACGTTCTTATTGGTCTAATATGGCATGCTGCACTTATGGAATTATAAGGCAGGTTGAGTTGGAGGTTGAGGAAGACGAATTTTTAAAGAATATTGAAGGGTCTGAAGACATTTTGTCAATATGTAGACTGAACCGTTTGGATCATGATGGGCGTTGGGTTAAGGCTGAAGCTATTCGTCTGTGTTTTAAGGGAACTTCTTTACCGCCATATGTATATGCCTACGCTTGCCGATTTAAGGTAAATCAGTACACTTTCCCGGTTACCCAATGTTCAAGATGTTGGAAGTTTGGTCATCTGAGCAGGTTTTGTCCTACTACTAAAGTTACTTGTCCGAAATGCGGCGGGGAGCATGCCAATTGCGAAACAACTATTTTTAGATGCATTAATTGTAAAGGCAGCCATATGGCCTTAGATAAGTCGTGCCCGGTTTTTGTGAAGGAGTAAGAAATTCGCAGGATTATGTCTGCTGAGGGATGTATATATAAACGGGCTTTTTGGTTGTATATGCAAAATAAGGAAAAAAAGGATACGGATGTTTGTAGTCAGGATGCGCCATCTGTTTTTGAGAATGACTTAAGTTTTGGAAAGTCATATAGAGATGCTGTTTTGTCGAAGCCGTTACAATCTAAAGAATCTGAAGATTCTGTCTGTCAGGCTGAGGGCCAGCGATCAGTAAGTCAGTACAGATTAGAGAGCGAGCCACAACAAGAGGTTCGTAAGCCGCGGAAGTCAAAAAGAGTAACAGATGTGAAGAGGTCCGAGTGTCTTTTGGTCAATCAGCCTACTATTGAGCGGGCTGATATGGAAGATCAAAGACAAATTAAGGACAAGAAGAAGAGACGTATTACTTTTGAAAGGCTGGTTGAGAAGACGAAGGATATTTTGTTTTCTACCGAAAGTTGGGAGGAGAAGTTCAAAACGCTGTTTGGAGTTGTTGTTAAGGAGATTTTGGATTTATTTAAGGAAGGTGATTTTGTACGTTTGTTTTTGTCTAATGTCAATGGCTAGGTCTAATACCAGATCTTTCTTGAATGTAATGTTCAATTCAATATTGGCGGAACCCTTATCGGAATCGGCTAAATTTGTATACAGTTTTTTTTAATGTAAATAGTGTATACAAATTGAGTTGTTTTCGTGTACATGTTATTTTTAAGTTTATACGGTTTATGTTTTTATTTATCTATGTCTTTTAGATGAATGATGTTGTGTATTAGGCCATACACTCTTATCTATGATTAGGCCTGCTGGAGCTGGCATGTTCATAAAAATGATCAAAGCTCCTTAATTAATAAGGTCGTATCTTTGTATGGATTTCATAGTAAGATACGGTTTTTTTTCCGTAGCACTGCAGACTGTAGTAACTAAACTAGCCGCTCGAGGGCGCTTTACATCACGCTTCCTTATTTAGTTACTACTCATGATCTCTCCAATTTGTTAAAAATGAGTCGGAAGTAAATTTTCCTTGTAAAATATTGTAATTTTGCTGTACATTATACTCGTATATTAATATTATGTTAGTGCCTACCTTCTCGTTCTTGTTTGCAGCACCCAACAGGGTACATAATGTGATACTTAAACTATTTACTAATCAATATGTGCAATAAACGTATTGAGTATTGAGTATATATTTTATAATCGTTCTTAAGGCCAGGCGCGCACCACGATTTTAGTCGCGCGATAATTTTGTCGCATAAATGCAAGATATGGGTTTATATGAGAGTGCGCGCACCACGATTTTCATAAACCCAGAAGTACGCTTATTTCTGCGACAAAATTATCGCACGACTAAAAAAAATCGTGGTGCGCGCCTGGCCTGAAGAGTAAACTCCAGTCGTGCGTCGGAGCTGACACACACACTTTTTTTTTTTTAACTAAATCGTTCATAACTTTTTTTGTAGTGAACCTTTTTTGGGCCTGATTTCATACATAATCTTGTATTTTAGTGTTCTGTTTATTTATGTAGTGCTCGTTTTAATAATTTTGATATTATAGAAAATGACATGTCCCTTACACCAACTTATTTCGCTGCTGATGTCCCTTACAGACAAAGTATTCTGTAGTCTCGTCCCTTACCTTGAATTTACCTATTCATGTATCCACTATATTGATGAAGAAATGGCGTAAGGGACTAGTTGAGATTATGTGTGAAAGAAAAAATAGCGTAAAGGGATCGTTGTAAAAATAAATAAGTACATACCTTTGACGTAAGGCGTATCTTAACACCGGAAATCTTTAAAACATTAATGTAAGAGGTATATAAATGTATTGAAACCGTGTGAGCAATTTTTGTGTGTCCGTTACATGCAATATTTGTATCGTTAGATCGTTACACGTAACGTTTCTATCGAGTGGAATAACCCACATTTTAATTTATGTTTTTTTTTTAATTATAGTCACATGAATTATTTTTCAGCCTCTATGATCGAATACTGAAATAAACAACCAATATAATTTATACAGCAAAATTATTAAAAGTTTAGGGCTTGTGTTGAACGATAAAAGTTACAGAATTAAATACAATTCAGAAATAATCATTTTACATTTGTACTTTTTAGGAGTCCTGTTAGACAACATAGTAGTTGCTCACAATTCAGTGCCTCCAGTTAATAAGGGATAACTCAAAAACGGCACTTTTCAGAAGAGACAATAAACTATTTTACAATAGTAGATATTTAGAACTTGAACTTTTTAAGGATTTTTATACAAGCTATAGTGTAAGGCTTTCATTTTATAAATAAATAACTAATGTGTTGGCCCTATAAATATGTTTTTTTGTAGTTATAGCTTTTGTTCGCGAGTATTTAAAGACATTACTCAATTAATTAGCAGCAATTTTATTTTTATGAACGACATGCATAAACGAAACGATTTATTATATTATTTAATATGGTATTTTATAATTAATTACTACTTTCAAACTTGAAACTTGTTACCTAAGGAGTCAAACGAGGCTGTATAATCAATATCAACATCAATGTCAGTCAATGAATAGCAAGAGCTCTAGTTAGATCGTTTGATTTCTCAACACTTATCGGTAGAGGAATTTCAGATGATGACTATTAAAGTGTGTCATACCTAGGAATGCCTTTTAATTGACACTGAAAATTTTCTTTTGCAATTCAGCAAGTACCGAGACGATTTTAAGATTTCCAAACTCAGTAGGATTACCTTATAGTTATCTATAAAGTTTTACCCATGTTGACTATCCGGCCTCATGTACCTAATTTCAACTCAGCTAGTCCTCGGAAAGTCAATCTAATCTTCCTTGAGACATTTTTAAACATATAATGTGTAAAGTTAATAAAAAACTTTTAATAAAGAACGTGTTATTACCTACTCCAGTATTCCATTGGTTATTGTTTTTTTCGACAATCTTAGCCCACTTTTTTAAACTATCCGCTCAACAAAACACTTCATGGGTAGAATAAGATTCACGAGCTGCCGACAAAGAGTTCAGTACTTACTGTCATTCAGAGACGCCGAACTGACGAATTATACCTAATTACATAAATAGACACATACATTTCTCGGTGGACTAATTACTAAATTTGCCGAACTGACGAATTATACCTAATAACATAAATAGACACTTACATTTCTCGGTGGACTATATAATTACTAAATTTGAAATTTTCTTACTACTTAAGTTTATTTGAATACCTTCATTTATCGTGAATGTTTGGATGTAAATAAGTCAAACTACGCTAGTAGTTTCAATGACTTAGTAAAGCCAAAAATTAACATCCAGTTTACACAGATACCTGTATAAACAAAGATTATAAAACTAATGAAGGTGCGTTTATTTATTTATTATTTATTTATTTATTGAAAAACAGATTACATGACATTACAGTTTACACCAATGCGTCATGAACCGAACAATGTTTATTTTGACGGCGAAACGGCGTGGCCTCGTTGTTCCGACATCTCGGGTGTTGGATTGCTTTTATTGCAACATAACACTTTCTTTAAAAACAATAGATTAAAATAATAAATGAAGTTAGATGTGTTTGTATATAAAGGTAACAGGGATAAGTATTCATTGATTCTCACGAGAAAATTAGCGTAACGGACACGGAATCTTAATATAAATCAGATCAAACCTAAATATCGTCTTAACCAAATTGGTGAACCTTAGTTCACACTGTTATAAAAATAAGGTGGCAAATTGGGGTAAGGAGCATTATTTTCTAAGCTCGTGCAATCTTTTTAAGGTATGGGTGTTATTTATTCATGAGCCAAAAAAAAGCATTAGTGTAAAAGCCAGTTTCATAAGGTTGTCTTCAAAAATGCGTACATGAATGAAACTCGAAAAGTGTTCAAATCTAAATTAAAATGGTGCCAGAATAACCAGGACCAAATTAAAATGAACATTATTGCGTCACACCACAATAATAAGAACTTTGCGGAGTTTTGGAAGCAAACGAACCGTTTGAATCCAAAGCCGAGTGTCCCTGTGAGCGTCGGAGGTAAAAGTGACCCTGCGGACATTGCCAACTTATTTCAGCAACATTTTAGAGTGACGTCACCGCTCGGTAAGTCGTCGTGCATGCCTAGTGTTGGACCCGTCAAGCCTTCGGTGCGTTTTTTGGCGAAAGATGTCGAAATAGCTATTAAAAGTATAAAAAGAGGAAAGTCACCAGGTCATGACGGGCTCAGCATTGAGCATCTGCAGAATGCTGGTGTACACCTACCGAGGGTATTGGCGCTTCTATTCAATTTATGTATTAGCCACTCATATTTGCCAAAAGAGTTGATGAGAACTATGGTAGTGCCTATTACTAAAAACAAGACCGGTGACGCGTCTGATGTCAATAATTATCGGCCGATCTCATTGGCGACTGTGGTGGCTAAGGTGCTGGACAGACTACTTGACACACATTTATCGCAGCACATACACCTGAATGACGCGCAGTTCGGGTTTCGACCTGGGCTATCGACAGAGTCCGCGATTTTTTGTCTGAAGAGTACTGTTCAGTACTATACAACTAGAAATACACCAGTGTACGCCTGTTTTTTAGACCTGTCTAAAGCATTCGATCTAGTGTCCTATGACGTTTTGTGGAAGAAAATGGAAAGCGAAACCAGTGTCCCGACGGAGCTGATTGAGGTGCTCAAGTTCTGGTATGGCAACCAAATCAACTCCGTCAAATGGGCGGGTGTGCACTCGGGTGAATATAAGTTGGAGTGTGGTGTCCGCCAGGGGGGGCTAACGTCACCTAGATTGTTTAACCTCTATGTTAATCGACTGATGGACGAGCTCGGCAAGACTTTTGTCGGATGTTCTATTGATGGTAGATCCATAAACAATATTAGTTATGCAGATGATATGGTCTTGCTGAGCCCGTCCATCGGGGCGCTGCAAGAGTTACTGAACGTGTGTGAGAGATACTCGGTGGCACACGGGCTGAGGTACAACGGGAAAAAGAGTGAGGTTCTTGTTTTTAAAGCTGGTAGAAAATACTATAAGACAGTTCCTCCCGTGACCTTATGTGGTGAAACACTTAAGGTTACGAAATCTTTCAAATACCTTGGTCATTGGGTCACCGAGGATCTATCGGATGACCTCGACATAGAGAGGGAACGTAGGGCATTGGCGGTGAGAGGAAATATGCTGAGCCGCAGGTTTGCCAGGTGTAGTAAGGAGGTAAAGATAACATTGTTTAAGTCGTTCTGCCAATCCTTCTACACCTGCAGCCTGTGGACCAATTACACGCAACGATCGTACAATGCCCTACGTATACAGTACAATAATATTTTCAGAATACTGTCCAAGCTGCCACGATATTGCAGTGCCTCCGAAATGTTTGCCACAGCGCGCACGGACGATTTCTACGCGATCATACGAAACAGGACGGCGTCGCTAATGCGGAGGCTAAGTGGCAGCTCGAACGGTATTCTGAAAATAATAGCTGCTAAACTGAATGCACCCTTACCTCGGCACTGGAAAAAACTACATGCAGAGATAAGGGTGAATTTCAATAAATTTATATACCTACCTATAAGATTGTGTTGTTTATAATTTAATTTAATTAACCTTCGATTTTAAGTTTAGTTTTATAAATACTAACACTACTATGGATACAAAATGATCCGAAATAAAGATATTATTATTATTATTATTAAAAATAAGTCATGTAAAGGTAATTCCTTAATTGGAAAGACCTTTACCTTATTCAAAGTGGATTTGTGGCAGTAGTTACCCTATTTGATGTTGCTTTATTGAAATAAAAAACAGATACATGGTTTTTGTGGGTCAGATTTGATTTTGAAACCATAAAAATCAGTAGTGTAAGGAACATTTTTTTCAAGCTAGATTTTTTTTATAAACACCATTCGATAGAGCGGAAAATTCTGAACAAAACTGTATATTCAACTCACTTTGCGTATTTTGTCCCTTACCCCAATTGAACCTACGGCCGACGGTATGCATCAAACGGCGATAGTGCCGCGTCATCGAACACAAAATTAGGCGGGTTCATTTTATGGCTATAATGCGTGCTATAATTAATTGTTTCGCACCATCACAGCTTGTAAACAAAGGAATCTATTATAACACTCGTACGGAAAATGATGTCGTATCCATAGTAGGTAATATATGTTTTTACAATTTACGTCATGTAATAGACAAATATTTATTAGATAAATGTTACTATTACATTAGAGGAATTCCCTAATTATTCGTTGAATGTACTTATGTAGTTCTAGTGTAATGTTAGTATTAAGTAGAATTAAGGACATTGCTGTACCCTTACAGGGTACATTATTATAACATGTAGTATTTGTGCAATAAAACAGTTTGATATTAACAGCTCTTTGGTGATGAGTAAAGCTTGTGAAGAAAATAAGAGATCTTCAAAGAAGTTAAAGTTTGTTGCTTTGTTGCGGTAATCGAAACTGCTCATACTCTCTTGACAATGATGACATACAAAAACAAAATCTTTAGACATGTACTGCCTATAACAATCAACATTACAAAGGATGAACAAAAACAAAAGCCACCTATGAAAGTAAACCTATGGATATTGTGGCCTATTGTCATCTGTTTCGACAAAAGCTAATCGCAACTTAATTTCAAATTCGGAACTAGTGATGTCCACGGCGGCGTGAAGCGGCGCTCGTCGGCAATCACCGTCTCGACGGGGCGCCCCACGTGCCCATGCCCACCTCTACGCAACAGAGCACCGATTGTAATCAACCCCCCAACACACAACAAAACAACAACTCTACAAACTCAAAAATAAGGCCCAGTTTCGGCTTAACCTAAGGCATAATTGTTATGAAGATGAATGCACACTGAATAGAGTTTTCCGCTAATTATGCTACTAATACCCATTTTGAGTGCCCCGCTGAGCGAATATTTTAATATGAAGCACATGTAAAACATCTTATTATGCGCCAGGTGATATACTGTGGGATTCAAACTTGCTTATGCTTTGATTAAACTTTCAATTATGCTGAATAATTTGCGTGATAATATCGTGTTAATCAAGAGAGTGATGAAGCACTAACACATAATTTTCACCTTCACAAGACAAAATGAAGGGGCGTACAATAATGCTATTCATCGTTCAACAAAAGTAGCTCAAGCCCGAGTCAGGCCTGCTGATACGACAGAAGCAATTCAGATAATTCTCATTACACACATTTCACTATTCGATATTGTGGGTCGATTCTAAAACGCCATTATTTGAGTCGGCGGGAGGTCTCGATTGAGGCAATCGGCGTCTTTGTTGCACATCACTACTGAGTGAACGGATCCCGGCAAAATTTCAAATGTCATCGTTCCAATTCGAAATTCAATTAGGTGTAATTAATGCGGTGCGGCGGACGCTGTTCGGAAACAATGGCGGGCGAGTCAAACGGCTTTTTTTCGTTCGGAAACCGGTGATATCTATTACGATTTGGAATATGCTTATCATTTTTGTGATTCACTTTCGACAGTGGCAATTGTTCCATAGTAGTTTCATTTTTTTACGTTGAGTACCTACTGTTTCTGTGCAGGGGCAAAATTTCTAATGATCTGTTCGAGTTATCGCCACAATAATGTACACTTTAGCGACGTGTTTTATGCAGAACTATAAGAACAGTGACAGAATGTTCTGCAAATACGTACAAGTACCTACTTCTAAGTTTTCAAATAGGCTAGGCATTCAGACACTAATGCCAATTCCTGAAAAGATAAATATGTCATTGATATAATATTATACATTCAAAATAATCTGTAGAAATTAACAGCTTTCTTACGTGAAATGTGGAAAGTAAAGATTATCATACATTTTGAGGGTCCTTTTCTTTTTGAGGGTAATATTGTTATAAAAACTTCAACGACTTCTTATAAATCTGTATCCATTGTATTATTTTCTCCAACTCTTTAAGAATGTCGTAATAGTTGAAGTAACATTTCGTCACAGTAGCGAAGAAATTATTCAACATGTTACTTAACAAGAACTGAATCACAATGGTGATCAGTCCGAACAGGTATTGTAGGTAGCTGTACTCACGACCAACTTAAGAGTGCGGGTGCCGTGACCAGGATCTGAACATTATGCAGTTTGTTGTTCTTATTGTATTTCTTAGGGTACGAATAGAACAACGGACAGTAAGTCTACAATCGATTTGTAAGTGCATCAATGCGCTTTGGCACGTAATTTAAAATAGCAAGTCTAAACGCTAAAGTATAAATAATAGAAACAAGCAATATATATCTAATTTTACGATAACTCCTTTAAAATTGATATTCACTTCATAAGTTGTCAATAAAGTGATCATATTTAATTGCAGCTCGAATAGCAATAATGTATAATATATTTCCAATATACAGTCGTGATATGCGTAATGTAAATGTAACTAAATTACAGATATCATTATGCATATATAGATATACTCGTATACCTAATGTGTACTTACCTTCTTAGGTTGCACGCAGAATATTATGAGTAGTTTACTTTCATTTGTTTCAAAATAAATTTAACGACTTTGGAGAAACCAAATGCAAGCTTTCTTTTTCAAAAGATTAAAATATATTGAGTTATTGGGTGCAATTTTGTTCACAGGTGATTGTAGAACGATTCAAAGTATAACTTTTCTAAATGGAAGCGACATTGTTGATAGTAAATGTAAGTTTGTGGTTCGTTTGCCTTCGTGGGCGGAATACGATGTTTTTTTAAGAGGCGCGGACAATGGAGTGAGCATCCGTTTGAGGGTGACAAGTTGACTGGACTCGTATGCCGGTTACTGTTAGATGTTTAAGAAGAAGTCTTAGATGGCCCGCATAAATCTTGTAACTTGTGTTTTCTGTAAGAAATCAATGGCTTGCAATTGTGGCAAAGCTGCAGTTTTTGATTTTTATCTGGCTACACTTTTTGAAGAAGTATGTCTTATTTGTAGAAGTAAAGTGATTAAAGTGATCAAAGCTTTGAGCGATAACGCCTTTTATTATATTAAGTTTGAAACCAACACAGTTTTTATAATATATTACCAAAAAACGAATGATAATGATAGAAAGATTTGTGATATAGTTAGATCAGTGTGAGTAGTATCGTAACACAAAACCAAATCACAGAACTATCTGACTGACGAGGCCGCATATCGGAAACTAGTTAACAAAGATAATAAAATTAATAAACCTTAAGTAAAAGATAAAACGAAACAACAAATATAAATTAATTACAGCTAAAATACCTAACGCTAAACAACTGTGTCCCCGCGGCATGGTCCCAAGGAAGCAGGCAGCATTTTTTTGCTGAATCGCAATGCTGATATGTTGAGCGAGGAAGCTGCCAGCTCTTCGGTTAGTTACCAGTAGACGTAATGAGCCTTTTACAGAGTTCTTAAAATAGTTTGTGCGCGCTGGGACTTTCACAGTATATACGACATAACACAGTCAAATCTTCATTTGGAGTACATGTGATTCGGGATTTGGGAGAAGGACGAGAAACTTGAAGACACAGATAATCTAGGAGTCAATCGAACCTCTCGACTAACCTATGCTTTTTTGTTAAACACGACTGATATTTTCCGGCTCAGAACCCCAAACCGGCGGCGCTTACACTAGTATTAATCGCCTTATATTTCCCGTGAAATTATTCACCACGGCTGGCACCTATCCATTAATGAGAATAACATATCTCGCAACCGCAAGTCATTTTCGGGGCGTTTCGGGAACGGACCTTTTCACCACGAAAATTACTTTTTTTGCACTCCTAATGTGTTAATTTTTTGACACGCTGTACCACAAAACCAAACCGCATGGTTAAAGCTTTGCAGCATAGGTAAAAAGGTGTAATTTAGTTCAATTGGGATGTAGGACTGTGGTATATTGATTAGGATTTTAATTGGTTGGATTCCGCCAGCCAATTTGACGATGACGGCGGCTACCGTATTGATGTTTTCAATTAGGTATCTGCTGTCAATATAATAGCACTACGAACATTCTAAGATTTATATTATGCTAATTTATTTTTTTCTGCTTCTACAACATTCTATAAGATCTAGATTATGCTAATTGGCTTCTTACTATCTGATGTTAGGAATTGAAATACGGAGAGTACTTTCATCATAAAGTAACAATAGGTGTTAAGTAGGTAGAGGTTATTATCCGTGCGTGATATAACTCCCGGATGAGGATGAATGCTTGCCATTTTTTTTTTGATGTGGACGTTTGATGATTATGACACAAGCGTGCTCAGGGTAGGGCACATACGATCAGCATCAAAAGAAGCTGCCAATTTTACCACTCCCTTATGTCAAATATCATACTAAATTGTCAGCCTCTTTTGATACTGACTGTACAAGATGGTGCAACTTTTAGAAGAGTCGGCCATAGCGCGAGCCTTACTGCAACCGCACCTTTTTCACGCGTACTAACGACATATGATGGCATCTTTCCAAAAGGAAGAAAAGAGGAATAAGAAAATGTTTAAAAGTTGTAGGTTCTAAATTTTGAATGATTGGCGCGATGATGCTATTTGGCAGTGATTTGATTATCGATGATTTCCAAGTCCCTCCCACGCTTAATCATCAGCTTTCAACAGACGAGAAAAGGACTCAAATTAGCAATCTAGTGAGAATGACCATATACATGAATGATTGTCGTGAGTCGAACTGAACGATAGTAGGTACCGCGTCGCAACTCTCCTCTGCATAAATATCGCAACGTCTACAAATGAACAAAACCAGTCGTCCATACTTGTGCCTTAGCAAGCCGGGCAAACCTAACGTACGAATGGTCCAAACAGTCGGACGATGGGTCTAATCGGGACGGATATCTCCGAAAACATGGCGTTGACGAAAGACGAATGTGGACTGCTGTTTTTGTTGTTATGCTGAAATGACCCAAGAAACGCGGGAAAGTTAATTTCTACTTAAATTCGACGGAATGTCACTCTTTATTTGAAACTTAAAATTACAATAGACGTAGGCAAAAGGCGTTCTTATCGCTAAAGAAAGATCACTTTCAGGCAACCTAATAAAATTACTGGAATCTTACTAATAAAATTACTGGAATCTTACTAATAAAATTAATTGATTTTTTTGTAGCAAGATAACACATTTGAAAACGGTATCATTATTTAAATTTAACATGTATTTGGGTGCCATATGCTAAGCAATGATTTTTGAATTCTATTGATGTTACAAAATACTTCAGAAAATAGCATAAAAAATATATTATGCTTTCCGAAATCATTCAAGAAGAAATTATTTCGAAAGCATGTTATTAAGTCCTAAAACAGACTTGCAAATAAGCCGCTGGGTCATGCGCAAGTCGCATACCGCCATCCACCAGATACGTGCGCGCCATCCAAACATCGAAACCTAATTTCCTGTCTCAGATACAGACTACGTCGGTTTAAGCCTAAAGACAAATACGCCCAGCTGTCCACCATATCCTGACCTCCCCTACCTCGCTTAGATCCCCAGAAACAGTGACATCTCGGGGCTGCTCCATATGGGACACAGTTCGAGGTACATTGGTCTGGTTTTCTAAACAATCCTACGGAGTATTGAGGGAAGGAGGATGGAAAATGTACGGCAGTATAATTCGCGCTGTAATGAATCGATGATTGCGAATGATAGTGTACTTGTACACTTTCAGTGCACGTGTGGGTGTGAATAGCGGGTCACAGCCCATGGGGATATGACGGTGCAGCTATCAATAGGGCTAGATGATCTGGATAATGGTGTATTCTAAGTTTTAACGCGAGTGCCTCGGACAATCTAACAGGCCGCTTATTTAAAAATGGCGCTGAGGTTGTCATCTCGTAGAAAAATTGACATTATGTTCCATACGTCGCCTGATCCGTAATATTTGCGGAGTTTAATGAACTGAACGTTATAATAGTCTTCAGACCAAGGTGTTTAACGAATGTGTGTTGCCAGTGATGACATACGGCACTGAGAAGTAGTTGCTAACAATGGGCCACATAAGAAAGTTCAAACTTAGTAAACGGTGAGCTATGCTCGGGGTCTCCTCCCGATCCGCGAGAGAACCAATGTTATAGATATAGCTCAGACAGTCGCCAAACTAAAGTGGTAGTGGGCAGACATTGCTCGTAGAACCAATTGTCGTTGAGGGAGAAAAAATCTTGAGTCACGATCGCCTACTGGAATTGTGTCTTCCAGTAGGCGATCGTGACTCAAGATTTTTGAGGCCCCAACAAAGTCGACCGACGACCTTGTTAGGATCGCGGGAAGCAATTGGATGAGGGCAACGCGTGACCGATCATTTTGGATAACTTTAGGGAGGGCCTTCGTCTAGCAATGAACGTCTATCGGCTGATATGATGATGATGATGATTATGATGAACATGATACGACTTGATACGACTGATTTTACTATACAACGAACCTTATCAATTAATTATCCGGAAATTTGACCGTCTCCAAGGTGGTTTATAAAAAAATAATCTATATATATATTACGCGAGGCCGATTTTTGTACATCCCATCAGATCTACAGTTATGGTCCGATTTTGATAAATGATATGTCATTAGATTCGTCTCATGCTGGAGAGGTGCATAAAACTCTTGGAATTTTAATTTTTTCCTGAAAAGGTACTGAAAAATGGATTTGAAAAAACTACTGTGCGCTAACCACGTGACTTTGACCACGTGACCTGTGATCCCTATTTTGACATAAGATGACCAAATAATAATAAGCATGATTTGCTCACAAACCTGTAGTAAGTTGTTCAGCATGATGAAATATTATTTTTGAGTCGGCAACATAATATCCGCAACACTTAAAACATGTACAAATATGCAAAAATAATTTTACAGTTTGTTGACAATGAATGACAGTAGCCATATTCTGACAACTTTTAATGTCTTTTTTATTGGGGGCTATTATGTCAATGCTCTAAATTGCCAGGTTGTTTTTTTTTTTTAAATGTTGATATGGAAACTTATTTCGCATACCTGTTAAAAATGTGGAGAAAAAAGCCGGTCAAGTGTGAGTTGGACTGGTGCTCGAAAGACTAGAAAAACTGACCGTCATTCAAGAATAGATTATTTCTATAGGCGAGTTTTACTAAATCTAAATCAAAGCAGAAAAAAAATAGTAAAACTAATTTAAACGTCATTCAAATATGTAAATTTATGGTAGATTATTATAAATATGAATATATAAGTCCATCAAAAAAATAATTCCAAGGAAAATGGCATGAGTTATGGTAAATTAAATGGTATTTTACAAGAAGAAACTTAGTCCTTCCGCTTGCATGTCGACGGGATGGGAAATGTGGCCGAGTTGAGAATATGGACGACTTGACAATGTAGATAAGTTGGGAATGTATCTTCATTGGTAATATGGATGAGTTGGTAAAATGGACGAGTTGGAAATGTGGACGAGTTGGGAATATGGACGAGTTGGGAATATGGACGAGTTGGGAATGTGGATGAGTGGGCAAAGTAAACAAGTTGGGAATACGGACGAGTGGGCAATGTGGACGAGTTGGAAATGTGGATGAGTTGGCAAAATAAACAAGTTGGGAACACGGACGAGTGGGCAATGTGGACGAGTTGAGAATATGGACGAGTTGGCAGTGAAGACGAGTTGGTAATACGGACGAGTTGTAGATATGGAAGATTTCGCAATAAAGACGAGCTGATAAAAAGGACAAGTTGGTATTGTAGACGAGTTGGGTGTATCGTCGAGTTGGGAATATGGACGAGTTGGAAATGGGGATGAATTGGCAATGTGGATGAGTTGGTAAAATTGACAAGTTGGGAAAATGGACAAGTGGGCACTATGGACGAGTTCGCATTATGGACGAGTTGGCAGTGAAGACGAGTTGGTAATACGGATAAGTTGGCAATGAAGACGACTTGGTAATACGGACGAGTTGGTGATATGGAAGATTTGGCAATAAAGACGAGCTGATAATAAGGACAAGTTGGTATTGTAGACAAGTTGGGTGTATCGTCGAGTTGGGAATATGGACGAGTTGGAAATGTGGATGAGTTGGCAATATGAATGAGTTGGTAAAATTGACAAGTTGAGAACATGGACAAGGGGGCAATGTGGACGAGTTCGTATTATGGACGAGTTGGCAATGAAGACGAGTTGGTAATACGGACAAGTTGGTATTATGGACGAGTTGTGAATATGGACGAGTTGGGAATGTGGATGAGTTGGCATGAACAAGTTGGGAACACGGACGAGTGGGCAATGAAGACGACTTGGTAATACGGACGAGTTGTCAACGTGGACAAGTTAAGAATATGGACGAGTTGGAAATGTGGATGAGTTGGCAAAATGAACAAGTTGGGAATATGGACGAGTTGGCAATAAAGACGAGCTGATAATAAGGACGAGTTTGTATTGTAGACGAGTTGGGTGTATCATCGAGTTGGGAATATGGACGAGTTAGAAATGTGGATGAGTTGGCAATGTGGACGACTTGGAATTGTGGACGAGGTGGGAATATGGACGAGTTGGAAATGTGGACGAGTTGTATTTGTGGACGAGTTGGCATTGTGGACGAGCAAGTAATATGGACGCGTTGGCATTGTGGATGAGTTGGGAATATAAACGAGTTGGCAATGAAGACGAGTTGCTAATACGGACGAGTTAATAATATGGACGAGATTGGCAATAAAGATGAGTTAATAATAAGGACGAGTTGGTATTGTAGACGAGTTGGGTGTATGGACGAGTTGGAAATGTGGACGAGTTAGCAATATGGATGAGTTGGCATTGTGGACGAGTTGGGAATATAGATGAGTTGGCAATAAAGACGAGTTGGTAATATGAACGAGTTGGCAATGTAGATGAGTTGGGTGTATGGGCGAGTGGGCAATATGAACGATTTGGCATTGTGTACGAGTTGAGAATGTGGACGAGTTGTATTTGTGGACGAGTTGGCATTGTGGACGAGTAAGCAATATGGACGCGTTGGAATTGTGGACGAGTTGGTAATATGGACGAGGTGGCATTATGGACGAATTGGGAATATGGACGAGTTGCCAATGGAGACGAATTGGTAATATAGACGAGTTTGCAATGCAGATGAGTTGGGTGTATGAACGAGTTGGCAATGTAGACGTGTTGGGTGTATGGACAAGTTGGCATTATGACCCAGATGGGAATATAGACGAGCTGACATTGTGGACGAGTTGGCAATGTGGAATAATTAACATGTTACGCTAACATGCGAAACTTGATGGAGAAATAACCTACATATGATGCAAATTTCAAAAAATCGACGCGCTCAAGAATAAATCATATTTGAATTAATGACGTCTGGCTGATCATTCTTATTCTCATTCAAAATAAAAATTGACAAATTCTGCGGTCAACAAAACAAATTGATTTTATAAGGTTTCCGTTTTTACCGAATATGGTAAGGAACCCTAAAATTAGGTTTATATTATAGGCTTGAGAGTCTTTAGCATCTCCCTCACTCTTCTGTCAGACACAATTTCAATGAGAGGAAAGACACGAAAGTTTGAATTATTCTTTTTTCAAACATGTTTAGCTGTTTTATATATTGTTTTTTCTTATTACACATATTTGACACATTCTTTTTTTTATGGTGGAGTATTGTTGGTCAGTAATTTATTTAGATTAGTAAGTAGGGTTTGATTAAGTATAACTAGCGTAAGAATTTCAAACACAATGTGTAATTGTTATTGAATAAATGATTGATGATGATGACATGGCAGCACCCATATTAAGAAAACTTGCACGATCTAATGAATTTCATAAAAAAAAACAAGCATTGATAATAGTGGTTTTTCGTGTATCTATAAACGTTTTTTACTCTCTATTTCATACAATTGAGTTTTTGTAACATTTTTTATTATTAATATTGTGAAATATTTACGATTATAAATGAATACATAAACAGTTACGCACTCCATGATTTCCTGTTTCCTCAAATCTGTCGTTTCGATTCATGTGCTATTTCTGGAAATTGATAGAAATCGATCAAATCGATAAATTTATGTCCTGAAGAAAGAACAACAAATTAAAATTCTACCAATCTTATGTTCGGTCCTATGAAAATATGTCAATTATATTTTTAAGATATGGGACTATTGTCATGAATATATTTTTCCATAAATCGAATAATATGCATTTTATTTGTGAAACAGATCAGCAGATCACATGTCATGCACAAGTTATTTTTACAAAAGAGTTGAATAAATTGTCACGATGAAGCTGGCAGTTGGCTATCAGGCCTGCCTCTAGCCTGGCATGTTTTAACGTTTTTAAAACATAATTTTAATGTGTTTTTTTACAGTATTAATTTATTCTTCATTCCCCAAAAACTTCTTATCGATAAAGTAGTTATTTTCTGTAACACTACCGGATTTCCATATTCTAGCGGCGGTTCGACGCCGCAACGGGTCTCTAGTTTCATTTATTATTCCTTAGTATTTCTTTCTGTCGTTTATAAGTTATAACGTAAAAAGTAATTAAGAGACCTTATTCCTTTTAAAATGCTGATTGTTTTAGAAATTTTTCTCTACGATTAAACATGTTTCTTAACATATTATTGATGTTACTACCTAGAACGGGGCTATTGGGATTTATTGGTATGTATTTGAAACCTGCAGTTTGAATTTTTCATAAATAATTTTTGTTTCAAATACTACTCAAAATTGTCAAAATTCGCGCGGAAATTTAGTTTTTTCAACTCATTTTCGACTGCACGCAATAAACACATGAAATAGCTACGTTTACCACCTAGCACTCGAACTCGAGAAAAAGTATTATTCACTTCAAAAAGTTCATTGAAATTATCAATATATTTGTCATAATATGAAAAAAATAAATTTGAAAAGGAATAAGGCCTCTTAATAAATTTCGTAAACCACTGGCTTGGGGAAGACTTTTCGAAATTCTTGATTCCTGAACAGAACAGTCATGGCTACCCCGAAGGCCACTAAAATATTTGTTTAATGTACATTTTCACAGAAGTTTCGTTAATTTGTCTGAAATCGTTCTTATTTCTTTCTTGAGGCAATACTTTAAAAAGTTACAAAAATAAGTACCCACTCACAAGGCTCCAAAAAATTCAACCGAAGTCGTTAATTTGAACTTCGAACTCTCTTTTGTTTAAAAAAAATAATGGGTTTGAAACTGAATTCAAATGTATTTCGAAGTGGTTGAATAGGAATCCTTAGCTAAGGTAAGTTCAAAACTTGTTTTTTTTTTACGGAGTTTGTTCCGTTGCCAATGCAAGGATTGAATCGCCTTCCCGCTAAGGTGAAGTTTGGCTGTATTTTAGTTAGATTTGTTTTCGATTACATCCGAAGTTCCTTTAAGTTTAGTTGTGGGTATAGCTGAATAAGGAAGCAAAGGTTTGAAACTCGTGTCTGTCACAGTTTATTTTGAAACTTAAAAAAAGTCTCTTGCTGAAGACCAAAGCGTAAATAGGTACCTAGTAGCAATCTTGCAGATACTTTTATGACCGTGTTTCAATATTAACATGTAGTTTATTTATTTAGAAGTAACATCACTCATTGTTTCCTTGCTCAAAAAAATCCTTCCCACATTCCCCTAAGACATCATATCAAATATGCGTTAGCAAAAAAAATGACATTCAAACTTTGATTGACAGAAGGCTATAGAAACAAGACTTGGGAACAATATATACGGTTCAGAGGTCGGCATGTTCGGAAGACTTCGGCACTGCTCTGGTAAAAAGCCGTATATTTATATCGGTTTCATAGAAAGATACGACCTTTTACCAGCAGCGGCACTGTTCGGGCGACCTCTCCTTTGTGACTGTCAAAAGGAAGTGTCACCTTTTGATGGAAACAAAACAGTCCAAAGCAACCCATTGTCCTCGGAGCTCTATATTTCTTTGACACGCTTAGAATGCCTTTTAAATGTTACAGTTTTAAACGGGTTTCTTGAATTTTTTTGGATTCCTTTTGGATTGCTATGAGCATCTTGTGTTGCTTAGCAAAAGCCTATTAGCTTTTTATATCACCAAGTTTTGACAAATATTATGCCTCGTTCAGGAGCTCGAGAAATATGGTTCCTTCGCTGACGAGACGATGCCAGATGGCTTGGAGGATGTGGCTGGACACAAAGCAAAAGATTTGACATGGAAAAAATGGAGAAGATTCAATGTCCAAGGCAGAAAAAAATATTTAAGTGTATTAAAATACATAAGAAATGGGCTTACTCACGTCGTAAAAGTTCGCATTCGACTTCTACGACCTGTGTAAAATAACGATTTTTCAAGTGTATTTATAGAACCTTTGAAGATTTACATGATTTTAGGACTGCCATCATTAAAAAAACCTGTGTCAATTTAAGTCTCATAGCCTGTAAAGGTGTCGATATCAACTCCAGATACTGTTAACAATGTTGGCCGTTAAAAATCTTAGAAAACGCTAGAAAGCAGATGTCCCATAATCAGATGCCCAACGGTCCCATCGTCCAGGCCATAAATATAACACCTATTATGAAAACCACCATAAATCTACCGCTATAGGAGTGACCCACAAATTTGCATCGACAAATCTTACTTACCATTATTATTATTTTAATTACCCACTCTATCATTATTACTTTTGCTCTAGTAGAAAGGGCGTAACTCATTAAGTGTTTCGACTAAGATGTCCCCTTATGCTTCAAAGTAAAACCATTATTGTGATGCACTCAAACTAGCATTAGTGCGTGTACGCACCCTTTATGGACTAATAATGTGCACCGCAGAAGGCTTTGCATATAAATCTCCTAATTACGGCGATTCAGGACTACTAGATGCTTATTTACATTTTTTCTGGCAATTGTATAGTAATTTAGGAGGGTGTGACGCGTGAGAAGGATTAATAGTGTAACTGTATTGGAACTCTCTTCTTCTTCTTCGTTTCGCTCTTGTCTGAGCGGTCGTGGTCTCCATGAGGGAGGGTTGGGGAAACTAGTGCTGAAAAAAAAAACTTGGAACGAATAAAGCAATGAATAAATCTAATGAGGTGTTACAGGGTACATACTTTCGTACAAATCAATGTTTTTATGTAACTAACAGAAACAAAATATCTAAAGGATTTGTAATCTTTAGATGAACCTCGTAAATATTTCCTACACAATTTTCACTGAAACCATGAGACAACACTAATAGATCAATCTTGAACATAAACAAAATTTTCATTAAAATATGTCTCTTTTTTTAGCATCATGAGAACCAGTCAAAAATGGAAAATAAAATGCAGTAGGTCACTATCGTTTAATCTGTTTTGCCTACTTTCAATTAATTATAAGCTTTGTCAACTTACCAAACTAACAGAACGTAGCCAAAAAAAACAAGCTTCAAAGGAAACCTGAGATTTGGCTATTAATTTGCGTCATAGACAAGCTTGATTAACAATGTTACTAATTTAAAATAATCTTTTATTTAACGGAGTAGCGACCGTTACTTGCCACAGACAATAACCGCATGACGCGACGGTTATTATCAAACTAGATCAAGTGCAAATGAATTCTCATCAGCCACCAACTTAGAAAAAATTACAAACAATAAGTCAACCTCAACAATACTTCGTTAAGATCCGAGATGCTACTCTCACGCGTACGTGTTTACATACATAAATCTTTAAATAAACACAATGGTACAAAACGGCAGTGTCGCCTTCATAATAATATGTTAATTTATATTTAATATAATAAATTCGGGAGTGAATGGTAGAATGACCGACGCGCTGCAGCTTTGTACCGCACAATGATGTTCCACAGATCCGTAAAGGTGGATGGTTTTGTTAATTTATCGCAGTTTAGACTTTTTGTATCTGTGGTTTCATCGTTTCAATTGCGTTAATCCATTTGATTGCGTGTCACGGGGACATTCTGATGCGTGTTTTTTTTCTGGCAACCCTTTTGGCTGTCACAATCGCTGATTGTACAAATTTTGACGGCCAGAGTTTTTAGTGGACTGGACTTTGGACAATTAAATGTAGGTTTGAGATTAAAAATCTATTATGGTTTTATAATAGGGTTGTTAGTTGTTAGTTCTATTATTGGCGACACCGTTTAAATGTTGGCGAATTGAAAAGAGGTTTAGAGATTAACAAACGGTTTTGAAATTGTATTATTTCTACTGCCTATGTATTTAGAGTTATCACGTTCGTTATGTCTATTATGCATGGAGTAATAACTTTTCATTAAAACGTGCGATTAATCTAAGGAATCTGTTAAAGAAGATAAAACTAACCGATTAAAAATTTATGAAACATGTAGGTAATGTCTCATTATTTTTAATGTGTGTACCCTACAAGTTTTTTTTATATTCAGCCAGGTTACGCATTTAAATTTTTCTTTGTGCTTTGATCTTTGTATTAATGGTACAACTAACCGACTGTTTGACGCTTAGTGAAGGTATTTTCATGGTATGTACCTACCAAACCTGCCATTAAAAAGTTCTTCCACTATTCGACGACGCGGTTGGCGCAGTGGTTAAGCAACTGCCTACTGAGCCGACGGTCTCGGGTTCGAATCCCGGCAAGGGCAAACATTTGTGTGATGAACACGAATATTTGTGCCTGGGTCATGGATGTTCTATGTATTTAAGTATTTATTTATCTATAAAAGTATGTATATCGTCGCCTAGTACCTACCCATAACACACGCCTTCTTGAGCTTAATTTGGGACTTGGTTGATTTGTGTGAGGTTGTCTGATATTTGTTATTATTATTTATTATTATTATTATTGACCCACCTTTAAACAGCAAATAACGTAGAACCAGCAGCAAATTTTGTTTTTCCAATTCTTATTACGAAGTTTTAAAACATTTAAGCACCTTACCGTGTTACAACTGTTACAAGACCGAAGTAAGTACTCATAAAGAGGGCAAAAGCCTAGAACAATAGCAGATTAAATCCAGCACAAATCACTTCTGCCAACATGAGACTAACAAAAATGTAGGCGGTTATAGAACCTTGTCACAATGTCGTATGGTTCACATGATGATAGCTTAACGTCAACGCGAATAGTTTTTGCTAACTGTAACAAGGTTCTATTTAAATTGGTGTGGTACCGGTCGAAATGAAATGAAACTTGCATCGAGGGTGGACGAGGGTGGTTTATCTCAAGGGGATAACGTGTTTGGTGTAATTGCTGGTAGTAATTGAAAACTTTATAAGTATTGTTGAGTCGGACGTGTATTTCAGCTTTTAATTTGCTAACGTGCTACAGAATCAATGAACAATAATGTGTATTGTTTCCTACTTAGTTTATGTAGGTACTCATAGTTCTATTAAGTATATACGTAGTTATCCCGTTTTTACGCAGTGTAGTTTGCCTATTTTCTTTAAATACCTATTCCTTCAATTGCTCAAACGTTAACTGTAGGATATCTAATAGGGACAAGTTCGCCTTTGTACATGTTTTATTTAGTTATGAATGTTCTTATAACCAGCTGTTCATCGTCAGACCAGTATATTGTCAAAGTTAAGTAGGTATGAAAATTTTCAACTGAATCGGTTGAAGATAATATATCTGCTTCAAAATTGAGTTGCAAGATTCCACCTGAACAAACTTAGTTTATTAGATACATACCTAGTTACATACATGCAAGTCAAATAAAACCTTGAACCTGACGTCGCGGTTGGCGCAGTTTGTATAGCACCTGCCTTCTGAGCCGGCGGTCTTGGGTTCGAATCCCGGCCGGGGCAAATACTTGTGTGGTGAACTCGAATATTGGTTCCTGGGTCACGGGTATTATCTATATATTTAGAAAAAATTGATATTTATTTTTTTGTTTATAAGAATATTTATTGTAAGAAGCAAAAGCATTTATATATTATACTAGCTTTTGCCCGCGGCTTCGCACGCGTAAACACAATATCATATGTTCACTACACTTAATGCGAGGCCGAAGGCCGAGCTCCGCTTAGCACCGAAGGTGCGGCGCGTCTCAAGGAATTCGCCCACCCACTTCATATAAGTTGAAGTAACCTACTGCGAGGCCGAAGGCCGAGCTCCGCGTAGCACCAAAGGTGCGGAGCGTCCCAAGGAATCCGCTCACCCATTTAATATAAGTTGAAGTAACCTAGTGCGAGGCCGAAGGCCGAGCTCCGCGTAGCACCGAAGGTGCGGAGCGTCCCAAGGAAGCCGCACCCACTTAATATAAGTTGAAGTAACTTAATGCGAGGCCGCAGGCCGAACTCCGCGTAGCATCGAAGATGCGGAGCGTCCCAAGGAAGCCGCCTATTAAGCTACTTAAACATATGTTAAGTGGGTTGGCGGCTTCCCTGGGACGCTCGTGGAACTCGGCTTACGGCCTCGCATTAAATTACTAAGGGTTTATAAAGTAACTTAGCACCGAAGGTGCGGAGCGTCCCAGGGAAGACGCCCACCCACTTAAAATATGTTCAAATAACTTAATGCGAGGCCGCCCACCCACTTAATATAAGTTGAAGTGTGTGAGCGGCTTCCCTGGGACGCTCTGCACCTTCGGTGCTACGTGAAGCTCGGCCTACGGCCTCGCGTTAAGTTACTACTTATATTAGTGGGTTGGCGCCTTCCCTAGGACGCTCCGCACCTTCGGTGCTACGCTTTGTGAACATGATCTTGGTTTAATTAAAATTGAGGCAAGACTTCTGTTTAAAAAAACGTTTTGATTATTAATTGTCTATTGTAGATTTAAATAACTTAATGCGAGACCGCCCACCCACTTAATATAAGTTGAAGTGTGTGAGCGGCTTCCCTGGGACGCTCTGCACCTTCGGTGCTACGTGGAGCTCGGCCTACGGCCTCGCATTAAGTTACTACTTATATTAGTGGGTGGGCGACTTCCCTAGAACGCTCCGCACCTTCGGTGCTATGCTTGTGAACATGATCTTGGTTTAATTAAGATGGGTCAAGATTTAGGTATGTTTAAAAGATTGATTTAATATGTATTGTCTATTGTAGATTTAAAAAACTTAATGCGAGGCCGCCCACACACTTAATATAAGCTTAAATGTGTGAGCGGCATCCCTGGGACGCTCTGCACCTTCGGTGCTTCGTAGAGCTCGGCCTACGGCCTCGCATTAAGTTACTTCTTAATTTAGTGGGTGGGCGACTACTCTACATCGCTCCGCACCTTCGGTGCTACCATTGTGAACATCATCTTGGTTTAGTTCAAATTGAGGCTAGACTTATGTTTATATATCGTTTTGAATATTTATTGTTTATTGTAGATAACTATTCAAAGCACCTTGAAAAATAATTAGCTCATAGTCCTACCTGAACATATATATTAATGACATCTATTAAGATGACAATAAATTATTTTCGTCTACAATGGTACTAATACTAATATAATAATAAGATGACCTGTCATAATAATGTCCTAAGTAACGCCATAAGATTCAGGTGCCAACTTAACTCAATCGAGCGTACGTCAATAATGGCGACAGCACCACTGAACGGATACGTGATGGCCTCACTGTTTTGTTATCCGTGGTATAATGAATAAGGAAGCAAAGGAAAATGCATGAGATAACACGGTTATTATTTCAGTAGGTTCTGGGTTCAAATCCCGGCTAGTTGAAATCCTTTCTACATTGTAAATTTCATAATTTTGTCTTGTCTCGAATCATGGTTGTTTTTCATATAAAATGCATACATTGTCGAGCAGCAACTCTCAATACCTGATACACTGCTGCTTATTAGGTATGCGATCAATATTCAACAACTTCGGTAGTAATTCTCGAAGTCCAGGTTAACCCGTCACAGCTAGACCCTAGCTTGTGCCGAATCGTGGTCACGGGCACGCAACGACGTACGTGAATCCTGGCCTTGGTGTCGAGGAGACCCATCAATGGCTCCAAAACCTTACATGTATGGAGCTGGTGTTATTAACTCGGGAAAAATCTTAACAGCGCGATGCAGCCGCTAGTATGGAGATTTTGTCAAACTAACAACGCCATCTAGCGGAAAATTGGTCATTGAGAACAAAATCTCAACACACCGTTAAAAATAAAGAATTACTGATATTTAATGCTTTGAATAAATTTGATATATTAAAAAAACTACATAGATGCAAAATTGTGGCTAAATATATCGTATATTTATCGTTTATTATACATTTCGCTACCTTATTAGTAAGTTAGGCCAAACACAAACAATACCAAAATTTGCGCCTAATGTTCTAAATGTTGGTTGGTAAAACATATTTAAAAATGTATTTAATTTACTTAAATTGATTCGAAATACTTTTATTTCAATTACACTCGATAAAATGGCATTAAAAATATGTTTTATTCATTAACATTTTTTATTGCGTCTCCGGGCTTTTTTATACTTACAAACTACAGAAGAATATATTGCATATTCAATAAAAGAGCATTAATTAGTTCCTATTGTCGCAAATTGTGTTTTTAAAGAAATGTATGTTTTTTTTAGCATGAGCCAATTTACAACGAACATTGCACTCATATTTTCGTCTGTGTTGGTCGATAATTGGCGCCATCTTTTCTATCTAACTAAGACGGTTTCCGTAACTCAACGCCTCAAACAACCTTAACCTTATTGTTAATACCGGTGGGCCGCGAGGAGGTATTATGTCGAATTCATACTTTTTAGTTTTTGTACACGTAAGAGCCACGCGGGGGTCGCGTCGTTCTAAATTCAAAATCACAAACGCTGTCATTATATAAGGTTACACATTGTAAGGAAAATATTTCATGGAATTTATGTTTTCAGAGATAAATATTAATCATAATAAAAAGTATCATATAACCATCTTTGGATGTTCAGCTATTCCTGTAACAAAATTGGTAACTTTTTATCCAGCCGTTTCGGCGTGATGCGAGGACAACGGTTTTTTTGAAAACAGATGGCGCCAGGTTGGCACGGCGAAGCGTGTCCATACAAAACAACTATCCGGCTGCATCACGCTATCGAGATTTTTCCTGAAGTCATGACCTCCCCCCATAGAAAATTTATTTTCAATACAAATTTAGGATTTTATAATAGTATAGATATATCGTCGCCTAGTACCCATACAAGCTTTGCTTAGTTTGGGACTAGGTTAATTTGTGTAAGATTGTCCCTTAATATTTTATATTAATTTTGTAAAGGTACTTACGAAGACTAGGTCATTTTGTTATCTCCGTACCTCCCAAGTAGCAAATATGCTGTATAAGCTTATACTGCCCTTACACAGCTAAAACAAGTCGTATAAGCTCTTATGCAGCATGTGTGCTTGTGCTGGCAACCCCGCCCAGCAGACGTCAAAATACACACAGCTGTTTTAAAAATCAAATTAATTATAAAATACGAAGTTGTGGTGAGAAAACCATGTGTAAAAACCTTAATTAGTACAAATATAGTGTTATTTCTATAAACAATCCAAAAGGAACAGTGAAATTATAAAAACGAGAACGCGAAGCAGCTTTTGGCCAAACGTCACTGTAAACGGATCAACATTTAAAATTCAAACTAAACTTAATATGAGCATAATATGTGGTGATAAATTTACGTCTACAGCTCGTAAACTATTGTAAATAGCGTGTTACTGATGTAAATCATTCAAAATTGACAGTGTAACTATGATAATCAAGCACTAGAAGTGTGCCATCTAGTAACAGCCCGTCATCATAATGGACTAATGTTGTGATCCTACAAATATAAATCTGTGCCGCGGATATAAAGCTGGATCATCATGTATAGCTCAGTAACGACTCGCAGGGCTACAATACGTGAACTGGAACAAAAGCTCAATATAACACTTAAGGAACTCAAGCAGTCTAAATCTCTATGTGACCAGTTACTGCGCGAACGCGATGAAAGCGAGGAGGAGGTACAGAAAATCATTCAAAAGAATACAGAACTCAAACGTGACTTGGCCAACCTAGATGCATTGCATACAGATACTGTGATACAGCGTGACCATTTGCTAGACAAATTGAAAAGCCTGCAAGCATGCTGTGATATCCATGAACAGACTCTGCAACGTGTCAATACTCTTGAATATGAACTCTCCGATGCCCACAAGGTTGTTCGTCAAATAAAGGAGCAAGTGGAGGACCAGCAAGTCAAAAATACTAAGCGGCTGTTTGATGATATTGTGAAACCAAATGTCTGTATTCAAAATTTTAGTCCTTCAAGTGTTATTGATTTAACAGAGGATTCATTCTGTGGTAAAAATGTATTTCAAAATCATAGTAAGTTAAAAAAATACGCAAAATTAAATAAATTTATTAGAAAATCAAAACGACTGTATAGACAACATATTAAAATTCATAAAATTACTGTATTGAGGAAAAAATATCTTTGTGCTCTAAGAAACCTACACTCATATCAGGAGCAGTTAAGATGCAGTAGGTACGTCTATGAAGCTGACACAAACAAGTTGCAAGCTGAGGTGAGTAGACTGCAAAATTCTTTGAGAGATGTTAGTAATAAATATTTATTATCTCAGAATCAGATTAGTGAACATGTTATGGCAGCAGATGAATTGTTGAAACTATGTCACCACAACGAGGAATGTTTGGAGGCTCTACTTGCCAAGCAGTCTTCGGGTGACTGTGAGAGTGGGTTTAAACTGGCTCACTCTCAGCCTGAGGATGTGGTCTGCTCACCTATGTCAGACAGCAGCTTGTCAGTGCCACTATGGGAAATAGCCCCAGGCAATAATAATATGAACAAAACCCTAGTTTTCTCTGATAGCATTGGACGAGGTTTGGGCATAGCTTTATGTAATTATATTCCCAACAGCTGTGTTTTAAATCATTGTATGCCCGATAGCCCGTTTCAACAAATTATAGAGAAAATTAAGCATACTCATGTAAATGAACAAACCACCATTGTAATAATGTTAAGTGATGGGTTAAATATTAGGTACTCAGATGTAAAGGGTGGGCTCGACTGCCTGTCAAAGTTGGGTGCTAAAAATATTATTATAGGTGCATTGCCCTACACTGCCACTCCGTGTAGTACCAATAATCACTTGTATAATCTAAATAAGTTAATTTATAAGTTGATATGTCGTCAAAGTAATATTTTATTTTTCGACACAAATGATGCTATTAGTGATTATCAAATTACAAAAAATAAACTTGCTAAATCTTTAGCATCTTTTATTAATTCAGATTCTGGAAATATTATCACCCGCCCTACCTCGGTTAAGACTACAACTCCAACTGCAGATTTGTCTTTAAACTATCTGTTGGGACAACGGAGAGGCAGAATAGTGTAACATTATTACACCAAAACATAAACCGCTTCACTGGCAAAATATTAGATCTAGAGTTATTTACCGAAAAACAATATATTGATGTAATCTGCTTAACAGAAACTTGGTTAAAAGACGACATGATGCAATTTAATGTAAATAATTACTAATTAGCTAGCGCATTCAACAGAACTACAGCTGAAGGTGGTGGAACTATTATCTTAGTAAGAAAGGGATTAAGTTTTTAGGAACGAAGAGACCTCTCAGGCTGTTCTGTTGATCGTATTTGTGAGATTACTTGTGCAGAGATGGATCAGTATCTGATAATTTGCGTTTATAGACCGCCATCAGGTGATTTAACTTATTTTATTAGTATTATGGAAAATACACTTCGTAAAGCAGTAAAGACTGAAAAGCAATAGTGGTTTGCGGTGACTTCAACATTGACATTTTGTCAAAATCTGTTGAAAAAGATAAGTTGGTCACTTTATTCCAATCATTCAATTTACATTACATTTTTGAAGTACCTACTAGGGTCACTCCCACCTCTTCCACTTGCATAGATAACATCTGGCTAAACTGTTGTCATCTGGGTGGAAGCGTAGTGAATGGAGTTCGTTCGGATCATAAAGCTCAGGTGATTATGCTGCCTTGCGAAATTAAACATTCTGATCGCGCCATAGAAATAAGACCTCTGAGTAAACATAGACTAGAATTATTAAAGTCAAAACTGCTAGTCGCCATGACAGATACTCATTCGGAATCAAGTGATCCGAACGGCCTATTTGAAGCGCTTCTGAATACTGTATGTAGAGAATTTAATGAAGCTTGTGGTAAAAAGCGTATTACAGTTAATAGCAAAATGTCGTTTAATGAGTGGGCAACTACTGGAATCCGGAAAAGCAGAGATAAATTATACCAACTTTATGATTTGAAATCCTGCACCACTGATGAACGCTTTCATCAGTATGTTAGGGATTATTCCAAATTGTTTAAAATTGTATGCACGAAAGCAAAAGCAGCACACTTAAATAATAAAATAAAATCTTCAGATAATAAGGCTAAGACAGTCTGGAAAATAATAAACACAGAGACAGGTCGGAAAAACTTGAGCAAATCCACCATTTCCTTAAAGATAGAGGATAAATTAATAACTGATTCAAGAAGTGTAGCCAACGAATTTAATAATTTCTTTTCCAAAATCCCCATAGAAACAACAAAAAGTTTGGCATCCTCTGTTAGAAAAGCTGAATCCCTCCTTAAGGAGAATGTAACCTTAGATAATGTTTGCACGTTCAAGTTTCATCACATTTCTCCGTCGGATGTACTGAGGTCCCTGAAACTGATAAAAATAAAGAGCACGGAGGACTTATGGGGCGTATCAGTCAAGGTGCTGGAATCAATTCTTGAAGTAGTTGCTCCCTCCTTAGCTCTTATTTTTAATAGTTGTATAGACACTGGCATTTTTCCAGATTTAATGAAATGTAGTAAAGTAGTTCCAATCTTTAAGTCAGGCCATAGGGATAATCCTTCAGATTATCGTCCAGTTTCTATCCTACCTGCGTTTAGCAAAATATTCGAAAAAATAATGCTAATGCAACTGATTTCTCACTTTAATTCGCATTGTATTTTACACCCACAACAGTTCGGTTTTACGAAAGGAAGGTCTACGGCTCATGCCGGTGTAAGCCTGATTAAATTTATTTTACAGGCTTGGGAAGAGTCACAGGATGCCATTGGAATTTTCTGTGACCTTTCCAAGGCTTTTGATTGTGTAGATCATGATACCTTAATTTGTAAACTAAATTTTTATGGCATCAGTGGTCATGCATTGGATCTCATCAAGTCATATTTAACGAACAGAAATCAAAAGGTAGCGATAAATGGAGCCATTTCTTCAGAGACAGTGGTAGAGATGGGAGTGCCCCAAGGATCTATTCTAGGCCCATTCTTGTTTCTTGTTTATGTAAATGATCTTCCGTATATGGTAAACCGAAGATCAGGCATTGTCATGTTCGCTGATGACACTTCGTTACTGTTCAAGGTTACTAGGAAGGATACTGAGCTCACTGAACCAAATATTACCCTCTCCATGATATCTGACTGGTTTGCTGCTAATAACTTAGTGTTGAATCCAAAAAAAACTAAATGTATAAAATTCTCACTAGTGAATTCATCAGATACAAGCTTAATCTCGAACATAAAACTTAATGGTGAAACCCTAGAATTTGTAAAAGAAACTGTATTTTTAGGTATTACATTAGACTCAAAATTGCAGTGGGGTTCCCACATAACAGCAGTAGGAAATAGGTTGAGCTCCGCTGCTTTTGCAGTCAGGAAGATAAGGCAGCTTACCAATATAGAGACGGCACGGTTAGTTTACTTCGCATACTTCAGTAGTATTGTTACTTATGGTCTTATTTTGTGGGGATCAGCCGCGGATATTGAAACAATTTTTATTTTGCAAAAAAGGGCTATCAGAGCAATTTATAATCTAGGGCCGCGTGAGTCATTGAGAGAACTGTTTAAGGAAATAGATATTCTAACACTGCCGTCGCTATACGTATATGAAATAATAATGTTTGTTAGGAAGAATTTATACTATTTCCCAACAAACACAGATAAGCCAAAAATTACCAGAAATACAGGGAAGCTCAAAGTAACTTATTACAGACTAGCAAAAGCAAAGAAGTCGTTCTTGGGAAATTGTATAAAATTCTACAATAAAATTCCAAAACAGATTACTGAACTTACCGATCGTCAATTTAAATTAGTGGTGAAACAAAAACTCAAATCAAAAGCTTATTATAAGGTAAGTGATTATATCATGGATAGGGATGTTTGGCAGTGATAACATCCTGCACGAGTAATCTATCGCATCCAGAAAACACAAAATATACGTAGCTAACTGTAAAAAATAATGTAATTTTATGTACAAAATATACTTATTGTTTTGCAAAACAGCTGACATTCATAAGTGCATTGTAATTATGCCTAAATTGAAGAATAAACTACTTTGACTTTGACTTTATAGAAGTGGACATACGTCCTTATACGCACAATATCTGTTGTTACTATTTGCTCACCCTCACTCACCCCACGTTTGATTGTAACGAACCTCGAGCATATTCTATGTGTTGCCAGTGTAGCCACAGTTTATTTACAATAAATAATGCAACAATTCTAACCCTTGGTTGTGATTTGTGACGCTTGAGATACATTGGCGATAATTTGATGAAACATTTTCTTAATTTTAAGGAATGGCCACTTTAAGTCTGCTAAATGAGTGATTCTTACAGGCGTTTCAACCGCGATCATAAATATCAAAGCAAAGGGCCATAATGCTTTAAAGATGTAATTAGATGAATTATAAGAAATACGGTTACAGTACATATCATTGTATGAAAGTTTGCAGGTTGGTGTAGCGCATACTTTCAATATTTTTGACAGCGGACTGACGGTGGTTGAAACGCCTGTAGAATCAGCAATTCAATTCAATAACAACGGATAAAAACGGATTGGCCGTGGGCAGTGCACTTACTACGTGCACTAGGAGTGGCTACTAAAGTGAGCTGAATTTTCTTGAAATAAGAACGAATATGGAGCTGGCCAGCTGAATGCACCTTGGTGCGCAGGCCATTCAGCGTTTCAGAAAAATAATTCAGTGTAACGTTCGATTCCGTTGTCCAAATCAATTTCATCGGCAACCGTGACACCACATTCCATATAAACGCGTAACGTATCATAAATAATTGACATTCATCGCTTACCCCACCCTCTAAACGATGGTAAACACCGAAATAACGAAAAAGCGTATTTCTACATACAAGTAAGTGACATATAACGTTATGGTATTGAGTCGGTAAACACCGTCATAATGTAATAGCGTATCTCCACATATTCAAGTAAGAGACATATGACGGTGTGGCATTGAGGATCGCTAATCGGGTTAGATCCGAATACCAATCCGATTCGATGGCCCTCCGAAGCGCCCTCGGACTTATTTCGTTCAATTGTTTGCGGTGTATCTCTTCTGCAATTGCGTCTTAAATCTAATTGAGTCTAAACCATGAATACAAAGATCAAAGCTTAAAGAAAAATTGAAAAAGGAGCTACCTGGTGGAAGGGACCGGGAATCGAACCCGGTACCTCTGGATCGCTCCACCAATTGAGTCTGTTAAAATGCGAGCTGAGAAATAAAAAAAACCGGCCAAGTGCGATTCGGACTCGCGTACCGAGGGTTCCGTACAAACACTTATTCCACATTAACTGGCCAGGTTAAGTTAAGTTTGGACATGGTAAGTGTACATAGGTATGGCGCCGGATAAAAATGAGTAGCAAAGTTAACGCAACCGATTATGTTTGTAGTATGGGAGCCCCCTTAGCTTTAGGTTGGCGCTTGAAAGTAAAGCCAGTTTTGGTTAGCCACGGACTAAGTTTCGTCCGTGTGCGCATCTGTCACAACGTCAATGTCACATCACAAGCAAAACGTCTCTGTTTGGTCCGTAGACACGCACATATAAAACCAAGGGCGGCTTCATCTTTCGCAAATCTGTGGTATAAAGACTCTCTATCTAGGTTTACTTATTCTAAGTAGGGGCTATTCACGCTGCATGTTTCAGCACGTAGTCGCTAACCAGCCAATCGGTCGCTCTAGCTTCCGTCGGTGACCGTTATCAACAGCTAGGATTGCATGGATTGTTCCTGAGATATTCTATACCGTTTTGGTTATGTTAAATAAAGGAATTGTTTGACATGATGCCCACGGCTACTTTCTACCATCGCACTGCTCGCCATCAGCAGGGTGTTCATTCTCACACACTGGAGCCTAAATGGTCGAGAACTGTGCGGTTCCAAAGGAATTTCCTACCGCGAACGCTTCGCATGTGGAATGATCTGCCAAGGTTTTCCCTGGGGCTGGGGGTATGGAATCTTCAAGAGGAGAGTAAATAGGTTCTTAAAGGGTCGGCAACGCGCGTGATGCTCCGGGCGTTACAAGCGTCCATTGGCGGCGGTAACTGTTTATCATCAGGCGAGCCGCCAGCTTGTTTGTCACGGTCGTAGTAAAAAAAGGAACATATAAGTAAAAAATGCTATTAAAATATAAGTAAATGCCGGTTTTTGCGGACTACCTTTCGATATTGCGACTAAAACGCAGGAGTTTATGGAATACTTGGAAGAAAAAGCACTTCTAAGTAGGTAGTATAGTAAGACTAAATGAACTACAAATAGTTTTGTACACAACGTATACTTTGCACGCAGTAGTTGATTTATGCAAGCGAAAATGCAAGACCATTGCCTCAAACAATGCGTCCATCTTCAGCTTAAATCTGTAGCTCCCGTGGACATTACGCATGCGTAATTACTCTCATATTTCTGTATAAAAAAAACCTCGGTAATCGACTCTACGTGTAACCCATTCGAAAATACGTTAATCATATACAAGAAAATGATTGTAACCATAAGGACGTAACTTTGTATATATCTCAGCTGTACATATGTCATTTTGTTGAGGATAAAAACGACGTCACTTTCACGGTACGCTCATTAAAAAAAGACAGTTGTAATTAACCTGCTACTAACTATAACTAACTAAAAGTCTCTATTGTTCTGTACGCATTATCTTTGGTCGTGCGTATGTGCGGTTGGGTGGTCCTTATTACAGTGGAGAAGAGTTAATTAGGAGAGTACCAGGTGTAGATGGATTTTAGTGGCGTGAACGCGTGTTCAGAATCACGGATGGTACAAAGTTACTGAAAATTGGTGTGCTCAGATTGCGTAGTGGCGGATTATGAGTTGATGGAAACAAAATATTCATGATTTAGAATAGAATGAAGTACCTAGGTCATCGTCATAATTTTTTTGAAAATCTGAAAGAGACATGCGATGGATAAAACTCGAGCGGCAAGCAATATCTGTGCCTGCATGGTCGAACACGACCATTCTAGAAAGAATGCAATACTTACCTGAAAAAAAAGGACTTATATATGTACTTAAAAATCTTGAGTTGATTCCGTTCCCGTCTGCCCCTCGTTCCCTCCTAACGAAATGGCATTGACAAACACAAACAGGTGATATTTACCACAATGCAGCTGCACTGGAGATTAGAACAACTGTAGTTTGACACAGATTGTCTGTCTCGAGTTCATCGCTATCTCCTGTCACTTATTCCCGCATCACAAGATGGCGGCGACAAACGCAAAGACGTGATCTTGACCACAATGCTGCTGCACTGATTAGGACAACTACCGTAGCAGTAGTTTGACACGCATTGTCTGTCGCACAGGCTTGAATAATGACACTTGTAAATACTCGCTTTGTTTCATTGGGTTTCGTTGGTCTACTGGTTGGAGGTTTCGCTGTTAGGGATATTAATTATTTGTGAGGTTATGACTTTGGTCTGGTTTCGTACTACTTAGAAGGACAGCTGGGATTGTGAATTTGCTGTGTCTCTATTATAAGATATGTAGAGAGTAGAGATTAGAGAGATTATATGTACCTGACAGAAAAAAAGGATAAGGACGCTAGGTGAAAATGGCGAGTTTATTTGTTTTGAATAAATACGTCAGCATTTCGCAAAACGCGCAGATCACGGAACTAACTTATTATTATAAGGCTTTGTTTGTTTAGGAGTAGGTACCTATATAAGTAGTAACTTATGTGGCATTGTGTTCAGCGCATGATCTTTTGATGCCAAAGACTTCTATTATACTTCCCCCACGCTGAACACTATTGCCGCACCGCAATACTATCCAAGGCGACATTTTCTTTGAAAGAATTCTAGATAATCGACTGGTGTTCATTCCTGCATGATCTTCTATCTAAACTCATTATTAGCATATGGCGCCCAAGAAAGCGCAATCCCATTATAACTCATGCTGCAACAGTAGCATTACCACAATGCAATCCAAGGCGACAATTTCATTCAACTCAGCTTCTAGATAATCAACCGCTTTCGCGTCGTAATTAGCATTCAGCTGGCGTGTCGATACAATCTCAATGACAATGCGCCTGTGCCGTGTAACACGGCTCGGCTCGTCCTTTTGTCATTACAAATACTTTGGTCAGCCTTTGGAAACGGTCGCCATTGTCGAGACACAAGTCGCTGACTGAAAATTAATGAACGTCTGTGGACATCTCAATCTGTTGAGCGACAGTGTCTTGGACATATATAGAGAATAAATGTGCTAGTCTTCCTATGATAATAAAGTATGGGTTTGTCACACCGTATCGTGATTGTTTTCAACCTAACATTCTGTATTTTTATTAAATTTGGGGTGACATTTCCCTTGCCAATGCAGCTTAACGTGAGGAAATCCCAAGTATTACCTAGGAATAAGCCTCGTGAGGCAGAATCACCGGTATTCTTAACGTGGCAATCAAAAGTTGTTACCACATTATATTAGGGGTTTACAGGTGAATTCTCGCGATTAGGGAGCACTCCTAGGCAGTTCCTGGGATATTGCACATATTTGTGTGAAAGGACAACCACTACATATCATTTCTGCTCATTTAGCGTGTGCTGTGCTAAACTTGAGTTTATTGATCCTGTATGTATTTAAGGTAGTTATGTACATATAATGTCGAATGATGCATCAGTATTTTTTATAACTTATATTCTACATACTTTGTCTTATTTCCTACGATACTAGAGTTGGCGATACAGATAACAATAAGTATGGATATATCCCGAATATATTAAAACAGAGCGCGCTGAGGTGTACTAATCCAAAATGTCTCAAGGTTGGGGAAAGTTCTAAATTTCTAGACAATGTATTGTGAGGTAGACTAGAAAATTTAGAAACCACAATTAGCAATTAAATAATATGAAAGGATGAGTTTACAGTTTGCTTTTGGAAATGAGCACCTAAGCTACATCGGTCCCGGCTCGCTCAGAGATCTTATTTTTTTAAGTTTATTGCACAATACACATTCAAAAGTAAAAGTACAAATGGCGGACTTAATGCCTTAAGGCATTTAAGAAAATAAAAAGCATAATTTTGCAATTAATAATTGTAGTGGATTATGTGTTATCATAACTCAAAACTTCACTCTACATGATTAAATAAAAAAACAGTCTATACAGAAAAGATATTGATTATAATAAAAAACGGCACTTAATGTGCAATGTAAACAGTACCAGTCCTCATTCGGTTAGGTTACAAATACAAATACAAAATGCTTTATTGCATACCAAAAAAGTTTACAAATTGAATATACGCAGGAAAAATATTTTGAAATTAGTTGGTAGGTTCTAGTGTGAATTTGTTTATAAAATTAAAAAAAATGTGCGATCGATAACTCAATTTTGCCAGGGTTTCGTACCCTTCAGGTAACGCATACACGGTACGACATATCGATACTACATTCATACGAACCGGGATTAAATTTCACATCGATTCAGTGCTGCCAACATAGCACAAAGGGACTTGTGTTTTCCTGTCACTCAAAGTTAGCCCGAACAATAGTGATGTGCCTCGGATTCTTTGCAACAATGGCTGAATAGTGTTGTGAATACAGAGATAAGGGAATGATTGCAACTGTAGCGTCAGCAACTAATTTGTAATTCAAATGTTTGTATTGTGTTTTGATAATAGATACAACTATCTTCTTAGGAAAGTTTATACATTTTAGCAGACGCAGTGAAAGTAAAGGACTTTTTTGTGTCCTCAAATTTTGAGAAAATTGATATGCACAAAACAAAAAATATATTTCGTATTTTAATTAGAGTCACTATGGTTCTTATTCATTTAAGGTGACTAAACCCTAAAAAAACATTCCATTTTATTCACATTAGCCCTTTGCCAGCGTGACCTTTTTTCATAAAAAAAATAAGACTTCTTTTTTTATTCGTTTTTTGCGTACGCTACGCGCATGGGAAGAGGATTAGCGTCGCTTGCGCATCATGAATGCGGAATTAGACGGGAGATGTAACGCGGGTCGACGGAGCAATTGGACGGAACGTATTCGATCCCCGTTGGGAAGGCCTGTACTTTATAGAGTAAATTGTCTTTTAAATTACATCAACGATTTGTTGGATTCATTTGATCTTTTATGTTGGTTACGATATGTAAGTATACTACCCAGAGTTGACACTCCTTGGCAATAAAACCGCCTGTTGAATTTCTATTTTGAAGTTACGTGTATTTCGGCCGGAAATTTAGTTTAATGTGCAATATGGCAAACTTGTAACATAGGTATACATTTTATTTAAATAAGCAATAAGCAGTAAATTAAGAGCATACGAGTATGTCTACAGTCGATTGGTACGCCTTAAAATTCGCTTATGGCACTATATACGTTTTTTTTTATTGCACTTTACAGGAAAGTACAAATAACTGACTTAATACTATTATCTACCAGTCAACCAGAAGTATAAACATAGACAATTTGTGTACTACAAAACGTGTCAATATGTTAGATATTTACGGACAAAGCTAAAATCAAAATTAAATCTGCCCTCGCATTACATTGTAGTTGTATTATTACTCATTTTATCCCACACAAAGGCACAAAGGTATACTAAATGCATCTGTATCCACCCTACACTGCGCAGATCAGAAAACCTGCGCAAGCGTTTACTCTCCCATAACTATTGTACTTATTGTATTATTAGTATAAAACAATCACGCTCCGAATTTATCCCGCGCAAAAAAGACCGAAGCGTCTGATGATTCTTTACTACGATACGCTGTTTTGTATTAGTCAGCCCACGTACGCGTAACCATTATATTTAGACCTACTCTCTATCCCTTGATTTTGGCTTGCGATTATACTGATGAGATAAAGAGCATGATAGGTCAAGTTATACTGGTGATGTCACCCTTGATAAGCCCCGCTCATGGCAAATATCTATTTGTTTGATTTCGTTTCATGGGGTCGATTTGGCCTCATTGAGTTTCCGCACAATCGATTGTGCAAGTGTTAACAATTTTTAGGGTCGCGCGGGAAATCGGTTTTAAAGTTTCAACAATGGTGATTAAAAGTTTTATTTGTTATTTAGGTTTGTAATTTGTATAGTTGTGGGAAGATAGGCAGATCCCTGACCTAAGCAAACAGGAATGAAAAATGAGAGGAGCAGTTACGTAGAGTACTTCCCAATCATACTAATCTGGAAATTGAAATATCGAATGAAAATTATCGATTATAGATAACTACTTAACTGTCAGGGTGGTCGCGATTTACATGGTTGATCCGTCCAGTGTTTTCTTAGTTTGAGGATAGAATGCTTTCTTTTGTAATGGTTCTCCACTTTACGGATGATTTGGTCGCTTTTTATAGCGACCTTAAAAGTTTATGAAATAACGAAATATTTCACTTTATACCTCCTGTAGTTTGCACCGGTCTGCCAGTCAGCTAAAACAAGATTTTTATGAGTATTAAGGTCCATAAGTGATGAACTACTTTCTTGGCGGACTGTATTCTTTATCAACGACATTTTATAGTTTGTTTCAAGTATACTGTAGGGTTGTCACGTGTCACACTAATTCATGTATTCAATCTAAGTCGAATCTACAAACAATATTATTGTAACACCCCCGTCTCTTCAGTTTGTTATCTTATCTATATCTGTTTTAAATAAAATACCCGGCAAATTTTGACAAAACACCTCCCAATTTATGTACGTATTACGCATTTCCAATAACCAATACACAATGCACTTATTCATAAGATAATTCATAATTCTGACAACAAAAAACAACACATGTCAAAAGATCATAAGTGCACTAGATTTTCGAAAGGACTGTTGACATTTTTGACCTCAGCACAAGCGAGCAGGCTTGATAGTATAAAGATCGTAAGTGCATCGTATTTTAAAGGGATTGTAGGCATATTTGACATTAAGATATGTGTGTACGCATTCGTGTCTTCGCGCCGTTTGGTCGTGTGCCGCTGGCGATCAGGATGCCTGCTGTGCTCGGAATTTTCGCTGTGAAGCGTTTTGTTTACGGGTTTGTTTGCAGTTTGGCTACTGGCAGAGTAAAAGCAGCAACTGTTCTCTGTCAGACTGTGCTTCTACCGCATGACTACATACCTGTTTATTAAAGACTAGCTGTGCCCCGCGGTGTTACCCGCTCATCCCACGGGAACACTAAATTTATTCGGGATGAAAAGTATTCTATGTCCTTTCCCGGGTCTCAAACTATCTCCATACCAAATTTCATCTAGGTCGGTTCGGCGGTTTAAGCGTGAAGAGGTAACAGACAGACGGACACACTTTCGCATTTATAATACCTATTAGTACTATAAGCTCGGTCTTAAGATCAACCATTCAAAAACTAAAATAATGGTGGTGGACAGAGCAAAATTACTTCCAGCTACAAGCGCACTCGTCGGGTATGAAAAGGTCAGCGAATTTGTGTATCTTGGGTCCTTGATAACTTGCGACGGCGGTTGCACTGACGAAATTCGCCGTAGGGCCGGTATGGCTAAAAGTGCAATGGCTAACCTCGACAGGATATGGAAAAACCGTGGGATTCGCCGTACAACTAAGGTGCGTTTGGTTCGAGCTCTAGTGTTTTCCATTTTCACGTACGGTGCAGAAACTTGGAGTTTGAGAAGCCGCGATAGCAGTAAGATCGATGCTTTCGAGATGTGGTGTTGGCGCAGGTTGCTACGTATACCTTGGACTGCGATGCGAACAAACGAGTCGATATTAAATGAACTCAACATCTCGACGCGGCTCTCCGCGATATGTCGGAAACGAGCCCTGAACTTCTTCGGTCATATTATGCGGTCTTCAAAGCATTGTCTGGAGAAGCAGATTATCATAGGGCAAATTGATGGCAGACGTGCGCAGGGAAGGGCACCCACTAGATGGTCTGACACAGTGAAGAAGGCAGTGGGCGGCAGCATGCACCGGGCGGTCCACGCAGCATATGACCGCACTGAGTGGAAACAGTTATGTGGTCGCGATCCTCATCAGAGAGGGAACGACGAAGAAGAAGAATTAGTACTATTAGTTTGGATATAGGTATCGCATTCACAAAATTTGCGAAATCGCGCCCATAGCTATATGATTACCATATAGCTTCGTTTTCTGAAGTCACACTTGTCAATTTACTGGATTAGGTACATAAGTTTTTTGACGTAGAACGTTCTGTCTTTCATCGGTTCGTTCCTGATTTAATAATTGCGCCTAGTTATTATGTTGGGAACACACTTTCTGCCATTTTCTGTGCATTTTCTACAGAAAAATCCAGGATCGGGGATGGCACTAATTCTAGAATAGGTACGGTCAAATTGAAATCCTATGACCTTGAATAATATATACTGAATATAATTATGGCCTGAGCAAGGAAACCAAAGAGTGAAATATATGTGACCGCGTCCATCCATATATCAACTTATCGGAACCTGCCCCATAGAAAAATTGTTAAATTCTTAAACGCATTCAACCGAACGCTTTAAACAGATGAAATAATTAGCAAACAAGCGATCCCTCCGCTTAACCACACTTGTCTACCACAATGGACTCAAAAATGCAATTCCGTGCCTTGTCAGAGTAAATCCTTCGAAAAATACTAACTTTAAGCTTTTACGGCCTTTGTAACAGAAACTCGTAAAGCTCAAAGCGATACCAACTACACTAAGAACGTAACCATAACTCTCTGGGCGTAGAATTGAAATTGGAATGGGAAAGATTTAATAATGACTGCAAGAACGATATAACTTTTAATAAATATGCTATTAATCATGGCGGTAAATAGAACGGCTCGCTAGTTAAATGCTAAATGACAGAGAATTATAAATGTACAGTTAACTTATGGTGACACAATTTTAGCAAGGCACTTACAATAGCATTTGAAACTTAGCATGATCCTTGGCACGAGACGGTGGCTATAAAAGGTTTATGTTTGTTTACCTTATGATGCCTCATACAACATTCCTTAAAAAATGATTGATTGGTGGTAGTTTGTGATATTTTTTTTTGCAGAGAATTATAGATATATATCTATATATATATATATATATATATGCCCACAGTGAGTACAACATAGATGACAACGCCACCGGTGTAATGAGAACGTATGAGCCCTTGGTTTGTATAAGACCAAGCCCAGCTTGATCCAGTAGAGCTTCAGATTTGGTGCACAGCTTTTGAAAGCTTTTCAGCCTGTGGGGGAACCCTTTTGTGTGATTTTGCTTACAGATTATCACAATTAGCCAAAGGCTCCTAGGCTCCTAGCTACCACCTCGCTTTCTGCTTAGGCAATTATGTAGGGATTTAAATCGGGACAGCCAGAAAAAAAATAAGCGAATGTTAATTATGTTAGTTGTCATTATATTCTTATGGTTATGGCCAATAATTTTCAGAGATATATATGTGGATTATTGGATCATATTTTGAAGGAGACCACGTGATAGCAATTGACATTTATTGAACATGAAATTTGACGAAGAATCTAGTAGAGGCTAAACCGAGATGATGAAACCATTTGGAAGTTTACACAGAGTAACAGTTTTGCTTACGTACAATCCACCTCTGAAAGGTTTAAGAGAATACAATATTGGAGAAGTTAAATTTACGTTAAGCTGAAAACAACAAAATAATACATTTTGAATTCTTAAGAACGACGCGCATTGTTAAACCCATCAAATTAATAAGCGAGATACAGTAAATCACGCAGCATCCCATCCAAACATCTTTGTTTTCCAGCCTCGACAGATCTCATAACCTTGTGGTCGAAAAGATGCTCTCGAAAGAGCCCTCACCACCAACGCAACTTATCTTCACAATGCCACAATTTTCACAAATGTGAGTTGTATTTTCAGGTGCAGAAAGCGGCGGTGCTGTTTATCGCTGTGGGGTTTAAGTTGGTGAAATTATATCGAAGTCAGACAAATGAAGTCATACGTCACAAGCGTCAATCTCGGAGGCGGTTAGCCCGAACGAGCCGGTACTGAGTCGACGTTTACGAGACAATATTTCAATATACTTACGAGGGCGCCTGTCCATTGAGCTCGACACTTGCCTTTTATTTATCGGAAAAGCAATTAGCGGTAAAGGTATCAGTTTTGTGTGTTTCTTTAAATGTGAGAGGCGTGTCTGATAATAGTTTATTAGGTTTTGTGTGCGTTATATTGGCAAAACTTTTATGTTTATGGCTTACTTAATGGCGTACTGTCTCCATTGTTTCGAAGTTTACTGACGTTGGAAATACTTTTGCCTTTAGTTTTCATTTGTTTTTTTAGGATTCCGTACCCAAAGGGTCAAAGCGGGATCCTCTTACTCCACTGCCCGTATGTCTTTCACCAGGCTGTATCTCTTGAACGGTGATTAGACACTTGAAATTTTAACATTAGATATATTTCTGTTGCCGCTATAATAACAAATACTAAAAACAGAATAAAATTAATATTCAAGTAGGGCTTGCATACAACATACGTGATTTATTTGCCGTTATTTATTTGATGGTACGGAACGTTTCGTGCACGAGCCCGACTCGCACTTGGCCTGTTTTTTCAAGTGTGATATTATCTATGCTGTGGAGATCCCTGCTTTGTTTAATTATTAGCGGTGTGACTTAAAAATACAGATCAAGGGCTCTTTATTATATGAGAGATTAATATACATGGAACAGTGTCATAGTATTTACGAGGTAGTTTCGTGATGCGTCTTTTGATGATATCATAGTACCGCAAGATATTAAGACACTATACCGCTACTGCCTAAAGTTTGGCACTATATTAATAGTGCCAAACTTTGCTAGAAACGTGGCTAAACTTGTATATTAATACAGAGTAGTGGTAGTTATAAAGGGCTGCTCCTACAGCGATGTTGATATAGCTACAAAATGTAACCAGATGTAGATTTTAATGCTATGAACCGATAATTAGACAAATTAGAGTTAATTACAGAACGAAATTAATTTTTGAATTTTTTTCGAGCAGCAATGTATTGATGATAATGATTTGACACATTGACTTTTATTGACAGTAGATGACTAAGTCAGAACAAAAACGAGTTACCTTGCGTCTTTTATAGTTTTTTAAGGAAAAAATAGTACATTTTAATTAATTTGTAGAAAAACATTTTCATTAGGTCCTAAGTTAACAACTTGTAAAGTTTGAGGTTGTATCAAAAATATACGCTGTATGATATCGTTGAAAAGACGCATTTCCCTCGGATGACTTTACTTGATAAGTCCGAAAATTGTTAGAGATGAAGCTATACTAAAAGAAGAAATAAAATATTAACATACTGGCTGCGCCGCGTGTTGTTATCCGCTCATCCGGGAACATTTGATTGTTTCGGGATAAACAGTACCTACCCTTTGTGTTAATCCAGGGTGTCAGCTACGTCCATACAAAAATTTATCAAAATTAGCCTGTTGAGCGTGAAGAAGCAACAAACATACACATAAATACAGTCATAAACTTTCGCCTTTATATCGCCTTTGGATCTCGCATCTGAAATAAATGATTTTTATTTATTTTATTATAATAATAGTGTGATATGCATATGCCTTGCAATTTTGAATCCTACAGGCCTACACCTCTTTTAAGTTTTACAAATAACTGGTAAATATGATATTATGTTTAAAAATGGTTCCAAATTCAACATATTCATCGAGACCAATGGAAAACCAGTCCTGCTTTGAAATCACAAAAGCCACAGAGCGTCGCGAGTGCGGTTTCCAGAGACAATTTCAGAGCGAAACGCTTTTTATTTTATTATTCGTATGCTTAGTATGGGAACCAGTAATAAAGCGCTTTGCGGCTTTAAGTCAGGAATCGTTCTGCGGTGGAGTATCTGTTACTAGCATGAATTCAAACACATGTGTAAATGTAAAATGCTTTGAAGATGTTTTAATGAGAGGTAAAGCTCACAGCTGTACCTTACCTTTGGTACCTTTATATCTGCAAATTTATCTCTTACTGACTTAGGTTCATTATCATCATCACCATTCATCATCATTATCGTCATCATCATCATCATCAGCATCATAATCATCATCATCATCATATCAGCCGAAAGACGTCCACTGCTGGTCAAAGGCAGTAACCAAAGTTCTCCACAACGATCGGTCGTGCGCCAATCGTCCAATTTCTGCCCGCGATCCTAACCAGGTCGTCGGTCCACCTTGTTAAGGGCCTTTCACACGCTGCGTCTTCCGGTCCGCGGTCGCCACTCAAGTGCTTTTCTGCCCCAACGGCCATCGGTTCTACGAGCAATGTTCCCTACCCACTGCACTTGTTTGGCGACTGTCTGAGCACCTACAACCTTAGTTTAAATGCGTATCTTTAGCATATATTTAGGGTATAAAATGGAAAACTGTGAAAGGAACTAGATATGAAATTGAGCATAATTTGCTGCCTTTTAGACGGTATTAGTAGTTTACCCAACTGTTACATAAGTAGGTACATAATGCTGGGCATTAGAACACGAGTGTTGGTAATAATTGTGATTACTCTTTAATGCCCAATTAGGTACCTACAGTTGCATGCGATACTCGGCCCACACTCGTACATTTAAGGTACTTGCGCCAAAGATGGCCCTGTTCCTAAGATAGCCCACTTTCAAAATTTTACAGTATTTAACCGTTCAAACGAATTCAAATTTCGCGTCCATGTTCGGTTAATACCATAGACATAAGTTAAGTCTAAATTTGAATTCGTTCGAACGATTATAACTATAAAATTTTGAAGTGGGCTATCTTAAGAACAGGGCCATCTTTGGCGCAAGTACCTTATATTGAATCATCATAACTTAACTGTCCTAAGCCTTGGTAGGGAACGGAGAGACCAAAGCGTGGGCACCTTTGGGTGGTGGTGACGAAACTCGTTCATTAAGTTACCAATAATGATCCCATAAGACCATTAAATAATGTTTCTGAGTTCGTTTTATCGTGATAAAAGGGATGACGACAGATGGATCGGAAAAACAGAAAAAATAAGTTTCTGTCAAAAATTACATTTTAGTGGCAAGCTTTTATAGCCGACTGTACTTTTCTTTGGATATCCATCAAATGCTCACTGAGACAATTCTAAAGAGCCCAAGCTCGGTAGGATTGCTTTTTCTATTATAGAGTTCCTATGGCCACCTTCCGGCTCCATTATCAGATCAGCCCCATGGTACCATATTATTGTATTGTCATCAAAGTTAAGTAAGTATGCAAAATTTCAGCTCAATCGGTTGACGATATCTGCTTCAAAATTGAGTTGCAAGATTGCACCCGAACATACGTACTTTAAACATACCATGCAAGCTAAATAAAAGCTTGTAAAAAAGCTTGTAAAAAACAAAAATAATACGATTTTTTTAAATGTATATATGTTATTCTTATTTTTTCTAATTAGTTTTAACAAATTTTACATAATAATTATCCTTTCTTTTATATTTATCTGTAGTTTTTAGTATTGTAAAAATTATATTGTATGTGTTTATTTTAAAATAAACTTATTCCCATCTGTGACTTTAAAGGCACGCAAATTTTATGTTATTTTTATTTTATCCAAAATAATTTTTGAAATTGTTTTCAAAATGTTCATAATTTAACAAAATAATACTTGTATGACCATGAACACAAACGCACTTTTTCGCGGTGAAAATGGCAAATTACTTATTGCCTCCTTACAAATACTGGTACCCACAACATAATATACTCGTAATGATGGCGTCACGATTAGGTGCCCATTTGTATGGAGCGGTCTAGAGCAGTCTCAGAAATGTAGTTAGTCCCATATATACCTTTGCACCCAATAAAAATTGTAGATAATAGTTCCCAGGACCGTTCATCATAGCTCCCTTATTCAGTAAGTTAAGTTCTAAAGTAATGAAAAGTGCGTATGTGGCTAATATGCGTTTGTTCGCTTGTGGTTCAAGTGAAGAGTAATCACATTACTAATAAAAATACTGTTTTACGTTGGTCTGTTCTTACACTGTCAAGTACAAGTTGACTGTCATGTTCATACAGTGTAAGACAAGCCTCACAAGACAAGCCTAAACAAACGGTGGTGTCACCGGCCCCGGGACTGTCAAAGATCAATAGGTACTAAATCAATCCACTAATCCGCGAATGACATCTGCCGCCCAGTGCCCGGTAACTTTTGTTTTTTTAGCGCTAAACGGAACGAAACAAAATGAAAATATGAGCCGGTTGTATAGTTGTTGAGTAAAACGGGGAGTTTAGTATGTATTGTCATTTATATTACTGACGTTTTTAAACTAGAACAAAATGGATGACTCGGTTAATTGGTGGTTAACATGTGATTGACATAATTATAATAGTCAAATTATTAAGTTCCTTTTAACCAGCATCGTGCCAGGAAATTCAGTCAATGCTATTAATTTGGCCTGTTGTTGAATGCGACATAAGTATTCTTAGGAATGGTTTTTATAATAATCTTTCGTAAAAATCCTAGCATTGACTATTTGACGGGTTTCATTCCGTATTGCGAAAATGGAAGATAAAATTTAGTTAGTGCAACAACACTAAGAAAAACAATCAATGTGCTCATGATGCCAACTATGTACAATCTCCCACTAGATTGCATAGCAATGCTAATTCTTTGATCAAGAAATGAGCCGGCTCTATATGTTATGTTACAGAACTTTATGGGTTATTTTTGTAATTGGCCAAATAATGCACGACCCTAAGAGTCTCCACAGCTTTCGACCGTCGCTATGATTCAAGATGATTTAGTGATTAGTTAGTACAACGGGCCCGCCGGCCCTATCGTATTGAGAAAAACAGTCAATGCTGACGTAAACAAAAGAAAAACTGTTTCTGTTTAGCCCAATGGTTGACAGGTAGAGAATGCCTTATGACATTAAGAACGCCATTTGTACCCTTTTGCGTTTAATAAAATTTAAAATAATAAATAAATAAATCCAGAGGCTAAGATAAGTGTTCATAAGTGATAATCAACAGTTAGTGCAACAGGTCAACCGGCCCTATCGTACCAAGAAAAACAGTCAATGCTGGCATAAATCCCGAGGTGTATTGTCCGGTCGAGCCGCGGACAACGGCCCTTATAAACACGGCCAAAGCATAAGCTGCCTTTGTCGATGCCCGTAAATGGTTATAAATGGCCATTTATGGCTATAAATGGCAGCAAACACCCATATAAATGTTCGACAAGGCCCGTAAATAGCTCAAAGCGCGAATGCTTTAAGCGCTATCATTAATTTATTTGAAAATTTCTGTGTGCAAGGCTCTATGATAGGGTTGATTTGTATGGCCTGTGAGTGTTATTTTATGGCGATTTTATTACTTTGTAAATATTGAAATATACCAGCATTTAGAAAAAGTGTTGGAAATTAAGATGGAGACGATGTCTAATCTAATACTTAGATACTTACATCAACGTAACAAATACAAAGAAAATTTCGAAATCACCACCAACCAATTATCACCATGCGTGTAGACATTTTTTTGAGGATGTCAATTGATTCTATATTTATTGATTCAAACAGCTGAATATTTTGTGTTTTTTTTCATTGCATATGTTTGAGAAAAACACTATACCTACATGTGAAAAGGGCTTGCCACCTTCGTATCACTATCCGGCCTCCCTACGGTTGACTTACGGTCCCCCGGCAAACGCTTCTTTTTTTTTTATTCAAAATAGCCATGCATTTAACCTCGATTGCACCTGATGTTAAGTGACAATAAGGCCTAAGATGGAGCATGCTTGGCTAGAAGATGCTGAATAGGCATGCTCTCGACTTGAAGAGATCCAAGTTATATTTTTCAGGAAACAGGTACGCAGGAAGAGAATTCCATTCCTTAGCTGTCCTCATAAGGAAAGTAGATGCAAAACGTTTCGTACGAATCAGTGGTATATCGACAACATAAGGGTGGAATCCAAGTCCGCGCCGAGTACTGTATTGTCTGAACGGAGACGGTGGAATTAATTCATGCAGTCTTAGTGCACACTCACCAAAGTGTATTGTATCCGGTAGAAAACCGATAAACAAGCTACTTTCCTGCGGTGTTCGAGGTTTTGCAGCTTTTCCTGAACTAAGGCAGGGTCGCCAATGAGCTTCGGCGACCAGTTGGTATTTGGCTTCTTTCCCGGCGTTTACAGTAATGTACTAATAATAAAGAAAATGGCGGACTCTGGTTGCTTTTATGGTCGCTTTGATTCCAACACGCACATAGATGTCCTTGAAAAAATGTCACCACAATTTATCGCTTTTGAAACCGTCCAGTTATCATTACTTTACACATGGTGTATATCTTCAAATATGTATGGCACAATATTTGTGGATTTACTTAGATTGTTCTCCACCAATGGTTGCGTCAAACACACCAATGGCGACGTCGTGATTTCCTTTTTGGGACGCCTTTTCCTCTCACTGTGTGATACAGGGAAATAGCTCTGTCCTTTAATACGGGTACAGTTAACGTTATTTTTATACATAGAGCTCCCATGAGTCTTACGGGACGGGACGGGAAACGGGATCACTCACGTCGCATAAATCGAATATCGCTCTACATGTTTTGAATTGGATCGCGATTCATCCTCAGGAGCGCCGATCAGTCGCGGCGGTGGTCAATCGAACACGACCGATTAGCCTCTTTCACATGTATGCATTTTAAGGTTAACTTTGTTTTTCACAACCAAGGACTATACCGTTTTACCAAACAGGCGCTCACTTATAGGGATATATATCCGGGATAGTAAAAAAGGTCGACCAAAGTCTACTTGGCGGAGGAACATGGCAGAAGAAACGCAGTACGGCACACACCAGAACGGCATTACCTACTTAACTAGCTAGCTAAAGATTGGTTGCAGATGTCATGACTACTTTTTAATTTTGCTTTTAATTCCTTGTAGACCACGGCAATATTGTATAACCACATTGTATAATACAGAATAAATTCATTAGATTTTTGTACTTAAAGATGTATGGAGTGTACTCGTTCTACCCGCTCATGTACCCCACGTTATTTTTGTTGGGTATGGTGGGATACAATAAACTGGAAGTCCGAAGGGAATTGGGATTGGCTTCGTATATCTTTAAGTTATTACGGGGCAAATTGTTTAATCCGGGAGTCCTGGCGCAGGTTGGTTTGTACGTCCCGCAGAGGTACGTGTGGCGACGGCGGCGACCCAGCCTGCTCGCCGAGCCGCAAGCCAGAACGCAATTGCTGCGCCAGGCACCCTTTACCAGAGCTCTTCGCACTCTCAATCGAGTTGCTACTGTTGTAGACCTTTTCTTTTGTTCTTTGAACGAATTCACAAGGGCCGCACTGTATGTTTTGTGTAATACGGATAATGTGTAGTGTTGTTGTGATTAGTGTATCTTTGTTAAATATTCCATGCTGTTGAATTAGGTTAGCCTGTAAGGACAGCTATGTAAATAATAATAAAATAAAAAAAATGAAAAAAAAAAAAGAAAAACCTTCGGAATGTGACCAAATGTCAAATCGAGGTTTTACAAGATGACATATATTATCTAAAAACTGTAGACGTTCATCATCTCAGCCATAGGACGTCCACTGCTGAACATAGGCCTCCCCTTTGGACTTCCATATATACCGGTTGGAAGCGACCTGCATCCAGCGCCTTCCGGCGACCTTTATAAGGTCATCTGTCCATCTTGTAGGTGGACGTCCTACGCTGCGCTTGCTGGTCCGAGGTCTCCACTCGAGCACTTTTCGGCCCCATCGGCCATCTGCTCTGCGTGCTATGTGGCCTGCCCATTGCCACTTCAACTTGCTAATCCGGTGAGCTATATCGGTCACTTTAGTTCGTCTACGGATTTCCTCATTTCTGATTCGATCACGTAGAGACACCCCGAGCATAGCCCTCTCCATTGCTCGTTGAGCGACTTTGAGCTTTGAGATGAGGCCGATAGTGAAAGGCCACGTTTCGGTGCCGTAAGTCATCACTGGTAACACACATTGGTTGAAGACTTTCGTCTTGAGGCACTGAGGTATGTCGGACGAAAAGACATTGCGTAGTTTCCCGAACGCTGCCCAGCCGAGTTGGATTCGGCGGTTGACCTCTTTCTTGAAGTTGGACCTACCTAATTGGACCACTTGTCCTAGGTAGATGTATGAGTCAACAACTTCGAGTACCGAGTTTTCAACAGAGACTGGGATGGGCACAACCTTGGCATTTGACATGAGTTTCGTCTTGTCCATGTTCATTTTTAAGCCCACCCGTTGAGGAACTCGATTGAGGACATCGAGCATCACGCTGAGTTCCTCCATCGACTTTGCCATGACTACGATGTCGTCAGCAAACCAAAGGTGAGTGATGTATTCGCCATTGATGTTGATGCCAAGTCCTTGCCATTCTAGGAGCTTGAAGGCGTCTTCCATAACGGCCGTAAACAGTTTCGGGGACACAACGTCCCCCTGTCTTACGCCTCTTCTCAATGGAATGGCCTTTGTGCTCTGCTCCTGAACTCGGACCGACATGGTAGCGTTACTATACAAACACTTCAACACTTCAATGTACCGATAGTAAATATGGCATCGCTGAAGTGACTCGATCACCGCCCATGTTTCCACCGAATCGAAAAAGGCTTTCTCATAGTCCACAAACGCTAAGCATAATGGCAAGTTATACTCTTCAGTCTTCTGTATAACTTGCCGCAGCGTATGTATGTGGTCTATGGTACTATAGTATAGCTTCTTCGGAAACCGGCTTGTTCGGGAGGCTGGAAGTCATCAAGTCTATGTTCGATACGGTTCGTGATGACCCTTGAAAACAACTTATAAACATGGCTTAGAAGCGTGATGGGCCTGTAGTTCTTCAATAGGCTGTTATCACCTTTCTTGAAGAACAGTACCACCTCGCCTCTATTCCATGATTCAGGCGTTTTGTCCTCGGACAAGACGGAATTAAAGAGCTTCTGGAGGACCTTAAGTACCGGTGTTCCACCCGCTCTCAGAAGCTCTGAGGTGATTCCGTCTTCGCCCGGCGCCTTGTTGTTCTTAAGCTGCTTCAGGGCCATCCTAATCTCGTGTAGACGTTACAATAAATTAATCCTAGATTCTGAATCAAAATAACGTAGTATATTCAGGGAATAAAATAATATGAATACTTTTGTAGAACTCAATGTTGGGGACATTGAAATCCTAGTCTGACTGTACTAGGGTAAGAAAATGTGTCACCTCTCACCTCGTATTAAAGCCACAAAGCCTTCGACTGGACAACTCACTCATTCATAGCAAAACAACATATACGTCGCAGGAATCCTATTATCTTACACCCTTTCGACACTAGGATGTCAACACGCCGCTTCCTGTCCTAAATGGACAAACAGTCGAACTATTGTGACCCATTTACATACATTATTAGGACATGGAAGCCAGAGTCCGTGGTAACGGTTATGATTTTCGTTTATATTGGTATAGGTAATCAATGGCAAAGCTTTCAATATTTCCCAGGACAAAAAGTGAGTGAAATAAAAAGTTAAACATTTTTTGTTTGACTACTATATCGATAACACGTACAGTTGCAGATATCTACTCAAATTATAAACCTCTCAGAAGGCTTGCTCCCAATTCCCACTAAAGCAAAACCCAGTCCATCCCTCAGATGGCTCTCGCAAATCTTAGTCTCTACTCCTCAGAGGTAGGTACTCTATTCAGATATGCAGTTACGGGGCGCATACACGCAGGCCCACCTGCAAAGGATCATATAATAGAAATGTAGAGTTGCAGAAGCCCCATTGCAGTAAGTGCAGTCAGAAGATATTTGTGCAATGTGGTCCTTAAAATTTTCCGTTGATAATCGGTAGAAAATAATATAGTTTCCAACAATACGAGGTTGCGTTTTAAGGTACATTAAAATTAAGTATTTTATTGATAGGGTACATTTGACACACATCGACGTGCTGATTCAGACGTCAGAACGGATGAGCTAGAGCCACGTGCCCGTTGTGCGCGCAGGTCTTAAAAAATGAGATAGGTAGGCTACGTCAGCCACATGAGAGCACACAAAAACGCCAGCAACAAACAGAGTTGGAACAGTCGCCGTGACCGAATACGATCTGGAGAGAGATAGATAGAGATATTAGAGATACATACGAGTACAACATTGATTTGAACGACATAAGAGTTTTGTATATTTCCATGCAAAACTGTGCATAAGTATTTCGTCGATGACCACCCACAAAGTCTTCTGCTATTTGTGAAAATTTAAGCAAAAAGGCGGTACAACTTGACAACTCTTTGGTAATTTGTACCTGCCACACTGAACGAATAACCTTCTAATTCGATTTCGCAGGAAAACTCCGAGTAATGTACAAGCATGGCTGAAAGGATTTACCCATAACACACAAGTGAGGTTAAATAAAAGCCTACAAAGCAGCAAAAACCACATATTCTTCAAGAATAGCTCCTGTAGGACGTGTTAATTTGGTCAAATAATGATGATAAGCCCACTTAGTGGCGCGACTGTTCTGGGAAGGACAGTGGGCAGTTTACCAAAATAAAAGAGGACTTCTGTAGTACGCGGGGCGGACAGGGGTGGCGTGGAGTCGCACCTACTTTAGAAAGATATATTTGTCGATAATGTAAGGTTTGTTGGCAGGGTCTTACCGTGCCCACAGTGTGCTCGTACCTTCACAGCTGAATTGGGTATGGAAGCCATCGGTGAGCCTCTTCATAGGGTAGAATGATGACGCCCGACTGTTAGATGACTCACTCTTCCAATCGTTGTGACCAAATTCAGTATCATCATACTTATTTGTGATGTGATTGATGTCTTTCTTTGTTTATTAATTTCGAGTGTCACTCTGGATTTGTTTGTAAGAATATATTATAATAGCAACAAAGTTCTATGTAGTCCACCAGAAGTGCTGTGAATCGGACGAGATGGCATGACATCGTTAGGCGAGTAACAGCAGTCCCAAACCCTCTCTAATGAAGACCACGACCGCTCTGACAAGACCAAAACGAAGAAGAAGAAAAAATAACGTTATTTTACGACTACGACTAATTTGAAAGAGTAGAAAACCTTTTGAAGACTTCGACTGTACCGGTGCTGTCCGTTCACGAGTGATCCTGAGCGAGTCTATTACCTCAACAAACGCTGTTCATATCATAAAATATAAGAGCTTATGTACCTGTATCCATAGCCCTTGCTCGCTCATCAGCAATCTTGGGCTAATCCATTACTTGAACACACGCTGTATATGTAATTTTTCGAGGTCATATTTGATAATTCATATTTATCTAAACCAACGTCGTCTCCTCAGCCCCTGTCCGCTCATCGGCGATCCTGGGCGAGTCCATTACTTGAACAAACGCCGCGTGTGTGTGCAGCCACTTCGCACCCTGTTTGCCGCCTAACTCCTCAATGCTATGCCTCGCCAAAGCGGAGATCCTGTTGTTCTTGAAGCGCCATTGAGTATTAGGAAAGCTTTGGAGCCATAGACTTATTTACATATTGTAGGAATAAATTCATCTGCACAGGTATCTCTATTCTGTTTATGTCTTTGTTATAGTGTGTTAAGTATGTAAGTGAAAACACTTAAAATAAATCACAGTATATGTAGGGAATCCGATTTTTAGAAACAGTTTTAGGTAAAAATAAGTCATGAAGCGAAGAATAAATCCAAAAAAAATCGTTATGCCTTTATATGTAAATTATGTGATTGATTACGATAAAGAAAATACTCACTAAGAATGATTTCGTAATGAGTATTTTCTTTATCGTCCTTCCAATCTTCGACGGGACTTGTTCAGACAAGAATATTTAGCTGCCTTTTTTATGCCTAGACTCATAATCTTTCTTTTTTTACTACCCCACGAACCAACGGAATGCAGTTTAGGTCGTTTAGCCATTCCAACTAATCCGTAGCGAAGCGAATTATCTCATCACATCATATTATGGCTTCACTTTCAAGCCACGGAGTGAAGCACACTCGATGGTTGGAACAATGACAGATAAATAAGAAAAGCGATCGCTGGCTTAGCAAATACTTCTGTGGTTTGAGACTGATAGATTGGACAGCTTTTACAATGTATGGGTTGCGATTAAGTTTCTGAGTGAGTCGTTTTTTCAAATGGTTATTTTTATTTAAATAATTATTAAGGGACAGCCTTACACAAGTCGACCTAGTCCCAAACTAAGCAAAGCTTATTCCACCAGGTAACTCATCTCAATTTTTCTTTAAGTTTTGATCTTTACCCACATGAAAAAAAAAATAGACATTACTCACAGTGTGTGTGAGTCTCACACCTTTGTCATGTTTTTGGTCACATTTTGACATGTTTTGTAGTATAACACAACTGTGTGTGTGTGTGCTTGAAGTAGTTAATGAATAAGTTCGTATTGTAAATCAATTCAACAAATAAGTAATCAGAGTAAAAAAACGTAAAGAATGCCATAAACAAACCCAACCAACAAGCCAACAATCAAACGTCTTTATCTTCCAATTACCACGTTCGAAACAAGACCAGAACTCGTCGAATAATGCCCCACAACGGGTGCTAAACGCTCACACAAACATAATTCGTCACTTGAGAAGAAATCTCGTATCTTACTATAAACCAAAATTAGAACGCCGTAACTACAACACTACCCGATCGAGTTCAGTTTGCACCTAAAATGTATTAACTTGCATAGCTGCGAGGTGTATACGTAGTTCAACTGAGATATAGATATAGTAAGTTTCTTATAATGTTTTGGGTTTAAAACGCGAGTGAGATACGAGGTTGCTGGAGAGTTGATTTGGAGCATGGTGTAACATTGGTAGCTTTTGTTCTGAGAACTGGCATGGATATGAGAGTTTGTTTTTAGGAATTTTGACAGTTTGTCGCCATTTTTAGACTGCTGTGCCAGCGTTTTGTTTTCACAATTATCTACTTGGGGTACAATATCTACTCGTTAAAATATGTACCTAATATATTACACTATTGGGTTATATTCTGAGTCTATTCTGGCTCCGATGAGTTGAGTATTTCATGTTCGGTAGTGAAGTTATTTGTTTTATTTTAAACCATTTATGAAGATAAAAGCACAATGAAAAATTTAAATGCGTAACCTGGTGGATGAGACCAGGAATCGAACCCGGTACCTCTGGATTACCGGTCCAGGGTGTTAACCTCCCAGCACCCTACACCAGCTAACCTTTCGAGTTTTTCCTTATGGTTTGTGTGTCGACGTATTTCAATTTTAGGTTATACTGTGAGCTTTGTATCAATAGTTAAACTATAAAAAAAAATTCTCACATTAAAAATAATGAAACATTACATGTTTCATTTTGGGGTTATTTGTTGATTCATACATGCTGTACTGTATATAAATATACCTATACTTAAATAGACAAAAGCCACCCATAAGCCAGAAACAAAAAATTGATTCATTAAACCAATTTTTTCCTCGTCGGGAATCGAACACTGCCCCAGCTGCGTTGTCAAATTATATGAATACAACAAACATCAACATAATACAACATTCTTCGGTACAACCGGCTCTCGATCTAAGTTTAGCATTGTTAAACCATTGTTAAACGTAGATTAATGAGGCCGGATCAACGACGCTTATTGAAAGGCTGTGACAAAAGTGATGCGGTGCTTTATTCCTTAATAGCGCGCCATTCGAGATTTGATACGGAACATAAAACACTATGTCACGTGGTTTGTGATTTTATTGAAGGTTAAGTGTGCAAAAAATGAAATTAAGTGTTAAGTGGTGTATTTCTTGAATTAACCGATTCGTTTGTAGTTGAGTGAATCAGTAGGTGCAATCAACCAATTTTATTCCTAGGCCATTTCGTACCTTGTCACAGTGAACGTCAATATGAAAGCCGCTTGAAATCTCATATCATTGTCACTGTGACAAGGTTCTATAGTGGCCTAGAAATCAAATTGGTTAACTGTACACGGACGGTGGAGGTAGGGCTTCTAATTCCGGAATTACCCATACAAAAAATGCCGGGATCGGAGTTCTAGGTGGAGGGTGATCCTTCGAGCGTTCTAACCGCGTGGTTCTAGCGTCATTCCTTTTTACGGTTCAGTACCCAAAGGGTAAAAACGGGACCCTATTACTGAGACTTCGCTGTCCGTCCGTCTGTCCGTCTGTCCGTCTGTCCGTATGTCCGTCTGTCCGTCTGTCCGTCTGTCCGTCCGTCCGTCCGTCCGTCTGTCACCAGGCTGTATCTCAAGAGCCGTGATAGCTAGACAGTTAAAATTTTCACAGATGTTGTATTTCTATTGCCGCTATAACAACAAATACTAAAAATAAAATAAATATTTAAGGGGGGCTCCCATACAACAAACTTGTTATAGATTATGGTACGGAACCCTTCATACGCGAGTCGGACTCGCACTTGCCCAATTTTTCACGATTATTACCGCAACGAAAGATCCGGTCGTTTTAATTATGATCTAACTAGGATCGCACTTGGGAGCGGCTTCGGGATACATACAAAAAATTACTTCCAACAATCATCTAGGTGTGCCAGATATTTTTACAATATTGGCAGAAATGGTAATGACGAAAAAAAGGCCTTACAAACGTTGAATACTCACCCTGGAACACCGCGAAATTCCGCGTAAAAAAATACGCAAATATTATTAACGTTGCAATATTTGTATGCAATATTTTATAGTATATTTATTTCTATTTGTATAAATGTTTTATAATATTTTAACTTAATTAATTATCGGAAGGTTACTAAATATTGGGCAAATAAGGAAATAATTATACCGGAAATACGACAATTATCCCCAGATAAAATATTCGACAGTTTGATTGACGGCTGCATAATTTTAGAAACCAGAATCTCGTAATTTAAATCTTCTACAAATCGTCGGTTGACTCCTTTCGCTCTGGTTTCTCTATACAAAACTATTTATATTCAAATGTTTCTCAAAACACGTCACGCTTACGTCATAACTAAGCGTCAACCGACGCACACCCTACAAATCGATACTGACATTGTCAGAACCATGGGAATTTCAATCATCCTCACACACCCCAAAGACAACCTGAACCCTTCACTTTATTCTTTATTAACTGGTTTTACATAATAACTATTTAAAATACATGTGTCCGTGCTAGTTGAATGCATTATTGATATTATATGATAGTTTATTTTAGCCGGCATTGTGTTTTTCGGAACTGTAGGACGTTTCTGGACAAACTCTTTGTGACGGACTGAAGTCGAACAAAACAAATTGCCGATGGGAATACAAGTTTATCTAAGCTGTTAACAGTGGCGCTGTCGTCTTCTTTTTCTTCATACTTATATGTGATTAGTTTTAGTTCCAATTTCTTCCGTGTATTGTTAAAAAGTTGGTGGTCAGGAGATTTTGGTCTACATCGTTAGTCCGGGTCAGCGGGTCCGATGCGATTTGGGACAACTTTTGACGGCTGTCAGGTTTTATTCTTATTTTCTTGATTGACGGACGAAAGGGCTGACCCGTCCGATTCCTTACCGGACAATAGATTAGTTACTTTAAATATTTTGAAATACTTGAGACTATTTTGTTTTCCTTTGTCGAGGAACGAAGGACATAAAAAAGGCTCGTTATCATTTATTTGACCGATATCCGGTAAAGATCCTTGACGGTTTTAAATTATTGCATCAATATAAGGCTGTTTCACTGAATACTAAGAGGACTAAATTATAAAACGTCTTAATTTCATCAAAATCTTCCGGTGATATTTAATTGGCCCTGGGTGCAAATGCCTATTATCACTCATTGTATAGTACCAGGTAGGTTACTAGCAATTACAGTTATAGGTACATAAAGTACCAACAAAACTTCAGTTCATCGCAGTCCGCTCAAAGTCTGCTTCATTTTCATCGATCAGCGATTGACGCGCGCAGAAAGAAACACTCTGGGCCGTCGCGTTATCGCAGTGGAGATCTCGATACCAGTGCCTGAGAGAGTTCACTCCTTTGAAGACGACAAACCCTGAATAAAGCGTAGAGAGGTACCTAACAGTAATTATGTAAAGTACAAACAAAATTTCGGTGCATCGCAATCCGCTCAAAATCTGCTTCATTTTCATCGATCAGCAGTGGTAGCCTAGTGGTTAGGGCATGGAGCGGTGGTAGCCTAGTGGTTAGGGCATGCGACTTTCAATCCGGAGGTCGCGGGTTCGAACCCGGCCCGTACCAATGAGTTTTTCGGAACTTATGTACGGAATGTCATTTGATATTTACCACTCGCTTTTCGGTGAAGAAAAACATCGTGAGGAAACCACCTAAGCCCAATAAGGCCTAGTTTTCCCTCTGGGTTGGCAGGTCAGATGGCAGTCGCTTTCGTAAAAACTAGTGCCTACGCCACATCTTGGGATTTAGGTAGCCGACCCCGATTGAGAATTCATTCTCTACAATATGGGACAAAGGCTAGGGGGATATATATTTCATCGATCAGCGATTGAGGCGCTCAAAGAAACACTCTGGGCCGGCGAGTTATCGCAATGGAGATCCCGAGACCAATGCCTGAGAGAGTTCACTCCTTTGAAGACGACAAACCCTGAATAAAGCGTAGAGAGGTACCTAACAGTAATATGTAAAGTACAAACAAAGATGCATCGCAATCCGCTCAAAATCTGCTTCATTTTCATCGATCAGCGATTGAGGCGCTCAAAGAAACACTCTGGGCCGGTGCGTTATCGCAATGGAGATCCCGAGACCAGTGCCGCAGAGGGTTCACTCCTTTGACGACCGCAAGCCCTGAATATAGCGTAGGTAGGTACCTAACAAAAATATGTAAATTACTAACAAAACTTCAATTCATCGCAGTTCGCTCAAAGTCTGCTTCATTTTCATCGATCAGCGATTGAGGCGCTCAAAGAAACACTGGGCCGGCGAGTTATCGCAATGGAGATCTCGATACCAGTGCCTGAGAGGGTTCACTCCTTTGAAGACGACAAACCCTGAATAAAGCGTAGAGATGTAACCTAACAGTAATATGTAAAGTACTAACAAAATTTCGATGCATCGCAATCCGCTCAAAATCTGCTTCATTTTCATCGATCAGCAATTGACGCGCGCACAATGAAACACTCTGGGCCGGTGCGTTATCGCAATGGAGATCCCGAGACCAGTGCCGCAGAGAGTTCACTGCTTTGACACTTTTTTTTAACGTGACTTGAACTGTATCAGGTCTATTTAGCCCTCACTACCAGAGAGTCGGATTTTGTGTGGGAGTATACAGTATAACCCGCTAATAGGATTATCTTCGCGCCACAGAAGTGATATGCTTTGACTGACTGCAAGCCCTGAATATAGGGTCTATATTGAACCCCAAAATTCTTTTTCGTCGAATGTTTAATTTCACCGAAAAATCATTTCGTAGAAAGCATTTTTCTTTGGAACTGTAAACTATTTGATATTGTTATATTATAAAACAAACCTAAACTAACGTAACCTAATCAAAGGATGATATTTGCAAGAATTATAAAAAAAATATGGCTAAAGAGGAATAAAAATTTTGTGAAGTGATTTTTCGGTGAAATAATAAGATAATAATAAATAAATAAATATCGGACAACAACACACAAACCAATCTAGTCCCACAGTAAGCTCTAGTAGGCTTGTGTTATGGACACTAGACGAAGATAAACCTACTTATAGATAAATACAAATAACATCCATCCATTCGAGCTCCTCACACAAATATTTGCCCTTGACGGGATTCGAACCCAGGACCGTCGACTCAGTAGGTAGGATGAAATTTAAAAAAAAAACAACAAAATAGGTAGGTAAGTTTCTCAAAAGGTCTCAAAAAATCAAAGGGCTTTCCCTGAATACAGCGTAGGTAGGTGCCGAACAGTAACATCTAAAGTAATCTGATCAAAATCAAATAGTTTATTCTGTAAGTAAAAAACAACAAACACAACTACAGTTCCTCGTAATCTCACAGAATAGATAATAGTACAGTAATCTTATATTTAAATAAAACAATTTAAACGGATTATATCGCGTATATTCATTATTTGAGCCTCCCTGACGTTTCAGTACCTTTACAGATACCGTTGTCAAAGGTTGACTGAGAAAAACACAATTTTTCTCTGTCAAAGTTACATTTGTGCAAACTACCCATTTTGTAAATATTAATTTAAAATAAAGGTGTTCATACATGCCAGATGGGCCTAATGTGTAAAGACAGTTACACATGTGCCAGAAGGGCATTTATTATTTATTTAAAATATCTACCAGCGGTTCACTAAAGGCTTACTGAGGAGAAAGAACCGCCAAAGAAAACTCCCAGATTGCCTTATTTATTACTATAAAATACTTTAAACAAAAACTCTACATATGCTACTTTTAACACTAATTTGTTTTACACCGTTCGAGGCCCAAGGTTTCCAGTCTTGTGTCTTGCTTGATCCTTGATAAGATGTACAACAGGATCCCAAGCCGGTGGTAATGACAAACCATCTTCTCTATCGAAATTGGGATATTTTTTGATTTCAATAGCCTCGCGCAACATTCTGGGAAAATATCGTTTCTCTCTGGCAAGGATTGAAGTGTTATCAAACTTAATTGAATGGTTTGGTTTGTCCATGATATGCTCGCAGACTGCAGACCTGTTGCAACGACGGTGCTTGACATCAGCTACATGCTCCTTAACCCGTGTAGCTATACTACGTTTCGTTTGGCCAATGTATGACAGACCACACTCGCAGTCCAGCTTGTAAACACCAGTACTCTGCAGAGGGATGCTACACTTCACGGGTAATCTTATGTTTTCATTGATCAGCGATTGACTGAAAATCGTGTTGGTGCCTAACAATAATAAAAAAAAAATAGTAACTTTACATAAACTAAAAGATCACTATTTGTCTCTACCGTAGCCTTATCCTTTTATAATTCTGTGCTGTCGTTTTTCATTATAAGTCTAATGTTAGCTGTGATATTCTTTACATTCTTCCTTTTTGTATGTACGTACGTGTATGTATGTTGATATATATATAGATACTTATTTGTGTAAGTGTATGACCTATCTGTCTTTAATATTTTGTATGTATAAATTACTTAAAGTTCTTATCTCACCACCTACAATTTTCTGTTTAACTTTGTTTTCACCGCTACCCAAAGGTTGTCTGGAAGAGATTGCTCTTTAGCGATAAGACCGCCTATTGTTTAATTTAAGATTTCTTATGTAATATTTTCCTTGTTGGTGTGCAATAAAGTATTGTTGTATTGTATTGTATTTTAACTTTGAAAGAAGGACTATTACGACGGAAAATACAATTAACCCACATACAATCCTATTAACGCTGACAGAAGCCCTAAATCATACTCATTACATTTTTCCGATTATCCATACTAATATTATAAATGCGAAAGTGTGTCTGTCTGTCTGTTACCTCTTCACGCTTCAACCGCTGAACCGACTTCAGATGAAATTTGGTATGGAGATAGTTTGAGACCCGGGAAAGGACATAGGATACTTTTCATCCCGAATAAATTTAGTGTTCCCGTGGGATGAGCGGGTAACACCGCGGGGCACAGCTAGTAGGTTATAAAATGTACTGAGATGGTGCCATAGGAATCATCGTTCGCCGCGCGGGGTATAGTTTACACTTGAGTATTACTTTTGCCCCTATAATTTCTAGTAGAGAATGCCATTTTAACATCGTACGTTATTTGTAGTTAATTGTCAGTATTCTTAATGAGAATTAAAAAATGAAAACATGCATAAATCTATTTGTTCACCCTTATTCTCTTTGACTATCCAATAACCTTTTAATATAAGTATTTGAAGTAGCGTCTACGAAAACTGGATTCTATATCAATGACTATCTCCTGCCTTAATGTTATTCTGTTTGACAAGGTTACAAACGCTTTAGAAACCCGTGTGAGTTGGGACTTTGTCGCTTGAAAGATCACCATCGTGAATGGTCAAATCGATGTAATGTGACAAGCAAATGATCGTCATTATTGTTTGTCGATGTTGCTGTAGATGAAACTTTGTGTAGATTGGTCAGGCGGGTCTGTAATGGAGTGAACAGGATTAACGAATAATAATTTTGATTTATTTTCAATAAAGCAGTAACGTAATTTTTTCAAATTTTCGTTTCATTGTAAACATTTGGTTTACACTAGCAGACGTTACTGTTTTAATAAAAAATATTAGTTTGGGTGTAGCACATCGTTACTGTCGATTCGCAACATAATTTAAGACGGTGGTGCCGATCATGAAGTCTGAATCTCTACGGTAGATGGCGCTACGATGCCACTCTAAGGCATGCAAGAAGCAACTGGTTGAAAAATTCAATGGCTCTCGCAGTGGCTCAGGTTCAGTGATCCACGCCCGTGTTGGCTCGGAAAGCCGTTGGAGACGCAAGTTCGAACCCGGCCTGAACCATTAAATTTTTCGCTTTATTTGTAAACATTAATTTATTTTATTTATTAATTTTCAAACTCAGATACCTAGCCCTAGGCCTAATGTAGGACTTCTACAATAGTAGACTGCTTCAAAAAAAGTTGGCAAAGGTGGTGAGATGAAAATGGACACCACGCCACTGATACCTACATAGTTGTCCAGTGTGAACACCACTTTAAAACAATCAAGTTTTATATCTTAAGTCTTTCAGTGCCGGATCTACCGTGGACAGTATCGAAGGTATCGTCCTAATGACTCGGCCCAATCAGATAAGCGTTTGTCTTGTCGCTCACAATACCATAATTTTATTATTTCCCAGAACCCGCCGTTTTGACTTATTGTTATTATTTATTATTTTATTGGACCCATTTGCCAGGTCCTGGGGCTTAGTGATTCGAATCATAGACCGTATGTCTTGATAAATATAGTCTTCCTATATTATATAGTCCGTTGCAGGACACACACACACACGCAGTCATTTTTGATAGGAATTATACTGTAGAAATTACACACAAAGTATTTAGTACCTATAATTTACATGCGCTTTTATTTTCCGTTATTTTATTATTGAGGCTCATCTTCTGAGAATTTTTTGAACATTCAAGCCTCATACAGAAAAAGACTGTCTCAAAATTTTGTATGAAAAAATATTTTTTTAATAGATATAAAAAAACAATCATACAAGAAAGTACTTGCATTGAAAATTTTGTGTGAAATTTTTGTATGTGGGTTTTTTGTAGGAGGAGAGAAAAAAAACTGATCTTTATATTGAAGCTAAAAATTTAAAAATGTTATGCTTCGAGTGGGATTCGAATCTAATCCGGGCCAGGCGGGTAAACTTCCGATTGTTCTATCAAAGCCACTAGCTGAAACATCGACTTCGAAGTATAATATTTTTCAATTTTTAGCTTCAATATAAATATTTTTTGTTAAATAAGTATTAAGGGACAATCTTACACAAATGAACCCAGTCCCAAACTAAGCAATGCTTGTACTATAGGCACTAGACGACGATATACATAATATATAAATACATATTTGTCCTTGCCGTTATACGAACCCAGGACCATCGGCTCAGTAGGCAGCTGCGCTATAAACTGCGCCAACTGAGTCTCAAAAATACTGTAAATGTATATGTTACAAAATTAAGCATAGTAAAAACCATTTGCTGTTAAACAATGCTTTTATCTCTGTTCTATAATTTATTTCAAGTTTGTTATACTACCTATATTCGATGAAGACCCTGAGCTGTCTTCGTGTCTGAATAAATTCTGTAGTTTGGCAAGCAAAAGTAAATAACAAAGTGCTGCTGTGACATCTTGCTGAGATAAATTAAAAGTTTTTGACCGATCACACATTTCTATCTACAATAGATACATAAACAACAAAACAACATGCTATATATCCAAAATATACCTAAAAAATATCAACCCTAAACATCAGATACTTGATTATTTCTCAATCTGAACACAAATATTTACACTGATTAATTTCATGCCCACATCCACCACGAAAATCGACACTTAGCCCCAGAGACTTAAGAACTATTATGGATACAGGGAGAAACATGTCGTTAATATTATATGTAAACAAACAGTTAAATATTTTTATGTCCAATCGGTCGTAAAGCCTGATTGAAGGAGCGTTTAATGGCGACACTAGAATGACGGATATGGGTAGACACGAACGCCCTTTTATGACGTGATTGCTAATATGAAACAGGTACTTTGATTGGAGCGAAGCTCCCATGGATCGACTCGAATGGACTTTGTAACAATGCGCAGATCTCAGCGAGTTCTCAACCGATTTTAGAAATTTTTGTTTTAAAATGCACAAATTAAATTTCGCTAGGTCGTGACGAAGAGAAAATTTGGAAAAAAAAAAAAAAAAAAAAACTCCGCTCCAATCTATGGTGCAAGCTTAGCCGGTGGCTGACTCTGCATCGACCTAGTTAAATTGTGTACAGTGATTACTTGAAGTTCAATAAGCAATAAACACACAAATAGATACAGTGCGTGATGTTGAGGGTTATTATAAATTCTTCATGAATCCGAAAATCACGTGTCAATTCTAACAATAATTGGAACATTCGGGGTTAAAACTTTCAGACAATGAAAAAACCAAAATCAGTCCATAACTGATGGTCCTTAGGTAACTACATAAAAATAAACATAAGGGCTTGAAAACCTTCTCTCTCTCTCTCTCTCTTTCTCATCTTGAATTGATACCAATATATCTTAGAATTTAGTTATTCAGCCAAATCACTCCGGTATCATAGTTCTTTCCTTTCATCAGATAAGGGAACCTTTTTAAACCGATGATCGGCTAGTTCGCACAATGCCAAGTTCGGGCGCAATCGGGATCTGTTCGGGCTCTCGTATTCAAAGTGCTGAGACAATCAATCTTGCCCGTGACCCTTTTTGCATGGAGCACTGGGATTTGAGCGCAAGAGAGATAATACAGTAGGCTTGCTTTTATTTATTTAAAAAAGTTCCTTGACCACTAGGCTGTCGAAGCAACGCTGGAGCAATCGAACATTTCAACCTTAAGGCCATCCGTCACCAGGCGTTGCTTCAGCTACGTAACAGCTATCATATAAGTACAATAAACACTCGTGTTTAACATCAAAACTTTCAATTTTAATGGAATATTATAAAAGTAAACACACATTACAAATGTAGACACATATATAGATATTGGTAATGGATAACTAACTTCGACAAAGTAAGAGTATCTGGATAAGCCTTACTTATTCTTATTCATTTATTCAGTCACAATGTACAATGAGCTGCAGATTTGCTTGGCCTATTTATGAATGAATTCATTCATAAATGGGCCATGCATTTTTGCAGCCCATAGTACATTGTATATGAATGTAATACATTAAAACAATACCTAATAATACATAACACTAAAACAAGTATTTGTACTTATATTTCCTGTTTTTTATTAAAGCAGTAACGTCTGCTAACGTAAACTAAATGTTTACAAATGAAGCGAAAATTGAAAAATTTAATGATTCGGACAGGATTCGAACCTGCGTTTCCAACGGCTTTCCGGGCCAACACTGGCGTCCTCCCAATTGGACCACCGAATCAGATGTCAGAGTCATTGAATTTTTCAACCAGTTGCTTCGACATGCCTTAGGGTGGCATCGTAGCGACATCTACCGTAAAGATTTAGACTTTATCGTCGGCACCATCGTCTCAAATTTGTTGAGAATCGATAGTAACGATGTGCTACACCCAAATTACTTATTTTTTATTAAAGCAGTAACGTCTGCTAACGTAAACTAAATGTTTACAAATGAAGCGAAAATTGAAAAATTTAATGATTCGGACAGGATTCGAACCTGCGTTTCCAACGGCTTTCCGGGCCAACACTGGCGTCCTCCCAATTGGACCACCGAATCAGATGTCAGAGTCATTGAATTTTTCAACCAGTTGCTTCGACATGCCTTAGGGTGGCATCGTAGCGACATCTACCGTAAAGATTTAGACTTTATCGTCGGCACCATCGTCTCAAATTTGTTGAGAATCGATAGTAACGATGTGCTACACCCAAATTACTTATTTTTTATTAAAGCAGTAACGTCTGCTAACGTAAACTAAATGTTTACAAATGAAGTGAAAATTGAAAGATTTTATGATTCGGACAGGATTCGAACCTGCGTTTCCAACGGCTTTCCGGGCCAACACTGGCGTCCTCCCAATTGGACCACCGAATCAGATGTCAGAGTCATTGAATTTTTCAACCAGTTGCTTCGACGTGCCTTAGGGTGGCATCGTAGCGAAACGCAGGTTCGAATCCTGTCCGAATCATTAAAAAATTTTTCAATTTTCGCTTCATTTGTAAACATTATATTTCCTGCTTTATTTAAATGGCAATTGGCAAGTCACGGATCGAGTCCCATGGGCAGCGTCGTGTAAATCGTGTAATAGTTGGGACTTTGTGTCTCTAAATTTTTCTGTCTCGCTACAATTGCCTACTGTACTCATATAATTATTTCCTGCTATATTGAAGAATCAAGTCACAGGCCAGTCCGTCGGACACCGCCGTTTATTAATGCATAGCCGGATTTGAATCTCTTGATGTTCCTGTCCCGTTCTAATCACCTACTGCATTTGTATCTCCTGCCAATTTAAAGTGCCAGTCCCTTGTGCAGCACCGTTTAATTCATAGTTGGAGTTGTCTCTAAATGTTTCTGTCCTGTACCTGACCTGTTACAATCGCCTCCCGTACTTATCTCCTGCTACATTGAAGGAGCAAATCACGGACTGGTTAGGCAACGCCGTTTAATCCTAAGCTAGACTTGAATCTCTAAATGTTTCCATCTTGTTACAATCTACTGTACTTGTATTCCCTGCTATATTGAAGTGGCGAGTCACGGGGCCAGTCCCTTGGGCAGCGCCGTTTAATGCATAGTTGGAGCGAACCATTCGAACCCTCGATTACCCTCATTGTCTGGGCTGATGACTCAGTGCTTCTGGACGTTTAGGATAAACATGCGTGTTCAACACTTTCGATTTCCCCTTCCATATATCCAATGTCCATGAGAATGTTTTGGACTTGATTACAAGTAAGCTTTTTCACACAATATTAAACGGGACTGTATCTGATCAAGTCATAAGAAATTTCAAAACAACGAGCGACTTCATTTAAAATTTGTGTGATTAAAAATGAAACAAATGAAATGTACACGTATAGAATATTATTGCATAGTCAACAATTTACAAACATGTGTCTCCGTAGACAAAGGGCTTACAAAAAATCGCAATTACATAAATATGTATGAAAATGTTTCAATCAAACAATGTACGCGTCGCGCCTGCAAATAAATCTAATAGGAAAATAAGTTTTCATCTCTCCTGTTCGTAAAGTGTAATTTTCATGAGTAGATAGCCGGGTGGAAAATAGCTTTTCCATCCCTAGGGTAGAAAGAATTTTTTTTAATTGCCACGGAGTCAAAGGTAATTGCCATCTAGGTGTACGTCGTGACCAACTCAATTAAGTACAATCTAGTCGGCCGTGGTAAGTGGCCATTGAAAAAATATCTCCAAAGGTTAGATTTAGGCAAACTTATTTATTTATATCTAATTATTAAATATGTACGAGTATATATTATGAATATAATGCATTATATTCATAATATATACTCGTACATATAATTCTGTCCCTCATATTTATTGATAGAGTCGTACATCTATATAAAACACAAAATTGAAACCATTGGTTTTTTTTATGTTAGCGGTACCTACTTTATAACTTCTATTAAAAATAATAATAATGAAAGTTTGCAATAGAAAAAAGCGGGAACATGAGATTAAAAATAAATACCGTGTCTTTTATTGATTATTGTTTAAAAATTACATGGACATTAATTTAACTCACTCCTGACATGTGCGTGTAGCATTTTATTTTCCTCGCAGTCGAAATGAAAAGTAGAGTATTTAACTCGGGTGAAATTACCCATTTCACCCTCGAACTTAGGCGCTCTCACACTATTCAATATTGAAATTAACATGTATTTTTTCAAACATGATTACTTTTAGATTTTAGTGGATAAGATATTAATATCTCCTTATTACCTGCTAATAAAGTTTGATTATACGAAGTTTCCCAGGCTCTAAAAACACAATTAAGAATATTTATCAAACATCTCCCAAGTTAAGTCAGTAATTGATATCTTAATAGGTTTTCATCATACGTAAAAATTGCTTCACTGAGCAAAGCACGTCACATCGTTACAAAAGTTTAAACTCCAAATGAAAAATAAGGGCTCATTTAACTTGTCCCTCTAATAATTGACTGCTCGTGTATTCTGTGATGAATTATCACTTATCTGTGACAACTTTACGTAACTTCGCTAATAACGCTTATAATTATCATATTTTTGACATTCACAAATACTTTGTGTACTCTTCAATACCTACTTAAACAAATATACGGCTTAATCTTTGCTGTACTAAAATAAATCTTCTGCAGTTGTAATAGGAAGAATGCTGCAAATGTCATTTGTAAGATTATTTTGGTCAGGGATAGGCTAAATTCGATGTTGCCATTGAAATGAGACTGAGATCTCGCAACTATGAGGTATTTTAGCGATTCTAATATAATTGAAAATACGATTAACACCTGTATTTTTTATTTATCATGTATATTGGTATTCTATTATAATCTATGGAATTTGAACTTGCAGTTTGCATATAATTATTTTTAGACTTCGACTTTGACACAATTAGCAACTCCATGAACTTAAGAACCACGGTATTCTACCAAATATCCTAACCCTAATAATAACGCCGAGATATTACTATAATTGGGATATTGCTATGCTTCATCGAATTGTCCCAGGATTTCGGATAATTATCTCGCTAACTCGGCCTGCACGTAGCCTTTGTCACATTTGTCGTATTTGTCGCCTTCAGCTTTTGAATAATGTCCGTAAGTTTTCAGTCGTGTGTGTTTCATTCTCGTCCGGCACAAAGGACACAATATTTTCGGGCAACAAAGCGTTTTAGCTCGGGTTTTGTAATCATTGCTCGACAAATAGATGGCCATTTTTACTTGTTACTTCGCGTCGTCATTCGGACGTTATGAATGAGCGTCTTGTTTACTGTTTGTCGATTTCAGAAAATATATCGACGATTTTGAGGAACTGTTTAGGATATGCCTCACATATTTAATTTTCATTTCATGTGTTAAAATTTAACACATAGAACTCAAAATCAAAATTAGCATCCAGAGATCTACATGAAAGTTCCCAAGCTTCTCGAGTACTTTTCTATCAGCACCAGAATTTAGACAAATAACACCAGATCGACTGGACCGGCTATTTAAAAAAAAAACGCAACAAAATCCGTTGCGACAGACAGACAGACAGCAGGAAGCGACTTTGTTTAATACTACGAGTATGTAGTGATATTTCGTGGCGTGATTTGCGGCGCCAAGCACAAACAAGAAGCTTCAACATCCTTGTAGCTCGTGTCGCATTGTAGCCAACAATTATCATTGTCGCATAGATCGCTAAATGCTGCGCAAATGCTGGTCTATACTTAGCCTTCGTTAATCACCATTACGGACGGACGACGTATAAATTTCAGATTCTGTTGGTTTTTGGTACAATAAAAAATGACACTACTTAATGAGCTCAGGATAGGATAGGACATGCATCGTATTGATGCTTTTAGCTGATCTGAACTTGATATAATCCATGCAATGCAGTTAGAGTTGCATGTAAAAAAGTTCATCCATGGTATCATACAAACCTGAGAAATCTTATGTAGAGTTAGAACCACTACTCCGTCAGATGTAAGTAACATACTATTTATTTTCAGATGATGGTGAACCAGTCGCTTCCCGGTCTTTCAATGTTATGAGAGTGCTTGTGGTTCCATATGTGGATAAACCCTCAAGATGCGTTCCCATTTGTTACGGTTTTCAGCATTACGGGAACATAGGACTAGTAGGTAGTTTGAGTAGCTTTTATCAAATCTGTCTGCCAAGTAGAATATCGCCCTCGTGACTGCTACATTCCACTTGCCCTTGGAAACCCAATCGTTCTATGGAGTTTTGATTCCGTGCAATGTTCCCGAGGTATTAGAATATTCGTATTAGCGAGTTAACGATAATCTCTCCAAAATGTTTAGCGTAAATGTCGCTAAATCTTTTGATTTTGACCAAAAGTAGTCATGTCTCCAGTGTTGTCGTGCCATTATTCTTCGATTTGCAGCCTCCATGCTAGCTCACAATAGGGTTGTTAGCTACAATGCAACAACGTCAATTAGCAGCTACTGCCTATTGTAGTTATCTGTGTTACGTAATAATATGTTATTCAGTAGGATTTTGAGGCTTTTGCTGACTAGTTGTGATCCCAAACAGAGCCTCTCGGCTCACGTTTCATGGGCACTTTTGTGCATACACAAACCAGCAATTAGCAATTACGCCTTTATCAACATATTCCTCAGATAATTGTGTGTGCACCCACCTAGGGATGAGTCCTGCTCCCAAGCGTCTTGTGCAGGCCTAAAAATATCAAGTTCTAGGAAGACGACTTTGGGCACTGTAACAACTAAAGTGTTCGTAAAATTAACTAGGTTTACATGAACGCATGAATTGCCTGGTTAGCTCAGCTTGCGCTACAAGATTTTTATAAAGTGGTGTTATTGTAATATGTAGTACTGGTTAGGTTAGGTTTGATATTTCATCAACCTAGTCTAAGTCCGAGGAGCTCCAGCGTTCCGTTACCATAGCAAGTTGGTTTTCATATAATATTTTTCCTCAAAACTGTATCATCATGTCCCTCCTTCCTCCCTTTAAAACTGCATTTTTACAATCAAGATTAAATTTTCCAAACAGCAACGACAAAATCATTTCCATCGAACCCTAACCCCTAGGTTCAGTTCGAAACAAAATTCTTAAAAATCCCCTCTATTGTTGTCACCGACAGACTGTCCGCATTGTGTCTGGACGGCTCGACTGTGCTCTAAATGGAAACTTATTATTCCTGCAAAACAGTATCGATCATATGGAAGATGGCGATCATTATGATGGGACGGGAGTGCTTTTGTTTAAGCTATAGATTAGCGCAGTCCCTCAATGCGATGCTCACATGCAGTTAGATTCATTGAGGGATTATTTGTTTACAATACTGCTCGAATATTTGGTTAGAGATGGCCTACTCTTATTACCAGGGTTCGTATAATGCGAGAAAAAATCATTGAACTACTAGGGTCGTCACTGGTTGTCATATGTCATTTCAATCGATTTTGCTTGCATTTGACGATCCCTGCTTATTACATAGATCCGCTTGTAGTCGTACATTTGAAATTAAGCCATTAATGAGTCTAGCAAATACGAAAACAATATTATGGTTGGTCTGTTGGCTAGACCCATAATTAACGAAGCTTAAAACTAGCTTACACTTATTATTCCAGCTAAAAAGTTTATCTATCGTGATAAAAGGGATGATAACGATGGGCAAACATTTTTTAGTTTGGTGGATATTGAGCGATATATCGGTAATGCAGTATTCACTTGTGGTGTGGTTGGGATTCTAAGGTTGATTTATGGAATTCGGTTTCTTACTACAGGTACGTAAACGGTTGAATATCACTGGTATCAAGTGAAAACGTGATCACTTCATTGTCAAACGTTGAATTTAGGGCCTATTTATTGAAAATAAGACACATACTCTGATTACAACTTTCGAGAGACATCTTTAAAAATTTATAGAAACTGTTTAAACTCACATAAAAACAACATTTCATGTCATTCCTGAGAATGTGATACGTGATTTTAAACTGTTTATAATAATCCTTAAAATAAGATAAATAGGTATTACAGATAAAGTTAACAATGATCTACTATCATATTTTGCTGGGTAAGTTCGCATTTACATGCAGCTATTAATAATTTTGATACAAAAATATAAGTACAAGTTTCTCCGACAAATACGTCTATACTACGATTTCTAATTCAAGACCAAAAAAACTACGACAGATACGTCACTGTCAAAATTGACAACATTTAAATGACATTTGAGTTTGTTTTTTGGCTTGCACCAAATGCTGATACAAGTACAATACCAGATTTTGTACCAAAAATCTCCGATGTTTAAGTTTTTATTATCTCCTCTCGTAATTATGCAATAATAAATATATCTAGTTATTTTGTTAAAACATAGAGTTAAAGTTACCAATAAATAAATTATCTTAGCGTGTTTAAAAAAGATAAAGGAATTTACTATTGTAAAAATATTTTGTTGTAGTGGCAACCTTGTGGTAGTTTTTTTGGTCTTGAATTAGAAATCGTAGTTTAGATATGACTACGAGTACCTATTTTTTAAATAAGTGAATAAACAAAAAGAAGATGCGCCCGTTACAATAACACGCACACAATATTTAAAGCATATATTTTTACCCCACAATAATTTCATGAATATAGCGGCATGATCCATCATAATAAGATTATAATAAAGGTGTACATTGCACAATAAACCCACTCGAAAATTACAATATAACAGCTATCGTTTTCAAAACGGATACGCGCACTTCAAGTGAGAATACTCGTTTGATTCTCGACCGTATTATAAAGAGGAAGATCGCTAATTTAATTATGCGTATTATACAACACAATACCGTACCGTAAGACTGGGCGAATGAAATATCCACTTGAAAACCGGAAAGCACCAGTTTTCGCGCACGGATGACTCTGAATGAACGGAGTAATGTTCATGGTATATCTTTTTAATAATATTATAATACAATTGAATATGAGAGTGATAGAGGAACAAATGCGTGCGTGGAATATCATTTATACAAGGATGCTTTAAGTTTGGAGTGGGCTTGTGAGTTGTAGGGTACCTATCGGAGCTAAGGTCAAAGCGTGACCGATTGTTAGATTTTGAATAGATTCCTTGTTATTCTGAAATTTCGTCAGGTATCACACCTACTAAAATATTATTAAAATGGCGAAGTCGTCTCTTAAGTATGTGACGAAGATTGAATGAACAAGAAGTGATTTGTTGAACTCACCTGACGAAGTCAGCGTTGCGGATCAGATTTTGCTTTATTGTGGCCTTTAAAACAATAAAGATCATAAAGGCGAACGTTTGTAAGTGTGCTTGTTTGTTACTTCTTCACACTCAAACGGCTGGACCATTTTAATAAAATTCGGCATGGAGGTAGCTGACACTCTTCTATCTGATAAACCGCCGTACCGCGGAACGCAGGTATTAATCAATAAAACAAAATTACAAATTATAAAATCTTAATTACTCTAAATTAACTCTAACGATTGAACTAATTGTATTACTCATTTCTAATAATTGTGATTCAATTCTCCGCTACTTAAAGCTTGTCTGGAAAAGATCGCTGCTTAGCGATAAGACCGCCTGTTGGGCTATACAATATTTCAATACTTTCTTAAGTACGTCAAAGGTTTGTGACTATATTATTGCAAGTATCTAGTTTTTGCCGTATCAACCCTAAACAGAGTTTAAGAGCTCCACGTTCAATTCAGAAACAAGTTGATTGTGTCGTTGTTTCCACGGACAATGTATGACCTAAATAACTTATTGTATTTCAGGATCTTATTCCGTCTTTGTCTACATTATACCCCGAAACAACACATAGTTATATGCGGGGCTTCGGTGTTTGTGTTCAGTTCAGTTATTCAACATCTTACCATCCACCCATGATGATCCTATGGAACGTTGAGAGTAGGTATACTGTCAACGTTCCATAGGATCATCATCATCATCATTTCAGCCATAGGATAACGATATAATATAATTATCATAGTGGCTGTACGGTTTTGGCACCAGATTTATAAAAAAGGAAGTTCCTCAGGAACATATATATTTTTCGATGTTTGTTAGTTCAGAACTCCTTCATGGTAATGTGGGGTCAGACAATCCGGGCGAAGGCTGCCACAGTCCAATAGCTCACTGTCAGTATTACCCCATTAGATAATAAACTATGTTAGTCTTTCCACCTTACCTTATGAAACAAGGAGATATTTTTTACAATATTGAGCAGAACCAATGTTGATTCTATTTTTGTGGGGATTCTACATTCTTATTTGTATGTTGTACTTGTACTTCAGTGGATGGCATAAAATTTTGGCTTCTTATTTATCCTTTGTATCTATATACAAACTTTATACAGTTTTGCGTAATACAAATAGATTCGGGACCTTCCCTCTTTCCTCGCTGGGTTAAAAACATCGCCTCAGTCGTCTATTTGGTACACTGTGTAGGTCTTACTTTTTATTAGCATTACCATACTGCGGGAAATGTTGCCAGTGCCTTCGGGACCATGCTAAAGGATTTCCTAAGTCTGTTTTAATATATTTTTACATAATTTTAGCGTTTCTCATAATTCTTTAGTTTTAAATCGTAATAGTTTAACTTTTAGGTAAAGCATTAAGTTGTAAATATCATTTATTATCTATTCTAATAATGAATATTCCTTAATAGTGCCTTTTCAAACTTCTTAGAATAGAATAAGTAGCCTTTATTTGGGAATCACAAATGATCGCCTAAGATCGGGCTTGCATTCTTAATGTCGAATAAAGTCGATCGCTTCGTATTTTAAAATGTTCACGCTAATGAGACGGTAGGGGAATCGTTCACGTGTGAGTTGTCACCAAGGACTTATGGTTAAGGGCGATTTGTACCAGCAAGGGCTCTGGAGCTCTTATGAAAAAGGAGGCATAATGGCAGCTTTTCGATTGATTGACAAAAAGAGCAAATAATTTAGAATGAAATAGGGAATTTAGAATTACATTTATGGATATTTTTTCCATTCGTTGTAGAATTGTACCTATCTTTCTTCAATCATATGGCAAATAAATTAAAAAAGTTATCATGTGCTTAATTAATATAATTACTTGCACATTTGTCAATTTAACTGCAGATTTTGAAGTTTCGTCATCTCTTGACGAATCCCGTCACTTCATTTTAATTCTGTCAAAAATCATACGCTTGATATGTCCTCTTTTTGAAGTTGGTTGAATAAGCTTAGTAATTGCTTATTAAATAGTAATAACATTAAATAAATTTCCGCCATAAATCTCGTAATGTGAGTGGCTTAGTGACTATTTGCATATTGCAAGTGACGGGCGGGGTTCGGTCCCCAGAGGACCAGGAGCAGACGGTGCGAAGAATACATTAAACAGTAATGATTGTGTAAGGGGAGTTCCGATTGAGGACTTAATGTATTAGACAGATTGATATTGTGGTAATGATAATAATAAGTTTGTAAATGAAACAGAGGAACATGGAATCAGACAGACATATTACGGTAATTAGAGTAATAAGTTTGTAAATGAAATAGAGGAACATGAAATAATGCAGCTACCTACGAAACCGGCAGTCTTTCGATCGCATATACGCTATGAACGATATAAAATTAGATTGATACATATATCTACTTTAATGAAAAATCTAGATGTGTTGCTGAGCACCAAACTCAAAAATTATTGGACCAAGTCGGGTATATATTTATATTAGGCAAAGAATGTTATTAAGTATAAAAAAACAGGAAGATCAGAAAAACGTTTTCAAAAACCTATGCGTTACCTCTGTCGGGTCAAACGTTTAATATAATAATTACAGAAATCAAACAGCTAAATAAAATAGGTCAATAAGTTCATGATACTTGAATTCGTTGAATGAAACAGGCTCACAAGTAACTTGAATTAAAATAAAGTACTGTATCGAAACAAACGGTTTCGAAATACAATCTTCAATTAAAACCAAACCGTTCAAAACATAATGCAACAACAACGACCATTAAACTCCACATTCCGACATCTGAATAGCTACATCGACGCTTAATAAGCGCAAGCATTAATAACATCAATCGCGAACGCAAATAATCACTCATACAACAATACAATACAAGCTTGCTGTAACCGATAGGTACATAATCACCCACAAAAGAACCGAATACATTCGTAATAATTACAATTGAGATTTTTTATTCCACCCATAATACCGCACTCGAAACATATTAACTTTCAAAACGGGAGAAAAGAAAAACAAAATTAATGATGGCGACTAATTTGCAATAAAAATGCCGCATGCGAGCGTATGAGAGGGGACAATTATAACAAATTAATAACGCACACACTACCCTTAAAACTCCAGTGGAGATTTGCATTCAATGGTGTTCTCGCTTTTGTTGGTTATTCATTACTCACACAAATCAAAATAAACCATACGTCCTTCTCCTCTAAGCTCCCATTCTCCTGGATCGTTCATTTGTATTTCATCCTTTTCAGAATTAAAAACTCTTGAAGGGTCATCTGCTTTCTCCGTCACAACATCAACTTTACCGCCATCCTCGTAAAACTCACTATCCCCTGCGACAACAGTACAGAATCACTTGAATATTAAAAGTCTTGGTAATTATTCAGGAATCCATCCATCATTAATCACAGGCTGGGGTTGTAGGGAAAGCCTGTAAAAATGATTGTTGAAAAGATAAATGACAAGACGTGGTGACGTTTATTCGCCATCCACGTGTGCTGCACACTGTTGCGGATATTTATTGCTCGGTGTCAGGGAACGCGTTTCGGGATATGTGTTTGCCGTGGTTTTTATTACATTACACCCTTTATAAATCTCCATCAAAGCGATGGTTTAACGCTTTAAGATCATCAACAACATCAGAGTAGTCTTTGTTTTCTAGTCTTTTATCTGGAGCAATGTAATTTCGTAATCTCATCAAGTCTAAAATACAGAGTTCACAAGTCAACAAACCTCGAGGAACTCCAACGATTGTAGACCTTTGACTCGTACACAACCATCTTTCTAATAGTTGTTGAATAATCCCCCGGTTAATAAACCCAAAACCCAAACGGTCATTCACTAGATATTACGGCAAGTCTTAATTCAGTTGGTTATATTGGTCCCGAATGGAGCTTTCATCCCAAAACAGTGTAACAAAGGATAAGTAACCATTGAACACACAGAACGCATTAACCCAATGTGTAGCTGTCAGGCGAACTTCAACAATTAATACCGACAAGAATAATAGAAACTATAGCACAATGGTCGACGCTACAAATTAATATATTCATACTTTGTTCCGAGGTCAGAACCCGAAAATGAACAGAAGGGAATCTACACTCAATTCGAATGACGGTAAAGTTGGACGTAACACGGACGATCGGATTGCGAATATGAATGGCGAACAAAGAGAAGTAGTTTCTATGACAGAAGCAAAGGACTCATTGTGGTTTGGTGCACGTTTGTTTAAGGGAGCTTTGCAAAGTTTTTGTCATGATAATTAAATACGGAGCAATGATACGATTGTGATTTTTATTGCGGCGCATTGCCGGAGAGAATGCGATTTGGGACAGTGGGATGGTGTGATCACGTTATTAATGTATAGTGGCATTAGTGGCACGTTTTATTAATGGTCTCTTCAGCCAAGTGTTTGTTGAATCCATAGTTTGGTTGGATGTGCTTGGGTGCTTCGTATAGGAATTGGAATTGCGACGAAAAATCATTATCAGAAGTCTAAGAATTGGAGAATGTATTCTGTGACTTACTAAGAAACGTACTACAGCTGTATTATTGGAACCCTTGCCAGCCATCCAACATACATACACCTACCTCCATCAAACGTATTTCTACACACGGATTATTGCTCCCCCGTCGTACATGAATACTAAAATATAAAAGAAAGTAAGCAATGATTTCACAAATAAGGTGTACGCATTGTGCTCACTGGAAATTATTCCGAAACGTCTTACGAGTTTTTTGAATGCGTCAAAGGGAAAATAGCTATTTGATTTGAATCGTACGTGACGTGCGCCGATTTTATTTCGATACGAATTTTGAAACGTTTTTGTTATAATGGTAGGCGGGTGGAAAATGTCATAAGCATTATTTTTTAATCAACATGAGACCTAAGGTCGTCGGACAGAGAACCAGCAGCCTTAAGTAGTAGTAAGCTGCTAGACTTGTAGAACCAAAATGGCCGTTGCGGTGGAAAGGTTCATGAGTCGACCCCGGACTTTCGTCGCAGTCACGTGACAATAGGGTAGTTTGGGGAGTAAATGGACCTGTGTTAATAAATGAGGAAAAACTAACAGTTTTTAACCCAATAAATTAGAAACAAAAGAAATAATATTTTAGATGTTTTTGTCTTTTTTATATGTTCATAAATTTAATTAATTTACGACATAAATAACATAATAATTAATTAAATTAATTGATCTATATTATTTTTTGGTATATTAATGCAAACCAGACATTTTATTTATTAGGTATGGAGAGTCAGTTAGCGAAAGAACAAATCAATAAATAAATCAATTGACAATTGACCTATAGTTAATTTTAACTGAAGAATATTAATTTATTTTTGTCATTTATTGTATTAATTAACAGCGGTCCGTTTACTCCCCAAACTACTCTATTGTAACGTCACCGCGACAAATGTCCGGGGTCTATTCATGAGTGGCGACCGCATAGCGGACGATGCAGCGTAGGAAGCCCTCAACAAGGTGAACGAACGATCTGGTCAGCATTGTGGGAAACCATTTAATGAACGCGCTCTATCTGTTGTGGATAACCTAGAAGGAAGGCCACTTTCCAGTAGAAGTCTTTCCCCTGATATGATAGTGATCAAAATTTGTACGTTTCTAGTAATGACTTATGTCTAGCAGTGAATTATAGAGTTAACTCTTGGCTTAAGCCAGCCACGAGTTTATTTATTACTCTCTATGATGGACTTGTTAACCAAACATGATAACCAAAGTCCGAAAGAGTTCTTCCTGTAAATAATTAAAATAAATCTGTGTGCTCCTGCCATCCTGCTTAACCCATACAACATGTAGTTTTAAATTATATAATTATTTTAAATAATGTATTTTCTCAATGCTGCAATATTTCTAGTCACTGCAAGTAAATGATACTTAACTTTTTAGACGCAGCGCCACGCCTTATTGGAAAAAGCTTAACACAAAGACACTTTTGTAACCTGTATCGCAATATTATATACAATATGTTTTAATAAACAGTAATGACAAGGCCAATCCGGCACAATCGACAAAAGAAAGGATGCAACTGTATAAGAAAAAACCGATATCAAAGCGACGCTTAAAAGATATAAAACAGTACATTAACTCCGTAATAAATGTTCACTCCATTAAAGCCCCGTATAGTTTCTGTAGCGTAGTGTTTATCATGGCGGCGACAACTAGGTACTTACCTATTTACTACTTTTGTCCCTAAAGTAAAGTAGTTCTGTCTGACCTCTACACGCCTCTACCACTGAACCATTTTAATTAAAATTTGGAATGAATTTGGAAGGACTTTGGATAATTTTTATCCCAAATTCATCATTTAAGGGAGAGAGATTTGGGGAGTAGAATTTTGTATCAAAGATGCATCACCTGGTGGCTAACTAATTGCATGTATGTCACTAAAGTTTAACTAGGCGGTTTGCTAATCCTTAATTGCGATTAACGAATAGGTATACGCAAACGAAGTACTTTAAAATGAAGAAACAGCGCCTTTGTTTCAAGTTAACAATATGACTGTCCTGTCTTGACTTCATGTCAGCGACATTTGTAGTTGTAATAAGTAAATGTTATTTAAATGAGAATAAAGTCTTTATTGAAAGTGAATTCTTAATTTAAAGTCATTCTCAAGCTGCCTCTTATAATTTTATTAGTTTTTAGGAACCAAGTTAATATACTGGTTTCGATATTTCCACCGTATCAAAACGGCGTATCTTCTTTTCTAAAGGAACCGACTTACCGCACAATGGCTACCCGTTCTGAATTGCCTAACTAACTAACCAACTATTTAAGCAACAGTTTGGGCTTTAATTAATCTTGACAAGTCATTGTTGGATGAATCATTTATCAATATCAGCTATCCGGGCAAGAAATAACGCTTTGATCGGGAGAATTGGCTTTGGTTGCTTTTCTATGGCAACACAGGCATTATAATATAAGTCATTGTCTTGGCGCTCGCTAAAAAACTGTGAATTGGAGTTTGTTCTTCGACATTCTCGCAGCTTCATACTTATCATTTATTAATAAAATGTCGCCATTTTACAAGTCAATACATTATACAATTCATTTCTATTACTATCAATGTTGTAAACAGCATTGGTTGTTAGCCATTTTTAATTCATTGAGGAACGTTATATTATTTTCAATATCTTTGATATTGACGGGTACTTTATTGTAGGGTATTCAGTTCGAGCTAGGCGTCGTAGGTCGTATTTTGTATGTAATTTTGCAATTGTTACTCTGCATGCATTAAAATTTATACATTAATAATTTAAACGGATTATATCGTGTATAGTCATAATTTCATCGTTCACCATTCACTGTTGTCAAACGTTGACTGAGAAAAACATAACTTCCTCTGTGTTCATGAACAGGCTTAACAGCTGAATTATATTTTTTGAGTGGTGTTTTATTTCATGTATTTTTTTATTTAATTTCATATGTTTGAGAAAAGCGCTATATAGCTATACCTATTTGCCTAGGCGTGAAAAGGGCTATATCACTACCCGTACCCTTACCATGAGTTTACAGTGACAGTACTCGCTATCGACTGCGTAAACGATTTGTATGGACAATAGTAGTTCTACAAGAAAAAACCGGCCAAGTGCGAGTCGGACTCGCGCACCGAGGGTTCCGTACAAACACTTTCCATCCCTAAGTGGTTAAGTTAAGTTTGCACCTGGTATGTATAGCGCCCCATATAAATTAGGTGCAAAGTTAGGTATTAAAAAAAAAAATTATGGTTTTCGTAATTATTCCTTTATCTATGCTATAAGACGTTGCTTCGTACCAAATTTCAAGATTCTGAGTTCACGGGAAGCACCCTGTAGGTTTTGATTCCCTTGCAAGTGTCGGAAATTTGCGGCATAAACGGCTGTATCTTTTGATTGCGTTGGCTTAGAAGTTTGATTTTTTCACAGCTTCAAGGGACAGTAGACCTGAGTAATTGATATAAATTTCAGCTTCATACCTCCACGCGTTCCTGAGAAAAAGGGTCTTGACAGACGGACGGACGGACAGACGGACAACAAAGTGATCCTATAAGGGTTCCGTTTTTTCCTTTTGAGGTACGGAACCCTAAAAAAAGAGAAACTGTTAACTTTAACACCAGGTACCCAGACAGACTGGTTGCTCCGAAAATGCACACGGCAATGAAGGGTAGAAATTGCTATGCGATGTGTATAAAAATGTATAACCACCTACCAAATCGGTTCAAGCAACTACCATCTAATAAATTTAAGTACCAACTGTTCTCGTGGCTTGTTGGAAAGTGTTTTTACAATATGAAAGAGTATTTTGATGTATCACATATGTAGAATAAGTAATAATAATAATTTAGTAAATAATTTAGTTAAGTAGTTCATGAAAATGTCAACAGCAGCTCACAAATTTAACGTTTAGATACTGACTTGTGAGGTCAAATTTAGTACTTATTGTGTATGTCCTTTGTAAAAACATTTGCATGACTTATTTAAGTCTATATATATGAAACGATGTAAATCTCAAGACCACAATGAAAACTATATCTATTGCAAATAAATAATATTTCATTTCATTTCATTTCATTTCATTTCATTTCATTTCATTTCATTTCATTTCATTTCCAAAGTGACCGCTAGGGGCACTGATACTACTCTCCATACAAATCGTTCACGCTATCACTACCGAGCACGGTCACGTTAACTCATGGCAACGGTACCGGCCTCGCTACGGTCGGCCGTCTATACCTACTCACCCAACAAGCCCTTTTTCCCGGCGTCTGCAGTGATGCACTATTAAACACAACATCGATTTCACCAACATTGCCATACTGTTACAGAGATGAATTCGTGCAAAGCCTTTGAGAGAACTGTCAATGAAAAGGCCAATTCAAACGTCTTAAACGTCAAAAATAATTGGCATAATTAATTGATAGGTTGACGGACGTCTGTGGCCGCGTCGGGCAGAATGCCAGAAGAGAATGCCGGGTCATTATGTGCTATTGTTGGCCGCTAGATGTCTCCATTGTGTTTGGGAGGTGCTGCCATCTATGTCGCAACGAAGTCTTATGTCCTTTGTGTTGGTTTGTTTTTATTTGGGTTGAAATTGTGGCATTCATGGGATAAGTTCGTTATTGTTAACTCGTCTGATACCCAGTGATATACAGAATTAAGTAAAACATTAAAATATTCGAGCAATTTTGACGAATATTCTAAGTTACATATAACGCGTTCTTTTTAGATTTTTACCTATAATAAAAAGTCATAGTCCCTTCCATGTTCTATCTTCGGATGTCCAGTTATCTTTGAACCAGAATTGTTTAAAGTCCGTCCAACCGTTTCGAAGTCCAGCGAAGAAAGAGATAGAAAGATATAGGCAATATTTGTCGCGCGAGAAAGAGTCACGTGTCACAGTTGTGCTAGAGGTGCAAATCCTAAATTACACTATTAAGATCTTTCCTGAAACAAATACCCCATTTGAGAATTTTATAATGCAATTTGTTGACGTATTCGTATCATAACTCACATTTACCAGGCTTATGTATACAAATCGTAAACCGCGATTTGTATAACACGGTTACGTTAAATTTGGACCTCATTTGTATGCGACGCCGTAATAATGTGCAAACTTAACGTAAACTGAAGAAGAGCAGAGATACATAGTATAAAACAAAGTCGCTTTCTCTGTCCCTATGTCCCTTTGATTGCTTAAATCTTTAAAACTACGCAACGGATTTTGATGCGGTTTTTTTAAAATAGATAGGGTGATTCAAGAGGAAGTTTTATATGTATAACACATGCATAATTTATCAGCATTGCACCCGTGCGAAGCCGGGGCGGTTCGCTAGTAATTAATAAATAAATATCGGACAACCTCACACAAATCGATCTAGTCCCACAGTTAGTAGTCTAGTAGGCTTTTGTTATGGACACTAGACGACAATAAACATACCTATATAGATAAATACATACTTAAAATACAAATAACATCCATGATCATAAATCGACCTAGTCCCAAACTAAGCAATGCTATTATGGGTACTAGACGAAATACATAATATAGGGATAACATCCATGACCCAGGCACAAATATTCGAGTTCATCACACAAATATTTGCTCTGATTCGAACCCAGGCCCGTCGGCTCAGTGGTGATATATCCTCTTAACAATACTACGCCGACCCACAGCATCAATACAGAATATAGTAACGTTTCCACAATAGTGCTCCAACCCTAGTTACACTAATTTATTCACTCCGTAATACTGCCATTTTTCGACCCCGACCGGCTGGATTTCAATTATTTGCCAATACGCTACCTGTATAGTACAAGTACAAGTCTTGACTCGATTGCCTCCCGTCTGGCCGCTGGAATCGAACCCGCACACAATGAAATACGTCTAAATAAATAACACGGACTTCGCATTGTAATGCCAGGCATACAAAATATATTTTCCCTACAATGCCGTTCGGAATGGAAAAATGGGGCACACTCGAACGGGGAAATGTGCGCTGGCAACACTCGTGCTTAATTCAAACGCGTTCCATTTTTGAAAATTTGAATACATTGTGTTTTTTGGGAGGATTTACTGTTGGTTTATTCGTTATTCGTACCAACTGAATTACTCGGCCAAGGAAAGGCTCATATTGATATTTTTTGACGACGCGGTTGGCGCAGTTTGCCTACTGAGCCGGCGGTCCTTGGTTCGAATCCAGGCAAGGGCAAATATTTGTGTAATGAACTCGATATGTTACTAGGTCATGGATGTTATCTTTATATGTATATATATATATATATATATATATATATATTATGTATATCGTCGTCTAGTACTCATAGTACAAGCATTGCTTAGATTAGGACTAGGTTGATTTATGTAAGATTGTCCCTTAATGTTTATTTATTTATGCCACGAGCAGAATCTGGACGCTTAGGCTAAACAATGAATGCATTCCAATTGGTGAGTCCAGTGTTACAATCTCTTGATACACATTTCTTGATATTTGTGGAATTGCAGCCCATTTATAGTAGACATTATTTAGCTTCAAATTAGTAGCTTGCCAGGTGTTACTTCAATCAAGAGAGAAAGAAGTTAATATTTAGAAGATAATTGGATAAGAAAGTAAAAATCTATCAGCTTATTTCCGAAGTCGCATTTTTCTTTCCTATGTGGCGCGTTGGCCTAAGCTCCATTTTTTTTTTACTACTCTATAATTGTGTCCCACTGCTGGGCAAAGGCCTCCCCTCTCTTGCGCCACTCGTCTCTATTGGCTGTATGCTTCCACTCGTAACTAAATGCATCCAGGTCATACCGCCATTTGCAAGCTCCAATATGAAATGAAATTCAAGTCCAACCATGAAGCCATCTCATTAAGGCTCGCGAATACCTATTCCAATGAATAAATTTCACAAATAATCCCGACTTAAAACAGATAAATCCACTTCATAAATCCAACAAAGAGACGAAATCGTAACTCCAAACAATGACCTACCCAACTAATAATTAATTCAAAAGTCGTTGAGTTCCTTTTGAACGAGGCCATGAAATCAGTGGAGAATAAAACGGAGATTTTTTTTTATCTTCATTCTTAATTCGAATTTACTTCTACATTATACCATTATGCTGTATGAATGTGGCATAAGGGAATTTTCATAAATTGTGGAATTGTTTTTTTCTCGAAAACGTCATTGTTCCGTCTTTTCATAATTCCGTAAGCCATTGTTTGCTAGGCGGTCATTTTGTTGTGGATGATATTTAATTTACCCAATAATTTACACATAGCTTAGTGCGTGTGACATCTGTCAGGGTGTACCTAATTGAATTCAGGTTATAAAATGTACTAAAATGATTATTTGAAAAAAAAAGAATGCATTTTTATATTTTCATTTACCCAACATAATTACGCTAGGGTTGTAGTGTATTTGAAACAATAACCTGTCATGTTGTTTTTGGGGCAATTAATATTCGGAATGATAGATTTAACTTACTAACTAACTGCTTTGGCGCAGCAACCCAATATAAGTATTTTAGCCTCCAACACAAGAGCACGCCATCTTGCCCGATCCAGCGCCACCTCGTGCCAGCTATCGCTAACTCCCAGCTCACGCAGATCCGCCTCCACCATATCTTTCCAGCGATACTTGGAGCGACCAATAGGACGTCGTCCAATTGGTCGGCCCAAGTATGCTCTCTTGACATTTCGATCGTGCCCCATTCTAATATAAATAATAATAAATTTAGATTTACACAAATAATAATAAATATTATGAGACAATCTTACACAAATCGACCTAAGCAAAGCTTGTATAATTATGTACAATAGGTACTAGACGACGATATAAATAATACATAGATAACAGGATTGCTTTCGAATCGGCTTTGCAATTCGAAAAATACCTTTTTATTATTCCCAACAGTTATAATCTAGAGGTAATCCAGACCCAACCAGCAAAAATGTCATATAAGCTAGGCCTTATATGTCGATTTAGTCGGGAAAAGGTAATGTTACAGTAGTCGTCGTGACGACATGTCGTATAGAAGCTGATTATATTACAATATGGCTTATACAGCAATTTAGTCAAATAGTCATGTCAAATAAACGTTTACACGACCTCGTAATGCGATAATTATGATACAGCACTGTAGCAATCACGAGATTACTTTTATACAGCTAATTGATGCTGTAGCTGTTTATTATATGTCCCCTTCGCAACTAGAAGTAGTGTAAACGTTTTTGATAATGCCATTATACGACTAGTCATATTGTCAGCGCAATTACAATTTTTATACAAAATACTTTGGTATAAAAGGGAGTTAAATGACTTTTACACTACAAAAAGTTGTGTAAATGCACTTTATCTTACGATTATTAGAATATCGAGTAATGAATGTTATAATGATCTCTATAGAACAAATAATGATGTAGAAGTTGCTGTATGTGACTGTATGTCGCATACTGGTTGTGTAAGTGAAACGAGGGTGCTTAATGGCGCTTGCTGATCAATTAATTTCTTCGGAAAAGAAAAAAAATACATAAATTATCACTTAAAACTCAAAATCACGAAGGGGCATTAAAAATTTATATACCAATTAGTATATGATTTGTCACTAAAATAAATTTGCAGGGAACTACCCAGTACTATTTCTATACACACACCATGACACAAATTTCGAATATTTAACAAGTCTTAGGAAAACTACACTTTAGTTTCCTCGACATTATATTTTTTTGATAAATTCTTTAAGCTTTCTTCTTTATGAGTTCAAGAAATTGAAATAGTCGTATAAAGGCTGCCCCAACTCCGCTATAGAACCAAATAATCGCTTAGTGATATATTCTAATAACAGTAAGTCGGCTATTAAGTCGAGTAATCGTCGTGAAAGAGACCACTATGATGCAAAATCAGAAGTAGCGCGACTGTTATATCACTTCTACACAACATACCTGTTGTATAAGCCCTGTTTCGGTTGACTTTTACTCGACTTAATTGCACTATAATTGTGCCCAAACCCCGTCGTATAAACTAGGACTCGACTGTTATACGACTATATGCCACGACTAACAGGTCACGCAGATACGTTGTCATGATGTTTATACGACCTGATTTTGCTGGTTGGGGAGGTACCGGGTTCGATTCTCGGTGCTTTGGCAACTACATTAAAAATAATGAGACATTACATGTTTCATAAATTTATTGGAGCGGAGCGAGCGAAGCGAGCGAAGCTCCCATGGATCGACTCGAATGGACTTTGTAACAATGCGCAGATCTCAGCGAGTTCTCAACCGATTTTAGAAATGTTTGTTTTAAAATGCAAAAAATAAATTTCGCTAGGTCGTGACGAAGAGAAAATTTCGAAAAAAAAAAAAAACTCCGCTCCAATTTATGGTGCAAGCTTAGCCGGTGGCTGACTCTGCATCGACCTAGTAGTTATAATATCGCTAGTCTCATGGCCTCAACTCAAAAGCTACGGAAGAATGGGATAAAACAATCGAATCGAAAAACGCCCCCGTCAGAATGGGGGCTCGTAATTATTAAATTGAAATCCGTGTTCGCCGACAATTGGGGGCAGGGGCTGAAACTTGCCCAGCGTCTATTGATCCTGTAGGGATTTAGGTGCAAAGGTGTACTCGCATAGTGTTGTGTAGGTAGGTTACCTGTTTAACCTCCTGACCGCCCAGTTCGTTGATGAGAAACTGTGTCCCAGACGAAAAACTGACAGCATGTATGGCATTCGTGGCGCCAGGGGCACAGCTTTCCTTTGGCGTACAAAAGGTTTAGTCATCTATGAAGCTTTTTTAGGGTTCCGTACCCAAAAGGTAAAAACGGGACCCTATTACCGAGACTTCGCTGTCCGTCCGTCCGTCCGTCGGTCTGTCACCAGGCTGTATCTCAAGAACGGTGATAGCTAGACAGTTGAAATTTACACAGATGATGTATTTCTATTGCCGCTATAACAACACATACTAAAACTAAAATAAAATAAATATTTAAGGGGGGCTCCTATACAACAAACGGGATTGGTTGCGTTAACTTTGCACCTCATTTGTATGGGGCGCTATACATACATACCAAACTTAACTTAACCACTTAAGGATGGAAAGTGTTTGTACGGAACCCTCAGTGCGCGAGTCCGACTCGCACTTGACCGGTTTTGTTAATGTTCAGTCGTCACATCTCACTTTGAGTCTTATTTCTAGAGTTCTTAGTGTACTAATCACATTGGTCAGAATGGGACATATATTTCGTATGAAAATCTCATTTGATTGGTACAATGTATTTTTTGTTGCATGTTCCTCAAAAGTTGGCATAAAATCATAAGTTAATTTAGTATGCTAATATAATTTGAGGTATTTGTTTTTATATGACTATAGTTATGTGGTTTTTATTCCATTGTAAATAATTCACAATGATTTCAATATGAATAAGCAACAAGGGCTAATTAAACTCGAAAATTAAAATAGGTACAAGTAACTTTTTAAAGAGACAACATTCTCCAATTAGTCGATTCCAGCACTAGAACTCGATCCTTCAAATGATACCTAGCCTACCTAAGTGAAATTCGCTCGTGGTCACTGTGGTGTGATGCGGCTACAAAAACGCATAAGTACATATATTTATTTTATAATAATATTTATCAACATGCAAAAAGCCAATAACATTTTTTCCATTGCCGCTATTTCATTATGAATTGATTATAATTTTACAATAATAGTTTTATAAAAAAATAACAACCACAATGACTTTTGAAAAAATTTACATTTTTTGCATATATTTACAAAGGATGACTTTAAATGATTGAAACGTCAGAAAACACGAAATACCTAATCAATTTTTAGGGTTCCGTACCCGAAGGGTAAAAACGGGACCCTATTTCTGAGACTTCGCTGTCCGTCCGTCCGTCTGTCACCAGGCTGTATCTCAAGAACGGTGATAGCTAGACAGTTGAAGTTTTCACAGATGATGTATTTCTATTGCCGCTATAACAACAAATACTAAAAATAAATTAAAATAAATATTTAAGTGGGACTCCGATACAACAAACGGGATTGGTTGCGTTAACTTTGGACCTCATTTGTATGGAGCGCTATACATACCAGGTGCAAACTTAACCACTTAAGGATGGAAAGTGTTTGTACGGAACCCTCGCTGCGCGAGTCTGACTCGCACTTGACCGGTTTTTAATATTGTTGCCGATTTGTTATGGACAAGCGTGTGTCTTTCAAAGAAATTAAGTTAAATGCCTACTTACGAAAAAATATTAAACCGACTTTTCGTGCACGGAAGAGCTAATACCAAGTTAATTATTTTTTACTTCTAGTATTAACACTAATAAAAAGAATCGAATACATCATTCATATCACGCAACACGATGTAAAACATTCCATCTTGGTTGTTGCACGGATGTCCTATCAATGTGCAATGATTGAAACCAGTGGAGACATCTAGTGAAGTTTTGAGGAGTGAAAATATTCGAAGGGGTTTATTGCAGCACTGTGTGTGACGAATTGTGTGTATGTGTGCGTCATATCCGTTATTATTATATTAGTCAGAATTTGTGTGTCATAATTTTATAGTTAATTCAGGATTGTTTTAATATAAATCTATACTAACCTACTGGTTCGCACTGGAATTTTACAAAAATCCTGTGAAGTTATTGGTTTCAGACTGAGGCAAATTATTATATGACAATAATATATTATATATCTGTTATATTTTCCCTAAACCTATCTACTTCGGTACGACTTTGGTCTGCTATAATCTTTTCAAGAAAGAATGAAAATTTATGAGACAAAAACTACAGTCTTTAATAATAAGTAATCATAAGTCATAACACATATTATGTATAATGTTCAATGTATATAAACCAATAAAAAAAAATTGGTATTTGGTTTTTAATAAATTAAGTAGAAAACTCTATTTGTTTACTTGGCCTTCTAGGTCAAAAGGATTAAATATTTCGCATTAGTAGCTATAGCAGTAAATAGCGTATATTTTTTTCTTCAGATCCAGTTCACCGGATGATAAGTTTCGATGAAGCTATGGCTTAATAAAATATAATATTTCTTCTTAATAAAACTTAATTTCGTTCCGTCGTATTCTACATGTTCCTTGATTAGTTTACCATTTACATTAACTGGAAGAGATCCCTTCAAGGGATAAAATCGCCTTTGTATATCATTATTGTTTAAAAAAAACATTTTTTGTTTTTTGTGTACAATAAGGTGTTTACATACATTAATATTAACTCTGATTCTTCTTGGACTTACTCGGACACTAAGGACCAAGTTATATTGTTAGAGGAAAATATTTGCTGAAAGACTTACACTTTTCAGCCTACTCAAGGATAAAAAAATCCAAGACTTACTTTTGTACCTATAATAACTTCTATTACACCACCACACCAGTATATTATGTAAGATAGGAAGAGATAAACATTTATTACCACAACAAAAATAAAAAAGGTACATGGAATAAGCAACTGAATTTCCAGTACATTGTCTACCCAAATTCTACCGTGTGACAACAGGAGTGCGCACTCAGCATGTACTGTAACAGCTAGGCGAGGCATCAACCATTGTCGATGTAATAGGGGTATCTCCATGCTGATGTGGTGTGCCATTAATGGAGATGTGAGATAGGAGCAACTATTTTTAATTTGCTTTAAAGATTTTACTTGCAGATATTGTATTGCTCCTGCTATTTAATTAAGTAGGTTCCTTTATCCACCACCACTTAATCTTTTTGTATTGTGTTCTTAATTCCAGGTACAGGATTTGTGAAGTTTTCTATAACGATAAGTTTCCATTTTCCCATCCGTTTTCTAACTATTTATATGTGAGTAAAATACCTGTTATCTTAAATCATTTATCCAATGTTATCTTTTATTCTGTAGGTCCAAAATGGATAATAACAAGTTGCAGTGCGTTATAGTTTTTTTTATTCTTATAGGTAGATGTTGAAGCATCTAAGGATAATAATGGAAGAAAACAAAATATTAAAATAAAAACAATTTAGTTTATTTTTATGGCATTAACAAAGTTTTTTTTCTCAACTACTATAATACATCGTTGGTACTGACATCGAATTATAATTAAACACTAATATATACATTTGGGATGCACTAATACCTTTCTTAGCCAGACAACTTATCGCAGACGAGCTAACACCTAGTACGCTAGGAATCAATAAATAAATTACATAGCATTAGTTTAAAGTATGGCTAAAGTCTTCATCGATGCAGGAAACATATAAACTCAACAAGCCGACGCGAGAGGATACAAAACAATTCTGGAACCAGTCTTAACTATTCAGCTAAAGGTCTCGATATCTATAGAAAATAATCTCTTTTTGGTACCAATCTCACTTCACACAACTCCGGGGCTACATTACCTTAAACATTTAAAGACGCATCGAAAACAAAAATCACAGTTAAACACAATTCGATACTCTATTCGTTAGAGTCTAGTGAGCATACTACAACTCCACGACATAATATGTACAAGACACTTGATATGAGACGCACTCTTTACAATTCTCAACTAGTAACTATTTAATTTAATAAATAAAGTTTACCGCTCATATCGGTTCATATGGCCTCACAGTTTGTAACACTTAATTCTAATCCACATTGAACTGCCGGCCTGAAGTCGGTCCTTCAAGGCAGGCAAGTTGGTCTTCAATATATGACGGACACTGGCCGCCGTAGCTGGTCGTCGTGCGGGCTGTGCTGGTTCGGTGTGGCGGGGGACACTGGCGAAGAAGGTGCTGCTCCATATTGATGGAACAGCGGAGACGAGAACGGCTTGGGAGGAGCCGCCGGCGACGTGTAAAGTGACGAGTAGAACGAGGACACTACCGCGGCGGCGGACGACGATACCGTCGGCAACTTCTCGGCCGTCGGGGCCATCAATTTCGAGAACTGTAGATGATCCAACTGGTGCGGGAAGTACGGTGACATCGCGGGGTATGACAGTGAATCCAAATGTCCTACTCCCGGCGCCGGGCCGGCGAAGTACGGAAGCGGGAAGCTGGGGAAAGCGCCCGCGCCGGCTCCTCCGGACGTAGGGGGCTTGGGCTTCCTGCGGGGCCTGTATTTGTAGTCCGGGTGCTCCTTCATGTGCAGAGCGCGCAGCCTCTTAGCTTCGTCGATGAACGGCCTCTTCTGCATTTCGGAGAGCAGCTTCCATTCCGCGCCGAGCCTCTTCGAGATCTCCGAGTTGTGCATTTTCGGGTTGTCCTTAGCTATCTGGCGGCGCTGGAGTCTGGACCAGACCATGAACGCGTTCATCGGCCTCTTGATGTGCCCCTCGGACTGCGGCGAGGAGGCCGGCAACGGCTGCGGTGCACTCGGGTACTCCGGCAACATGCCCGGATGCATGGAGAACGCGTACGGATGATGGCTTAGTGTCGACATGATTACTTCAATCTTTGTTAAGTGTCGAAAATCTTAGAGCATTGGTTGTAAAGTGATTTATGGCACAATGCGGTGAATGACCACTGAGCAGGTGAATGAGTCGCGTCGAAGTCGAGCGATAGACTGACGGGATACTCGGCCGCTCGCATGGTTATCGGCGAGAGGGGGGCGCGGCCTGGGGCGGCGTGTCCGCTGCCAATAGAGGCCCCGCGTGTACAGCCTGCGCCCCTCCTCGACACCTGCTTCCGTCCCTCTCACACTCGCCTGTTACAAGTATGCCTGTCCCTTGTCCCAAACACCCTGTAAAGTACAGCTGTTTGGATCTGTCGTGGGCTCGGCGCTCGATGCACCACATAACAATAATGGTCTATTTTAGACATTTCTTTTTGAATGAAAATAATAAGAAATAAGAACTTGCCCGAATCAGGTGTATTCGTTCTTTTTGGAGACTAGCTATTATTCTATTGTACCTACTATAAAGATTTAGATAAGACTTATTTTAATTGGTTATTGTTTATGTTGTTTTTTTATATTTTGAATAAAGAAAAAAATACACCTCACTATAAAGATTAGTTACCTACGTACTAACATTATTATTTAAGCGATGAATTTATTTAAGTATAATTAGCTTGGATTATCATCAGAATCAGTTTCTACGTTTAATGTTTAAATCCTAGGTTTAAATAGCTTTCGAAGTTCAAAAGAAGATAATTGCAAGTCCCAGCTATAGATACATATCATTTATTATTGTTTTAAATCACGGAATTTTGCAATTTTTTTATTAAAAATAGTTTTTAATAAAAAAGATCGAACGTTGTGAGCACAAATGTAATAAAATTACAGGTTTGACTAGAAAATAATACAGTGTACAGGTTATTTGTGAACTAATAATACGAGGTATCTATAGAGATACTTTAGGAACTTACATTTCCAGAACTTGCCTAGTAGCACTACCGCACATTAACTTATTTGTAGGACTATAAGGGACTGTAGGGTAGTAGTGTGGCGTCTAGAGAACCCGATTCCCACCGGCTTGCTCACTTCAGGACGATTGCATCATTCTCTATTGCTACCGAAGGAAACGTTTCCGACTTGGCCTGAGTCTTTTTTATTTATCTAAGTTTGAGATGTGGACAGCGATCCCGAGGTGATTCGACTAATTTGGATAATATGATATTTTTTAGGTAATATTGATATGTCGCCGGGTGACAACTAAAACTCACTAAAATTTTTGACACTATTGTTCAAAACCTCGTATCTAGTTAGTAGACTGATTGTAGGCGACGCGTTATCTATTTTTGTAATGCTTTCAATTTTTAAATGTTATTTTTAATAAATAGAGGGTGGATGGAAGTTGGAGTGGTATGTGCCGAGCATGGGCGTCTGAGGGGTAAGGTGTCCGCGGGGAGGGTCGAAAAAAGTTGTCGCCATTGGCCTAGGGTCAGTCGAGCTATGATACGCGCTGAGACACACGTCACTCTCTGTCCAACCATCCTTACGTTTTTCTGTCAAAATTCGCATTTATTTTCATCCCGTCACCTACAAGCTGGTCTTCGAACCGAATCTTGAGTCCCTAACTGTACTGGACTCCGCCGCGCACAATGGTGAACACACGGAGCAGTGCAAAAAGACAAGAAGAAAAGCAGAAGGAGTTACAGGAGCCGAAACAAGAGCTACCATGTTGTTCTGTTAGTCAAACTGAAGGACCCGGAAAAATAAATCAGCTGGGACAAACAAAGAAGCAACTGGACAACACGACTATTATGGATGTGGGTAGTGTTGATGAAAAAGAAAAAATTAACAAAATGGATGATTTCACACAAAGTAAATCTATAAAATCGCTCCGAAAGTCAAAAACATCTAGTTCTGCATGTTCATCAGTTTTGGCCAGGAAAAAGAAGCTGGAGTTAGAGGCAGCAGAAGCAAAAGCGCGTATACAAATGGAATTAATCGACAAAAAACTAGCGGCGGACCTAGCACTATTGGAAGAAGAAGAAGAAATAGAATACAGTTCACAATCGACTGCTAGTGACATTCATACTAACAAGGAGGTGGAGAAGTGGCTAGAACGCAGTCACCAAGAACTAGAAGCGCAGCATGTTCCACTACCGGAAAAAAAAATGGACAAGCAGCACCCGTCACCTACCCCAGCAGCGCCGGCTCCGCCGGTCCCGGGCGGTATCGAGGGCACGGTTCACCTGTTGGCAACTGCACTAAAGGATATGGCCGCGGTCTCCGCCACAAATGGGCCTAACGCTGGAATGTTAAGCCGCTTATGTACTCCTCGAGAGTTACCCCCATTTTCTGGGGACCCAATGGAGTGGCTCCAGTTCAAGCAGGCGTACGTCGAGTCAACTGAAGTATGCAATTTCAACTCAAAAGAAAACTTATGGCGGCTGCGTAAATGCCTGCATGGACCGGCTAAAGAAGCCGTAACCGCTCTGTTGATCGGAGCCACTGAACCAGATATTGTGATATCTACGCTGGAGCTTCAATTTGGAAATCCTGACATTATCATTTCGAAGATTGTACAAAGTGTCAACAAGCTCCAGCCGATGTCTCAAGAATATCATAAGGATATCGTACCATTTTCTATTAAAGTCAAAAACTACGTTGCGGCAGTCACAGCCATCGGACATGATGAGTACCTGAAGGGGATGAATATCGTATCCTTAATTTTGTCTAAGATGCCAACATTATTAATATCTAAATGGGTGGACTATAGTTACCCACTCATCAATGAAGGCACGAAGTCGCGGCTCGTTATTCTGTCGGACTTTTTAAATGACGAAGCTATCAAAACATCGAAGACTTCTGTGATTTTATCGAACACTTACAGTGATACAAAACGTAAACAAGCTGATTTTAATCACCGCTCACAAACCGTGTTAGTACAAAACGAACTAAGTGACGATAAGTGCAAATTCTGTCGTACGTCTAAACATGCCCTGCCAGACTGTAGAATGTTCAAAAAAACATTACGTAAAGACAGGTGGACATTTGTAAAGCGCCATGGATTGTGTTATAAATGTTTAGTGTCGCGACATAACAAAGAAACGTGCCCCGCTGCTCCGTGCGATAAAGATAACTGTGGTCAATCTCATCATCATCTGTTGCACTACACTCCGCGTGTAAATACCACCGAACAATCAAGTGTAAACATTACGGAAATAATAGACACTGACGTGAGTGAAACGAAATCGGACATTATCACGCATATTAACTCCAAAAGCTGCAAAGTGTTGTTACAAACTGTGCCTATTAACATCCACGGACCTAACGGAATTATTAGCGCAATGGCCTTGATGGACTCTGGGTCAACTTTGTCCCTCATAAGTAACGAGCTGGCAGCGCGCGCCGGACTGCGTGGTGACAAACAAACAATGCGTGTGAGCGGGGCGTGGAGTAATACCGAACTTACGTGCGAAAGTGAGATCGTGAAATTGAATGTGTCAAATAAAGACGGACAGATGTTTACGTTGCAAGCGCGAAGTGTTACCGAACTAAACTTACCTGCTCAAAATGCATCAATTATAAACCTTATGCAGTACGACCTAAAGCCCGATATAAGAAGCAAGCTATGTGACATTAAAAATGAGAAACCGCAAGTGCTTATAGGACAGGATCACTATCATTTATTGCTGCCTATACAAACAATAAAAGGCGGACTAAACCAACCTTATATTACAAAATGTGCTCTTGGCTGGTCCATCCACGGCTGCGTCAATGTGCCAAGTGACAAGTACCAACGCGATTCGACTTTATTTGTCACCGAAAACCAGGAAATTGAAAATGAGCATACACTGCGGGAAATTCATGAAGAAGTACGTCGGTCCTTCACTATTGAATCCATGGGCGTCTCCTGTACTCCGCGCCAGAACTCTGAGGACCTGCGAGCGCAAGAGCATCTGGAACGAACGGCTAAGTTGATAGACGGCAGATGGTATGTCGGACTTCCTTGGAAAGATATTAACTGCAAGACAACAGAATCTTATGGAAATGCGCTATCTAGACTTAGGGGCGTCGAAAGAAAAATGAAAAGAGACGACGGCTATGCTTCGAGGTACACCGAAAGAATAAATCACCTGTTTACAAACGATTACGCTACTGTACTCACCGATCCTAAACAAACGCCAAAAACCTGGTATCTGCCACATTTCGGAGTCGACAACCCAAACAAGAAAAAATTGCGACTCGTTTTTGATTGTGCATCAAGGAGCAATGGTGTATGCCTAAATGACTACCTATACAAAGGACCAGACCTACTAGTATCGTTGTACGGCATAATGCTTCGTTTCCGCGAGAATAAAATTGGCGTAACAGGAGACCTCCAAGATATGTTTTTACGAGTTAAAATCATCCCTGAAGATCGAGATGCCTTTCGTTTTTTATGGAAGACGAGCCCCGAAGGCTCCACTATGCCAGAGGGTCCTGTAAAAACATATATAATGAAATCTTTAATCTTCGGAGTTAATTGTGCGCCGTTTATCGCCCAATTCATAAAAAACAAGAACGCCCAGCGCTATGAGTCATCTATGCCGGCCGCTGCATCTGCGATTTGTAAACAACATTATGTCGACGATTATATTGACAGCTTCGAAGACGAAGAAACTGCAATTCGCGTTGTTAATCAAGTGACCCATATTCATAAACAAGGAGGATTTAACTTACGTAACTTTACAAGCAACAACGAAACATTAATAAATGCTTTACCGAAAGAAAGCTTGGGGTCCACAGCCATAAGATTCAAAATCGATCAACAAGACGATGGTGAACGCACACTCGGACTTGTGTGGTATCCAAAAGACGATCTCCTGGGCTTTGACGTCTCTTTCAAACGTATACCTGAAACTATAATATCTGGACAAACGAGACCTACTAAACGAGAGATGTTGCGAGTCGTAATGTCCATTTTTGATGTCTACGGATTTTTATCCCCAATAACCATAAGGGGTAAAATTATAATAAAAGAGACTTGGAGGCAAGGAATACATTGGGACGACACTATCACAGATGATTTATATACAAAATGGATAGAATTCCTCGAACTGCTGAAACGTACGCGAACAGTGCGCCTGCCCCGATATTATCAAGCTGCAGTGCGCGCGAGCGAGATGGAGAATGCACTGAATGCACCGGATAGCAGCAGCGGCCGGGCGGCCGCCTATACAAACCTACAAATGCATCTCATGTGCGATGCGTCATCGCAAGCGATTTGTGCCGTTGCCTACTGGCGTTGGTTAGATAATAACAATCGATGGCGATTAGCGTTCATTTCGAGCAAATGCAGAGTTTCGTCTTTAAAACAAAAAAGCATACCGAGGTTAGAACTGGAAAGCGCTTTATTGGCTGCGAGATTGGCGAATACCATAAAAAAGGAACACAAAATGTTCACACATGAAATATATTACTGGAGTGATTCGACAACTGTTTTGCACTGGATATATAACGATGCGCGCACTTATAATGCGTTTGTGGCGCATCGCCTCGGCGAAATAGACGAATTAACGGAATCTAATCAATGGAGATACGTACCTACCAAGTTGAACGTAGCCGATATTGCAACAAGGGATACTTGCGAACTTAAGGCACTAGAAAACGAATGGTTCCACGGCCCTTCGTTTTTGTATAACTCTGAGAACACATGGCCCTCTAACATACAACTACCTAGACCTGCCGACGTGGACCTGGAATGCATAATGACTATTCACGTTGCGCCCGAAGACTTACCTCCAGTTCCAGAACCTGAAAGGTTTTCGTCATGGCTAAGGCTACTCAAGGCTACCTGTGCGATGTTATTGTTCATCAATAAGTGCAAGAAACTCACCGGGAATATTAATGGAGAGCTGATGGAAAAAGCAGAGCGCTTGCTTGTAAAATTTTCTCAAACGCAGTCGTTTCCTGAAGACCTGGAACACCTGAAAAATAAGAGAGATTTAAATCGGAAAAGTAAATTACTTACCTTATCCCCTGTACTCGACGAATGCGGTATCTTGCGCGTTGATGGCCGAATTGGAGCGGCTTTGGGCATTTTACCTGAAACAAAGCGACCCGTCATCCTCGATGGTCGTAATCACGTCACCAGGCTGATTGTGAGACATTATCACGTAATGGCTGCTCATAGAAACCAGGAGACAGTGGTTAATAATCTGAAACAAAAATATTGGGTTATTCGAATTCGACCGACAGTGAAACATGTGAGCAGTAAGTGCATGCTCTGCAGAATAAAGAGAGCTAGACCGCAACCACCTAGAATGGGAGACTTACCTCTTGCACGGATGGCCCATCACCAACGAGTGTTTACCTTTTGTGGAATAGATCTATATGGCCCAATGGAAGTGTCAGTTTTGCGCCGACGGGAAAAGCGATACGGGGTTTTGTTTACATGCCTCACAGTACGAGCTGTTCACATAGAGATAGTGACAAGGCTCACGACTGATGCTTTGATAATGGCCTTGAGAAGGATGGCGGCTCGTCGTGGATGGCCTCAACAGATCTTTTCAGACAATGGCACCAATCTGAGGGGCGCAGACAATGAGCTCAGAAAATCTATTTGTGAACTGAACGAGGACGTGTTAAAGAGTTTCGCTTTAAATTATGGCACGACCTGGAACTTTTTGCCGCCAGCTAGCCCACACTGGGGTGGGGCATGGGAAAGGCTAATTCGCTCAATTAAGACTTCACTTAAAGTGGTTCTAAAGGAACAGGACCCACGAGATGAAGTTCTGAGTACACTAATGGCAGAAGTGGAACAAATAGTAAACAGCCGGCCCCTCACACATGTCACAGTCGAGCCACAGAGCGATGAGTCATTGACGCCGAATCATTTTTTGCTGGGCGGATCTTCTAATTTACCGATACTCGGCTCTTTTGACCACTCTGACATGTTTTTACGCAAACAATGGCGAATCTCTCAGAGGCTGGCGGACCTATTTTGGAAGCGCTGGGTACGAGAGGTACTGCCACAGATGATACCGAGACAGAAGTGGCACCAAGACCAACGACCCTTACAAGTGGGAGATCTGGTATTGGTTGTAGACCCTGAGTCACCCCGCAATGTTTGGCCAAGAGGTATTGTTCATGAAACAATTCCGGGCAAGGATGGTCGCATTAGAGTTGTTCACATAAAAACCAAGACCGGAATATTACGGAGGTCAGCGGCACGCGTCGCATATGTACCTACTGCAGATGATTAAGTGCTGATGCAGCACTGGGGTGGGGTTTGTAGGCGACGCGTTATCTATTTTTGTAATGCTTTCAATTTTTAAATGTTATTTTTAATAAATAGAGGGTGGATGGAAGTTGGAGTGGTATGTGCCGAGCATGGGCGTCTGAGGGGTAAGGTGTCCGCGGGGAGGGTCGAAAAAAGTTGTCGCCATTGGCCTAGGGTCAGTCGAGCTATGATACGCGCTGAGACACACGTCACTCTCTGTCCAACCATCCTTACGTTTTTCTGTCAAAATTCGCATTTATTTTCATCCCGTCACCTACACTGATACTGAGATACGAGCTTTGTTTTCAGTAGGTATTTGTTACCTAATACTAGTTTATTGAGTTTTGGTTGTCAAGAGACCTTTATTTTTGACGACGCGGTTGGCTCGGTTTGTAGACACCTGCCTACTGAGCCGGCGGTCCTGGGTTCGAATCCCGGCCGGGGCAAATATTTGTCTGATGAACTCGAATATTTGTTCCTGGGTCATGGATGTTATCTATATATGAATTTATATATATTATTTATTCATATCGTCGTCTAGTACCCCATAGTGCAAGAATTGCTTTGGGACTAGGTCGATTTGTGTATGATTGTCCCTTAATATTTATTCATTTATTTACTTTACATCGTCTACTGTACAGTACTTTTAGTCAAATCGTAATATGATATACTAGAGGGCCCCCGCAACTTCATACGCTATTGGTATACCGTAGTCGGGTAAAAAGTATCCTATAACCATCTTTGTATGTCCAGCTATCCCTGTACCGAAATTGGTTAAAATTTGTCCAGCCGTTTCGGCGTGATGCGAGGACAAAGGAAATTATGAAAACAGATGGCGCCAGGCTGGCACGGCGCCGCGCGCCCATACTAAACAAATGATCCTGCATCAGTATGTTCCCACTCCAAGTAGAATCCTTTTCCGACCCCGTTGTCGCCATCTATTAGCGGCGCCGTCCGCGCGCGAACTGTGTCCCATCGAAAATCTCCACTGGTTCGGGCCCTGCACCTCTTAAACTCGCTCCTAGAATCAGCTCCACGCTTTGATATATTTGCAAGTTACGTATTCTTAGTTTCACAGTGCCTTGGTTGTAAGGTTGTAACTGTTATGCTGTGAAATGTAATAGATAAATAAATAAAATAAATAAATAAATCACGCTAGTAATATTTTTCCTGAAATCATAGCTCCATAGAAAACTATTTTTCAATACAGATCTATAGACTTTTATAATAGTATAGTTGAAAACTTAAATACCTACCCAAGTAGCACAATTGGGTCTAAATAGCTCGTATATCATATCTAATTAGATGCTTAAGTGAAATTTACCACCATGACTAAGTGCTATATAGGTGGCAAGAACCCTTATGCCACCAGTATAGAACCAAAAGGAGAAAAATTGCAGCCTATTTTTGGTGCTAAATAGAATCCATAAGAGATCTCACAATAACCTTAAGTGGAAATTAGAACTATGGGTGAAAGTTATGCGTCCATAAGAGATCTCACAATAACCTTAAGTGGCAATTAGAACTAAGGGTAAAAGTTATGCGCAGTGAACGAATGAAAACATTTCAGTTCGGTCAATGAGTGATAAATGAGTCGCCAAAATTATCTTTGAGTGGCGAGGCAACTGTCAAATTGAAGTAATACGTGATCTGCCATATTCATTTTGGATTTATATGTCTGTTTGATGAGTGATTAAAACTTTACGTTATACAAGCATCGAAATAAGCACGAAATTCTTGCGAATTTTTTTTTACTGTGAAACTATAGTATGTTTTCTTTGTAAATTTCGACGCGCCCTTCATTTGATCAGGAATATTAAAAAAGAGAGTGCTAAATTAAATAAGGAATAGATACTGATAAGAAATAAAACTGTTAAAAACCTGACCTAATGATTGTAGGTTACGTACAATGTTAAAGTAACATCGTCACAACTATCAAAAGTCTGATTATGCGTCAGTGTGATAAAATTCTGGTTAAAATAATCAATTTTCATAGGCTTCCATTTGTAAACATGGCGAAACAAAAACCGTCCAAGAGCATGTCGGGCCACGCTCAGTGTAGGGTTCCGTAGTTGGCCATCCTTCACAATAGACAATAAAATCGAATTTAAATTACGAGAAAGATTTCAAGCTCTATAAAAGGTCGTAAACGCCAAAGTAACTGTAATTACTTATTACCTTCTAGAAGTTATCGATTATACGCACCAGATTGAGCGAAATGTTTTAATGCAGTATGGCACTTAACTAATATGTGTAACGTTCGAAGTATAAGAACACCGCGGGGCACTTACGTCATTTAAAAGAAAATTATGAATTTTTGTGATAACTCAAAAACGGCTCGACCGATTTTATTCAATATAGTTTTCATTGAAAGTACTAATAGGGCCTTATTTTCATGAATTTTTCCATAATTTTTTGACCCGTGGTTGAGAAGTTAGAGGGGGGGGACACTATTTTTTGGATTTACCGAGCGAATATTTACAAAACTGCTGACTTTATCAAAAAATGATCTTTGAAGGCCCCTATTGTTTTTAAAAGACCTATTCAACGACACCCCACACGCTAGTGTTAGAACGAAAAAAAAAATCACCCCCACTTTAGGTGTATGGGAGGTACCCGAAAAAAAGTTATTTTTTTAGTTTTTATTTTACCGTTATGTCGGCGTGATACATTCACATACCAAACTTCAGCTTTCTAGCACTTATGATCACGGAGCTAAGCCGCGGACGGACAGACGGACAGACGGACATGGCGAAACTATAAGGGTTCCTAGTTGACTACGGAACCCTAAAAAAGATCCTACAGTGTTTATTTTCACTTATTTGTTCCTTATTTGGAACTATCAAGTCTAATAATCACTTATTTGTATCTTTCGAGTGGCAAAGCAGTGAATGATATTACCAATAGTAATTATTTGCTCTTTTGTAGACTATTAAACAAGCAAGACTATTAAATATATTTTGACAAGGCGCAAATAGGAACAATAATAGAACTTTTAGTTCGTTAGTGGTTCGAAATAAGTGAAAATAACTGCTTTTGGTTCCAAGAACCTCCTACTGACACCTATTTATGCGTTGGAGTGGCAATAAGGTACTTCTTAGGCCTTAAAGTTGCAATATTTTTTGGTTCCTAAAGAGCCGTAAAATTATCCCTTTAGCCACTATTGGTGATATAATTCGCTATTGTACTAGTCATTTGGAACTTTTAGTTCCAAATAAGGGTATGTTCCCACTTATATGTAAAAGTGGCTTATAAGTGATTTTAAGGCCTTATATATCACTATTGCTTCTTATTGAGTGACAATTTGAACCTGCATGCAACTTTAAGTAGCAAAATCGACTTTATCCCACCATAAGTAATAAAGTAGAAACAAAAAACGTTCCTATGCAACTACAAGTGATAGGATGAACTCATATACAGTTTTGAGTGGTGTTTAAAGCTATAAGTTGTATCAAACACTGTTAAACCACTCATTTAGAACTTAAAGCTATAAGATAAGCTGCAAAATTCACTAATGTGCTGCTTGGGTATGATCTGTGATAAAATATAAGCGTAAAAATGCGTCACAATGCCAATAGCAATTAAACTCAAGTCTATTGAGTCCCAATGTCCATTATAGTGCATTCGCCACGGGTTTCACCACTCACTGTGACAACCATAAAAGTGAGTTAAATGACTTTTATTATTTATGTATGGTTAGAAATGTGAAGACATACTTTGGGTAGTTATAGGTACCTATAACTACCCTATACCTATAAGTACGGTCTATTGCACAATACCTACATGTATAATTATCGCCGGGTGAAAATCAAAACTCACTAAAATGTATGTCAGTGCTCTTCAAAACGTCGTATCTAATAAGTAGATTGAAAGTGAGATACGAGCTTTGGTATTTATTACTTAGTGAGATACATATATCGAGTTAATGCTGTGGTAGACGTTTTATATGGAGTGTTCTTTTTATGACGTATTTACCTTTTTATAACTATGAAATGTTTTTTTTTTCGTTTCCAAATCATATTTCCGAAATTTTGAAAATTTTCTCAAAAACTAACTCGACAAAAATATATAAAATTATCGAACTCGTTCACAAAAATACGTGAATCGGTTGAAAAGGGCGACCTGTAGTGAACACATCTGGTATTTGGACATAAGTTTTATTTGGGCTAAGATACGAAACGGTAAAAATCGACGTTATGACTTTATCTTACTCTCTTATCAATTCAGCTATTTATATTTAGAATAGAATTGAAGGGAATAGAATATTCTTTATTTTAGGCATGTTATCCCATTTACAAAAACCCATAATGGATATTAATATTATTTGAAACGTTGTACACATGAGAACATGAGAAGAAATAGATTTGATAACAAATTCAAGTTTATAAAGTTTAAAATATTATACACAACAAATGCAATAAAAATCAAATTTTAAAATGTATATTAATAAAGCTAAAGTAAAATTACTAAATTAAGATCTAAAACAGTACTAACACTATTTAACACTTTTGGCATTAAAAGGCCATAATCATCTGTAAAAAGATTTAAATAGTGTTTTGTAGCAGCCCTTTCTAATGCCTTTAAATTCAACACCACTTCTGCTCACGCAATGAATAATTAAATAAGAGCTCTATTACCGAAACGCTTCAGCTGATTTTTGCTTGTCGCAATTTTGGAACCTATCTTACTTACGAAGCGGTTTATCTGTTATAGGAAATGTAGGTAGTTACGTTCTTTTGTGTTTAACTATCGGAAAAAATCTTTGGTTTTAAACAACACGTGTTTCTAAGAACCTTTCGCTTTTATGGTGTAATAAAATAATGATGCTCTTTGCGCCTTTATATCGGAATTATTAGGTTTTATTACGAAGTTTTACCAAGAACAATGTTCGGGAAGTAATTAAATGCCATGGCTGAAATATTATAAATCATAACCAAAAAATAAATATAAAATTTAAAAATCCCCGACCGAACCAAACATAGCTAAGAACCATTTCGACATACCAGGCTTTCGATTAAAGAAAACACATTCAAATAGGACCATTCGTTTGGGAGCTATGATGCCACAAACAGACACACAAATACACAAATACTTAGATACACATGTTAAACTTATCTTAACTCTTTTCGCGGGTTAAAACGCCGCCCACGATTTCGAATTTTTAAGAGTTAAAAAGAAGGTTATGATTTTACAACGCGTATGCAATTATAATACACTATGTGTACATTAAATAGGTACAATAACTACAATCATTCTGTAGTCCAATAGCATAGTAAGTAGACATCCCCTTTTATTGTGAGTTTCGGCTCTACACGGTGTAAACGAGACTAGTAGCGCCATCTAACGGCGTTGTGCGACAACTGATTACGAACTTCAGAGTTACATGGAGCACACGAAAATAATGTTATTTTTGTATAAATGACATTATTTAAGCTGTTATAGTATTATTGAGGATAACTAATCTAAATGAAGGCGCCTTCTATAAAAAACATGCATTGCTACGCTTACTAAAATATGAGTAAATAAAAAAACCGGCCAAGTGCGAGTCGGACTCGCGCACCGAGGGTTCCGTACAAACACTTTCCATCCCTAAGTGGTTAAGTTAAGTTTGCACCTGGTATGTATAGCGCCCCATATAAATTAGGTGCAAAGTTAGGTATTAAAAAAACTACTTACTAGATCTCGTTCAAAACAATTTTCGTTGGTAGTTTTTATAGTAATGTACATCATATGTTTTTTTTAGATTTTTCATTTTCTTATTTTAGAAGTTAGAGGGGGGGGGACCAACTTTTTTCCACTTTGGCAGCGTCTGTCACGCAAACTATTCGGTTTAGAAAAAAAATGTCTTAGAAACCTCGATATCATTTTTGAAGACCTATCCATAGATACCCCACACGTATGTGTTAGATGAAAAAAAAAATTTTGAGTTTCAGTTCTAAGTATGGGGAGCCCCCAATATTTATTATTATTTTTCTATTTTTGCATCAAAATCTTAATGCGGTTCACAGAATACATCTACTTACCAAGTTTCAACAGTATAGCTCTTATAGTTTCGGAAAAAAATGGCTGTGACATACGGACGGACAGACAGACGGACAGACGGACAGACGGACAGACGGACAGACAGTCATGACGAATCTATAAGGGTTCCGTTTTTTGCCATTTGGCTACGGAACCCTAAAAATTGAGAATTAACGCTTAGGTAAAAAGAATTAACATACCTATACATATTTTTTAAAGCATTGCTATCGTAATTACTGCAAATAAATTAAGTAAATATTAATATCCCTATATAGAACGAGTTTACTCACGTCGTTTAAGTCGAATATTGCTCGACATGTTTCATGATGATCATGATGATGAATCGTGTACCGATCGCGTCTGAGACTTACGGAAGTTTTTCAGTTAATTTTGAGTATGTTTTGTTTTGGTCCGACAAGACCATAATTGCAAATCACTACATAGTATAAAACAAAGTCGCTGCCGTCTGCCTGTCCCAATGTATGCTTGGATCTTTAAAACTACGCAACGGATTTTGATGCGGTTTTTTTTAATAGATTGAGTGATTCAAGTGAAAGGTTTGTTTGTAAAATACAAGCCATGCATAATTTATCAGCATTGCACCGGTGCGAAGCTGGGGCGGGTCGCTAGTTAATCATAATCATAAAGTATAACAATTGTGTGAGGTAATACGATATAGTTGTAGGTACTACCGTGATTCGAAAGATATAAACCAACCACATTTTTTTTAACATTTCTTTAAAGTTTACGGTCCACTACAGTTAATTTTCTTAGTGATAACAATAGATTTGTTCTAAAAGATAATAATTACGTTTTATAACAAGACTTGTGCCCGCTCGCCATAAAACGATTTTGTCATAAAACCCTCATAATCGCCTTAAAATATGACAAAGTCGATTTAAAAACAAACTTTTAAAACAAAAGTCGCTTTGTATTTGCTGCCGACAAAGTCTGTCTGTTTTTCATTTATTATAAGACCATAAAGAATAAGTATTTAGTAGATTATTATGTCGCTAAGTAGGGACAGCTATTGCAAAAAAATATTTTGGGAAATAAAAAAATACTGTCGGAAAGTTTACAAGCTTACGGAAACATCAAGGGCTTGGTGTTAATTCAGTTCTTTTGGATTTTCCATTATTTCGGCGTTCTCTTATCATGGCATTTTGTCGGAAACTTGAAAATGCCTGCAAATTCGCCCATGTAATACAATGCTTTAGGAAAATTGCTGTGGGCATAAAACTATCCAAACTTAGACTCAGACCCGCCTGATTAACTTTGCAGCCCCGTAATGTATTGTATTGTATATATTGTATAATATGTGGTAAATAAATATTCACCTAATTACTTATGCGTATAACGGCGGCGCCTCGCGCACAAATGAACATTGAACTAAGATGATTCAGCTGTGGTATCGATATGAACTGAGTTCATAGAATAGATTTTATCAGAATAAAATCTGCAAGTTCATAGAATAGATTTTATGAGACTAAAATCTGCGAGTTCATATCGATACCACAGCCGAAAATCAATATTTAAGAAAATATTGACCCAAAGGCAAATTATGAAATGTGATCCATGCAATGTAATGTACGCAGGACCCGATTTTTTAGGGTTCCGTAGCTAAATGGCAAAAAACGGAACCCTTATAGATTCGTCATGTCTGTCTGTCCGTCTGTCCGTCTGTCTGTCCGTCCGTATGTCACAGCCATTTTTTTCCGAAACTATAAGAGCTATACTGTTGAAACTTGGTAGGTAGATGTATTCTGTGAACCGCATTAAGATTTTGATGCAGAAATAAAAAAATAATAATAAATACTGGGGGCTCCCCATACTTAGAAATGAAACTCAAAAATTTTTTTTTTCGTCAAACACATACGTGTGGGGTATCTATATCTATGATAGGTCTTCAAAAATGATATCGAGGTCTCTAAAATATTTTTTTTCTAAACCGAATAGTTTGCGTGACAGACGCTTCCAAAGTGCAAAAAAGTTGGTCCCCCCCCCCTCTAACTTCTAAAATAAGAAAATTAAAAATCTAAAAAAAACATATATGATGTACATTACTATAAAAACTACCAACGAAAATTGTTTTGAACGAGATCTAGTAAGTAGTTTTCTTAATACCTAACTTTGCACTAACTTTGTTAATTTATATGGGGCGCTATACATACCAGGTGCAAACTTAACTTAACCACTAAGGGATGGAAAGTGTTTGTACGGAACCCTCTGTGCGCGAGTCTGACTCGCACTTGGCCGGTTTTTTGTTGTTAAATTAATTTTTGTGAAATATTTCATATAAAGCGATTTTTTTCTAACCTAACTAATTATTATGCATGTGAAATAAGTTTATGGTATTTGGATTTTAACTACTTAATTACACATTATTACTACTTTAGAGCTCTTTAATATTTGTTTCAAAAATTCTAACTAGAAAACGCACTATTCTAATTGGGATGAACCAATAATATAATTAGACATATGTATCGATGTCCAATGTTTATCTGAAAAGATCACTCCTTAACCTATTGTCGTTTCGTCCCATATCTTCCTATTTTATCTTTCCGACTCATCACAATTTTTTTGAGTTATAATTTCACCTAATCTTGAAAGTGTGATGCGCGTTTCCTTCGCTATAAGCATAGAATACAACGCCATCTTTTGTCAATGTACTATGTCAAATTTCTGGCTCACGATGGTAACGTGTGATCCTAAATGATAAAGTGACTTTATGACAAGCATATGAGTGCGAGAGTATAGTCATTATAAGTTGGCATAAAATATAAATGTTTATTCTAGCTTTAGAACTCTCTATAAATAATTATGGTATGTTCTTAATTCCCACCTCCTAAAACCCTCGCATCATAAATCCACGTTCCAATACGTCCTGCCGTCTCTGTCCAACCCCTTAGGGTGGGAGGGAGAGCCAGTTACCGGCCCCGGGAGGCCAGACAAAGCCACGGCGCAGCACACTGTCGCCTGGCTTAATGCCTATTCGCCCCATCTTCCTATTTTAATTTACTCAAATTTCCCATGACACTTTACCCGACATGTCATTATGGTTGGTTTTTTTATCAACGCCCGGTTGACTCAGGGTTTAAGCGAAGTTTAATCTGCAGTACTCTTGAGTGTAGTACAGTGAGTGTACTCGCTAGCACCTGCGTAAACGATGGATACTCGTTATATGGAGAATCGAGCGCCCCTAGGGGTTATTTGTATAGAATCTTTTTATCGATTCTATATTTTTTATGTGGCAATACCACATTTTTTTTTTTTTTTATAAATAATGACACAAAGGTAAATTAAGAAAGAAAAACTGAATGCGATCCACTACAATTGAAGCGGGGCCCCTAGGGGTTACTTAGTAGAACTACAATTCTCCACAGAAATCGTTTGCGCTGTCGCTAGGGAGTACAGTCACTGTAAACTCATGGTAAAGGTACTTGGTTCAGTGCCGTGGCTGACTAGAAAGTTCCTTTTTTTGTATTAAGTTGGAGGCATATACGGGCAAAAAACGCCTTCTGCAGGCACCTGCAAAAAATCTAATTTTCCCGAAGAAGAAAGAAAAAGAAGAAGAAGAAGTTTTTTTTACTTACACATGAGTAAACAATAAATAACGGACAACCTCACTTCTTTGTCGGTTTCACTCTTGGCAGAGTGGTCGTGGTCATCATTTGATGTGTTGGTAGCAAGCTTCACAACACGTCACCATTCTTCTCTGATAGCCTTCCTCGTGCATTCGTGTAGTGACGATGAGCCATTCATTGCAGCTTTTATTTGATCTGTTTATCTCATAGGCGATCTTCCTCATGGCCTGGTACCCACAACCTTTCCCTGGACTACAAGTCGCTCAATAGCCACCTCCCTTCGGCGGCATACCTACGTGACCAAAGAAGGTCAGTACGGGACTGTACTAAAGAACATAAACGCTGCTCGATGCCGAGTTCTCGAAGTATAGACTGGTTGACACGGAATTCAGTCCATGATACTCCGAGCAACATCCTCACACATACAGAAAACATCCATGGCCCGGAAAAAATATTCGAGCTCATTACACAAATTTGTCCTTGCCGGGATTCGAACCCAAGACCGCCGACTCAGTATCAAGAGGCAGCTCTGCTGCATTGCCACTACGTCAACCGCGGGAGTAATAAAGTTACGAATAATTAATTACAAAACTAAGAAATTATTCAGTGGCATTCGGAATTAATTTACTATTATTAAATTACGCCTACATTATAATTATATATTTTTCTACTTCTCATATCTAGTGATATGAGAGTATAGCAAAAGTTAGTGGTAGTTTATTAGTATAAACTACCACTAACTTTTGGACATCATACTATTTTTATTTTTTTTATTGCCTATGTTTGTGTCCTACTGCTGGGCAAAGGCCTCTCCCCTGGATCCCTGGTCTCGGCCTGCTACGTCGTATTATTTTTAATACAACAAAAACTAGGAAAAAACTGCTTTTTATGACGTCACAACCCAGTATCTTCAAAGAGAATTCATACAAACAAATCGTGTTTGACATTACATAAAGAATAGCTGATTCTAGCTGTCTTAAAATGCCGAATTCCAGCTTCAAATAGCAAACTATGAAGTATTATGAAATTAACACCACATTTTTTTTAAGAAATGATTTGAACTGTATCAGGACTGGTTAGCTCTCACTACCAGTGAGTCGTAATTTGTGTGGGAGTATAACCCGCTAATGGGATTATCTCCGCCCCTTGAGTTATTAGCTAACACCACGAAACTCGAATAAGGTATCTGTTTTCAACCAGACTTTAACCATCGTGTGCCACCAGCCCTTCCTGCTTATATCCTCACACCGCAGGATCTATTATTTTTCAGCAGAATGCCCCCGTTAATGGGCCCAGATGATAATACACATTGTGGTGCAGCGCGCCCGTCAGGCAATCCGAATAATGTGCCCTTTGTCCTAGTGGCGTCATTATAGATCTGCAGGCAAATTATAGGTAGGTGTAGATTAGGCGAGGACCATAAATATGCGATCTAGGGTATTACGAATTACCGTAAGTGGTTTGTCTAAAGTTTTGCGTCTTGCCATGGTGCATGTTCGGGAAATGAAATTTTCACACCGCATAAGGTGACAATAGTACTACGTAGGGGAGACCGGGTATGGAAGTCACACGGGTTGGTTGTCACAGCGGCCATAACTGACAACTAAAGGCACGAATCAGTTTACCGACCGGTGTCCAAGGATCGCGAGAGCTAAACCCCCCTCCATACTTTACCTCAGTCGGCTCCGGTATGTTGTGACGGAGCCACATTCGTTTACTTTTTTCCGCCAGTAAAAGTATTTTTTTGTGCATCTGTGTTAAATCTCGTAGGTACACTTTTATTTTGGATATTAATATGCTTCTTCGTGTATTGTTTAAGTTGAACTTGTGTATAATCATATTGTTATAAGGTTTTTAGTGGAAACATTCATTTGAATTTATATTGTAAGATTATTTTCTAAAACGTGTTTTGGGGCAGGTTGTCTCAGGTCGACGGGGGCTGGTAGTCACGTGTGACTACCTTATTAGCTGAAAGCGAATTTAGTTTTTGGGTGTTTTTATTAATTATGAATACGTATTTCGTTACTTTCCTGGTCACAGTGACTTACATACATCGGTCATTCTCCAGATTTGTGTTCTAATTCTAATTAACGCGTCGCTTTTTTTCTACTTACTTTTCAATCATTTTTATCTGAAATATAGTAACATATCGATCATTGAAACTTAAATGTGGATAGGGCACTTTATAATTATTAAAGGTTCATTACTTATAAGCAAATTAAAATTTATATGACGCGTGAATTAGAAAAACGTCGTGTTAATTAGAATTTTTGACTTTTTGTATGACGCGTTAATTAGAAAAGCGACGTGTTAATTATACAAATTCAGTTATATTTTTTTAAATTAAAATTAAAACGTTTTGTATAATAATATATGACTGATACTGTGGCAGTTATATGATATAAGCTATGTTTTAAATAATATGAAAGCACCTAAGTACTCAAGAAACAAGCACACCGGCCGTTAGTTACTAGGTAGGTTAGGTATGCAATTACGTATGTAAATTGAATTATTATGATAAGTTATAATAAATAATTTATACATGTACCCGCCCTCGCTACGCTTACTATATTGTCTCTTCCTTCTCCTTGATGATGCGGCGCCATCTGTTGCTGTTAGTAGCCGTGTGTAGAGCATCGTGTACTGTAGTGCCAAGGGTTGTGAGAATCTGGTCTGTCCAGCGTGTCGTGCTCCTGCCTCTTGGTCGCTTGCCTTCATCTTTTCCAGTGATTGTCGTTTTTCCAGGTTATCACTGTCTTTCCTGGCAATGCGATCAAAGTACTCCAGAACCCTGCGAAGATAGGTCGTCGACAGTTTACTTCGGATCTTGAGTTGGGCTAGATCGGTGCGTTGGCGTGGCGTGCTGTCCATGGTATGCGCAGCATTCTTCTCCAGCAGAAAGCATCAATTAGATCACGGTCCATTTTCTTCAGTGTCCATGTTTCTGAGCCGTATGAAAATAGGGAGAACACCATAGTTCGGACTAAGGTAGTCTTAGTGTTGGCGGAGATGTTCCTGTCCTTCCGTACATTATTAAGCTGCGACATTGCGCCCTTGGCCATCCCAGCGCGAATTCTGCGAACTTCCGTCTTACATGAACCATTATTGCTAATGTTAGAACCCAGGTTCTCCGTGATTTCGAAGTTAAGTGTTTCACTGAGTTCTACCTTGCCTGTACGATCAATAATCATGAGTTTGGTCTTGGATCTGTTGATTGAGAGTCCGAATTCTTCACTAAAGCGCGCCATCCTGTTCAATAAACTGCCCATCTTATGCTTTCGCTAGCTGCTAGGAGGGTCGTGTCATCGGCGTATCGCAAGACTTTACGTCCCCCAACAGTAATGCTACCATCATAGCCGTCCTTCTTATGATGTATTCGCCGTATATATTGAACAGGATAGGTGAAAGAATGGAACCTTGTCTTACACCCTTTTGGAAACTGAAGGGATTGTATGACATCTTATCTATTCTCACTGGTCCTTGGCTGTTGTAGTAAAGTAGTTGTAGTGTAGTAGTGCAGTGAGGAGGAAAGGAACACCCAAATCGGTCAAAATATCCCATAGACAGTCCCAGTCGATAGTCAAAAGCCTTGATATAGTCGACAAAGCACATGATGAAGGTGTATTGAACTCGTATCACTTCTGTACGATTTGCCTCACGTTCAGTATTTTCTCGTTCGTGCCTTTTCCCTTCTCAAAACCCGCTTGTTTTTGCGCGATCTGCCAGTCTAGATAGTGACGAAGTCTGTTGTTTATCATGTGGAGCAAAACTGAGTCAGAGCAAGTGTACGTACGGTAGTTGTCGCATTTTTTCGATGAACCTTTTTTGTGTAACGGGATGATGACGGATTGGGTCCAGACTTTTGGCCATCTGCCGTTTTGCCATAAGTGGTGGCAGATCTTGTGCAAGATATGGCTACTTTTATCACCCAGAGCTTTGAAAACCTCGGAATTAATGTCGTCTGGTCCTGGAGCTGTTTTAATTTTAAGGCGATCGATTGCTGCTATTATCTCTGATTTGAAGATGTTGGGCTTCAGGTTCAGAAGTCCCCAGTGCAGCCGAGTATCGGTGGATGTACAGGGTCTTTTGTACAGCTGCTAATCGTAGCCACGCAAGCGTTCTGCAATTTTGTCAAACCCATGCAGCGGTTCCTCATCGTGATTTTCAATGACCCAGAACTTGGATTTGAACTTTCGTCTCAGCAGGCGAACTTTCTTGAACAGATCCGGGGTTGTAATTTACGTGGATGCGACTCGACTTCTTGGCATATGCTCGTTCTTGTCTCTGCGGCGTTCCCTTTGAATTGCTTTAGGTACATAGTTTCGAGTATTCCCTTTTCACCTTGGAGTCTTGACGGGCATTAATTTTAATTTCTTTCCGGCGCTGAATTAGGTTCCACGTTTCCTCAGTGATCCATGTGGACCTTCCACAGTCCCTTCCTCTCTTAGATACGATATCCTCAAAATATTAATTTATTACCTGGACTCAGCATCACCTGTCCGCGGTGGATCTAAATTCATGAGCGTCGCTTCCGTCAGATTCTGGAAATGGGATCGCTCTATTGGATTCTAAGTTCTGGGTTTAGGTCGCGCGTTACGGTAAACGGCTTTGAGACGAATGGCGAAGGAGGTAACCAGTAACCGCATTCAGCTCAAGGGAAGGTTTTCACATTTTTGACAGATGACTTCCAGCGCTTGTCTACCAGTATGTATTCTATCTGATTCCTAAAACGACCCAGGTTCCAGGAGACTTCCAAGTGTAGAGTCATCTTTTGTGATGGTGAAAGAGTGTTAAAGTAATGGTCAGACACAAAACACAGAACTGTGCAAGCCTCTGACCTCGTTCGTTCCTAGTCTAGACCATATTTTCCAATGGTGTCTAGGATTTCATGGACTATTTCTGAGCTTCCTGTTTTAGCATTCCATTCTCCCAATACCATTGCGATTTGCCGGCTTGGTATGCCGTCTAGAGTTTCCTCTAGTTGATATCCTCTTCCGTGGACTGTGTTGTAAACTTGCACGATGTTGAGAAGACATAAATTGGTGATCAGCTTCATTGTTATTATTCTATCAGACACAGGGTTATATCCAAGTACGAAATATTGTTCATGCCTGATGGTGCTAATATATGGCAACACCGCTTCGGCTAGAATTTTCCAGCGCTGAGAAATACAGCTTGCTACCTGATGACGTTTTAAAATGACCCCATGAAGATGTGGCTATATATTATAGGTACTATTACTATTATATATACAAATCTTCTAGAAAAAAAAACCAAACTGATGATTAGAACCACATGGATGGTTAAATTCTAATTAACGCGTTCATTTTGATGCGTGAATTAGACTTGTGAATTAGGGATTCTTGAAAAATACAAAATAACTTTTTATAGGTACATGTAATAATCTACAGAATCTAGTATCTATTAAATAATGCGGCCTTTAATGTACACTAAAATTCTCTGCGCGATAGAGTTACTGGTTGATTTTTAAAACGTGAACGTGTGAATTAGAAATTTCGTGAGCCAAAACGCGTGAATTAGATACTTACAGTCATAGTCCGCAACTCGTACACAGCTGACACAACCATCCCACACGGGGCTCTGGGCACGACTGACCGCTTCACCGAAATGCGTTAGTGAGATCCGTACCTTCTTTCAGAGAAGTTGTGTAATCACAACCGACCGCGACGCGTCAATTATTATACGTTTCGAGACAAAGTTACTATAATTGATATCTTTGTGATATATTATTTGTATTGACTAGGTTTTTTTTGTACGATTAAAACATGTATTCTTTTGTTTAATAATCTTGCTTACATTGTTTTTTCTTCATGTATATCACCAGGAGAAATTGGTATGTAAGTAATTTGGGTAGTGGGACGCGACGTGTCAATTAGGAGAATAGGACTAAAAGTTTTTTTTTCTACCCGAAGGGTTTGAAATATGCTCTTGAAAATTCATGTACAGCTCAATACGAATACCTGCTACGATCAAAAAATATAAGATATAATTAAATCAATAATTTTATATTTTTAAACAGCGAAGACAAGCAAAAATGTACGTCTGGAGAATGACCGACATCATTTATGTTTATATAAGTTACTAGCTGAAAAAAAAAATTGTTTTTGAGATTTTTTTATTAATTACGAATATTTCGTTATTTTCCGTTACAGTAACTTACATAAAACATTTTTATCTTCAAAAAGAAAAAAGTTCGTTTGATATAAATGTGTGTATTATTGTATATCCCTCTTATTTTACTATGTGATTACGTACCCCAACACCTGTGACAACCATCCCTGACACGGGGTTAAATGTCACAATTTTCTTTTTTCATAAAAACAATAATATCTTCTCCGCGTATAGCGTTAGAGAAAGAAAACTCATTTATTTACAAACTAGAATAAATACCCTATCCATCGATATATCATTTGCCTATTCTTATTTAACAACAATGGTACTAAAAATGAAAAAAAGAAAAAATGAGACAACCATACCCGGTCTCCCCTAATACTACATACATTGCTGTAGACGGTAGGAAATAAGCACACAAGACTACATGAATGATAGTGTCGTGTCGTGGGATTAGTCGAAATCAAAGCAATCATGTGCTTAATTATTTTTAACCAACTTCAAAAAAAGGAGGAGGTTCTCAATTCAAACTAATTTTTTTTTTTTTTTTTCTATGTGTGTTACTCGATATCTCCGAGAATCGTGAACCGATTTTAATTTTTTTTTTAATCGAAAGGGTATAACTCCGAGTTGGTCCCGTTGGCACTAAGTCGGGATCTGATGATGGAATCTTGGAGAAATCGAGGGAACTCTTCAAATGTTATAGGGACATGTACGGCGCTTTCGGTAATTTATTGATAAAGTCAAGAATTTACATTCAGTAAATAGGATTTTTTGTAAGGAAACTGATGATGAACACACATACGAATCACTAAAAAGAAAAAAAAAAAAATAACAAAAAAAAAGAACCACTCAGTTCTTATATTTATATATTATAGTTTACGCGAGGTTTGGCGCCGAATTCGAAGGGTGAGTCAAATGTAATCTTACTTGAACGGGTTATTGTTGGCTTTTTAGTTTTACTGAAGTCGGTTCTTTTTTTTGTTAAAATTTTTAACGAGTACCAAGGTACTGATATTTTAATTTATATTATTTTTATTATGGTACTTTTTCACATTTAGAATTTTATTCTAGAAACATTCTAGTCTCCGTTTTTTTAATTGGATAAGTTTTTATTTGTTGACGATCCTTTTTGGGATTTCTCTTTTATTTCTATAATGTGTGTTTTAATTTATTTTTAGTAATAATTCTATCAACAAATTGCCCTGGAGGAGCAGAGCAGGAAAACTATTATCACAAGGAATAACAGGATCATTCAACAGAGTAATTGTTAGGAGAAGCCTTTAGAAAGCAGTATACGTCAATTACGTCATCAAACTGATAATATGATGATATCATATAATTAATCAATGCTGTCTTGATTGGTCAGCGGCAGTCAAAAGGCTTGCGGGATTTTCAAAAGCATTCTTCCCATTTTCAGACGGCCACGCGCCTTTCCCCGAACTCAATAATATAGGTACCTACGTCATTATTATCCAAACAAAGCGAACAACAAAAACAATTGTCACAAAACGAAACCCGCACCGACAAACGGCGAATAATCTCAACACAAAGGAGACCGCAATAAAGATATTAAACTTACAAACTAAAATTAACGGTCCTTAATAAATAAAACAATTGAAAATTATAATTCGAATTTTCAAACAACGTTCGACTTTAAAACAAAATGAAGTAAGTAAAAATGGCAGCGCTTGATGTTCTTTTGTTTGTGGACTTTTGTTTACAATAGGGGCGACAAAGCCTACTTATTCTGAATTTAGAACGAGCCGTTGCAAAAGAAATGACCATAAAGGTGACCATAATAAAGTAGGAACTATCGCACCCCGTTGTTTCTGAGTAGTCAACGGTAACAACTGTCGGGGTGTTTGACAATTTTACGGTTTATATTGACACATTTTGTTCGGCGCCGTTAGTTGCGTTCCTGTTATAAGATCTTTAGGAAACAACAAGGGAATAAAAACTAATTGTCAACATTAGAGCGTGCCTAATCTGTATGCAGGTTTGTTTGTAAGTTGCGGTGATGAGGCTAAACAGTAAGAAAAAAATGAATAAGTGTATGGAAAACTACAAATTTATAGGGAAGTCTGAATATTTTTAACAATTTGACTTGTTGACAATATTCTGACTTATTTTTGGATGTAATCGAGTGTGTTAAAAACTTAGAATAAATAAGGCTAGAACGAGTGACTTCATCAACAGGTTTGCGAAAGTGAATGACGCTTTTGGTTTTATGTGTGCGTGTCCATGAACCACTCATACTCGTAGATACGCGTTTGTTTGTGATAGATGCGCACACGGACGAATCTCAGCCCGTGGCTAAACAAAACTGGCGTCACTTTCAAGCTCTGACTAGTTTTCTAGACGTATTTATTCTTAAGTTTAAACAGATATATAAGATAGCGAAATGGAAATTAATAAAAATAACAAAATGCAAGCTCTTGTGCAAAATTCCTAATTATACCTTGAAATAGAAAGCAATGAGTCTATGATGAATGCGTTTATCGCGGTGTAAATACCTACTGATAAAGCGAACGTTTGCCATTTTTTGGCACGTTTTATACCTACGTGCCAGAGTGAAAAGTTGTATTTTGATTTATCCATCAAACGATAAACACAATACATTAATCTTCGAAATAAAAAATCTCCGGCACTCCTAATGTCAACTTCATGCAATAAAGTAAAAAAGTGATCATATTACGATTCAGATCAAAAGAATCATCCCCGTCTATCCCATGGTTTATCGTTGAATGACCTCAAAATTAAGTACTGTTTGTCAAAACTAAACTTCAATTTATTTGTGTAAGTGCTAAGACAAATAGACTTACAGTACCTCTACCATAAGTTGCTTTCGAAATCTTTCGATACGCTTACCATGCTCGCTTGCGAGCAAACGTGCTTCGAATCGAGCTACTACTACACTCACAAAGTGTGGTAGTGTGAGTTCAAAACCAATGAATCTGTCTCTTTTTAACTAAGCTTGAGAGAATGAGTAAGAGCCAAAATAAAACATGGCGGATATACGGTAGCGAGTATCGTTTACGAAACGTCGCAAATTCGGCACCATGAGATTCAAATCTGACAGGTCCACCTCGAAACTATCGAAAAATACGCTAACGAGTGCAGTTTAAACTCTCACTGCCAAATCGAAGGGTGAAATCATATTAGAATTTTTGTTTTATAAAGTTTATCAATTATTAGTGATCCAAATAATGTCTGCAAGACATTAGCGAAGTTAGCGAAGGCTATAATAATATGAAGAATAACCACGCTATACAGAAACGTGACTGTAAATTGCATTAAGTTATGTACAAAGTGTAAATCCGCTCTATGAAAAAGTCAACGTTTCAGTCAAAGATGTGCCCCGAACACAAAGTACGAGCCACACCATAGCAGCACAATGTGACTGATTGTCAACGAATGTGACGTCGAAGTTGTGCTTCGGCTGCAGGATGCGAGCATACAGTTACTTTTTGGATGTGGGTCCATCGTCGGTTCAAGGAGCCTTCATGTACTTCGATACAGTGCTACTGGAAAAGGTCTACTCTGTCTAAAAAGTAGGGGCTACTCTGAAGAACATCACTGTGCAGTAGCTGTGGAAGTGCCTCACAGACCAAGTTCACCGGCATGATATGAACTTATTTTAGAAGCAAAAGAGAGGAAATAAGACAATTTCGAATTGCTAAAATATCAACATACTGGTATACATTACTCATTGCACTGTTTTAACATTGATCAACCAGCTGAGATTAAGGCAAAAGTAGACAAGCTTGTAACGATGAAAAAAACATTCACAGCTGCGCCAATAAGGAACAGAATAATAACAGCTTGTGCAATCAAAGCTTCAAAGGCACATGTAGTGAGTGCTTGACATACACCTTGAGATGGTGTGATAAAAATCATAATTATAATGCAAAATATACATTAAAGTCTATTTTATCCACTAGCGTGCAAAAGTAATGTGTATGTCGAAACAATGATTGTGATTCTCTGTATATTTATGCTTTTGTCTTGTTCATATGGTTGAGATTTGAGTGTCTTATCTTAAATTTTATATGGTAAGAGGCCTTATACCTTTTTAAATGTATTATTTTCACATTATGAAAAATATATTGATAATTTCAACCAACTTTTTAAAGTGAATAATAAGTGCTGGCTATACCCTGAGTTCTAGATAGTAACATAGCTATTTCATGCTTTCATGTCAGGAAGGCTCTAATAATGAATATACACAATATAATCTGTTTAAATTGTTTTATTTAAATAATTTCATGTTATAAATTTTCATTTCCCTTGCAACATAATAACTAATCTTTTGTATGTAAGCACAAATTAATAATACAGCTTCTAATAAATCTTGTCATCTTTACAATACAATTTTTTTTTAAATACTCATTTAACTTTCTACCAACAGGATAATATACATTAGATTCAGTCATAATTTACTTATTCTAACATATACTTATATAGGTTTATATATGTCACTATAAAATTATACCAAACAACAAGTTTATTTTCAATTAAACGCACAGTATGTTTGAGACGCTGTAATTGTTTAATATTTGTCGAAGTCAGTACTGCTTAATGATTTAGTAGCCAGAAAAGGTGACAAATGACCACTCAAAACAATACATATGACTATGATTTATCATCTTCAAGAACATTATTTCTCTTAGCCGCTTTGACAATGCCTGACTTCATTAGCAACGGCTTCTTCTGCAGATATTTGAGAACCTGTAACAGTTTCTCCATCTTGAGTTCTTTGTAGTTCTGAAAAAATAAATATTCAAAATAAGTAACATTGTTTAAGTGTACAAAAATTATCTAAATGGTATTATGATTTTTCTAATAAATACATATCATACCTTAAGGCTCAATTATTTATTCTCTTGCAATCCTTTTGACAGTGAAATTTTGTTCACACATCCTTATCAGTGAAAAGTATCTTAAAGCCCATTTTGTACTTCTGTAGTTGTGTCTTTTTCCATCTGAAATTTAACATAATAGCTGATATACCAACTACTTAATATTATAATGTAACAAAACAGCACAGAAACTAAATATTTCTTTTTTGTAATTCTAGAGCTCACTCTACGATACAGATACAGTGTTCTGCCATATAGAGCTTAAAAGAATCTTCTAAAAATGTTAAGGCCACATCCAAGAGGTTAGGAATTAAACATGTTATTTTCTTTTGTTCTATGTAAACTTATTGTTCTATCCACTGGCTGGTTTGTACCGACTTGAATGATACTTATCTACATCTAAGTGATCTTCATACATAAATACATTTTAATGTGATAAAATGCCATTTGGACTTCTCGTTCGAGCCAAGTGTCGCGACATTTTCGCCTTTTGCGATTCTTCTGTACAGAAACAAACAGTTTCTGTGAAGTATTTATCCATTATATCCAAAAATTTTGAAGAAAGTCGACGAATTCCACTGTTTTACTTATGTTAAGGCAAGTCAAAATCAATTAATTTTAATTTAACAAATTCGATTCTATTAAAATTTACTTGCACAAGCACATGACGTCTAGGGTTGCCACATCCAAAAAAATGAATACCCCTAAAGCTGAATTTGAATCCCCCTAAAACTAAACAGTATAATTAGCATCAAATTTCAAGACCGATAACCGACCTAATATTTTTTGGATATATGAAGATTCTTCTCCATTTTACCCTACATACGTGAACTTCATTTTAAATTTGGCGCGAAACGTATTTAGCCGAGTTAAATAGCCTCTGATGGGAGTTTAATTTTGAGTTCTAAAACCCGTTCCAGACCTTCCGATCCAATTCGATTTATCGGATGAAATCGGATAATGTCTAGTGTAATTGTTTGGAAAATGGAACGTTATTTTGTATTTGATAAAAAAAATCGAATTCGATTATGAAAAAGACGGACGAAGCCGTTTCGAATTGCAAATTTTAATATTTTTGAATATAATAAAGATTCTGCTTCTCCATTTTACCCTACATACGTGAACTTCATTTGAAATATAGCGCTTAACGTATTTAGCCGAGTTAAATAGCTACTGATGGGTGTTTAATTTTGAGTTCCCTAAAACCCGTTCCAGACCTTCCGATCTGATCCAATTTATCGGATAAGTAATGTGTAGTGTAATTGTTGGGAAATCGGAACGTTATTTTGTATTAAATTCAGATTTAAGATATTAAGCGCTGAGATGCAAGCCGCCCTAAGTCATGTAATTTCTTTTATTATATATTTAGGGGATTTTCCAAAAAGCCCACTTCAGCTTTAGAGGTATTTTTTTGGAGCTGGAAACCCTAGACGTCATATGCAAGTAAATATTTAAACCCGCTCCAGACCTTCCGATCCGATCCGATTTATTGGAAGCAATCGATAATGTGTAGTACAATTGTCCGATTTATCGGAAGAAATCGGATAATGTGTAGTGCAATTGTTAGAAAATTTCTTCCGATAGATCGAATCGGATCGGAAGGTCAGGAGCGGGTTTAATGTTTAGTGCAATTGTCCGATTTATCGGAAGAAATCGGATAATGTGTAGTGCAATTTTGTTAGGACATTCCTTCCGATAAATCGGATGGATCGGAAGGTCTGGAGCGGGTTTAATAGAATTAATTAATACTTGCCTTAACATAAGTAAAACAGTGGAATTCGTCGACTTTCTTCAAATTTTTTGGATATAATGGTGTATGGTGTATACGGGTCATTCTTGAGAATTTAATTCTTCGTGTCATTCCCTTGGCGATTTTTATTTTTATATTTTTTTACCTATTTGCTAGAAAATATGAAATTGTATTTAATTTTACGCAGATTTATCAAATAGGCACCACTATTGGTCAATTTGATACAGAAATATACCACTTTATGTTTTCGCCGCCAGGGGAATAAGAAAAGATGACATGGGAATAAGAAAAATGCCAAAGGAATCATAAAAAAAAGTACAGGGGAATAATATTCAGATCAGTTTTTCTTCAATAAATAAAAAGTTTTACAAAGTGTAAGGATACACAAATTCACAGTGTTTTATTCGCATTAATTGGCAATTTTCTTAATAATCGAACCACCGTCGTAGTATAAAAATTGCTGGGAATAAGCATCTTCTCTTGAATTCAGCTCAAAATTATTTGAGACCTGGTACCTAAATGGAGTAAAATTCGAAATCAATGATTCAGTCATCTGCAACGCGAATTAAAGGGAAATTTATTTTCTTTTTATGAAAACGCAAGAAAACTGTGATTCACTTGTTCGAAATTAGAACCAGAGGAATAAGAAAAAAGTATGTTTCTTGTCGATTCTGCCGAAACTAAAATTATAATAAGAACAACTATTAAGTCAACACATGCAGGAATTCATGTAGTTTTCTTTTTACTAAACACTATGTACCTATTGCAGATATAAAAATTCAAGGGAATCAAAATCATAGTGAACCAAAGCTAAGTGAATCATATATTAGCCTTCATAGCTAAGAATTCCAGCAACTAGTCGCGACCATTCCCGGCATATCTGGAAGCGTTACTGACGTTAGCCAAGCCCGGCCATTGCAACTGGTCAAATGACGTTTCAGTAGGGATGTGCGCCGTGTTGAATGTGGCACCAGAGGAATCATAGCTTAGCTCTGGACAAACCTTTAACATAGATTTTTTTTTAATTACGTTACACCCAGCAACCATATTTTTTCTTCTAAATAAATAACTTATATTCTAATAATTTCACTCAATTCTATACTTGATTTCAATTCACAACATGTACTTTTTGGGGTAGTCTGTTCTAAAAATGGCGAATGGACGCACCAAGGGAATAAAGTTTCATGTGTTTAATATTTTTTTACAGTTAATTATACTTAACTTAAACAAAAAATAAATCGTGCTCCAGTTAGATAAGGTGCTAATGTAATATATAAAAAATACTGTGGTCAATTATTTCAATTGTGCGGGTACATTATCCTTCTGGACGCTGTAAATTGAGCCTTTCAAGAATCACCCATACCTAAATGGTACCACAATAAGTAATCTATAAATACTTCACAGAAACAGTTTGTTTCGGTACAGAAGAATCGCAAAAGGCGAAAATTTCGCGACACTTGGCTCGAACGAGAAATCCAAATGGCATTTTATCACATTAAAATGTATTTATGTATGAAGATCACTTAGATGTAGATAAGTATCATTCAAGTCGGTACATACCAGCCAGTGGATAGAACAATAAGTTTACATAGAACAAAAGAAAATAACATGTTTAATTCCTAACCTCTTGGATGTGGCCTTAACATTTTAAGAAGGTTCTTTTAAGCTCTATATGGCAGAACACTGTATCTGTATCGTAGAGTGAGCTCTAGGATTACAAAAAAGAAATATTTAGTTTCTGTGCTGTTTTGTTACATTATAATATTAAGTAGTTGGTATATCAGCTATTATGTTAAATTTCAGATGGAAAAAGACACAACTACAGAAGTACAAAATGGGCTTTAAGATACTTTTCACTGATAAGGATGTGTGAACAAAATTTCACTGTCAAAATGATTGCAAGAGAATAAATAATTGAGCCTTAAGGTATGATATGTATTTATTAGAAAAATCATAATACCATTTAGATAATTTTTGTACACTTAAACAATGTTACTTATTTTGAATATTTATTTTTTCAGAACTACAAAGAACTCAAGATGGAGAAACTGTTACAAGTTCTCAAATATCTGCAGAAGAAGCCGTTGCTAATGAAGTCAGGCATTGTCAAAGCGGCTAAGAGAAATACTGTTCTTGAAGATGATAAATCATAGTCATATGTATTGTTTTGAGTGGTCATTTGTCACCTTTTCTGGCTACTAAATCATTAAGCAGTACTGACTTCGACAAATATTAAACAATTACAGCGTCTCAAACATACTGTGCGTTTAATTGAAAATAAACTTGTTGTTTGGTATAATTTTATAGTGACCTATATAAACCTATATAAGTATATGTTAGAATAAGTAAATTATGACTGAATCTAATGTATATTATCCTGTTGGTAGAAAGTTAAATGAGTATTTAAAAAAAAATTGTATTGTAAAGATGACAAGATTTATTAGAAGCTGTATTGTTAATTTGTGCTTACATACAAAAGATTAGTTATTATGTTGCAAGGGAAATGAAAATTTATAACATGAAATTATTTAAATAAAACAATTTAAACAGATTATATTGTGTATATTCATTATTAGAGCCTTCCTGACATGAAAGCATGAAATAGCTATGTTACTATCTAGAACTCAGGGTATAGCCAGCACTTATTATTCACTTTAAAAAGTTGGTTGAAATTATCAATATATTTTTCATAATATGAAAATAATACATTTAAAAAGGTATAAGGCCTCTTACCATATAAAATTTAAGATAAGACACTCAAATCTCAACCATATGAACAAGACAAAAGCATAAATATACAGAGAATCACAATCATTGTTTCGACATACACATTACTTTTGCACGCTAGTGGATAAAATAGACTTTAATGTATATTTTGCATTATAATTATGATTTTTATCACACCATCTCAAGGTGTATGTCAAGCACTCACTACATGTGCCTTTGAAGCTTTGATTGCACAAGCTGTTATTATTCTGTTCCTTATTGGCGCAGCTGTGAATGTTTTTTTCATCGTTACAAGCTTGTCTACTTTTGCCTTAATCTCAGCTGGTTGATCAATGTTAAAACAGTGCAATGAGTAATGTATACCAGTATGTTGATATTTTAGCAATTCGAAATTGTCTTATTTCCTCTCTTTTGCTTCTAAAATAAGTTCATATCATGCCGGTGAACTTGGTCTGTGAGGCACTTCCACAGCTACTGCACAGTGATGTTCTTCAGAGTAGCCCCTACTTTTTAGACAGAGTAGACCTTTTCCAGTAGCACTGTATCGAAGTACATGAAGGCTCCTTGGACCGACGATGGACCCACATCCAAAAAGTAACTGTATGCTCGCATCCTGCAGCCGAAGCACAACTTCGACGTCACATTCGTTGACAATCAGTCACATTGTGCTGCTATGGTGTGGCTCGTACTTTGTGTTCGGGGCACATCTTTGACTGAAACGTTGACTTTTTCATAGAGCGGATTTACACTTTGTACATAACTTAATGCAATTTACAGTCACGTTTCTGTATAGCGTGGTTATTCTTCATATTATTATAGCTTTCACTGACATATTCTACTCTAAAAATGTCTTGCAGACATTATTTGGATCACTAATAAATGGTGCGCTCGTACTCTATAACTCCATATTGTCTTTAGGCCAGTATTATTCATTCTTATTCACCCTTGGCAATATAGTTAGAAAGAGACGACTTTGTTTCGTGACGTTACACGTGACACGTACTTTCGAATCGAGTTCACGTTAGCGAGCTCATACGACTCATGGTGCCGACCGCTTCTGGTAGTTCTATAAGGATCCGCTAGAGGCGCCGTAAAACTTTTCCATACAAATCCGTTACGCATTCGAAAGCGAGTACGGTATTTGTAAACTCATGGTACAGCTACAGTACTTACTTACCATGAGTTAACGTGACCGTACTCGCTATCGAAAGCGTAAATGATTTGTATGGAGAATAGTAATAATAAATATCGCGATAGACCCGTTATAATTTGGTAATTGTTAATTATTAGGTATTTATAATCATACTAATTATAACTAGATCTAGGGAGCTCTGTGAGGGCACGGGGCCCGTGTGCCCTTATAGTAAAGATGGAACTGCAAATACATATTTATACATCCATTTGTACCTTTCTACAGCCATCGACGTGGCATTTTACACAAGACTGAGTATTCACCAAGCATACGAGTATATTAATCCGACGCACACATTTCTCACTCTCCGTCTAAATTCCACCCCAAACCTTATTAGACTCTACCGCAGCTGACCGGTGCTATCTGGTTTGGGCCGGATACGGCCGGTTTTGGCCGGTTTTCGCCGCTTCGCTCCGCTTGATACGCGGTCGGAAGCGCTCGTGCAAATTCCTAAGCAACTAGAATTTAGATTTCGACGTGTTGGATTAATTAATGATAGTTTGCTACGTGTGATATTCTAATTAGATTTAGAAATGTTTGGAAATATAATTTCGAATTAAGATTTGTGACTTTCGAAATATGTACTTAACTACCTACTTATATCATAAAACAGCATCTATGCAAATTTCACCTTTCTGTTACTGGCAGAAACTTTTCTAACTTTGTATAATTTCATATGAGATAAGAAAGCACCTTAATCTCACGAAACTGTGGCCATCGCGCAAATTACTGTTATAAGACAGCGTTGAAAAATACAGTCTTACACGTATCGTCCATTTTATATCCAAAAATGCTAGTCTCATAATTAAAGAACTGCATTTCAAAACCCCCACGAGACAATCTTAATGAATTCGTTCCTTAAATTCAAAATTTGTAAAGGCTGAGTAAAAAAAGTTATCTACATCAAAGTATGGCAACCCTTAATGAGTATTTTGATGATAATCAAATAGCAGCATATTAGAGAGCAAGGCGCGACTCCGGAAGGGCTCAGGGCTGACAATGCCAAGTCCGCCGCGAGCGTACACTAATTGTCTAAGTGCATAATGAACTTGTTTGCGACAACCCTAGAACCTACTTTGGGGCGTCGAGAAACTTTGCACTGTGCGACGATTGTGGAGAGTTGAAACTGGAATGTTTAATTTGTAACTGACAACCCTACATTATAGGGTTGACGCGTCGTATGATTTTGAACCTCATGGGAGTAAAATAAGGTTTTTCTAATGATGAAGGTTGATGTAGGATGTGATATTGAGAGATCTTGTCGCCCTTCTTGGTGCATGTGCACACTTGCCTTGTTCCACGGGTTAATTAGAAAGTTTGTCTTTCAAAAATGGCTGCCGTTCGTTTGAAGAGTGACAAGTTTTGCGTCGTTATTTATTCTACGTGCGAAGAAAATTATTTAATTTAAACTTGGTTTTGCGGAGGTGTAAACTAGAAAATGATATCTTTTCATGAGCGAGTAGAAATGCGGTGTTTTCTTCATATTTTTTTATGGGGATTGGAAAAAATAAGTTTTTGCACGATGCTCCTTTTGCGAGGGATTTTTGCGTCTTCATTGAAATTTAAGCTACAGTCGTGCTTATTGGCTATCTGTGAATGGAATAGTGGGGTTAAAGTACGATCGCAGCACACGTCTTATAAAAATGCAACTTAGAAGGGGGTTAGGAGAAGAGGTGCGGGTTTATTATGTATTTCGAAATTAGAAGTTAATATCACACTGTGCTTTCATTCAAATACAGTTTGATACGCGGGAAGCGGGAAGCGTGGCACTATACGAATTTTAGGATTTAAATGAGGCGCAAATTTGACGTGACCGGGTTTAGATTTATCTTAGAGATGTATGTCAGGGTGTTTAATTTATCCAAAAGTTTGATTTTGATGTGACTACCCAAAAGACAGATGTGCCAAATTTTCAGCTAAGTCATTGGAAAATTTTCAATTATTTTTTTTTCACCAAAGATAGAATATTTTACCCTATATGGGCCACAATTAGTATGGGTACGTTAAATTGCTAATATTTTGTTTAATTGATATCGAAATGCCTCGCCACATCAACACCAAGTAAAATGCGTGTCAAATAATTAACTTGGTTTGCAAATTTCATGAATGTCAAGCTTAGTTCAAACACACTTCAATTGTAAGCTGTAGCACTAAATAGGAAATGTAAACATTCACTCCCAAATATATATAAAGTGGTAATGTTCGTTCGTCGACTAATGAGTGGGTGAAGGCGGGCGAGGTCACAAAATTGCCTATTTTCGCACGGTGTGATTACGACGTGTTTTGAGCACGGGTGCATTGTCATACGGCACGATTTAGCTCGCGATTTTGACTTATTACAACGAGAGTTAAGTAGTGTAAATGCAAATGCATATCAGCTAATAAAATTGTTAAATCATAGAAAACTAACTGTTTTATTTTATTGACAATGATAGCTGGAAAGTTACCGGAACGTCAGGGAGGCTCAAATAATCAATACCCGCGATATAATCCATTTAAATCATTTTATCTAAATGTGTGACAATTGCGAAAACCGAAGAAAATATTAACTGTTTAATAGTTAATATTATTTGGCTATTATCATGACGACCCAATAGAATTAGGGCAAACTTTTAAAATTCCAATGAAAATTGTAGTAGATCTGCAGTCAACCATCCCTTGTGTAGTATTTTTGTTTATGTTTCGCTACAATACATATAACTTTTAACGCTTGCTGTTGTGGACTCGAAGAAATTGCATTCTTGTTGAGGCGTGCTGTAAAGATTATATTCGATTCAAATCAAATTCAGTTAAATTCAGTGTGAATCAAATTAAGGTACCTACAACAGTTGTTTCCCAACGCTGCACTTAACGGGGTCTTGTACAGCGCGATTCGTTTTTAATTCGTATGACAGTGGACCCGCGCACCGTGGGTGTCGCAAATTGCCGTCGCGAGTCGCGCGGCAAATTAGCCGGTTTGTTTCCGCGCTTGTGTGTGGCAGCCTTTATTTAGAGGGCGTGTGCGGTCGCCCTAATACGCGGTTTCTGGTTACGAGCGTTTAAACTTCGGTTTTGGAGACTAATTGTTTTTTTGCTAGTTCTTTGTTTGTATAAGATCGATACATAAACAACAGAAAAATAACGTTACTAAATGAACTGTATCCAACTTAGACTTAAGTCGAAATGTCGGTATAATTCGTTTTGGTGTGAATTCTTCCATTTGATCGTACAAAACTCATAAGTCACATCTTACTTAATAATTATTAATAAGGGTTTAAACTCACATACAAATTGTCAGGAACGGCCTGACATGTTTCGAATATTTGATATATGTGACATTATAATAACAGCTTGTGATCCAAAACATCAAAGTTTAAAGTTTATTTCTCCCTTGTGATTTTCCGGAGTACGTTTGCAAACATTTCTATAGATCTTTGAAATACCTATAGCATCAAAAGAGAAGAAACATAGAAAATAAGAAACTACATAGTGACAAAGTTATGAGGAACAAAAAAATAATCAAAATTTCAAGAACAAAACTTACACATAATGCACAAACGAACTTGCTTCATATAAAACGTCATGTTACTTGTACAAAACACATAAAACAAACTAGTACTTACCATATCAAGATCTCCAAATTAAATACAATGTTTGAACACAATGCGAGCGATATCAGATCGCCGGAAACTTCAAATATAAAACACAAACAAAAGAAGTCGAGTACCCGTTCTCAGAGTACTTGAGACCTTACATCGAGTACCTGTTTTGTAATCGATATATGAAATGCAGGTATTGTTTTCATTTTATTGTACGGTTTTTAGTGTTGGCTGATGAGAAAGTTTTTAATGATTACGATTTCTGTGGCGCTATTGCTAAAAATATGAGTTCCTTTTCCACTGTCATTGCGAGCTTTTGGTTTTGGTTTGCAAAAATGCGTACGTAGTTAGGTGGCCTTTCCCTTTGCCTGCCACTGTACGGTACCCAAATGATAGCTATTCAGTATACTTTAACCTATGATTGGAACACGTATTACAGCTACTTTAATAATGTCAGTTACGATCTTTAGCGGACATATCACTAAGTACTCCTTTTCCCATACTATCAGTTTACGTCAATTGCTGGTAACTATGGCTTCGGATCCAAACGAGGTGCAAACTTAACGTAGCATTGAGATTTCGTTCTCGTCTGTTTCTTCCGCCAAAACTTAACCAACATTTGCAAAATTTAAGGAACTGAGAGGGAAGAGAATGTTCTCTTTCGGACCGTTGATTTTTGCAAGACTTAACTCTATATTTGTGTACTAGGCGTCCGTTTGTGGAGGAATTTAGCTAAAAAAAAACAGACGCTTAGTTTCATCACACCGAAACGGCTGGACAAAATTTAACCAAGTTCGGTACTGGCATAGCTGGACATCCAAAGATAGGATACTTTTATCCAACAAAGGTATTAAAAAAATCACTTTCTAGTTTGTAATAAAATATCAACAGGCAGTGTCATATTTAGCAGTTCGGATACAACTTGAAAGTTAAATAAAGAATTTTACTTCCGAATGCAGTAAATCCGAAATTGTTCGGATTCACGGTCAGCAGGAGGGGGCAAATCGAATCATGCGCCAAATTGAGCGCTAATTCGCACCCGTGGGAGCCGCGGGCGACCAGGCTGTAGGGGCACCCCGCGACGTGTAGTGCTAGGACATGTCCTGAGAGGCTAGCGCTATTTGCCGACAATTCGTTTTAATTTAATATTGTTTGGCAAGAATTCAACTGCTTCAATACAATTGATTTTCAAATTGTCAAATTAGAATAAAAATGTATGTATCTCAATAAAAAAAAAACTAAAACAATGTGCACGGTACACAGTAGTAAGTAGGTTTAAGGTCTAACTCTATTTCCGGGTTCAATTTCACTTATCTTTATTTTGTGTAATACCACGGACATGTAGCCGTTCTATCGTTAAATATATCTAAACAACAATATTAAAGTTGTTCTCAGAAAAAGATCACGCACAAACGTAAACTGGGGCCATACGAAATGCCAAGCCTTTTTGGTACGAAGCTTACACTCTCCAAACAAGTGAAATATTTAGGGATAACCTTAGATGATAAACTGATCTGGAACAAACATCTTGAGAACAGATTTAACAAAGCCACAGTCGCCTTCTGGCAATGTCGAAGAATGATAGGCAAGAGGTGGGGTCTTGCCCCACGTATCATTTTGTGGCTATACAAGACAGTAATAGTACCTATGATCAGCTACGGAGCAGTAGTATGGTGGCCCAGAACGCAGCTAGCATGTGCGATTGCCGGCCTGCAGAAAATACAAAGATTAGCATGCACGGCAACAACAGGCTGCATGAGGACTACCCCTACAGCAGCACTAGAGATAATGCTAGGTCTCACGCCACTGCACATACACATACAAAGAGAAGCAGCCGTCACGGCGATGCGACTAAAAAGCCAAAATCTATGGACGAATAGCAATACCCAACACACAAAGATCTACAGTGATATGATCACAAAATTCCCAATAATGGAAGCACCAATCGACAAGATACCTAAGACTATAACCTGTAAGAAGGAATACGTCATACTCCTAACTGAAGACCCAAAAGAGGGGCTAAACCTAGATGACCTGAGAATCTTTACAGACGGGTCAAAGACTGAAAATGGAACGGGCTGTGGTGTATTCTCGGAGGATTTGAGTATTCACATCTCTAAACCCCTAGGTATACACAACACGGTATTCCAGGCAGAATGCGTAGGAATAATAGAAGCCTGCAACGCTATAAAAAGACGCCAGGTTCAAAACACAAACTTACGTATACTATCAGACAGCAAATCCGTACTACAAGCACTAGACAGTGATAAATGTACCTCTGCTCTAATAGACGAATGTCATCGCAGCATCACAGAGGTGTGCAATGACAAAAATAAGGTAACATTACAGTGGATAAAGGGACACAGTGGCTCGAGAGGCAATGATGCAGCGGACGAACTGGCCCGTAAAGGATCAGAGACATCAACATGCGGACCAGAGCCAATAATACCCCTACCACAATCTTACATATACAATACAATAAACCAATATTCAATATACCAACACCAAAAATACTGGGAAGACATAGGAACGTGTAGACAGACGAAAGAAATTCTTCCGAATAGGAACCACAAACTCACCACAATCTTACTGAGAATCCACAGGAACCAACTACGCAAAATAGTAGGAATAATAACGGGACATAATACTCTGAACAAACACCTTTTCAATTTAGGGATAACAGATAGCCCTCTATGCAGGGCATGCATGGAAGCAGAAGAAACCACCAAACATATTCTACTAGATTGCAAACAGGTAGAAGTATACAGGACGAAGTACCTAGGATCCCCAAGTACCGTACACGACGCCACAAGCAACATTAAAGCTTTGATAAGGTTTGTCGAGGAGTTGGGGTGGTTGGAGTAGCGCTACCCCCTTTTCACGCAAAATAGGCACGTTTGGATGTCGACTTGCGGAAAATGCCCAGCGCAACTAACTAACTAACTAAAGATCTGGCATAGAAACTAGCATAGTTATATTTACGTAGTAGGTACTTATCTTCCTTTCTTTTTCGGGGTGAAAATGCTTTACGCATAGGGGTATGCGGGTCATTGTCAGATTTAGGTGCGCGTCTTTCCGGTGGACATTTGCGAAATTAAGGATTCCAGGGCCTTATTTTCTGATTCAATGCCTGTGTGAATAAAGAAGATTCCCTCTTTTATAATCCGATGTAATGCCACATAACCTAGATTCATACAAGCTCTTAACTTTTGACCACCGAAGGGACGAATTTTGTTTTTTGAACTGACAATGACCCATGCAGGGATAAGCCGGGGGGCTTGGGGAGCCCGTTTGGGGTTATATAGGACTCCCACCTCCAGATCTCTCACCTAGCGAAAAGGAGGGAAGGAGCCTACCTACTAAACACACTCCGGCATTTCCCGCACCTGCTGTTAATGGGCGCGTCATGGGATTGCGGCCATTTCACCGCGATGCCCCCCAGGTACTTACCTACCTAGTTTAACTAGCACACGAAAATAAGGCGCCTTATAAAAAACCGCAAAAATAATATTATTTGAAATAGGTAATGTTAATTATTAATTCATAGCAAAAGTACTCGATCGATGTGAATAAATTGTCTCACCAAACATAAAAGAGACAGTCTCCGAATCCACTCAAATCCTACTAACCCCATAATCAAAGGCTCCCTCTAGCGTCAGTACCCAAACATCACCCCATGAGAAACCGCGCTCACCACTCGAAGATGTAATCGCGCCATTTTTTTGTTTTCTCTTTTCAAATTTCGAACACAATTGTTTTCTCTACGCGGCCAGTATTTTTTTATATTTTTCTTTTTTAAATAGGGTCTTGAAGTGTTTTTCGAGTGGCCATGGATATTGAGAACCTCTTCAATTGGAAAGGGTCTGCGTAGTGCAATGTCGGTCTTCATTGTTAGTAATATAAAAATCATAATTATTTTTTTGACGAAGTCTTAACTTTATAAGGCGTGCTTGAGAAAATATTAAATGTATAATAGCATTACGTAGCATAAAACTTAGCAAGAAATAATTATACTTTGACATTAATATGAGTAAAGGTATAGTACGTTTTCAAAGAACGCTAAGTAGTACTCTTAACATTCTGTATTTCAATACTTACTGTTTTTGAAACGATGGTTTCGTTTATTTACTTTTTTTTATTAAATTGCTGTATGTTTATTACTATACTTATTGTGATATTACAGATGACAGAAATGTAAATAGAAAGAGAGGAAGGATCCGGAAACAAAAGCGTGAATGTTATTGTGTAACGAAATGAGACAGCGGCGGTATTCTGAATACGAAGAGCGATTGTAAAACGACTCTGAAGCGATTTAACACTCGTAATTAGATTAGACAAAACCAAACCTGTGGGATGGATACATGAGTCATGATGGATAGTCCGTCATGTCCGTTTATCCAGATTTCCGGCTGTTCTCGCCTGCATGTCGCATTTCTCAACCGTTCGTGAAGTTGAGCCAGTTTTTCTGTTTTTTTTTTTTTTTTTCAAAATGGCGTAGACATGAAATGAAATAATTACCTAACTTTATTCTGTAAGTAGGCCACAAGGGCACTTTTACATGTCTGAGTCTACCGGCATTTCCCAATCGGGGTAGAAGTTGTAAAAAAAATTGGGCAAGTGCGAGTCCGACTCGCGCATGAAGGGTTCCGTATCTATATATATGTATATATAGGTATAACAAGTTTGTTGTATGGGAGCCCCCCTTAAATATTTATTTTATTTCATTTTTAGTATTTGTTGTTATAGCGGCAATAGAAATACATCATCTGTGAAAATTTCAAGTGTCTAGCTATCACCGTTCTTGAGATACAGCCTGGTGACAGACGGACGGACGGACGGACGGACGGATGGACGGACGGACGGACGGACAGCGAAGTCTCAGTAATAGGGTCCCGTTTTTACCCTTTGGGTACGGAACCCTAAAAAGTAATATTTCAGCTGTTTCGTAAAATTATCGCAAGGGCTACAGCTCACGGAGCGACTAATTAATAAGATAAAAGGAGTAAATCCATTATATTTATTGCAGAACTATTATGTACACAAGATACATCTATTTATTGATCATTGTCGGGTAAATCTATGACTATACTAGTAAATCAAAAATAGTCAAAACCCTTCAATTTGTTTTGTTGTGAGGAAGCCGCAAAGCAAAGATGCCAGCAAAAAAATCGATTCAGTGACCTCCAAATGGCCTAAATATATATTTTTTTTAATTATCCTAAATAGTTATTACTATTTTATAATGGATTGAATTCAGTTGGATTCCCACCGCTTGCCAGAATACACCCGCGCGTCAAAATCCTGACGCGGGCAGATAAGCGAACTTTTCCACCGAGGGATAAAAGTTATCAATTTAAAATAAATGAGACGCCGCCTGTCGGTTTGTTCGCGTTTTAAATTGACATTGAGGGCTTTTGTAACGTCGTGGTACATGGCAGTTATAACACGGACTTTACACCTCGTTTGTATACGGTGATATATATTTCAGGATGTAACGTAGGCTATTTTTCATCCCAAAAAAATCAAGTTTTCCTGTGGGTTGACTGGGTAACACCGCGGAGTGCAGCTAGTACATAAATAAAGGGATATATCAAAACCCCACCTTATCATTAACAATGAAAAAAAAAATCAAAATAATCGGAAGTGAATTTCTTCCATACTTTCCATTGAAACGAACAAAACGCGTAAAGGCACAAAGGCGTGGTGAAGAAGCCCCCGGCCCACGTAATGACCGGCTGGGCCCATTTCCGGTCCACCGGAAGTGACGTGGCGGCAGGAATGGCGGCCAACAGTAGCCAATAGCGGTTTTGTAACAAATCACAATTTGTTGTGTTATTGTGGCTGTGAATTTTATTATAAGACTAGTTTTTAGGATCCCGTAAGTATATATACAGCGTAAGTAGCTTACTTAGTAAAAAAACGACGCGTTTGGCGCAGTTTGTAGACACCTGCCTACTGAGCCGGCGGTCCCGGGTTTGAATCCCGGTCAGGGCAAATATTTGTGTGATGAACTCGAATTGTGTGCTTGTGTCATGAAAGTTCTATGTATTTAAGAATATATTTATCTATATAAGTACGTATATCGTCGTCTAGTACCCATAACACAAGCCTTCTTGAGCTTAATTTGGGACTAGATTTGTGTGAGTTTGTCCGTTATTTATTTATTATTCATTTATTAATAAGCAAGGATCGTAAAATGCGAGCAAAATCGTTTGAAATGACGTATGACAATGAACTAGTGACGATTAGCCCTTCAAGGAATTTTGCTCGCATTTTACGAATCCTGGTCACGGCAGCACCCGGCCAAATCGAAGAAATCATCATCACTTACTTGGCTTTAGTTTGCCGTTGCGATGCCCGTACAAGGCGGGAATAACATTTTTTATGCTACACGAAAAAACAGTTAACTTTTATTCTTGGAGAGGGGTTATTCCTAGATATTAACGAAAATTCAACTTTTTTGCCCCATGCCCCATTAAGCGCCTGTTGATTTTCACTGAGCAACATGTCAGTACCGCCATAGGTATCATAGCAATGAATGAGATTCGGTAACACATCACCGTCTCGTGAAGTTATAAGAAGGTGGCTGAAGGCTCTCTAATATTGCATTTAACCCCTTCAGGCAATACATTTCCAAAATGCATCACTACCTACATAGTATGAAAACAAAGTCGCTACTGTCTGTCTGTCCCTTTGTATGCTTAGATCTTTAAAACTACGCAACGGATTTTGATGCGGTTTTTTTAATACACAGAGTGATTCAAGAGGAAGGTTCATATGTGTAACATAATTCATGCGTAATTTATCAGCTTTGCACCCGTGAGAAGCCGGGGCGGGTCGCTAGTAATTAGTTTAAGCACGAAATTTTTATCAATCAAGAACTACTAAATAAGTCAAGTACTAATTGACCGAGCGAGCGCAGCTACTCCACTTCAGCTTGGCCAAAATATCTTTCGTCTCTCTGGATTTCCAGGTGTTCTCATGTACATTCTTCTGAAATTCTCGTGAAATTTGCGAGTACATTCAATAATAATACTTAAAGATATGTGATTTGATTCTTCGATATCACCCCTTTTTAAATCCCTCCGATTACTCTTGCTATCCTGTTCATACAAAATAAAATATGACCAACAAAACAATACACGTCATCTCAACAAAAAGCCATGAAAAGGCACATATCAGCCTTCAGCCAAAAAGAAGTCATCGCGTTATTCACAATTCTTTCTTGTGTCAGTTACTTCGCGATTTTGAGCCTTATTTCTTTGTGTTACGGTATGGTGGGGGAGTTGAGGTGGTCCCGTCCACAATGACCGCTTTCAGCGGGCGGATGCAGGTTTATAGGGTTCCGTACCTAAAAAAAAAGAAAGAAAATCGGAACCTTTATAAGATCACGTTGTTATCCGTCCGTCCGTCCGTCTGTCAAGAGCTCAAGACCCTTTATCACAAGAGCGCGTGGAGGTATCGAGTAGAAATTAAAACCATAATACTTAAGTATACAGGCCCTTGAAGGTGTAAAAAAACAAACTCCTAAAGTTGCGACCGTTTATGCCGCAAGAAAATATTTCGACACTTTAGATGCCCATCTAAATTTATAGGGTACTTTCCGTTGGCCTATAAGTATGAAATTCGGCAAGTAATACCGTCTTATACTACAAGTATTGGCAAAAATCTGAAAACCATCTATTTTATCTCAGTAGCAGTAGAATGGAAACATACTCCGTCGAGAGCGCTGTGCACAGCGCCACCTATCGGGCGAAGTCCGCGACGCAGCGGCGGCGGAGAGCCGGCCGCGCCCGCGCCTGGCAACACGCGCCGCGTCCTTGACAACCGATTAGTCAGAGAAAAATTACTGGATACTAACTTTGAGGAACTATTGTCCATTGAATGCCCTAACGAACTGTATACAGCGTTCTGTAACCTATTTATTAATATTTATAATGATAGTTATAAGATTGTTCAAGTAAGCGCAAACAGAGATAAAAAAGTATGGATTAACTCTAAGCTGAAATCCATGATTAAAGAGAGAGATAGACTATTTGAAATATGGAGCTATGAACCAAATAATATGTTAAAGCGTATTACATATACAAAATATAGAAATAAATGTTTTAAACTTATATCTAAGGCAAAAAGTGATTACGATAAGAAGAGTATCTTAGACTGTAATAATAATATAAAGAAAATATGGGACAAAGTCAATACCATGTTAGGAAACGACAAAAAGTCGTTAGATACAGTGATACTTAATAATATGAAAACAAAAGGTAATATTAAGAATATATGCAATGGATTTGCGGAAACTTTTTCTAGTGAAATAGATCTCATTAAACATAAGTGTAATGACAAATGGTTGGATAGGAAAGAATACGCAAAAGAGTCAGAAGTGTGTATGCGGTGGCAACCGGTGAGTAGTAAGGACATGACGCGAGTAATTAATAGTATGAGCTCTAAGAAGTCTCCGGGTTGCGATCACGTACGCATGCGCGACTTGAAAACAGCATGTGACCAAGTAAGTCCTGTCTTAGCTAAGTTAGTTAATATGTCAGTAAGCAAATCTTGTTTCCCTGAAGGCCTTAAACAAGCAATAATTCGTCCAATACATAAGAAAGGTGACTGTAAATCATATTCCAACTATAGACCCATTGCGATACTTTCTAGCATAGACAAAGTAATTGAAAAGTGCATAGTCAACCAATTAGGATCATACTTACAGAAAAATAATATCTTAAATAAGTGTCAACATGGATTCCAAAAGGGCAAAAGTACAAGCACATTACTATCAAATTTTACTAATGAAATAAATGGTTATTTAGCAAACAAAAAAGTAGTTGTAGCTGTATTTTTCGACTTTCGGAAAGCATTTGACACCCTACAGACCAATACACTAATCGAGGCCGTGCGGGAGTGCGGGGTGGGCCAGCCACTGAGCCAGTGGTTCAGTGACTATCTCACCGCGCGCTCTTACCGCGTGAAGGTGGCGTCGACGCTGGGTGACGAGCGGGCGGTGCGGTGCGGGGTGCCGCAGGGCTCGGGATGCGGCCCGGTGTGCTACTTGCTGCACGTGAACAGCCTGTGCGGCGTGCTGCGGCACTGCTCCCCGCACATGTCCGCCGATGACCTGTGCGTGCTGCGCGCCGGCGCCGCGGCCGACCTCGCCGACACCTGCCGCTCGGCACAGCAGGACGCCGACGCCGTAGTCAAGTGGTCGCACGATAATGGTATAGTGTTAAACGCAGATAAAACAAAACTAATCATTTTACATTCACCTTATTTAAACCCTTCCTGTTCGCCAGAGCCTACAATAGTTACACATGACTTCTCCTGTTTCCATAATAATCTAGTTCCATGCCAATGTAAGCCAATTGAGCGTGTAAAATGCATCACTTACCTTGGCATGAAAATAGATGAAAACTTCTCATGGTCATCTCATATAGACTATATTTGTAGTAAATTAAGAGTCCTACTTGGTAGGTTTTATCATCTAAGCTATAGAGTCCCAACAAGCACCCTAAAATGTATATGTGTCACTAGTAGAATCCATTATAGGTTACTCTCTGGATAGCTATGGCCTCACTTTTAAAACGAATTTGGAAAAAATAGAAAGATTACAAATTAGATTCCTCAAGCTATTAGTAAACAATAAAACTAAAAATAAATATAAAAATGATTATTACAAGTTATTTAAAGTATGTAAAATTCTTCCGGCAAGCCTAAAACACAAATTTAATACTTATTATCAGTCAATCAACACGGTAATCAAGAGAGTAACCTATCTAAAATGAGCCATAACCATGGCACCAAGTCCGTAGCTGCAGGTAAGTATGCTGTACCCAGAGTAAGCAATTACTACGGGGACAGGCTCATCGAAAAGCGCTTACCATATTTACTTAACGCCTTACCTGCGGCTATTAGGACAGAATCAAATAAAAATAAGTGTAAAAAAGCTGTACTAAAATACTACCTAGACAGTATTTAACTTAATTAAGTCAAAAGTTTGAGCTAAAATTGTATAGATATTTGCCACTTACCTACCTACATTATCATTAATTAAGATTTAGATTTTATTACTTGAGTATTATAGAAAGGATCCCACATTCAAACTGTGAAAACAGTTTTGTGGGACGATGTACCTTACCTGACATGTTCTTGACATTTGAATAAAATATATAAATAAAATAAATTTGTGATTAAATTATAAAAAATATAGTCTTTATTTAAAGTATGTAAAACAGTTTCCCAACGGTAAAGTTAAGTTTGTCGCTCAGTACCTACAGTTTATCTTTTCGTTAGAGCAATATGCAGTGTTTTCATAGTTCGCACGGAACCCTCGGTGCGCGAGTTCGACTCGCACTTGACCGGCTTTTTTGACAAATGGCCAGCTGGGCGATTTGTCTCGTGTGGGGCGGTGGGGCAAAGATTTTGACATTATTTTATAGACTTGCAACTTCACAATCTGTGGAAATATCACCTATTTTAGGCGAAGCTTGCTGTGTATCTGCAGCAACTGCTGCTACTGCACTTTATGAATAGTGCTCTGTTACACTTTACTTTGTTAATTTGGACAACATAATGTAAGTCAGTATATTATGCGCTATAAGCACGCCCTATTTTAGTCACCAATTTAGGTATTTAATTGTTGTCTTTTATTCCTTACAATCGTCTTCATTATTGAAGGTCACGTCCAGATTTTACAATGCTCTTCTCACTTACTCTTATAAAGAGGTGGTAAAGATTTGAACTTTATGTTGTAGATGTGCAATTTCACAATGTGCGAGAATACGACCTATTCTAGATGGATCTTAATGTGGTGGTGAGCTGTCGTGAACAGTTCCAGAGTAAGGATCAGTCACCTGAAGAGCCAAGCATGAACCACCTGACTGGTTAGCGCTCTGAAAACAAAGAGCTGTAGAGCATACTTACATAAATTTTTTTTTACTTTGATAGTCGTTTTTTCTTTCATCTGGCTCCTCATTACCAAGAATCGAGATCACTGAAACGAGCCTAAAATATTTATATTTGAGGCTTCCAGTCAGACAATTCGCCTTCACTGATTCTAGTATAATAATTTAAATATCTTTGTATTCTCTAGCCCTCCGTATATTCAGAAACGCTGATAGTGCAGTATCCTAAAATCAGCCTCACTGAGGCTAACCGAATTGACCTAAAAAACACCAGCAAATAAATTCCAATCCTCGTTAGGTATACCTTCTTTGCCGCCTCGCCCAGTATGGTTGCTGAAAGGATGTTATGATATTATATCATTTTTCGTCCACAATGCGGCTTCCGGGCCTAATGCGACCATTCCCGTAATGCTCCCGGATTATTTACATTATGGGACCTTTGTGGGGTTGATTTTTAGGAATGAATGAAAGTATTCGTGTGGCGTATTAATTCTTTATGTGTTGGCTGAGCTTGAAACGAAAAATACCTATTATTGTTGGACATTCATTTGTTGTACGTGTACTCCGTTGATGTCATCAATTTTTCTAGTAATTACAATATCAACTTTATTAATAATGCTAGCGTTTATACCGAACTCCCAAACGATAGATTGACGACGCGGTTTGCTCAGTTTGTAGAGACCTGCCTACTGAGCCGGCGGTCCCGGGTTCGAATCCCGGCCAGGGCAAATATTTGTGTGATGAACTCGAATATTTGTGCTTGGGTCATGGTTGTTCTATGTATGTAAGTATATATTTATCTATATAAGTATGTATATCGTCGTCTAGTACCCATAACACAAGCCTTCTCGAGCTTAACTTGGGACTTGATCGATTTGTGTGAGGTTGTCTGATATTTATTTAGGTCAGATGCAGCCCTAGCAGGTGTGGCCCGAACCGAAGGTGAGGCCTAAGATGGAGCATGCTTGGCTAGAAGATGGCTATACACTCTCGACTTGAAGAGATCCAAGTAATATTTTTCAGGGAACAGGTGCGCAGGAAGAGAGTTTCATTCCTTAGCTGTCGTCATAAGGAAAGTAGACGCAAAGCGTTTCGTACGAATCAGTGGTATATCGACAACATAAGGGTGGAATCCAAGGCTTTAAGAATTACCGCCCGTAGTTTATCATTTCAGCCATAGGACGTCTGCTGGACACAGGTCCTCAATAGACTTCCACATGGGCCGGATAGCAGCGACCCGCATCCTGCGAGTCCCCGCAACTCTAAACAGGCGTCCGACCACCTTGCGACCACCGTCCTACACTGCGCTTGCCGGTACGTAGTCTCCACTCGAGAACCTTTCTGCCCCAACGGCCATCGGTTCTTCGAGCTACGTGCCCCGCCCACGTAAAATAAGTATTGGACAAAAATTAAGCGAAATAGATGGCACCCGTTGTGAATTGCACCCCAGTTTCACTGTTGCAGATGATAGGGAATTTTAAGGCCGTATAAATTCTTCCAGACACCATAACAACCTTCGTTTGTCCATTTAATTCCATTACCTCTTACAACCCCAACAATCCCATAAACTGAAAACACTCATCATACTAAAACCGGTTTAAACTCGTTCACCATTCAATCCACTCAGTGACTCGTTCACTTCGCATTACTGAAGTGAATGGTTTGAGACAAAGTTGCCTCTTCCAACTCAATCACTTTGTTTCGAATTACTCTCTCTTGATTACAGTGCGTGTTGTGAGAATTGGCAACAAATTGCGTCACTGATCAAAGATGAAACTCAATCCAAAATCACCTTGCCAGATAAAACAACGCAAGATGTATATGCATGGGCTAGAAATTACCAACAGTTTGAAACCGTCGGATGAGAAAAGTTGTCATAATGCTACGCATAGTGCTACGAAGTCTACGAAATCTTCGTAGCTGCTACGCTTTCTCACCTCCCATTCCCATTACTATGTAGTGTACGTAAGAGTTGACAGAAGACTTATTCATTATAACACTATTATTATATAATAGTAAATAAATAAATAATAAATTAAAATTCATTTATTTCGAGTATCAATGGGACTCATAATCACAACACAATATAAAAAAAAATTATGTAGTCGTGATCGTAAAACGTGGCATGTTTTCTTACTTATATAATACTAGCGAATAATATTTAAACTTTCTTTTCTTGCAAACTGAACAGTGGTATTTTTAATATTTTCTTCGGTTTTCGCGACTGTCACACATTTAAATAAATCAATTTAAGTGGATTATATCGCGTATATTCATTATTTGAGCCTCCCTGACGTTTTGGTAGATTTACACCGTTGTTAAAGGTTATCTGAGAAAAACACAATTTCTCTCTGTTCAAGTTAGTTGGTGGTATTTCTGCCAATCCACTGAAACCGCACTATACTGTCTTATCGTCCAATGTCTAATGGATGAGCAATAAAGTGGCGACGCCCCGCGGGACCAGTCTAACTAGCCCATTTATAAATAATTCATACATTGACATGGAACAAATTTTTTACAAACTTAATTTAACTTACAAAAAGTTAAATAAATGTAACTTAATAATAATCTTACATAGTATGGAACTTGGAGGATCCGAAAATACGTCGAAATTGAAGAACCGGCTGTAGTAAAGAGAGACACACATACGTATCTTAAACTATAACTAAATTTCTCGCCGTCTTTTATAATCAGTACAAAAAGTATAAAGCCATATTGCCCTAAGGGCGGTCCCCTAAGCCTCTTACGCCGGGTAATTATGTCCGGATGTCCGGACATCCGCCGGATTAGATACGGCTAAGTGTTTTGTGACTGATGTGACGTATGTTATGACGTGTGTGACGTCATTACCGTGAGTTATTGATATGGGAGTAAATGTTTGTTTTGAATACCGACTTAAATAAGTTTCAGTAACAAAAACTTTTGTGACAAGTTTTATAACCAACTGTACTTTTCATTGAACGTCCACTAATTGCTCACTGAGACGATTCTAAAGACCCCAAACTCGGTAGGATATCTTTATCTAGTACACAGTTTCTAGGGCCACCTTCCGACTCTATCATCAGGAAATCCCATTTACGGCCAAGGGTGCCGTAAACATATTTTACTTTAAGTCAAACCATTTTATTATTAACGGTTATGATTACTTTTATATAACTTTCAGCAACTTTCATACACTTAGTAATAAATAATTCGGCCTTCAAATTACCACAAAAATCCCATTATAATGCCCTCTTGATCTTATTACTCTCCTAAGTAGCCGGATTATCATAAAACAACGATAAACGCCCATTTGTCCGGTAAATAAACCAACAAATAAAATAAATATCAGTATAAACATCTTCCCCTAAATAATGGGGGCCTAATGTATCGCACAATGGTGCGAATCGCTGCCAAAATGGACAAAATGAATGGAAGAGTATTACCGACGTGTCAAATGACTCGGAACGAGCGTATAGTTTTGTTTATATGTTTGCTGTCTAATGGGGAAGTTAGTTTGTGACAGATTATGCGTAAAATTGTTTTACCCTTGAGAATTATGTGGTGTAATGGTGTTTAGGCTATAAAATTGACAAGTTGATAGTTTCTTAGAGGGTACGTCACTTATGTCTTACCTATCTAATAAATTTTTAGCAGGTACTTATTGTGTTGGTTTTGTCAAATACAGAACAATAAATAGCCATGTTTCTCACTCGTATCTACATACATACATAGATAATTTAGTCAAACAACATTTTTTTAATGATATCATTATATTATTATCTGCCTTTAACGATAAAATCGTTTTTTGTTTTATAAATACTAACTATAACTTAGAATACTTACAGGCATTGGAGAAATTTAATTATCTTTAACTTGAATAATAATTATATTTTTTTAAATACTAAAAGAGCCTTCTCGATTCCAAACATGTATTTTATTCGAATTTACGTTCTTTAGTACATTTATAGAGGATATTACAAAATCTAATTCAACACCAAATTACAACTTAAAAACGCAAACACGTTTCACTTAAACAAATCTATTAACCAAATCATTTTTCCGACGCACCCCAACGCAACGAGCAAACAAACAAACAACGCAATTAAATTAAACACCCGAACGGCAGATGTTCAAACATACAAAACCAACACTAATTCTTATCATTCACTATTCCATTAACGTCTGTTTGCAATTAGCCCATCGATTATTTACAAAAGTTCTCTACAGTTTACAATCGTAAATTGTAATTTTACAATAGCAGAGTTAAAATCGCGTAAAGTAGCTAATCATAAATTGTATTTGGAAAAGCTGTTTTGATCATTACTTTTTCCGCCGCGTTACACTTATGGACCATCGGGTCATTGAAAATATTAAGGTATTGAGCTATTGAGTAATTGTAGCAACTGATTTCTAGTTTCTAAGTGACATAGGTACATTTAATATAACTGTGTTATCATTATCAAACCGAGGCTAAAATTTTAGGCGTTAGGCAAGTTAGTTAGTGTGTACTATAGTTAGTTAGTAAGTAAGTGTTAAAATACTTAAGAGGCCTTATTCCTTTTAAATTTTTTTTCTTATTATGACAAATATATTGATAATTTCCACCAACTTTTTGAAGTGAATAATACTTTTCCCCGAGATCTAGGTAGTGACATAGCTTTTTCATGCTTTTATTGCGTGCAGTCGAAAATAAGTTAAAAAAAACTAATTTTCCGCGTGAATTTTGTCAACTTCGAGTACTTTTTGAAACAAAAATTATCAATGAAAAGTTCAAACTGTTGGTGTAAAATATATACCAATAAATCCCAATAGCCCTGTTCTAGGTAGTAACATCAATAATATGTTAAGAAATATGTTTGGTCATAGAGAAAAATGTGTAAAACAATCAGCTTTTAAAAGGTAAGTATAAGGCATCTTAATGTTAAATCTCGAAATTTGTGCATGTTTTTTTATTATTTAGTTTTGTTTTGGGGATACTGCAGGAAAACTACCTACATTAAATTTTGAGCTGGCAAGAAAGGTAAGGTGAGGCTAACTAATGATTTAACTACTTTTAAGGTTAGCTGATCGTTATTTAATTTGCCAGTATTCATAAATTTGATTGTCAGTGATATAGACAGGAATTCAGAATTTAAACTGACATTCAGTGACTATAACGAAAATAGTTGGAAGAAACTGATTAAAAAGACTCTAAAAGGCGTGCAAATGAGGAGGCCCGCATTCAACGATTGGTGAAGAAGAAAAAAGAACATTATACATGTAAACTTTAATGCCACACGTATTCAACCAGACTTTCAATATTTCTATTGAAGTACCTACACTAAAATTGTAAAGGAAATATGCGGTGAATAATGAATTTTCCCATAGAACGCCCTGCAACCGAGGTCTTTTCAGTGTGAAGCCGTAGACAGTTGGCTTTAGATACGCTATGTTGTTACGGAAGGGCGTTGAATGCATGATGTCCAAATGTCACGAATTGTGGAATTAACGCTCTAGAATCGACATGGAACCTATAGTTAATACGGCCAGGAGCGAATTGAGCCATACTGAGGACTTGAAGTAATACGGCAATAATTTGAATCACACATGACCTTACCCCGGGTGCACGCCTAGTGTTAAATCGTTTGTGAACCAAAAATCTCGGGGTATGCACATGACACCCACTCGGGAAGTTATCATAGAAACGCAAAACTTGAGAAAATAGAAACGAGACACCATAGCCAAGGACAGTAACTTCCTAAAGTGTGTGGAATCTTTGGATGATACTTTTAAGAGATACATTGTGTACCCATAGACGTATTTATCCTTGTTGGTCATCATTGGCGTATCTAAGATTATTTTTCAGGTGGGGCCTGGGTGGGGCCTGGCCATGGCCTATGAGTTGAAGTCATGAATTTTCAATGAGTAACCCAAAATCCAGGGGTGGGCACTAGATCATATACGCCTATGTGGCCATAGGAACACTGAAATAAGACGATGCAATCCTGCCAAGTTTGGATTCTTTAGAATTGATGTGTAATTGGCGGAGTTTAAATATAAATACAGTCGGCAATAAAAGCTTGTCAAATTTTTTTTTAACTCACTAAGACGGTTCGTGTTAATAGTTTTAACCGTAACTAATTTGCAATTTACAGCTTCCAAACGGACTGATAAAATGATAACATATTGTTCATGCATTGCTTACATTAAGTTATATTCAGTGAGTGAATAAATACTAAAATGTTCATGCCATTTAACGCTGACTTGACTATTTCACCATATTATACTAGAGTTCAAGTAACTCATACATTCATAGTTCCCAGACATGTCGATATGCAAGGGATGCTTGTGTAAGCATCCCTTGTATCCGAAACGCGTACCTAAAATATCTTTCGAAGCAGCGGAAACTCTTCCTGCAAACTCCTGTACGTCCCGGCCCGTCCCACATTCAGCATACTTTTGGCCCATTTGCGATGCGTTTGAATATACAGAGATATCACCTCAGCAAACGTTTCTAGAACACTCACAACCAGCTCTCATTTCGTATTCCTTTGGATATAAGGTAGGGTTTCCTATTGCATGTGTAGAGGTATCGGTATGTGTTCTTTGGTTCCTTCATACATGGAAAAAGCTGGATTCTCGCAGTGCGATTCATCCATCATTCATTCCTGCGCGGCGTGAAAGACGCCTGTGACGATTATGACGCTCTGCACAACAACGACTTTGCTGCCGGCGTCAACCTTACAACCATTGTCACACATACATTTTTCGATTGTGCGAATGTGTTGCAAAGTTTGCTAAGCTTTAGACGATTTTGTGTGCAACAGGAGCTCCGTAAAGACTTATGTATTGCGACAACGCAAGCAATTTTGTCACTTTATACGTTAGCATAGGCGTCAAAGTTATTTGGTGGAATAAGTAGGAAATGACGTTTGTTTTATTTGAAGTAAACGTATAACGAAGCTTTGATAATACCTTCAGTTACTCGACAGGATTGCATCTAAATCCGAACTCTTGCCGTATAACCTCTATTCCATTGTAGTAAGGTTGATAAACGAGTGTGTGAACACGTATGGTTTGAGAGCTCGCATTGTGAACGTGGAGATGTTTTGGACGGAGCGATAGAATGAAGAGACGTCGAATGTTTGACAGGATCGATCGTTCGCAATGAGCGAGTTAGTCATTAAAACTAGTTCGAAATTGATAATTGCTGTGTAGTTAGGGTTGGCTCATGATAATTTTATAAACGGGGACTGACTGTTTGTAAAGGAGAATATTCTGCAAGAATTTAATACTTTTAGGGAAGGTCCCGAGTAATTTTATATCTCGAATAGCATTCATCCGTACAGCTTCGAGAATGTTCGATTACCTATATTCGAGATATGATAGCATTGAGGCCTTATTCCTTTTAAAAAAATGTTTGTTCTTATTATGACAAATCTAAATATATCAAAGAAGAAACTGACTGACTGACATATCTACGTACAGCCCAAACCGCTGTATTTTACTCTTAATAATCCCCGCAAAGATTCGCTATTTTACATAGAGAACTCCCGTTAGTCTCCAACATAATAAATTACATACAAAACGGGTTTACTCACGTCGTAATCGCCGAATATCGCTCGACATGTTTCGAATCGGTACGCGATTCATCATCAGGATCGGCCAATAGAAAACTACTTTTTCGACTGAAACATGTCGACTATTACCCCTTTCGAATGTATTTTAACATCTTTAACAATACATATCCAACGAATTGAATAAGTCAGTAAGAAGCCTTACGTTCTAAATGAAGAGAATTTAGGGATAACATTTTCGCAGTCGCGGTAAGAAGCGAAACAGTCACGGGCCCGAGTATTTCTGTAGTCACGTGTTCACAACGTCACTCGTTAAGTGAGGTTTCTTTAATTAAGTACTATTCGCTAAGCTTCAGTTCACATAGAGTAATTTGCATTTACTTTAGTTGTGCAAGGAATAACGCTTTTCTACTAACTTGAAAAGGACTTTTCTGGAAAACGTTTTTTTTTCTATTTACTCTGTAAAAATAATCCTACAATCATCTGGGAAAGTTTAAATATCGGTGTGCTAAACATTGTTGAAATCCATCCAGCCGTTTTAATGCGACAAGTTCACAAAAAATATATAATTCCCTAAGACCTGGTAGCTTTTTTTATGAAAAAAGTCATTCAAATGCAACACAGAAAAACATAATATTCTGTAGGTACTAATACTGTGAACGCAAAACTATCGGTTTGGTGTGCCAAAGGACCCCGCAGCAAATTTAGGGAAAAAGTGGTTTCAGTCAAATCTTACTAAATTTTAGTATGATGTAGATTAAACTCTTTTGATTATTTTTTTATAAGGGAGCAACTCTCACAGACGTATACTTTCTGAAATAATCAATTTAATTGTTTTATACAAAATATATGTTTTACGTAAAAATTCCTCCCTTTTGCTCTGTTATGCATGTCGTTCGTAACATAGATAATTGATAAAATACAATGTCAACGTTACAGAAACATTACAAAGATCATATTTTATGTTCGATAATTATTAATTAGGTACGTTATTATAAGTACATGAATAAAAATAAGGAAAGTACTTACAACACATGGTGGCAGCAATGGCTACTTTGACTTAATTACGCTGACGTAACTGATAACTGTCAGTGCGTATCATGTAATATATCGTTTTTAGAAAACACGTCGCGTAAAAAAAAGTGTATGCTTGATTATTTCATAAAGTGCACATCTGAGAGAGTTGTGCCCTTATAAAAAATATATCAGGAAAGTTGAATCTACATCATACTAAAATTTAGTGCGATTTGACTGAAACCACTTTTTTTCTAAGTTTGCTGCGGGGTCCTTTGTATGGAAGAATAAGTTATTTACAATTTTGACTGAGTTTTTACCAACCAATTTAATTTCTAGGCCACTATAATAGAACCTTATCACAATGACAATGATAATGAGATTTCAAGCGGCTTTCATATTGACGTTCACTGTGGCAAGGTACGCAATGGCCTAGGAATCAAATTTATTGACTGTTACATAGTTGTCGAATATGTAATCTTATTTACGTCACCCAAGGCCGTAGCTGGGATTTACTGGCCAAGGCAAGACGCAAAACTTTGGAGAAACCACGGGCGGTAATTAGTAAAGCTCCAGATTGTAATATTCACAAACACCTGCGATCTGAGACATCACTAAATTCACCGCCTTAGATATGCATTGTACAGTCAACCAATTTGATTTCTAGGCCACTATAGAACCTTGTCACAATGACAGTGATATGAGATCTAAAGCGGCTTTCATATTGACGTTCACTGTGACAAGGTACGAAATGGCCTAGGAATCAAATTGGTTGACTGTACTATTTAATTGTTCAAATATTAGAATTAAAAAAAAAGGCTTTGGACCTCAAAATAGTCCGTAATGCGTTTTTATTTATATCTCATAAGATTATTGTATCAACATCAAGAGTATCAACACCCATCAACATTCCTATTATTGCAATGGGAAGTTTTATGAAAAGTGACACCGCGCGCCCTCTTGTTGCAGTTCAAGGAACCTGCATACAAGCGCTACTGATGTATGACTCTAATCATAGATGGCGCTAGTAGTTGCAATCGTCTGCTAAAAGTATGCTAGCACGCGAAACGAACGTAGTATGGAACTAACAATCCTTTAAGAACTCTTTGGCGCTACTTTCGTAAGTGATTTTTATTATGAACAACATAAAGCCTGACCAGAAATATATAAGGATTGTAAAGAGGGCGCTATTTATAAGATTTGTATGGCAACAATTTTGCAACCAATCACAATCCTATAATGACATTAGTTTAAACACCTGTCAGTTCCACTTTGTTAACCTCATAATATCAATTAATAGAATGCACTCTTTTCCTGGCTGTTTTTAGTGTAGTAAACACATGTACACTTTATTTATAATCTTACGCTCATGACTGTGAATGGTTTTCGGCATTTTCTTTCGATAATATTAAATATTTGTCGTTTAAGGAAATCACCACGGATGGCACTAACATATTTGACAAACCATCATAAAATCATTGCCAGTGTAAGAAATTAGTTCCAGTGACATTCCGCAATATTGCGCACCCTCATTATATTTCTGGTCAGGCTTTACAGTGTGTTGATTGCGCAAAATATTAAATATAAATGAGGCTTACAGGAAATCAGTTTTAAAGCGGAGAGAGTAATCTCGTGAATAAGGTAAATTGTTTTAACTTTTTGTTGAAGAATACTTTCATTAAATATTCTTTCTAAATTCTCTATAAATATTTCATAATCTGTGCACTTGTTCATCCGAATTGAAAAGCCAGGTGTCGAGAACCTTCCAATTAAATCAGCCTTATAGTAGAGTTGTTAGTCCGCTGTTTTCTAACATAATTGTGCGCATCGGGTTACAAGCATGAAATTTCTACCACAGATAGAGTGTTCCACGGTGATTATTTTCAGATGTGGAGGTAAGTCAGATTCGTCCCCTGTGAGGCGGGAGAGCGGAGTGAATACGGCCAAGTATCCCTCTTTTATTTCTTTATTGCTGGTCAGTTAAGTCTACCAGGACGTGTTTGGTATCGTTTCCGTGTAAAACAAATATCAGAAATTCATTTTTTATGTTATTTTTGTATAGTTCTATATAAAAATATGGGTGCAATGGCCGAAAAGGTAAAAATCACAACAAGTTTTTTTATTCAAAGAGGTAAATTAGTTCAATTTCGTGAACATTTTCAAATTATTATTATTATTTCAAAAAGTTCATTTAATCTGGTTTCTAAAAATATATTAATGTTGGGCACTTCTCATATAAACAGTAGCTGAAAATATATCTACGTCGGCGTAACCAACGTAAATCTCCGAACGCATCCTATTTCGCTTCATTAAATACATTAAATAATGATTACTAACATGCTTTTACATATAATATTTACTATATTGTTAGAACGTTATTTCGGAACGTACTTTGGTCGCTGGCAACCCAAGAGACTGACAGCTATATAGCCGCGGATTGTCAGAGTAGCGTCATAGACCTTGAATAAGATCGGTTATTGTGCTGTACTAAAATATATTATTATCCAATATCTAGTGTTTTCATTATATCAGAAGTGGGATCGACTAATTTACATGCCTACAAAATATTTCGGTCTACTTAATTGATTATCGTATGAAATCTTGATTGTTTCGTAAAACAAAAGAATGACGCTTTGCGTTCATGTATTACTTCGTATTTTATAAGGGCACTACTTATTGGATAGTAACGAAACATTATATATTTGAGTCTTTCATATATTAAGACTTTGTGTAAGTATATATATCCTCCTGACCGTTTTCGGCCACGGAGACTGCTTCAACTCCTCTGTTGGCGTTCGTTTGTGTAAGTAGTTAAGCGATGACGCGGTAAGTTCTTCAAAACTGCAATCCGTAAGAAATTGGCCGGTGTATCTTACATTACATCTATAATAAATTGGTAAGGTATTTTACATTTCTTTGGATATTGTGGGTGAATAAACTGTATGTGTGTTGCATTTAATGTGGCTTTCTATAATATATCACTTTGTGTCTTTGAGTGGGCCATATTACCTACAACCTGGCACTTGGCAGTGTACTAATTGCATCTTAATCGCTCTATGATATGACATATTGATTTTATTATGACTGGGTTTGTTATTTACCTGTTTAATGTGGGTTTTACAGCAAGTTTTCATAATATATATGCATTTTGTTACATAATCTTGGTGGGGTGTGTGGTTTTGCTTCTAAGTGTTTCAGTTGAACTGTATTTTATATTTTTTTGAAACCCGGACAGGATGTTTAATGATGAAAATCTCTAGTTCACCGATCTAAATAGTTGCATTGTATTGTAAGTAAGCAAAATGGTAGATAGAACCAGGTATGAGTATTTGTTTATTTAATATTACTTATTCAAGTAACTTATATGTATTTAAAAACCATTATTATCAATATAGTATTGACCACAAATTGGAATAAAGAAACTTATAGTAAACCTGAATATTGGGTACCCCAAGTGGTATATTATCAAGACAATATAAAATGACAACATTTAGTGATTACATTATGAGTAATGAACATGGATATCTAAACGGTACAGAGAAATTTGGAAACATATATCATCATAGATAAAAAGTGATTCAAAGGCTAAACAAGAGTTGCATAAAATACTCAATGACTAATAGTATCATAAAATTGTGCTACTATTTATTTATTTATACTTTATTGCACAATACAATAAAAACAAAAACACAAAAAGGACTTAATGTCTTTAGGCAATCTCTACCAGTCAACCACTGGGTTAAACAGAAATATGTAGTTGGTGTAGAGAAAAGGTTGTGTTGTTATATTAATACCCTGTGATTTAATAGGTGAGTTTAAAGTTTACAATTATAAGTGAGTAAGCATATGTACATGTGATCAACATGTTTTGATAATGTAAGTAATGTTTGTATGTGAAATACTCAATTTGTATGGGACAAAATTAAAAGTGAAATATAAGTATAAGACAAACAGTATGTACAAGAGCTCATTGCAGTAATTGGTGCAACTTGTGTGTTAATGTGTGTGTATATATACATGTGAGTTTGTCAAATGAGTAATTTTGGGAAGCGTGTGCATTATAGTCGCGTCTTTTGTGTTGCGAGAGTGGCTCATACAAAAGATATGGGTAACTGTCGTTGCACAGGGGTCAATTAGGCTTTGTTTTAATTAAGGCCCCTGGCTATGTGCACATCTTTTGAAGGTTACTCAAATACTTATAAGTTGTTTAGTACTCATTCGAAATAAGTGAATATCTAAAAGTGAACAATAAAGTGTTTGGCAATCAAGCACTTAAATAATCTGCTTTGAGTGGTTGAAATTTAAAGTTTAAATAATGGGTTTAGCGAATTAAGCCTAGTACTGTGATTTCATTTAAGAACTTATGTTTCACATGGATTATTGATCATAAATCATAATCAACATGATGTTTGAAAAGTGAGTGCTTAACACTTTTGCAACCAGACAAAAAAGTAAGACATACCCCAGAAACCGGCCTAGCCGACTTTTATAGCATCAACCCCGGCTACCGGGTTGGCCGGCATCTGAACAAAGTTTTAGAGCACCCGGCCTCCGGGTTTTTGGTGTCAAAAGTGTTAATATAAAACAATTATTGTATTGTGTTGATTTCACAGTCAACAGTGTGTTACTTACAGTATATCCTCAATTGTCATGGAACGATTTACTGCCCAAAAAAAATATGAAAATGGGTTAATATGGTAAAATATCACTCTTTAAGACTGCTTACTAAAACTGAGTTACCGTGCATTTGGAACATTTATTTGTCAAAAGTAGTATACATAAACGATCTTAACGATGACTAGATTCTCCACTTTCTGTCAATAAGTCAGACGTACAAATTAAATTATAGCTCATCATACATTATTAATTACATTATTTCTTTAGTAGACAATTAAATGAATTAATTACACATTCTATACACACAAATAGTTTCATTGAATACCTATGCAATATGTATGAAACGAAAGCAAACAGGATTATTTTGATGTAGGTAAAATATAAATAGTTTATTTGTTCCACACGGGTAAACAATTGTACATAGGCACAGATCTTATAAAATAAAAAGCTACATCACCATGTTGGGCCGCCAGGCATACAGATTTTAGCTATAATAGACTGTTTCACCGGGGCGTACAGTCAGCATTAAATACAATCAGACAAAAAAATCGTTTACTGAATAATATGATATGTCCACTAAAAATTTCAACAATTTGGCTTTAAATGTAGTTATATCCTCTATACTACTTATATCACTTGGAACATTGTTATACGTTTTTGGAGCCATACCAAGTACACTTTTTCTGTATAATGCTGTTTTGGAAGGCATGAAACTTATTTTATTCCTAAGACGTACACTCCTAAACTGTTTAAACAATTGCAAATTTCTTTTAACAAACATTACTACTCGTATATTGCCGCCTATTGTTGACCATTTATAAATTAAGGTTTCAATTGTAAAAAAAAAAAAAAAAAAATCTTGTTGGTGTGCAATAAAGAATTGTTGTATTGTACTGTATTACTGTTTCAAAAATATAAAGACAAGGAAGAGTTAGTATGCTTAATTTTATAAAGTATGGCTTACATGAATCTTGTTGCTTAAGTCCACATAGTGATCTGATGCACCGTTTTTGTGTTTTAAATGCAACATCTCTTTCAACGGAGTTAGCCCAGAATATGATGCCATATCTTAGCGTCGACGTTACATAGGCTTGATAGGCCGTTAAAACTATCGGTTGGTCCACAAATTTCCTTGAATTATATAGGACATATGAAAATTGATTCAATTTCTTACATATATTGTCAACTTGATTCCTCCATGTCAACCTATGATCTACGCTTATTCCTAAAAATTTGTCACATCCGTTTCCTCTACTTGCTGTCCCTTATATGATATATTTAAATTATATGGAAAATCTTGTCTATTTTTAAATGTCATTATCTTAGTTTTATCTAAATTATTTTTTTAAATTATTATTAGTTAACCAATGAATTACTGTATCCAATGTCTTGCATATATCATATTCATAAGTTGCTGGATCTTTACAAGCGAACAGTATAGTGCTGTCATCCGCAAAGAGAACCATGGGGTACTCGATTGCTTGTGGCAAATCATTGATATAAATAATGAATAATAAATAAGTATGAAATAATGAACTTTATTCTGCAAGTAGGCTACAAGGGCACCTTTACATTTCTGAGTCTACCGGCATTTCACAAGAGGAGACCACTGTTGAGAAGAAACGCCGAAAGAAACTCAACAGTAAGGTTTTGAGAAGGTTGCCCGAGTTCTAGGGTAAACATGACCACACACCTTCTGTCGGTTCTCTTTCGGGCTAGATCGATGACCTTGTAAGGATATCAGTGGATGATATAGAGTAATAGAAGTACCTATTTAAGAATATAATAGCCCGTTTCGTAAAATTTTGGGAAAAGCAGCTCAAATTAAAAGTTAAAGCAGCAGTGAGAAAGCATTCCCATATACTACTTTTTAGCTTTTTGATAAAGTGATCTGAAACCTGTGGACTAGTATGAAAGCTATTGGTTAAATAGTAATGTTCGGTTTGATTCCATTACCTGTAAATTACAGGCTTAGTGTGATATGCATACCAAAACTGTTCTGGTGTTCTGTGTCTGTTTCTAGTATTCTGGAGGCCGATACACACTGCGTGTGTACGCGGCAATAATATGACTGACCCGACCACTGTTCGGCTGCTGGGGCCGATACACTCTGCGTGTGTATGCGGCAACAAGACGACCCACCCGACCACTGTTCAGCTGCTGGGGCCGATACACCCAGTGCGTGTACGCGGCAACGAGACGACAATGAAGACTCACCGGATAACTTCAAACTTGACTCTACTGAGTTTACCCGAGACTGATACACCCCGTGCGTGTACGCAGTTACAATCATTTTCTCTGAGGCCGATACACCTTGTGTGTACGCGGTAATCAGTCTCCACATATATCTGAGGCCGATACACCCAGTGCGTGTACGCGGTAACAAGCATAATGAAAGACATGAGATGCTGCTGTGCCTCGTGAGTCCCTTCCACACCACGATGGCTACCTACCGAAGGCGGATTCACTCTGCGAGCGCATTATTGGGCAACATAGCAGCTATCCGTCGGCGTTCGCTAGACCCGGTAAAAGTACCTACCCTGGACAAAGATGGTAAGACGGTGGCCTACCTCAGGCCGTTACAACCTCAACATATACTCCGCTATTAACAACACTCTTTATTATATAAATAGATTTCAACACTAATTTCGAACCAAGTGAGTGGAGCTGCGACCTACCATAGCCTTGGTCCTTGTTTCAAAAATATTGAATGGGGTCATTCAATTAGTTGCGGATGGCCGAACGTGATATTAACAAGTGTAATTTCCTACCTGTGTACTGTAAATGTAACTATTTTATCTTTTCGTTTTCAGTCAGAAAGTTGTTACTAACGTGGCATGATGTTGATGCGACATACATGATTTCTTAAATGTAGTTAAACATGTTCTTACTTTAATTTTTATTCTACTTAATTATTAGGCAACCTGGTTTCAAACTTCTTGTTTTAAGATGGCGAATGTTATTACTGAGTATTCGATTTAGGTAGCTAGTTAAAAAAGATCTATATTTCAATATCTAAAAATAACATTGCTGTTTTGTGTACTAATGCTAATACATTTAACTGTTTGTGTTTAGTAGACTTGAATATTGTTTGAATTCTTCATTTTCTTTTGTATCATATTTCTCATTGCTGAGGGTGGGTCATGGCCTCTATTAATCACTCATTTCCATTTCCTGCAGACCGCATGGCGTCGGGAAACTTGGTGACTGTTGTGTCTCGAATCTGATCGGTCCAGCGCATGGGACTCCTGCCTCTTGATCTTCTTCCTTAAATCTTTCCTGTCACTATGAGCTTTTCCAAGTTGTCATTTTTCTTCCTGGCTACATGACCGAAGAACTCAAGGATTCTATGGAGGCAGTTGTTGGACAGTCTCATTGTGATTTCCAAATCCTGAAGGATGGATGCATTGGTGCGACGGGCATACTAACGCATTGCTGCGCAAGGCAAATATATATTGATGATCATCGAAGTGCTGCGTATTATGACAATAACGCCACGTCTAGCATCACGAGAAAGGTTGTCGGTAACAATTGAAGTTTAGGAGCGAAATGAGAACGAGCATGACGACGATAGGATTGATTTTCGGCTTACGTTCCAGTTGTTAATTTATGTATTTATCAGTAATTTGATGGCGATGTGCGTTCATAGATGACTTTGTAGATATGGTGGCCGGTAGTTATTGACGTAGAGAAGACATAACGTGAGCTTTTGAAGTTATGGTACAGGAACGCTTGTGTCGAACCACACTACGAGTTTTTATTACTCTCCACCTTGAGTATGCACAGATGATGTTATTGTGTCGGCGATGTCCAGCGGTACACAGAGTAGTTGCACCGCCTTGTTTATGTCGTTAACTTTAGAATCAATGTTAAGAAATCACGTCGGCGTCCTCATGCCGCGTAGACACCAATTTATCACGGACGTCAGTAGGTACTTGCATGCCGATGGTGATATTGGAAAATCATGTGCGTCAGCACTATCATGTTGCTGGGGTGATATTCAGTAATCAGTTCTAGCGCCCAGGTGCTGATGTGATGTTAGGAAATGACGTTGGTATCCTCATGTCGCGGAGACGTTAAACACGGTCGTCGGCGCCACTATCATATTGGCCGTGATGTTAATAAGTCACACTCGTCGGCACTCCGCGCTGGCAGTGACATCACAATCCGATTGGTACGATCGACAGCGCCTTTTGAGCTACGATGAAATTGAATTGAATTGAATTATTACCAGGACATAAGTCGGTTTCTACTTATTCAAATTATCGACGTGTCTACACGTTGCAACTTTTATTTAATTGATTCGCTAAGCGAGTGTTAGGCCAGACAGACACCATAATACCAAGCTGATGTACGATGTAATATTAAATCCCTTTGGGAGCGAATATATACTAGTTATTACTGCATTAGTATGTGTACGAATACATGAATTAGTCTGTCATTGATGTATGTATTAATCTCATTTATCAACTCAACTAATATGCCAAACTGCCAATCCAGAACCAATATTCAATGTAGTGCAGACTGTAGATGAAGAACCTTTAATCTCAGCCAAACTGTCTGTTACAGCAATGAATATAGGTATTAGGTACATTAAAGGTCTTTTGTTTCCATGAGCTGTACGCGAGAGCTGCTAAGAACTGCTGTGGCAGACTGCATGAGCTGTTTCTGCACGTCTTCGTGGATTGAAAGCGAGGCACCTGTGGCTGATTATGCGTGTGGAAGTCGCCTTTACTATACTGGATTAAATTATGAGTTCGTTCCATGTCTGATAGGGATCGACCCGGGTGAATGAGTATACGGTTTTTCAGAATAACAGTGTCGGCTGCGCAAATGAACTTCACTTTGGTGGATTTGATTGATGTCAATTAATCCTAGTATTTATACCGTACAATTGCAGAGTTGTATGTAACTATGTATGTAAGCTCTTTATTGTAAATTAAAAAAATATATATATACATAGCAATTAGCAAGGACATTAAACGGATAATATGTACAAAGGCGAACATATCCCTGTAAGGGATTCCTTCCAGTTAATCTTTGGGCAAATGAGAGATCAGAGTTGAAATTGTCAAATTAATATAAGAAAATGCAATGACATCATAACTGATTAGTTATCGTACCAGACAACTTGGTGATGTCAAATTATTATATAATTTGGGTAGAATGCCTTTGAATCGGAATAAAGTAAATATATCATAGCCCAAGTACGCCTCAAGCCGGTTGTAACGGTTCCCCTAAATATGTCTTTGGTCTACTCGCAGAGCCAAGGTCACGAGCAGAGAAGGAGTCCGCTACGACTGATGCGAGTGCAGCTTGCTGAGAAAAACGTGCTGATGCTGTTGGTCAAGTTGAAGATGGCCTTCGTGGACGAAGGTTTCTTCAGGATGGCCGATTGTTAGAACGTTATTTCGGAACGTACTTTGGTCGCTGGCAACCCAAGAGACTGACAGCTATATAGCCGCGGATTGTCAGAGTAGCGTCATAGACCTTGAATAAGATCGGTTATTGTGCTGTACTAAAATATATTATTATCCAATATCTAGTGTTTTTATTAATATACGTCCTAGAAAAACAAACCCATCAAAAACATAAATGTAAAATGAGAGCCAAGTTCAATATCGCGTGTACTTTGCCGACAAAAGAATTGAGATCTGCAAGGGCGCCAAGTTCTTTGCCCTAAAATTTTTAGATACAAGGACATGCGACATACTCAATGCATTTATTTTACTTGGGGAGTAATTCAATATCAAGATTTGACTTGGCTAGTTTTCACAAACTAACTAAAGTTTATAAAAGTAACATAGTCATAGTCATAGTTCATTATCAAGCTAACAGTATAAGTAACAAGACGTACACTAACTTGCGTACTTACCTTTACGAAAATAGGTTAATGATTTGATTGATTTTGATTTATAATTTAAATTTATATTTTGAAACTAGCCAAGTCAAGTCTTGATATTGAATTACACCCCAAGTAAAATAAATGCATTGAGTATGTCGCATGTCCTTGTATCTAAAAAATTTAGGGCAAAGAACTTGGCGCCCTTGCAGATCTCAATTCTTTTGTCGGCAAAGTACACGCGATATTGAACTTGGCTCTCATTTTACATTTATGTTTTTGATGGGATATCATTACTTTTTGTCCAGAAATTATTATGATGTGTAAATTACTTAATTATTATTTGTTATTTACTTAATTATTATCTGTGTGCTATTCTAGTACATATTTTGAAAGTTTTGAACAAATAAAGAATTTTCCAAAACTGTTAGTACGTATTGGATTTTTATGTGCATGTATGTGTAAGTGTGTGCGTGTGAGTGTATATGCTATTCTAGTATATCTTTCAAACAAAAAAAGAATTTTCCAAATCGGTTTATAAATGACAGAGTTCTGAGGCAACAACCATCAATAATAATAATAATAAAAAACGTAAAAATATCACTGTTTTCGATTTTTATATGTATACACACACAATTACTAAGCTGGATGCCAAATTTCACCTTTCTAGGTCACCTGGAAGTGGGTTAGGTTTTTGATTACTAGTCAGTCAGTCAGTCAGTCAGTCAGTCAGTCAGTCAGTGATAAAAATACCGTTTTTTGGACTTTAATATCTCAATAACTATTTAACCTATATTAATGAAATTTGGGGTTCTACTTGTTCTAAAGGATCTTAATGCATAAGCCAAATTTCATTTTTTTATGTTAAACAGATTTGGAGTTATTGGGGGGTCAAAAGTGGCTCCAAACGGTTCGTGTAATATAACACACGGCTGCTGCTCGCCAGTTCCTGCGGTGAACTTGGCTGGACACGCTGCCGCGTGTCTAGATTAATGTAAGTAATTAAAACAATTTTTTTTTTGCTAATGTATTACGAGCACGCGGGCTAATCTCAACATCAACAATTTTTTTAAGTTACTGTTTGTATGAAGAGTGCCCAATATTTATATATTTTTAGAAACAAGATTAAATTTTCTATTTTGCAATATTTTTTTTAGTTGTAAATATTCAGGAAATATAACTAATTTATCTCCCTGAATAAAAAAAACTTGTTGTGATTTTTACAAATTCAGAAATACAACCATATTTTTATATGGTACTATGAATAAATAACATGAAAAATGAATTCTTGATATCTGTTTTACACGAAAACGATACGACACAAGTCCTACTAGCGTTACCTGATCAGTAATATAAAAAGAAAAAGAGGACTCCTTTGTCCTATTCACCCCGCTTTCCCGCCGCACAGGGGACGAATCTGACTTCCTTCTACATCTGAAAATAATCACCGCAGAATACTCTATCTGTGGTAGAAATTTGGTGGTTGTATCCCGATGTACACAATTTCGCGACTTAGCAAAATGTACTAGAACACGCAGGCTAGGCTTAACATCAACATTTTTTTCAAGGTACTTTTTTTGTAAGATGTGCCCAATATGTATACATTTTTAAAAACAACATTAAATTTGCTGTTTAGTTATATTTTTTTTAATTGTAAATATTCAGAATAGATAATTAATTTATCGTTCTGAATAAAAAAAACTTGTTGTGATTTTTACCTTTTCGGCAATAAACCCAAATTTTTATATGAAACTATTCTTAAATAACATGAAAAATTAATAGCTGATATCTATTTTACACGAAAACGATGTCGCACAAGCCCTAATAGCCTTAACTGATCAGTAATAAAAAAAAGAAAAAGCTCCTCTTCACCCCGCTCTCCCACCACACAGGGGACGAATCTGACTTCCCTCCACATCTGAAAATAATCACCGTGGAACGTTTTATGTGTGGTAGAAATTTCATGCTTGTAACCCGATGCGCACAATTTCGCGGCTTAGCAACTCTACTATTATTAGAAGTAAATTACAAAGACGTTTGAGGGAGCAACGATTAATTAAGAGCCCGCGGTTGCCGATCGCTCAATAATATGTTATATTTATAAACGTAACCTAAAATTTGACAAAAGTGTGTGAGTATTTCCTTAATAACAATTCTTATAGTACCTACGTTTAAAATCAGTTAAGGCTTATCCGTTTAAAAATGCTGATTGTTTTAGACATTTTTTTCTTTGGCATACACATTTCTTAACATATTAATCAATAACACAATATTTTTTATCACTTAAATACTAAAATTCTTTCCAAAACCAAAGAGCTATTAGGAGATTTTGTTCAAATCCTACTGTTGTACTGTGTTTAATATGTGACTAATCTGTAATTTGATGTACTATATGTGAAAAACGAAGGATACCGACAATAACCGAGGATGGCCGAAAAACATTAATCAAGTCTTTAACGCGGAAATAAAAAGTGTAATTGTTGTATTCCCCAAACAACCCTTCGAAAAACATCCAAATCAATTACCGTAGACATCGTCATCAATCTGCGAACCGTCGCGCGCACATCATCGGTGTCACGTCGCTCGAACGTCACGTTATCGCAAGAACGTCACGTCATCGCTGAAACATCGTGTCATCGGTTGAACGGGGCCGCGTAAGCATTCCATCGCTCCACTTTGCCATTCTGAATTGGAGTGAAAAACATGTTGTTCCGATTGTCATTCAATGTTCGATAGACTGGATTATCGTGGGGAGAGTAGGTTATAAAGATGTTTTTCTACTCCAGTATTATTTTCTGTCTTTTGTATAGTTACTAACTCTAATATAAAGACATAAATTATGAAAGTCTGTAAAAGTCTATACTCTATTTCCCAAAAAAACACTGCTATACGATGTTATAATGTCGCCAAAAAAGCATCACTTAGTACCACAGATTACAAGATAAACAGCTGCATTCACACAATTAGCAATTTAAAAAAAAACTTATTGTACTAAGGCATTGCTGCCAACTTGAAAAAAAAAAATATCTTCAGTGCATGGATGTTTAGTATAGTGAGCCAGTATACCTTTATGTATAAGATCATATTTTTTACAGATGTTCAGTATAGTGAACGTATACCTTTATGTATAAGTTTATATTTATTTGACAGATGGACGTCAATAAAAAAAAAGTTTATCACAGACTATTTTTTTTTTAATTTTGTTGATTCCGAGCGGGAACATGTCATTATTTTCTTTGTTGTTTATTTGCATTTTATTTATGAAATGTCGAGTCGTAGAAAAACAACTATTGTATGCAACGTTGTATAAGTAGGTCAAAAAACGCTCGTGGCATCTTTCTTACGATGTTCGCTACGCTCACATCGTAACCCATGCCACTCGCGTTTCTTGCCCCCTCTTATACAACGGTTGCATAAAATACTATTTAAATGATTTGCGTGAGGTTGAAAAAATATATAGGATTTATTTTCTTAATAAATAGGATTTATTTTCTTTCAACGTTTCTGGTGCAGTTCGCTATGCAATGGACAGACGTATATCCTGAAGTCTTACTTCCACCTAGGGTGTCCCAGTTTACATATTGAGGACCTGAAGGATAACCATGATATCGATAGGGAACGTAGGTCGCTGGTTGTCCGTTGTAATATGCTGGCTCGTAGAATTGTACGATGTACTACACAGTTCTCATTCTGTGGGCTGGGGCGCCCAAGTACCAGCTTCTCCCTCTAGATTGCATCACTCGTATCGTCGGCTGCCAGCGAATTGCAGATCGGCTTGACTCCTTGGCGCTGTGTAGAGAAGTAGCCTCTCTCTGCATCTTTTATCGCTTATATAACGGGGAGGGCTTATATAGAACTTGGATAGTTGTCAGTCCACAAATGTGCGTTTTTATATATAGAAAATTCCTGCCACGCATTTCCGGACCAATACGACCTACAAACCTTCAAGAAAAGAGTGTACTCCCATCTGAAAGGCCAGCAACGCAGTTGTCTTTGGGCGACGAAAATCGTTTTCCATCAGGGGACCCAGTTCGTCATCAGGGCTCGTTTGCCCCTTCTGACATAAAAAAAGTAAAATTTACAGCATGTTGTCAGTCTATGTACACATTCTGTAGGTATGTGGGTCGCGTATTCGCGGCGGGCATACAGCGACCTACGGGTCCTGTACAATAACGCATTCAGGGTATTGATGGGGCTTCTGTGGCGGTGCAGCGCGTCCGGGATGTTCGCGGATGCGCATATACAGACAGTTTCCCGGCCATCATACGGAATAACAGATGAGGGTGAGGAAGGACAGTTTTTAGTGTAGGTTTTGAGTCATATAATGGATATAACAAAGGTTTTATCGACTTATTAGAGGTAGACACGCCTTACGTCTAGCTTTATTTAAGGGTAATTTCACAGATGAAGACAGCGTTCCGGTCGCACTCGAAGTCATTGAGAAGTCCGTTGCGGGCTATGGACCCGCAGTACTCGACCCCGAAGGCGTTGTTGGGCTCATTTTGTGCCCAAACCCCGAAGCCGGCCTCGTTAAGCGTCTCACCTGTAACACAATAAACAATAAAAATATTGTGCAACATACATACTACTTTCATATGTTTCATCTATCCAAATTAACACGCTAGTAACAACCGCATACCAGAAGATGCAGCATGGGAAAACTCCCGAACCAAGTTAACCGAGGGTTTAGTCAGGATCGTGGCAAGTCGTTGGATGAAGGCGACGGATGACCGCGCCGTCGTCGTGGAGAACCTAGGCATTTGTTGAACAGTGGACGTGTTTCAACTGATATGATGGCTTCGCGCGATTCTGAACAGATCCTCGGTCACGCCTGCTACGACCTACTGACGTCGGTATACCGCATGATAACAAATGTTCCCTACATTTTACTTCGAGGTGCTATTCCGAAAATGTACGGTTGTGATTTTGAACTCCACTCACATTGGATGTGAGTCGCATAAAATTATGAGTATCAATGATATAATCAACCATGCAGCCACACCACTATGATCATTTTAATCCCAAACACCAATTATGGCAACTTCTTCTCGCCGAGAGGTGGCCTTCTTCGCACGGTCTACCGTTTATAATTGCTAGGGTGCTTGTCCATGTGGACTTGGGACTCCATGCGGCTGTTGATGACAATACGACTTTAACTTAAGAAACAACCAAAGAGGTGGAACACCATGAAACATGCTAGTGTCGTGCAAAGGTCAGCTCATATGCATATGACCCATGATCGCGGCAAATGGAAGGCCATTATCATTGTTCACGATCATTAGTCATGACAAATAAGAGTACGACTAGGAGAAATTCTTACCAAAAATAGTCAACCATTCTCCACTACGAGCATGTTCATTCCAATCCCAAAACCCAATCATGGCGAAATGGGTGTACTTTGCGCCACGTATCGTATTGTCAGGGTGCTTGGCGAATAGTTCCTTTAGGACTTCGGACTCCGTGGGGCTGTTGATGATGGCGAGGTGCCCGCCCTCCGCGGAGCAGGCGGCAGCGGCCTGGTGCCAGGTTCGGGGGACGTCGTGGAACTTATAGCAACTGCCGGTTCGAGGCTCCATCTTATATTCTGTAACAATATCAGATAGAAATCATATTTCAAGAAGAGAACTCTATTGTGGGAGCTATTACATGAGATTATAATGAAAAACAACATTCTATACATGTGCTTACAAAATCGAGGATCTCCCCCAATTTTAAATGCATGAGATATTAAAAGTGTTAGTGTGGTAGAAGTAGAGGTACACGCTGCCAAAGCTGACATCAGCCAGCGCACCCGTCCTTTTATCACCAGGCAGTCTTAGTTCTTCATATTATTGTTGGGTCAAGCCTACCATTGTCCGTGGTCCCGCACTTATTGAGCGTCATCTTGGCGCTCTCCTTGCTGCAGAAGTAGGGGTGAACGCTGCTGCAGCTGACGTCAGCTAACGCGCCCGTGCCTTTCATCACTAGGCAGTCTTCACTGTTGTTCACATTGTTGGGTTCACCGTCCGCCCATTCCAGAGAGAGGTTTGCCAGTGGTACTCCTGTAACGTGCATTTTAAATTAATGTAAAAAAGCCAGGAAATGGGAAAATAGCAGTTGAATCGACTGATCGTGCTTTGAACTAGTATATCCAACTTTAGTGAGATGGATTGTGATAAACTGTCCTAAATCCTATGGGACACGAAGCAAGAACAGACATAATGATCTTGCTTCCGTGTATCTTGTGTAGATCTTGAGTACACGCTGCCCAACATCAGGTTTAGGGTAGCCGTCATTTACCACACCTACATACAGTGAGATATTTTTCTATACAACATACCGTTGAGTGTCATGAAGTCTCCTTTGGAGACGACTGCGCTTATCCCAGTGTACACGCTGTGCCACATCAGGTTATGGGCCGCCATTGTGGATAGCATCTGCTTGGTCAGGGCGCTGGTCGTGGGAGAAGCTAGGACACCACCTGAAAAACAGTATTTTTGACACTGTCTGTTTGTACGTAGGTTCTTTAATTTCTACTGGATGGTCAAAGATTTCAAAGGCACTAATTATTTAGCACACATTATTATAATCCAATGTGAAGTTGTTTGTTTTTTAATAGTGAACGGCCAGTACGTTGGCGTTATATGTCTAATAATTCGCCATACAAACGCTAAGCCTCACGGAAGTTAATATTATTTACGTCATCCTAGGCCGTAAGTAGAATTTTCTGGAGAGATAATCACACTTCCAGGCCAATTCAAAATGTTAAACTTCAGTCAAACCACAGGCGGTAATTCGTAAAGCCCCAGATCGGATATTTATGGCCTTCACGTTCGGTTCGGATCGCGACCACCTACTACTTTAGGACATTCACGAATTTACCGCCCTAGGTATGTAATGTATAATATGATTACCTTCAAGTCGACAACGCTGGCGCGCATCAGCCCAGGTGGCGGGTACGGTGTGCAGGCGCAACCACGCGTCCGCCTCTTGAATGTACTCGTAACCCATGATGGGACTGCCGGCGGCTTGTCTGACATATCCTGACAAGTTACTGAAGTTATAGCAGATTGGGCTGAAGTTCAGTAGGGCCTAATTTGATGAGTTTTGCAGTACATGTTTTTTTTATTATTATTATAGCCTCAATTTATTCCTTAATAAGTACAATAAATAACATTTCATGATTAAATCGACATGCAAAACAATTTACGTTGGCAATTTCACAATTAATTATTTCAAATAACAGTTGTTGATTTTCCGCGATGCAGGTTCGCCTAGTACAAAAGTAATGCAATGCTGGCACTAATCTGCATTACTTATATTAACTGCATGCTGGAGATAAGCAATTTATTAAACTAGAATAGTTAAGACTCCTTATCCGTTCAAAAATGCTGATTGTTTTAGACATTTTTCGACTTAATAGATTTCTACCAATTTACAGAAATAGCTCATGAATCGAAAATCGAAACTGTTATTAAACTGTAATTCACTAATGACAGTTTCGATTTCGTTGACATTGACACTTTAAATGTGTGTTTAAAGTTTTAAGTAACCCTTTAAGTTTAAGTACCCATTATGCGCTGAAATAATTAAGAATATCAGCATTGAGGTATACTTATTGTTACTATTCTTGATATTGTATCAAAGGCTCACTAACTTGAATGTATTTTTTTGCTTTAAGTGAATCAATAGACGCTAAACGTCACTTTTAGGTTATAATGGATTAAGATAAGATAATACAATATTAACTTACCAGTGAACAGAATAAAGCACACGAACCAAAACTGCCCTTTATACATTGTTACACAATATTTTAAACAGACAAATGCTGTGAAAATGTGAAACAGTCGGCAGTCTATGCTGAAATGAGGACATGACTCAACTATATCACCATTGTTTGACGATTTTATCTCGTACGGACGCGATAAACTATGGGAAAAATTCAAAGCCAAACGGAGGCACAGTCATCATTTCTGTCATCGCTTTATTCAGGGCTTCAGTCCTAGTGGAAGCCAGGGTACCACCTGTCACAGCAGAAAAATCCTTCGAGTTAAAAGCACTATACAAAATGTTGAGGCCCTCGATTCGAAAGTAGGCACTAGGAGATACAATTCTACCCACTAGGTAAACAAAATTTCACAATTGTATATTTATCACTAGCAACCCGCCCCAGCTTCGCACGGGTGCAATGCTGATAAATTATGCATGTATTATACATAAACCTTCCTCTTGAATTACTCCAACTATAAAAAAAAACGCATTAAAAACCGATACGTAGTTTTAAAGATCTAAACATACATTCAAATTCAAATATTTTATTGCGTATCACATTTTACATTAAAGATGGAACAGTAGGTATAGGAACATGTGACATCCTGCAAGGCAGACCTGCCTCCTGGGTGGAGGCGCGCATGCGCCGTCGGCTGGAAAGTAATAGTAGTACATTACATTACATACCTGGGGCGGTGAATTAGTGAATGTTCCAGATCGCAGGTGTTTGCGGCCCGAACCGAAGGTGAGTGCCATAAATATGCGATCTAAGGCTTTCTCTGTAGAAAGCCCATTATCTCTAAATGACTAGGTAGCAGAACGACTGACTGGTTCTTGAGAAGACTACATATGACAAAGACCTGGGAGCAAAACGACTGGTTCCTGAAAAGACCACGTCGTTAATAGACCACATCTCAATAAGACGAGGTAGTCGGAGTTCGGATCAATCCGAACAATTCCTCGGAGCACTCCTCGTTATCCCTTTTCCAGGCATAGTACGTTTCATCGACCACATTAAATAATTCTAGTTTTTTAGAGATTGTTAGTAGTTTTTAAATTAACGTTAACTTTACTTTATTTTCTATTTGTGTAGCTTTTATTATAAGCTTAACTTTGTAAATAAAGACTTCACCTTCTTATAAAAAATAGTATTTTATGCAACCGTTGCACAATAAAGGTTATTAAAGACTAGTACCGCGTTTAGGCCACGAGGCTTGCCGAGTGGCCTAAGTAAGGTACAAGATTTTAAGACTTAATTGTGTAACTATTGCAAACAATACTTTTTATACAAGCAAAACACAGAAAAATATTTTTTACTTTACTAAATAGCTATTTCCCACTATGAATTTTTATTTTTGATGTAACCTTTTTCGCTCAACTAAATAGACTTATAAAAAAAAATATGATCGCGATGGTCATGGCGGGTGCCTCGTGATTGGTTAAATTTTTAAGTAATTTCAACCAATCAGTGAACAGTAGCGTGCTTTTTTTAAATCAAATATGCTGGTGTTCTCTTTTTGAAATTATTGGAGTTGAGTAGAGAGATGTTTTATGAGTATTAAAGTTCTGTAGCGGGTACCATAGAGTATAGAATTTTGGTACAGGATTAAAAAGTGCGTTATTGTGATTTTGTCTGTGAAATTATAATTGACAGATTAAAGTACGCGAAGTATGTGGTCACATAACGCCCTACGCCTGGTGGGGGTTGATAAGATGTGAGAACTGTTTCCATAACCGTTTTTCACAGGTCATATCGCCACACATCTGCACCAACAGGCATAGGGCATAAAATGGCCATATCGTTTTTTTTGTGCAACATAATATTTATTATAAATAGACAATAGAAATATATTCTTTAGGTTAAATTAAGGGTGTTGCGATACATAAATACAATTTGTAGCTATTGAGTTAATGGCGCCTGGAAAGGGATATAGAAGATAAAAGATGCAAAGAGAGGCTACATCTCACGCAGCGCCAAGGAGTAAAGCCGATCTGAAATTTGCTGGCAGCCGACGATACCGCTCTCCGTTGAATGCGGTCCGCTGGAGGAAGAAGTTGGTACTTGGGCGCCCCAGCCCACAGATGAGAACAGTATTCCATATGTGCGCAAAATTGTCGTTGCGGGTAAGCAAACACACGCAACTAGTGAAAATCACAAATTCTTTGACGAACATCAAGAAATAACTGTTCCTAAAGTAAACTCCTTATAATTCCCCAAATTCATTATTATAGAATTAGTTCCAATTGTTAAAATACTACCTAAACCTAGCCTCAAAGCGGCTGGAACATTCTGGGCTATCGGAACTGACGATGTAGTTCGCTGGTCCTGTAACAGCCTGTTTACCTGGTTAAGTGACCTTCTTTATCTGAATTTTAACCATCAGTAAATACAATACGACAAAAGCAATATACTGTAATCAATATTTAAGTAAGTATTAAAATGAATATTTAATTTAAATGAAAACCACATAATATCTGAGCTCGGAATACGATTTTATCCCGTTCGGGGTTGAGACTCTTAGTCCGTTTGGGCCCTGTGCTCGACAACTATTCAAGCGAATTCCAAAAAGACTGGACACCACGGCGGACCGAAGAGCTGGCAGCATCCTCGCTCAACGTATTTATGTATGGTGCTGAGTCTAATGACACCATGCACATACTCACACGGTCAAAAAACACGTTTTTTTTTTATCGACCCAATCTCAACCTTATGGGAGAAACTGTCCTCCAAAATACTGAAACGTGACTGACTAACCTCTACCTTCGTATCTCGTAAAATATTGATGCTGCGTGCATGGTCTCATATGACTCACCGCGAGTAATTACATAGAAAATGACACATCATTCGCCTAGTTTGCAAAATATTCATCTTTTAAAACTTGCCCTCAATGCCAAAACCTCTATTAAAATTTTGGCCGGACTCGGCAGATCCTCATTTCTAGTGTCAAGATAAAGTTATAAAACAAAGTTCTACTGCTGTACCTACTTTGCCGCGAAACTGACATACTTTTTAGTCTTATTAAATTTTACCTGTTGTATTACGGAGCAGTGAGAAAAAAATGGTGTTTGAATGTTTTTTCTTTATTTATTGTTATGTTAGGGATTAAATTCGCAGATAAATGCAAATGGCTTGTCGTTGCAAGGAATATCGTTGAGCAGGCCATTCCGCAAGATGGCGCCGCAGTATTCTGATCCACCAGCGTTGTCGGGCTGGGGCGGGTCTGTAGACCACCTGTCGAATCCGGCTTCAGCCAGCGTCTCGCCTGCAAAAAATAAATAAATATTAAGGGACAATCTTACACAAATCAAACTAGCCCCAAACTAAGCAAAGCTTGTACTATGGGTAACTAGACTATGATACATATAATACACAGGGTGTTTGGAATAACGATGAACTTTTGGAGGTGAAAGGTGGTACAGGGGACTATTTGGAAGAGTTTTACCACTATTATGCCTTAGTCAAATCTGTGATAGTTTTTTTAAATCGAGTTATTCCAAATTTTTCAATTTGTGCCAAAAATTGACATAAAAAGTTCATTTTAACTAAACTAAGCATATTTTTTTTTATAACATCGCCATTCATTTAATTATCAATCAATAAAAAGGGTTCACCCTCTCATATACTACACACTTTTTTAACAGCATTTTTGTAGCTCACCATGAGTGATTTCTGCCAAAAAAAATAACTAGCAGTCTGTAAAAAAATAATTACTCAGGATATTGACGTTCCAACCAATTTAAAAACATGCTTGATTTGTTGACTGTTAAAAAACAAAAATAACGGCATAAATGCTATTTACTGTAATAAAAAACCAGCCAAGAGCATGTCGGGCCACGCTCAGTGTAGGGTTCCGTAGTTGGCCATCCTTCACAATAGACGGGCTTAAAACAGCGGTTTTAAGCCCAAGGTTTAAATGACGAGAAAGATTTCAAGCTCTATAAAAAAGTCGTAAACGCCAGCGTAACAGCAATTACTTATTACCTTATGGAAGTTATATATAAACAGTCAGATCGAACGGAATGTTTTAATGCAGTATGACACTTTACTAATATGTGTAACATTCGAAGTATAAAGACACCGCGCGGCACTTACGTTATTTTAAAGATTATTTTTTGTGAAATTTCGCGATAACTCTTTATTCAATATAGTTTTCATTGAAAGGCCTCATTTTCATGAATTTTTCCATAATTTTTTGACCCGTGGTTGAAAACTTAGAGGGGAGGGACGCTATTTTTTGGATTTCCGTTTTGTCGGCGTGATACATACCTACACATAATCATACTAAATTTCAGCTTTCTAGTACTAATGATCACGGAGCTAAGCCGCGGACGGACAGACAGACGGATAGACGGACATAGCGAAACTATAAGGGTTCCTAATTGACTACGGAACCCTAAAAACCAAACTGATCAGCGGGTGCAAGTGTGCGACTAAAATGATCGATTAACTGTGTGTGAGATATCGCCGTTATTTCCATCTTCGCAGTGCATGATAGGCCATTGACAGACATTTTGAGATAACCGTGCTTTGGCATTTGGTCGCTGGATATTTTGACATCGAAAACATCCCGTGTTAGTTTCGTTGGTAACGTAATCAAGCATTAATTTGTCCATTCGGCAATACGTTCAGATAATGGATACAAAAAATTTCAATTTAATATTACAGCTGTCAAATGCGTTGTTGAAAAAAAAAATCTATTGTGTTTAAAAATTATAACGTGTAAGTAACAAATAATGTTATATAAAAATATACTTTACAATGCATGTGCTCGAAAAGAGCGTATTCTAGGCATTCAAACTGTGCGGAAAGTACTACTTTTCCGCACTAGTGCTTTTTACTTTAAATTTTTTTTTTAATTTATAGCCGTATCTGACAGCCTGACTCAAAGAGGTTTTATTATTTACAAAAAGTTTGATAAATAAGTCAAATACCGATTATTATCACGTATAAAAGTACAATAAAACCAATATTTCATTAATTCATTCATTTAACACGTCATTAATTACATTAGATATAAAATTTGATTAATAAACGAACTTTAAATCGTTATTCATTAAATAAATTTGGCTGAATGTAAACGCGCTTGTGCCATTTTGACATAAGACGAATATTAAAAAAAATACTTTTGCACATGCGCAGTAGTAGATATGTCGAGCGCGGATTACAAATAACTCCGCCATTTTTTATGGATGTCTAGTTTATTTTGAAGTTGTTTTGTGCAAATCTGCTGAAATAATGGCAAGATAAAGGGACGAATCATGAATTGAAACCCGTAAAATGTTATTGAAGAAGTAAAAAATGTGAACGACGGCTTCTTGTTGGATAAATCAAGTCAAAATACTTTTTTTCCAATGTAAACAGTCTTTGTAAGTATTAAAGTATTTTCTATTTTCTCGTACATGCATAGTAAATTTTTGTACGGAACTCGTGTGTAAGATGATTTCCGACTCGTGTCGCTCGTACCTCGCTCGTGACTAAAAATCACACTCGTCTGAAATCACCTACCTTCCACACTTGTATCGTAAATAACTATTTAGATAGTATTCGCATTAGGTAAGACCACTCCATCAAGGAATACATGCAGAAATTACATCATTCGTCAACTATTTATGGATCAATCCTGAATTTAGCCGGAAAAAATCACATATTTTATATATGAATGTGTCACTGTGTGTGCTTGTGTTCAGTTTCAACGTAGTAAAATCTCTATTTCCTTATAACTTTTAGTTTTTAGCCATTTCGTTAGAATAAATTTACATTCACAATATGGTTTTGTGTAAATATTAAGTAACTAGCTTTTGCCCGCGGCTTCGGTCGCACAGGTCTGGAAACGTGTCTGTGTAACTTTCTACCGTTATATTGTTTCTTGAAAGAATACAACGATTTATGTACTTATTTCTATTTAGATCACGTAGCAGAAGAAGTGTGTTAAACAACTCTTCCCAAACAGCTTAGTCCAGCTCTCCAAGGGCCATCAATAAAAGCAAATAAAAATAATGCATCTGTTATTGTTCGGAATATGGGAGTGTATGTCTCAATTTGGGTCTTGATAATGAATTTACTTGTTGCTGTAAAGAACTCGATAAAATAAGGGATCCTGTAAATTTATGTGACCACATATTACAAAAATGAAAACAACACAACGAAGACTAATCCTATGTTCCCATCAAAATGTTGTTAATTTTTCTGTCTTGGTCGTGCCTAGAGAAAATGTTCAATCATCCTACTTTATTGACAATTGTAGTCCCTAACGAAGACTTTAATTTTTCGGAACTAGTCTAGGTGCGTTGTGAACGCAAGATACCCAACACTCGTATTCTCTTAGTATTAATTTGCGCTGTTACTCAAGTCTTACTCTTAAAATATGACATTTCTAATAGGTACAAACCTTGGCTTTCCGTTTAACCCCCTTAAGGATAGGAATTTTGGATAACGTTTAAATTAGTATTCTCAGTTATTAAAAATGTTTTTTTTTTTTTCATTTTAATGCAGGCCCAATACCTACACGAAATTTTGTCACTCTAACTCAGAAGATCCCACGTTTTTCATACAATGTTTTACCCTCTAATCACCTTGCATTTAACCTTTTTAGAAGATTAATTTCCAAAAACGAATGCATAGTTTATGCACGAAAATATTCCTCACATAAACTTTCGAATTTCCCCCTTAGACAAAAACGGGACATTTTCAAAATAGTAGAGACCAAAGCGAACGCCGGGGATCAAAAAGGCGCCGCACACATCCTATTTCCTAGCGATACGTCAGCTCCAGATGCGCCTGAAACCCTCGCTGCCCTGCGAAACAAACACCCGCTGGCCCCATCAACACAAAACAATCCTGATCCGTCCAACCCTGCTCTGTCTTGTCTGCAAGCATCTGAAGATGCAGTAAGGGGGGGGTTATTTCGGACTATCAGAAATCCATATGATGTTGTCAGTATTTTAACTTACACTCTATCTTAGTCTATTATATGTAGCTTTTTAGCGCATATTGGGAGGGCCAGTAGTACCTCCCAAGGGCACTACTTTGTCTTCCCGATGACTAGGTCTACCCAGTATCTCGTGAGCGGGCAGTCGAGACGACCGGCCAGTATTCTCAGCATGCTGTTGCTGCTACCGCGCACGCGTTGAAGAAGCGAGGCTATTCTTTTTCACCTGATCGCAAAAGAGTCATCCGTTTGCGCCTCGGCGAACATGCCCGACGCACTGCAGTGCTTCGGCAACCTCAACAGCGCGATTCCAGAATTTTTAAATTATTTTATCATATTATTAACTAGATGCGCCCGCGACTTCGCTCGCGTGGAATTTATCTCTTGGGAAACAGTGTTGATTTTTAGCCATTTTAAAATCGTTAAAATATTCCAAATCAAGTATGTGCTTGTTTAGGCAGGTGGTTATAAGCAAGTAGGGTTAAAGTTGCTTTACTCGTCGGCTGACTTTAATTTTCAACCTACTTCCAAAACGGGAGGGTTCTCAGAGAATCAAGGGAATTCTTCAAATAAATATTACATGCAGGCACACCTATCGCGATTTGGGTATCGTATTGTTGATATCCGTACTAAACTTAGAGGTAATTTGGTAAAATCCATCCTCAGTGGCTGATTCGTGTCACAACGTATTAATTTCAGCGCTATCTGTATGGATAATTAATAATTTACCAAAAATATCTACAAATCGCAGCGATGCAAGTAAAGTCATTCATTGTCAATACTATTCAATGTTTATTTCAGAAGGAAAACGATGGTCTGAGCAACAATTTTATTTCCAATGTCTTGTAATCGGTTACTGACCTACCGCTAGTGACATTTTATAATGCACATACATATGACGTATAATATACATAATTGTCATATAAACACTGCTTGTAGCGCCACTATGTTAAGATCATACCCCAATTTTGTTATAAGGCTAAATAAACGTTCCTAGTCGAACGGATATCCAATTCCAAGCACACAGTGATGCTAATTTGTGTCATAGTCAGATTTAGGTTCGAGTCTCTTCTGTGGATATAAGCGCAATTAAGGATTCCAGAGTCTAATTTTCTGACAAAACTCGTATGAGAATAAAGAACGTTCCCCCTTCTATAATCCGATGTAATAGCAGTTTAACCTGGATCCATACAAGCTTTTACGTTTTGAACACCGAAGGGACGACTTTTGTTTTTAAAAGCTTTATTTAACTTGCAATGTATGTATGTATGTATGTATCTAAGTATGTTTGTTCGGGTGAAATCTTGCAACTCAATTTTGAAGCAGATATCGTCAACCGATTGAGCTGAAATTTTGCATACTTACTTAACTTTGATGACAATACAATAATATGGTACCATGGGGCTGATCTGATGATGGAGCCGGAAGGTGGCCATCGGAACTCTATAATAGAAAAAGCAATCCTACAGAGCTTGGGCTCTTTAGAATCGTCTCAGTGAGCATTTGATGGATATCCAAAGAAAAGTACAGTCGGCTATAAAAGCTTGCCACTAAAATGTCATTTTTGACAGAAACTTATTTGAACTGACTTAAGTTTAAGTTTTATAGAATTTTGAAATTCTAATTCACTATTCTTAATTTCTGCAGGCGAGACTCTACAGGAAGCCGGTTTTGATAAGTGGAGCAGCGGTGAACCTAATCATGACGACCCTAAAGGCTGGGAACACTGTGGCTCCATCTACAAGGACGGCCTGCTCAACGACATAACGTGCGAGGGCAAAACCGTTCAAAAATATTCATTCATCTGCGAGTTCACACCTTAAAGAACAGATGTACCGCATAAAACTGCTGTGTTTGATAAAAACATATTTGGAATGGCGAGGTGCCTAAAATATTTAATAAACTACCAATTACTGGTTGTCTATTGTTTGACCGAAATTTATATGCAATAATATTGATTTGCTCGAATTGGGAGAAAAACTGACATTTTATCACGCCAGGTGGCGCATAAGCGACTGTACCTAGGTTTGACATAAGAACTGTCAAATCACATACATTTATTATAAGTAATTCTAAACTTCTACAAATTTTTCAAGAATGCCTCAATGTAGCCCGCCGAATTGTAAAAACAGAGGAGCTCACTTATTTCCCAAGGACCCAACACGGAGAAAACGTTGGGAAACTGCTCTGCGTATCAAAAATTTCAGGGCAAGTGATACTGCTTGTTTATGTGAGATGCATTTTAAAGAAGATGATTGTTTTGGAAAATGTAGATACACCGGTAAATATATTAATAGATACTAATAAGTTTCGACAAAATTATCTTGATTTCTAACATAACCTCACATTAGTACCACTTCTATTTTCTAAAGCTTATTTACATTTTCAGACAATGAACCAGTAGCAAAGTTTTAGTAGGAGCCACACCAGGTGGATTGTTATTGTACTGCTCACAAGCGTATGCAGGGTCTACAAGTGACAGACAGACAGTTGAACGGAGTGGTCTAGTGTCCAAGTGTGACAGTGGTGACAGTGTTCTAGCAGACAGAGGATTTACAATGCAAGATATGTTTGCAGACAAAAATATTACTGTAAAAATACCGACTTTTTTAAAAGGAAAATCAGTTACCAGGTATAACAATCATAAAAGATAGACAACTTGCAAGTAAACGTGTCCACATAGAAAGGATTATTGGATTGACAAAAACCTACAAAATATTAAAATCTGAACTGGACCATAGTTACATTCCAATAGCCAGTAAAATATTCTTTGTATGTTTTATTTGTTGCAACTTTAGAGAATGTATAATGAAGAAAAATAAATAAAATCAAATTGTTATTTTAATGTTTTTTTTTATTAAAGACAAATAATCTCTATATATGTATTTGTTCAATATTGCTGATTCAAGGTCATGAATATACAAGTTTAGTAAACCTGTAAGCATCTCATTAATATAGGAATCATCCCGGTCTATAAACATTACTTTCATGTCCTTAAAAGTATACACAATAAAATTGCAATATTTTCTGGCACTGCAATACAGCTGCCCTGCCCTTGTACCTGAGCATAGTAAGGGTGTCTTTTTTTGGGCACTTCACTTCGATGACAGTTTCTTCTTCTATCAAGCCATCTGGTGATGCAGCAAGAAAAGGATATTCTTTGCACGTCGAGACCATACATAGCTTTTTACACATTTTTTAGATAAAAAATATTTAAGATTTGTTCTTGTACAGTATTGTGAACATATGAGTGATCCCATTCAAACCCATGAGGATTTGCAGGTTCGTAAATTTGCAGGATAGGCATAGATGACTCCGCATACCCTATGGCCAAATTTCTTACATAATCTTCATAATTCAGCATAATGTCGTCCTCTTTCAGGGGTTCATAATTGCAGCTTTTGAATCTTTTGCTGGGCAAGTTTTGTGAAGCGATAGGTGATTTTTGGAAAACCTTTTTAGGTTTTCCAAATGTCATCAGCTGCTGGGTGCATACTTGATGTAGTAATATATAACTCTTGTTTACAATATCATGTGCACCTAACAACAATACAGCGACATGCTTGCAGCTAGCTTCTGTACCGCTCCCTGCGGCACACTCACAGTGACATTCTTCTATGGAACCTTCTTGAGACACTTTCACGTCCACAACATATGTGAGACTCTTCATGCTAGCCTTTCACTGTCCGCGTAAGTAGGTGAACATACCATCGGACGAGTAACGAGCCGTCACTAGATGACGCGACTCGTATAGGAGTTGCCCCTTCGGATGGGTGTTGAATCTGTAAATTAATTACACAGACATAAGGTTTTTTATGTCAAATTTCAGCACATTATGATTATGAATAGTAATATGTAAAGTTACGAAATAAATTTGTTGACGTACCGTTGGAAATATTCTTGTATTTCATGCTTGCTGATGTTGGGAATAGGCGAATCGGCGTTAATATCTCTGTAAGTATCAGATGGTGGGCACACTTATGAACGATCCTCCTGAACATTCAGGTTAGCACCAAAGTTTAGGTTTCGATCGTACGCCTCTAACCTAAAAAGAAAAGCGAGCATGAGCATTGTAAAATTAAATTAACACTAAAAATACGGAACATAACCTCAAATGTATTAATTCATTACCTTTGTATCAAATCAGCCTTTTTTCCGGCAACTGCCGCATTTCTCCTTCGAAACTCAGCTTGAAGCTCACGTACAGTCATAAACGAGTACATATTTTCATGTAAATCGCAAGGATTTGAGAAACAATCGCAACCACAATCTTGACACAAAACGTAAACAAGGTACAGTCGATGGTGGCGACATCTGCCTTGACCTTTTAGTGTGCCTCCTAATTTCACTTACCCGAATTTCATTTGCCCGAATGTTTCGTTTCCTAGAAAAGTCATTTGACATACTCTTGTATTCCCGAATATTATATGCCATAATGATACGTATGCCATAAGTATTGTTTACCATAGTATTAAGTGCCATAATATTGTTTGATAGAATATTTAAACGCCATACTAAATATTGTTTCTGTGCGAATCCAACCTGGCTATGCATTTGACATTGTCTCGCTACGCTTCGCTCCCGCCTGACCTTCTAACCTAACCCGGCCACGTCGGATCTGCTCTAAAAGGTTTTGCTCGCTCGCTTCGCTCGCTCGCTCGTTCAAATTTAGTAATCCAATCTATTTTCCTAGTAGTGGTTCGGTGGGTTGTTCTTGTATGTAAACAGTATGAATATAAGCAAGCCTTTTTTTCGGGACGCAAAAAAAAAAACCTCGAAGGCCAGGCGGGAGCTCGCTACGCTTCGCTCCCGCCTGACCTTCTAACCTAACCCGGCCACGTCGGATCTGCTCTGAAAGGTTTTGCTCGCTCGCTTCGCTCGCTCGCTCGTTCAAATTTAGTAATCCAATCTATTTTCCTAGTAGTGGTTCGGTGGGTTGTTCTTGTATGTAAACAGTATGAATATAAGCAAGCCTTTTTTTCGGGACGCAAAAAAAAAAACCTCGAAGGCCAGGCGGGAGCTCGCTACGCTTCGCTCCCGCCTGACCTTCTAACCTAACCCGGCCACGTCGGATCTGCTCTGAAAGGTTTTGCTCGCTCGCTTCGCTCGCTCGCTCGTTCAAATTTTGTAATCCAATCTATTTTCCTGGTAGTGGTTCAAAATATTAGTATGAACAAGGTGTATGAGTGTTGATTGTATGAGTTTTGATGATTATGAATTCTGATGATTATGAGTTAGATTAGTATTGTAAGAAAATATATGAAAAAAAATATTAGTATAAACAAGTTGTATGATTAGTGATCTTATGAGTTCTGATGATTATGAGTTCCGATCGTTAGTATTAAAAAAAATTATGAAGAGTGACCATTATGATATAAAATTGTATAAGAAATATTTTCGGACTTCAGATAATAGGACTTAAAAAGTTATGTGAGAAAATACGCACCCCCTTTTATCGTAGTTCTTCTAAAACTGTAAATTAGTGTATTTTGAAGCAAACATTCTGACGCTCCGCTCGCTTCGCTCGCTCCGCTATACGGGTCACAAAACAAACCTAACCTATAGTTTTCGGTTTTAGATCCATGTACTATTTGGTAGCAGTTCTTCTAAAACTAGGTTAGATTGTAAATTAGGAAACTGTAAATTAGATTAGGATTTGTATTTTGAAGCAAACATTCTGACGCTCCGCTATACGGGTCACAACACAAACCTAACCTAACCTATAGTTTTCGGTTTTAGATCCATGCACTATTTGGTAGCAGTTCTTCTAAAACTAGATTAGATTGGGTTTGTATTTTGACGCTCCGCTATACGGGGTCATAAACAAACCTAACCTACAGATGTCGGTTTTCGACCTATGTTCCATTTGGATAGCATATGAAATTATAGCATGTGACAATTATGGATTACAATCTTTATGGAAAATGTGATTATTGGAATTAATATTATGGGAAACAAAGATTCGGGCATAGGATTAATATGGCAAACAATGATTATGGGAAACATAATTATAAGAAACAAGATTCGGACAATTGAATATTATGGCAGACGAAATTCGGGCATTTGAAATTCGGGCAAGTGAAGGTATACCCCAATTACTATTAGAACTTTGCAAGATATTCAAATGTTTAATAAATCGTTGTATAAATTCTTAATTAAGACGTTGTATTCTACTCAAGAATATTTAATAGATGATAATGTTAATCATGATAATAATGAATATTAATTAATGTCACCTACTTATATTTTGTATTATGTATGCACTCTCTAATAAAAAAAATTATGCCTTTCGGCAAAACATAGTGTTCCTCAACGACTTATAAGACACCTATGTACTTACCTATGTTTGACAAAATAAATCATTCTTATTCTTATGTGTCAAGATATACCTCATTTTAATTTATTAGCATTCGAACAAGAAATGATTGATTTTGATGCAAATAATATTGTACAAACAGACTATGCCTTTTGACAAACAATAAAAACAGTACCCACTATCGATTGATTGTGAGCAGGGTCGCGGATGATGAATTCCTTTATCAATATTTTATTAAATATAAATACCGGGCAAATTAAGTTGTTCGAATACAACATTATAAGTGTTTGTAATTAAATAACTTAAGTACATCGCAGAAGGCATCCGCATCAAAGAAAACACTGGACAAGCCGGAGCAGACTTGTCAAAATGAAAAACATTTAAAATTCTTCTTTAACTGGCTGACTTCTTCCCATATAAATATTTAACCAGTACCCTTACCATGCGTTAACAGTGACCTTACGTCCACGCCACGCTAGCGACGGTAGCGACTGCGTAAACGATTTGTTTGGGGAATTGTCGGGACGCTGTACTGATATGAAATTGTAGCTGCTGGCACCTTAGAGCGCGCACTGTAAAAAGCTTATGTCATTATGTCATGTCTATTTCAAGGTCTTTTCACTTTCATATAAAGAATTGGCTTCAAGATTTTATATACGGCTAACAATATTTTTATTGCTCGATGAAAAAAGATTTATTTCTTATTCTGGCAATGCCAGGCTGGACGGTCCGATGGCAATAAAAGCCGTAACAGACGATCGAACAATCCGGCGGACCGATAGGGACGCTGCTATCTGTCGGAATGAGATAGTAATATACGTCTCACAGATAGCAGCGTCTCTATGGTCCGCCGGATTGTTCAATCGTCTGTTACGGGTTTAAGCCATAAAGTCCCAAAAAAAAACTGATGGTTGTCAGCAGTTGTCAGCGTGTTATTTTAATTTACGTCAAAGAACGGCCAATTTCAAATTGTTTCGCGATTAATTTCGAAAATATCATCATGTCTTCAAATGCATAAATAGAAAATGTGATTTGTTATATTCCTTGAATGTGCTTAACGCGGCGCAACTTCTACTAAAGACGATTCAGTTCAATTTCACCGTTTCCCCAAAGCTGGAATAACCAATATTTAACGGTAAGAATATTTTAATTCGGGTCTTTTATATGTCTCGGAACATTATTGTATGTTTTAATAAGCATGAAGTAGGACTACCAGCTGTTTGTTTTAGCCGTGTTTTAGTTAAAATGTAATTTCCTATTTCAGGGCTACATTTTGGGCCACATATTGTTGGCCAAAGCACAAAAGGAATAAGGTTTTATGTGGACGACATTTCCAAGATTCCCATTAAACTGACAGTTGCAAAAACCGCCTGAGCAAGTATTCTGTTCCAGGAACAACAGAATATATTATTAAAAACAATGCAATAATAGTGCACCTATGTAGTAAACTTTTTAAAGACATTTTGTAAAAGTTCTTGCTTAGGATATTAAATGAATAAAGGCTACCATTTAAAAGTAATTCATTGTTTTGTATTTTTTTATAAAACTATTAAATTTCAGCTCAATCTCATATATTGAGAAGTGGTTGACAAATGAGTTGCAGGATTAAACCTGAATATGCATGCATGTAAAATAGAAAAGTTAGAAAAACAAACTTTCAATATGGCATATTTGAAAACCCCGCCAAAAAATCCCGCTGTCACTTAGTTCATAGGCTCTACTACGGTGGCGCTAGTAGTATTAAAAAAAAAAAGATAGGCAACTTTTTTGTACGTAGTTACCGTTCTTCTCCTTGTGAGTATTATATTCTTTGGTCTATTTTTGACTTAGAAATAATATATCGTAAACATATTAAATGATTTTAATGTTTTAACTTGAGGCCCTAAAGTGGTGACCCCGCATTCAGAGCAGCACCTAATCTGTAGGAATCATGGCTTCAGACGACGAGTCATTCCAACCTGCAGTAGATAACCCGAATCAAGAAATCTCAGGTATTGCAACAAATTTTCGAATTCCACCATTATGGCGCGACAGAATACGACTTTGGTTCATACAATTCGAAGCTATAGTCGCGCCACTTAAAAAAAGTGACCAACAAATATACGAACTGCTAATAGCGCAACTGGAACGGCAGGATGTTGACGAGATAAGTGACATTTTGCTTGAACCACCAACAACAAAAAAGTTTGAAGCGTTGAAAAATAGATTGATCTCCGTCTACGAAGAATCGAAAGACCGTAATCTGCAGCGGCTTTTGTCTGAAATAGAACTCGGCGATATGAAACCGTCGCAGTTGTTGCGCCGTATGAAGACTCTCGCTGCGGACAACATCTCCGAAGCAGCACTGCGAATCTTGTGGTCCAACCGCTTACCTTCTTCCGTTCGAGCCGTCGTAGCAGCGAGCGATACTATCATGAAGGACGTAGCTTTGCACGACATAGCATTGATGGCTGACAAAATTCTAGAGCAAACTCGTGCAGAATTATCCGCCATTTCGACGCCAACTCCGGAGCAATCTTCATCCTCGACAACGAATTGTAAAGTATCTTCTCAATCGTCATTAGAAGACAAATTAGAAAATCTTGTTCGAGAAGTCGCCGAGTTGAAAGTTCAGCATAAACAGTACCGCCGTAGTCAGCGTCCATCCACGGGATTCGTTACACCGTTCGTACGCTCCTATTCTCGCCCACGCGCGCGGACGGTAAGCAGTCGTGAGTTTCCATCAGATGGTATTTGTTATTACCACAGACGTTTTGGAGATTCTGCTTTCAAGTGCACCATTCCATGCAATTACAAGAGGGAAGAGAAAAGGGAAAACTAATTCCTGCGTTAGCTGAGGCGGTAACTAACGCGTGGGAGAACTCACACCGCCTATTTGTTACTGACAAATATACCAAATCTAGATTTCTCATAGACACCGGTGCAAACATTTCTGTCATATCAAAACCAAGAGGGTTCTACTCACAACCAACGACTTTCAATCTTTACGCAGCGAATAATACCACAATATCTACTTTTGGCGAGAAGACATTGGAGCTAGATTTTAATTTAAAACGACCATTTAGATGGAAATTTATTATCGCCGCAGTCAGTAAACCCATCATTGGCGCCGATTTCCTTAAATATCACGAATTACTCGTTGATCTTTCTGGACGATGTCTCATTGAAAAAAAAACCAACTTGGCTATTAGAACACCAGTGTGTAAATCCACCGAGCCAACCGTTCGCACCATTGATCTGGAGCAGAAATACCATAATATTCTCAACGAGTTTCCTGACGTTATACGTCCATCCTCAACCAAAAACTCTCCGAAACACAGCGTCGAGCATTTTATTGAAACCAGTGGACCTCCTGTATACGCGCGACCGCGACCTCTGCCGCCTCACCGGTACCTCGCGGTTAAGAAGGAGTTCGACCATATGATGGAGCAACAGCTGTGCAGGCCTAGCAAGAGCCCTTGGGCAAGCCCGCTCCACGTCGTACTGTGAAGGTTCTGCTTCAACGTAAGGTAGAATTAGAATAAGACGCGTGACATCCGTCAATAAAATAAAATGTAGTAGTTAGTTATCCTGTGGCCTCTGGGCAATAAACATCTTTACGAAGTACCTCTGCTCTGTTAATTATTCCACCTCTGAAGTTATTCCCCCCGGCTGTCGCCACACTTGGTGGAGGCAGCAAACCCTATATTTAGAGTCACGCGAGTATTGAAAGTTTCCCCGCTCCCAACTAATTTTGTCCACAGATTCTCGGACCGCTGTGACAATTACGTACTGAAAGCTTACGGTTGGCATAGGAGCCAGACAGGAGTGAAGCGCACCGTCTATATGCGCACGAAGCAAAACGAAGAATAAGTGCACATTTGTGGTATTGTATGTAACTATTGACTGCACCGCCGTGAAGGAGCGAATTCAACAAACGGGTGAAGTTGACGAATCATTGAATCACCCATTATCATTTTTCATCCCAAGCGATTATAATTTGTTTGTGCATTGTTTCGGACTCCACATAAAAATGGAGACGAGTACTTTTAATGGCTTATCTGACGTGGATGATTTCATATTCCAATTCAAGATAATGGCGCAAGTCAAAAAATATGATCCTGCACAATCGCAAGCAGCGATCGCAGCATATTTGTCAGGACCAGCGTTACAATTTTATAAGGCTAATCATGCAACTTTCACATCATTCGAAGATGTTTTGACGAAATTAAAAAGCGAATTCCCGACGAGCCAAAATTATGTACAAAGTTTTTATTATCGTCGACAGGAGACTCATGAATCACCAATAATATTCTATTATGCTCTGGAAGCATTGGCGTCTAAGGCCGGGAACATTGTAGAAACAGACTTCATCACACATTACATTAAGAATTTACATGACAGCGCCAAATTATTCTTTACAACTTCAGCGATCAACACGAAGGCAGAGCTCAAGGCGGCTATTCAGCGGTACAATGAGTATCATTCGCAAGAACAAAAACCCTCAATTGTTATACCAATTAACGAGACTCCATATCCAATGATCCAAAGCCAACAGGGTGAACTATCACTATCACCAATAAATGTTTCAACCCCAAATGTATCGACGGCACCCCAATCAGCATTTTCTACACCAGTACCAGTTCATACGCCAGTACCAGCGTTTGCTACGTTAACCAACGATCAGGCGGTGAACACGCCTGTGAACCGTGGTTATCCAAGTTATAATTTCAGAACAAGACCACAACAAAATTATCGGGGCAACTACCAAGGAAATGCACCTTCGAGATCAACGTACCGGAATGAAGAGAATCGCCCAAACGCCGATGGACGACGCGGGACCGGAGCGACGCGGCGTTGAACACACTACGCTCCGATACTAATACAGGCAATAATGAACCTTTACATAATAGGTCTTATATAAATGTAGAAATATTTAATGACAAGTATCTAGCTCTGATAGATAGTGGAGCAAGCGTATCTTGCATTAGTCTGTCTATTGTCAAAAGATTGAATATTAAATTTAATGATGATGATAGGATTTCTTTGAAGATAATCGGTGGCAAATTTGTTTGTACTGAGGGTTCAGTACAATTAAATATAATTGTAGATAATGTAGTATTTAATCATAGATTTAACATTATTGACATTAATTCTGACCAAATCATCATCGGTTATGACTTTTTGGTACAGAATGGTGCCAAAATTGATTTTCAGGAAAATAAAATATGCTTACAAGGAAGATTTACCACGCCCTTGGTAAATAATATAATAAAGGAATCAAGAAAACCAATGCCACTGCAAGAATCAAATAAACAAGGCATCCGATGTGAAACAGTGTATTTTGCAGAAGAGAATAAGGATAGTATACAAATTGGCAAGGAGTTGAACAATTCTCAGCAGCAGCAACTACTGACATTATTAAATAAATATGAAGATAGATTTGCCTACAGTCCTTCGAATCTAGGGGCATACAACGGATATAAAATAGACATCGAAACGACTGATGAAGTACCAGTACATAAACCGCCATATCGAATGTCCGAGAAACAGAAACAAATTATTGAAGAACAAGTTCAAGAAATGCTCAAGAATGACGTAATAGAACGTTGTCAAAGCCCGTACGCATCACCAGTTGTGATTGTAGAGAAAGCAGATGGGAAACCAAGGTTTTGTATAGATTTCAGAAGTTTAAACAAGAAAATTAAACCAGATGCATATCCAATACCGCGCATTGAAGAACTATTGACGTGTCTAGAAGGCGCACGTTTCTTTGCTGAACTGGATCTAAATTCAGGATATTGGCAACTATGTCTCGGAAAAGGCAAAGAAAAGACAGCTTTCATTTGTCAATCAGGTCTATATTCATTTAAAAAATTACCCATGGGATTGATAACAAGTATGGCTCATTTTCAGAGAGCAATGGACACAGTTTTAGCGGAAATGAAATACAAAAATGTTTTGGTATATGTTGACAACATCATTGTGTATGCAAAGACATATAAAGAGTTTTTAACAGCTTTGGAAAATGTTTTGCGAAGATTTCAGAAGGCAAATTTAACTTTGAAGCCGACGAAGTGTAAAATTGGGTTTACAAGCTTAACAGTATTAGGACATACTGTGTCGAAGGAGGGAATTGGCCCCGACATGGAGAAAGTGAAGGCAATGCAAGATGCAAAGCCACCATCCAACTTAAAGGAACTAAGATCAGTATTAGGTCTATTTTCGTATTACAGAAAATTTATTGACGGATTCGCTCAAATAACATTACCTCTAACAGAATTGACGAAGAAAGGACGTAAATTTGAATGGTCAACAGAAGCGCAAAAGGCCTTCAATATAATGAAAAACAAGATTTGTGAAGCTCCAATACTCAGATATTTCACAACAGATGAAGATGTGACAACGAGATTGTATATAGATGCATCTGATAAATCTTTGGGAGCATGTATTATGCAAGGCAAATCAGATCTACGGCCAGTAGCATTCGCTTCGAGGAAATTAAGCGACGCAGAAAAACGTTATACAATAACAGAGAAAGAATGTTTAGGTCTTATATGGGCCTTATCATATTTTAAACAATATTTATGGGGCATGGAATTTGAAGTATTTACGGATCACAAGAGCCTGGTATGGTTACGATCACGTAGAGACATGAATGGACGTTTGGCGAGATGGGCTTTAGCTATACAACCGTGGAATTTTAAAATAATCCATTGTAAGGGAAAGGATAATATTCATGCAGATTACCTAAGCAGAAATCCCCTCTACAATGAGGAAAAACCAGAAGAGAATATCACACCGAATCAGGACGACTTATGTTTGTATAGTTTTGAAAAAATGGATTTATTACAGAAACAACAGGCTGACGAGGAATACAAAAATATATTTGAAAAATTATCAAATATGAACCAATATAAAGGTTATCACACGAAACGGAATATTTTATGCAAGAAAGTATGGGTTGATAACCAGCTGAAAAGTGTCACAGTTTTACCAGAAAACTTATTTAACGAGTGTATGGCAGAATTACATGATAACACATGGAGTGGAGGACACTTTGGCTTATTTAAAACTTTAAGAAAATTCAAGAATCGATATTATATTCCAAATGCAGAAAAGAAAATAGAAAATTATATAAAATCTTGTACAAAGTGTCAGGAAAAGAATATTTTACACCAGAGGGCGCCACTGCAAAATGTGAAGATTCAAAACTTTGGTCATCGAGTAGCAATGGATGTGCTTGGCCCATTCTGCAAATCAAAGGACGGACATAGATATGTCATTGGGGCTATAGAATACATGAGCAAATTTGCCATTTGTAAAGCAGTACCTAAAGTCACAGCAGAGGTTATCGCACAGTTTCTTGTTGAGAACATATTCTGCATCTTCGGGGGCATCGAATCAATCATCACAGATCGAGGTTCAGTCTTCACTTCAAAATTGGTGCAAAATACAGTAGAAGAATTTGGTGCTCGACTTCTTCATACGACAGCATATCATCCACAGGCGAATGGCTTAATAGAAAGATTCTTCAAGACATTGACAACAGCTATGTCAAAATGTATACAAGAAGATCAGAAGGACTGGTCGTCAGCATTGCCAAGAATTGTCTTCTCATACAATACTTCAGTTCAAGCATCTACAGGCGTTGCGCCATATCATATAGTTTTTGGACGGGAGCCGTATTTTAATCAAGATTTGAAATTAAGAATTCATGAGGAAGAACAAACTACATTAAAGGAGAAAATGAACTACATACAAGATTTATCAGAGAAAGCAATGAAAAATATTGAAAAGGCTCAGCGTTCACAAAAACTACAATATGACAAGAAGACAAAATCAGTCCAATATGAACCTGATGATTTGGTCATGATTATAAAACCAAGACGGTTGACTGGAAGAAGTTTAAAACTTTGTAGATTATTTGTAGGACCATATAAGATAATACACCGATTGTCTCCATTGAATTATGTGGTGCAAAAACTCACTCCCAGTGGTCGTGCCAAGAATGTAATAATTCATATTAACAGATTAAAGAAATTCTTTAATCGTTAATCCCAATTAATATAAACAGTTCTATATATTTCTAGGGTGTAAATAATAAAACTATTATTTTTCAGAAATTTTTAATTCAGGCTGACTGTACAAGGATGCAATTGTATTTGTTGCATTTACAAGTGTCACTGTTGTAAATATAATTTAATTTATTTCCACAAGATATTAGCTGCATTTCTAAGTTATTACTATAGGAAGTTTAATTTATAATTTCCTGCACTATAAATTACTGCACTTTGAATTTATTGCATTTTCAGTACCTTTTACTTGAAATAATTTTAACTTATTGTTTCCTCAGACCTCCAATATTTATTTATAATACTTTATTTCCAGCATTTTAATTTGTGTATGCTAATACATTTTTTTCTTTTCCATGTAATTCGACACTGCAAGGGCCGTTGCTGTCCCAGTTCCTTGGGATTTCAGCTGCTGGTGTGATTGAATGCCTCGCGCATTCGTCATCCAGGGGCGGCAGAGGTTCTGGCACGGGGTGCCAAGAACTTCATGCGGCCTGCATCGGGCCGATGCAGTCTGAAGATTTTGTATTGTTGTTTCTTTTGTCCTTATAATAAATAAATAATTTATTTAATTTTAACTAGGAGATAGGTAGGAATCTAAATAAAGGAATTTTTCGTATTTTTCATTGATAACTAATTTTACGAATTGACGTTGACATTGCATTTGACATATCAATATGACGTGTCATGACATCGTCTATGGTCGTGAAATTAGTTATGAGGTAATTTTTTATCGGTAAAGGTTTGTACGGTACGGAATCTTGAAGCATAATTCATATGCTTCAGGATTCTAATATGAAAATAATTAAGGTACAGATTTCTGGGGCATATTTAACTTTGAAGCCCCAGGATTCTAATATAAAGCTAGTGGTAGACGGGTATCACTATTTGTTAGTCCTGTATGGATGTTTGAAGCAAGTGTCATAGACAATGTTTTCAAGCATCTAATACAAGGGCAGTGATATACCGTGGTACAACTGTTTGGGGCATGCGACGTGTGTCATATGTCATACTCCAGGCAGTTAAGGTTAGAACATTCGTGATAATTAAGTCGAGTGTTGTGCCGGTGTTACACCAGGCGATTGAATTACTAAAGCCTGTCATTTTAAATTTTGTATCGAATGGTCTATGCTTTAATATATTAAGTCAGATGACTTTTGGGGATTAGTGAAGTTGGTGCCTTGCCTTTTTAGCAGGTTTTTGTCAAGGCGAAGCCAGTGTCAGTCAACATGTCAGATTACGTAACATGCCATAGGCTAGTGTCTGCTCATGTCCTGACCCTGGTTATCTCTTAGCAAGAGACCATCTGGGTATTAATGTATGGGTATCCCTGCATAGGTAGGGACTTATGATATGTTAGGCAGGAGTAGTTCTGTATAGTATTTCTATAGTAAGATGAATGTTCCCCATTCACCCCGAGACGGCGGGAAATGTGAAGGTTCTGCTTCAACGTAAGGTAGAATTAGAATAAGACGCGTGACATCCGTCAATAAAATAAAATGTAGTAGTTAGTTATCCTGTGGCCTCTGGGCAATAAACATCTTTACGAAGTACCTCTGCTCTGTTAATTATTCCACCTCTGAAGTTATTCCCCCCGGCTGTCGCCACAGTACCAAAGAAAAACGGTGACATACGTGTCTGTGGAGACTATCGACGGTTGAACGCGGTCACAAAACCCGATCGTTACCCAGTGCCTCGTCTAAGAGATTTTACGTATCAACTCCACGGCATGAACATTTTCAGCACCATTGATTTAAACCGAGCATATCAACAGATACTCATGAATGGAAATCACATTGAAAAAACTGCCATCATTACTCCATTTGGGCTTTTTGAGTTTCCCAGGATGAGAGAGGGGCTCAAAAACGCTGGTCAAACATTTCAAAGATTCATTCATCAAGTCCTTGCTGGTTTAGATTATGTTTTTCCATTCATCGACGACATTATCATTGCATCTAAGGATGAAGAAACACACGAAAAACATCTTCGGACAGTCTTACAACGATTGAACGAATACGGTATTACCATTAATCCTTCGAAATGTGTTTTGGGCCAGGATTGTGTGAAGTTTCTCGGGTATACCGTGACACCTGCGGGGCTAGTACAACTTGGCGCGACTTCGCTTGTCGCGCGACTTAGCGTCGCCTGTCTTTTTTACACAGTATTGACAGGAAAGTGACAGGTAGTATATGTCGCGCGACAAAGAGTCGCGTGTCAAAGTTATGCTAGACGTGCTGAAGGCATTAAACCACCTGATGACATGATACAAATTATTAGTAACTTTCCAAAACCTGAAACCGTAGAACAATTAAGAAGGTTCCTTGGGATTGTAAATTTCTATCATGATAGTATTCCCAACGCAGCTCAAACTCAAGCACCCTTAAATTCATTCTTACACAATTGCAAGAAACGCGATAAAACTGCCATAGTATGGAATACTGAAGCAGACAACGTATTTGAAATGTGTAAGAAAAGCATGAGAGACGCGGTAATGCTTGCTCATCCTTCACACAGCGCGCCTATAGCTCTTTTTTGCGATGCTAGCACACCTCGGACAATGGCGATCAAATGTATGAAAGAAACGCGTTGCTTCGCACACAGTCTAAGCTCGTGTAGGTGAACGAGTACCATGCTTGTGTGAGTGAGATAAGACATGCTAGGGTTGCCGCCATTTTGAACGCACGAGTCGGCAACACAATGTGCAGCAATATGAGATAATCATGTAATAGCGTCGTCGAATTAATTTTGTGTGCTTATAATTAAACTAATGTTAAACTACGATTTGTAATTCCGCCCGCGTTCAAATTCGATAACCTCAATGACTAAAAACTCATTGCGCGAATTAGGAAGAAATAAGAATCATATTACGCTGTAAGGTGGGTATCTAAGCTCGATTTATACAAATAGTTTCCTATTTTGAATCAGTAAAACAAAGTAACTAAATTTTTGTAAGGAAATTCAGGCCACCAAAATATTTCGTAAGTTGAAAACATGATTTTTTGTTCATATATATATATTGTGTTGTTTTCAGTGTGATCTGATAGGTTTAGGTCGAAAACGGATGGGGCAAAAAAAATACATACGGACATAAAACACTTTGAAAATAACTGGGTATGTACTTGCCTTGATTCATCCAATGGGAATCTGTAGAACTTTCTTTTATTTTTGTTGTATATACTATATAGAGCTTAAACAACCGTACACAGCACAACACACGCCCATTACAAAAGTATTTGTTTAATATTTTTGACCTCCGCTCTGCGCATCGCGTCGTCGCGTCCTTGCCAGCCGGTAACTGCGAGGTAACCGAGCGCGGGTGGGCGGCACTTTCGGCGGGAGGCAGGGAGTGTCCATACTGTACGTTAGTACTCTTTATTATACTGTGATGCTAGTGAGCAGAGCGCGGGTAGCGTACTCCAGCAGCGTGTCAATAACAAATGGCAGCCGCCAAAAATTCAACAACACAACAGAAATACAGCACTTTTGACAGAGAACTTTTGTCCATCTATATGTCTGTTAAACATTTCAGAAAATTGTTTGAGGGCCGTGAGTTGATTATTTATACGGATCATAAGCCGCTGACATACGCTCTTATGAAAACGTCATCAGAAACCGAAACTCCTCGTCGCACCAGACAGCTTATTTTTATCAGCGAGTTCACAAACGACATTCGTCATATCAGTGGACACGACAATGTCGTTGCAGACGCTTTGTCACGAATTGAAACCATTGCCACGCCTACATTATTTGACAATGACAAGCTTGCAAAAGCTCAAAAAGCCGATGCAAGTATCACTTCTTTATTGCTTAAGAAAAACATTCAACTAAAGAAAATTATAATGCCAAATTCGCTACAGCCCATTTATTGTTAAGTATCAACGTCTGCCATAAGACCTTACATACCTGAGGAATTCCGTCGTGAAGCATTCGATGCTATCCATAATATGAGCCATCCGGGTATAAGGACAACAAGAAAAATGATTCAAGCTCGGGATTTCTGGCCATCTATGAATAAAGATGTCGGTGTTTGGGCTAAAACTTGTTTACAATGTCACAACGAAGGTCCAGCGTCATACGTCAAGTAATATCGGGACGTTTACGCCTAGAGCACGTTTCGAACACATCCATACAGACCTTGTTGGACCTCTCAGTGTTTCACCAGAAGGCCATCGGTATTTATTGACAATTATTGACAGAACAACGCGTTGGCCCGAGGCGATTCCAATACAGGATATAACAGCTGAAACCGTAGCCAAAAATATTTACGAAGGATGGGTTGTGCGATTTGGATGCCCTGTTACTATAACCACTGACCAAGGCCGTCAGTTCGAAAGTGAGCTTTTTTCGTCAATAACGAAATTATTAGGAATGGATAGAGTCCGCACTACTGCATATCACCCAGAAAGCAACGGAATCATCGAACGCTGGCACCGGTCTTTAAAAGCGGCACTCACAGCTCGGCTCAGCAACCGAGAGAAGTGGGTCGAAGAATTACCTACTGTGCTATTGGAAATCGGTAAACGTAGTGTAGGGCGCCCTGTAACAAGGTGGAGCGACGACATTCGTAGGACAGCGGGTAGTAACTGGAGGACGAGAGCTGAAAATCGAGCTCAGTGGCGTGCCATGGGAGAGGCCTATGTCCAGCAGTGGACTGAAACAGGCTGATGATGATGATGATGATGATGCTATTGGGACTACGCTCGGCGTTACGCAGCGACTCCGGTGTTAGTGCGGCTCAACTCATATATGGCTGTTCATTACGATTACCGGGTGATTTTATGGTTTCACCTGCTCAGATGAAAGAACCCATCATGAACTACAATTATGTTGAGCAGCTACGCAAAATTATCATAGACTACAAGCCTGCAGAGAAGGTGCACAGCAGCAACAGAAGCATTTTTGTACATCCCGATTTGTTGACGTGCGAGAATGTTTTCATACGAGAAGATGCTGTGCGCAAACCGCTACAAGCCCCATATAAAGGACCTTATCCAGTCTTGAAGCGCACTGACAAAGTGTTTGACATACAATTGCCACAGTGTCTATTGACCGTCTCAAGCCTGCCTATACTTTAAATTTAAATGTATCTCAAGATGAGCCTCTTGCAAGAAGTACTAGGTCAGGCCGAACCATCAGACGACCAGTACGCTTTGCTTGAGGGGGAGCCCTGTAGCTGCTGGCACCTTAGAGGGCGCACTGTAAAAAGCTTATGTCATTATGTCATGTCTATTGTTGACTTAGAAATAATATATCGTAAACATATTAAATGGTTTTAATGTTTTAACTTGAGGCCCTAAAAAATGAAATAATTTTTGTCAAACATGCAATGAATTTTTTTTTTTTTTATACTACGACGGTGGCAAACAAGCATGCGGCCCGCCTGATGTTAAGCAGTTACCGCCGCCTATGAACGCTTGCAACGCCAGGAGCATCACGCGCGCGTTGCCGACCCTTTAAGAACCTATTTACTCCCCTCTTGAAGAACCGCATACTGTGAAATGTCGTCGTAACGTGCGTTAAACAGGCTTCGAAGTGTCAAGTTTCGAGCGGAACAATTCGAGAGAACTGTTAAGGAATTTCATACAAAATTGAAGGCCTAGGCCGGGAAGTAATTCGTTTTTAATTTTAATGTAAAAATGGCGTCTGTGTTTATGAACAGCTGATATTTTTTTTTTATAGTGGCTACCCAATCAGCCATCGGACCAACAATATCCGCGTTAATGCCTAGTACACACGAACTGATATTAAGAATACAAATCTGTATGATTCAATGTGTTTATGAATAAATTTAAAATACTGTATATACGTAAGTCACCAGAGACCATAGACAATATTAAAAATCCTCTGCCTTTATTTTATTTATTATAGAAATTAAGATTTTTATTATGAGGTTGTGTATAATGGCCCTAAACATTCGAACACTACACACGTGGACAACTTATTAAAGAAAAAAATATAGAGGGATTGGAGGGAAAATTAAAACTACTTTTTTTTAAACATGGCGTCTGTGTTCATGACCTGGCTGAACGGCTGAATTATGTTTTTTGAGTGGTGTATTTTTTATTTCATTGCATATGTTTGAGAAAAGCACTATACATGCCTTAGCCGTGAAAAGGGCTTGCCGGCTTCGTATCACTAGACGGCCTCCCTTACGGTCGGCCGTCTATACCTACTTAGCCGGCAAGCCCTTATTTCCCGGCGTCTGCAGTAATGTACTATAGTAAGTAGGCCAGACGGGCACTTTTACAAGTCAGATTGCGAATCTACCGGCATTTCGCAAGAGGAGACTGCTTTTGAAAAGAAAACCGAAAGAAGCTCAACAGTAACCGTTTTTTTTCGTAAATAATACTTAAAATAATTACATTACATTTGTGTTATAACTAATTACATGGGTACGATTTACTTCACTGACTGTCCGATTCCTTGACCGTACATTCCCTAATAGTCCAATTCCCTGATAGTCCAATTTAGCGTAACATGTTCTGTAGTGATGCCACGTAGTCCGGTCCGTCCTCATGTCACAAGTGTGGACCCACCTTTACACCGAGTAGGTAACTTATGTTTTTCGTTAAGGACAGAATACGCACTATTTAATTTTGTTTTATCATATCATATAATACCTAATGTACAATAAACTTAATTTTGTTTTAAATATGTGTACTCGGCTAATTCCGAATGGCGGGTAATTCCGAAAATTACTGATATCTAATAAACGGGGTAACATTTTTTGCGCTAGCAACACTTCTTACTGTAGAAGTATCTGACGAATCCTAATTTATTATTTTCTCCGCCGCCAAGAAAAAACACCAATTAAAATTCCTTAACAGTAATGTAAACGTCTAAGTGCGTCATTGCCCCAGTACCTAATACACGTCATCTTTAAACTTATGTCATTCGCAATAGATGTGATAGCCGGGTATCAACTATTGGGCATTGGGCATTAGGATGTCGAGTACTGGTACGTTGACCTTTTACGTGTAAATTAATAAATAATAAAATAAATAAATATCTTGGTAACTAAATAAAATTAGTAAAGTGATCGGGTTCGGGTGTATAATGTGGTTCTGCGACGTCGGCGACGTCGTAATAAAAATTAACATGCAGGAAGTGGTAATTATCTTGAAATGTGAGTGTCCACCTAAGCGGCATCTTTAGGATCATGGGGGATAGTAAAAATAAAGGATCTTGAGGGAATAGGTAATCGGACATTCGGGTAATCGGACGTTCGCGTAATCGGACATTCGGGTAAACGGACATTTGGGGAATTTTGCAACATGGCATTAAGGGAATCAGACGTTAGGGGGCGTAAATCTTTAAAAGAAACCAGACATTACATGTTTCATTTTGTCACTTTGTTACTTAATTTCCATTTTCGATAAAATTGGGTACGGAGATAGCTGACGCCCTGAAATTAGGGTTCCCGCGGGCCCAGCTAGTGTAAACATAAATACAAAAAATACACTTAAAATTAAATAGTATGCGATAAAGTTGACTATGATGAAGTTTTCGCTGCTACTAGGTATATAATATGATTTATCTCTTTAGAAATTTAGAATAATGTAAACAAAATAATCAGTGTGCAAACATCCGTTATCACGATTCACGAGCTCATCCGCCAAAACATTTCTTTGTAATAGGTCATAGGTTATCGCGAGTTCGTTTTCCGTAACTCTTTTAATGCGCCTATTTTGCGTGAAGGGCTGACGGCACTCCTCTTGCCAAGCCAACTCTACTGGAAAGCCTAATAGTCCTTCGATGTTGCCAACGACTTCTGAAAGTGACATTGGAGATCTGAGTTGTTTTTCCTGGTATTTGGCCACTAGGACGTTCGTGAATGACGTGGGCGGCTGTCTCCTCGGCCTCCAGGCAGACTCTGCAAAGAGGACTGTCAGTAACACCTAGAGTGAATAAGACAGTGCTAATAAACGTTATCGGGTTGTTCATTTTCAATATTTTATTATATGTGTTCATAGCTCGGACTAATCATAGCAAAACAAGAATTAAGTAATAAAAATAGAAATACGCACAAACTTGTGACCAATTTTGGGTTGCGTTTATAAATATAATTAAAATTTTGGTACGTTGCAACCCAAGACAAATTTGAATCACAATGTTTCCCTGTAGTGTATAACAAGACCTTGATTTTAGCCAAATTTCATGATTCTAGCTGGGAGCAGGACGATTGCGTCCATAATCCTATTCGTCACCTTCTTAAATAATTCTCAGTGTCATATTGTCATATAGAATTATTTACTATGAGCCCATAAATATGGTCCACCATTCTGATTAGTCGTGTATACCTTGGTCCGCCAGCTACCGTCATTTCGTCCTACATTGACAGACGTCACCAGTAACGGACGGACCGTGGGTTTACAGGAAGCCTGTTTTGATGTGTTTTATTTAAGTATCCCAATAGGAAATCCTAGTGAACACTACGATGGTGACGAGGAGGAAGCAACGGAATAAAAGCGCAAGTTAAAATTAACATAAAAGTAAAAGTAATCGACGTAATCAGAATCACCGACGTCCTTGACAGTGTCTTCTTGGAAAATAGAAAGGAAGGACAAGGGCTTTGAAAAAGTGGACGCAGTTTCGTTCGGTCTGTAAAAACTATTAACATTTAGCGTGTATGTAGTGGTACGCTTATCTACTGCAATTAAATGCGACACTCGTAATACAATACGTTTACTAAAGGAAAAGAAAATACAATAATAAATAATAAATTTAAATGCAACGGCCGCGTCGAGAGACAAACGTGAAGTGATTGACGGTTCTGCTTTTCGTTGTTATGGCGACGCTAGGGATGGCCGTCGCTCGTAGTGCGGCGCCATAAACTGTATAATAGATGTATTTTAAAATAGAGTCCCCTCCTCAACTCCTTACCAAAGAAGGCCACGTTTCTCATACAAAGTTCCACTTTCCATTCAACTCCTCTGGGGAATGATATTTCAAGATTTCTGTTTTTTTTTTACTTATTTTGTAATGAAAAACATATAGACCAGTTATTATCACTCTTACTCAAAGAATCCCAAGTTCTTCATACAAACTTTCACCTCCCATTTAACCCCTTTAAAGGATGACTTTTTTAAATCATGAAATTATTTTTCTTGTTTTTAGATCGAAAATTTGTACACAAATTTTTCAAACAACACAACTCAAAGAGTACACGATTCCCATTCAAACACTCTCAAACCCAGTTTTAATCCCTTGGGGAATGAATTTTGAAATAATTATCCCTTCTTATTCCTTGCCTGCATCGAATTACTTAATCTATTCTAGAAACTTTAAGTTCCTAGGTTCAGCAGTGTCAGCTCTGCGTTGATGAGTCAGTCAGTCAGCCAGGACTTTTCCATTTGTATGTATAGATAATACTTTTTCGCCATTGGCGGTAAAAAACGTGAATAGGAATTACCTAGGTACATCAATAATTCGAGTTAAAACTATTATCTTTTTGATTTGCCGCTAATTTATTTATGTTATCTGGATGTGTATGGTAATATGATAGTATAAATAACTCAATGGGGACTTCTTTTGAGATACCGCCATTTGTGTTTGGGTCAATTTCAACAAGACGCATTTTTTGTATCATTTCGGTGTGATTCTTTATTTTTGATTAAGTTTTTTAAATTTGAAGAGATACTTTAGACTATATTATTAAACATATGTAAAAGGGACCCTGAAATCTGAAATAGTTTTCGAGATATTCGAGATCGAATATGAAACACACAACGGAATGATAAATGTACACCAGGATGATCAAATAAGTGCACCGCAATGAAATTTCATACACCAGAATGCAGGGACGTATTTTGAAATTTGGCGCCCCGGGCCTATAAGTTTCGCCGCCCCAGAAGTCAAGGAAATATTTAACTTTTTTTTATATATAATGGTAGTTGTGTCTATCAAGCACTTAGATATAGCAAGTGTAAGGGTTGGATCATAGGAAAAAAAAATATTGGCCATAACGCAATCGGATCGATATTTAGTCTAAGCTTTGGAGGCGGCTTTGTTATTTTACGATTTTGTGATGAACTCTGATTAGGATTTAGGATTAGGTCATGGTTGTTCTATATGTATTTAAGTATATATTTATCTATATAAGTACGTATATCGTCGTCTAGTATCCATAACACAAGCCTTCTTGAGCTTACTTTGGGACTAGATCGATTTGTGTGAGGTTGTCCGATATTTATTTTATTTATTTATTTATTCGGTCGTAGCTATAGGCAGCTTTACTAGACGTATGAGTGAGATAGCAATAGGATTTTGTCAACTTTAGGTAAATATCGATCCGAATATCCGAACCCTGTGTATGAAGCACAATCAAATTCAGAGAGCGGTTAAAGAGTAATATGGAATTGAATAAGTATCTATATAGACGTCTGCTTATTTTTCGGCGCAGGGGTGCGTAGTAACACGATCAGATGAAAACGCGAGCGCAGCGAGAGCGAAATTTTTCGGTGCGCGGGTGCGTAGTAACTATAGTAACACAATCAGATGAAAACCCGAGCGCGAAATTTTTCGGCGCGGGGGTGCGTAGTAACAAAATTGACCGATATAGTGTAAAAAGATCCTATTGCCCCTGCCCCTCTCGCCGCGCCACCCTGCGGCTTCGCTCGGCGCCCGCGCCCCGCACGCGCGCCCAACCTATATTTGGAGCGTGTTTTTACTTACAGACGCGCCCCGAAGATATTGACGAACTTACAAGCATGTTTTCGACCAAGACTAACTAGTTTTTGTTATTTTTCATGTTTATTTTAAATTGTAATAGTTGGTTGAATGGCGCCAATACCAAAACAAAATACAATCGGCCAGGGGCGCCTACTCCACCCCTGTCGGTTAGGCGCCCCGGGCTATAGCCCGGATCGCCCTGGGGCAGTGCCCCCGATCTGTACCGTGGGAACCCAGAACGATACCTACACGTCGCTTGTCGTGGCCGACACGCTTAGCCAGTCGGTTGCCACACGCGCTCACGGCCGGACGCCGCCGGTCGCGCTATAAAATCACCAAAAAAATGGCTTCGTCGCGAATGAGACCAACGCGCTGCAGTGTTGCGGGGTGTAAAAACATAAAAGCAACAGACATTTATCCTTTTACCTACTCGGAAATTTAAACGATTTTGATGGTGTGCCGCAGCGCATGTGAATACCTATATCTAGTAGGTACCTAATGATAATTAAATTTGACTATTTTTTTTTTTTTTTTTTCTTCTTTCCTTTATCAGTAATCGGCTATGAAGCCATAATCTGATGTGATCATGGTTTGGATGAAAGTTAAATGGCTGATATTCCAGCGAATATCATCCCAATAGTTAATTTCGATGGCCCAATTCCAATATTTGCCACCTCTTTAGTCGGTTTATATTCCCTGTAGTATCCAGGAGCTTTTGCGCTAGGTCGTTTGTGTGATTTTGAAGTCGGTTTCTGTATCTTATGCTTGCGGCGCTTAGTGTTTCTTTAACAGTTTGCATTCCCAGGTGTTCGTGTATTTCACTGTTTCTTGTAAACCAAGAGGCTTGGGATATGGTCCGAAGGGCTATGTTTTGGAATCTCTGCAGAATTTCCACGTTGGAGTTACTGGCTGAACCCCACAGTTCAATACCATAGGTCCATATAGGCTTTATCATGACCTTGTACACTAGAAGTTTATTGTGCATTGATAGGGGAGATCTGCGGCCTACTAGCCAGGACAGATTCTGAAAACTCAAGTTCGCTTCATTTCTTTTGGTTTTTATGTGTTTGGCCCATGTCAATCTTCTATCTAGAGACATGCCGAGGTACTTCACACAATCGGTCCTTGGCACTTCACCTCCCAGTTGAACAGGTGCACATTCTCCTTTTCAATCAAAATTTGACTAATAAATTTAAATAAATCGATCGTATTTTCATTAATCTTGACTTTTTATAAAATCGTTTCTAAGCGGTGTCAACCCTAGCCTCGTTTTGCCGGCACGTGCGGTCAACGACCCGCGCGTTCAAGGTCGCTCCATTGCACATAGGGGCGGATTACAAATTTACGCGGCCAAAATTATTTTGTCGCTCCAATGCCACAAAAATATGATATTATTTATTTTTTATAGTTGACAGACATATAAAAAAGTCATATTCGTAAAAAAAAACTACAAATTGATGTATAAAATTGTATATTTCAAACAAAAGTAAAATTAAGTAATAAAATAGATGTGTATAAATACTGCACATATAAAATTATAAATAAATGTATACATTTCCTTATTCTTCCCCTACATATATAATTCACTAATATAATTCTTCATTGGAACCATCATTTTGTGACGGTCTAGAAGCAATAAGTAGTTCTAATGCTTCTTTACTATGTTGCGTGGATCGATTTTGATGTTTCGGCCTTGTACTGGATATATAGGGGTCCGAACTAAGTAATAATCTATTCAATATGTCCAAATTGCACTCCTCTCTGGAAAATTTTCGTGCAAAATGTTGACGGTATTCCCGAAAGTGCTTGTTACGGGCCTCTACCGCCTCCTCGGATAATAATCCAATTGGTAAAAGGGCTTTCTCCATTACCGTTGCACCATGAATCAAAATCTTGTGCATTGTGGGAGTCATTGGATGCCAAGAGTACAATTCCACGTATAGTTTCGCTGTTTCATATTCGTAATCTGCAAATTTCTTCAAGTCGACATTATAACCACTGGCGATTACTTCCAAAATCACTTTCAAACGTTTTATTAACGTTAGGTCTACACCAGTAATCTCAGCAGCTACTTCTGGATTAGAGATGAACCTCCTACTGGTATTGCCATCGTTTGTATTGCCGAAGCCCGCTTTTGGCACATCTACAATCAAGCCAGTTTGCTCCCTGAATTTGGCCTGAATCTCCTCTTTCTTCTTTTTATAAATCGCCTTATCTTCCTCTGTTCTCATCTGCCCTTTTTTTAACGGAATTTTGTATGCCAAATGCAAGATGCCTTCAAAAAATCGGATTCTAGCGTGCAACACGGATAAACCGAACTCTAAAACATCCGTGTCGACAATATTTTTCATATTCAGGTCATTGAATTGCTTAGACGTAGCACCACAAATGTAGCATCTCATTGTTGAAGATGTTGAAGAAGCAGCATTGCAAACCTTTGCATCAATCATTGTCATAAGCATTGTGTGTTTTATTGAAAGAGTACTATCACCTTGTTCCAATACCGTGTTCGTTAAATGGTTTATAGCATCTTCTATATACGCAATTTCTGATTGCGTTATGGCTGTCGATTCTTTCACGAACCTTATTCTAATTGGTCGACAATATCTTGGTGACGAGGGAGTTGGATTCTGCCACACAACTCTATGACAAAATATATGATTCCAGGAATGCCAACTTCTTCTCAAAATTATCAATTTCCTGCCCCTGCATTTTCTCAAATAAAAACTTTCGTGTTACTACTCGAGCTTCTGCAACTCCCTCTGATCCTAAAATGTAAAAATAAACGATTTAAAGTACATAAAAAATAAAATGAAAAAATCAAGATTTTTGAGTCATGTCTTTCATTAGTCTCTAAAAAGTAAGACCACGGGAGATCACACCTAAAACTAACGTATTCAGCTAGTATAAGGACCCTACTTTATAAAAATGCTAAAAAGTGTGCTTGGACGCGATTGGAAGCATAACAAAAAGCTTTTGGAATATCCAACACGTGGTATTTTTACCAAGATTTTTGTTACTATTTCAATCTTAAAAAGTAATAAGGATCGAATTATTCAAAATATCTACATGCAACTCAATGAAAAATATGCCCTCTTACCTGTAGTATTAAGATCCATTGCGACCTTTTACAAAATATTAACACATAAACAAAAAAAAAACAGTTTCAAATAACTTTGTTTTCACTGATGCCGAGAATGAATGATGCAACTGGGATGACAATCAAGTTCCGACTGACGTAGCGAGGTAAGTACTGACATAAGGGCTAGGGTGGGAGTTGTTTACGATTCTAGGACTATTCAAACTTATCAGGAAGGTATTATTATTCAGGTAGGGTTAACTTTGGAAAATCGATTTATGGCCGCGTAAATTTGTAATCCGCCCCTATGTGCATTGTTAAATTGAGTAGGCATGAAAAGCAGTAGGTATTTGCCTTTTTATTCAGACATGGGTATCTGTTCGAAGAACTATTATATTAATCTGTGCCTAGGGTAAATACGTCCCTGCCGGAATGAAAGAAAAGTGGCATATTATGAAAGCAATTTTATGTTTTATATTCGTAATATATATTATATTGCCATTACATAATAATATAAACATATATCTTAGTCTGGTATTAAAAACAAAATAAAAAAAATATTATTATTTCAACAATATCTATGAAAAGTGAAGCTACTTTTGATGTCATTCCGTTGTTTTACTCATTTTGGTGAGGTTTAAAGTCATTTTACTACACCGGAAACACCGGAATGAGAATGCTAAAAACACGACATATTTTTATTTCTTAAAAAAAAAGTAAGCACTATATTCTAAAACTAATACAACTCTTGAAATCACGACTGAGTATACTTTATCTGATATATATAAATTCCAAACCACGCAGTTAAAAAATAAGGAAGCTATAACAAACTCCGGAATGACATTTTTTTTGTACCCGGTCCACCGCGATGAAATATTCACGTTTATACAAGCCAACGTATTGCCACTATACACAACCGGCCTCGTCGAGCGCCGCAGCTTGACTAATTCTTTGAAGTGCGCGGGAGACGGGGGGCATACTTGATCAAATTTGGGAAATAAATCGGTTCGAAACATTTTCGGCGGTAATGAGAAGTTTTCTCGGGACAAACGTATATGCACTTATTCAAGGGTATACAAAGGAGATATAAAACGGGTATTGTGCTTTTTTCGTTACCTATTTATATGGTAATAAAATAATGGTAACAGATTTTCTTTGTCATGCATAGTATTTGACTTACCCGGCATTTTACAAACAAAACTGGCTTGGGGACAACCCACCTTGATGAGAAATTCGGTCTAAATATATATTTTTAAATTATTATATGTACAAATATTTTAATTTTAGCTGTTGCCCGAGGTAGACAATGGCGGGTTGTTTCCGAAAAAAAATGGTACTTTATAATTCAACCTTTCTGCACCTGCGTTTTCAGTCTTGCCATCAAAAAATACTGCTTGGGAAATTGACCCGTTAAGGGGGCAGTAATGTAAGAATGTATTATTTTATCCAAGACCTTGTTTACTTCTAAAAATGGTTACGTTAATCGTTACACCATAATATTTATCTTTCGCAACATAAAAAGTTAAATCTAAGTTCAACCATAACATTATGAGACAAAAGAGTAAGTGGAGGAAGTCACCACCTCCGTTCCCTCACAACTCACAACCTGTGTCACTTTGTCATGATCATGACTATTACTATGCACAGACAAACAGATTATATAGCGTATGTTAATTATTTGAGCTTTTTTGACGATTTAATAACTTAACAGGCATTGACTGAGAAAAACATAAATTTTCTGTCTTGTGCAAAATATTAAAAATAAAAAAATAAATGTGTACATACATGCCAGACGGGGCAGGACTTTGAAAAGATAGTTACACATGTGCCAGGCGCCTTTGAACAGTTTCTCGTGAGTGTAAACCCCATATTACCGCACATAAGGACGTAAGTTGACTTCCAGAAGGTAATAAGTAATTACAATTACTTGGGCGTTTACGGCCTTTTTATAGAGCTTGAAATCTTTCTCGTAACTTAAGTCTATTGTGAAGGATGAGCAACTACGGAACGCTACACTGAGCGTGGCCCGACATGCTCTTGACCGGTTTTTTACGTTATCAATCCCCATAACAGCGCCATTTTGTTTAATTCGAAAAAACGACGACGACGACGACAATGGAAAAATCTATATAATTATAGAACCTGCTGACACAATTTCGGGAGAATCTGTTGAGAAATGCGGCCCTGTAGGCGAGAACAGCTTGAAATCCAGACAAACGGACATTCGAACAGCCAAGCTGAGACAGAGACGCTTCGCTCGCTCGATAACCTACGTCACTTAGTTATGACAAGGATCGGACAAATGTGCGTCATTATACACGGTGTCCTGTATTAATGGGCACAACCTTCTACCACCAACCGTAAATATCAAGATAAACTATTTTAAAGAAAGTTGACCACTCTGGTTCCATTATTTATTTATTTTTGCACCACAAGTGATTTACCATGAAAAAAAAATGGTTGCCTGTAAAGTCTGTTTTACGGGCGAAGGAAGGTTTTACGTGACAACGTCTTTTTCTCGGTAGAATATTTATTTGTATCATATCCATTCACAATTTCCCTAACAACATTTTAAGTGTTACTTTCTGAACGCACCCATCACATGTGTCATTAATGTCATTATAGTGTCATATGTTTTAACAGATGCGAGCGGGCGTTACACTTTTTCATGAGTGACTCCCAGCGCAACCTAATTTAAGACGTTGTCACGTCTCTTTCCTCCTCCCTCCTCCCTCCTCCCTCCTCCCTCCTCCCTCCCTTATAGAATGCCCTTCAAAATGTTTCAAGAGAACACTGACAGAGTGGCTGCTAGATAAATGTTTTTATTCTGTGAAGGACTATTTTGCCGACAAGCCTAATATTTAGTTGTTAAGATTTGACATCTATATTCATGTTACTTTTTATACTTTTGATTTTTACTTTTCATAATTATAGTTTTATCTTTATTTCATTTAATTTTGTACTTAATTTAATTCAATAATCAATGTAATTTAATCTGCAAATTCTGAGTTTTAGTAATTATTTTTGACATGAATAACAAATTGAAATAATGTAACAATTAAGTATTCGAATATTGTTTTATTTTGTTTGCATGCCTTTTTGGTAGAACATAAGCAACACTGTTTATACCTGTATCACCTAATTTATTACTATGTTCTTGCAATAAAAGAATTTGAATTTGAATTTGAATTTGTGACACGCGACTCTCTGTCACGTCACTTTCTTTTCAATACCGTGCGAGCAAGACGGGCGATGCTAAGTCGGGCGACAAGCGAAGTCGCGGCAAGATATATATTATGCTAGCCCTGCAGGCTAAAAGGCGGTATACTTATTGGTGTACATTTTAGATTTTTTGGAAAAGTGTTTTGGTAAGCAAGCCCCAATGTTTTTATCATAAGTGCGTAAAGGCTAATACAATACGCTCTCCTGTTACCTGTTGCATTCACCGTACAAAACATATAAGTCTAATCCACATAAATATAAAAAGTCGCACAACAACCATACCTATTAAATTATTATTACTATTTCAAGTCTTTGAATTATGATTACATCAGAAACGCCTGATAGCGATATCTAAATGTTTGGGTTAGGAATGTTCCCGAACAATAACATGTAGCGTATAATGTTTAGTTTCTTATGTTTTTATCATTTTTGTATTTGATATGTAAGTAGTTTTAAGGTAGGTATGTATCTATGGGCCACAGTTGCCTGAAATAAATGTTTTCATTCATTCATTCATTCATTTAATGTTTTGCCATCGTATTTTAATGGAAAAGTTTTGTCGTTTTAGCAAGTTTTTTTAATTAACTTTGGTTAAAAAGTTGAGTTATAAACAAAATATATTACTTGCCAACTTAAAGTTAATTTGGCATAATCCTTGAGAGTGTAGTGGCTGAGTATAACAAGTGCGAGTGGGACTCGCGCACGAAGGGTTTCGTACCATTGTCTGTAAGTTTGTTGTATGGGAGCCCCCCTGAAATATTTATTTTATTTGTTGTTATAGCGGCAATAGAAATACATCATCTGTGAAAATTTCAACCGTTCTTGAGATACAGCCTGGTGACAGACGGACGGACAGCGAAGTCTCAGTAATAGGGTCCCGTTTTTACCCTTTGGGTACGGAACCCTAAAAACGAGCTTTCGTAAAAATACGATGGCAAAATTTGATTTCCTTTAAATCGAAATCAGCTGGAAAATGGCTGCCTTGTCTTCTCCTACGCAGATAGAATTAATTAAAATTAAATAATCAGCGTAGTACAAATGAAACAAATCTCTATCACAACACAGCTTACTAAGTGATCTGCCATATCGAACAATTTAAAGTTCCGCGAAGAAGAGAAATGTTCTGAGATATCCAGTGATTACTAAAAAGTAACAAAAATGGCGTAGTGTGTTGTTGTACGTCAACTAGAAAATATTAAAAGAAGCTCTTTAAAGCGTAAATATAGAGATATTATCGATATCGAAAATATTATCTACATGCATTGGATGCCTTTTAAAAAGAAGTTACGAAAATATAGCATGTGAATGACTATATCCTGTACAATTATATCTCAATATATGAAATGACACATTATTAGCATCAAGAATATTTACAACCTACGTGTCGCTCTCTCGCCAGGGCGCAGCCTCCGTGTCAGTGACTTTGACATACGTCTGTGTGATGTTTTTGTGGTTTTTGTAAATATTTTGTGTAAATAGTGATTTTTAAGTTTCCGTAATCAACGTAGTTTATATGTTTATTTTGTTGGTAAAACGTCATGCCTGCCAACAGTCAACCTGCAGAAGGTTTTGTCGAGTGCCCACATTGCTCAACAACTAAAGTTTTCCGAGGTCAGCGAGGTCTTAATATCCATATCAGTAAAACACACAAAGCACATTTGAATGTATCCATTCCACAACAGTCATCCGCTCAACTTTTTTCACCTCCCCAACACTGCTCCTTATCAACCCTATTAAGCTCCTTGAAAAGATCAACGCCTATTCTGAAAAGAATACCTCGTGGGGCGCGGCACACCGTTGCTAATAGCTTGATTAAAACCATTGACGACTGCACTGCTGAAAATTCGGAAAGAAGCTGGCTACGATTATTGTCATTCTCTTATAACACTTTACATGTGAGCAAAGGACACCCCGAGGTTTCTCTAACTCAGAAACTAAAAGATAATTGCTCTCGAGCCGTTTCTTTTCAGCAATTTTCATCAGTAACATCCCATCAAAGACCATCTCAGCCAATCTTTAAAAAGGTAGAAACTAAATTTAATGACGGAGATCTGAGAGGAGCAGCCCGTTTACTATTTTCAAATGACTCGTGTGCCCCAAATTCAGCCACGACCCTAGCTGCACTCTCTAGCAAACATCCTCCAGCTCCTCCATCTTCACAGCTACCCACCCCTCCTGATCCAACGTTACCTTGCCTTCTTGCATCAGAAGATATAGTTTTTTCTGCAGTCATGTCGTTCAAGAACGGCTCAGCCGGTGGTCTCGATGGGATTTCACCGCAACATCTGAAGGATCTCCTAACAGTCCCTGGTGGACGTAATAATGCACTTCTCACAGCCCTAACCAATCTCATAAACCTCATGCTAGCCGGAAAGGTGAACCCACTTGTCACTGATACTCTATATGGTGCCAACCTCTGCGCTCTTTTAAAAAAAGATGGTGGGATTCGCCCCATTGCGGTTGGGTCTACTTTTAGGAGAATTGCTTCCAAGATCTGTTGCAGGCATATTCTCCCGCTGCTGCAGCCAAAGTTTCAACCAGTTCAGCTGGGTTTCGGTTGTAAAGGCGGCTGTGAAGCAGCAGTACATGCCTGTCGCACTTTTCTTAATACTTCCTCATCAAAAGCCCTCCTGAAACTCGACGTTAAGAACGCATTTAATTCCATCAATCGATACACTATGTTATCTGAAATTCAAAAAGTAGTCCCTGATATTTATCACTATCTTTGGCAATGTTATGGTACTGCATCCAATCTTGTTTTTGAAAATAACACTTTGCTCTCATCTGTCGGATGTCAGCAAGGTGACCCTCTCGGTCCAGCCATTTTTAGCCTGGCAATACATCCAATCATTTCAGATTTAACCTCTAAATTTAATGTTTGGTATCTCGATGATGGTACTCTCGGAGGAGATGCGGATTCTGTCCTAAACGACCTTAGCTTAATCAAAAAGAAATTCGATTCGATCGGTCTACAGTTGAATTTTGACAAATGCGAAGTATTTTTAGATGGCAACTTCGACACTTTATCGGTCAAACAAGCTTTTGAGTCCGCTAGTCCAGGAATCAAGATTTTATCCAAAGAAACGCTTCACCTTCTTGGTGTTCCCATCTTTGACGAAGGGATTCCTAGTTTTGTAGAGAATAAGATAAGCAAGTTTGAAGAATCCGCAGATCGTCTATTAGAAATTCATGCCCACATGGCCGTTTTTATACTACGTTCATGCCTTTTTGTGCCTAAGTTCACGTATGCCCTGCGATGCTGCCCCTTTTGGAAATTTAAATTACTGTGTGAAAACATTGACAACATTATTCACGCTCACTTAGAAAAAATCATTAATGCGAAATTTGACGCTCGTCAATTTTTACAGGCTACGCTACCTGTACGGTTCGGTGGCCTCGGCGTAAGGCAAATCTCAGGTGTCGCCCTTCCAGCGTTCTTGTCCTCGACACATAGCTCGCTACCTCTTATCGGTAAAATATTATCCCCTTTACTTTCCGATTCTGAGGTGGCCTGTTTGTCAGAGGCCAAGGACGCTTGGAAAGAGGCCTGCCCTGGTACAGACTTTCCGACGAGTACAGAGATCCAGAAATTGTGGGACATGCCGATAAATCTAAGAGTACACAACCACCTTACTGACACAAGTCCCACCCCGAGAGACAAGGCCAGGCTCCTTGCAGTTTCTGCTCGCGAGTCCGGATACTGGCTTCACGCACTTCCCTCAGTTAATTTCGGTACTTTATTAGATGACAATTCTTTCAGGGTGGCTGTTGGCCTTCGTCTAGGCCTAGACATCGTCGTTCCACACCAATGTCGTTGCGGATACCAGGTAGATCGTTTAGGTCACCACGGCCTTAGCTGCCCCAAAAGCGCCGGCAGACTCTCCCGCCACGCTTGTCTAAACGATATCATACGTCGGGCTCTTGTCAGCGTCAACGTGCCTGCGGTACTCGAACCAAATGGCCTCGCACGAGATGATGGCAAGAGACCCGACGGCATGACGTTAGTACCGTGGCGGTTGGGGCGGCCCTTAGTGTGGGACTCCACCTGTGTGGACACTTTGGCACCGTCACACATTGCAACAACGTGCCAAAATCCAGGTGGGGCGGCCACAAACGCGGAGGCGGCTAAACGCCGAAAATATATGTGTTTGGGTGACAACTATATTTTCGTGCCGTTTGCGGTAGAGACTCTAGGCCCATGGGGCCCAGCCGCTCATAATTTGTTTGATTCCCTTAAAAAAAAACTAATACGAACTACCTGTGATCCCAGAGCTGGCGCGTTTCTCGGACAAAGGCTCAGTATTGCTGTGCAGCGGGGAAACGCCGCCAGCATCTTGGGATCATTTCCGCCAATGACGGACCTTGGCTAGAGTTAGGTTAGTGTAGGTTTTTAAATAGTTTTACCACTTAATTCGAATGTTTTTTTTAATAAAGATTTTATTTAATCGAATTAAGATTATAACCTAAATTCAAAATTAAAAAAAATTGCCAGTCTTGATCATGAGGCGCTCATATAATGAGTGGGATAAATGCTACATAACCTGAACATAACAGCAACATTTGGAATTCATAGCTTCAATATTGGCTAAACTCCAGTCACTTGTTCCATTCAAAACTGAATATCTTGGAAACATGGCTGACCAGCTAACCATTTCGACAGACCAGGCTTTCGATTAAAAAAAACCCGCTTTCGAATCGGTCCATCCGTTTGGGAGCTACGATGCCACAGACATACACAAAGATACACATGTTACACTTAACACTCCTCTTTTTTCGTCGGGGGTTAGTAATATGTACGAGATGGCATAGGTGCAACAGATGGGACAGGTCCCACGCACAATGGAAAACTACTAAGGGATGGTGGGATAAGCCTAACATAGTGTATTGTATAACAGAGCAAGACTGACAGTTACTTATTTATTGGACTGTGACAGTCTTCTTCAGTCGAAAACTGGCGAGAAACTGCGCAGGATCGGGACATGTGGCGTGCTCTCGTTTCGGAGGCTAAAATCCTGTTTGAGTCACTGAGCCAAAATAGTAAGTTAGTGGCAGTCTTCCCCCGGTGATACTGTTACCCCATCTTATCTCATAGATGTATACTTAACTAAATTGAATTGAGTACTTACTTTCCTGTAGTCACTATAATTTAAGTCGCGCTTGCCATTAACATGTTGTTTCTGAAAATACACAGACACCGTCTATGTCCACTTGACCTTATTTTACAGTCTTGGCGATTTTTAAATGATGGAATAGGAAAAAAAGGAGGCTGCCTTACCATATTATGACATGTGACGTCACAACTTCCAATCTCATTTTTACACTTTGATACCTAGTAGGTATAGGTATATGTATGTAAAGCCTGACCAGAAATATAATTATGAGGATTGTCAAGAGGGCGCAATTTATACGATTTACATGGCAACAATTTTGCAACCAATCGCAACCCACTAATGACATTAGTTTTAAAATACCAGTCAGTTCCACTATGTTAACCTCGTATTATCATTTAATGGCATGCACTCTTTTCTCGACTGTTTTTCGTGTAGTAAACACATGTACACTTTATTTATAATCTTACGTTTACAATTGTGAAAAGTTTTCGGCATTTTCTTTGGATAGGTAATTTTAAATTCTAATTTTAAAATATGGCTTCCATCAGTTAATGATGATTTCGCCAATTTCAAGTTTGCTCGTAGAGCTTGCCGTTGTTCGGTGAGGTTTTGCTTTTTGTAAAGTGATAGCGATTTACAAAAAACCACGCGGACTACCGGGCCTTGACCCAGGAAGGGCTATGAACGCTTCAAGTTGAATTCTTCATTAGCTATTCACTCATACGTTAGATCACTGCACAATACGCTATCAATACTACACATTGAACAACAAAAATGAATAAATAATGGACAACGCAACTTAAACGCATGCGGCCATCTTGAGACACGAACCGGAAGCCCCTAGGTAATTTTAAATATTTGTCTTTTGAACAAATCATCAAGAATGGCATTGACATTGTTGACAAACCATCATAAAATCATTGCCAGTGTAAGAAATTAGTTCCAGTGAAATTCCGCAATGGCGCATCCTCATATTATATTTCTGGTCAGGCTTTAGATACATAATAGCACATATACTTATATAATACTCATGTGGCTGTCTATCGTTTGCCCGACTTCATATCATATGTATGCCATTTTTTTTTACAATGCATGTGCTCGAAAAGAGCGTATTCTAGGCATTCAAACTGTGCGGAAAGTACTACTTTTCCACAGTAGTGCTTTTTACTTTTTTTTTTAATTTCTAGCTGTATCTGACAGCCTCACACAAAGAGGTTTTATTATTTACAAAAAGTTTCATTAATTTGTCAAATACCGATTGTTATTACATATAAAAGTACAATAATTAATTCATTTAACACGTCATTCATTACATTAGATATAAAATTTGATTAATAAACGAACTTTAAATCGTTATTCATTAAATACTTTTGGCTGAATGTACACGCGCTTGTGCCATTTTGACATAAGACGAATTAAAAAAAAAATACTTTTGCACATACGCAGTAGTAGACATGTCGAGCGCAGTTTACAAATAACCCTCAAATGCATACAATTACGCTAATTTTATTTCCGAAATGACGTAATTAGCAATGAAATTCACGTCAGCTTGACATTTAGGGACAATTTTGACAAAGTCTTTATTGACAATATTCTGATTTTGACTTGTGTCATTTGAGTAACGTGTAAATATACATCATCATGTTTTTAAGGGTTAACCCCGCCATTTTTTATTGATGTCTAGCACAGACCATAAGAATACTATAGACTGGGTATTGGGCGGGGCACGCGTAACCGAGCTTATGCCCAAATCCCAAAGAAATGTCAACGTGATGTCAACAGTCACTCAGTTACCGTACGAACGTGCTTGAGTAATTATGTGCCAAAAAATTAGAAATATGCCGAATTGTGCCATTATAATCGTCACAGGCGAGACCTGTATACTCAAAAAGATACCTTTTAATTTCACTGGAAAGTAATAAAATTCGGTATTTTGTAATATTTCGTAAAATATTGCAGTGCATTATGACAATTATACATTACTAGCTTGACATGGCAACTATTCACGCAACATCTTTAGGAGCACGGGGAGCACGCAATGTATACGTCAGTCTGACAATTTAGTGCGGGGGAACAAGTCTAAACCATAAATTGTCGATATTCTGGATATGGAGGTTTTAATGTGAGCCGCTCGTGTTTCAAACTAACTTGTCCATTTTAATAATATAATTTACACTTTAACACCTTCTTTTTTAGGGTTCCATACCTCTATCGGAAAAAACGGAATCCTTATGGCATCACTTTGTTTTCCGTCCGTCCGTCTGTCTGTCTGTCTGTCAAGACCCTTTATCTCGAGAACGCGTGGAGGTATCGAGTTGAAATTAACACTATGTGTATATATACTCAGGTCTAAGGTCCCTTAAAGCTGTGAAAAAAAAATCAAGCTTCTACGTTAACGTGAAAAAAAGATACGGCCGTTTATGTCGCCAAAAACGCACATTTCGTCACTCAAGGGAATCAAAGTGATAGAGTACTTCCCGATGACCTAGAACTATGAAATTTGGCAAGTATTACAAATACTTATAAAAATCTGAAATCGCCACATACTTACTACTAATACTAATAAAAATCTTAAAAAATAAAGTCCTTTTCAAACATCAAGTCCACCTTTTGTACGATACGTTTTCTTTTGTGCAATAAAGATTAATTAAATAAATAAATAGGTAAATCATATTTGGAGAACTTGGTTGCGTTAAGTTTGATTCAAATTCAAATTCGTTTATTGCAAGAACATAGTAATAAATTAGGTGATACAGGTATACCTATACAGTGTTGCTTATGTTCTACCAAAAAGGCATGCACACAAAATAAAACAATATTCAAATACTTAATTGTTACATATTTCAATTTGTTACTTATATGTCAAAAATAATTACTAAAACTCAGAACTTGCAGATTAAATTACATTAATTATTACATTATTTTTATAAGTATTTGCACCTCGTTTGTATGCGGCGCCATACATTTCAGATGCAAACTTAACTCAACCAGGCCAATTAAGATGGGATAAGTGAAGGTTTGTACGGAACCCTCGGTGCGCGAGTCAGAATCGCAGCTGGCCGGTTTTTTTTTAATTCAGACAAGTAATTTTATTACAGCAAAATCAATAGCAGTGGGTGACAAAATCATTAGATTAAAACAGTATTATTGTTTTGCTAATCCACAATGTAATACGTGCTAGTCAGTTGACGACGAGGTTGGCGCAGTTTTAATGCACCTGCCTACTGAGTCGGCGGTCCTGGGTTTGAATCTCGGCAGCGCAAGTATTTGTGTGATTAACTCGAATATTTGTTCCTGGGTCATGGATGTTATCTACCTATATATTATATTGTCTATATCGTCGTCTACTATTCGTAAGTATAAGGCCAGGTCGAGTTGTGTACGATTGTCCCTTAATTATTTTGTTTACATTTTATATGATGAAATAAATAAATCTACTCCGTTTATAATTTACCTACTACCTGTTCCAAATGTTGTAAGGTGATGTTTTTATTATTCATATATCACTATATGTAAAGTAAACATTCTGAACGATAGAAAGATTGAGATGGACGCTTCCATTTGATTTCGTCGCCAGAAATTAAAAGGTCTGATAATTTAATTTACGGCGTTTACGACCATACAAAATAAATATTTTCAACATGCGTTATACATATTATAAGCCTATACCTACATATTATTATTTTATCGATATCGACTATTTTGATTTGATCACGCCCTTAACCTTTAGAATCATTAGATGCATAAATGTTCAATTCAAAAATTGCATTGAAAATTAGTTTTCTACGAGGGGCTTCCTATTTTTATTTCAAGTTCAATCCTTAAATACAGCGCCATGCAGGATTTGAGCCGTGCAGTGCCATCTGGTGGTAAAAATGAATTTGTTCGCTCATCTCGTTGAAAGGGGATATCTGGACATCCAAAGATAGTTATATGATACTTTTTACCCGACTACAACAAAGAAAAGGGGAAGATTACGCGGTCGAAGTCTCGGGCACCTTCTATGGTGAAATATAAAACCTCCCTACATAAGCGCAATTTTCGGTCATTTTAATGTCAATGAGTTGATCAAACATGCACAAATAATGTAATATTTCATTTATACGGAAGCTAACCAAATTACGAATACATACGTCCCAACATTCGTTTGGTTATTAGGTTATCGTTAAGTTCCATTTATTTCAGCCGAGCCAGTTCACTCCACGAAGCAATCACAAGTAAATATTGATTTACCAAAAAAAAACTCTTTTCAGCAGTCACGGAATAAAACAATGTATGAACATTTTCTGGGTCGTTAAAATTACACCCCGTGTTACAAGGATAGGGTTCAATTTTAAATGTTTTAAAGTTTTAACATAAAACCTTGCGATATTTAGCCAGCGATAATATCAAAAGTGACACTACTGAATTGACGGAAGTAGAAATAAATTTCTTATCAATTCGAGGCTTTGTCGTACTGAATCACAAAGTCTCATTTGCCTTTTATTTTATTTCTATTTAAGTTATAATAAAAATAAAGACATTGTCTGATATGGATATAAGGACTAAAATTCTCGATACATTGATCGTAGTAGTGTATGACCACGTAATACGCACACATTAGCTCAGCCAATGTCAACTCACTTCTGTTTGTTGTAACCTTATTTTTATACGAATATAATTGTGTGCGTGTAAAAGTCGGCTACAGCGGAGCTAGAACAAACTGCGCTGAATGCCGTCTCCATATACTCCGTGATGTCTAGTTTATTTTGAAGTTGTGATATGCAAACCTGCTGAAATAATGGCGAGATAAAGGGACGAATCATAAATTTAAACCCGTAAAATGTTTTTGAAGACGTAAAAAATGTTAACGACGGCCTCTTGTTGGATAAATCAAATCAAAACACTTTTTTTCAATGCAAACAGTCTTTGTAAGTATTAAAGTGTTTTCTATTTTCTCGTACATGCATAGTAAAGTTTTGTACGAAACTCGTGTGTAAGATGATTTCCGACTCGTGTTTGTTTAATCACTCTCTTTTACCTTGCTCGTGAATAAAAATCACACTCGTCTGAAATCACCTACCTTACACATTTGTATCGTAAATAACTATTCCTAATCTAGTGAGGTTAGGTTTATTTTATAACAATCTCGAAAAGTTTCCGTTTACAGAGTTTTTTTATGGCAAATTAATTATTTATTTATTCAAATTAGTTACACAGTATAACCCTAGGCACTTATAACTTGTAAAAAATTATAGCATATGAGGATATGAAATGGCATAAGCCGCAAACTCTTCGGAATCATTATTACAAAGAGCTTACGACTTATTAAATAAAAAGTTAACGGCAAGTCATACGTTAAATGGCAAATGAAATTCGGGCAAGTGAAGGTATCCGGTAATATACGTTTTTCTCATCATCATTTGTCATATATTATTGTTTTTTGGTCATATATTAAGAAAGCCCGATATCCACCTATCCAAGAAGGCACTGACCTTGAAACTGTCTGGCAAAAGGAAGAGAGGCCGTCCCAGAACAACTTGGCGTCGCTCAGTAGAGCAGGAACTGGGCGTCTTGGGCATGACGTGGGAGGAGGTAGAACAGTCTGCCCAAGACCGCTGCAAATGGAGGAATTTGATTCCAGCCCTACACCCCAGCAGAGGGTAATAGGAAAGAAAGAAGAAGATAAGTATGTATATCGTCGTCTAGCACCCGCAACACAAGCCTTCTTGAGCTTAATTTGGGACTAGATCGATTTGTGTGAGGTTGTCTGATATTTATTTATTTATTTATTTAATATATCATCATTATTTATTTTTGTTGACCTTAATATTTACTCTGTGGAGTTTCGAAAATCAGGGATTTCGTCAAAAATATTGTTTTATTGAAATCGAGCTCCGAACTCCCACCGAGTGTCGTCAACATGAACTACTGATATAGTGATAAGGCGAGGTATAAGTAAGACCGCACGTGCGAAGTTTATTTCATTTACTTACTGGTTCGTCATCAACACAGTCCTTATAAAATATCCTAAACAAGTAAATACGTGTACTATCAGCATTACTGGCTAATTCTAGCCGATTTAATTACGTGAAGATGTTCAAATTGGCATATTTGTGTCTTCTTTTAGTTGTTGGTAAGTTTTAAATTAAGAAGCTACCTACTACGGTTTGGAATTCGGACTATAACGTGGCTTATTTCCAATTTGGAATACTTACTTGGTTATCACTTGATATGTCGGAAATTTTATTTTATTACCTATAAATGTATATATTTATAAAATTCGCGACATATCTAGTGATAATCAATTAAATATTCCGAATTAAATATAAGTTACGTTATAGTCCGTGGTACCGAATTCTAAAAATAAATTAAATTAAATTTTATTCTATTATCATATAGATATATTTATAAAAAGTATATGTACCTAGTATATAAACATTATATGTGAGAAAACAATGTTAATCAATGCGATCATCGCTGAAAGCTTGAGGTTGCCTATTAGACAGTGATGTGCGCTACTCGTCCTACAATATAATTTAATATTCAATAGTATTATTCATCTTTTGCAGGCGGGCAACATGCTGCAGGGAGCCCTGTTACAGAGTACGAGTACATACAAGAGGCGGACGCGTGGCTGCGCCTGCACATGGTGCCGGCCACCTGGCAGGACGCCGGTCTGCGCTGCTATCTCGAAGGTAAGCACAGCTGACTGTGTGACAGTACAAGTACATACAAGAGGCGGACGCGTGGCTGCGCCTGCACATGGTGCCGGCCTGCGCTGCTATCTCGAAGGTAAGCACAGCTGACTATGTGACAGTACTAGTACATACAAGAGGCGGACGCGTGGCTGCGACTGCACATGGTGCCGGCCACCTGGCAGGACGCCGGTCTGCGCTGTATCCTCGAAGGTAAGCACAGCTGACTGTGTGACAGTACGAGTACATACAAGAGGCGGACGCGTGGCTGCGCCTGCACATGGTGCCGGCCTGCGCTGCTATCTCGAAGGTAAGCACAGCTGACTATGTGACAGTACTAGAACATACAAGAGGCGGACGCATGGCTGCGACTGCACATGGTGCCGGCCACCTGGCAGGACGCCGGTCTGCGCTGCTATCTCGAAGGTAAGCACAGCTGACTGTGTGACTGTACTAGTACATACAAGAGGCGGACGCGTGGCTGCGCGTGCACATGCGCGTACCTCTTTTTATTAACTTTGTAGACAAAAATGCCTCGCCAGCGGACATCTGCGAATACATCTTTAAGAAAACACAAGTTCGAGTGGAACCTGAATTGATTGCCAGGAAATACGCGAAGGATTATAATTCATATAAGATTTCGGTTCCTAGGCAAAAACTTGCTATCTTTATGGATGATAACTTATGGCCGGATGGAATTTCATTTAGGCGCTTTGTAGATTTTAAACGAGATAAATAAATAGTGACACGTATTATTAATTTATTATGACTGATAAGACTGAACAAGTAATGCCTGAAATGTCATTAGTTTCATTTAACTGTAGATCTGTCGTAAGATTTGTGGATGGCCTCAGAGAGCTGTGTAAAATAGCTGATGTAATATGTCTTCAGGAAACCTGGTTGGCAAATGAAGACATTCAGTACATAGGAAGCGTCGACACGGATTTAGAATTTACTAGTAAATCTGCTATGGATACGTCACAAGTCATTATTAACCGCGGAAGACCACATGGGGTGTTTCGATAATGTGGAGACGGGGAATCTTCGAGTCTGTTAAGGTGACTCCGTACGTGGAATGGTGATTTTTAAAGTCCTAAGGCTCGTAATCTAGCCTTATACAAGTGATATTTACACGGCTCTTTCGCAAGAACATTGAAAATTTATTGATCTTTAATCGTATTGTTTAAAAGTTAGTAAAATGGAAATTCGGTCTAATAAAGCATCAAAAAAACTGAATTTCCGCGAGCGCGGCCGTGCCCGGGCTGCGAGCTCAGTGTAAATCTAACCGTCGAAGGGGAAGGCTGTGTCACTTGCTCTCGCGATCCATCTAGTCACGGAAAATTGTTATAGTACCGGATCCTGCGGAGGTTCGATCTGTCTTCGTGCGTTTGAAGTGTACTTTAAGAGAGTGTAGTTCGTTTTTAGGGTTCCGTACCTCAAAAGGAAAAAACGGAACCCTTATAGGATCACTTTGTTGTCCGTCTGTCCGTCCGTCCGTCCGTCTGTCAAGACCCTTTTTCTCAGGAACGCGTGGAGGTATGAAGCTGAAATTTATATCAATTACTCAGGTCTACTGTCCCTTGAAGCTGTGAAAAAATCAAACTTCTAAGCCAACGCAATCAAAAGATACAGCCGTTTATGCCGCAAATTTTCGACACTTGCAAGGGAATCAAAACCTACAGGGTGCTTCCCGTGAACTCAGAATCTTGAAATTTGGTACGAAGCAACGTCTTATAGCATAGATAAAGGAAAAATTACGAAAACCATAATTTTTTTTTAATACCTAACTTTGCACCTAATTTATATGGGGCGCTATACACATACCAGGTGCAAACTTAACTTAACCACTTAGGGATGGAAAGTGTTTGTACGGAACCCTCGGTGCGCGAGTCCGACTCGCACTTGGCCGGTTTTTTTTCACACGACTACGCTATGCGACATAACAAAAAGCACTCATTTTCATATAGAATTAAATTCAACTGTTTTTTTTCGTATTTAGGTATCTATTAATTTAAAGTACTTATAAAAAAATTGTCATTGCTTAGCATTTCCGAACACATTTGGATAATTAGAAATTCTCAGTCATGGGCCCACACTAGACAGGATTCCCTGAAAATAACACTTTTGGTGTGGGTTTTAGGGCCCTTCTCTGTGTAATATTAGAGTACCTTAGGTATTTCGGTTAGTAAAAAAAATCTGATAATACAGATATTTAAGTATGATAACGTCTAATGATCTTTATGAATTCAACCCTAAGAGATATGAATATCGTAATGCAGAACAAGTATTGTTCGTTTGAATACCATTGTAATATTCGGTAAAACGCTAATTTACGAATACGAATATTTATTGTAAGTATGTATTCACATTCGTTGCGTCACTAGTACAGTACATGGCATATGATATTAAAAATACATTATCAAAAATTACAATAATTTTCTAGTCCAAGAAGGCAAGTGACAATTTTGGCATGAGGGCTTATGTAAATATAGTCAGAATATATATTTGCATCAATAAATTTCCCACTTCATATTTAAATCTAAATGAGCGTTAGTAATTATAAGATAAGATAGCCGGTGAAATTACTAGCATAGAGGCATTCTATCTTCGTCCTCCGGGTAGGCAAGCACTTGTGACTCCTCTGGTGTTGCAGGTGTTTATGGGCGACGGTTATCGCTTTCCATCAGGCGATACGTTTGCTCGTTTGCCCCCTATGACATAAAAAAAAATATATATAATTATTGATATATCAGCCGGGCCTAGCTAGACATACCTAGCCTGGCCATAAGTTCTGTTCCAATTGTTTACCGTTTATAAAATAAAAACCTGATTTTTATTACATATCGTTTAAAAGCCATATATTAATGATCGGATTACAGTTGAATTAATGAAAAAATATATAACTTTATTTAGACTCATCGTAATGCCCGGACTTGATTTTTGACTAATGCTCAGATTTTTCTCTCTAAGATTGCCAGAGGCCAATGAAACGATCTTGGATCAAATTAATCGATCGCGGAAGGAACGCCAAAACCCAAATAGCTTACGTAACCCAGACAACCGCTAAACTAAAGTAGGGCTGACACGTTTGCCGCATGTCAACCGATCTGCAGATCAAGAAATCTACACCCACCCAATAAAATTCGGCGTCACGGTAGATCACGATGGAGATGGTGGGACTACCTGGATGTATTACAAAAGGGTTGGACATTGCTGATCTAAATAAGGACGAGTGGAAAAAAGATAGAGGCCTTTACCCAACAAAGGGACGGCACAGGCTTATATGCATAATAATCTGAAGAAAAAAAACTTTTGAGTCATGTATAAGTACATTCAGTTATCGAAAGCTTGTTATTTTATTAAATCTTTTGTCTATCCAAATATCATAAACCCTCCATGATGCGTTCAAGAACGGCACATTATGACCACCATAAAAATAGACTGTTTTTTAGCACAAATTTCTTATTTCGATAGTATTATTTATTCAAATCAACACACATAACAGAACATCTCTGAAAAACAAAGAAATTTGATTTGACCTCCATTCTAACTTCAATCGAGATGACGTTTAATTTGAAATGAATTGTCAATTTTCAACCAAATTTGACAAATGTCACACGTAAGTAAGATATCGAACGATATGATAGTTAGGGCCGACTCTAGTTTGTCTCTGAATTAAAATAAAAACAATGACAGCTGCCAGAAAACTTCATTACTGCCATTACCGGGTAATATTTGTTATAATGTGCGACTTCTGATTGCATCATGGAGGCTTATGATATGTGGCTAGATAAAGTAGTATATGTAACTGTACATAATTAGGCATTAAAACACTCGTGTGATGTTATTATGAAACTTGCCTTCGGCTCGTTTCATAAACCCACAATCGTGTTTAATACCCTTCATTATGTACAGTCACATGAAGTACTATTTATTGTATTCATATATCACATTACACCGTCAAAATATATTATTACCTTCTTTAACTTCAAAACCTACCTTTGCACTATAAAATGGTAAACATTTAAAACTAGCCTGGTTATGAATAACATTTTCCTTCTTGAAATATTATGCGAATGACCATTAATAACGGCTAAATTTCATATATACGGATTAAAAGTGATAAACCTCATTATTTATAGATTTAGGTATTTTTACCGGAAAAATCGGAACCCATAGGATCATTTTGCTGACCGTCCGTCTTTCTGTCACGACCCTTTATCTCGGTAACGCGTGTAGGTGTCGAGTTGAAATTAAAACCGTCTACACGTCGTACTTTGGTCTGCAGTCCCTTGAAGCTGTAAAAAATCGAACTTCTAAGTTAACGTAAAAAAAAGATACGGCTCTTTATGCCGCAAAAAAACGTATCTACGCTGGAAAGGAAAATTATCCAAGAGACACGGAGCTAACTTTACAGGAGATCTAAGAAACTACGAACTTTTTCAAAAAAAAAAAAAAAGTTATTAAATATTCTGTGGACCTACTTTTTAAATGAAGCATTTTATAATTATAAACAACATCATGTTCTCTACATGTCGCTTTTGTTATTTTGTCTATTAATGGGATAATTTAAAATTTAGCATCGCTTACGCAAAATGGCTTTCAAATTAGAATTAGGTAAAAATTATCTAAACGGCACGTTTCCCGAGATATTAGTGAGGTAAAATAGTATCATCTACATTTTACACAACAATCACCACAGTAAACAATATCTATGTGCATACGATGCTCATTTTATATAAACAATATCATGTTTTTTACATGTTGCTTTTGTTATTTTGTCTATTAATGGAATATTTTAGGATTTAGCGTCGCTTACGCAAAATGGCCGTCAAAATAGAATTAGGTAAAATTATCTAAACAACACGTTTCCCGAGAAATTAGTCAGGTAAAATAGTATAATCTATTACACAACAATCTAGGGATGTTACGGAGGTTCGGCTTCGGCTCCGATATACCGAAACTTTCGGCTGAATTCACACCTTCGGCTTCGGCTTCGGTTTCGTCTAATTTGAAGCGAACACCTCCGGCTCCGGCTTCGGTTTCGTCTAATTTTAAGCGGAGGTTTTAACGGAGCCGAGCAGCGGTGGCACGCGGCGTGTGCCTAGGAGTACAAACAGGTTTTGACTTGTCTCCCCGGGAATTACCCCACGTGTTTTACGACGATTGTTTACTCATTCGTTTATTGTTTTAGTTCACGAGTTCACGTCACGGCCTGCAGTGTGTTTTTTCAAAGGGTTTTACCTCCGGCTCCGGTTTCGAATTCGGTTTCGCTTTCGGTTTCGGTTTTGGATTCGCATTCGGTTTCGGATTCGCTTTCGGTTTCGTTAAAACAAATTTAAAAACTCCGGTTTCGGCTTCGGTTCCGATAAAACCACCTCCGTAACATCCCTACAACAATCAACACAGTTAACAATATATATGTGCATGCTCATTTTATAGTCAGGTAAATATATAAATGTGCATAAATCAGCATGAAATAAATCAAGAAAAATTATCTAATCGCCTTTGTAGGAAATATTTTAGACATGAAAAGCTATTTATCGTGCAATAAAACCTAACGATTAATGTTTTAATTAGAGGAAAATATTTATTTTCCAACATTAAAATTAATGAAGTGACATTTAAAGTTCTCTAAGACAAAAACTTATGGTCCAACTACGCAAATACAAAAAAACTGCTTTAGAAATGTTAAAGATTTATTCATCAGATATCACGTGAATCGTGACGTTTCAATTTTATCAATTTTTATGTATGATCTGCTGAAAGATTTCCAGTAGTTCTAGACCAATGTATGGTAGCAAACGATAGCTATGACTAATAGAACACACTAATGAGAACAGCACAAGAGTTCTCAAGACTGCAGTCACTCGGTACTAAGGAATTTTAAATCACGAACTACGTGAAATTTCATGTTTTACAATTGCAATGAGATAATATCCTATCCTAACAAGAAATAATAAATATGAATAAATAAATAATAATAATCATTTGGTATTATTAATTAATTTTTACAATAATTGCACATGTCAAACATTTTTATAAATCAAATAATCCTTATCCTAACAAGAATAACAAAACTACCTACAACTCTGTGTGGTATAAGTGACGTCTCGTAAGACACTGTTTGAGTGAGATGGCGTTTGGGTCCATCAAGCGAGTCCAAAGTAATGCCTTAGCGCCACAGACACAGATTTACACCGCAGATGGCGGCCTAACGGCCTTTATAAATATATTGAATTACTACTAAATGTGTGATATTTTATAAAACAGAACCGGTTAAGTTGCCTAACTACCAATTTAACGAAAATATTTGTTTTTTAGTACATTCTATGCGACAAATACGACTCAATTGTCATTCAAGCAATTCAAGATAAGCGACAGTAGTCGATCAAAGTAATTTCAGGTAAAAAAGGATAAGCGACAATGGTTTCATAGTATCAAAGCAGGTAAATTTGGACAAAACGCCAATAGTTAAGATACGACAATCAGGTAATTTAATCTAACTTTGTTATTTTTTTGATAGAATCTTATATCGATTCTGTTTAATAATGTGGAAATACCACATTTTTACTTTTTGGCTAATGCGCATAAGCATTTTAAACACACATGACACAGGGGGCGCTCCAGTAGCGAAGAATTATGGAATCAAAGATTTAGTGTGATTGACGTAACGATATGATAGCTCAGTTGGTAGAGCACTACGCCGGAAACGTAGGGTCGCAGGTTCGAGTCCTGCTTACATTGCAGTGGACCACATTCAATTTTTCTTTAATAATTTACCTTTATGTTAATTTTATCATAAAGACATAGGTAAAATGACTCAAATGACATTAAAATATATTTTACGATCAGGTAAAAACAGTTAACCAGCAAGTGCAAGGTTAGTTGCAATAAAGAAAAATTATCAAAGTTGTTTGATCTGTTTTGACAAATAAGTAAAAAAGCTCTAAGGTTCATTATTATGCAAAAAACTTTTTATGTAATCTCCATTTTGCTAAAGAAACCTCAAAACTCAAGTCGTTTAGTAGAAAAAAAAGTAGAGATTCTCTAAATCACCGACGGGATAAGCGACACAAAAGTCGTCAGACAGATGTATACGAGACCCAACACCCAACCCATTCGATGCAGAAAAATCTGCCGATCCCAACAGTGTGTATAACTCAATATCCCCAAAAATGTCGCTTAGATAAGTTCTTCTTTCCAGCATCGGCATATTTTGACACTCAAGTAAATTAACATTTATAGGGTATCCAACTATCCATTGACCTTGAACATTGAAATTTGCCAAAAAATTCGTCTAGTAAAATATCGTCAATATCAACAAGTATAGGGGAAAATCTGAGAACATTACTAATGTAGTCATAAAAAACTATCACTGTTTATAAGTAGGTAAAGGACGTAAGTCTGTTTTCCAACGGTAAAGTTGAGTTTGTCGCTCTATTATTTATAGTTTATCTTTTCATTAGAGCAGCATGACCCGGGGGATAAGGCTGTGCCTCCACTACTATGTTAAAATATCGGTTCATCTGCTGGGTCACGATATGATTTATTTATTAAAAAACGATATTTTTTATTCTGCATGATTTTACACGTATAATCAAGAATCTTGTCGGCATTTTAACTATTTTTGGTAGGTACCTACACATACAAAAGAAACTAAAAAGTATTTTTCAATTCGAGACTTCCAAATGGCCAATTTCACTTATTTTTTTGGAAAATAGCTTTAACGCATTTTATTTTTAATATTCTATTGTAGTGGGTAAATAGATATTTAGTAATCCGAAATAATTATATCATTGTTTAAATGATTTATTTTACTTCGAGATTTTTCAATGCCTTTAAATAAGGTATAAGGTTTGTTGATCTTCAACTCACGCTCGGACTATGCGAGTGTATGAAGCTGCTTGGACGCCACTCAACGAGATTATGAACGAAGTAATGTTCCGGGGGCGCACGGTCGGCGGGGGGAATAACGTTAGGCTCCGCCCAGATCCTCAAGGACGTTGGGATTAGGAGTCGCCTTAAAGTGATACAGTGCAGTAGTGTTCGAATAGCAGCAATCAGTGTCAGTGTTCAAGGTCGCGCGGCGCTTATATTTTCTGTGTACATGCCGACGGATGACTCATTGAATTTACCGGAGTTTACGGAATGCCTGAGCGAGATAAGTGCGATTATTGAATCACAAAGTGTTGAATGTGTGTTAATTCTTGGGGACTTCAACGCGCACCCCGGGCAGCCTTTCTATACAGAGCTATGTAATTTTTGTGAAGAGCAAAAATGGCTTTGTGCTGACATTGAGTGGCTAGGCAGTGATTCAGGGACATATACATATATAAGCGAGGCCCATGGATGCTCGCGCTGGCTTGATCACTGCTTAGTAACTGAGTCAGCGTGGAGTTCTGTTAAGGATGTTTATATTAATTATGATACGTACTGGTCAGATCACTTTCCAGTTATTATTAAATCTAGTTTTAGCTGTATAAAATCTCGTATTTGGAATAATGAGCTTAGTAACATAAATAAATTTTCATGGGGGGAAAGAGACTGTGATCAAATTAAGTTATATAATGAAATTTGTTTTGATAAAGTAAAATCAAAATCATTTTATTCAAAATAGATCCATGTAGAATGCTTTTTGAAGGTCATTGCTATACATATACAATTCAAATCATTTTACAACTATGTCATAGATACCCTAAAATACTAAGTCATATTACTTCATGAGATTTACAATCAAAAATTGTTTAAATAAACAAGCTTAAATAATAATTAACACTAACACAATTATTATTAACATTAATTCTCCAACCATATGTGTTCGTCTGAAAAATAATCGTCTACTTTATAATAAGCTTTCTTCTTCAAGGTTTGCTTTACCGTAGTCGTGAATCTATTCTCATTCATATTTAGAATATGATCAGGTATTTTATTATAGCAGCGTGTACAGAGTCCCACAAATGACTTTTGGATCTTACTTAGTCCAGTTCTTATTCCTAACAGTTTATCCTTATTTCTAGTATTCCTATTATGAATGTCACATCTCCTTCGAAATAAAGTCAAGTTTTTTCTTACATGCATAATGTTTTCTTAGATATATTGGCTAGGTACAGTCATTATATTCATTAATATTTGTATAGAATCTTTTTATCGATTCTATATTTTTTATGTGGTAATACCACATTTTTATTTTTATAAATAATGACACAAAGGTAAATTAAGAAAGAAAAATTGAATGCGATCTACTACAATCGAAGCGGGGTTTGAACCCGCGACCTCTGCGTTACCGGCGCATTGCTCTCCCAACTGAGCTATCCGACCGCTACGTCAGTCACACCAAATCTTTCATCCCTTAATCCTTTACGCTACTGGAGCGCCCTCTGCGTCATATATGTTTTTGAAATGCTTATTGCGCATTAGCCATACCCTAGGATGTGCGTTTTACACGCACGATCCCCAATCCCCATTGCTTTACAGCAAGTGTGAAGACTGCGAGAGATAAAAAGATTCTATACAAATATTTAGAACAGCGCCATCTCTCTCGCAGTCTTCACACTTGCTGTAAAGCAATGGGGATTGGGGATCGTGCGTGTAAAACGCACATCTTAGGGTATGGCTAATGCGCAATAAGCATTTCAAAAACATATATGACGCAGAGGGCGCTCCAGTAGCGTAAAGGATTAAGGGATAAAAGATTTGGTGTGACTGACGTAGCGGTCGGATAGCTCAGTTGGGAGAGCAATGCGCCGGTAACGCAGAGGTCGCGGGTTCAAACCCCGCTTCGATTGTAGTAGATCGCATTCAATTTTTCTTTCTTAATTTACCTTTGTGTCATTATTTATAAAAATAAAAATGTGGTATTACCACATAAAAAATATAGAATCGATAAAAAGATTCTATACAAATATTTAGAACAGCGCCATCTCTCTCGCAGTCTTCACACTTGCTGTAAAGCAATGGGGATTGGGGATCGTGCGTGTAAAACGCACATCCTAGGGTATGGCTAATGCGCAATAAGCATTTCAAAAACATATATGACGCAGAGGGCGCTCCAGTAGCGTAAAGGATTAAGGGATGAAAGATTTGGTGTGACTGACGTAGCGGTCGGATAGCTCAGTTGGGAGAGCAATGCGCCGGTAACGCAGAGGTCGCGGGTTCAAACCCCGCTTCGATTGTAGTAGATCGCATTCAATTTTTCTTCTTAATTTACCTTTGTGTCATTATTTATAAAAATAAAAATGTGGTATTACCACATAAAAAATATAGAATCGATAAAAAGATTCTATACAAATATTTAGAACAGCGCCATCTCTCTCGCAGTCTTCACACTTGCTGTAAAGCAATGGGGATTGGGGATCGTGCGTGTAAAACGCACATCCTAGGGTATGGCTAATGCGCAATAAGCATTTCAAAAACATATATGACGCAGAGGGCGCTCCAGTAGCGTAAAGGATTAAGGGATGAAAGATTTGGTGTGACTGACGTAGCGGTCGGATAGCTCAGTTGGGAGAGCAATGCGCCGGTAACGCAGAGGTCGCGGGTTCAAACCCCGCTTCGATTGTAGTAGATCGCATTCAATTTTTCTTTCTTAATTTACCTTTGTGTCATTATTTATAATTATATTCATTGTTTTAAATAATTCTCTTAGGGAGTCACGGGTTCTCATTCCATATATTGCACGAATCGCTCGTTTCTGTAATATGAAAATTGCGTCCACATCTGCAGCTCTGCCCCACAATAACAATCCATAGCACATGACACTGTGAAAGTAAGCAAAATAGACGAGTCTTGCAGTATCCTCATCGGTTAATGCCCTTATCTTTTTCACAGCATATACAGCCGAACTCAATTTTTTTGCGAGTATTGCAATGTGAGGGCCCCATTGCAGTTTAGAATCGACAGTTATACCCAGGAAGACCGTGTTTTCCACAATTTGCAAATCCTCCCCCTTTAATTTACAAACCGTGTAGACAATGTTTAAGATTGGGAAGCTTAAAGTGTAGACATTTAGTTTTTTTAGAATTTAGTACTAAGTTATTTGCCGTAAACCACTCATGGACCCGTTGAAGAGCATCATTTATAATGCGTACATCCTGAGATCCTCTTTTGACTTTAAAAATTAACGACGTGTCATCTGCAAAGAGTATTATTTTGGATAGGTGTTCCGCCATGAATGGTAGATCATTAATATAAATTAGGAAGAGGATAGGACCTAGAATTGATCCTTGGGGAACACCTATTCTAACAAGAGACCCTGCCGAACTAGTTCCATTTACTAGTACACTCTGAACTCTATCTGACAAATACGATTTCAATAAGTCCAGAGACTTCCCTTTAATACCATAGTGATTTAGTTTGGTTAGCAGAGTCTGATGGTCAACACAATCAAACGCCTTTGATAAATCACAAAATATGGCTATCGTATCTTTTTTTTCCTCCCAAGCTTCGAAGATATATTTTATCAAGTTTATTCCCGCGTCTGTAGTAGAACGGCCTTGTGTGAAACCGAATTGTTGTGGATGAAATAAATAATTGTTATTAAAATGCTTGAGAAGTTGTGTCATAATAATTTTCTCAAAAATTTTACTCAGTACTGGCAAGACAGAAACAGGCCTATAATTGCCAGGATCCTTGGTGTCGCCGGCTTTAAACAAGGGTATTACTTTGCTTTCCTTCATAAGGTCAGGAAATATGCCGTCGTCTACAGATTTATTAAATATTAATGCAAGGTAAGGTGCTAATGTGACTATTGCTGCAGTACAGACTTTTACTGACATTCCCCATAAATCTTCTGTACATTTGACTTTTAATTTTTCAAACATTTTTACAACTATTCCGGCATTAATATGTTCAAATGCAGTCTACTTTGCATCGATTAACATACTCGTTAAGCAAAGATTTGGCTTTAGTTGGAGATGAATTTAGTGCTTCAGTGGTTCGGATTGGAATATTCGTAAAAAACGTTTCGAATTCTTGTGCTACTTCAGAATCAGTATTTATTACTCCATTGGGAGTACACAAAGTAAATTCGTTATTTGAAGTCCTAGATTTCCCCGTTTCCTTTTTTATGATATTCCAAATCATCAGCTCCTTTAATCTTATTACTAATAAAAGTTGCTTTTACGGCCAAACATACTTTTTTAAATACTTTAGAATAATTCCTAACATAGCCCGCAAAATTCTCAGTTTTAATTACATCTTTCAATTCATACAGTTCAAACATTTTCTCTCTGCTTTTAAGAATGCCTGGAGTAGCCCAATCACAGAACTTAAATCTATGTTTAGCTTTCATTACCTTCACTGGAAAATTAAGTTCAAACTCTATTTTTAATTTCGAGAAGATGTCATTGTAGAGATTATTACACGTCCAATTCACGCCTATTGCATCCTGATGTGGTAGTTGATGTTGTAATTTGTCATTAAATTTCTGTAAATGGAAAGGGTGTGAGCGAGCCTAACCAAATTGCTAATATTTTCATGGAACACTTTAAGGTTGAGAGTCCATTAGGGGAGCCGCTGCAGGTGTTTGCTGCTAATGACCGACAAGGTGAGTCACCGATTCAGTTTACACTCAAAGACGTTTGGAGCGTTATCAAAACTATTACAAAAGGTAAATCACCAGGTCACGATGGTCTTAGCATCGAGCACCTGCAGCATGCGGGAGACCACCTGCCGCGGGTACTTACTTAAAATGTTTTTTAATTTGTGTATAGTCCACAGTTATCTGCCGGACAGTCTTATGAAGACCATTGTTGTGCCAATTATTAAAAACAGGACCGGGGATGCTTCCGATAGGTCTAACTATAGGCCGATATCCCTGGCAACAGTTGTAGCCAAAGTGTTGGACGGATTGCTCGACAGATTGCTCGCGAAGCACGTTGAATCGCAGGACGCTCAGTTCGGCTTTAAGCCCAATCTGTCAACTGAGAGTGCGATTCTCTGTTTCAAGCATACCGTCCAGTACTACGTTGAGGGGAAAACACCTGTTTATGCCTGTTTTTTGGACCTGTCGAAGGCATTCGATATGGTCTCGTATGATATCCTGTGGAGCAAACTTGAGAACAGCACGAGTACTCCGGGAGGCGTGGTCGACTTATTTCGTTATTGGTACGGAAACCAGACCAACCAAGTGAGGTGGGCAGACGCTCACTCGGACGTGTACAGGTTGAAGTGTGGGGTACGACAGTTCACCCAGATTATTTAACCTTTACATGGACGAGTTGATCGCTAGGCTCCGCAACACAGGTATTGGCTGCTCAATAGGAGGAACAACAGTAGTCAATAATATTAGTTATGCAGACGATATGGTGTTGCTGAGCCCAGCGATTAGCGCTCTTGTAAAAATGTTAAATATTTGTGAGGAGTATGCGGTGAGCCACGGCCTAAGGTACAACACAAAAAACCGGCCAAGTGCGAGTCGGACTCGCGCACCGAGGGTTCCGTACAAACACTTTCCATCCCTAAGTGGTTAAGTTAAGTTTGCACCTGGTATGTATAGCGCCCCATATAAATTAGGTGCAAAGTTAGGTATTAATAGGTATTAAAAAAAAACTACTTACTCGATCTCGTTCAAAACAATTTTCGTTGGTAGTTTTTATAGTAATGTACATCATATGTTTTTTTTTGATTTTTCATTCTCTTATTTTAGAAGTTAGAGGGGGGGGGGGACCAACTTTTTTCCACTTTGGAAGCGTCTGTCACGCAAACTATTCGGTTTAGAAAAAATATATTTTAGAAACCTCGATATCATTTTTGAAGACCTATCTACAGATACCCCACACGTATGTGTTTGATGAAAAAAAAATTTTTGCGTTTCAGTTCTATGTATGGGGAGCCCCTAATATTTATTATTATTTTTTTATTTTTGCATCAAAATCTTAATGCGGTTCACAGAATACATCTACCTACCAAGTTTCAACAGTATAGCTCTTATAGTTTCGGAAAAAAATGGCTGTGACATACGGACGGACAGACGGACAGACAGACAGACATGACGAATCTATAAGGGTTCCGTTTTTTGCCATTTGGCTACGGAACCCTAAAAAGAGCGAGCTCTTATTGTTTAAAACGGGAAACAGGACCCCCACTACAGTTCCTGCTGTGTATCTGTGCGGGGCTTGAAACACAGTACTCTTAACAGAGTATCTCGTTTCAAGTACCTGGGCCATTGGATTACCGATAACCTTCTAGACGATGCCGATATGGAGAGGGAACGCAGGGCATTGGCAGTAAGAGTCAATATGCTGACACGCAGGTTTGCACGATGTAATAAAGACGTGAAAACAACTCTTTTTAAAGCATTCTGCCAAACGTTCTACACGTGCAGCTTGTGGATAAGTTATACCAAAAAGACGCTCAATGCCCTGCGCGTCTAATATAATAACAGTTTCAGAATGCTGATGGGATTGCCTCGTTTCTGCAGTGCGTCAGGCATGTTCGCGGAGGCGCGAACTGATAGTTTTAGTGCGATCATTCGCAAGCGCACCGCTTCCCTGATGCGCCGTGTGCGTGACAGTCCTAACAGCCTTCTCAAATTGATTTGGGAGAACCCTGCTTGTGCTTACTGGAAACACTGGAACCTGTTGCACATGGGCTCTCGAGGCACTGTGTATAATATTTTTTAAGCACTGTTGCCATTTAGTTTAGTTTAATTCTAACATCTTTAATTAATTTTATTTTGTTCAATTCTAATTTATATTCTGTTTAATTCTAACATATTATGGACCATTGTCTGAATTAAATGATTTTGACTTTTGACTTTGACATGGTGACGCCCACCTGGCAGGACGCCGGTTTGCCGGTTCCTCGAAGGTACCACTGAATACTTACCTACACATAATATTTTCTTTTTACCGCTGTAAATGCAATTTTGTAAAGTTTGTTACTTTTAGTCACGGTTTTGTAAGATGAACATTAATTGCCTAATCTGTAATTATAAATGCAAGTGTCCTGACTGCCGAAACTACAAATGTTAGAGAGTTAAAATTTGCACACTAGGTCGCATTTATAAAGTGTACAAGAGATAAGAAGCGATTTTGAAAAATTCAACGCCTAAGGGGGTTAAAAAGGGGATGTAAGGTTGTATGGAGTACATACAATGTTGTCAGTGACATCCAACAGAGCAGTGACTGTACTTCGCCCCTTTCTGAAACCTGACTGGACCTCCGGCAACATACCATTATTCTCAAGATACTCTGTCAGTTGTAAGCATACAGTTTTCTCTAAAATTTTAGATAAACAAGGCAGTATACTTATGGGTCTAAGATCCTTAAGCTCAGACGGATTAGGGATTTTAGGCAGAGGACACACTATTGCCAATTTCCATAGGTCAGGAAATGTAGATGTAGCGATGTAGGTATTCACCAAATCAACTAGTATGTTCAAAGTGTATGGAAAAGTGGACACCAGCATATTTAAAGTAATACCGTCGATACCTTCAGCATTTGATTTTAGACAAGTAATAATTTTCAACAATTTATCAGCGCTAATTGGTTCAATATGGAATGTAGAATGGCAAAACCTGTGAAATTCAAAATAAGACAGTTGAGAAATGGTAACTTCTGTATTGATAGGTAAGGTTAAAAAATGTTTATTTATAATATTGGGATCACTGAAACAAGAAGGCAAGTCTGTGTTATTTCTAGGCAGCAGAGTAGATTGCAGATTTTTCCATAATTGTTTTGGATTTTTTAATTGATTATTTATATTATGTTTAAAGTAGGTAGATTTTTCATGGTAAAGTGCTTTATTTACCGTCGACTTTAGATCTTTATAAAGCTGCTTTTTGCTATCGGACCCGTTTTATGGTAGTCTGCGGCAGCTTTATCTCGCAAACTCATCATTAACTTAATTGTATCAGTTATCCAGGGGTGAGAATTGTTTCGAATAACCAGGGTCTGTATAGGAGCGTGCAGGTCAAATAAACAAATTATATGATTGGTGAACGCCTCAACCTCGTCATTAACATTAGGCAAAGTTGACATCAGATCCCACCTCACACTCTGCAAGTCCCAGTCAAAGAGTGATATATCTATATTTTTTATAGGCCTGAATGATGTAGTACCTATACGGCCGCGGTTTCTCCCTCACAATATTATACTCGCTTACCACTATACAATGTCCAAAAGGTGAACCAACGTGAACAATATCTGTAACCTTGGCTTTCATGTCTGTGCAAACTACATCGAGCAATGTCTGACTAGTGTTAGTGAAATGGGTAGGTTTAGTTACTAACTGTGATAGCTTTAAACTAGATAAAAAAAATGGTTGCCTGTAAAGTCGGTTTTACGGGCGAAGGAAGATTTTACGTGACAACGTCTTATTGTCGGTAGAATATTTATTGATATGAATATTATTAAATTGCACAATAGGAACAATGAATGAAAATAAGAATTGCACAAATTTTAACTATAGAAATATATTTTGTCCCTCTTCCCTCTTCCCTCTTCCCTCTTCCCTCTTCCCTCTTCCCTCTTCCCTCTTCCCTCTTCCCTCTTCCCTCTTCCCTCTTCCCTCTTCCCTCTTCCCTCTTCCCTCTTCCCTCTTCCCTCTTCCCTCTTCCCTCTTCCCTCTTCCCTCTTCCCTCTTCCCTCTTCCCTCTTCCCTCTTCCCTCTTCCCTCTTCCCTCTTCCCTCTTCCCTCTTCCCTCTTCCCTATTCCCTCTTCCCTCTTCCCTCTTCCCTCTTCCCTCTTCCCTCTTCCCTCTTCCCTCTTCCCTCTTCCCTCTTCCCTCTTCCCTCTTCCCTCTTCCCTCTTCCCTCTTCCCTCTTCCCTCTTCCCTCTTCCCTCTTCCCTCTTCCCTCTTCCCTCTTCCCTCTTCCCTCTTCCCTCTTCCCTCTTCCCTCTTCCCTCTTCCCTCTTCCCTCTTCCCTCTTCCCTCTTCCCTCTTCCCTCTTCCCTCTTCCCTCTTCCCTCTTCCCTCTTCCCTCTTCCCTCTTCCCTCTTCCCTCTTCCCTCTTCCCTCTTCCCTCTTCCCTCTTCCCTCTTCCCTCTTCCCTCTCCCCTCTCCCCTCTTCCCTCTTCCCTCTTCCCTCTTCCCTCTTCCCTCTTCCCTCTTCCCTCTTCCCTCTTCCCTCTTCCCTCTTCCCTCTTCCCTCTTCCCTCTTCCCTCTTCCCTCTTCCCTCTTCCCTCTTCCCTCTTCCCTCTTCCCTCTTCCCTCTTCCCTCTTCCCTCTTCCCTCTTCCCTCTTCCCTCTTCCCTCTTCCCTCTTCCCTCTTCCCTCTTCCGCCCTCTTCCCTCTTGTTACAGTAATGCTCGATGAATGAAAATAAGAATTGCACAAATTTTAACTATAGAAATATATTTTGTCTCTCTCTCATCAGACGTGAGCGGGCGTTACATTTTTTCATGAGTGACTCCGAGCCGCAACCTAATTTAAGACGTTATCACGTCAAAATTTAAGTCCGCCATCTTGGATTTCAAAATCACAAAATGGACGTCATTTTCGTATCCGGAACCCCGAGGAACCTCGGAGATGACACCCATATCGATTTATAAGAAAAAATTATGTCCGCCATCTTGGATTTCAAAATCGAAGTCATTTTCGTAATCGGAACCCCGAGGAAACTTGGAGATGACACCCATATCGATTTTTAAGAAAAAATAATGTCCGCCATCTTGGATTTCAAAATGGATGTCATTTTCGTAATCGGAACCCCGAGGAACCTTGGAGATGACACCCATATCGATTTTTAAGAAAAAATAATGTCCGCCATCTTGGATTTCAAAATGGATGTCATTTTCGTAATCGGAACCCCGAGGAAACTTGGAGATGACACCCATATCGATTTTTAAGAAAAAATAATGTCCACCATCTTGGATTTCAAAATGGATGTCATTTTCGTAATCGGAACCCCGAATATTAACCCACATTTGCTCCACCAGCTTGTGCCGCGGGTCTAAAGGGTGAGGCCAAGTCGATACATTCAAACTACGTCTAATGTAGAACCCGACACCACCATCACCACCACGCAGACGCGTTCCCAACGGTCTAGGTATGTGACGGAGCCTGAAACCAGGGATTACCGGCGCCCGTCCCTCCTCGTGAAGTTGTAACCACGTTTCATTTATTGCTAGTAAATCAATATCTAGACAAGTACAAGCCGCTATAAAATTGTCATGATTTGTGCCAAGTGAACCCGCATTATACAAACCTACCCCTAGTCTATTATTAACCATATTGTGAAGCTAAATGTATGCACTGAACGCAGATGCAGCAAACCGGTTCTGCGTTAGAGATAAACAGAGAGATTTCTCGTCCTATCGCGTGGAGGTCATTTGAGTTGTGTATCTGTTGAGTGCGGTTGTCGTAAAAAGTGATGTAAAATAATAATTTTGTTATTAATTTGTGGCAGTGATAATAGATAATAGTGGTACGTGTTAAAGAATTATGTGTACGGTTGCTACAGTAAGAGTGCAGTTTTGATAAAAGAACAGGAACTTTGAGACTAGACAGAATGTTTTGGCTGCAGAAATAAGACAAAAACAGAACATGTACATAAAGCAATACGTGAAAAACCGGGCAATCAAACGCTTCGTTGGCCAAAAACACGCTCAAGATCGTCTTCTGTTCGGATGCGGTGACGAGGTACATCCGTGCCTAGGCGCTGACGCACGTAGATCTTGCCGTCCCTGGTCCACACATACCACCAGTCGAAATGCTGCTTTAAATCCCGAGCTTTCTGGAATAGACGTCTGTTGTGGGGGGTCAGCCGCTCGTTTACGTAGAAACGCGTAGTCGGTCCCGGTATTCCGGTGCCTTCCGTCGTCGCCCCACGCCAAACCCTTGCCGCCTGGAGTAAGCGGTCACGCACGGCGCGGCGCGCCAGGCGCAGCACAAACAGCCGAGGCCGCGGCGCCGGCTCCTGGACGCCCTCGTCAAGCTGCGGTGCCCGACAAACACGCGTAGCATCCACGATATCCTGCTCCGTTAACGTGATCCCCAGTTTCTGGCCTAAGGTAATTACCAAATGCGTAGAATTTTCCCCGCTACTTTCGGGGACGCAGGATATCTCAAGATCGTTAGCCAATAAATCCTGGTCTCGGTCGAGTAGGTCCAACTTGAGCTGCAAAATAGTCTCTAACAGCACTGACTCAGCACCGCCATCGACGTCGCGAATATGTTCAAGTGTGTGAGGCTGGGCCTCTAAGGCTTCGACACGGGCGCAGAGCGCGTCAATGCGCCCATCGCAGCCGTCGATACGTGACGTCAAGCTAGCCATGGCCGTGCGAAGAGCGTGAATCTCCTGGCTCATCGCCCGCATCTCTTCACGAAAGAGCCGGAGTTCAGCGACAAGCAGCTGCATGTCAGTGGCACGGGACATATCCAGACCATTGTCGGGCGGGGTAGCATCGAGTGAAGCGTTGCCATGCGTGTACGAGACATCCATGATAAGTGGTTCCTAAATGTTAATGTGGTAAATTGTCTAAATGGCTTCAAGATAATTGTTTTTATAGCATTAAGGAATATTTGAAATAATTGAACTGTATATGTATGATTTATATTCTAGATTTGGAAGATCCTGATGTTTTTGTTTTATATTACATTTTAATAATGTTAAATAATTTGCACACCTGCATGCAGGTTGAATTCGCATGTACATTTATTGTAGCCTTAAGATCTTGTAACCGTATTCTTGCAAATAAATATAATTTGATTTGATTTGATTTGATTTCCTTTGAGACTCTAGACACGATTGTAATAGCTAGCTACAAGTAACAGGCAACAAAATGTCAACGGGATGCATCACATAATATCAAATTGTAATGAGGACTAATTTTCATTGTGTTTTTTTTACATCTACAGACGCTTATTTTTTCAACTTGAAAATTAGACACCAAAGAGTTTCCCTGTCTTGCACGCATTGCAACTCCCTATAAGCTTTATCTGGCATAATTTACATTTATTTTAAGAACATTTTTTGTCGGAAGCAACAACAGCCTGCAGTACACCCTTGGAAGGGCGATGGCAATCCTCTTTCACTTATATTCACGACTACATTAACATTATATTTCCATTTAAATAAAACAATTTAAACTGATTATATCGCGTATATTAATTATTTGAGCCTCCCTGACGTTTCAGTACCTTTACAGATACCGTTGTCAAAGGTTGACTGAGAAAAACACAATTTCTCTCTGTCAAAGTTACATTTGTGCAAACTACCCATTTTGAAAATATTAATTTAAAATAAAGGTGTTCATACATGCCAGATGGGCCTAATGTGTAAAGACAGTTACACATGTGCCAGAAGGGCATTTATTATTTTATTTAAAATATCTACCAGCGGTTCACTAAAGGCTTACTGAGGAGAAAGAACCGCCAAAGAAAACTCCCAGATTGCCTTATTTAATGAATTACTTTTAAACAAAAAACTCTACATATACGAGTACTACTTTTAACACTAATTTGTTTTACACCATTCGAGGCCCCAGGTTTCTAGTCTTGTGTCTTGCTTGATCCTTGATAAGATGTACAACAGGATCCCAAGCCGGTGGTAATGACAAACCATCTTCTCTATTGAAATTGGGATATTTTTTGATTTCAATAGCCTCGCGCAACATTCTGGGAAAACGTCGTTTCTCTCTGGCAAGGATCGAAGTGTTGTCAAACTTAATTGAATGGTTTGGTTTGTCCATGACATGCTCGCAGACCGCAGACCTGTTGCAACGACGGTGCTTGACATCGGCTACATGCTCCTTAACCCGTGTAGCTATACTACGTTTCGTTTGGCCAATGTATGACAGACCACACTCGCAGTCCAGCTTGTAAACACCAGCACTCTGCAGAGGGATGCTGCACTTCACGGGCCTCAGGTATTGAGACATCTTCTTCATCGGCTTGAAATATGTTTTAATGGAAGCCCGTCTCAAGATGTTTCCAATCCTATCCGTGACCCCTTTCACATATGGCAGGACCGCAGGTTTACGCTCGACTGTAGGAGTCTTCACACGGGGTTTCTGGTTGAGGCGTGGTATCTTGAGCCCATTAGCCCAAAGCGCACGCTTGACATGCTGTAGTTCATCAGTTAAATGTTGGTCGTCACAGATTCCCTTGGCTCTCTGAAACAAAGATTTACCCACTGTAGCAAGTTGATTAGGATGGTGATGTGATTTGCCATTTAAATACCTATCAGTGTGAGTAGGTTTCCTATACACAGTATGACCTATTGTATTATCAGACCTTCTCAACACACTGACATCTAAGAAGGCTAGTGAACTGTCATTTTCTAACTCCATTGTAAACTTTATTTTCTCATGAAAACACTTACAGTGGGTAAATCTTTGTTTCAGAGAGCCGACGGAATCTGTGACGACCAACATTTAACTGATGAACTACAGCATGTCAAGCGTGCGCTTTGGGCTAATGGGCTCAAGATACCACGCCTCAACCAGAAACCCCGTGTGAAGACTCCTACAGTCGAGCGTAAACCTGCGGTCCTGCCATATGTGAAAGGGGTCACGGATAGGATTGGAAACATCTTGAGACGAGCTTCCATTAGAACATATTTCAAGCCGATGAAGAAGATGTCTCAATACCTGAGGCCCGTGAAGTGCAGCATCCCTCTGCAGAGTGCTGGTGTTTACAAGCTGGACTGCGAGTGTGGTCTGTCATACATTGGCCAAACGAAACGTAGTATAGCTACACGGGTTAAGGAGCATGTAGCCGATGTCAAGCACCGTCGTTGCAACAGGTCTGCGGTCTGCGAGCATGTCATGGACAAACCAAACCATTCAATTAAGTTTGACAACACTTCGATCCTTGCCAGAGAGAAACGACGTTTTCCCAGAATGTTGCGCGAGGCTATTGAAATCAAAAAATATCCCAATTTCAATAGAGAAGATGGTTTGTCATTACCACCGGCTTGGGATCCTGTTGTACATCTTATCAAGGATCAAGCAAGACACAAGACTAGAAACCTGGGGCCTCGAACGGTGTAAAACAAATTAGTGTTAAAAGTAGTATATGTAGAGTTTTTTGTTTAAAAGTAATTCATTAAATAAGGCAATCTGGGAGTTTTCTTTGGCGGTTCTTTCTCCTCAGTAAGCCTTTAGTGAACCGCTGGTAGATATTTTAAATAAAATAATAAATGCCCTTCTGGCACATGTGTAACTGTCTTTACACATTAGGCCCATCTGGCATGTATGAACACCTTTATTTTAAATTAATATTTTCAAAATGGGTAGTTTGCACAAATGTAACTTTGACAGAGAGAAATTGTGTTTTTCTCAGTCAACCTTTGACAACGGTATCTGTAAAGGTACTGAAACGTCAGGGAGGCTCAAATAATTAATATACGCGATATAATCCGTTTAAATTGTTTTATTTAAATGTGTGACAGTCGCGGAAACCGAAGAAAATATTATATTTCCAACTAGGAATACTCCCAAGTTTTTCGGCTACATACATTTCAGATGGTTAGTTAGTTAGTTGCGCTGGGCATTTTCCGCAAGTCGACATCCAACGTGCTTATTTTGCATTTCAGGTGGTATTCTGGTATCTCCCACGACCAGCGCCATGACCACTGCGATGACAGCCATGATGAAGGCGCGCAAGCTGTTCACGCACAGCGTGTTCACCGGGATACACGACCACAGCTCCAAGGGAGAGTTCGTGTCTTTGGAGGGTCAGTTGGTTCGGCTATTTGCCTTAATATTGTTTTCTTTGAACACTTTATCATACACGCCATAACTCTAAACGCTGAACTGGCCACTTAAGAGGCGAGACACTGTCTGACTTGTAGTCACAATTCAAGTATTTGTTACGCTTCATATGGTCATCGTATAGTTGAATCCTAGGGCAAAGACACAGCATTCAAAAACAATTACAACGAAAACGAATACAATTAACAGGTGTGCCTCTCGCTGACATGTCGCTGGAGTGGGCCGAGGGGCAGCCCGACAACGCGGACAACGGGGAGGACTGCCTGGCGCTGACCGCCGCGGGCGTGCTGGCCGACGTCAGCTGCGGCAGCGTGCACCCCTACTTCTGCCGCAAAGCGGCCCCTACTGCTGCCGCCCAAACGGCCCCTAATTCTGCCGCCCAGACTAACTCTACTTCTGCCGACCAGACGGCCCTGAGCGTTAGTTTAACTGTCAATAAGTGCGGCAATAAGGAAGGTAAGTGGCATTGTCTTGACATCCCATGATCGTATTAAGCTTTGTTATAAAAATGCGTGGCCCACAGTAAAAATCTAATTTTCAAATATAAGTAGTTGAGTCAGACCACGCTAACTCTTCCGAGCAAATAAACTATCAAACCATACAAAGTGAGTCAGTTTGTATGGTTTGATAGTTTATTTGCTCGGAAGAGTTAGCGTGGTCTGACTTTTATAAATAATAAATAATAATAAATATCGGACAGCCTCACACAAGTCGATCTAGTCCCAAATTAAGCTCAAGAAGGCTTATGTTATGGGAACTAAACGACGATATAGATACTTATATAGATAAATATATACTTAAATACATAGAACGACCATGACCCAAGCACAAATATTGGAGTTCAAATATTTTCCCTGGCCGGGATTCGAACCCGGGACCGCCAGCTCAGTAGGCAGGTGTCTACAAACTGAGCCAACCGCGTCGTCGGTGATCGCTTGATATAAAATAATTAACGATCCTATTTTGGGTTAAATACAGTTATGTAAGTACACTGCACTGTAAAAACCAATGTGTGCGTGTGGATTGTGTGAGCACCCTTCAAAAATGAGAAAAAATGATTGTACTGATCATTTAGTAAAAGTTCTAAAACAATTGACAACGTTTCATATTTTGCTAAAGTCCTAAATCGAAAACCATTCGTAAAATAACGTGTAAAGAGCGCAAAAAAAATATGTAGGATATTTTTCTGCTCATATTTTTCCAAAAAATCTACAAAATATGTTAATCCGGAAGTTGACGTCATTGCTGGAGTTGAGGGCTTAAGCGTCCGATGGAATGAAAAAAAATCTCCCATCCGGTTGTCACGTTTGAAAGTTTTTCAAATAATTGTCATTGACTTGTCTTTGTTCAGTTTTCGCTCGTGCGCAATATTCCATTTTATTATTGTTTTAACCAATTATACGACTCGGCTTTCCCACGGACATTGATTCTCATCATTTTGACGACTCGGCTATTCCACGGACATTGATTCTCATCCTTTTCACGACATGGCTATTCCACGGACTTTGATTCTCGGTTTCGGTTTAAAGAATCTTTATTCTCATAAGAATTACAAAAAATTCGCTTACATGAGAATCATTACAAAATTTCAAAATCTACTTAGCGTGCAGTACCTATTTTACAATAAGTTAAATAATTAAATTACAAATAATATCCAAACCAAATAAATACGAGAGAAGCACACATATTAAAAATTAAAAGTAACATGGCCGTAATTCGTATTATCGTCGTGTATATTTTTATCGTTGAGTTTTTCTTAAGCACTGTTATATTATATTTGTATTTGAAACTACTTGACACATTCGTTGTGAATGTGGGAGAATGGCATTTTGCGAAGGATTAGTTTGCCACTCGGAAGTATTTTCCATAACACTTGCTTTGGAAGTTATTGGACAATGGGATCCGAACAAGATTATTTCGGCTTTATCTTCTAAAAAACGCCAATAGTTTCGGTAAATTAATTATCGTCTCCAAATATTTATAACAAATCCTTTTTTGTTTTAATGCAGGCTTTTAGCATTGAATAAATACTCCAAATTGGGCTTAACTCTCTTGTTTTCGATATTTCTATAAAGTAAGACAACAGTATGTATTCTGCACAGAACCAATTTACGTTGCTTACGTGAATTGTGAGATTTTCCAACTTTTTAATTATTATTATTTTTCTCGGGTGCGTTCAGAAATTACACTCTTATGTTCCAACTTTTATAACAAATAAATATTAAAATTGGTGTTGTATTTAATATATTTACTAGTCAAAATATGTAAATAAAACTGAAATACTTACTATTAATATATATATAAACATATTCAACATAAAATAAAGTGTAGAAAAAATAAAAACTTAAAAATCTGTAACCACAAACCAGGTTTCTGGACGTGATATTGTAGGTGTATTTTTTTTTTAAAGAAGTATTCAAACGTACATAATATGATTTTAGCCGGCCTGACCAGATCGCCCTTTATTAGCGTGTGTTGATTGGTTATTCGAAGATTTATCGACTGATGAATCAGTCACGCGTTGAAGGAGTCTTAAATATAAAAAAGTTACATGCACAACAGAGAATCGAATATCGTCGTGCTCGAAATTCAAATGACTTTTGCACGCTAGCGGATAAAATAGACTTTTGCACGCAGATTTCGCCCTATAAACTGAGGTTTACCGAGCGAGTGAGGTGAAAATTATTTTGTAACTGGCGAAAATATTTCGTATCGAGTTGATCAGATCATTAATCTGTCGTAATCTGTCACTCATCAACAACGAAACTCAAACATCTATTCAATTCAAAAAATAGATACGCACACTCAAAAGTTTTCATTAATCTACGCAAATTTATGCTAATAAGGTTTGGTTTAATATAAATGTACATTCGATAAATCAACAAAATACGGTTAAGTAGGATTAGACATAATGTAGATAGTTATAAAAGTCATGTGCGTGTATGACAGTTTTAATAGTATTTTATGCAATCGTTGCACAATGGAGGTTCTTAAAGTCGAGTACCGCGTTTAGGTCACGAGGCTTGCCGAGTGGCCTATGTAAGGTACGAGACTTTAAGACCTAATTGTGTAACTATTGCATACAATACTTTTTATACGAGCAAAACTCAGAAAAACATTTTTTTACTTTAATCGTCATTCTCCAATATGATTTTTTATCTTTGATGTAACCTTTTTCGCACAACTAAAACGGACCTATTAAAAAAAAACATGATCGCGATGGCCATGGCGGGTTCCTCGTGATTGGTGAATTTATTTGACAAGTAATTTCAACCAATCAGTAAGCATCAAATAAGCTTATGTTCTCTTTTTGAAATTATTAGAGTTGTGTAGAGAGATGTCTTATGAATATTAAAGTTATGTAGCGGGTACCATAGAGTATAGAATTATGTTACAGGATTAAAAAGTGCGTTATTGTGATTTTGTCTGTGAACTTATAATTGACAGATTAAAGTCTGCGAGTATAAAAAATAAATTTAAGAACGTCTGTGACAAGCGTATGTTGTCGTGACTATCTTTTTTAGGGTTCCGTAGTCAACTAGGAACCCTTATAGTTTCGCCATGTCCGTCTGTCCGTCCGTCCGTCCGCGGCTTAGCTCCGTGATCATTAGTACTAGAAAGCTAAAATTTGGTATGAGTATGTGTATGTATAACTCTTTCGGACTGTATATTAAAAAGGATATTTAAAAAAAATGATACATTGTCAATTGTAAAACGAATTGATTAATTTGTAAAACGATAAATAAAAATAATACATTCATTAATGTGTGCTCACTCAGTTCTCACAAACTACCAACGAAATCTGTGAATGTGTTTATTTAACGATATAATATTTATATACTAATTAAGATATTCAAATCTAAAATAAAATCTAAAATACAGTCCCCGTTTTAGATCACACAGTCCACTTCTTAAAATACAATCTAAAATGTGGACTGTATTTTAGATTGTATTTTAGAATATCTTTAAAAGCAGACAACGAATATGAAATTTTTGATGGTGGATATTTAGTAAAAAAAAAACTAAAAGTTTAACTACTTTATAGTTTCCTAAATACTACAAATATTAAGATATTTACATTTTTAACTTACGAATAATGTGTGGACTGAGTGAGCACTTACAAACATTTATTATCCAAAAATCTGCCACATTAGCGGTTTGTTTTGTATTTTACAAATTCCCATATGAGTTTTACTAAACTATTCACATATATAGAAGTTTCAATCTGCAGTTTTTCTATCAGAAATTGAGTTTTCGAAAGTGTGCGCATTGAGTGAGCATACGAAATTATTTGTAAAACTTTAAATACTTACGTTACCAGGTGATCTACAATTTATTACCTACCTTAAGCATAGGTTTTACTAAAAATTAGTATATAAATATTATATGTTAAATAAACACGTTCACAGATTTCGTTGGTAGTTTGTGAGAACTGAGCGAGCACACATTAATCAATGTTTTATTTTTATTTATCATTTTACAAATTCATCAATTAGTTTTACAATTGTTTTAGAACTTTTACTCAATGATCAGCACATTTTTTCAAATTTTTGTAAGGTGCTCACTCAATCCACACGCACACAAAACCAATTGCCAGCCAGTGTATTTTAATTGAGATCACATATCTCTCTGTCTCCCTCAATTTGTATTAAGGGTGATTCTACAGGCGTTTCAACCGCCGTCAGTCCGCTGTCAAAAATATTGAAAGTATGAGCTACACCAAGCCGCAAACTTTCATACAGTGATATACTGTATCCGTACTTCTTACCATACTTAATCTAATTGAAAGCATTTTATGGCCAGTTGCTTTGTTATTTATGACAGCGGACTGACGGCGGTTGAAACGCCTGTATAATCACCCTTAATTAAGATTTAACATAAGTATAACATATATTTTAAAAGGGTATGAGTACGAACCCCGCACCAGCAGTTGCTACAAGTTCCACTCGTCCAGCAAACATTGGCGCCACGCACTCTACACGTGCCAAACCGAGGGGGGATATCTGGCCATCATCAACAATGAAACCGAGTCACAAGTGTTCAAGGAGATGTTAGAAAAGTACCATGATGTCATCACTAGGGCATATAGTAAAGACTATGCCTTGATTGGTCTTTGGCATATGTTTAACAGCATGTGGCTGACCATACATGGTGAGGAAAATATATACCACCTGGTGACAACCGAAACTTCTGTCACTTTTTTTTTTTAAGAAGTTATTATGTTACTTAGTAAGTTTTGGTTGTACCAGACATATACAGACATATACACCCACTGTACACCTATACAATATTTTCATGATTTTGTTTTGACAGAGCAACAACCTTCGAAATATTGCAGATTTTTGTGGCACTAATTTAATTTACTGGCAGGGAGTACTGTCTACATTCGTCTAACTGACGTTGAAAGTCATCGAATGTAATTATAACTGATGTAAACAAAGGGTGTATTTGTTTTATAGGGCTAAATATTCCAGTTTTAAATTATTTTCGCATATAATTAATAATAAACTTACCCTAAACATTCACAAATACTATTCAATCTCTATTTCAGAAGGAAAACGATGGTCTAAGTAACATTTCTATTTGTTGTAATTGGTTGCTGACATACCGCTACTGACATTGTATAATGCACATACATATGTATATTTTTCATATATTTTCTAAAACTATTTAAGTATTTGCATATGGTAGTCATCATCTTCCAATGCTGAACTGATGATGGAAGGTACAACTCCTTAACGGTTAGGAGTTAGGAGATAATTCAAACAAGATGCATGCCTTCAACTCCTCCCTGATCACCCCGCCATAAGTATTTATTTTATATGCATCACTAAAAAGCGAAAAAAAAAACCGACTGCAGTGAAACTAAAAAGCCAAAAATAACCCGTTCAAGAACAGATTACATTTGACTCACTCTTTGAAGTCGGTGCCAAACCTCACGTAAACTTTAATATATAAATACGTATAATAACTGAGTGGTTTGGGATCGATTTCAAAGGGTGAGTCAAATGTAATCTGTACTTGAACGGGTTATTTTTGGCTTTTTAGTTTCACTGAAGTTGGTTCTTTATTTTGTTCAAAAAAAATTTTTATACTCCAATTTTTCAGGCTAAGTAAACCGTCCGTCCATCCAATTTCAAGCACATAGAGTGATGCTAATTTGGGTCATAGTCAGATTTAGGTTCGAGTCTTTCCTGTGGACATAAGCGAAATTAAGGATTCCAAGGCCTAATTTTCTGATAAAACTCGTATGAGCATAAATAACATTCCCTCTTCTATAATCCGATGTAATTGCAATATAACCTGGATCCGTACAAACTCTTAAAGTTTCACCACCGGAGGGACGACTTTTCTTTTTTTGAACTGACTGTAACCCATTTAATTGTGGGCCTAAAATATGAACTGACTATAACCCATTCAGGCGATACGTTTGCTCGTTTGCCCCTATGACATAAAAAAAAAAAAATTAAGTTTTATAGAATTTTTAAATTGTAATTTTTATCCTTAATTTTTGCAGGCGAGACTCTTCAGGAGGCCGGTTTCGACAAGTGGGCCAGTGGTCAACCTGATCATGACGGCTGTGGAGGCTTGGAACATTGTGGCTCCATCTTCAAGGACGGCCTGCTCAACGACATAAGCTGCAGTGAGGTAATGCAATTTCCATTCATCTGCGAGTTGACACCTTAAAGAACAGATGTACCGCATAAAACTGCTCTGATTGATAAAAGTATATTTGGAACGGGGCCTAAAATATGCAATAAACTACCAATTACTATTAGAAATTTGCAAGATATTCAAATGTATTAATTCTTAGTTGAAAAGACGTTTTATTCTACTCAATAAAATTTAATATTTGATAAGGTTAATGATGATAATAATGAATATTGATGAATTTCAACTACTTAATATATTTTGTATTATGTACCTATGCACTTTCTAATTTTGTATGCCTTTCGGTAAAACATAGTGTTCCTCAATAACTTATAATATAAGACACCTACATATGTACTTACCTATGTTTGACAAAATAAATCATTCTTATTCTTATGTGGGTGAAGATATACCTTATTTTAATTTATTAGTATTCGAACAAGAAATTATTGATATTGATGCAAATAAAAAAATATTTTAGAAACAGACTATGCCTTTTGACAAACAATAAAAACAGTACCCACTTGATTGTGAGCAGGGTCGCGGATGATGAATTCCTTTATCAATATTTTATTAAATATAAATGCTGGACAAAATATTTTGTTCAAATACATTATAAGTGTTTGTAATAAAATAACTTAAGTACATCGCAGAAGGCAGTCGCATCAAAGAACACACTGGGCAAGCCGGAGCAGGCTTGAGAGATTGGCTGACTTTTTCTCTGATGATAAAATAGAAATAGAGAACCGTGCTATAAAGAATTAACCAGTACCCTTACCATGAGTTTACAGTGACCGTACGTACACGCAGCTCTAGCGACTGCGTAATGCGATTTGTATGGAGAATTGTAGTTCTACAAACTAACCGCTAGGGGCGCCGCTGTCCTATTCTCCATACAAATCGTTTACGCAGTAGTTAGGGAGTACGGTTACGTTAACTCATGGTGATGGTAGAGGGGCCACGCGACTGGAAACGATGCTCGGTAAAAATATTCTAACAAAATAGTCTTAGTGGACTTGTTTTAGTCAAACAGGTTTTGAGTAAGCTCTTTTAATTGCCAAAATTCTTAGTTAATAAATCTTATTCAAGAAATAGTTAAATGTGCAAAATTATATTCTAAGTACCAAAGTAAACAAAGTACGTTCCATTAGAGATACGACATTGCATTATCAGCGTCAGCATAATCAGAAACTCGGTCAGGTAATTATTTTATTTAGGTATTTAATCTTTATTGCACAAAAGAAAACTTATCGTACAAAAGGCGGACTTAATGCCATGCTTAATGCAATGTTTTTTTGGGCGGTAGAAGTAAAAATAGTAACACATCACTCTTAAATAATATATTTAAATAAATTGAAATAATCACAGTGTAAAGTTAAAATCACTTTTAAACCATAGTTTTAGTACTAAATATAGTGCACAGTTACTTGCAGCACTGTAGATGAAGTAATTGTACTTAAAACACAGTGCAATCCTGCTGGTTCTTACATCTCATAACATAACCTCAAAACGTCACGTAAAACTTCAATGATGTCAAGTGTTCAAGAGATTGCTGAGACACAGAAAACCCTAGAGGCAACGGTCCTTAAGATGTTCACTGAATTTGTGTCCAAGTTGAGCAGGTCCCCGGCAACTAAGGTGACCATTAATTCTTTGAGCGAAGAATTCTCAGCATTCAAGGAGCAAACCGTCACCATCTTTAAACTTCTCAAGGAGCAAATTAAGGCTGTCAGTAGATCTCAGGATATCTGTGAAATGCGGCATCGAAGAAAATTTCTCCTTCTTCATGGTGTTCCTGAACAGGCTGACGAAAATGTGTGCACTCGAGTTGCCAGCATAGTCTCCGAGCAACTGAAGATCCCCGGTGTGTCAGTTAGTTCTTTCAAGGCATGCCATAGGCTTGGTAAGGTGTCCGTTGGCAGTAACAGGCCCATTGTACTGCGCTTTGCCGACATCTCCGTGAAAACGGAAGTCTGGCATAGAAAGACTGCGTTTAAAGGAACTTCATTCTCTGTGTCTGAGTTCCTCACACCTCAGAGAGCATTCTCTACCAGTCAACCTTAGGGCAAAACAGAAAAAATGTAGGCGGTGCAGTGCAACTAACTTACACATAAGTAACAAAACATAATTATGATACTTATACATAATTTTGCTATTCATATTCGTTGTTAACAACGATTATAACATAAATAATAATTATTTTTATTATCACGAATTACAAATAAAATATATCTACACTATACAAAAAAGAAAAGTGAAGTATCCATAGTAGTTTGTGACTGTACATAATGAAGGGTATTAAACACGAGTGTGGGTTTATGAAACGAGCCGAAGGCAAGTTTCATAATAACATCACACGAGTGTTTTTGTTGCCTCATTACTAATTATGTACAGTTACATACAGTACTTTATCTAGCAACATACCATAAGCCTCCATGATGCATTAAGGAGTCGCACATTAAAACAAATATTGCCCGGTAATAATGGCAGTAATGAAGTTTTCTGACAGCTGTGTTAGTTTTTATTTAATTCACAGACAAACTAGAGTCGGCCCCAACTATCATAATCGTTCGATATCTTACTTAGCTTGTATAACGGGGAGTGCTCCGAGGAGTTGTTCGGTTTGATTCCTGCCGCTTCTTTCCGCCATCGTTCTACGCGACAATCCTTTCATCCTCACCACTTAGATAGTTGGCAGTCCACAACTGTGCGCTTTTCTAGATATTTCCTGCCTCGCACGATTGCATTGTGGAATGAATTGTCACTTGCGGTATTTCCGGACCGATACGACCTTCAAACCTTCAAGAAAAGAGCGTATTCCCACCTGAAAGGCCGGCAACGCACTTGTGACTCCTCTGGTGTTGCAGGTGTCAGTGGGCGACGGTAATCGCTTTCCATCAGGCGATTCGTTTGCTCGTTTTCCCCCTATGACATAAAAAAAAAATAAAAAAAAATACTTAGAATAGAATGGAATAGATAACTGATATTAGAATAGAGGTCGAATCAAATTTCTTTGTTTTTCAGAGATATTCGAAATATGATATTTGGATAGATAAAAATATAAAACTAAAGAACTAAAAACTACCATGAATTAAATACACCTAAAATGAACCTGCAAAACTGTGCCCCCGCGGCATGGTCCCAAAGAGTGGATATCGCAATGCTGATGCGTTTTGCGAGGAAGCTGCCAGCTCATCGGTCGCCAGTAGTGTCAATTAGCCTTTTTCTCAGGTGTTTGTTGGTGGGTGCTGGGACCACGTGGACCTCAGGTCTCGACCCCAAAAGAGAACTGTTATGTTCGGGGCCGAGACATTACATATCCATTTTTCGGCCGTCTCTGCTGCCGCCCCCGCCCCGTCCGATGTTCCGTGGAGGTGAGACTTCTACGCAGGTGGCGTCGCACACTTGCCATCGTCTCGTGCAATGCCCGATGGCTCCAAGATGGCCGGCACGTTGACGGTGGCAAGGGAACGTCGGATTGTGTCATCGTGCGGCCTGTCTAGAGACGCGATCGGCGCTTTCTTACAAGAAAATGGTGTCCCAGCGTATTGACACACACGGTGGCACTTGTGTGGGGCACACACCTGGACGCAGGCAGGTGGCTATGTGAAATGTGTCGGAATCGGATGGGTATGCCTGAAGCCAACCGCCTGCTAAAAGTCTGACTCGCTTAGGATTAGGACTCTGTGACTTAAAAGAGATCCATACGTTATTTAAGTAAGTAATTATTAATATTAGTATAGAATCTTTTTAAAGGTAAATTAAGAAAGAAAAATTGAATGCGATCTACTACAATCTAAGCAGTATTTGAACCTGCGACCTCTGCGTTTCCGGCGCATTGTTCTGCCAACTGAGCTATCAGATCGCTACGTCAATGACACCAAATCTTTCATCCCATAATTTTTTACGCTACTGGAGCGCCCTCTGCGTCATATATGTTTGAAATGCTTATGCGCATTAGCCATACCCTACCCGATGTGCGCTTTACACGCACGATCCCCAATCACCATTGCTTTACAGCAAGTGCGAAGACGGCTAGAGAGATGGCGCTGTTCGAAATATAAAAATAAAAATGTAGTATTTCCACATAAAAATATGAATCGTTAAAAAGATTCTACTCGTATACAAATATTTAGAACAGCGCCATCTCTCTAGCAGTCTTCAGAGCTGGAACTCAGTAGGTTTTCGTTGCTTTATTACAGAGTTCCTATAACCACCATCCGGCTAATATCTGACCAGCTCCCTCGTACCATTCGTTCCAGATTATGTATTGTCATCAAAGTTCCGTAAGTATCAATACCGTGGCGTCCATAATCGATTCCCAACACTCATTATATATTTGAGGATCATCATCATCATTCGTTTGCCCTTATCCCATTTATTTGGGGTCAGCGCAGCATGCTTTCTTCCTCCATTCTTCCCTATTACTTGTCATCTCGTCGTTTACTTCCTTCTTATTCATATCATCTTTCACACAATCCATCCATCTTTTCCTTGGCCTTCATTTACTTCTATATCCGTCCACATTCATGCTTACTAACGCTTACGTTACGTGGCTTTCCTCTCTTCGCATCACGAGCCCATACCATGATAATTAGCTTGCAGCTTCTCCCTAATTGGTGCTACTTTCAGACTTCCTCTTACATATTCATTCCTTATTCTATCCATTCTGTCATTTGAGGATATTATTGTTAAAAAAAAGTTAACGGGACCAGCTTGCCCAAATTAAGCTTGCAAGATTAATTGATTGCACACAGACAGACCCCGATACAGGTAAAACTAAATAAAAGCTTGTAAAAACTTTATCAATCACAATTACTTTATGAAAAGCTAGTTAATTAGGTTTACATAATATGTAAAAAACAAAATTTGTGGTAGGAACGTATAGCAGAATTGATGTTAAAAGGTATTAAGGCGTGATCTCGCAAAAGAACGGGAACTGGTATTCGTTGCCGCAGGGCAGGTCGTTGAGCAGCCCGTCCGGGGAGACGCCGCCGCAGTTCTCGTTGCCCTCCCAGTTGTTAGGCTCGCCCTCCTGCCACCTCTCGAACCCAGCCTCCTCGAGCGTATCGCCTGACAAATCAAAATTCAGCAGTTTATACACTAGGAGGTACCCCGCAACTTCGTCTGAGTTTTTTTTTCTTTACGGTAAAAAGTGCCCCATATTGTTTAAAATTCCAGCCATATCGACGTGATGAGAGGATAAAGACATTATTCATAATGGCCAACAGATGGCGCGCGCCTTAGAAAACAAACGATCCTGCGCCGCGCTAAGCATTAAGATTTTTCCCGAAATGATCACTCGTCTCCATAGAAAATTAGAAGAATACAAATCTAGAATTTTATAATAGTAAGTATATAAATAATTGGCCTCAAGGTTTTTTTTACATGTATGATTTGAGCACACAACACATAGCAATACACACAGGAATACTATAAGTACAAAGTGCAGACAAATCGCTGAGCACATTTTACTATGGGATATACATATTATATTGTCGAATGGATAATTCCACGCAAGTATAGTGAAAGTGGCCATTTTATTGTGGGTTCTATTATTTACGGTGCAAGAAGTGTTAATTTATCTCTAGATACTTAGCTGTTATTATTACATATGCACCACAAATACGTAGAATTTCCCAAAACATCCATTACCATTCGATTATATTAATTTTAACCAATACCTACATTCAGAAATGTAGAAGGTCACAAGGCGGCGGAAAGAAAATAAAATACGCTTATAGAGTCTGGCTAGCCAAATAATGTTGAAAGATATTTCGTTGTGGTAGGTATTACCAATTTTCTAGGATTTAAACAATTTAGCAGGTGGGTATCCTCTATAAATAATTTTGATACTTTACCTATGTACTAGTTTTAACATTCCGATCGAGTTGAAATTTGGCAAGTACTTATGTAATTTTTTTAGTGATGGATTAATATGGTATTATCGAGAAATTCCTAGGCCTAGGTCTTATTAACACTACATTTAATTTTTCGCCTTGTATATGCTTAGAAAGTGTAAACATAGTGTTTGTCGTTGACTGTTCTGTATATAGTGGTAAAAATTATGTGAGCTGACTATAAGTGCACGTCAACATATATTTAACTTATTTCTTTACACTCCGGATTTTAATTCGGCGAACTAACTTGACAGCTCAAAGTGTTGTCAGGAATAGAAAAAAAAAATAGTGATAGGTTTATGTCGATACTAATATGTCGATATAACCTTGTACCTACTATTCATTTGATTATATTTGTATTTTATCAAATACTTCAGTTCACACTCGTACTAATTACAATTGTTTTGCTAAAAAAAATTAAACCACAGAGTTGTGCACTAACGTCCTAATTGCAACGACGTTTTTCGAAAAGTTAGTACGATTGTGCTCTAAGGTATCGAAGTAATCGTCATCATAACTCTCACACTCACACATGGACGAATGGGATGAGGATGGGAAGATGAGCAGGGATAGACGTACAAATTGGACATTAACAATACTTTTACAGGCAATGGGGAATGGATGAAAATTTCAGAAGTGCTTTAAAAGTGGTTGAAATTTTTTCTGGTGGTAGGAATAAGCTTTCTTAGCACAAAAAAAAGTTCAGATTTTTTGGCTGCACCGGTGATTTAAAAAAATCAAAGAGGTTTTAGTTCAGTGCCTCTGAGCCGTCTTCGGCTGTTTAGAAGTTCGCCCAAAGCTATACAAAAGTCAAATGACGCTGTCAACTTCTTTGATACTTTTGACAGATCTCTTCAAAAACACAACGTCTTTTATTTGTTTGAATGGTGATTAATTCATATTTCGGACTTCCGGTTCGTGTCCCAAGATGGCCGCATGCGTTTAGGTTTAGTTGTTCATTATTTATTCATTTTAGTTGTTCAATGTGTAGTATTGATGGCGTATTGTGCAGTGATCTAACGTATGAGTGAATAGCTAATGAAGAATTCAACTTGAAGCGTTCATAGCCCTTCCTGGGTCAAGGCCCGATAGTCCGCGTGGTTTTTTGTAAATCGCTATCACTTTACAAAAAGCACGATTTTTTCAACTCACCGTACAACGTGGTATCAATCCTCTATCTAGTCGCCTAGTGCGATTGGCAACGAGACATTGGCAGTAATGGTCGCTTAACTGTGACCGGTTGCCATTTTAAAAAAAATAGAATAGAATAGAATAATTCATATTTCCTTGAACTGGCGAGTGAGTATGGGATCGAAGATGTAGCTTGCTGGTTCAGCAACGGTAATATTTTTCACAATGGGAGCGACTTCCGAGCGAGGAGAAATAATACAGCAAATAGTTTCGTGTGAGGGCGTGCTAAACTGACAACATAAGGATAAAATCGCTCCCCTTTGTCTGGATGTGGATCATAATTTTATGTTAATAAACTTACGTTTAAATGATCTTCACAGCAAAAAATTGGGCGCTTTGGACAGTTCCTGCCAGCCAATTGACACCAATTTTCTTTAAGCTCTGCTCTTACATAAAAAAATCTTAGGCCAGGGTTTTTTTTATCACTTTTTGAGCACGTTGGTATAAAACATGTCTTTGGATCTCTATATTTCTCATATTTGTGATCGGCCATGGCAAAGTACACGTAAAAATATCCGTTCGCCGACAAAACAAGTCAATTGTCCAATGAGTTGCAATGGTCGTCGTTTAAGCTTGCAATATCAAATCCAGGGTCAAAAAGCGTAAGTCGTCGTTCAGGCAGGCAATGATCAAGGTCCAGGGGCAGAAACAATTCGTAAAAAGTGCTTTAAGTTGTCGAAAGCAGCCGAAATACAGCGAACACAGCGAAAGTAAAAGACGTTGTGTTTTTGAAGAGATCTGTCAAAAGTATCAAAGAAGTTGACAGCGTCATTTGACTTTTGTATAGCTTTGGGCGAACTTCTAAACAGCCGAAGACGACTCAGAGGCACTGAACTAAAACTTGTTTGATTTTTTTTAAATCACCGGTGCAGCCAAAAAATCTGAAACATTTTTCTGGTGCTAAGAAAGCTTATTCCTACCACCAGTAAAAATTTCAAGCAATTCTGATATTTCATCCATTCCCCATTGTGTGTGACCACTTCCTGGCTACTGGTTCTTTTTTCTCTTAAATTAAATGCCTGTTAGTTCGTATGGTAACCTCGTAATATAATTTAATGGAATGTACTCATCTCCTGACTGTTTTTCGTGTAGTAAACACGTGTACACTTTATTTATAATATTACGGTCACGACTGTGAATCGTTTTCGGCATTTTCTATGAACTTTTTTAAATATTTGTCTTTTAAAGAAACCACCACGAAAGACATTCATATTGTTGACAAACCATCATAAAATCATTGCCAGTGTAAGAAATTAGTTTCAGTGAAATTCCGCAATATGGCGCATCTCAATAATTATATTTCTGGTCAGGCTTGAACTAAACACCCAGATCTTAACATGTTGCAATACCTGAGGTTTATATTCGTTTACAGTTATCAGTGTATTCGATAGTACCATACAACTGCCAAGAAAACAAAAAGGCGGACAGCGTTCTTAGCGATGTCCTAAAACAAAGTTCATTCGATGAAAGTATTTTAATTCCAACCGTTTTTTTATTATTTATTTGTGTAATAAAATTATTAGTTTGATTTCAAAACGCGATAATACAAAATTTATGAAACATGTAATGTCTATTTTTTTTAACGCTGTTTATCTAAACCTCTCTGGTATTAACTGTTTTTTTTTATATCGATATTTACAACACTAGCCAAACAGTGGCAACATTCGTGTGCATTGAACTGTCAAGTTAGTTCGCCTAATTAAAATCCGGAGTGTAGGTACCTTAGGTGTGAATAGAAAATCGAAACTAGTTCTAGTATTAAAACTATAATTCCTACTACACAAAGTGTGACCAGCCGCAGATTTTTTAAATTTCCCGCCAAAACTTTGAGTAATATTTCATTAGCCAGACTATAGCTCTTATAAATAAGACAGATGGAGATGTAGTAGAGATGATATGATACGAAAGTTTAATCCTCACCGTGTATAGTCATCCACTTGGTATCACGACCAATCATTTTCCAAACACCAATCGAGGCAAAGTTACTATTGGTTGCCCCACTAACTTCCTCATGGTATATTTGATAGTACTCCTTGAGTACTTCTGACTCCGTATCGCTGTTGATGATCGCCAGATGCCCCCCCTCGGCGTGACAGGTCCAGAGAGCGTGGATCCAGCTCTTGGAACTCCGGTGGAACCTGTAGCAGCTGCCGGTGCGGGCATCCCACTCGTAATCTGTCAAAATGTTACATTTTAGGAGGATATCACTGTTTCTCTTCCTATACTATCACTTTACGTTAAGTTTGCACCTAGGGACTATGGCGTCGCATACAAATAAAGTCCCTAACGTAACCGAAGCCAAAACTTAGCCAATCATTACGAAATTCTAGAACTTAGTTTTTACTACATCGCCTAATATGAGTGCTATCGTGGTATACCACTTACCTTTAGTGCCACACTTATCGATGTCCAAACTGTCACTTTGGATTTCCGAACCATCACTTTGGATGTCCGAACTGTCACTTTGGGTATCTGATCCTTCACTTTGGACATATTCAGGCCCGAACTCATAAAAGCTCATATATGGGCTCGTTGCAGTGGCAGAAGCAGGGTTCTCTGGCATCCAATAATTGGTCATCTCTCCATTCCCGGTGACAACAGTATTAGTCTTAATGCGGCAGAAGTAGGGGTGCACGCTGCCACAGCTGACGTCGGCCAGTGCGCCCGCGCCGGTCAGCGCCAGGCAGTCCTCCCCGTTGTCCGCGTTGTCGGGCTGCCCCTCGGCCCACTCCAGCGACATGTCAGCGAGAGGGATTCCTATTATTTAAATCTGATTAGTGATATATTTATATTGATTTTATCCTCGTCTCTAATCTCCGATTTTGAAATAAATATTAAGCACAAGTATATATAAATTACCTATGTGTATGTACAATGCCGTCAATTTAACGGATGTTCTCAAAGGCATCACTATTAACTTTGAACGACGAATATATCAAAAAAGAAGGTCTACCTCCCTCTTGTATCACTTTCTCTTTCAACGCCGTGATTCTCCTGTTACCGGGTCAGTTAAGCGACTGGTTCTGTCTTTACAATTGATGAGTGCATGACATGCAATAATGTCATGAACATTTACTAGATGCTTTAGCGTAAATAGTCCAACCAACTCACCATCCAAAGACTTGAATTGTGACTACAAGTCAAACTGTGTCTTATGTGGCCAGTTCAGCCTTAAGAGTTGAGTGTATAGTGTTTAAAGAAAACAATATCATGTAAAATTGGCGGCCAAGACTCACATGCTCATAACGCTTTCGCTGTAAAAAAGTGGTCAGATCCCTCGAAAAGCCAAGCTCCTAAGCCCTGAGTTTACTGATCCTACACCTTGGCTTCAAAAGTATGGCTTGGCCGTTTCATAGAGTAACGTAAATAAGTCTAACGAACAGTCTGGCCCATACGGTATCAAGAAATTAAGTTTATGTCTTCATGATAAAATATATTAAACTTAATTCCTTACCATATAGGCCGGACAGTCCGTTAAACTTATTTACGGTACTTTATGAAACGGCCAAGCCATACTTTTGAAGCCAAGGTGTAGGATCAGTAAACTCAGGGCTTAGGAGCTTGGCTTTTCGAGGGATCTGACCACTTTTTTACAGCGAAAGCGTTATGAGCATGTGAGTCTTGGCCGCCAATTTTACATGAAATGTTTTTGGTGGGATCTCATTTCTTTTTGTAAGGTAATTTTTAATTTATATGTTTTTTTTTGTGCTGAAGTGTTTCTAAGTAAGTAGTAATAATAATTGTGTATTTAAGAAATACTTACGTTTAGCCCCATATATATATATATATACACTTTTATCCCCCATTACCTATGGAAAGCCCATACAAACTTTCATCCCCTTATTTTAAGGGTGGGGGGTGATTTTCTAAAAATCCTAGAATGTGTATTTTATTTATAACAATGAGCCCAATAGGTATAAATTTTCAGACCTCTAGTATCAAAATTTGCGAAAGTCTCATACAAACTTTCATCCCCTAGTTTAAGGGGTTGGGGGGTAAAAGTTCCAAGTTTCAGAATTATTCTATTGTTTGTGTACTAAATCTAGCTTACATACCAAATTTCAGCTTTCTAGGTCATCGGGAAGTACCCCAGAGGTTTTGATACATAAGTGAGTGAGTGGCAAAATCGGCGTATTTTAGGTACCAATAAAACCTAAAGTATAAAAGCTAGATCAATGAAATTTAGTACATTTCATATGTTCCCTAACTGCATCTTAACCTGTGAATTTGGGAGCTCTGGTGTTAACTGGGACGAAACTATGAGGGTTTGAAAATGAGACGAAACGGTTCGAGAAAAGGTAGGTAGTGCCCCGCCTCTTTTTTTTTCGTCTTGGCGGGGGCACTACCGTGCCCCCAGATTTAGACAAGTAACTCAACCAACTGACCCTCCAAAGACACGAACTCTCCCTTGGAGCTGTGGTCGTGTATCCCGGTGAACACGCTGCGCGTGAACAGCTTGTGCGCCTTCATCATGGCCGTCATTGCGGTGGCCATGGCGCTGGTCGTGGGAGAGGCTAGAATACCACCTGAAAACGAGTTCAAGTTATATACTTTGATACGGAGGTTACGTAATAAGATAAAAGAGGAGGAGAGGAAGTAAGTAATAAATTTGGTAGTCCCAAATTAGGACACTGCAATTGTAAACGTAAACTTGAACTGACTCCTGAAACTGGGTCCCTTGCCAGGGTGGCAGACTTGTATCTGATATTAGTTTCAGCTTGATACCTCCACGCGTTCCTGAGAAAAAGGTCTTGACAGACGGAGAACACCGTGATCGGGTTTTGTTTTTGCCGATTCAGGTATGAAACCCTTAAAACATCTGCAGTTTTGCAGCAACAGTTCTTAGTACATCAGTGTGTATTTATTACTAAATATAATGTAGGATATGTAGTACCTTCAAGGTAGCAGCGCAGACCGGCGTCCTGCCAGGTGGCCGGCACGATGTGCAGGCGCAGGAACGCGTCCGCTTCTTCTATGTACTCGTACCTTGTAGTGGGGCTGCCCGCGGCATACTGCTGGTCTGAAAAAAAAATGGTTTCCTGTAAAGTCGGTTTTACGGGCGAAGGAAGATTTTACGTGACAACGTCTTATTCTCGGTAGAATATTTATTGATATGAATATTATTAAATTGCACAATAGGAACAATGAATGAAAATAAGAATTGCACAAATTTTAACTATAGAAATATATTTTATTCCTCTTCCCTCTTCCCTCTCCCATCTCCCCTCTCCCCTCTCCCCTCTCCCCTCTCCCCTCTCCCCCTCTCCCCTCTCCCCTCTCCCCTCTCCCCTCTCCCCTCTCCCCTCTCCCCTCTCCCCTCTCCCCCTCTCCCCTCTCCCCTCTCCCCTCTCCCCTCACCCCTCTCCCCTCTCCACTCTCCCCTCTTCCCTCTCCCCTCTTCCCTCTCCCCTCTTCCCTCTTCCCTCTTCCCTCTTCCCTCTTCCCTCTTCCCTCTTCCCTCTTCCCTCTTCCCTCTTCCCTCTTCCCTCTTCCCTCTTCCCTCTTCCCTCTTCCCTCTTCCCTCTTCCCTCTTCCCTCTTCCCTCTTCCCTCTTCCCTCTTCCCTCTTCCCTCTTCCCTCTTGTTACAGTAATGCTCGATGAATGAAAATAAGAATTACACAAATTTTAACTATAGAAATATATTTTGTCTCTCTCACTCATCAACCGTGAGCGTCATCAACCGTGAGCGGGCGTTACACTTTTTCATGAGTGACTCCGAGCCGCAACCTAATTTAAGACGTTGTCACGTCAAAAAAATTGTTCTAAAAACTATATAAGCTTACAGTACAGGAGGAGATAAGCTACCTGTAGCACATCAGTGATACGCGATTCTTTCTCGTGCGAGATATTTATCTATCTCTTTCTATGCAGTACTGTGAGAGAGTGACGAGCTATGTCGCGTGACAAGAGACGCGAAGCATTGTTGTGCTAGAAAGGCTAGACTTATGGTCTGTGGGCTAGACTATATGCATCTTCACTTGAAACTATTTCCATCAGAAAACAATTGTCAAAATAAATTACAACAACGGCTGTAACTGATTTTTTTTGTGATAAATAGAAAAATTACAAAAAAACTTACTTATCGTTAAAACAAGGCACATAAACACAAAGAAGTACATTTTAGCGTTATACTGTAGCTTGATATATTTTATCAGAAACAATATTCATAGACCGCTCACTTAATGCACACTATGTAATCAGAAAGCTTGCGCGCTGTTATATAGTGCATTTTATCAGTTACATGTTTTGATGACGCTTGGCGGGATTTTTAGTGATAAAGGGTCCATATAACTCCATTCCCAGTATTCCCACTGGCTTTGTACAAAAGTAAGACGTCGATTAAAGTTCAATATATTTTTTCTATTACCAATTTTTTTTGGAAATCACAAAGTAAATTGGCAACAAAATAGGAAAAATATACTGAACTTTAATTGACGTCTTAATTTTGTACAAACTTTTTGAGGAATCCTCATTTTAGACTGTATAATCACTCTTTTTTCAACCGACTTCAAAAATAACGAAGATCGCAATTAGGTCGTACTTTATTATCATGTAGAATCAGTTCCGATACTCGCGGGTCATGGGGCCTGGTCATTTGGGACACTGGGACATGAGCGAAGCCAACACGAAGGCCTTTTCGAGACATTTACTCTTATTTGCGATGGTGCACCAATCGGGTGTTAAACCTCTCATCGACGCAAGTTCCTCGCAGTCGCAGTCGCAAGCTTTAAGATGGCGTTTGAAAACATCCTTTTAGCACAGGAACTGCCCCCCATGATTGTGTTTTCCACTAGCGAGCTCCGAGTAGAAGACAGTTTTTGGGAGTACAGTCTTCCACGCGGCTAACGTGGCCACACCATCGCAGCTGATGTCTCATCAACATAGCGTCCATGCCAGAGGCTAGCTCGTCGTAGTACCTTCGTGTTGGTCACACGATCCTGCCACCGGCACCGAATGCGTAGTATGCGACGCAAACATCGCATATGGAAAGAGTCAAGCTTTCTAATGTCTCCGTTGTACGGGCACCAAGCTTGGCTTGCAGTTTCAAGTCGTGCTAATTCCAAACACGCTTAACTTGCCCAAGTCCGAAGATGGCTGAAGCTTTGGCTATACGTGAATGTATCTCTGAGGCAAAGATATTGTCATTTCGGCTTTGGCTACCCAGATATTTAAAACTGGTAACTTCCTGCAATAACTTCTAAATCACCCAAAGTATCATCGCCATTGGGGTTATTTTTAGAAATGGGTACGGTACGACACAGAAAATTTATTTCCCATTCAGTTGCCAATATTTCGTTACGATTGGTTAAGTTTAGGAAAACTAAACCTCGATTTGTATGAGAAAATGAACAGTGCTATATCCTTAATGTCCCTGTGCCTACGCCACCCTCCTGTGGCGCGGGGATTATCCTATTAGCGAGTTATACACACAAAGTCTCATTCACAGGTAGTGAGAGCTAACCATTACATTTAAATTAGTTAATTTATTCGTATATCAACTTGCTGTACACTTTAGTCGTATTCATTATCTGTTGTTCAATTTTATTGCAGCATTGTTTACCTGCAGATTTCCAACGATGGCGGATTCGAGGTATCTCGTGTTCGGACATTCCCGATCGTAGAAGCGCGTCATTTCTTATCGCGCTCGTAAATACGTAGAAGCTTCATTTATTTATCGATGACATTATTTTTTTTACAATCACGGGATAAAATTACACTTCACACTAATATTACAAAGGCGAAAGTTTGTGAGTGTGTTCGCATGTTTGTTACTTCTTCACGCTCAAACCGCTGAATCAATTTTGACAAAATTTGGTACGGAGACAGCTGATAACCTGGATTGACACACAGGCTACTTTTTATCCCGAAAAAATATGGTGTTGCTGTGGGATCAGCTGGTTATCGTGGGCCCAACTAGTATAAAGATAAATACAAAAAATACACTTAAAATTAAAACGTTTGGGTTTGACTATGATAAAGTCGCTGCTACTGTATTTATGATTTATCTTTTCATAGATTAAGAGTAATGTAAACAAAATAATCAGCGTGCAAACATCTGTTATCACGAGCTCATTCGCAAAAACATTTCTTTGTAAGTAGGTAACTGTAGGTCATAGGTTATTGCGGATTGGTTTTCCTAGTGTTTTTATGATTTATCTTTTCATAGATTAAGAGTAATGTAAACAAAATAATCAGCGTGCAAACGTCTGTTATCACGAGCTCATTCGCAAAAACATTTCTTTGTAATTAGGTATCTATAGGTCATAGGTTATCGCGGGTTGGTTTTCCGTAACTCGGCGTCTTATAATGCGGCTATTTTGCATGAAGGGTTTGTGGCACTAAGCCCGCTCTTACTAAGCTCTTGCTAAGCCAAATCTACCACAAAACCTAGTTGTCCCTTGATGTAGTAAAAAAAAACAAAAAAACATTTTATTTATAAAATATGAGTTTAACTGTTTTTTTTTATATATAAAATATGAGTTTGAAGTGAAATGACAAAACACGTGTCCATTCTTTTCTCATGATCTCCAACATATAATGAAACCAGTGACTAATTATCAATTTGCTTGAACAAAGCTCTCTGAAGAAGTTTGGTAAATAGGGTTTGGTAAATTTTCAGTACTTTGAAAGACAATTTGTCCTGATAGGTTGAATTTGGGCAGCTAAAAAAAATACGTGTCTGCTATTTTAGACTACTCTATAACATATATCAAAATAAATCAAATCGGAGTCGGACAGTTGGGTAGTGGGTACCCTTCCTTGTTAGTTTAGCATAGTGACATTAAAAAGGTAAGAGGATCTTGCACAAAATAAGGATGAGAACGTGTAATCTACTGACCTCAGGGCATCGTCCACAATCCTATTTCATCACCTTAATAACTAGTGCTCATTATCATATATAGGTATGGTTCACCATTCTGATTTGTCAACATTCCTATTTCGATCACAGTGCCAACTCGCCGACATTCCCATTTTGACACAGACTTAGTGCCTAGAATACGTTAAATATGTCTCATAAATGTGGACGGGTTGGGACTGTGGACCAAATCCATATATAAATACGGACAACTTAAAAACGTGATGATAATTTTTCAAGTTGTCTACTACCCAAGGTTTGTCTGGAAGTGATCGCTCTTTAGCGATAAGACCGCCTGTTGTTTACTTCTGATTGTAATTTATTGCATTGTATTTCGCCTGTATGTTTTATGAGGTGTGCAGAGTACTTGTATTGTATTGTGATGATGATTTAGGCATTATAGGTATGCTGACAGTCAAGAATTGGAGACGATTTAAGAACGCGACTAATTAGGCTTTTGCACTAAGCCATCTCCTGCAATTGAAAATGATGGTGGAAAGCGGTGCTCTGAATAAAAAGCACGAAATGAACTGCGAGTCGGTGTTCAACTCAGGATACCAAAGGTTTTTGTTCTAAGGTAAATTGTTAAATAGTTAAGTCAGCTGGAAATTGGAAATAAAAACTATGCAATCCATGAGTATTTAATTTTTAATTAAAAACATAACCGATTGACTGCAGCTAGGCTTAACGTAAATTTAGATCAGGAAGTAATTCAATTAAAATAATATGTCATAGGTCTGAATTCGGTTGAACAATTCTAATGTTACAATAACGATACAGATATTTTATTTATTAAATCTAAATAATGTAATTTGTTTTTTTTGTCAACCTTAATAACTAAATAGGCTGTTTCTGCTGGTTAACACACATGTTTGGATGAAACTGGCATGCACGAATTACGTAAGTATATTAAAACCATCTTCTAACTACAAACATTTCCTAATGAATCACAAACAACGTCCAACCAACACGCAAGTATCTCTATGGTAACTTTATCTGAACGCATCCTATTCACTCATTCCACCTACTGAACTCCAAAAGGATAGTGATAAGATATCCTGGTTATATCGTCCGAAACGTAATGCAAGTCCTGGTAAGCCTTCACCATCATCTGCTGGTTCACCAGCGCGAACGGTCTCGGCGAGATGCTCTCGATCGACGGCAGAGGCCGCAAATCCAAACTTGGCAAAGCGTCCTCTTTAGGCCTCACTGGAGGTACGTATGAGGCCTGCGGTATGGCTGGTACCGTGTAACTGATCATGTTGTTGTACATTATTTGGTCCGAGTAGCTTAATGGTATCTGGTACGTCTGTTCCGGGCGTGGTTCCTCTGGTATCGGTTCCCTGGTGAACATAGGGTTAGAGAATACTGTGATATCGGGCCGGTTCTTCCTTCGTGGTCGGTACTTGTAATCGGGATAGTCTTGCATGTGCTTGATGCGGAGTCTCTTCGCTTCGTCTATGAACGGTCTTTTCTCGGTCTCGTTCAGGCTCTTCCACTCTAAGCCTAGTCGTTTTGATATTTCTGAGTTATGAAGCTTGGGGTTCAGCATAGATATCTTCTTCCGCTGCAGCCGGGACCACACCATGAACGCGTTCATTGGCCGCTTTATATGATAAGGGTTCGAATTTCTAGATAGCTTCTGGACTGGTTTTAACGCTGAAGCTTCGATCTGGTACGCCATGTCAGCCTTTGAATCACGTAACAGTGCGAACCGTAAGCGTTTCCGCGTGAGACATTTTTCACGAGTGCCTAGATTACGGGAAATTAGTGTTTTAACTAGTTCCTATCGCCGAAAATGCCAACGTATGGCCGGCCAGGTTCGCACTGAGCCGGCCGAGCCTGAACGCTGTCATTAGACCAACAATGGCCGCCGTACAATAGGAATGACAATTTTCCATGTATTATTTGCCGTTGAATAAAGAGCGGCGACAATGCACTGATTGCTCACAAATTGTCAAATGATACTTCTGTATGTTTTGTGCGAGGCGCGCCGGCGGGCTGGTTTATTAAAAGATGGAGCCGTACAGTCGGCTCGGAAATTGGCCCGTTGAGACATTAGTCTGACAAAGGACACGTGAATGAAACGAACTCTGGCTCTAAAAGTCTGATATTTATTATTTATTTAAAGCTGATACCCTGAATTAACACATGTAGTGTTCCCGTGGGATGACCGAGCAACGCCACGCGGTGCAGCTAGTAAAATATGAATTTCCAAAAGGAGGCAGTAGGTTTTTCAGAGACATGTTTTTATTGCCGACAGTGCTTATTTCCACGGACCGTAAATACCATAATTAACCGTCAAGACAAATCAAATTAGCCTAAGCACGATGGGTTTATCTTGGGATGTTTAGGAGTTTCTATGGGCACCTACCATCTCCATCATCATACTAAATTATTGTATACGTATTGTCATCTAAACTACATAATTATACACAACCTTTCATTTTGGTGCAATGGGTAACCATTACAAGTGGGTTAAGATTTTTGTTTAAATACTTATAACTGAAGCTGAAAAGCGTGTTAAAATAGATGCTGTTTAATTGGAGTGTGGTAGGTATAAAAATAATTATCTACAATAATAATGTATCTATGTTGTGTAAAATTGGTGATGATAGACTGCGGTTGAATATAGGTATTAAAAATAACAAAAGACCAATAATCAAGATTCAAATCCAGTAGAATCTTCTGATATGTACTCACTCAAAATATACAGGGTAGGTACTCGCATGTTTCGTTGTGAAGAGGGATTATCTTTTATAAGAAAATATACGCAAGTAAGCACAACTTATTTTCGCAACTCAAGAATAGCATAACGGCATTTATCCAGGAATTTACGTTAGTAAACCGAAGCGAGCGAAGCGTTTGCGTTTCAGCTTGGCCAATAATTTCGTATGTGCGGATGTTTGGATGTCTAGGGTAAAAGTGGGATAGTCGCCCTAGGAGGATAGTTGCCCCATTTTTAAAACTCCAACTTGCAAAGCAAACTCCACCACAAATAATACTTAAAACGAAAGGTAGCCCCCCTCCGAAGCCAGTCTGCAAGTGGCAGTCGTAGGCAACAGACGTGGTGTGTGTAGTGAATAAAGTTCGACGACCTCGCTAACGGGCGACGTGGATTTCGATGATGAGGATTTTTTGGAAACCTGCAACTTTTGTTTTTATTAAGTAAGTCGATTTTATTTTATTGGTATATGCAAGCGTATGGTTTGAATGTCATTATATAGTACTGGTTTTGGAATTTTACTAATAACTTCATTTTTTTTTAACAGGGGCATCTATCCCTACTGAAAAGGAAAGATGCCCCGAAGCTATGTGAGTATAAATGCTCTTAGGGGCGTCTATCCCCTAATCTGCCATTTGTACTGACTTCTGTTTTGTGCAAGAAATTTTAAATAAATAAAGTCTAATTTTCTTTTTTTAAGACGACATCCTCTTCTGATTTTTGAAAATGAGTAACTTCTCGTGATACGAATTCAAAAACTGGAAAAAGATAATTTCCCTCCAACTTATAAAGTTATACGTAAACTGGCCTTTGAATTTGCTGAAAAATTTAAGAAATTACTACTTGGTAGGAATGTTTCTTTGTAGGAATGATTGCAGTTCAAATGTTACGTGCCATATTAAAGTTTTAATTATATTTTTTCTCTCATTAATCCCATGGGCAACTATCCTCATACTGATAAAAGCATCGGGACATCTAACCCATAGAATAGGCATCTATCCTCATAACTAGTACTCTAAATAAAATTCGTTTTTCGAATTTAGGTTTAATTGTTAGTTAATTATTCATCAGTGTGTTGTAGCTAATAAATATGGCTATCATGTGAAGTTATAATGTATTCACATTTAGTTATATTTTTGGAAATAAACTCAAATTTCAAAATGTGGGGCAACTATCCCACTTTTACCCTAGATGCCTTCCGGCTATTCTCGCATACAAGTCGCATTTCTCAACCGATTCTCATTAAATTTTGTGAGTAGGTTCGATAAAGTATTGCAGACGCCGCGAAAGAAGCGCCCGTCGGGTGAGTAGCTATAGACGGATAGTAATACAAAGCCGGCAATCCCTTTTCACGGGTAGACATGTGTTAGGCTTTCTCAAATATACTATGCAATAAAAAAATACACTACTCAAAAAAAAAATTAGTTGTTTACTTAGCCCATTAACTAATGAACACATACGACATGTTTAAAAATATTACTTCCCGGCTTAGGCCTTCAATTTTGTATGAAATTCCTTTACAGATCTCTCGAGTTGTTCCGCCCGAAACGTGATACTTCGAGGCTTGTTTCATGACGACATTTCATTGTATGTTAGAGAAAAAAGGATTTGTATTCGTAAAAAAATTCAAAATGCAGTAATTACGAAACAAATTCGCGAGGCCTACAGTACCCTTATGAGTTAACGTGACCGTACTCGCTAGCGACAGCGTGAACGATTCTACTCTACATACAGAGCACAGACAACCCCCACTAGACGGAGCATGTAAGGCGACCCGCGCGCACCAACGATATGGTACGGCAGAACATTAAAGTATCAACACGGCGGCCACCGTTTAGTTGCGTCCATGTTTATGAGGTCTCTCTACACCACTTAACACTACAATTTACCATGTTATTTATTTAATTTCTTTTTTCGTTGACGTACGCATGGATCATAAACATGGACGCAACTAAACGGTGGCCGCCGTGTTGATACTTTAATGTTCCGCCGTATGTACCATATCGTTGGTGCGCGCGGGTCGCCTTACATGCTCCGTCTAGTGGGGGTTGTCTGTGATACAGAGCCAACCAAAAATTTTTATTGGAGAATTGTAGTTCTACAAACTAACCGGGGCGCTGTACTGTCACTGTAAACTCATGATAAGGGTACTGAACCACTAGTTAGTAGTAGTAGTTAGTAGTTTTTGGAGTAGTAGGGCCTCGTGCAGGGTCCGTCCGGATTGTTACTACCGTCTTGCCTGCTAACCCACCGCCAAACAGCAATGTTCGCATTGTTGTGTTCCGGTGTGGGGGTAAGATAGCCGGTGAGATTACTAGCATAGAGGCATTCTATCTTCGTCCTCCGGGTAGGCAAGCACTTGTGACTCCTCTGGTGTTGCAGGTGTTTATGGGCGACGGTAATCGCTTTCCATCAGGCGATACGTTTGCTCGTTTGCCCCCTATGACATAAAAAAAAAAAAGTTTAGAACGCAGCACGTCAACGCGACTACGCGTATTTTTGCTAAAGCCCGCCATTCAAGCAGAATCTATGCGCATTGTCCGAATAGAATCGAAGGCGCGGTGGACAGGAACTAGGTGTACTTCTAAATGGCCGGCTTGGGCTATTCATGGCTTTGGTTTATCGATGGGCGAGGCATGGTCTAATGCCCTGAATAAAAATATCATATAAACTAGAAGCAGCCCGCAACTTCGTACGCGTAATTTCTTTATACCGTAGTTGGGTAAAAAGTATCCTATAACCATCTTTGGATGTCCAGCTATCCCTGTACCGAAATTGGTTAAAATCTGTCCAGCCGTTTCGGCGTGATGCGAGGACAAAGCTAATTATGAAACCAGATGGCGCCAGGCTGGCAGGGCGCCGCGCGCACATTCAAAACAAAAGACGACCCCGTATCACGCTATTAAGATTTTTCCTAAAATGATGACCCCTCTCCATAGAAAACTGATTTTCACTTCAAATCTAGAATTTTATAATTATTATAAATAGAAGACTAGATCGATTTGTGTGAGGTTGTCCGATATTTATTTTAAGTAACTGCATACTTTTAGTCACGTTTATTGCGCGATGGATAAAACTACCAACCTTTCTGTTTGTCTTTGAACCGTATCGTACCTATATTAAAGGGAACAATAGGCTTTTATTTCAAAATGTGTTGCAGGTCACACAATTTTACACTAATTACTGAAAAAATTGCAATCACTTTTATGTTTGGGTTTTTCATAATTTTTATAATTAACTAGCGACTCGCCCCGGTTTCGCACGGGTGTATTTATACACATAAACCTTTCTCTTGAATCACTCTATATTATATTTAAAAAAAACGCATCAAAATCCGTTGCGTAGTTTTCTCTCGTACCTACATAGGAAATTAAGGTCAGACACCAGGAAGCGACTTTGTTTTATACTATGTAGTGACTAAATCGAATCGTTTCATCATTGATTATTTTTTTAATAACATTATAAGTACTACAACTATTTAAATTAAAATATATTCCACTTTGTTATGATAATTATCTCATCACTGTCATAATCTGAGACCACGGCGTATACAAATTACAACTACGGCGAAACGTTAGGTAATGAAAGTAACATTTTCTAAGGCTAAATTACGTCCAACTTTTTGGTCCTTACCCATATGCGATTGTTTTCAATACGAGGTATTCCATTTTGATAAGGAAAATTAAATAAAGCAAAAGTCACGTGTCATAGGACATTTCAATATAAGCGCCATCTAGCGGATTAGAGAGGAACCTCAATGAGCACGCACTAAGCTGGTAGCAAGGTACGCTTAGCGAGATTGTACCTATTTACTAGCAAAATAAAACCGTATAATGGCACTAGATGGCGCGCATTGCGAAAATATTGTAAAAAAAAAAATGGATAGGTGGCGATAGAGGTAACTTAGATGTAGAGTACTTTTCATACTTGCCGTAAAAACGAGTGTGAGTATTTTATATATAACTTGAAATGAAATTACATGAAGGATCGTCAGATACACTGTGTTAATGTTAACACTTACACCATTTCCATGATTATGATTTATGACTAAGAGTTCTGTTACTTATCATTTTTAAACATTTCTCAAAAGAAAAGTCAATTTAGCCTTCCTCAAGGAAGTGTTCCCCAATGTTCAGCCCATAGTATAGGTAGGTACGTATTGACCGTACTGTATGTAAGTAATTATGTATTATTTATCCTTTCATCGCGCCTAAACGACTGAACTAGTTAAGTAACACCTTTTTCGGGTAGTTGGTTTACCCGATTACGGACAGGCATAAATAGGGTCACGACTTTTCCTTCTGCGCGAAAGAAGTTTGCCTTCTTTTCACAAAATAAAATAATAATTATAAAAGATTTTATTTTTATCTTCACATTTTTTTCTAGGTCGTTGTAGATATTTTATTTTATCGATTGTTTGTGTAAAATGTGCCGCAATTGGTCGTGGATGTGGCGACATGACGTGTGTGCCGCTACGACAGGCTACGAATTCGCGATAAGGCATGCCTGTCCACAGAAATGGATCGGAGGATATGCACCAATCAGGCTGCGTCTTTGTGAAGCCCAAAAGAAGTGCATTTAAATCTGAGGAATGTGATTGGTCCATACACAGCTCCGCTCCGCTCCAGTGGACACCCAAGTAGCATACAGACTACATGCGCTTATACAGCCCTTGTACAGCTAATTTAGGTTGTATAGGGGCTGTAATATAAGCATTTAAAGGCGGAAGACGGAGGCAACGCGTGCACTGGTGAGTATTAGGCACAGACAACCCCCACTAGACGGAGCATGTAAGGCGACCCGCTCGCACCAACGATATGGTACGGCAGAACATTAAAGTATCAACACGGCGGCCACCGTTTAGTTGCGTCCTTGTTTATGATCCATGCGTACGTCAACGAAAAAAGAAATTAAATAAATAACATGGTAAATTGTAGTGTTAAGTGGTGTACAGAGACCTCATAAAAATGGACGCAACTAAACGGTGGCCGCCAGGCTAAACCGCTGTTTTTTTTTGAGTGGTGTATTTTTTTATTTCATTGCATATGTTTGAGAAAAGCACTATACTTACATGCTTAGACGTGAGCTTGCCGGCTTCGTATCACTTTCCGGCCTCGCTACGGTCGGCCGTCTATACCTAATACCTACTCACCCGGCAAGCCTTGCCCCGGTGTCTGGAGTAATAATATGGGCAGACGTATTTATATAAAATTTACCCTCATTTTCCAAATACTGAAACACACCTAAACCTGCAATCTAATCGCGGCGGCGACACTTTGTAAATCACGCCGACATAAAGGGCGAGTGTTTAGCCGCCATATTTATGGAAATAAGACGCCGTAAAGCTATAATAGAAAATACAAAACCGACCGACGTCGGGCGGAGGGCTCTTTACACCGCGCGACGCGAGGCACATGATATTTACCGAGAAATAATAAATCCGGCCACAGATTTTTTTTGCCACATGGTCGAACTTCTCATTTAATAACTAAGCATCGGGAAAATGAGATACCCTCTAATAAACTAATTAAGAGATAGGCCTCTAATAAACTAATTCATCTTCTTTACAACGCCAACTAAAAATGTTAAAGAAAGCGTCAAGTCAAAATCAACAATTTTTTTTACTTTTCCTTCCGATTTATACATTGCTAACTAATTTACTAACTCAGCCACGGGATTTGCAACTCATCATCATTTTACGTTATACAGCTTCAATACAAGCTCCTCAGTACATTTTAAACATACTAAATTATACAATTAGAAGCTAATAGAATTACTATTTTGGTGTCATATACCTATTAATATTTTAAAAGTTTGCTATCTGAATGCATGCCTCAAATTGAGATCTTAAAAAATAACCACCAATCTAAGTTACAATTACAGTGGCTTACAAAGAAGATAACTAGTGGCTGAGATATTATTATTCAGGCGCGCGTTGGTTGTGGCCGAATTAGTAATTTAGAAGGTAACTTATATTTTCTGAGGCGAATAATGCTATTAAAAAGAAGCTTGTTTAATAGTACCCATATTTACCTAAGGGAAAAAATGTATTCGTAGTAAAATGTCACTTTCCATCACGTTTAAAGAAGATAGCTGGTTTATCTATGGTATAAGAAAACAAAGTGTGACACTCCGGCAAGTCAGCCTTTCTACCAAGAATTAAAGCATTTCTTTTAAATTCGACCATGTTGCGCAACCCCAATTCAATAACCTGAAATTTGACACAGCCGCCTTTTTTGTGGGTAAGTGCGTTCAAGGTGCGTGCGGTCACATGAAAAAAATTTTTTTGGAAATACGAAACACTAGTGACTATACAACAAAATCGAAGCCTAGAACTCTGTAATATATATTAAGCCAGAGAGATGTTTAATGAAAAACGCCTTACTGTTATTTTATCCGACGTTTTAATCGCGTTTATAAAAGGTTCGATTTCGATTTCGGTTTCGGCCGAAACTATAATCAAAGCCGAACATTCGGTTTCGGTTTCGGCAAAAAAACATGTTTCGGTCGGTCACTACTATTTATTGAATCACTTAAAATGTAACATGACAGGACATATAGGTGTCGTGTTTCGTCGGTTCCGGGGCAACCTACCAAATGCAACACCCGAGATGTAGGAACAACGGGGCCACGCCGTTTCGCCGTCAAAATAAACATTGTTCGGTTCATGACGCATTGGTGAAAACTGTAATGTTATGTAACCTGTTTTTCAATAAATAAATAAATAGGGACAGACAGACAGGAAGCGACTTCGTTTTATACTATGTAGTAATTGCTTGCCCTCCCCCGAAACGAAATTATTTATCCTGCCTTTGTCTACGAAAATCAAAACAATAACATTGTTTTGCTGATTTATTATTTTGATTGATGTACGCCTGATCCAATTATTTACCTGTTTCTACGAACATCAATGATGAGAATATCCATCCTCACTTTATCGGAGACGGTCAGGTCGTGAGCTGTAAACGGCCCTCTAAGCCGTAACTTATTGTTATTGCGCGCTTAAGCCTCAGTTTTATGTGAGCGTTGTTTGTATATAGCTCCATACAAATTATTCGCAAAATGGCGAAGGCTTCAACCACTTATTGTATTCAGATAGGGACTGACTGAAGGGAGTTTAGTAAATGGTAAAAGGAAACTTCTACGAAGTATATTCAAAGATTGGGAGGCCTTTCTCTCCATATTATTCATGTTCTTTCCATTTATATTTAAAGACACGTGTAACATAAGTCAATAAAAATGCAATTATAAAAATCTGTATTTTAATTTCATTCAAGATGCACAAGATTCTCAAGAAGTTGAGAAGATTCCAAGAAGTTTTTGAAAAGTCTCACGTCAACTGAAACCACCAGAAATAGTAAATTTTACGAAAATCCTTTAACATATTTGTCCTAACATACCAAAAATAGCAACATAAATATGTAACAGCAGATTCCTATAAAGTTTGAAATTGATTATTATGCACAATACATTAAAAACAGCTTTATTCCGTTTTCAAAATTCCGTCCGTCCGTCAGTCCGTCTGAAATAAGCAATATTTAATACTTATTCTATAACCAGTTATGTAGTATTGTTTCTCATATAGAGTCACAATGTACGAAGTTATGTAAATAGTGTTACAAAGCGTCTGTATTGAGAAGGAAATAAAAATATCGTATCAATAGCGGCATAAAAGAGCCGCGCACCGCTGCAGCCGGGCGCGGCGTGAGAGACATGTCCGAAGATAAGATTTTAAGATAAGTATACGTCTAAGTATAACATTGAAACGCAGTTCTTTGTCGCACGAGAAATACCACCAGCCCGTCTAGCACAACTATGCTTCGCGGCTCTTGTCGTGCGACCTAGCGCTACCCGTCACCCTCTCACATTACTGCACAGAAAGAGACAGGCAATTATCTCGCGCGAGAAATGGTCGCTAGTGACAGTTAAGTTGTGCTAGAGGTGCTGTTTCCTTTTAATACCGTGCGAGCAAGACAGGAGATGCTGACTTGCGCGACCAGCGAAGTCGCGGCAAGATATGTTAGACCTGTACCTTTAGCATAACTGTGACACGCGACTCTGTCGCGCGACAAATACTACCTGTCACTTACATTTCAGTACCGTGCGACCATGACTGATGATGCCGAGTCGCGCGACAGCCGAAGTCGCGCCAAGATATGCAGATAAGATTGTTTTTTAAAACAAATGACGAGTCAGCATCACGCTGTTAAGATTTCTCCTACATAGTAAACTGTTTTCCAATACAAAGAATTTTATAATAGTACAGATTATATTTTGATATATCTCCGGACACATCTTGGCTCATGTGCCCGCGCCACCGTCTCGAAGACATTCCATTATACGGCGGAATAACATTTCCTTTCTCCGCGTTGTTTGTGTGCGGACTCGCATTGATTCTGCCGATGTATGCTTCTATAGTCTAAGGATTTTATTTAACTTACCAAATGACGTGACTATTTCAAGTCAACTGATATTATTGGCTTCTTTCATTGACCGAGCGAGCCAAGAGTCTTTGTTTCAGCTTGGGAAAAAGTTGCTTCATCTGTGCGCGTTGCCGTATTAACCCCTAGACCCACAAGGCCTGGGCTAGGGGCCCAGCTCACGGGTCCTGCTTATTTTTAGGGTTCCGTAGTCAACTAGGAAGTCTTATAGCTTCGCCATGTCTGTCTGTCCCTCCGCGGCTTAGCTCCGTGATCTCGAAAGCTGAAATTTTTGTACTAGAAAGCAGAAATTTGGTATGAATATGTGGTATGAATATAAAAAAAAATTGCGTCCTTCTTCTAACTTTTCAACCACGGGTCAAAAAATTATGGAAAATTCATGAAAGTGAGGCCTTATAAATAAGTACTTTCAATAAAAACTATATTGAACAAAATCGGTCGAGGTAGTTGACTTCCAGAAGGTAATAAGTATTTTTTTTTCCGATCTATGATGTTTTTTATTCATGCAGTGTCCTTTGTATAATACTCTAAAGGTTATATAATTTTGTAAACAAGTGTTTATAACAAATAAACTACGCCGATGTTTAGAGTATGTACCAATATAATGGAAAACTATTGTTAAAACAGCGTGTTTTCCGTATCATACGTAAAGCGCGTAAAGATTCTGTAAGTACCGTTATTGTATTGTATCAAGTTTGTGCCTTGTGCGCTCATTCTAAAATTAAGATTAAAGATTTTTATTGAACATAATAACAAAACAGTACATAAAACAAATGCACGTAACCACTGCAGTAGTTAATATAAACTGTGTCGCAGTCAGTTACGCCCTCCTCCGGACACCATAAGTTATGTTGTATCTAAGTTTACATAATATATACAGGTTTAAGAAATTTAAAACATAAGCAAAGTTTAAGTTTAACATTCTTTAAATGTAACTTTATACCATTTTAAAAGCATGTGTAAGTTAATAACAAAATATAAACAAGGACTAAGCCACACATATTCATTTCAGCCTATTGCAGTCCACTGCTGGACGTAAGCCTCCCCCAGGGTTCGCCATCACATGGCCCGATCTCCCGTTTTCGCCATCCAGTCACCACCAGCCACTTTTTTCAGGTCGTCGGTCCATCTGGCCGGAGGGCGTCCTACACTACGCTTGCCACACATATTAACTAAGAGATATATATATATATATATATATATTTATCAAATTATCAGTTAAACTATATAGGTACTCAAAAAAGACAACTAGTGATAAAACTTATAGTTCACGTACAAGCATGAAGATTACAACAATTACAGTAACTTTGGCGTTTACGACCTTTTTATAGAGCTTAAAATCTTTTTTGTAACTTAAGTCTATTGTGAAGGATGAGCAACTACGGAACCCTACACTGAGCGTGGCCCGACATGCTCATGGCCGGTTTTTCACTTAAAATGTTTCTACCTACTATTTAATTTATTGACAACCGTTTCGAGATAGGGGTGGGGGCCCAAATGCCGAGTGCCTATGGGCCCTGGCCCTCTAAGTCGGGGCCTGTACTTATGTCCGGGTGTTCAGACGTTTGGACCATTGGTCAAGACCATTTTGAAAATAGCATGCTGCGGCACAAACAGAACTCATACAAAAAAGGTTTACCCGTAATCGGCACCATTTATAGAAAATCTATGAGACATGCTGGGTAGTGGCAGATTTGTGAAGATAAAAGTACCGTCCACAGACGAGTTGCCATATCACGAGCGTCCTAATTTTACGTCTCTCGACGACGTTGCCTTTGAAAGTGTTAAAGCGTGGAAGCAACCTTTTTCGAGTTCTTATGAGGGCAATGTTACAAGTGTGTCTCTGTGCAGATAGCAATTAGGCTCCGGTCCAGCGCAGTTAGTGTTCTGAGCCGCTATAAATCGATATTACGACGTCGGTAACCGGCTTCAAAAGAGGACGGTGTTGTGCACAAACATGTCGATCGTATTATGCTGTTATATCCTTACAAGCGTTTGTCCGACCCAGGGATAGTGGCGCTACAAACAGCTTTCATATGGCAATAATGTGCATACGTCATTATTAAACGTCAGCAGCGATTTGTCAAGGATTTGTCATTAATCGTTAATCTTGCGCATCGTTCTTCTTGCGCAATAAATACTGAATACTAAATTGAAAAAAACTTGACTTTGATCACTGTGGATAGTTTTGGCTTTTCTTTGTTTACATCAGTGATATTAACGCGCTTTCAATGTCAGTAGCCAAAAATTTGTAGTTGCCATCGGTTAGATAAATTTGTACCACTAAGTAAATACCCGTAATTTGGCGTAGGTTGTAAAACCGCAGTTGTGCTATATATTTTATCTACGCCCATCTAATTAAATTTCTATAACAAGTTCAGATATTATAGGTGAGGACCTACATTACTTGGCAGCGACCAAAGAGATATAATTTCATAACAGTACCGAAGCCACTGCGAATTTTGATCAAAATGGTGATCAAATTGATACTGTAATGGTGACCTCCCCACCGCCACGTGACTCAGCTCATATGTTCGTCTGTTTCATATTTTCATAAAAGAAAATCTATGATAATTATCATATTCTCGTGTGATCCTAAAAACCACACTCATATTTTAAGAGCTCTCATTATGTAGCAGTTGCATAAACTACCATTATAATCTTGGCTTCCAATATAACTAGAACATATTGTAAACGATATACAAAACAATGTCGGCTCAGTGCCGGCTCGTCGTAACTTTGTTTCGGTAACGATGTTACCTGCCGCGGGCGAAAACGCCAATTTTGTTAGTCTGGGTCCGCCACCCAGTGTTGATACTGCGGAATGTAGAAATGCACTAGTCAACTTTTTAACAATATCAATCTATAAAAAGACCATAAAAAAGTGTATTTGTATGTCTATGTATCTGCCTGTCGGTGGTATCATAAGTCCCAAGCAGCAGATGGACTTATTTAAGTTTCGTTTTTTTTTATCGAAAGACAAGCTTTTCGATCCGTCGACATAGTTTTTAGCTTTGTTTAGTAGAAATAGGACCAGTAGTTTTTTAAGATATTCAGATTTAATTGGAACAAGTGTCAAGATTTCAGCCCATATTGATGGTAAGAATACAATTTTTGTTTTTATTGCCCAAGTGCTACATATTTAAGCTTCTTGCCAAATGCCATACTTAAGTCAAGGGGTTTCAAAACTGCTTATTGTTGTAGTATGGTCTTCGCTTCGGCACGGCAGTCGGTACCCTGCGGCAGCAAAATGGCGCATAACGTGATATTGTCCGCCGACAGTCGCGTGCACAAGTGTCTGGCTGGAAATACTATGCCCATCTTTTTACAAGGTAACTTTTTTGGGTTCCGTAGTCAACTAGGAACCCTTATAGTTTCGCTATGTCCGTCTGTCCGTCTGTCCGTCCGTCCGCGGCTTAGCTCCGTGATCATTAGTACTAGAAAGCTTACTAGAAAATTTGGTATGAGTATGTATATGTCTCACGCCGACAAAACGGTAAAATAAAAACTAAAGAATAATTTTTATTTCGGGTACCTCTCTAACACTTAAAGTGGGAGTGAACTTTTTTTTTCGTTTCAACGCTAGTGTGTGGGGTGTTGTTGAATAGGTCTTTTAAAAATAATAGGGGTCTCCAAACATTATTTTTTTATAAAGTCAGCAGTTTTGTAAATATTCGCTCTGAAAATAAAAAAATAGCGTCCCCCCCCCTCTAACTTTTCAACCACGGGTTAAAAAATTATGGAAAAACTCATGAAAATGAGGCCTTATAAGTACTTTCAATGAAAACTATATTGAACAAAATCGGTCAAGCCGTTTTTGAGTTAACACAAAATTTCACAATTTTCTTTAAAAGGACGTAAGTTGACTTCCAGAAGGTAATAAGTAATAACAGTTACTTTGACGCTTACAGTTACAGTTACATGTGTCGTGTGAGCTCTGTTCGCGACAGTAGGTACGCCGCAGTAACCGAATCAGACGTCGTTCTGTTCCAATCTGCCGCCGTTCTGACACGAGGTCGCTATTTTGACGTGAATACACGTCAAACCTTGAAAACCGTACTAACATAGGTACTGTACCGCGACAAAAAATTGTTGAAACCTAATTGCACTTAAGGACTTAGCTTAGGTATTATAAAATATTTAATTAGCTATGTTTTACCGACTTCAAAAAGAGGAGGAGGTTCTATGCTTCACTATATGTAATCATTTTTTTCTCAAAAATTGCATGTAATGTTGCCTTACCATCGCTAGATAGACTACAGTAAGTGGAACATACCGAAGACTTTTTAGAAGTGTCCAGTAAACAGCGAGATTTTAAATTTGGAATCAATATTTGTCCAGTAAGTAAGTATGTAATTCCTATTACGTATCAAGATATTTGAATATCGAAACACGATTTACATCGTCACCGACCTATAAACAAAGTGATCCTATAAGGGTTCCGTTTTTTCCTTTTGAGGTACGGAACCCTAAAAAACTAAGGATGTGAAGGCGATGAGGTCGTATATAAATGTAAAAAGGAAAAGCATTCTACAAATTGTTTAAATTAAAAAAGTGGCATCCCTTTTTCATAGGTTAAATAGAAAGAGACGACATTGCAGTATACACTTGCAATTTACACTAAGAGCAAATGTAAATAAAAAGAGGTTAGCACTATTGGCAGTATAAACGTAACTCAAGATGCATATTAAAAAAAAAAAGTAGCGACAAGGTTTAGTGCGGAAGTTTGTATGCAGCGTTTAGTTCATAATTGTGCTGTGTAAAATGACAATGATATTTCGGAATTCCTTCCTTTTTTGTGCCGTTTAGAAAAAACCTCGGAGTTAAAATTGAAGGTAAGCTTTATGATATGAAAATTAGTTAGAAAATACAACAATGTATAACAATAATTAAATTTTATCTTTAAGACTTAGATTTGTAAGACAGTGCAAATAATTAAACGCAGTATTTATAAAAAAAGAAATTAAGGCGGGATTTAAATTAAAAGACGAAAATTTCAAATTTGTTTGTGTGATGGCTACAAAGGAAATAAATCACAAATATTCAGCAGCAAAATATAGAAAACTTCTTAAATCAAGCTCTAGATGATAACCATTTTGGCGATGAAGGTAAATAAATGCTGCCACTATTTGATAACGATTTAACTATATATTTTATCCAAGTAAAAACTCATAATTATTTTTGTTATAGGTTGTTATCGTGGGAGTTAATGGTGCCTGCGACGTCGAATATCACAATGTGTAATAATAAAAATGGGATATAACAAAAATATTCATTGGAAAATGGCCGAATATAAATGTTACCTACAAAATATAATTTTAATCTAATTTTCTTGTTTAATTTTTGAGAAAAGCACTATACTTGCTTCGACCGTAAGAGCCATCCTGGCCTCGTATTATATCCGGACCTCGCCTACGGCTCGGTCCGTCTAATTCCTACTCGGCCAGTATGGCTTACTTACTGGTCTCTGCCGTAATGTACTATTACATGCTGACACACTAATGCATTTGACATGCTAGAATATAAACATGTTGACAATTAGACGTTGACAAGACAATCATTAGATTAACGTTTAGACATACTACAGACGGGTGCGTAACGATGGCTATAACAATTTTTGATATAATTTCAGTCGCTATAACGCTCATTTGATATAATTATTGAATCATATAACAACATTAACAACACTTAATATATCAACATTTGATATAATTATTGTTTCATATACTGATCATTTTATCGAATAACATTTATTAATATAACATTCTTTAAGTATAATGCATATTTCTTCTAATGATTTTATGGTATAACGTTTATTTTATCTAACGTTCAAATGGCATAACGTATAGGGTATAGAGAAACAGGGGGGCGGGGCTCGGGGGGCGCAGTCCCCCGAATTAAAAGAAAAAAAAAGAAAACAAAAAAAAATGGTTTGAACTGCATCCCCCAGACAAAATGGACTGCTAACAGAAAAATAGGTTAGGTACGAGCACTACACAAAACGAAAGAAAACTTTGGGTTAGGTAAATAAAACGCAATTCATATGAAATTATACCTAATGTTGTTATATCAAATGTATTTTATACTAATTGAAATTATACCATATGAAATAATACCAAATGTTGTTATTATGAAATTATACCAAATGAACATTATACCATAGGATGGTTATAGGAAATAAGTGTTCTACCAAATCATAAATATACGTTTATTATATCAAATGAGTGATTATACCCTTTGAAATTATATCAAATGTTGTTATATCCAACATACTTATATATACCATTTATTTTTATATCGATCATTACACACCCACTACAGACTCTAACTCCAGAAACATTTTGAGTAACGACGGAGACACTCAAAAGGGTCAGTCAAAACACTCAAATGAGTAGCAAACCTCACGTGAAATTGTCAGGAACCGCGCGCTTAGAGCGGAGCGTCGATCAAAGAATCAGTGACAAGGTTGCCGCGGCGGAGTACGGGCAGCCGTCCCTGTTGAAGAGCTCCATACGAGTTCATGTCTGGTGTCCTGACAATTTCACGAGAGTGTAAACCGCTAAATGCAATAATTAAACATGTCTCACGAAAGTTAAGTATATTTAATAAGATTAGTAGCAAACCTCGTGAAATTAGGCCAAAGTCCGTCAACGTTTTTGACCGACTTCAAGAAAAGGAGGAAGTTCTACGTTTACCTATATGTAATTTTTCACTCGTATCACGATACTGGCAGCGCACCGGCTTCGGCAACAGAAGCCCCATTAGCGTGCATTCACACGGGGTGTTTGCGGGCAGTCTCATGCAAATGTGACCACACAGAGAGGAATTACTGGGTAATTTCTGATTCTGAGAATTGATCATTCATTGCAGGGTTTGAAATAATCAAGATTACGCTTCTTGATAATTATTCACTTCTTGATAATAAATATCGGATAATTATCACCAGTATAAGAAATTCATTCATATATTGTTTCATAATCATACAAATTAAATAAATAAATATAAGATAGCCTCACACAAATCGATCTTGTCCCAAATTAAGCTCAAGAAGGCTTGTGTTATGGGTAATATGGGTACTAGACGACGATATACCTACATATTTTTATAGAATCTTTTTTTATCGATTCTATGTTTTTATGTGGCAATACCACATTTTTATTTTTTTTAATAATGACACAAAGGTAAATTAAGATAGAAATATTGAATGCGATCCACTACAATCTAAGCAGGACTCGAACCTGCGACCTCTGCGTTTCCGGCTCATTGCTCTCCCAACTGAGTTATTAGATTGCTACGTCAATCACACCAAATCCTTCATTCTATAATTCTTTACGCTACTGGAGCGCCCTCTGCGTCATATGTGTTTTGAAATGCTTATGCGCATTAGCCATACCCTAGGATCGAGTCCTGCTAAGATTGTAGTGGATCGCATTCAATTTTTCTTTCTTAATTTACCTTTGTGTCATTATTACGATGTACATACTTATATAGATACATATATACAGTACTTTTATCTCACGAGCGCGGGTGAGCCATGTTTGTGTGAGTAGATGTACATGCACATTGGCTCTGTGTGGGTGAGCTCGGGAGCGCTCAGTGCCGGCTCACCCACACAGAGCCAAATGTGCGTGTACACAAACATGGCTCACCCGCGCTCGTGAGATAAAAGTACTGTAAGTACTTAAATACATAGAACAACCATGACCCAAGCACAATTATTCGAGTTCATCACACAAATATTTGCCCTGGCCGGGATTCGAACCCGGGACCGCCGGCTCAGTAGGCAAGTGCTTACAAACTGCGCCAATCATGTCGTCATTCTACCAAAAAATATATTAAAAGTACAAAATTGTATAATTTATACCTATTTAACTTAACAAACCACTCGACTTTACTCAACTTTGCATAACCCGTATTGAATTTTTCTTGTAAAGGGAATCCCCAGGGCGCGGCAAGTTGACACTTTACTTCGAATACAGTACACTTTCACGGGCGCAATTTTTCGTTATTAACTTATTATCAATCGATAATTATCATGATATTTATCGTGATAATTGTCATTGATAATTATCCTTTCGAACCCTGATTCATTGTAATTTAATTTAATCCAGCTCAAAGAATCGATATATGTCGGGTATGGCTGTGATGTTGCCTACATGAAAGATATTTGAAAAACAAAAGGTGGCGGGGGTTACTTAGAATCAATAACAGAACACGTTCCAACAGTATTTGGAATTTTTGTATGTTTGTCTGTTTATTTGACCGGGCATCACGTAAAAACTGCTGAACGGATTTTGATGAAAACTTCATTAATCTGTCGAGAAAATCCCCGGCTATATTATTGGCTATAATTTTTTTTTTTCATTGTCATTTAATGCAGCTCAAAGAGTCGATATATGGCAATTGTCAGGTATATGGCTGTGATAAGTCCTAGTCCATTCTTCACTCGCAACGTTACATAGGGACAGAGGCCCCTTAGCGCGCATTCACACAGGGTGTTTGCGGCCAGTCTCATGCAAATGTGGCCACACAGATGGGAATTACCAGGTAATTTCTGAGAATGAAGGTATCAACCATTGTCATTTGCAGCATAAAAAATCGATGTATAATAAATAAATATCAGACACCATCACTCGAATCGACCTAGTCCCAAAGTAAGCTCTAGCAGGCTTTTGCTATGAGCACCAGACAGGGTGCGTAACGATCGCTATAACAACTTATGTTATAATATTAGTCAATATAACGATCAAGGGATATTATAAACGAATAATCTAAAAACATTGAACATAATAATATGGCTTAATATCATTTAGTATAATGTTCATTTGATATTATGCGTTTAACTCACTGAAACAGCTCCAACAAAAAAAAACTAAAGATAATAGAGTCATGGTTCGGTATGACGACGAGCGAAGCGAGGTGGAGTGTTAGGTTACCATGCGAATATAAACGTTATATCAAATGTATTTTATACTAATTGAAATTATACCCAACGAAATTATGCTTGTTGTTGTTATATCAAATAAAACATTAAATTAAATGTTGTTATATCTAGTGAAATTATATGAGACGTTGTTATATCCATCATACACCAGTATGTCATTTATATGAATGTGATGAAGCCAAGATATGGTGCTAGTCCACCACCATTCTCCACTCGTAACGTTGCATAGGAACAGAGGCCCCATTAGCGCGCATTCACACGGGGTGTTTGCGGGCAGTCTCATGCAAATGTGACCACACGGCGGGGAATTACTCTGATTATGCCCGATGTATGAGACTAAACGAATTTAGAGACACGTCTACCGCTGAATGGCGTGTTATGGAAATGCGGTCAGTTTAAACATTAACAAGTTCGTTTGTGTGAAATTTAATGCGCTTTAAATTGATTTCAATGCTAAGTTTTAGGAATCCAGGACCAAATATTAATGTTAATTGTGGTTCACACATTTGCCCCTATGAGCTTCGAAACACGAAACGTATAAACTTATGAAGCATGTGTATCATTAGGTATATTTAATGTGGGTACACCACAATTAAGGTGTAAAACCTTTCCAATAAACAATGCAAAGATCGACATACAAAGCATAAGGAAAAATTCGAAAGGTTATTTAGCGTTAGGGTGGTGACAGGTTAACACGTTGGACCGGTAATCCATAGGTACCGGGTTCGATTCCCGTTCTCTTCCGTCAGGTTACGCATTTCAATTTGTGTGTGTGCTTTGATCTTTGTATCAATGGTACGAAATCTATAGCCTCCAGAATGCCTCCAGACGACCAGCATTCATAATTTGTCAATTTAATTTTAGCCTTATGACAAATAGTTGACAGTTAACTATTCATTGAAGTTTATGTACTATGTGTAGGACGCTGGAAGTCAGGAGGATAGAATAGAATAGAATAAACATTTTTTCGTTAACATACACCATACACTATAGTTCGTATAGTTGCCGGCAAACGTTTAGAACAAAAATGGCGGATCTGCGCATGCACATTTGTACGTAAATTGGCCACTGCGCAGTCAAGGTTATGCTCAAAAAGTTTGCCGGCTACTGCAACCATGCCGCTAGGGCGCACCAAATAGTGTTTAGGGGGGTAATTCGACCAATTTAGAGAGATGATGGAGATCTCTCCATTTCATCGCCATCCGTCACTTTTGAAGTCCTATTTGACAAGTGGCGATATCCCTAGAACATCGCAACTTCGTCAACCCGGTTGCGCTTAATTTGTGTTTCCTTAGAATAGAATAAAATATGTTGATTTGCAAGAATACTTTTATGACTAGTTACAGGGTGTTATTGTTGTTTATAGTAGGTACAGTATTCAATCGTAATTAAACGATATGCAAATATTATGCTAGTTCAGAACAAGTACATGCATTTGATTTACTTATTCCTAACAAGGATCATGCTGTTTCGTACAATCTATAAATTCCTTAACACTATAGAAACATGTGACGGCATACATAACAAGCGCATACTTTAACTTGACCGTGTAGTGCGTGAAATTAGTCAGTTGCGTTTCGTTCAAAACAGAAATTCATATGCATAAATAGCAATTTTGACAATCATCGCCTTCGTATTCCAAAATTGAGATGAAATATGTCACTTGAAGCTCATCGCATTTTAATGACAGTTCAAAAGCGATATCACTATTATCTAATAGAATTTTGACGTTTTGCGATCTCTCAAACGGCATTCTCGAATTAGGTCCCTGTTTTAACGTCCCTTGAATTTCCTACCTACCTTTGATTAGTCCGACTACCGCGTAGATAAAAGGAAACTACAATAGCTACATTTTATTAGTTAACGTATTTAGATCGATAAACGCCGCTGTAAACAATTTCCATATGAAACAATCGTACAATTTGGTTGTTGATACAATCTTTGAGTATCTAAAACTAGAATATAACTTTGAAAACGGAATGGGATGGAAATGTTCTATGTCGAACAATTTCGATTTTTGACAGATGAAATTGAAATTTTCAGAGGTGTAGTATTTTTGTTGCCGCTATAACAACAAATACTAAAAATAGAATAAGATAATTTAAGTGCGGCTCCCTTACTACAAACGTGATCGGTTGCGTAAACTTTGCACCTCATTTGTATCCGACGCCACACATAGCAGGTGCAAACTTAACTCGGCCAGTTAAAATGGTATATAAGTGTTTGAGTCAGACTCGCACTTGGCCGGTTTTTAGGGTTCCGTACCTCAATCGGAAAAAAACGGAACCCTTATAGGATCACTTTGTTGTCCGTCCGTCTGTCTGTCTCTCAAGACCCTTTAACTCGAGAACGCGTGGAGGCATCGAGTTGAGTTTAACACCATATACTCAGGTCTACGTTCCCTTGAAGCTGTGAAAAAATCAAACTTCTACGTTAACGTGAAAAAAGATACGGCCGTTTATGTCGCAAAAAACGTACATTTCAAAACTCTCAAGGGAATCAAAATGATAGAGTGCTTCCCGATAACCTAGAACTATAAAATTTGGCAAGTAATATCGTCACATACTACAAATACTTATAAAACTACTTATTACTTATCGCATTGGGTCTGCCTGTTTTCTGATTTAAGTTATTGATTATAGAAAAAAATAAAAAGAAACTGAAAACTATTACATTTGTAATAAAATCATAAAAAATATAGTCCTTTTCAAGCATCATATTTGGAGAACTCGGTTGCGTTAAATTTGCACCTCGTTTGTATGCGGCGCCATACTTTTCAGGTGCAAACTTAACCCAACCAGGCCATGTAAGATGGGATACTAAGGGCCCATACAGACGAACGGCACTTTCCTTACAGACGAACGGCACTTGTACAACTGCAGACGTTGCCACCTGTCGACGTCTGCCGTCGACGCGTTGACTGCAGTCGCCACCTCTCGACGGCTGCCGTCGACGCGTCGACAGCAGCCGGCAACGCGTCGACGGCAGCCGTCAACAGGTGGCGACGGCTGCAGTTGTACAAGTGCCGTTCGTCTGTTAGGAAAGTGCTGTTCGTCTGTATGGGCCCTAAGTGAAAGTGTGTACGGAACCCTCGATGCGCAAGGCCAACTCGCACTTGGCCGGTTTTAAGTTCGGGTGTCTGCTACGCTCCGTAGCCGCTACGTGCGTAGCCGCGGGGCACAATATCGTGCTACGTGCCGCCGTGTTTGCGCCATTATTGTCTACGAGTGCTACGGGCGACGGACGATTGTTTGGAGATACGGGGGAAAAGAAGGAACAATATCAGTTAGTCTGAGAATGGGGAATGGACGACATTCGTAAAAAAAAGAATTAAAAAAATCAGCTGTTTATTTGACTTATTATTGTTTTCGTTTTACGAAGCTTAGAGGAAATCTTTAATTTATTAGATTATTGGATCGTTTTCGTTAAAAGGCGTCCTAGTTAAGATTTTAATGGTACTGATGTTAAAAAAGTGAGTGCAATACTCGCCAATAAACTTCGTGTTTGGCGAAATTTGTTATAAAATGTGTACCATGCTTTTTTGAAATAAATAAATAAAAATAAAAAAAATATTACTAAGCCTAAGCATACCACTAGGTCATAGCTATTCCTAGTAATATGTACTCAGAATACTAAATAAACCTATGTATATTTAAGATTCTATATATTTATTAGTTAATATTTTTTTTGACAGTATGTTTAATCTGCCCTGGCTTATTTATGATACAATCCATGACATGAGTGGGGAATCCATTCAGTGTATGAGGTAACAGGGTTGTCCATACTCTTTTACCATATATATTAGTACTTCTAGGAACTATAAAGTGTTGACTATCCTCCAGTGTTCTCAGTCTGGTAGGCCTCTTACACCATCATCAAAATCATCTTGGATTTTTGTTGATGACACCGCTAGACACCGCCGGCCAAGATGCTCACCAAATATCACCAGCATAACTGTCATATGCGACTATTTCTCTTGCGAGATAAATTACCCCTCTTTCTGTGCAATACTGTGAGAGAGTGACGGGTAGCGCTCGCTATGTCGCACGACAAGAGTCGCGAAGCATAGTTGTGCTGGCAAGGGTGAGACGGGTCAAAAACTAGCCGAAAAAACCTCGCGTGATTTGTGCACAAGCTCTTAGTTTAATTTTGAGTTTTGGACCAGAATAATAGTGTTCTTCTGTGTCAGTAGAATACTAACAATTTTATGGACCTATGACCTGAAATATAAATATTTATTATTATTAATAAGTCGCCGAACACCATTTATTTTTATTTATTTATTTATTCAAGATACCCAAGGGACTATTTGGTAAGTATCGCCGCAGTAGATGGAATAAATGTCATAGTCATAGGTATAGCCTGTCCGATCTCTAAGATCAAATGAAGTCACTTGGGCACAAGGTACAAACAAACGTATACATGTAAATTTAAGGTCGTTTCTCACTTGTGCCAGTTTGACAGAATTTGCTCTTAAAATTCCGGATAGACTATACTTGAATAGATGAATGTATGTTCCTGTTCCTAATACATATTAAAAGGGTAAAAAATCGGGTACAAAAACAAAGTTTTCTAACAGTTGGCGTAATATAATAGTTTACTTCACAACAATGTGCTGACATAAAAACGAGTAATATTGATTATAAATATTGTTTATTAAACAAAAACATTTATTAAATAATAATGGGCCCTGAAGGAAAGCTTACTCATAATCTGTGAGTTAATAGCTCATTGTACTAAAGGAAATATGTTCTTTTATCTTTAAAAATAAACAAAACTGCTTTTAATATTTTATAAAATTCGTTTGTCAGTACTTGACAGTAAAAAAACACGCTATTTTTTCTACTAAACGATAGGATTATTGTTGAGGGTACAATCTCTAGGTAAAACCTGTACAAGTTAAGATACTGTTACGATGATTTAACTGTGTTCTGTCTTTAAAACCTTAAATGAATATTTCCTTAATGGAAAAAATAGGCGAGTAGGTAGCTATATATTTTGTATTTTAATTATCATTAAAAGATATTTTTTATAAACTAACATATATATGAGTTAATCAAAATATTTTAAATTATTTAAGTTTACTCAGTTAAGCATATTTAACAATCATTATTAAGATTTGTTATTAAGAAAGTCAATAACTTAAAATTTATTCAGTTGAGTTGCTCAAACATTAACTCATGCAATAAAACTCTGTATTTTTACTGCGCACTCGAAAAGACAATCCAACCGAAACCCATCCGAAAATTCATCTCAATTCATTTCATTACGCCACCTTTCCAAATGAAATCAGCGCGCGATCTGCCAGGTTGCGGCTTAAAAAGAAATTTAATCTGCTAATAAACATGCAAACAAGAACGCACCGACTACCTGTTGCCCGCGCGCGAGACGGCGCGCCGTCTCCACCAATCACGAGCCAGCGTCCGCCCATGCCGCGCTCCCATTGGCGGATCCATTTAGAGGGGGGATCGCGCAAGGGGGGAAGCAAGGCCGAGGTCTCGCCGTTTTAAACATGACACTGGCAAGAAAAGCGCCGCATTGAGCTTCCGCGAGCTTTTCACCGGCGCGTTCGTGGATTTGAATTTGGAATTAGAGTTCGAAACAAATCGTGAATAATTTGGAATAAACAAATGAGTTTGAATGATGCATAGAGTGTTCGGAATTTGAATTAACGTTCGAAAATGTCGTTGGGCAAGCAGCCGGCTGAGCACATCAAGCGGCCCATGAACGCGTTTATGGTGTGGTCGCGGGGCCAGCGGCGGAAGATGGCTCAGGACAACCCGAAGATGCACAACTCTGAGATCTCCAAGCGGCTGGGCGCGGAGTGGAAGCTGCTCACTGAGATGGAGAAGCGGCCTTTCATCGACGAGGCGAAGCGGCTGAGGTGAGCGTTCTGCTGCTAACATATTGCTTTCCTGTTTGCAAAAATTTCATAATTTTTTGACAAAATTTTAAACATATTCAAATATTATATATACTTATTTTCAAATAAAGTGCGGTTCAATTAGGGTTTTTTTTTATTATCAACAATAGTGAAAATTAAATTATTGCGATTCCTCTTAATAATAGTGCGAAAATTCCTCTCAAACCCCGTAGTTTAATTTACAGTTTAGATTATTTATGAATTAATTATAAATTCACACTTTTTAGAAAGATTGCCTAAATCATTTCAAATGGTTAAAATTAAAGCAAAGTTTTCCCGAAGTTTTGCAATGACGCACAGTTCAGATTTGTAATTAGGTATAAAATAATATTAACTCGAGCCGTCTCACGCTGCGGTTTCCTATACGTGGTCGGTTGGACCTTGGTGCCCCAACGACCATCCATTCTCCGAGCTACATGGTCTGCCCATTTCCACTTCAACCGTGCAATCCTGTGAGCTATGTCGGTTACCTTGGTTCTTCTGGGGATATATTAGATTAAGTAAGCAAAGTGAATAAGTTTTTGAAGCGCTCAAAATATCAAACTTAACCCAGTTTAAGTTTTTAGGTACTGTTACTTTGCTTTGCCTTTTTCTTGTCTTCGAATCAGAATGAATACACGGCTGGAGTTTAAAAAAAAAACCTAAAGCAAATCAGTTTAAGTATGTCTGAAACATTTTCTCATAACATTCCCTAACGTTACTTCAGATTCGTAAATCTTAGTCCTTTAGGTTCTTTCAGAAATAACTCTCTGCCATTCTTCAAGATAATTATACTGTTATTCAATTTCACTGTGAATTAGGTTATCGGTTACAGCACTTATAATCCATTAACTGGTCGAATTACGAAAACCGTATTATCAAATAAAAAAATCGGTAATTTGGGTTAGGTTATTATTTTATATATCTTTACATTATCATTGTATATATATTTTATACAGGTTACTTAACTGTATTTCTTTCCTATGCATTTTATATGTGACTTTTTATCGTTATATTTTAAATAGGTAAATAAAATAATAAACTTGTAAGGCGTCAAGGTCATTTAAAAATAATAAGGCGTTTTTAAATGTATTTATATCTGTTTTATTTTTACTTTTTATGTTAATTAAATGTAAAAAAATATTTCCAAAGAATCAAAATATTTAGTAAAGGACGTGATCCACACTATTTGATTATTCTTTATTGACAATTTCTTATGACTATTATTAGTGAGAATACATTTTTATGACGACACAACATCAACAAGCAAATGACCGCAAAAACATTTAAGCTATATTTATATATCTGCAAGTTAATTTAACTCATACTTTATTATTAAAACCCATTCAGGATAACATAATAAATAATATAAATAAAAGTAGTAAGTTAGGGTTTTTTTATTGTATTTATATTTTGATTTTACTTGTATTTTACTTTTATAGAAATTGTACGTAAAAAAATCTATCCCAAGAATTAAAAAAATGTTTGAATATTCTTTATTGACAATTTCTTATGACTTATTAGTGAGAATACATTTTATGACGACACAACGTGAATTAAAAAAAAAAACAATCACCGTAACATAACTATGTTATCAGCTACCCCATCTAAGTACGCAAATTTCGCGTTTGAATGTGTAGGTATAATTTGCATTGTCTTATCTTTGTCTCCCCCACCGCAGAAACAAAACGCCAAGAAAGGCGGGGCGGGCAAATGGCCGCCCCGGCGCCATTGTGCATTGTGGAGAACGTATCCAGTGCACGGATTGTGTGCGATCTCGCACTTTTCGTTTTGTTTATGCATTGTTATATATCTTATTGGATTACCTTTAAAAGATGTCTGGAAAATTAGATGTGTAAAAAACTATAGTTAAAAAACGATAAGTAAAAACAGTGTAATTTAAAAATCATGTGGCATAAAATATTATAAATGTATTACTTCCTGTTGAGTTTCTTTCGGCTTTCTTCTCAACAGCGGTTTCCTCTTGGAGAATGCCGGTAGATTCACAATCTGACTTGTAAGTAGGCCACAAGGGTGTGGCCTATTTACTGAATAAATTATTTCACTTAATTGCCAAGGGCACCAATTTTGTAATGTCGGCATAAAAAAAATAAACAATATTTAATCAAAAAACTGTAAAAATTGCCCGGAAAAACGCAAAAACTCCACTTTCCCTTCTGCGTATCGATCGCTACTGTCATAGCTTTTAATTTGATAGATTAACATCTGCTGTGTCAGCTAGTTTTTCATAGTTATATATAAATATGTATTATTTCATATTAGACTCAGGTTTATTTACAGTAGGTATTCATTATTTTTGGTTTACCCTTGATTTAAAGACCTTTTTTCATCATTTTTCATTTTATTTCACCAAAAACATTTTTTTTTTCTGAAAATATAAAATACTAGCTGTGCTCCGCGGTGTTACCCGCTCATCCCACGGGAACACTAAATTTATTCGGGATGAAAAGTATCCTATGTCCTTCCCCGGGACTGTAACTATCTATATACCAAATTTCATCTAAATCGGTTCAGCGGTTTAAGCGTGAATAGGTAACAGACAGACAGACAGACACACTTTCGCATTTATAATATTATAGTATGGATTTTAGGAGTGGAGGATGTTATGTTATAACACAAACCTAACCTAATCTATTAATTGTCATTTCCAAGATTTCTGATAAATGTATGAGTTCCGAGGATTTTATTTTCTATAAAATGAAAATTCTATGAAATGAAATATTCGGTGAAGTGATTTTCTATAAAAGAAGAGGACAAAATTATTTTTCTTTAGTTTAGCCGTGATAAAATTAATAATTCTGAAATTTTGAATTTGTTAAAACATGTCTAGGTAACTTAAAAAATAAAAAAAGCTCACAGAAAAACAGTGTTTCACCGTACTGCATGTTATTAGGTACTTACTTATAATTATATTAGTAATGTTAATAATATTTGGACCAAGAAGGAGTCTTCCTTTTTTTTCGGATTTTTTTAAAAGTCAAATTTCGAATATATAATATATAGGCACTCCTACTTGAGTTGAGATGGGCAAACTTAAGTAAATCTTAAAAAAATGGCTTTCATTTTGCTTTATTAAACAAATTATAACCGTTTATCGAAAACCAAAATGTATTATTTTTATTTTTACTTTTTAGGGTTCCGTACCCAAAGGGTAGAAACGGGACCCTATTACTGAGACTTCGCTGTCCATCCGTCTGTCCGTCCCTCCGTCCGTCCGTCCGTCCGTCCGTCCGTCCGTCCGTCCGTCTGTCACCAGGCTGTATCTAAACAACGGTGATAGCTAGACAATTGAAATTTTCACAGATGATGTATTTCTATAGCCGCTATAACAACAAATACTAAAAATAAAATAAAAGAAATATTTAAGGGGGGCTCCCATACAACAAACTTGTTATAGATTATATATATATATGTATAGGTACGGAACCCTTCATGCGCGAGTCGGGCTCGCACTTGCCCATTTTTTTATTTTATTTAGGTATTTGGGGCATCAACAGCAATACAATTTGTAATAATTAACAACAACAAAAGCCAATAAAAGATGTCCACAAAAATACAGTAAGTAGAACTAGTTACAAGAAAAATTAAATAAACATGGTACCTACCTATGCTCGATCAGGTTAGTGCGCATGTGTGTGTGCGTGATCATGTGATGATTATAATCTAGTTAAATTGTTATTACACGTTCCTATAGCAACTTTAGTAATGAACACTGTCAAAAGTACGTATTTATATGTGACATTGTAATAGGGATTGTTCAATACAAGATTAAACATGAATGGTAATCTTTAGAATGTATAACTGTGTTTTTGCCTCCTGGCAACTTTAGTACAAATAAAATCTTGCTTGTACCAACGTGCTCTGCGATGCGGGCACAAAAATAATTCATTTGTATTGTTTATTCCATAAATAAACGCTTAAAATTTAAAAAAAAAAAAAAAAAAAAAACTTGCTCTGTTCAATAAAATTAATTACTCTGTTTCATTTATTGAACAGAGCAAGTGGTCCTTCGAGCCGGATATGAACCAGCGACCTATGGATGTACAGTCCACAGGTCGCTGGTTCATATCCGGCTCGAAGGACCACTTGCTCTGTTCAATAAATGAAACAGAGTAATTAATTTTAAGCGTTTATTTATGGAATAAACAATACAAATGAATTATTTTTGTGCCCGCATCGCAGAGCACGTTGGTACAAGCAAGATTTTATTTTGTACTAAAGTTGCCAGGAGGCAAAAACACAGTTATACATTATAAAGATTACCATTCATGTTTAATCTTGTATTGAACAGGGATCCTTTAATATTTGGAATCGTAACCCTAAACAGTCCGGTTATTAATTAACTGGTTTAAACCGTAACATTTCCCCACGAACAAACAGACACAAAGTAAAAACACTCGAAGCTGTGCCTTCGACAAACATAACACACAGAATGTCGCCCACTCCACACTCCTACTATTTAATTTAATTTGAAACCACAATATTTATATTCTCTTATCTCGAACACACTGGCAGACAATCGCACCTGTGGTAATCATTATCAAGTAACAAAAACTATTTAATTAGGCCCACACTATGCCTCGGTAAAACAAACATAGCTTTGCGGGTGGTCAAAACAAGAACTAACATCGTTTCATATTATTTAACAACACTGTTTCGATGCTAGCGACATTTTTAGTTACAACGATAAGTTTGTGAAATACCATAGAGTATGGGCCAGAGACAAATAGTGCAGCCGGATGAGATTCTTTTTAATTTGATAATGTTGTCATCATATCTATGGCTGCTTAAGATTTAGGCTTCCAACAATAAAACTTTAGAAGCCCGTGCTTTCATTTGATAAGAACAAATAAAGTTTATTATTTTAGTAACTGATAAGAATCTTTAGTCAGCTCGAATCGTCTTTGTTAAATATTTATGCAGGGGCTAAATTTGACGTTTTATAATGATATAATTTGTTGTCCGAGAACTCACCGTTAAATCACACTGATATTAAGGCGAAAGTTTTTGAGTGTGTTTATGTGTATGTTTGTTACTTCTTCACGATCAAACGGCTGAACCAATTTTGATAAATTTGGGTATAAAGGTAGCTGACACCCTGGATTAACACACAGGCTACTTTTTATCCCGAAAAATGTAGTGTTTCCGTATAGCATGTGTTGAGTCCGCTCCGTTTGTGACGCGGAATAATTTGGGTGGAAATGTCAAAAACGACCTGTACTATGGAGTTTCTGTGAAGATACTGGCTTATTCTGTTTTTTTTTATTCGTTGTTATAGCAGCAACAGAAATACATCATCAGTGAACATTTAAACTGTCTAACTGTCACGGTTCATGAGATACAGCCTGGTGACAGTTGGTCAGACAGACTGACGGACAGCGGAGTCTTAGTAATCAAGGCCCCGTTTTACCCTTTGGGTACGGAACCCTATAGAGATATAGGAGTCTCAGACATATACAAATACGGGTTTACTCACTTAGTAGAAGTCTTTTACGATTGGCCGCCGCCACGACTGATCGTCTCTCCTGATGATGAATCGCGTACCGATTCGAAACATGTCGAGCGATATTCGACTTCAACGACGTGAGTAAACACGTTTCGTATGTATTTTTATATTAATATTATTAAAACTATCGTCAGACATCTTTAATAATTATAAATTTTTATATTCCAAATTCTTAATTTTTTACTTGCCAACGTGATATTCAATTTGACAACGCGGTTGGCTCAGTTTGTAAGCACCTGCCTACTGAGCCGGCGGTCCCGGGTTCGAATCCCGGTCAGGGCAAATATTTGTGTGATGAACTCGAATATTTGCGCTTGGTTCATGGTTGTTCTATGTATATAAGTATATATTTATCTATATAAGTATGTATATCGTCGTCTAGTACCCATAACACAAGCCTTCTTGAGCTTAATTTGGGACTAGATCGATTTGTGTGAGGTTGTCCGATATTTATTTATTTATTTGTATTCATATCATCATCATGAGCCTATATCAATCCACTGCGCTCATACGAATCCTTGTATCGCGCTGTTAAGACTTCTCTTTCTAGAAACACTTACGAGTTCCACTATACACTTCCCGGGTCTAATTATATCAAACTGCATGTCTAGCATAAAATATGACACGCGACTCTTTGTCGCGCGACAAACGCTACCTGTCACTATCCTTTCCATACCGTGCGAGCATGACAGGTAACGCTATTGTAAGGTAAGAAGCGCGACACGCGAAGTCACGCCAAGATATTGCTAGCCCTGCAGGTATTCATACTCGCACCTATAGTTATTACATACTTATATACAGGGTGGAACAGATCGAGGGACTATTAAGCATACAGGGAATTTTTCAGACTGAGTACTTAATTTTTCACCAATGAACTATGTAAATATTTCTATCCATATTTGAGATACAGTTTGTTAAACATTAGTGTAAAAATCTGCACATATCAACCCTAGCATCTTTTGAACATCGCTTAAATTAAAGACAGGTGTCATTTAAAATAAAACCTTGAACTAGTAGCGTTGTCACTGATATTAAAATATTTTATTTTGATGACTTTTTTAAAAAAAAATCAAAATTCAAAATTCAAAATTGTTTATTGTTTGAATGTGAGTGGTTATAAATAGTGGTAGGGTTAGTATTTGGTTACTTACATCACAATCAGCCAGAATTTGGCGTACAATACTTTGACTCTCAATATGCATGTCATTAAAACCAATGGAAAAGTAATCAAATTATAGCAAATAGCAATGTCGGACTAAAAATACGTATTGAAAAGATTAAAAATATATAAATAATAAATTAATGTCATGCATACAGTAAATAGCCAATTACAATAATTAATAATTCTAAAATGTCTAGACGATACCAAAACAAAAAAACATGTAAAACAATGATAATAATTATAATAAAATGGAATAAATTCATAGGGCGTCAATTGGTGGTTGCAAAGTGTTCATTGACAGAGTAGAACATTTTTTGTAGACACCACTTGAATAATTTGGTTTTGAAACCTTGACAATCCAAGGATTTCAAGTAATTTGGCAAATGGTTAAATATTTTGATTGACATGAAAATTATACATTTTTCAAAATGAGCAGAGCTATGACATGGATAACATATATTGATTCCATGGTGTTTAGAAGTTGACCTATGGTTAAATTTCATAATATTGTACTGGTTAATATGAGCTTTCACAAAGAGACACATTTCGTAAATGTACAATGTGGGTAACGGAAGGATTTTTAATTTTTCGAACAACGGTCTGCATGAATCTGTCGGTTTGGCGCCACAGATCGCTCTGATGCATTTTTTTTGGAGTAGAAACGCTTGTTGGGCCAGTGTGGAATTTCCCCATAAAATAAGACCGTAGCGAAGATTTGACATAATGTGGCCATGAAACGCCAAAAGAGCAGATTCTTGAGATACCACCTGTGATATCCTGCGCAGAGCAAACACAAATCTGTTTAGCTTGCCGACCAGGTACTCAATATGCTCTCGCCAGTTACAATGGTAATCAAGCATCACTCCGAGAAATTTAATTGTTTGCACGCTTTCAATGGCTTTACAGTTATAATAGGTCGATTGTAGATCACTCAGATGACACTATCTTGTCAGCCCAGAGTTTAAAAATGTTCTACCCTGTATATAGAGCAAAACATAAAACAATGTATATCTTATAAATTTATGAAACATGTAATGTCTCATTTTTTTAATGTGGGTACACCACAATTTTTATTATTTAAACCATGAATACAAAGATCAAAGCTTAAAGAAAAATTGAAAAAGGAGCTACCTGGTGGAAGGGACATTACATGAAAAATGAGACGTTACATGTTTCATAAATTTATAAAACTAACAGCGCCCTCTCTCGCTTGCTCGTTCACCGCTGTAAAGTGGTGCGGTAAGATGTGAATATTAACGTATTCACATAGAGGTCGCTAAGGTGTAAAATCCTTTCAAATAAACAATGCAAAGATCGGCACAGAAAGCATAAGGAAAAATTCGTCAGGTCTACGTGGAGCGAGGGTAGCGAAGTGGCTAACGCGCTGGACCGGTAATCCAGAGGTACCGGGTTCGATTCCCGGTCCCTTCCACCAGGTAGCTCCTTTTTCAATTTTTCTTTAAGCATTGATCTTTGTATTCATGGTTTAATGTATATCTTAGTCAGAATTTTTGAGGAGAGAAACATGTTTAGTTCATAATTATAATAAAGTTGTTTCTTATGTATATCAATCTCTGTTTGTTCTCCAAATAAATAAAAATAAAATAATAATATAGACACGCACAATTGCTCATCATGCTTAAAAAACAGACGTGACCGCCACACAAACAGCTCACAAAGGCAACTCATCAACCAAACAGACTCTTTGAGAACCAAATCATTGAAACAAAACCCCAACCCTTACAAATCAATTTAATCTCCATAAGTTAACCCGACCCCATCAGTAGTTATAAATGTAATATCTTCATCGAGGCGTCTCTTTGTGCCCTATCGCCGCACGCAGGGCTATAAAAAGGGGCTTACGGCTCTAAACAGAAAACAGATTAGGGACTAAGGCCATGGAAATAGGCCGTTTTCAAAGCGTAATATAGAGATATCGATATGAAGACGCGAGACGGGATAAACAAAGGAAAAAAGGGCTGAAATAGAACAAAAGACGTTAGGTTAGGGTTAGGTTGATACCGTGCAGAAAACACTGTTTTCTGCATATGGGGATGTTTAAATAAAAGTCGTACCTCATTTATAATAATGTTTATGTGTATTTTGACGACGCGGTTGGCGCAGTGGTTAAGCAACTGCCTACTGACCTGACGGTCCCGGGTTCGAATCCCAAATATAATAAATATTTGTGTGATGAACACGAATATATTTTGTGCCTGGGTCATGGATGTTCTATGTATTTAAGTATTTACTTATCTATGAAAGTATGTATCCCATCAAAAACATAAATGTTAAATTAGAGCCAAGTTCTCGCATGCAACGTTGTCGACTTCGCCGACAAAAGAATTGAGATCTATATGGGCGCCAAGTTCTTTGCCCTAATTTTTTTAGATACAAGGACATGCGACATACTCAATGCATTTATTTTACTTGGGGTGTAATTCAATATCAAGACTGGACTTGGCTAGTTTTTACATATAAATGTATATTACATTTGTCTAATCATTAACCTATTTTCGTAAAGGTATAGTTAGTGTACGTCCTGTTACTTATACTGTTAGCTTGATAATAATACTATGTTACTTTGATAAAATTAAGTCAGTTTGTGAAAACTAGCCAAGTCAAATCTTGATATTGAATTACACCCCAAGTAAAATAAATGCATTGAGTATGTCACATGTCCTTGTATCTAAAAAAATTAGGGCAAAGAACTTGGCGCCCATATAGATCTCAATTCTTTTGTCGGCGAAGTCGACAACGTTGCATGCGAGAACTTGGCTCTAATTTAACATTTATGTTTTTGATGGGATATCATTACTTTTTGTACAGAAATTTGAATTGACGCCCCACCTGTCTTGACTAGAGTGACGCGGGGTAGAGGGAGGGGCCGGACCGCTCCTCGCCACGCCGCGCTCCCGCGCTTCGCTATCCGTCCCCGCGCCACGGCAATTTATTAACCTTCTCTGTGTGTGTGTGTGTGTGTGTGTGTGTGTGTGTGTGTGTGTGTGTGTGTGTGTGTGTGTGTGTGTGTGGTGTGTGTGTGAGAGAGAGAGTGCCATCTTACAAACAAAGAAAGAATTTTCCAAATCGGTTAATAAATGACGGAGTTCTGAGGCAACAAGCATAAATAATAATAATAATAAAACTAAAAAATATCACTGTTTTTGATTTTTATATGTGTACACACACAATTACCAAGCTGAATGCCAAATTTCATCTTTCTAGGTCACCTGGAAGTGGGTTAGGTTTTTGATTACTAGTGAGTCAGTCAGTCAGTGATAAAAATGCCGTTTTTTGGACGTCAATATCTCAATAACTATTTCATCTACATTTATGAAATTTGTGGTTCTAGTTGTTCTCAGGGACCTAAATACATAAGCCAAATTTCATTTTTTTCTGTTGAATAGATTTGAAGTTATTGAGGGGTCAAAAGTGGCTCCAAACGGTTCGTGTAATATAACACACGGCTGCTGCTCGCCAGTTCCTGCGGTGAACTTGGCTGGACACGCTGCCGCGTGTCTAGATATCGTCGCCTAGTACCCATAACACAAGCCTTCTTGAGCTTAATTTGGGACTAGGTTGATTTGTGTGAGGTTGGCTGATAGTTATTTATTTATGTATTTATGTAATATTTACACAGCGTCATTAGGAGAACCACGTAGTACCTACAACAAGTAATTGTATGAGGTTTACTGCTGCCCAAAATAAAAAGAGGGTTGCTTGGCTCAAAACTTGGGAACGGCAGGACCAGTACAGCATTTTTTTTTATATTCCTTGAAGTTCGGAAAAGGCTCTTATGAAGAGAAAAATTGGAAGAATTGTCTGTAAAAACGTAAAAACCCCGTCTCTTTCTGTGCAGTAATGTGAGGGAGTGACGGGTATCCCTATGTCGTGCGACAATAGTAGCTATAGACGGGCTAGGCCAACAAAGTGTCCACATCAGGTATCGCTGGGGAGACACGGGAGAGGCGGAAAACTGCGTGCACTTCAAGTCGACAGTCAGGAAATTGCATTATTAAAATGCCTTTTTTGCGATATAGGTTTTTTTATCATTGAGTGAATGTAGTTGGATATTGATATGTCTCAACACAGCTTATCTCAAGAGTCACTCACCAATCCCATATAGCCACCTGAGATATCATAATGCTGTTGATTGTTCACTTCTTTATTGTCCACCAATTCCGAGATATTGTACCCATACAAACAGTAGTACAAACAGCTGCGTAAAACTCCATACATACACTACATCTTATCTTCATCGTCATCCTAAGCATCGCTACGAACTTCACTGCTCTTTCACTTACGAAGTGACCAACATCTGTGTTCTCTTTGTTTAAGAGTAAACCTTATTTCGTTTGACTTAAAGACTAATATTTAGTGTAAAAGTAATTTGCACTTATAACGCCTTACATTTCGAAGTGGCAGTTGTGGCCACAGTTAACAATACAGATAATGAGTATTGTTCATCGGGTACAAAGCTAATGGGATTCGCTTAAGAAGAAGAATTACATCTATAGTATAATACACTATATCTAGATATGATTACACCTAACTGAGCGACATAAACTTCCATTTACTCAGTGACAAACTTCTTAAATAAAGAAAAAAAAGTCAACTATCAACTTAATGTAAAACTTTATAATATTAAATTTAAATAATGGCATCAATGTAAATTATAGTGTTATGTTATAATAATAATGAATAACAAATCAGAAATAATAATTAAGTATAAGTATTTAAAAAATTTATAAAAAAAAATATGACGTTTCGACTAATTAAGTTTCAAAGGTAAAGATCCCTTTAGCCACTATTATTGAGAACTGTCAAATTGACAATTTAAAAAACATTTCGGTAAAAAAAATTGAGTGACCCGCAGCTTGTCGATCCTTACAGTAAGGACTATCTAGGTACAATATAATTTTCATCACACTTGCTCGTAAACAAGGGTTTACATGCTATAAAAGCGGGCGGTAAGTCGTAAATTACGCCCTAGGGCGGTAAGTAATTTTTATCACATTTTAAGCGTTTAGATGCAAGAAAACCGGGCGGTAAATCGTATAGTACGCTCTAGGGCGGTAAGTCGTATATTACACCTTGGGGCGGTAAGTAATTTTGGTATTGAATACTACAACTTTTGTTTTATTTCCTCCAAAGTGTGATGAAAGCGTCGTACGTGACTCTGGTGGTAAAGGAATTCCAAAATCGTGTCATTAAAGCCCTCGCCTTCGGCTTCGGGCTTCTGTTACGAGGACACTCGTTTGTAATTCCTCATTTACCACCCTTGTTACGTAATGTACTATTAATGGTCTTCCAAAAATTTTACAAAGCCTATTTAAAAACATCGGTTTTGTTTTAGTTTCGGGAAAAGCGTGCGTGAGCGTATTTTTTTTTATTTTTTTTATGTATGATGTAAAAATATTTTTATGAACGTGTATTACACAAATAAAGGCAATATGAAAAGAAACTAGTTTATAATCAATATCTTGAATCTTTTCTGAGAACAATCATTCGAACCCTCCTTTTATTCAGCAGGAAACGTCGTTATCGGTAGCTACTCGTGTTGCACTATAAGTCATGTCTGATTTGCGGGTATAGAATAGGTAGGTTTGATATTGCAGTATTTTCTTCGCTCTCCACGACTACTGTCACACATTTAAATAAGTATATAATTACAGTTACATTTGTCAACGGTACCTGTAATAGATTGTTTCACAAAAATCATGTTGCCATCATTTTCGCTATTTTTTTAAAGTGAAGTTATACACCATTTTTTTTCACGGTATGAGTCACCATTTTACGCAAAAAAAAAAGTTTTTTTTTTCTCGCAGTCGAAGTGAAAATCAGAGCGCTTTTAAAACGTGCTAAAACATTCAAAATGTTAATGTTTTCGTCATCGAGTATACTTAGTGCCCCGTTTTATAAAATTGTGACATTTGCCTGTAGATTCGCAGATATTAGAGGTACGCGGATGGACTACATGTCAAAATGTGCATCGGCCAGAGGGCTTCAAAATGCAATTTAAATTCCCAAAATCAGTCGGTAATTTTTTGAGATTATCTAAAACTTGTCATTTTTTTTTAAATCTCTGAATTGGATAGAGAATTTGGCAATACATTCATTCATGGCTATTCAAGAAACGGAAGAAATTAAATAAGCTACAGTTTGAGCCATCTTAGGAGGCCGGCCGAAAAAAAAATGTAGGCAGTAGGGGGTCCCTTACGTACTAGGTCAGAAAACAGATTTTATCAAGTACTTTATTTCTGCATTTTTGTCCATCTGTATTTGCAATAAAGTGTTTAGTTGTTTACGGACAACTTTTGCAAAGAAATGTTCCGATGTGTTCATATCACCACACCATACTATGCTTTTTAGTGTGCAAGATATGACTTCAGTTTCTCCGAATACCGCATCGGACATCAAAAACCCACAATTGTATCTCAAAACCAACAGTCCACGGGCATGGGTGCACATTGTATCTCATCAAACACGAGACGATAAACCGTGGGCAAACAGGCGTCACCCATTGTGACCGATAACCGATATGGAAACTTAAATAATTCGACCAACAATGTATTTGATATGCGTTGCGACATACCTTCATAGAGTTTCCTGTGTTTTGATAATCGTTTATTTTAGGGTTTTATTCTGAATAGGGTTGCCAACTCTAAATTCGCGGAACCCGGAGAAAAACTACAAAAACCCGGACATTTGGCGTAAGTCGCAATTATTCCCCGGACGTGGCCGAAAATGATATTATTAAAAAAAACAATCGCTTTATTTTTCATCAGTAAAAAGTGTTCTTTGTTTTCCCCGGACACTTTTTGAAAACCCTCCCGGACTGACTCCGGACGGTCTCCAAACTGGGATAAATCCGGGTAAACGCGGACGGATGGCAACCCTGATTCCAAAGCACTCTGTCGTATTTTCCTAATTGACAAGATTTCATTATCTTAAGACTTACCTACAATTTTATTACTTTTCATTATTGCGCTTAGGTTACGTTATCACTGTTTTTATATTTTTCTAAGACTACCTACTTACTAATTTATTGAAATTTACTTATTCTAAAATGACGTAACTCCAAAACTATGTCGCATCGCAATGGAAAGGTTAAGTAACTTAGTCAGCTGTCTAATTAAAAAAAAAGACGTTGAGCTTGATATTATTGACAGCTTATTTTTTTCGCGAATAGGTCGAAGACTACAACTCTATTCAGGCAAAGTTGTCGTAGATTTCGGTTATTTTATGTATTTCTATACATACAGAAAAATACATTCAAATAGTTTTTTATGGTGTAGGTACACGACGCAAAGCTCTCTCGATCTCTATATTAATTTCCACCTGTTAGAAATAAAAAATGTTGTCAATAAATTACTTAGGGTTGGCAGTCCCGGGATCCTGAAAGTCTGGTACAAATGTAGTTTTAACGCAATAAAACGTTTCGAATGTATTATTCATAAAGATATAGATTTAACTCCATACTCAACACTCAGGCCCTTAACATAAGTATGAGGATACACATGTAATTTTATGACAACGAAGTATCTTGCAAACAATTAAGATTTGTAGCATATTCACTGTGATATCTCCGCATTAGAAATACAAAATCGAGCAACCCGTCTAGCACAATTATAGTTCGACATAGCTTCACCCGTCACTCTCTCATAGTACTGTAAAAAAAGAGATAGGTACCTAGTACGAGTATATATCGCACGAAAAAGAGTAGCTTGTCACAGTTGTGCTAGAGGCAGATGTCGTGAGTTTTATTCAAAATACGTTAAAAAATGTGCCGGTTTAAATACAGCACGTCTCTAATCAGCAATTAAGTAGGCATACAACTTACTATGCGTCTGGTAACTGTGCGTCTGATTAAAAGACATAACATTTTCGCTCTCGAACTATCGTAAGTAAGTCTCTCCTTCGCCCCTAAACATCACCGCTAGCTCCAGACAAACAAACGAAAACTTCCATCCCTCCACGATATCAAATTTTAGCAACAAAAGTGCCACAATGAAACGTCACCGGCCAAAATAATATTATTTATGCAATAAAGCGCACAATTGTCGCGCGCGCCGCCCTTAAAACAACAATGTCGATCCAACAATGCGCGGATTATTGCATTGTCCCGTCACAATCGAGAGTTATTCCGTTCCCATCACTATGTCCCTACGCAGCGCGATCGAATTCGGAAGTTACTCGATCCAGTTAAGGTTCACATACAAATGGGGGATTTGGTGATTCGGCCGTATAGTGTTGGCAACCCAGTCGACATAGCATGCGATTATGCGAGCTTTGTGATAGAATCGCGATTGTCAGCGAGTCGATTGTAATTATCCGAGTGGACGGCGCGATAGTTCGCGCGGTGTTTGTGGACGTGCGCTTGTTTTTGGATGATTAGGATCATTGTTCTGAAGTGAATCGCTTCATAACGATGCCGTCGCGGCGGAAATGAGTGCATTACCTATTGCAACGCTACCTTTCTACTTTGGTTATGTCTTTTATCATCAAGTAACAACTTGTCAATTAATACAACGGCCATATCATGGACATCACTAAAATTGATATTTTTATGAAATAATAATAACTTTAAGTAGGTAATAACAATAATTACACGATTAATAATTTTCGAATTCGCTTTTTTCATTGACCTTTATTGTTTTAAGTATTCCATCCTTCAAATTTATGAGGTTGTTTGATGACATGATGTGACGAAAGCATTTGTTTTGAGCTTTTGAAGTTTGAACGCCAAGCGGTGTAGCAATACACGGTGCCCCTGACTTCAGAACAAAAAATAAAGACAGGGAAACAGGGAATAAAAAACACTTTTACAGATCATTGAAATTTTGTCGTCACTAGACGCCGTTGGTGTCAGTGGCACAATTTTCCGATGTCATAATATCTTATGATGACTATGGGGCGTTCAAAAGGTTAAAGGTTAAGGTAGGTAAGTGACTTACACCAAAATAATCACCTAAACCATAAAACTCGTAAAGTGACTTTCCAGTGAGTGTTACAACGTAAATGATACGGATTTATATTGACCAATATAGTATTGAAAACGATATTACTCGAATGATTAAGATTACAACACGTGCATGAACAAATCACCCTCCATTCAACACGCCCTCACAATGCGCCTAACGCCATTTAAAAAACCAAACACTTCCTAACCCCCTATAAGGAAACTCGATACCTAAAAAGATAACACACGCACAAATCTACAGTCATTTTTAGCAAGAAAAATAACTGAATGAATAAATACCAAGACCCTGTATATTGATTCTATCACTTTTGTTGCCGTTGACATTTCGTAAGACGATCTATCCTACAAAAAAATAGGGTGAATGACCGGCCACTATCAATTCCTTCATTACTTTGTTTGCTGGCCAAATAAACACGATAGCGAGGAAATACAAAATACACAATATCTCTAGAAAAAACGTATCTTTTTTATCGACACCGTATTTTCGTCAAGTTAATCGAATACGGTAAATAACTATCGATATGATTCGATATGAAGGAGCGCTTTATGTGGTTTTTTGGTCGGCAATAAAGTGTGATCTGTTTTTTATTGCTGGCATATAAAAATGTTATCGGGGATCTAGTTATTATTCCACGGTCTTCTCATATGCATTTCGGTTGCGAGTTATGACCACTGGCGCTCATAGGTCCGTTTTATTTCTGTACCCCATATGTATCTAAGTATGTAGTAGGAGTAAAAGAAGTAGAATAGCTGCTAGTGAGTTTAAGGCCAGTGAAGTAACGCACAAATACAAATTGAAGAGTGAAATAATGTAGTGTTGTGGAATTCTAGAGTTCACTAATTCCGGTCTTACGATTTGCCTAGTTGTCCCTATTTTTTATTGCGTATCGAGATATAAATACACCCTACAGTCCCTACAACAAATTTTAACCAATTTTGGTATAGAGATACCTGGACATCCAAAAATGGCTATAGGATTCTTACCCGATCAATGGTAAAGAAAAAAGAAAATATGGGGCAGAAGCAAATTTTTTCATTAATAATTTTAGTATCAATATTAAAAAAGTAACGATTTAAGACGAATGTACTAATAAAAAAATCAATTAACGGCAATTTATTACAATAATGAACCGATCAACTCCTCATGCAAGGTTTTCTCGATATGTAGTGATTTTAGGTCACCAATAGTCGTCACAACCAAAACCTGCTCCTCTAGCCCAACTGTGACTCAAGACTCTTTCTCGCGCGGAAATATTATCTGTCTCTTTCTTCGCTGTACTGTGAGAGAGTGACAGGCGATGCTATGTCATGCGACAAGGGTCGGGAAGCGTGGTTATCCTAGACGGGATGTTCAACACGAAACTAACCACCCTGTTCTTTCCAGGGCACTCCACATGAAAGAGCACCCCGACTACAAGTACCGGCCGCGACGGAAGCCCAAGGCCCTCGTGAAGAAGGAGCCCAAGTTCGGCTTCGGCATCAGCGGCCTCATGGCCCCTGTGCCCCGGCTGCACACCCCCTCCATGCCGCACCCCATGCCCCAGCTGCACATGCCGCATCACCTCCTGCCAGATAAACCGGACCTGGGCAGAGCTCTGTTCCCTCCTCTGCCGTACCCGTTCTACCCGTTCGCGAAGCTGCCGGCTGATGATGGGAAACTGGCGGCGGAGCTCGCCCATTTGCAGGTAATGGCAAATGTATGTGATTTTTTATTTTATCTTTATATTTAAATTTAGGTTTAACGATTGGGAAACCTATAACTTACTTGGGTTATCCCATAAGGCGGATAAAAGGTTAAACTTTAATTGTATCAATATTTTTTATTCTGCTAGGTTACTTTATAACTACCTACGAGTTTTGAAAATCAAAATCATTGTAATCGTAATACCATTTTTATCAAAAACATTGTGTGACGACGCGTTTGGCTCGAGTTGTAGACACCTGCCTACTGAGCCGGCGGTCCCAGGTTCGAATCCCGGCCAGGGCAAATATTTGTGTGATGAACTCGAATATTTGTGCTTGGGTCATGGTTGTTCTATGTATTTAAGTATATATTTTATCTATATAAGTACGTATATCGTCGTCTAGTACCCATAAAACAAGCCTTCTTGAGCTTAATTTGGGACTAGATCGATTTGTGTGAGGTTGTCCGATATTTATATATTTATTTTATATATATCTATATATTACCTGACAATTTCAAAACTACGAATCAAAATCATTTTATTCAAAATAGATCCATGTAGAATGCTTTTTGAAGGTCATTGCTATACATATACTTACAATTCAAATCATTTTACAACTAAGTCATAAATACCCTAAAATACTAAGTCATATTACTTTATGAGATTTACAATCAAAAATTGTTTAAAAAACAAGCTTAAATAATTAACACTAACACAATTATTATTAACATTAATTCTCCAACCATATGTTTTCGTCTGAAAAATAATCGTCTACTTTATAATAAGCTTTCTTCTTCAAGGTTTGCTTTACCGTAGTCTTGAATCTATTCTCATTCATATTTAGAATATGATCAGGTATTTTATTATATCAGCGTGTACAGAGTCCCACAAATGACTTTTGGATCTTACTTAGTCTAGTTCTTATTCCTAACAGTTTATCCTTATTTCTAGTATTCCTATTATGAATGTCACATCTCCTTCGAAATAAAGTCAAGTTTTTTCTTACATGCATAATGTTTTCATAGATATATTGGTTAGGTACAGTCATTATATTAATTGTTTTAAATAATTCTCTTAGGGAGTCACGGGTTCTCATTCCATATATTGCACGAATCGCTCGTTTCTGTAATATGAAAATTGCGTCCACATCTGCAGCTCTGCCCCACAATAACAATCCATAGCACATGACACTGTGAAAGTAAGCAAAATAGACGAGTCTTGCAGTATCCTCATCGGTTAATGCCCTTATCTTTTTCACAGCATATACAGCCGAACTCAATTTTTTTGCGAGTGTTGCAATGTGAGGGCCCCATTGCAGTTTAGAATCTACAGTTATACCCAGGAAAACGTACACAATGTTTAATATTGGGAAGCTTAAAGTGTAGACATTTAGTTTTTTTAGAATTTAGTACTAAGTTATTTGCCGTAAACCACTCATGGGCCCGTTGAAGAGCATCATTTATAATGCGTACATCCTGAGATCCTCTTTTGACTTTAAAAATTAATGACGTGTCATCTGCAAACAGTATTATTTTGGATAGGTGTTCCGCCATGAATGGTAGATCATTAATATAAATTAGAAAGAGGATAGGACCTAGAATTGATCCTTGGGGAACACCTATTCTAACAAGAGACCCTGCTGATCTAGTTCCATTTACTAGTACACTCTGAACTCTATCTGACAAATACGATTTCAATAAGTCCAGAGACTTCCCTTTAATACCATAGTGATTTAGTTTGGTTAGCAGAGTCTGATGGTCAACACAATCAAACGCCTTTGATAAATCACAAAATATGGCTATCGTATCTTTTTTTTCATCAATCATTGTTTGGAATATTATGGGCGCTGTAATTTATCTCGCTCATCTGGAGTTTGGTAACCAAGAGTAAATGTTGATGTCAAAAATGAACCAATTAACCTCTTACCTGTCTCTCGCTATTTTATAAGATTTTCAGGCATTTATTGCCTGCTTAATTACCCAGCAAGTATCAACTTAGGTAAGCGTTCGTGGTTGAAATTTGAAGTTAACCATCCTCTGTCTCCACAGGCCCTGTACGGTGGCGCGCTCTACGGCAGCGCGCTATACAGCAGCTCGCTGTCCCCCTGCGGCTGTCCCCCGCGCCGCTCGCCCTCGCCCCCCGCGGACGTCAAGCGGCCCGTGGCCTACGTGCTCATGAAGTCCGACGAGGAGCCCCCCCAGCACGTCATATGAAGGCCGGTTGCGCTCCCCGCGCGCGCCTGGCCCGCCTGGGAGCGACCCTCAACCTCCATGCAGGAGACGCACGAGAGGGACACCTCGTCTCCCGACAGCGTCTAAGACTGACTTAGTGCAATCAAACTATGGAATGATTTGTGTGTTCTTAATATAAAAAATTTGGAGAATCCCTCCGTTTAAATAAAGGAGACGCGGTACGGAGATATCTCGTCTCCTGATAGCGTCTAAGACTTGACTTACAATTAGTGCAATCAAAAAACTGTTGAGTGCTCGGTGTCTAATGAAGGGGTCGCTATACTTTTAAAAAGAAGACGTAGGGGAGGGACACGTCGTCTCCCGGCAGCGTCTAAGACTGACTTAGTGCAAGAAACTTATAGAGTGCTCGTTGTCATAATGTTAAAAAACTGCTATGTGAAACAACGATTTCCAACAGCGCTTAAAGTGCAATCTTATGAACAGTGCAATGTAAGTATCATTGAATAGATAACATATCATAATATAATTAAGCTAAATGTTAGAAAAGTATATGTCAATTTGTAAAAAGACTTTCAGCAATACTCTGAGCACTGTATATTTAGGGCAATTTCGAAAATCTTCACCAGTGTTTAAATAAATAAATTGTATCATTTATATTTATGGCGATTATAAATTAAAAAATCGAGGAACATATCATATGCTTCACTTTAAGCGAACGTTCTTAAATAAATTAATGCTGGGTTACTTTTATGATGGAATTAGCAATGTGCTGATATTATAAAATTTTATTGACATTTCGAATGAATTCTTAATTCTAGATCTGGTCTTACGTTCGCGTTAAAGTTATCATTTTCTACTTATTAAATATAAACAGAATAAACACAATTTGACGACTTTTTTCCATGTTTATATTATGTTTACATAACGGCCAGTCCAGTTCAATAGATATCATTAGCAAACAGTCAATGTCATGTGTTTGAAGAAGGAATTGTGAACTTATCAACTATATTTTTGAGCTCACTATAAAAGCTGAATTTAAATTTGTATACTATTCTGGCAAAATAGTGCCCGACTATCATGTAAATAATTAAAAATTTACTTTGTCATTTGGTGCAATTTTACTAATTAATTAAGGATCTATTATGATTTTGTAAATACTGTTACTTCTTATTTGTTTGCACAAGGAAATTACAGCAAATCTCTAGAATCTTCTGCTTAAATATGTCGCAGACAACTGGGAAAATTCTGTCTGTGGTTGTTACTCTCTCTGAAGATCGTGATTATCGGAAGTCATATCAGGATAAATTAGGCAGTCAAATGAAAGGCTAGGCCGTTGGCTGCGATACATAGGGCAGCAACTACTGTTTAGCAACTTGTCATAAATAATAACTCGTAAAATAAAGTTTATTCAAAGAAGTAATGTACTGCGACATGTTTGACATTCAATAAAGTGACAGCTAGGTATGTCAATGCTAAACCGATGTCAATTTTGGACGGCGTGCATTGAAAATACTATTTAATTTGTATGAGATAATTAACATCTGGAAACTACTATTTCTTTAAATTGTTAATATTTTTTTTGTTCAGTTTGAAATATAGATTCTACAATCTATATTTCAATTTATTGCTCCTATTACGGGTCACACCCGGTATACAGCCTGTACCAATCTTCCGTCACTTTCTCATTAGTTACCTACTTGCGTGCGAGAGCGACGGATGCTTTATCGGTTATTTATATATGCAACTTTATCACACCTACTCCGTGCGAACGAGATGTGCGACAAGAAATTTCAATAAAATATTCATTCTATCAACGGTTACGTTTATATGGAGTAATCAATAAAAATATGATCTTCGCAGCCTCGAAATCTTATTCGGGAAAATTGAAAGTGCGTATACCAATATAAGACCCGATACCACGTTAAATACAGTGTAAAAAAAACATTTATAAACAAAAAAGTTGCAATTGAAAAAATAAAATAAATAAATTTAGTTTTGCGGTTGAATAGCCACCTTCTTATCATATATTCGTTCACATTTGTAATTGTATTATATACCTACCCACATAATATTATCATCATGGGACTAGTACCGATTCGAACCAAAAGGCTCGTTGTAAATAATAATCTAAATACAAAATTTAAAACACTCCGGACACAAGTCGCTAGCCATCATGAGACCCTCATTAAATGAGTGATATAGAAAATGGTACTTAAACTGAACATAACTACATTTTTTTTAATCGATATTGGCAGAGATCTTGTCACTTGTTCCAATTAAAGCTGATCTGAAACTATTCGTCCAATTTTCACCAAACATAGCTAAGAACCATCTCGACGGAGATGTCTTTCGATTAAAAACCGCACTCAAATCGGTCCATCCGTTTGGGAGCTATGATGCCACAGACAGACACACAGATACACATGTTAAACTTATAACACCCCCTCATTTCGTTGGGGGTAAAATAACATGACACTTGAAGTTAGTTATTAACTATTGTACAATTTTTAGAATAAGTAATTGTTAAATTAATCGTTTTTCTTACGATTCCGTTAAGAGAGCAGAATATGACAATTTATAACATACTTTGTATTAATTTTGTATATTTCAAGTTTCATAATGATTATATTTAGTGCCCACCGATGAATCATATACGTATTAAATAAGTACTTATATTATTGTTTACTTTTACTGTCTATAATATTAATGTTGTGAAATATAATCGTTTATTGTTATTATTTTAATTTTTATGATGGCTTCCAAAGGTAAGACAACATTAAACCTGTCTGTTACGTTTAACGAATTGTTTAAGTTTCCTATGTTTGTATCAGGGTTTAAGTTACTGTAAAAATAAAGCAATAAAAGAATTAAGGCATATTGTATGTTTTTTTTTGCTCACATATTTCTACATAATTTATATTTAATTCATTACGACAACGAATGAAATAATGGATCACATTATTTATTTATAACTGCACATTTAGAATTAAAGCACGTTGCAAAACTTATAGTTTCGTGTAAATCTACGACATAAGTACTTAACTAACATCGCGCGGATGAGCGAGATATCCGAGCGCGACAGCCGCATGAGTGAGCGAGACACAAATATACCGCGCGCCTCTAAGACTCGAGAACAACTCCAGAGAACTGTAAAGGAATTTCATACAAAATTTAAGGCCTAAGCCGGTAAGTAATTGTTAAGTCTGTGTTCATGATCAGGCTAAACAGCTGAATTATATTTTTTGTTGTATTTTTTTTATTTCATTGTATATATTTGAGAAAAGCACTATACATGCCTAGCCATGAAAATTGCCGGCTTCGTATCAATATCTGTCTATACCTACTCACCCGGTAAGCCCTTCTTTGCCGGCGTCTGCTGTAATGTACTATTGCTCAGGGATCAATACCGGTATTCATGAAAACGCTCTAATTTCGCGTTTTTTTTCGAATGTGAAAGGCTTGTGTTATGTAGAATTTCGTTATAGATATAGATCCTTGAAATTAGCCCACTAAAATATAAACATGTGTGATAATGAGCGAAAAACCGGAATATAATAACGTTATTTTGTGCTATTTTGTATGGAGCAAAATAACGGTATCGATCCCTGCTATTGCTCTCCCGAAGTGGATCTTGCCCGTCGATACCTGGACAGCCACTCCAAAATAGGTCGAAATCGAAATTCAAAGTTAGTATCGTTTCATCAAATCAAGTCTAAATTTAAATGAGCGGGACACGTATTTCGAACATCGGAGTATTTATACGTGTGAAATCGGGTTACTTTACCCTTCTTATATGAAATAGTAGATCAAATAACAAATATACGAGTACAATCTGGCCCATTTAGATCGGTCTGTATGGGAAAGTCTTAAGCTACATAAGAAGATCTGTTCTTAGGAACCATGTCATCGATTTTAATAAAAAGAAAAACTGTATTCAGCTCAGGAATCGAACCCGGATGTTTTGAAAAATAAATTAAAGAGTATGAAAACAATGTATTTTATTCATTGTTTTATCTCTCTATCTTAAGACCTACCTACACAAATTGATATCTAAGTAGAAATAATGTTAGTTTTATTTTTCACTTCGTCCGGGTTCGATTCCCGAGCTGAGTAACTACAGGTTTTTTTTAAATTTAATTTATGAATGCTGTTTTTATTTTCATTAAAATCGATGACATGGTTCCTAAGAACAGGTCTTCGTATGTCTTATAGTTTCTGACTTTCCCATACAGACCGATCTAAATGGGCCACCCTGTATATAATGCAAGCGGCTAAAATAAGCCATTATGACATTAAGTGACGAGCGAACGAAGTGAGCGAGGACAAATCCAAGTGACATAATGGCTTTCCTCCCTCCTTACGTCGTCTTCCTCATAGTTGAGGATCGTAAACTCCCTTCGTGTCGTCTTCGTCCCTCCCTTCTGCATCATGTTTTTTTTTCAATTTGAATACGAGTATAAAGAGCTACCGGACGATCGAGACATTTCGGCGGATCTGCTCAGGTTAGTTTGCTTGCGTGTATGCTGGCCGCTACTAAGTTCTTTTTAGGGTTCCGTAGTCAACTAGGAACCCTTATAGTTTCGCCATGTCCGTCTGTCCGTCTGTCCGTCTGTCCGTCCGCGGCTTAGCTCCGTGATGATTAGTGCTAGAAAGCTGAAATTTGGTACCTATGATTATGTGTATGTATCACGCCGACAAAACGGTAAAATAAAACCTAAAAAAAAAATTTTTTTTTCGGGGAACTCTCGAACACCTAAAGTGGGGGTGATGTTTTTTTTTTCGTTTCAACACTAGTGTAAGGGGTGACGTTGAACAGGTCTTTTAAAAATAATAGGTGTCTCCAAACATTATTTTTTGATAAAGTCAGCAGTTTTGTAAATATTCGCTCCGAAAATAAAAAAATAGCGTCCCCCCCTCTAACTGTTCAACCACGGGTCAAAAAATTATAGAAAAATTCATGAACATGAGGCCCTATAAGTACTTTCAATGAAAACCATATTGAACAAAATCGGTCGAGCCGTTTTGAGTTATCGCAAAATTTCATAATTTTCTTAAAAGGACGTATTAAGCTTATTTATTTATTTATTTATTTAAACTTTATTGCACAAAAGAAAAACTTAACGTACAAAAGGCGGACTTAATGCCATGAGGCATTCTCTACCAGTCAACCTTAGGGCAAAGCAGAGAAATTGTAGGCGGTGCATCAGACAACATAATTACATATAATTAAAATACTCATATTAGGTACATACATATACGTATATTATATATATATATAAATAGATACATACATAAATATATACGACGATGAAACAAACCAAGCAGATATACTATGAGACTTCAGTTCTGCCAGCAAAAAACTTCGCACGGCCCTTTTAAATGCCAACTTACTCGGAGCCTGTTTTATTGTGAGAGGAAGACCGTTCCAGAGGCGAGCCACTTGCAAGGAGAAAGAATTAGACATGAAACCAGTACGGTGAAGAGGAATAGAAAGGGCAAGATTGCCGGAAGAGCGAAAATTACGGTTACGAGTGGATTCAACATAGCAGAAAAAGGTTTTCAGGTATTCAGGAGTTTGTGGATCATTGAGTATTGAAAAGAGAGTGCAGAGCATACGAATATTGCGTCGTTGACGGATGGGAAACCAGCCAAGCTGAGAGCGGTAAGAAGAAACGTGATCATACTTTTCAGAGACTGAAAATAAAGCGAATACAATTATTAAGAAGTCGATCCAACTTATCAAGAAGATCCTCATTTAAGTCCGGATAACAAACATCACCATAATCAATTATGGGTAGTAATAGTGCATTTACAAGCAATACCTTAGTTTTGATAGGCAAGAAATTTTTCAGTTTGTTGAGAGCATGAAGCGAGCCAATGACTTTCCGGCTAATTTCACCTACCTGCACCCTCCAGCTCAGTGTGCTATCTAAGTGAACACCTAAGTCCTTAACACTAGAACTAAAAGGAATAGGCGTTCCGTTGAAATTTACAGGAGTTACAGAATCCTGGTCAAGTTTAGCAAGCTGACGAGAGCTGCCAATGATAATAGCCTGACACTTTGAGGGGTTTACAAACAGACCAAATTTCTCAGACCATTGTTGGATGTGTAAGAGATCCAGGTTTAATTTGTTAATTGTGTCAGTAATATCAGCTACTTTACATTGGTCGTAAAGTTGTAAATCGTCAGCATAAAGATGGTAAGAACAGCGAAGACCAGGGGTGATAAAGTTTACAAAAAGAGAAAATAATAAAGGAGAGAGAATTCCTCCTTGAGGTACACCAGTGGCAAGGTCGCACCAATCAGACAAAGCCCGATCTACACGGACTGCCTGCTGGCGCCCACAAAGATATGAAGCAAGCCAGCCAAGAGCAGAAGAAGACACATTAAGATGGCTGAGCAAGGCAAGAAGGATCTCATGGTCAACAGTATTGAAAGCGTTAGAAAAGTCAATGAGAACAAGTACTGTGACCAATTGATCCTCCATGCCCCGCCTAACATCTTCAGTCACTTTGAGAAGTGCAGTACAAGTACTATGGCTGGGACGAAAACCAGACTGAAAGGGGCTCAACAGTTTGAAAGAGTGTATAAAGCTAGAAAGTTGCTTGTGAGCCACCGCTTCAGCAATTTTTGATAAAAAAGGGAGAATTGAAATTGGCCTAAAGTTACTAAGTGATGTGGGGTTGCTAATTTTAGGTAAAGGAATAACGAACGCGCGACGCCAGAGAGAAGGAAAGTCACCATTAAGCAGCGAGGAGTTGATGATATCGGTTATTATGGGAAGCACACAGTCCAGGACTGATACTACCATATAACGCCCAATATCATCACAACCAACAGCTTTCGATTTAATTTTATTGATAATTTTTTTAACATTAGCGTCAGAAGTGGGATAGAAAGAGAAGATATCAGAGACAGCAACGGGCATAGATGAAATATCAGAAAGAGTACTACTCTTAACATGATAATCAATGGAGGCGGAAGTAGAAAAATGTCTGTTTAAATCGTTTAGCGAAAAGGAAGTGCCATCGAAACCGTTACTAGGTTTACCTAGACCAAGCGACTTAACAAACTTCCAGACATCGGCCATCGAAGAAGAGGATACGTTCTGGTGAATGAATCGGCGCTTCGCTGTACGCACCATCTGGTTACATCGGTTACGAGCTGCCTTAAAAATAGTCCAATTGTCGTCAGTACGGTCACGTTTAAAAGTTCTGAAAGCACGGTCCCTCCTTCTCATAGCCATGCGTACGCCCTCAGTGATCCAAGGAGCAGGGGGACGCCGAACTCTAACGGGGTGCAGTGGGGCATGGGTGTCAAATAATAAGTTCACTTCCAGAAGGTAATAAGTAATTACAGTTACTTTGGCGTTTACGACCTTTTTATAGAGCTTGAAATCTTTCTCAACTTAAGTCTATTGTGAAGGATAAGCAACTACGGAACCCTACACTGAGCGTGGCCCGACATGCTCTTGGCCGGTTTTTTAATTTTTATAGTAATTACTAGATGACCCGGTGAACTTCGTATCACTTACCTTTTAATATAAACCATATGTATTTCAGAGTCGGTAACTTTATAATGGCATAATCAGTAGTCTAAGTATCGGTTCCATAGTATGCGAAAAGAGTGAGCAAATCACGCACGTGTGCGTGCATGTGTACATGTCCAGCATAATGTTCATAATTATTTTGCATGTCACATTATATTAGATTATAGACACTTATGTTAACAAATAAGGTACCAGCCTTCTTTTTTTCGGTCTGTATCGACTGCGCCACATTACTAAACGTAATAGTATAGTATAGTAACCTGGCAACACTGACTGTCAGTGTCACTGTCACCGAATTTTCCAAGAAAATATAATTGATATTTCACAACTATTTTTCAAAACTTATAATTGATTTTTAACAATGCATTGTCCCTTTTGTAAAAAGTGGATAGAACGGCAGAACAACAAAAGTACCTGTCCTAGTTGCACAAATAAATTGTTGAGATACGACGAATGTTTCACAATAACCACTGATACGCTCAAGTTTTCAATCAAGTGCGGTCACAATTTGCACCGAATAATACGAATTAATAGGGCTAATGAACAAAAAAGATTGAAACTACAACTGTTAAATTAAAACCGAAATTCGTCTCAACAATGCCATCATCATCATCTGAATAATTTTCAGAACTTAATAAGAACATTGAATAGTCACCCTATGTTGTACAACTAAAAAAAATAAGCCCATTTTAGAATTAAAGATGGTTGATATCACTGCTACACTACACATATCGACACCCATTCCAAAAAGTGACGTCCGCCATCTTGGATTTCAAAATGGATGTCATTTTCATAATAGGAACCCCGAGCAACCTTGCAAATGACACCCATATCGATATTTAAGAAAAAATAATGTCCGCCATCTTGAATTTAAAAAAAGATGTCATTTTCGTAATCGTCACCCGAGGAACCTTGGAGATGACACCAGCGAACGAATAAAACATAGAAGCCTAACTAGCGTCGGAAAATGGCCCCACGGATTTTGTGTCAGTTAAGGCGGGGCGTAAATTTTGTGTCAAACGGCTGTCTAGTTTGCAAATGGCGACGCCGCCGAACAGTTGCATTACGTGAAATAAATTAAGTCTTAAAGTAAGAAAATATGCTGTACTGTTGAGTGAAATGGTGTATTAATCACTCAGGAAAACACAAAAAAAAGATGTTATCAGTTTTCATACGTAAGTAAAGCCTTACACATATTAATTTAATTTATTTTACGGAACAGATTTTGTATAGGGATGGTGTTATGCCATATGACTAATTTATATACGACGTTTGAAAAAAGTAATGCAATCAGTGCCTAGGCTTACAGGAGAGGGCAAGCCCAGGGATATATGTTTTGGTAATTTTTTAGTGTGCAAATCCATTTTATTGCCGCATTACTGTTCAATGTAAAATTTCAATAATACACAGGTCGGGCATGGGTTTTGGGGAAAATATGAGCTTTTTCTGAGCGAAAGTTAGTGCCTACCTTTCCTTCGCCTATTATAAGACCTGCACACTTTAACTCAATACAATCGCACAGAACAACTCCTTCCATTGTTTAAAGCCACAGTAATCACAACAACAAACAAAATCAAAACACAAGCACTGTTTCTCAGCGAACGAATAAAACATAGAACACGAGCTTCATACAAAGTTACAATCAAAAACCGGTGTTTTATTCGTTCGCTGCTGTTTCTAATATTATTAACTACTTTTCGCTCAAACAAACACTAAACTAACTAAACATTTCTAAACAACGTGAAGTTAAATCACCCCTGTTTACGCGCGCGCGCACGAAATTTGCAAGTGGCCGATCCGTATCTAACTTCTAGCCCTGATACATAGGATATTTTCATGTGTTAGAGTAGGCGGTATGAAGCCCGATTGCAAGCCAACGCGTGCGAGGGAGATGACTAGCGGTGACATCGATCGGCGACGAGCGAGCGGCCGGCGCGCGGCGGTGGCGTGCGCGGTCGGAGCGCGGACAAATTTTGAACGACGCGGCGTCGACAAAATTTGAAATTATAAAACACGTCATGGCGCGCCATTTTCTTTAAAGTGTGTACGTTTGTCGTTCACGATTAAGAATGTTTGCAAAGACCGTTCCTAAAAGGCTATGCGTTTTCCGTTAGTCCGGCAGGACAATGTATAAGTACCTAATTATGTTTGATATTTTTCCACTAGAAAGGTTAATTGTATCGACTTTACCTACAGGTAAAATATAAATTATTACAAAAAAGGAGAAATAATAATATATACAGCACGCATTAATAATAATCATTCAAAGTATTAGTAACAACAAGGAACAAACAAAAATTCCTTAAAAATGTTTTTTTTTTTTAGAAAATCGTATGTAATCAATAACCTTAACATTCAAGATTTATAATGAAGTACACAAAAATGACTCTTTATTGCATTAACGATTCACCAATTATGAGTTTTCACTGTCACCGCCATGTTACCATAGACAAATGTCATGCGTTTAGTCGAATCACAGCTGGCCATTCGGAAATTGACGAATCACATTTATTTGTTAAGCGTAACTGAAAACATTTGACTGGCTGTGATTGGTGGACCGGTGCGCATGCGCATTTCGACTATTGGGCCGGTTTTTGATTGTAACTTTGTATGAAGCTCGTGTTCTATGTTTTATTCGTTCGCTGGATGACACCCATATAAATTTTAAAGAAAAAATCATGTCCGCCATCTTGGATTTCAAAATGAATGTCATTTTCGTAATCGGCACCCCGAGGAACCTTGGAGATGACACCCATATTGATTTTAGGAAAAAATAATGTCCGCCATCGTGGATTTCAAAATGGATGTCATTTTCGTAATCGGAACCCCGAGGAACCTTGGAGATGACACCCATATCGATTTTAAAGAAAAAATAATGTCCGTCATCTTGGATTTCAAAATGGATGTCATTTTCGTAATCGGAACCCCGAGGAACCTTGGAGATGACACCCATATTGATTTTAGGAAAAAATAATGTCCGCCATCGTGGATTTCAAAATGGATGTCATTTTCGTAATCGGAACCCCGAGGAACCTTGGAGATGACACCCATATCGATGTTAAGAAAAAATAATGTCCGCCATCTTGGATTTCAAAATGGATGTCATTTTCATAATTGGAACCCCGAGGAACCTTGGAGATGATTCATCGGCCATCTTTGTTCATGTTCATTTCATCTAATGTTTTAATTATTTAATTTTTGTTTTTATTCATGGTTTTATTCTTTATAAAGTGAATATTATTTTAAAACTGACATTGGCAAAAGCCTCCAGCTGCCATTCCTTGATTTTTTAACCTTGGAGATGACACCTATGTCGATTTTTAAGAAAAAATAATGTGCGCCATCTTGGATTTCAAAATGGATGTCATTTTCGCACATTTGATCGACTTCGACGACTACAGTCCGATCAAAAAGAGTAGAAATAAAAACTGGCAATACTGTAGTGTCGTCCCCTTTTTCTTAGATCGATTAGAAAGGAACGATTACAGTTTTGCCACTTTTTAATTTCTACTCTTTTTGGTCGGACTGTATGTTAGGTCGTTTTCTCCTCGGCATGGTTAACAGTTTCAGTTTTTTTTTTTTATTTGTCATTTTTCGTTTATTCTTATACTGATTTAGATCGTGTAAACCAAACTTTACTCTTTCAAGTATATTTCTGAACGCACCGAATACAACAACCATGTGTCATTATAGTATTGTCAATATTTTGCATGTTTAAAATATAAATACGCGATAATCTGACTATTATGCATATATGTTGTCGATTCCAAACCCTTATTTAATCTAGATCTACATGTAATTATTCCAAAAATACCGAACCGACGGGACAAACGTCATATGTTTGACGGGTAAGAACAGTTTGTATTTGTATGGGAAAAGAAAATTGTCGTTTTTACTATTTTCCTCTCATTTTTTCCATATTTTCCCACCGTTTAAACCTTCCCTGGACTTTCACGAATATTTCAAGACCAAAATTAGTCAAATCGGTTCAGCCGTTCTCGAGTTTTAGCGGGAGTAACGAACAGCAATTCATTTTTATTTATATAGATAGATAGATAACATGGTTTCCATTTGAACTCTAGGGCCTAAAAATACCACTTTACACACGTTTTGAATAAAGGAAGTGTAATTATTACATTTCGCATCGTTGTTTCTAAACTGATATTACCTCTTTTTCACCTTAGAATAAATACGTCTAAAACGAGTCTTTTTTGCAACAGATTTGCGAAAGATGAAGCCGCTTTTGGTTTTATGTGTGCGTGTCTACGAACCAATCATAGAGACGTGTTGCTTGTGACATTGACGTTGTTACAGATGCGCACATTGATTAAACTTAGCACGTGGCTAACCAAAACTGTCCTCACTTTCAAGCGCTGAAGGGTTACGTTACGTCGAATAGTGCCGTCCCTCTCGATCTCCTGTCAAAGTATATTTGAGTGAGTGGGACGGCACTATTAGACGGTCGAATTTCGAACATCGGAGTAGCCCTTCAGACTAGGTTTCTAGGCGTATAATTCTTTAATTGTATTCTAAGTTTTTCACGAATAAAAGTAAATTACCTTGACCGCCGGGGAATCACGGCACATACATTTAAATACAATACCAGAGACACCGCAACATGGTAAGTAATATTATTACCTACTCGTTAAGGGCGATTTCACAATTCGTTGTTCATTGTCCTTTTTTATGCTTTTGGGGAAAATTTAGGTTATGCCGTGCCGGCTCAGAATCCTGAGCACTATTGATTCTAAGGAGAGTAAAGTGTCTGCTATTGCCTTTATTTTCAGACATAACTATCTCGTTTACATAACAATTCCACTATTTCCCATCTTTTAAATTTTGTTCTGTCTGTTTGCCCTTCAGCAAAGGCCTCCTCCAGCCTCCTCCATTCATTGCGATCTTGTGCAACTCTGCTCCATGTGTGCCCGGCGACTTGTCTAATGTCCACATCCATCCTTTTTGTGGCCTGCCCGTGCTTCTTTTGCCATCCCTGGGGTACCACTGTGTGACCCTTTTGCTCCACTTATCCTTGCCTCTGGTGATATGGCCTGCCCATTTTCATTAGAGCCTTTTTATATTTATTGGGATGTCTTGGGCTTTCGTTCTGGTCATCCTATCTGCCTTCCGCACATCTAGCATGCTCCTTTCTATGGCTCGTTTATGGACGCATGCTAGTTGGGACTCGGTTATCTTTATCAGGGACCAGGTTTGGATTCCGTACATTAAAACATGTAAGATACTTGTATTGACTCCCACACAAATGTGCTTAAAAAGAAGTGTAAGTGGAACCGCAAAAATTGGGACACCTTTTTTCTCCTTCGATTTGTGACAACGCCCAATTAAATTAATAAATATTCATTTGAACATACAAAGTTCAAATGACATGATTTACATTCAATTAGCATTGCAATTCCAGAGTTTTGCTTTTAGTAGTAACAAAAATTGTGACGGACAACAGACGTTATATTTATCTATCAAAATTTTTTTGAAGAATAAATTTGATTTCCCCACTAGGTATGTTATGTGACATTATTTAGTGGGCATATTATTAGAGTGCACTAAGATATTACAGCAAAGAGCAATGGAGCGAGCATATGCTCGGAGTTTCCTTGCGGGATCGAATGGTTAGGATTAGGATTGCGGGCAGAAATTTAATGATGGCGGCGCAAGACCGATGGTTGTGAAGAACTTTGGGGAGGACTTTGTCCAGCAGTGGACGTCTATCGGCTGATATGATGATGAAGACATTAACAGAGAGTTAAAGAGGACGGAAGAGCTGCCAGTACCACCGTAGCTGTGCAGCGAGGAAATGCTGCCAGCATCTTCGGTTCTGCAGCACCTGCTCTATATAGTTACATCCTCTCATTAATTATGCACCGTTCTTCCCAAAAGTTTCGCGCTCGCTGCGCTCGCGTTTCCATCGCATTAGATATATAATGACATTTATGACTATAAATAAGCCGAAATTCACTTTCTATATTTACGTGCATGGTGAAGCTTCCTATCCTCTAGCACAGAATAAAGACACTACCTCTAGCAAGACTGTACATGTCAACTTGGTCTGCCCCCCCTGGGCCTTCGGCTGGCGACGCCCTTGCTTATTATATTTGAGGGCTGCCCTCGATTTCCCTGCGATCCCAACATCGTGACCATGGGACCACCTCCGCGGTACCTAATTTTGAGAATCGGTCCGCAATTGGCGGAAAAATCGCATTGCGAGCCTCCTTTTTCGAAGTCAGCTAAAATAGTTATTTGTTATGCAAGGCTGCAAAGTTGTTATTTGGCACGAGGGTTGAAATTGAAAGCTGAGCGAGCGAAGGAATCTAAGATTGAACCATGAGCGAAGATTCCAGAGCGTAGCGAGGCTTTCAAGACACGAGAAGCCAAATAATTTTGCAGCCGTGTGGAACACACAACTTTTCACCTCACTACGGCGAGGCAAATGCAAGATGCAAGAAAACAATTAAAAGATAAAAATATTTAATTTGGCTGTCTATTTAATATATCAAATTTAAAACATCAACTCAAATCCAAACCAAATAAATACGAGTGAAGCACACAATATATTAAAAATTAAAAGTAATATTGCCGTAATTTGTAATATCGTCGTGTATAGTCTTTGTGTTTTTCTTAAGCTGTTAGATTTGTATTTGTAACCTGTGAACTACTTGACACATTAGTAATAAAGGGAGAATGGTATTCCTCGGGAGGATTTAGTTGGCGACTCGGAAGTATACAGCACGGTAGCACGTTTGCTTTGGTAGTTGATGGATCCTAGCAAGATTCTTTACGCCAATAGTTTCGGTAAAATTTCAATATGTATAAATATGTACTTTTTCGTTTTAATGCAGGTTTTTAGCATTGAGTAAATACTCCAAATTGGGCTTGACATTCTTGTTTTTGATAATTCTATAAAGTAAAACAACATTATGTATTCTCCACACAACAAATTTACATGATGGTACGTGTAGTTGGAAGTTTTCACAATTCACGTAGGTATACGTGAATTGTGAAAACTTCCAACTTTTTAAATTTTAATTTTATGTCGGGTGTGTTCAGAAATTACACTCTTAAGATAATGAGTGTCCCAACTTTTATTACAAATAAACATTAACATTTGTGTTGTTTTTAATTTATAAACTAGTCGAAATATATAAATGAAACTGAAATACTATGAATATTTATAATTAAACATACGAGGATTCAACATAAAATAAAGTGAAATAAAGTGAAATCAAAAACATAAATAAAAATAAAAACTTAAAAATCAGTAACGACAAATCAGGTTTCTGAACGTGATATTGTATGTGTATTTTTTAAATAAAGATGTATCCAAACGTAACGTAAACAGATAATTTTAGCCGACCTGACCAGATCGCCTTTTATTAGCGTGCGCTGATTGGTTATTCGAAAATTTATCGACTGATGAAATCAGTCACGCGTTGTAGGAGTTTTAAATATCGTCGACCGTAGGTTCAATTGGGGTAAGGGACAAAATACGATTTTTCAGGAGAGGCTGACAAAGTTTTTTTTTTAACTAAATCGTTCATAACTTTTTTTGTAGTGAACCGTTTTTGGGCCTGATTTCATACATAATCTTGTATTTAAGTGTTCTGTTTATCTATGTAGTGCTCGTTTTAATAATTTGGATATTATAGAAAATGACATGTCCCTTACACCAACTTATTTCGCTGCTGATGTCCCTTACAGACAAAGTATTCTGTAGTCTCGTCCTTTACCTTACATTTACCTATTCATTGTATCCACTATATTGATGAAGAAATGGCGTAAGGGACTAGTTGAGATTATGTGTGAAAGAAAAAATAGCGTAAAGGGATCGTTGTAAAAATAAATGAGTACATACCTTTGACGTAAGGCGTATCTTAACACCGGAAATCTTTAAAACATTAATGTAAGAGGTATATAAATGTATTGAAACCGTGTGAGCATTTTTTGTGTGTCCGTTACATGCAATATTTGTATCGTTACAGATAACGTTTCTATCGAGTGGAATAACCCACATTTTAATTTATGTTTTTTTTTAATTATAGGCACATGAATTATTTCTCAGCCTCTATGATCGAATACTGAAATAAACAACCAATGTTATTTATACAGCAAAATTATTAAAAGTTTAGGGCTTGTGTTGAACGATAAAAGTTACAGAATTAAATACAATTCAGAAATAATCATTTTACATTTGTACTTTCTAGGAGTCCTGTTAGACAACATAGTAGTTGCTCACAATTCAGTGCCTCCAGTTAATAAGGGATAACTCAAAAACGGCACTTTTCAGAAGAGACAAACAACTATTTTTCAATAGTAGATATTTAGAACTTGAACTTTTTAAGAATTTTTATACAAGCTATAAGTTTTTTATTTATAAAATGAAAGCCTTATATTTTTATATAAGGCTTTCATTTTAAAAATAAAAAACTAATGTGTTGGCCCTATAAATATGTTTTTTTTGTAGTTATAGCTTTTGTTTGCGAGTATTTAAAGACATAACTCAATTTATTTGCACCAATTTTATCCTTATAAACGACGTGCATAAACAAAAGAATACGACTTGTACCTGTGTGAACGATATGCATAAACGAAACGAAACGACTTATTCTATTATTTATTATGGTATTTATAATTAATTACTACTTTTCAAACTTGAAACTTGTTACCTAAGGAGTCAAATGAGGCTGTATAATCAATATCAACATCAATGTCAGTCAATGAATAGCAAGAGCTCTAGTTAGATCCTTTGATTTCTCAACACTTATCGGTAGAGGAATTCAGATAATGACTATTAAAGTGTGTCATACCTAGGAATGCCTTTTAATTGACAGTGAAAATTTTCCTTTGCAATTCATCAAGTACCGAGACGACTTTAAGAAGTCCAAACTCAGTAGGATTACCTTATAGTTGTCTGTAAAGTTTTACCCATGTCGACTATCCGGCCTCATGTACCTAATTTCAACTCAGCTAGTCCTCGGAAAGTCAATCTAATCTTCGTTGAGATATTTTTAAACATATAATGTGTAAAGTTAATTAAAAACTTTTAATGAAGAACGTGTTATTACCTCCTCCAGTATTCCATTGGTTATTGTTTTTTTCGTCAATCTTAGCCCACTTTTTTAAACTATCCGCTTAACAAAACACTTCACGGGTAGAATAAAATTCACGAGCTGTCGACAAAGAGTCGCCGAACTGACGAATTATACCTAATAACATAAATAGACACTTCTTACATTTCTCGGTGGATTAATTACTAAATTTGAAATTTTCTTACTACTTAATTTATTTGAATACCTTCATTTATCGTGAAAATTTGCATGTAAATAAGTCAAACTACGCTCGTAGTTTCAATGACTTAGTAAAGCCAAAAATTAACATCCAGTTTACACAGATACCCGTATAAACAAAGATTATAAAAGTGATGCTTTTATTTATTTATTTATTTATTATTTATTTATTTATTGAAAAACAGATTACATGACATTACAGTTTACACCAATGCGTCATGAACCGCACAATGTTTATTTCAACGGCGAAACGGCGTGGCCTCGTTGTTCCAACATCTCCGGTGTTAGATTGCTTTTATTGCAACATAACACTTTCTTTAATAACAATAGATTAAAATAATATGAAGTTAGATGTGTTTGTATATAAAGGTAACAGGGATAAGTATTCATTGATTCTCACGAGAAAATTAGCGTAACGGACACGGAATCTTAATATAAATCAGATCAAACCTAAATATCGTCTTAACCAAATTGGTGTAAGGTTCATACTGTTAAAAAAATAAGGTGGCAAATTGGGGTAAGGAGCATTATTTTCTAAGCTCGTGCAATCTTTTTAAGGTATGGGTGTTATTTATTCATGATCCAAAAAAAGCATTAGTGTAAAAGCCAGTTTCATAAGATTGTCTTCAAAAATAAGTCATGTAAAGGTAATTCCTTAATTGGAAAGACCTTTACCTTATTCAAAGTGGATTGGTGGCAGTAGTTACCCTATTTGACGTTGCTTTATTAACATAAAAAACAGATACATGGTTTTTGTGGGTCAGATTTGATTTTGAACCCATAAAAATCAGTAGTGTAAGGAACATTTTTTTCAAGATAGATTTTTTTTATATACACCATTCGATAGAGCGGAAAATTCTGAACAAAACTGTATATTCAACTCATTTTGCGTATTTTGTCCCTTACTCCAATTGAACCTACGGCCGACGATATAATAATTTACATGGACCACAGAGAATCAAAATCATCGTGTTCGAAATTCAAATGACTTTTGCACGCTAGCGGATAAAATAGACTTTTGCACGCAGATTTCGCGCTATAAACGGAGGTTTTCCGAGCGAGTAAGGTGAAAATGTTTTTTGTTTCCAGCCACCATGATGTCGGCGCTAGCGCTAGTACTCGCGCTCGCCATCAGCGCACGCGCAGACTGTGACGCCTGCGTCAACGGCGTGTGTCACTCCCGGCAGACGTTACTGAAGGGCTTCCGCGTGACCGACCAGCTGGCCCTCGACCGCGCCCGCAACGTCCTCTACACGCAGCTCGACGACGACCAGAACATCGCGCTGTATCTCGACAGTCGGGAGATCCGGCTGCTGCACACAATGAGGACCTCCGGCATGGCGGTCGACCAGCAAACGCAAACTTTGTACTTGGGTACAAAAGAAATCGCTTTTATATCTTTTAAGTATTATAAGTATTATCTTGAGAATAACACGACGGAAGCAGTAAGCAGTTTAAACAACCTTGACGATATGAAACCTGATCTAATGTTTTACGGCGACGATAAACTACATTTTATAGACAAAAGCTTGAAAGGCGTGTATTTTTTTAATGTGACGGCTGGAGAGGTCTGGCAAAAACAAAAATTAATAAACTACACAATTAGTGATTTTGTATTAGATAGGAACAGCACAATATTCTTTGTGTCTAATAACACTGTGTATGAGTATCATAATGATGAGTCGAAATGGCAAACACCACCGAAAATGATCATCGAAAAGAACCATGTGCTGTCCGCTGATGCTAACGGTCGCGTATATTTAGGGGATGTAACCCAAAGGGTCATATATAGATATACCAGAACGGGAAAGTTAGAGATATATGCCTCTTATAAGTCCGGCGCTGTGGAGCAGTTTGTGTTCGATGGCTCCAACAATATCGTGTTCCGGGACCCGGACAGCGTGGCGCGGTGGCTGCCGGACGCGTACGCGCGCTGCCAGGTCGAGCCGCCGCACCAGGACTACCTCATCCGGGAACTACCGGTCGAAGAACCATGCATGCAATAAAAATATATCGTCTTCATTTATCCTCTTATGTTGTTCTACCTTTAAAGCTTAATAATAATAAATTTCTGTATCAAAACTATAATTAAATGAGATCATGCATTGAAAAAATAAAACAAACAGCATATTACAGTTATTTTTCTGAATGGTACCTACATATTTTTAAAATATTCCTTAGAATATCCTTCAGGATGAAGATGAACGGAGACCCAAACTTTAATAACTTTAATCCTTCAACCAGAATATCCAACAATGACTTCCCACAATTAAAATAACCTACCAACAATTTATAGAACCTTCTTTACCTAAATATAACACTATTTTATTGCGGCTCCACTCTACTCGCGAAGTTGAGTGACTACGTCAGTGTGGAGAGGAACTTCGGGCCAACTTTGACTCCTCTGGTGTTGCAGGTGTTTATGGGCGACGGTAATCGCTTTCCATCAGGCGATACGTTTGCTCGTTTGCCCCCTATGACATAAAAAAAAAAAAAACTTCGCGAGTAGTGTGTAACCGCAAATTGAAAGAAGATTACAGCTTGAGCAACCGTAATAAAATGATCCACAGAGTATAAGTATTGAATGGAATGACCATTCCTCAACAAGCCGAAACCAAGATTCCTCGCTCGAACCATCAACCAATAGAAATCTAGCACAAAATTGGCGCCATTCGAGCAACGAACCAATAGTAGAGTCGTTTCGTACTAATCACGATCTGTTAGCGGAAATACGACAAAATCAAATCTAGAAATGTTACCAGGACTGATAAATAATAAAATTGAGGGACATTCATCATCATCATCATCATCTCAGCCATAGGACGTCCACTGCTGAACATAGGCCTCCCCTGCATCCAGTGCCTTCCGGCGACCTTTATAAGGTCATCTGTCCATCTTGTAGGTGGACGTCCTACGCTGCGCTTGCTGGTCCGAGGTCTCCACTCGAGGGACTGGGAAGGGACATTAACAAACAAATAATAAAATAGATGTGTATATTTTTTTAAATAATAATATAGTGAGCTAAAGATAATTTGTTATTAATTTTTAAATATAACTTTTAAAATGCTCATTGTGACATTTCAATGACTGTTTATATTTTAATTTTGGTCCTCTTACTACTAGCTCCAAGCAGAGGGCAGTGCATTATTTAAAAGAAAAAGCCCCTCCCTGTATACCTGAAGCGTGCCTAATAAACCCTTGATTAAAATCGATAACTAAATCCATTCTCAGCTAAGATTAAAACTATAATCGAGCACGACATGTGTGAGCCACTCGAGAAGTCAGTGGACTTTAAAAACAGGGGCTGAGCTCAATTATTGCCGAATAAACACTCAGTTGAGCTTCGAGAGGGCGAGAGAGAGACAGAGGCGTTGAGCAGAATTAGTTTTAGGGTAAATAGATTGGATTTTATCTAGACGATAGAACAACATGACCGTCTGTCGTAGTCTTTGTCGTAGAAAAAATACAATGACACCAACTTATTTGTTTAGTTGGGGAATGAAGAAGTATTTAATTACGAACTACGATATACTATTATACAATTCTTGGATTGTATGTATGGGTAGGGGTCCTTATTTCAGGAAAAATCCTAACAGCAATGTAGTGCCGTCTAATGCAGTTTTCGTTGTCACATCACGTAATTTTAACTAATTTTAGTACATAGATATCTGGATATCCAAAGGATACTTTTTACACGAATATGGTAAAGATAAAACTGGCCAAATGCGGGTTGGACTCGCGCACCGAGGGTTCCGTACAAACATCCATCCATCCATCTTGACTGGCCGCATTAAGTTAAGTTTGCACCTGGTATGTACCGTATGTTACGGCGCCGAATAAAAATGAGACGCATAGTTAACACAACCGATCACGTTTGTTGTATGGGAGCCGCACTTAAATATTATTTTTATTCTGTTTTTAATATGTGTTGTTATAGTGACAACAGAAATACACCATCTGTAATAATTTCAACTACCTAGCTCTCACGGTTGATGAGACGCAACCTGGTGACAGGCAGACGGGCTTAGTCAATAGGGTCACATTTTCAAGTCTCGAATAAGATTCCTACAGATCACCTATGAAGATTCCTGAGTAATACACTGAAGGGTATAGACACTTGATAATGGTGACGAAAAATACTTATGATGAATACTTAGCCAATGCTTTCCAGTGTAGTTCAAATTCAAAGCACAGCCGCAATCAAAACAAACATTTGAAAAACGCTTCTCATAAAGATAAAACAATAAAAATCACTTATCAGTGAATTAAAAATTATAAAGCGTCAATAAAAAAACAATAATGACAGTTTATGTATGAAATCGGTCCGCTTAGCGATTAGCGAGGGGGGCCCGGGCGCTAGGGTGACCGCGAGACTCCTAGTTTGTAGGACTGTACCCTTACCATGAGTGTATAGTGACAGTACTCGATAGCGTTTGTGTAAACGATTTTTATGGAGAATTGTAGTTGTACAAAGTAGCCGCTAGAGGCGCTGCACTATTCTCCATACAAATTGTTTATGCTGTTGCTAGCGAGTACAGTGTACGGTCACGTTAACTAAGGGTACAGATCAGCTGTTAGTTTACTTCTAGTGCGGAACATGTCTCGACTGCCTTTGTGACAATATTACACACAAAATTGTATACGCGAAATGTAAACAAGATCCAGACATTTTGTTGCATTGGAATTTAACACTTGTACCTTTTTTTTTCTAACCCGGAGAAATGCATTAAATTGCATACCACTACGTAACATGATCCTCGGGGGTAGAGTCAAATATTACGCATTGGTGATGCGGGGCTCTCTAGTCCTAAGGACTAGCCTACCCACTAAAACTCTGGGATGCTGCCAACCTGTGCCGTGGTGCCATGGGATCGCAAACATGCCACCACGACACCACCGGTACTTTCGGCCTGGGGCGAACCCTCACCCAAAGACACATACTGTAGCATAGCAGTGTACCTTACCCTCACCAACTTCCCCAAGCCCCCAGGAAGCGGGAACCGCCACCGACACACGGTGCTTCGGTCCCACCCTCCTTGCTGAGGGAGGACAAACGCCCCTACCCTTCAGCCGGCCATGGGAGGATAAACGCCCCTACCCCACGTCACACTCCCCACGCGAAGGGAGGACAAACGCCCCTACCCCTCGGCCCGCCACGGGAGGACAGAAGCCCCTACCCCGTGGGTCCCCCAACGCCGACGGGGGTGCAATTCAGCACAAACACCGAAGTGCCCACCCGAGTCATGCCCCGCCGGTCTCCTTCTCGGTCTCCTCCACCGACGGAGGTGAAATCCATCACAAACACCGAAGTGCCCACCCGAGTCATGCCCCGCCGGTCTCCTTCTCGGTCTCCTCCACCGACGGAGGTGAAATCCATCACAAACACCGAAGTGCCCACCCGAGTCATGCTCCGCCGGTCTCCTTCGCCCGTCTTGGCCCGTAGGCCCCCTCCCTGGTGTCTCTTGGCTTCCCCGCGTCCAACCGCAGGTACTGAGCCCCCTCACCACGACAAGGTGGACACCCTCGGGGGGGTTAACACTTGTACCTAACCTAACAGAGTTAGTAAAGAAAAATAAATTAACAGTAATTGGCTTGAAGCTGTATTCGATTTGTATGTAAGTATGTCAATCAATTAACCACTTTTATCTAGACACAGGTTTTCCTCCCATTGTCTGCTGAATCCAGGATGACGTGTTCTGTTTCTGTACCAAAGGATGAAGAGAGCAGAAACTAAGACAGATGGAATAAATAAACTTATAGTGGTCTAAGAGATATGCCGTATGACAGTAGGTATGTACAGTCTGACCAAAAAGAGTAGGAATTAAAAAGTGGCAATACTGTAGTTTCGTATTTATAATCAATCTAAGGAAACGGGGACGACATTACAGTATTGCCATTTTTTAATTTCTACTCTTTTTGGACAGACTGTAAAAGTGTCTTCCGACTACAAAATCCATAAATAAACGCTAAACATCTCCTATACTTTATTATTATATAATTTACTAAATATACAAAACGTGCAAACTTAATACAATCTAGGATGCAAGTAAAACTAGAACCCCTATTTATAGTAATTTATTTGAAGTTATCTTATCACAGATAAAGAAGCTTATTTTAATTATATTAGAAATCAATTTTATTACGTAGAGAACTTAGATACGTCGATTTTGACAACGTGTAACATATTTTGTGAAATAACTTTAAATTTATATTGTATATAAATATAAGAATACAATTACTTTGTGAAGATCAAGAGGCGGCTTTTAATCTTAACCTTTTCTAATATTAGGTAGCAGCTGCTATTGTGTAACTAACAAAATATATGTAAGTCTCTAACATATACATATATAAATACGTTGCTTTAAACCCGTGAAGATTGTTTCTGCTTAATATTATCAATCCACAATTGTCGGTTCACCTTGTTCATTAAAAACACAACATTCACAAAAGCGACAGCCGCAGATATAATGGCCACAAAAACGGTATTCCCTTGATTTGTCTAATTTTTTTTTGTCTAATTTCAGTTTGTCTAACAACTTTTACCATAATGAACATTTTGTCTAAAGTCATTATGTATAATATCATTTCTCATAATTATTATTTTGTCGAAACTCGTTTTGCCTAAATGATCATTTTCATAACTCTTGTTTTGTCGAATATTATTTTATCTAAAACTCACTTTGTCGATTCTTATTTTAACTAATCATTACATAGCCGAATAACGTTTTAACTAAAAAGTTTTTGTCTAATTCTGAATTATCATAATATTAACCTTGTCGATTTTTATTTTGTCTAATCAATACATAGCTGAAAATTAAGCAAAACGAAATTAGGCAAAATGTTGTTAGGCAAAACAATGTACAGTCGCCATCAGATATATCGCAGCATATAAGGCGTTCATAAATATCTGAACATGTACTATAACGCCTACTACTAGCTTGTTTATTCAACTATTAGCGTCAGAATGCTTTCTTCCATGGAAGTATATTCAAATTTAGCAGTTAGTAGGTTAGGTTAAAGATCGAAAACTGTAGGTTAGGTTAGGTTTGTTTTATGACCATGGATAGCGGAGCGAGCGAAGCGAGCGGAGCGTCAGAATGCTTACTTGCATGAAAGTAGGTATATTAAAATTTAGCAGTTAGTAGGTTAGGCTAAACGGATACCCCTTATCTTGCACAATCTCTATTGTCCGAAATACACTTCGCATAATCGTTTTCGCACAATAATTTTTAGCCGAATGATACTATCGCATAATTATATACTCACCACAATTGTTATGTCGCATAATATTCATTTGGCACAAATTTGTATAGCAGAATACTAATATCGCCAACTTTTATTTCGCAGAATTTTATGTAGCACAATATAAGTCCCGCCGAATTTATTGCGGCATAATTGTACCATAGCATACCCACAGAACCGAATCGCTGCCAGAAAACAAAGTTAGGTTAGTTTGAAACTGTGTCCCTCACAGAAACGAAGGCAAGGCAGGTAAGTAAGGCAGGTTCGACTTAGCTTAGGTTAGGTACGACGACGAGCGAAGCGAGGAGGAGTGTTAGGTTGAACTGTGACCCTAACGAGCGCGCGAAGCGAGCGAGTCGCGCAGGTCCGACTTAGCTTACGATTCCTAACATTACCAATTTCACCTTAAGGCAGATCCGACTTGGCTTAGGTTAGGTACGACGACGAGCGAAGCGAGGAGGAGTGTTAGGTTGAACTGCGACCCTAACGAGCGAGCGAAGCGAGCGAACCGCGCAGGTCCGACTTGGCTTACAATTCCTAACATTACCTATTTCACCTTAAGGCAGATCCAACTTGGCTTAGGTTAGGTACGACGACGAGCGAAGCGAGGAGGAGTGTTAGGTTGAACTGTGACCCTAACGAGCGAGCGAAGCGAGCGAGCCGCGCAGGTCCGACTTGGCTTACGATTCCTAACATTACCAATTTCACCTTAAGGCAGATCCGACTTGGCTTAGGTTAGGTACGACGACGAGCGAAGCGAGGAGGAGTGTTAGGTTGAACTGCGACCCTAACGAGCGAGCGAAGCGAGCGAGCCGCGCAGGTCCGACTTGGCTTACAATTCCTAACATTACCTATTTCACCTTAAGGCAGATCCAACTTGGCTTAGGTTAGGTACGACGACGAGCGAAGCGAGGAGGAGTGTTAGGTTGAACTATGACCCTAACGAGCAAGCGAAGCGAGCGAGCCGCGCAGGTCCGACTCAGGCTTACGATTCCTAACATTACCTATTTCACCTTAAGGCAGGTCCGAAAACTGTAGGTTAGGTTAGGTTTGTTTTATGACCATGGATAGCGGAGCGAGCGAAGCGAGCGGAGTGTCAGAATGCTTGCTTGCATGGAAGTATATTGAAATTTAGCAGTTAGTAGGTTAGACTAAACACCGAAAACTGTAGGTTAGGTTAGGTTTGTTTTATGACGATGCAATAATTAAATTAGACAAAATAAGATTATGTAAAATAAGTATTATACGAAACGAATATTAGTCTAAACAAAAATTCGGCAAAACGAAATTAGGCCAAAAAATTGTTAGGCAAAATATGTTTATACGAATTAAAAATGAGGCCAAATAAAATTAGACGAAATAAGATTATGTGAAATGAGTATTATACGAAACGACTTTCACTCAAATGAAAATTAGGCAAAGTGAATAGTTATGCTAAATAATATTAGTTTAAATGAAATTAGGCAAACCGAAATTAGGCAAAAAGTTGTTAGGCAAAACAAGGTACAACCCACAAAAACATACGATGGGCCCATATCCTTCTCCTGTTGTTTTCTAAACAAAAAGAAAAACAAACTAGAGAAATATAATATGAACCCCGACACTATAAAACACAAAGTAGACTTCAGCACATTTATAGTAACAGTCTTCTTTGTTGTGCCATCGGGATTTGGTTTTCACAAGGCATAAAACACTCTTAAATAAATAATGAAAAGTAACAAACTCTCAATAGCAGAAAAGTATGCGAAACGGATTCCTGTTAAATACTTCAATAGGTGAAACAGTGCAGGTACCGTCCACCCGAATATTGCCGATTTCAAATACCTATGTTCAATTTTATTATAAAAAATCTTCACTAAGTCTAAGTACAGCATAAAAGTTGCAATAATCAACCACTGATTGAACGTTAAATGGAAGTACGTAAGAATTTGGATGGACACCTTCAATGTGAAACACAAACATACACAGATTGATCCAGAGAGGAGCATATTCAGAAACACATAGTTGCGGAACAACCGCCACTTGGGTATGAGAATCCATGATACCACTCCGAATGTGAAAGTAGCAGACGACAGGGTGAACACACTGTACCAAAAGATCCTGAAGTAGATCAAGTAATCTTGAAATGGTCGATTGTAGTAGGCAATTTCCGTGTCTGTCGAATTTTCTTGGCTTGGACGATTTGCACTTATATTCATTTTTATTCGTTGTTTTCGTCAGTCAATAGAGAGTTATCTTGTGCTTATAGATGTCTGAATATCTTTAACCGCATTTTTATTCAATATTATGATAGTATTTTGTGTGACTTAAACTGACATTTGTCTATGTTAGTACGAATTGAAGCACAGACTACGCGTAGAAATCTCCAAGCCACTATGATGACTAATAATTTAAGAGGAAAAAGCAAATTATTGTGAAGCATTAACAACATTTCTACAATGGGTTGCGTCACTTGCTTCACTCATCAACCGGCCCTTAGTAGTGCAAAGTCCACGTGTTCCATTTTAACGTGAAACATTGTTCAAAAGCATATTAGTAAATTAATAAATAAAAAAAACATCACAACGCATTGGCATTGCCATCCAGCGAGGTAACGCGGCCAGCCTTATGGGCACCCTACCTAATGGTAGCGACATAGGGGATATATGTACAGTCGCCATCAGACATATCGTAGCATGTAAGGTAATCATAAATATCTGAACACGACTCTTATTGACTGGGCGTTACAGTACATGTTCACATATTTATGAACGCCTTATATGCTGCGATATATCTGATGGCGACTGTACATATAGTTTAAGTTAGGTTTAATCCATACTTAATATTATAAATGCGAAAGTGTGTCTGTCTGTCTGTCTGTCTGTCTGTTACCTCTTCACGCTTAAACCGCTGAACCGACTTAGATGAAATTTGGTATGGAGATAGTTTGAGAACCGGGAAAGGACATAGGATACTTTTCCCGTGGGATGAGCGGGTAAAACCGCGGGACACAGCTAGTTAGGTCATAATTTAAGTTTGTTAAGGTTTAGTAATATACTTTTAATTTTATGTTGTTTTTTCTCTAATAATAAATACTACACCGACATAATATTTAATAAGTACTGAGATTTTTCCTAATTCCTCTTAATTTTTAGGGTTCGTACTTCGTACCCAAAGGTACCCCGTATCTATTTACACAGAAAGCTCCCGTGATTCTCAAACATATTATAATAACGACGTTTACGTGTTTGGTTGGCCGCTGCCGTGACTGATCGGTGCTCCTGATGATGAATCGCGTACCGATTCGAAAAAGTCTAGCAAAATTCGACTTCAATGACGTCAGTAAGCCTGTTTAATTTGGATTTTAATACTTGTAATATACTTACTTTATAGAATCTTGTAGTAGTTCCCCCATGAGACTGTCCCCATTCCCCGCAGCGTGGCTACCCTGTCGCCCCCGATAAACACCCTTTGGCAACTAATTGTCGCGGAGGCGATGGCGATCCACTTTTTATCGCCCATAAATCCACTGATTTACGCCGAGGCGCTTTATTTGCGATTGGCTGTTTGCGGCGGCTTTTATAACTGTTATCGAGAGATTCGTGGAGATAAAAGAATTTAGGGATTTATTGGACTACTGAAGATGTCAGTGTTACAGTTATAAAATACTTAGGTATTAATTTAAAAATTACCGTTTGTGAAGTGTAAAAAAATGTGGTGCTATTATTACTAATAATCCCACAAATATTAAGGCGAATATACTAATTAATATAAGGCCAAATTTTGTAAGTATGTTTGTTACTTCTGGACGCTCAAACGGCGGGACCAATTTTGACGAAATTCCGTATGGGTATACCCTGGATTAACACATAGGCTACTTTTTATCCCGAAAAAAAAATGTACCGCGGGGCATAGCTAGTTAGGTATAAACACGAAAGTTTGTGTGTGAGTGTTATGTTTGTACTTCTTCACCGAAACAATGGGCTAACGAAGCCATGGGCAAAATTTATTCAATTACATTAGGTTATGAAGTAATGGAGTATGTTATTTTTTTTTTTCATTGTTTAGCGTCAAAACAAGTAAATTATTTTTCAAAATTATTTTAATAAGATTGCGGAGGTACCTTCCTACTGAATTTATAAGGGTAGGCTAGTTGACTCATGTTAAGTTGTATTACACTAATGTTTATTTTGAAACCTAAAATATATAAATGTTTCTGTTCATTAAAGTTGAAGATGGCCGAACTTTATCTTGAAATACTTAAAACGCTGTCCGCCATTTTCACCGTTGATAGTGACGTCGCCAATCCAATATAAAAAAAACTTGAAACTTAAAACGTCATTCGTATCGTACATGAATGTATTATTGGTCTTTATTTACGGGATCGCCTACGTCACGCCACAGATAATCTGAAGCCAAAAATGGCGGACGGCGTTTTTGTCTGTTCACTATTTTCAATTAATAAAATTTATCTTTCTAGCTTCATAAAAAATACAATATATATATTTTTAGGGTCCGTAATGTTTCATATAATATCAGATAAACTAACATACACTTGATATACAATCGATTGATATAAAGTTGTTTCATATAATGTTACGTTTCATATAATGGTTTTTTCCTATATTTTGCTTTTCTCTAATTATCGATTGATATAATAGGCCAAATGACATAATTGACAATATGCATAATTATACTTTCGTATAACAAATTTTTCTCATAAATTTGTTTAACATACATACTATTTAGAATAATAGCGTTTTCATATAAATACTGCCTAAAAGTGAAATAGGTAATGTTAGGAATCGTAAGCCAAGTCGGACCTGCGCGGCTCGCTCGCTTCGCTCGCTCGTTAGGGTCGCAGTTCAACCTAACACTCCTCCTCGCTTCGCTCGTCGTCGTACCTAACCTAAGCCAAGTCGGACCTGCCTTATGGTGTAATAGGTAATGTTGGGAATCGTAAGCCAAGTCGGACCTGCGCGGCTAGGTCGCTTCACTCGCTTGTTAGGGTCGCAGTTCAACCGAACACTCCTCCTCGCTTCGCTCGTCGTCGTACCTAACCTAAGCCAAGTCGGACCTGCCTTATGGTGCATTAGGTAATGTTAGGAATCATGAGCCAAGTCGGACCTGCGCGGCTCGCTCGCTTCGCTCGTTCGTTAGGGTCGCAATTCAACCTAACACTCCTCCTCGCTTCGCTCGTCGTCGTACCTAACCTAAGCCAAGTCGGACCTGCCTTAAGGTGATATAGGGGATGACAGCCTAATATATCTAGTCGGAACCACCTTTTTTGGTTATAGTATAATAAGGTGTTTCAGTGGAGTCTCGAGAACAAACTTCTTTTTAACCCTGCCAAGTGCTGTGTGTGTTCATTTGGCCGCTCTCACGATCCTGTGAAGAGACTACATGTCTATCTTCATAGTCTATGGTATCCGTTCCTATGGATACGTTCGAACTGTTATTTTTTCACTGTCACAATTGTCATCAATGTAATATTCAACTACATTTGTTGTCGTGTTATTTATCTAAAATAATACAGCTTAATACTTGCATATTCCTTTTCTTTATTAATCACAAAAACTTAAAATGGTAGCAGAGCGTTAATCATCCATATATTTCTGAAGTGAAGTGTTAAACTCGTGCAACATTCAACGATGCCGAAAACGACATATCACATCGAATCTTTGGATAAAGATAATTATGACACCTGGGCAATTCAAGCCGAAGCAGTGCTAATAAAAAATAAACTATGGAAGTATGTTGACGAACCATTACCTCCATCTGCAAGCGCTGCTGATCTTGACGGCGACAAACAGGCAAAATCAGAACTCATCCTACTTATTGCTCCCTCGCAACTGAAGGATATCAAAAAATGCACGTCTGCCAAAGCCCTATGGGACAAACTGAAGGAGATTCATGCAAGTAAAGGCCCCGCTAGAAAGGCTACTCTCCTAAAGCGGTTAATACTTACCAAACTCGAAGACAACAACGTTCGAGAACACTTGAACAAAGGAGAATGGGCAAAAATATATGGAACCTGGGACCAACCTCCAATAGCAATTAGATATATATCGTTGGAAAGGTATTTTCAATTGGAACAACAATTGTTATGGCAGCTTTGTTGTTACAACTGTCCGTTCGGAGTTATAAGACGAATAAGTTTGAAAAAAAAAATTATACTTACTAAGTATTTTCAAACTCATGTAAGTACTTTGGTCTCGTATATACATTGTTACACTAAGAATACGTTTACTCACTGGCGCGTTGCGACGGTGAACGTCTACCCTCATTTTCACGCACATTGTCAAATGTCGGGTTGCACACAATACTCACTACGTCACTTGCTAAGGGTCTCGTCGTAAGTCGTAAGTCGTTCGTTGGTTTTGTGCGTGAGTTATCGTGTTTTACTTGTTTTCACTTGGACACTGATATGTTATACTCCGCTTGTTTATTGAACTTTTGCTCTTTTAACGAATTCGGCTTGCCCACTGGACTTTTGAATTGCATTTCGATCGGGTAATTGTGATGGAAGCTCATCATAACTGTTTTATGTGTCGGCGAGGACTGCATCGCAGAAGATATCAGCAACACGTTCTGCTATACAATCTCCCACGAGTGCAACCAGAACTTGCTGTTTATATCCAGAAACATGCATTATTGGAGGTGAGTGTGCTTATTTTTATTTTATCTAACGTTAAAAAGTCGAATTAAAATAAAACTAAAATAAGTATTTTTGGTTGTTCAAAATCATATTATTATAAAAACATTATAAAGGCAAACATCTGTTTGGGTGGATGTTTTACAACGTTCTTCATTGTTTAACTAATAACTATCGACATTTCCAGTATCTGACCATATTACTAGCGCTACTATCTCTTTAAGTAAAAAAAAAGCTTAAATCTCGTTATTGTAATGACTTTTCTGCTAATGCCGTCAGACCACCTGATGTAGCACAAATACCAGATCTTCCTGAAGAATCAACATATTCATGTTCAACGTTAGATAAAATAAAAATAAGCACACTCACCTCCAATAATACATGTTGCTGGATATAAACAGCAAGCTCTGGTTGCACTCTTGGGAGATTATCTAGCAGAACGTGTTGCTGATATCTTCTGCGATGCAGTCCTCGCCGACACACAACACAGTTATGTTGAGCTTCCACCACAATTACCAGATCGAAATGCAATTCAAAAGTCCAGTGGGCAAGCCGAATTCGTTAAAAGAACAAAAGTTCAATAAACAAGCGGAGTAAAATATCAGCAAGTGAAAACAAGTGAAACAAACGAAAACTCACGAACAAAACCAACGAACGACTTACGACTTACGACGAGACCCTTAGCAAGTGACGTAGTGAGTGTTGTGTGCAATATTTGACAATGTGCGTGAAAATGAGGGTAGACGTTCACCGTCGCCAGTGAATGAACGTTTTCTTAGTGTAACAATGTATATACGAGACCAAAGTACTTACATGAGTTTGAAAATACTTAGTATAATATTATGTTTTATGTATTTTTTTTCAGATTTATTAGTCTTATAACTCCGAATGGACAGTTGTAACAACAAAGCTGCCATAACAATTGTTGTTCCAATTGAAAATACCTTTCCAACGATATATATCTTATTGCTATTGGAGGGTGGTCCCAGTCTGCCCATTCTCCTTTATGGATACGGTTGATAAGTTATCAGAAATGGACGTAGCTATAAACGACGATTTACTTACTATCCTCATGCTCTACAGCCTATCCTCTGAATTCGAAAACTTTCGTGTAGCTATGGAGTCACGTGACGTTCTACCGAAACCTGAAGAACTCAAAATAAAAATAATTGAAGAGAGCGACGCTTGACATCGGGACGTTGAGGTCAGTCCACATCAACATGAAGATGAAAATGTACTCTACGCATCTTGCAAAATCTGTAAGAAATCGGGACGCAAAATTTTTCAGAAGAAGACGCACAAGATTTGCTCTAACTGCTGGAAGAAAAATAAAGATACAAATTCAAAAAGTTCCTACTATGCTGAAGAGTGCTTCCTCACTTCAAACCAAAATATCCAACAGAACGATTGGGTATTGGACAGCGGCTGCACCTCCCATATGACGTTTCAACGCGAATACTTCAAAAACATGACGGTTGTTTCAAGAAAACTTAATTTTGCTTCGGAACAACACTCTACTGAAATAAAAGGTGAAGGCAGAGTAACACTAAAAAACAAGTCTGGGACAATTAATCTCGAAAACACTGTATGTACCATCACTTTGCAAAAACCTACTATCAGTGCCAAAAATTACTCAACATGGAGCTTCTGTCACTTTCGTTAACGACAAAGCACTTGTACGCAATAAAACCGGACACGTGGTTATGACTGCAGAAAAATCTATGAACAGTGGCCTCTTTTACGTCAAATGGCAAAACGTTGAACGAAATTATTCAGCAACGCCTGAAACTACATCAACAAATTGGAAGAAAGGCTCCCTATTAGAATGGCACAAGAAGCTTGGGCACATGAACGACAAATACCTCCATCTAGCACTCAACAACGAGTCTTTGATTGGATTGAACTTCGATAAAAAAGAGTCTCTGTCAAACTGTGACGCATGCATTCAAGCAAAAATGACACAAGTACCAAGCCCTCCACAAAGAACAACTCCTCGTACTACTGAACGCCTGGAGATTGTTCACAGCGACGTGTGTGGTCCTGTCGCACCGTCCTACGGCAAAAACAGATACTTTGTCACATTTATTGACGACTACAGTAGATATGGACGTGTCTACTTCATGAAGAATAAATCAGAAACACTGAAACACTTCAAAACCTACAAACAAGAGATGGAAAACTTTACTGGAAACAAGATTAAAAACTTACAAACAGATAACGGCACAGAATATGTGAACACTAAATTTAATGCCTATCTACAGGAACATGGGATTGCAAGACGTTTATCCGCGCCCTACACGCCACACCAGAATGGTCTCGCTGAACGTAAAAACCGGACTTTATCAGAGAAAGCAAGAGCGATGCTTATTGACGCTAAGGCACCATTGCATCTATGGGCAGAAGCCATTAACACGGCAAACTATCTCTCCAATAGAAGCGTAAACATTGCCATAGAAAACAAAACACCGTTTTTATAAATAATGACACAAAGGTAAATTAAGAAAGAAAAATTGAATGCGATCTACTGCAATCGAAGTTTTTCTTTCTTAATTTACCTTTGTGTCATTATTTATAAAAATAAAAATGTGGTATTACCACATAAAAAATATGAATCGATAAAAAGATTCTATACAAATATTTAAAACACCGTTTGAGAAATGGGTCGAAAGGAAACCATGTATCCATCATCTCCACACATTTGGGTCAAAAGCATTTGTGCTTCTTAAAGGTCCTGCCAACGGTTCCAAATTTGCACCTAAGGCAATTCCTGGAGTATTTGTCGGATACTCTGATACCAGCAAGGCATACAGGGTGTATGTTCCAAACAAACGCAAGTCACTTATTTCCAAAGACGTAAAGATTCTCCAGACAAACTTCTATTCTGATTCGATTGACAATATAGACAATCTTACTCACTCTGTTTCGATCTCGACTCCAAAAATACAACTGAACGTTGAAGACTCTGAAGAAGAGCAGATTCCAATTCCAAGCGGTCCAGATTCTACACAACAAGTTGCAACTATCGATCAAGAATATGACTCGGATGACAAACAACAAGAATATTACGAAATCCCTGATCATCATGATGATGTTGTCGAACATGACGAACCTGAGGTTTACCCTTGTTTGGTCTAATAATTTTTTGCCTAATTTTGATTTGCCTAATTTCATTTTGTCTAAAATTACTTTGCATATTTATTCAGTTTGCCTAATATTCGTTTAGTCTAAACTAAAGTCATTTCGCTTAATGAATATTTTGCATAATCTTGTTTCGACGAATTTTCACATTGCCTAATTTTTGTATATATGTATAATTTCATTTTATCTATTATTCAACTAATATAATTACATTTCCTATAAACGCTAGTTTGCCTACTACAATTTTTGTAATATTTCAGTTTGCCTAATTTGCACGTGCAGTATATTATTTTACGTTTTTTTATTACCTATTATTTATTAATCAAAGTATACACCTTAAATATATTCAATTCCCTGCAAAACTTAAGGATGGAAAGTGTTTGTACGGAACCCTCGGTGCGCGTTCGGGTCGCAGTTCAACCTAACACTCCTCCTCGCTTCGCTCGTCGTCGTACCTAACCTAAGCCAAGTCGGATCTGCCTTAAGGTGAAATAGGTAATATTAGGAATCGTAAACCAAGTCGGAACTGTGCGGCTCGCTCGCTTCGCTCGCTCGTTTGGGTCGCAGTTCAACCTAACACTCCTCCTCGCTTCGCTCGTCGTCGTACCTAACCTAAGCCAAGTTGGACCTGCCTTAAATGTTATGTTCATAAAATGAGTTTCAACGTGATGGTCGTTAGTTAGAATAACATTCGGCAAAATAATCATTAGTTAAAATAACATTCGGCAATATAATCATTAGTTAAAATAACATTCGGCAATATAATCATTAGTTAAAATAACTTTCGGCAATATAAGAATTAGTTGGACTAATATTAAACAACACAAACTTTATTTGAAGTGATGATTAGACTAAACGAGTTTCGACAAAGTGATCATTTATTGAAACAATAATTATGAAAACTGAAATTAGGCAAACCGTTGGTTATACTAAAAGTTGTTAGGCAAACTGAAATTAGGCAAATAATTTTTAGACAAAACAAGGGAATACCCGAACCTGAACCGGATTTAAATCAAGATGAAAACGATGAACTAAATCAACGTGATAATGACCAACACGGTCAACCCGAATCTGAACTTGAAAACAACGAATTGATTCAACATCAAAATGACGCAGGTCCCCAACCTAAACCTGAATTGGAGCGATATCATTTCAGAAACAGATCAGAGACACAGCGACCACAACGGTATGATGACTTTGTACTGGCTGCTGTAGCTGAAATAGAAAATCTACCGAAAGATCCAGAAACTTACAAAGAAGCAATGGAATCAACTTATAAAGAAAAATGGCTCGAAGCCATGCTGAGCGAGATAAATTCACTGCATGAAAACCAAACATGGGACTTAGTGAATTTGCCTAAAGGCAGAAAAGCATTGCCATGCAAATGGATTTACAAACTCAAAATGAATCCAGACGGATCTGTCGATAAATTTAAAGCAAGGGTAGTTGTTAAAGGTTACTCTCAACAACAAGGCGTGGACTATGATAAAACTTTTAGTCCTGTGGCTCGCCTTAGTACGATACGGGCAATTATAGCAATTGCGGCCAAAGAAAATCTAAAACTACGACAGTTTGATGTGGCAACGGCCTTTCTTAATGGTTCTGTTAAAGAGGAAATCTATGTCAAACAGCCTGAAGGCTTTCACGACGGAACCAATCGTGTCTGCAAACTCAAGCGCAGTTTATATGGACTCAAGCAAGCACCACGATGTTGGAATTCGTGCATAGCCCAATTCCTACAAAATGCCGAATTTCAACAAAGCGAAGCAGATCCTTGCCTATATATAAGAGTTAGAGGCCAGTCCAAAGTCTTAATCGGACTATACGTCGACGATGGACTTGTAGCGTCAAATACGACCGCTGCTGCTGACGAGTTTATTGAGGAACTGAAAGCAAGAGTCAAAATAACTCTTAAATCTGCCTCTTATTTTCTGGGCATGGAAATTAAAACCGAAAATAAAGAAATAGCACTCAGTCAACAGAGTTACACAAAGAAGGTTCTTGGAAAGTTCGGTATGCTGAACTGCAAACCAACACCGACGCCCATAACTAAAGAAAGTATCAACGATACAGAACTTAGTGTCCAAGACACCACAGTTTTTCCATATAGACAGGCCGTTGGAGCTCTTACTTACTTGGCAGTGGGTACAAGACCCGACATAGCATATGCTGTCAGCAAAGCGTCAAGAAACCTAGAGACACCAACACCTAACGACGTCATGCTAGTCAAACGGATCTTCCGTTATCTAAAAGGAACCACAGACAAAGGCCTTGTGTATAAACACACAAAAGACTCACCCAGAAACCTACTCTGTTTTTCTGACTCAGATTTTGCAGGAGATCAACCAACGAGACGATCGACATCTGGGATGGTCTGCTTATTATCAGGAGCTGCTATAAGCTGGAAAAGTCAGAGACAAACGACTGTGTCAATTTCATCCACCGAAGCAGAGATTATCGCTGCTAGCGAAGCTTCCCAAGAAATATTGTGGTTGAATGGCCTATTTAAAGGTTTAACCACCTTGGAGAAACCGGAACTTCACCTGGACAACGAATCGGCTGTAAAGTTATCTCATAATCCAAAATATGCATACCACAAACGTACTAAACATATTAAGCTCAAGCATATTTTTGTACGTGAGTGTGTCACCAACGGCGAACTGCTAGTGAAACAAGTTCCATCCTCAAACCAACTGGCAGATATGCTCACCAAGCCGCTTTTTGGTCCAAGATTGGATGAATTAAGTGGAAAAATTGGATTGAAAAGAATTTTCAAATAGAATTCTCAAATTCTTAAGAGTTCAGAGGGTGTGAAGAGACTACATGTCTATCTTCATAGTCTATGGTATCCGTTCCTATGGATACGTTCGAACTGTTATTTTTTCACTGTCACAATTGTCATCAATGTAATATTCAACTACATTTGTTGTCGTGTTATTTATCTAAAATAATACAGCTTAATACTTGCATATTCCTTTTCTTTATTAATCACAAAAACTTAAAAGATCCCATATATGCTCAATATATGTTGGGGACAGAGCCGATAAATCGTGTCTTCTCCGTAAAAGATCTGGGTGTAGTGTTTGACACGCGGCTCACTTTTCACGAGCATATTTCTTCGCTTGCCACTAGCTGCTTTCGGAGACTGGGTTTTGTGATCCGAAACCTTCGCCACTTTCATGATCCGGTGGCCATAAAAATGGTTTACAATGCCTTAGTAAGGAGTAAGCTGGAGACTTCGTCGATCATATGGAACCCCTATGAATCGACGTATGCCTTACTCCTTGAGAAGGTTCAGAAAGCGTTTTTAAGGTTCCTTTATAAAAAAACATCCGAATTTTATCCGTATCTGTACCCAACAAAGTACCTTCTCGGCTCCCTCGGGTACAACTCCTTGGAGGTCAGGCGGAATTGTCATCTGATGATCTCGGCATGTCAGGCCTTGCGTGGTGAGTCGGACTGTCCCGAGGTGTCTCGACAGCGCGACTTGTTGGCTGTGCCGTCGTCGAGGACCGTGTTGCTCAGGAATTCGCCGTTGCCCCGCGCCCTCTCACTTCTCAATGCGCTCCTGACATCGACACCTGAGTGTGACTTGTTTGCGTGGCGATGGGCGGCAGTGTGTAGTGAATGCCTGAGATTCTGTGAGGCGATGGATAGTAGGTGCTCTACTGTTCCAAATTAAGCTGTTTGTTTAGCTATTATTGTGAACCTTTTATTGTTAATTTAAGTTTTGTGACGCATTGGTTTATAACTGTAATGTCATAAAAATGTTTTTATAAATAAATAAATAAATAATCAACTTATATCTTCTGTAGTTTATAGCATTCACGAATTATATCAAGTAAGTCATTATGATAAATACGTTTTATACCAAGTAATAAATATAGTAAATGTACATTATACTAAAAGTAATTATACCTATAAACCATTATATGAATTGTTACATTAGATCTTTTGAAAATTATCTAAAACAATATTATACCATTCGTTACATTATACAAAGCAATGGTATATCAAACCAAAATAGATTAAGTGAAGTTATATGAAACGACGGGCACCCATATTTTTAGTGCTTTTAAGATAATTATTAACCATTTCAAATATATTTCGAAAATGAGTCAAGTAACCTATTCCTCACAGGCAAAGAGCGTGAGCCCATTCAGCCAACTAAATCAGGGGAGTAATTCGACCAATTTAGAAAGATGATGGAGATCTCTCCATTTCATCGCCATCCGTCACTTTTGACGTGTCCCTATTGGACAAGTGGCGATATCCCTAGAACATCGCAACTTCGGTAATCCGATCGCGCTTAATTTGCGTTTCCTTTGTATGTGACGGCATAAATAACAGGCGCATACTTTAACTTGACCGTGTAGTGCGTGAAATTAGTCAGTTACGTTTCGTTCAAAACAGAAATTCATATGCATGAATGGCATTTTGGACAATCATTATCGCCTTCGTATTTCCAAAATTGAGATGAGATATGCCACTTGAAGCTCATCGCATTTTAATGACAGTTCAAAGGCGATATCACTGTTATCTAATAGAGTTTTCACGTTTTGCGATCTCTCAAGCGGTATTATCGAATTAGCTCCCAGACCATAGACTACACCATCCTCTTTCGCGCTGTCAATGGGCAGGTAAACGGTCCGAATTGCGCCCGGGTGGCATATCGCAAATGACCGTCATCGGAGTCTTGGACATTTACATGAAATTGTTTAGCTGCGAATATGTCACTCCAGTTCTCGTGCGTTCGGCGAGCCGTTATTCGACGAGACATTGTTAGTGCAGGCTACAAGGAGATGTTCGTTTGCAAAAATAGCGGACCTCAATCTGACTTCTGATATATATTGTATAGATCCCAGACATCCTACAAACAAATGTTGCCAACCAGTTTTGTGCCCCCCCCCCCCCCCCCCCCCCCGCGGCAATTAAAAATGGCATACAAATTAAAAAAAAAAATCATCAAGCCATACCGTGTGGGGTATCAAATGGAAGGGCTTATTGAGTAGATCACGAATATATAGCACACTATAACATTTCTTACACTTTCTCTAAGATTTTTTTGAAATTTTACTAAAATGCTCCATTTTCGAGTTAACTTTAAACCACTATAGATTAGATTGAAAACTAAAGAATATATTTTTATAATTATTATTTTTAATAACTAACAATATTCCATTGTTTACGCACCAATAGTTCGTACAGTGAAGAATTGTAAAAACTTGTAACAAAATCAAACTGTTGAGAGTCCGAAATTTTAAGAAATATATTGAAATATCGAAACTCGTCATCTTTGATTGCTCCCCCCGCTCCCCCGTGCAATTTTTTCACTGTACGAACTATTGGTGCGTAAACAATGGACTATTGTTAGTTATTAAAAATAATAGTTATAAAAATATATTCATTAGTTTTCAATCTATAGTGGTTTAAATTTAACTCGAAAATTGAGCATTTTAGTAAAATTTCAAAAAAATCTTAGAGAAAGTGTAAGAAATGTTATAGTGCGATATATTCGTGATTTACTCAATAAGCCCTTCCATTTGATACCCCACACGGCATATAGGTAGCTTGATGACTTTTTTTTAAATATGTATGCCATTTTTAATTGCCGGGGTGGGGGGAGGGGGACCACAAAACTGGTTGGCAACATTTGGATGTCTGGGATCTATACAATATATATCAGTAGTCAGATTGAGGTCCGCAATTTTTGCAAACGGAACTCCACTGAGAGTCCGGTCTATGTGATATCCTCAATTTAGCAGCCATTTATATATTATTTTGCTATTTGAGACGCATTTAACTCGTTTATTGACTCGTTGACATTTTGGAGAAAATATGGCTGAATGTATCATACAAGAAATATAGAAAAAAATCTTTTTTTATTATCCTAATAATATTTTCAGTAAATTTATAATTAACGTTATAAGTTCGTGTCAGTGACGATCTGACGAAGCCATTTCATAGTTAAATCTAGCAACTTAATGATAATAACACCAACGATGTATTCACGTCAAACATATATCTGATGGTTATAGGTTTGTTTTGTAGGTTAAATCCTATTAAAATTATTATTAATAATAGGTATATTTATTTAATATTTATACATCTTAGAGACATGTATAAATACATAATAAAATTTGATAGTAAATAAATATAACTAGACACATATAAGTGGATAATTTTAATAAAACCACTCTTTAATTTGGCGACGCTAATGGGAAAGAGAAACAGCTTCACAAACTCATTTTCCTGTCATCAGCCCCGGGATTAAAGCAGATATTGTGAAAATGATAAAAATTGCCTCGCCGGCCGGCCTAATTGCAATTTACTCACAATTTTCACTTAACTTCTTATATACTTTGTGAAATTTCTTTGGAATAAACGCTTGGATGTAGGTAAAATGTTCAATTCGTCAACTAGACCTACAATTTATAGCATAGATTTTATTTATTTATTCAAATTAGTTACATAGCTTTACAGTAATTAAACCAAGGCACTGTGAACTACAAAATTATATTTAAAAAAAACACAAATCTAGTTTGATTAGTACTTAGATGAAATAGTAAGTTGATCACCATAGCCCGAACAGGTCATAGACCACAAGTTTGTGCGTATTTCCATTAAAAATATCTTAATTCTTGTTTGGCTATGACCTGTCTGGGCTATGGTGATTACATACCTATGGCATGTACGTGAATGTCCCACATCGAAGGCATTCTTTAATATGCGATTAGGGCTTTACGAATTACCGCCTTTAGTTTGTCTGAAGATTTACGTCTTGCCTCAGCCAGGAAGCGCAGCACTATGCATAGAACATAAAACCAGTTTTTCCAAAAAAATCCTTTTAAAGCAATTTTCGACAACATTTCTACTATACTTACTCTTTTTCGTCCCTTAACCACTCAATTTCATTATACATATATGTTTGGAACCTAATACCTACTTATTTATTCTTCTACCATAATAATTGTTTGGAAAATGTGATACACATTCCATGTATTATACTTATTCCAAATTTCATCGGGTTTTCCGAAACGGCGCACCCTTCACAACCTCTGGTTTTTATTAGTCACGTGTCTCATTAAACAAATAACCACATCACCAGTATCACCACGAAAACCTCAAAAGACTTCCTCGTCCGCCGTAAGTTTTCATTGGAATATTAAAACGTGTATAAACTGCAGCCGGGATCGAACCCGAACCCTTTCATTCCGATTCCAGGGCCGTAGCCGCTCGGGGCGTCAAACAAATAATACAAGTTCAGGAATCACTATGATTGAAAGAGGGCACTTATTACGTGTGCTCATAGAGTTAGGTGATTAGACACTTTCTATTGTAAGAATCCTTTATTGAGGCCGAATTCACTTCACTTTGTTCACACAAACAATTACCAATCTGCACTTATGACACCAACATTGGGTCCCATTGTTTGTGAAAACAGCGAAATTAATTCGGCTTCAAAAAGATTTCTACTATCTATGATCTCTTATTTCTATGTATACTCAGGCTTTTGGAAATTCTTATTGTTGTCGGGTAGTAGTAGTGTAGGCTTAAAGAAAGGTCATACCTTCTCTAAGTAGAGAATGATGATGAAATTATTAGATACATTGGAAAGAATTATGCTCGGAATTTCAACTGGAGATCTAATATATAACTTGACAGAGGGCAAAGCACATTCAGCGACGGAAATGGGAGGTGCACTTATCCCCCGTGGCATGCTCGTCCCGACTCACCTTAATTGATTTTTTCCATACATAACAGATTACTTAGGTTGTGACTTTGATAGAAAGTTGAAACTATAATGAAATATTACGTTTCAAATTTCAATTATAAATATAGGAAAATAATTTCCATGAATAAAAAAAAAACAACAATAAACTCAGTCAGACACGTAATAGGCCCCGTACGTCCAAACTCCATCGCGTCCACAATCACCGTCCTGCGGCATGCGGCATGCGCGTCACGTTCGCGCCGCGCGACACAAAGGCGTCAAATTTGCACGTCGCGGCCCGATTACGAGGCACCGGCATTCATCGCATTCAGCCGATGTATACGAAAAATTGCCATTATGCCGCCCCCGCGCGCGGTATGACACCCCGCGTCCGTTCGGAAACGCCTTTGTTGGAAGGAAAAACGTTATTGTCTATGGTATTGTGTTGCGTTTAGTTATGCGTGATTAGGGATGGTTGCGAATATTTTAGGGTAGTAGTTTGACAGATAAAAGATGTATGCTACTGGGGAATATTTAAATGATAATGTTTTGAACCGGTTATGTTCGGAACATTTTTTTAAATCGAGAAATATGAGCAATGTGGTTTATTATTCAAACTTTTTTTAAATACCTATTTCATATAACCGACGATTGGCATATACTACTTATTCAAGAAAAATTAACGATGCCCAAAAAATAATCTATAGGTTTCAGGATTCTAAAATATTATGTTCAGTATTATCAATTGGCCATCTAATATTTTAATTACAAACATGTGATGTGATGCAGTAGTCTCACTAATGCGGCCCTCTGAAACAGCACTTTTATCACTTCTGTCTCTTCCTATGTCGCATATTTTAGGTATTATGATTTTTTCTACACAATCCAGGAATCTGAACGTTTATTTTGTTTTATTTTCTTTATTAGGGCCTTCAACAATAATTATACTTATTACATTTTTTCATACTTTTTCAATTTAAGACTAAATAGGTACTTTATTAGTATTACTTACAGAACCTTCCAATGTTTCCTACATCCTATTAATATGCTGGATTAGTTACTCTATTGTATATGTTGTACTGAATATGACCTGGTTACATTTGACACATGAAAGTTGGCTTAGAAATAATTTCTGGTGATTGCTAACATTCGCAATGTCACAACAAAATGTGTTCATTTTGAATTGAGTTTCCAAAGTCGCAGAAGAAACAGTACCCTTACTATATTACAGTCTGGCAAAAAAGAGTAGAAATTAAAAAGTGGCAATACTGTAGTGCCGTCCCCTTTTCCTTAGATGGATTAGAAAAGGACGTCACTACGGTATTGCCACTTTTTAATTTCTACTTTTTTTTGCCAGACTGTAGTTGACCTGAAGGTACTCGCTCTATTTGTATTGAGAAGATAGCGCCCCTAGTGGTCACTGTAAACTCATGGTAAGGGTACAGTTATAGTCAAAAAACTACAAGCGGTGCCGTTAAATTCCATTTTCGATCGACTTTTATCTCTCATTCAAAAACACTTCAAGTTCACCAACACCTCGAGCAAACCTCTTGTTTGCCCGATAAAGCGCCGCGCCCAAATCGTTTTCATTAAACAAAACACAAAAGGCCAACCAAACACAAGACTACCACCGATAACTTTTATTTGCTGGAGTCTACAATAATCTTTAGAAAGGAAACGGTTGACGATCCGGCGCGATAGTGTCACAAAGAAGCTTATTTCCGCTCAGGCTACGGCTATGAAAAACCACATTAAACTTACCCTTAACAAAAGAAAATCCAGACAATTCTCAACCCTACCCCTTTAGCTTAAGTTTCGTATGTCTCTTTGTGTGCCCGAGCGGTATTTGCCTAGGTGTGTATCGTGAAAATAAAAACTGAACAAATATCTCGATAAGGTTTTGTAAGGGCGCGAGGTCGACATTCAATGACGAGATGAGTAAATATTTGCGGTGGTAATTTAATACCCGTTGTTGTTTCTGCCTACAATACGGTGGCATCTGTGAGGACTGTTTGAATGATTGTGGGTGACCACATCCATTCAAGTGCTCTTGACGCCCCGCGTGTCCTTGAAGGGTCACAACAACGTATACGAATCGAAAGGTCTATCCGTTGAACGGTTTTCTAACTATTTTTTATTGCGGTATTTAGATTATATAACTCGGTCAACTTCGCGAGTAGTGTGCAGCCGCAATTACAAACTCGTATAATATAAAACCTAAACTTTCGTTTATCGGAATCGGAAGTGTACTAAAATTTATAATGACTGTTATTTTTACACGTCCACAGTAAATGGATGAAATGCTATGTGCATTTTGCATAAAATAATAGTTTTAGGCCAAACTGCCTTAGCAAAAACCGACACGGAGCGATAACAGCAGACAATGCCAGCTAGTGTTGGCGACAATGGTTCGTTTGTACCGTTTCTTCCCGTAATTTCGGGGCGATTCCTAATCTCACTGTGGTGGTCAAATGGTAGTGATCATCAACACACTTCCTAATATCGTACTTGCTAGATTTTACCCAGAAATAACCCAAAACCGGGAACAATGGAAGAAGAGTTGGCCTTTGCCCAGCAGTGGGACATCATGGGCTCACAATAATAATAATAGATTTTACTCCTGGTTTTGCACACAATAAAGCCAGGTTTTGCTAAACTATTAAGAATTGTAGACTTTTCTAAAATAAATACTGATTTTAATAATGAAAAATTGTCAAGCGCATTTACTTGAACCAATAAAAACTACTTTTCTAGACCACGAAAGAACCTACAAACTAGATAAAGCATTATTTTTTTGCAACATTTTGTACCAAACTGCCAGTCTACAAACACCATCGGCAACGGAAGACCGGCAAAAACCGACGCGGAGCGATAACAGCAGACAATGCCGGCTAGTGTCGGCGACAATGCTTCGTTTGTGCCGATTCTTCCCGCAATGGCGGCGCAGTAACTCAATGAAGGTTATTTCATTACGAATTGTGGGCGAGTAATTGTCTTGTTTTTGTTGCCATAGACAATTAGCCTAGGAAAATGGGGACTCATTAGTGCTGTAAAAAATTACGCGTGTCGCTTTTATGGCTTTAATGTTAGGGTCTACAGCGGGGCACATTTCTCGGAGAACCGATAGCCGTTTCGCCAGAAAGGTTCTTGAGTAGCGACCGCGATCCGGAAGAATCAGCGTGGGAAGGCCCCCAACAAGGTAGACAGACCTGGATAGGATCGCGGGCAGGAATTGGATGAGGGAGGCGCAGGACCGAACGTTGTGAAGAGCTTTGGGTTAAGCCTTTGTCCAGCAGTGGACGTCTAACGGCTGATATGATGATGATGTTAGGGTCAGATCAATTCGAGTCTTGAGCTTGCATTAGCAGGGTGCTGCAAGACTGTGTATTATTTCATGCGACTATCCCACCGTGCAAGTTTTGTACATATTATAGATTAAATTTGAATAGAATAATATTTGGCAAATATTTATGTAACTTTTGGTTTCATTTAAAATAAATGAGTTTCACAAGGAACTTAGTTTCAACGTAAAGTCTAGTACATATTTTCTCTTTTTGTCTACATAGACTTTCAAGTATTTGGTATGTGTACGTACCAATTAGATTTTTAGCCAGAGGGGAATACTACGAAGCTAAATACAATTTGTAATACTTATAAATAATACGTAGGTATATATGAATAGGTGTTGAAAACATATTTTTTTTTAAATTTCAGCGTTTTAGAAACATATTAGCTAGATCTACAGCTCTCGGCACAGAACTACTAGTCCAAAACTAACGCGAGTGCATAAACTGAAACATTGCAAAAAAGAACGAACGTTTTGAAAGTCCAAAAGCTAACCTCACAAAAACACATTGTCTATGGCATCGCACTAGCCGGCATCCGGAAGTTTCGGGCCGGAAGCCCGGGATATCCAGTTTCGCGCCTTCGACAGTTCTCAATATTTTACTCTTATTTACCGATATTATTTATGTTTCATTCTTCGGAAACCGACCGCTTACCCGCGCCGAATGTGTTTCTGTATTGTGAGCTGTTTGTGTTTTCCGACGGTTGTGTTTGGTTGGAAATATAATCGAATACGATTATTACATTATTTTGTCTTTATTCTTTTTTTTTTAGTTTTTGACACTATTAAAAAAACTTAACACAGCCGGCTGCAGCGGGGCAGAGCTCAAGCTAACCCTAATCAGTGGTACTGATCTTTCATCAAATGATTTTTGGGTTTTTTTCATTAAATAATTTTGTTCTAACAATTCTACGTGTATAAAATTCTGGATTAGGGTTGAGATACCTATATCACTTGTGTTGTTTATAAACATGCATCATCATTATCATGTGTAATAGAGAGAGAGAATGGATAATTAAAAAAATCTTGATTTTTGTTTATAGGTAGAAATAGCCCGCCTCATTCCTAGACAAAAATATCACCCCAGTAAGGTTCCGTAACGATGCCCGATGCCCATCTTTTTTTGTACAACTACAGTTTTTTTTCAGTTCTAGGAATGAAGGGGGTTATTCCTACCTAGAAACGAAAATTCAAGATGTTTTCAAATTTTCATCCATTTCCCATTGGGGGCGTTAAGTATTACGTAACGCTATTTAGGGGGGAAGGGGGTCTCGTAAAACGTTACGATGCGTTACAGGGGCGGGAGGGGGTCTTTCTTACAACACGTTACGTAACATTGTTTCTTTTTTTTTATAAAAAAAATTGGGACTTAAAACGCCCAAGTTGGCAACCCTTGTCGTTTATTTTACGGGGAATCCCTCGATCGTATTGCTCTGGTCGTCATTTTAACCATTTTAACATATCTTTTGTGACTTTTGGGTAAAAATGGTCCCTTTTTGTGTCACTTATGGTGTTACGTAACGTTTAGAGAGCGGGAGGGGGGGTACAGAAAAACGTTACGGCGCGTTACAAGGGGGGGAGGGAGGGTCAAAAATCTTCAAAAATTGCGTTACGTAATACTTGAACGCTCCCTTGGCAGTTTTACTATTCGAAGAAAAATCGGAATAATGACGATGCTTTCTGACAAAAGAAACTTTAAATTTTTGTGTGTTCTGAAATATTCAGAAAATACTTAAAAAAAAATGGGCAAGTGCGAGCCCGTCTCGCGCATGAAGGGTTCCGTACCTATACATATACAGGGTGGAACGAAACGACGTTATTTCCTTTAACTGTGGCATTATACAGGCTTAGAATATTATTTTCTCCAAATAAACTTTATTAATATCTCTCACCGTTTTCCAGTTATAGCATGTTAAACTTTCATACGAAAAAGTGTGTGTGTACAACCCTATTTTAGAGTGCAATGACCTCTTCATAATTATATATAATGACCTCTTCATAATATAATTGACATGATTGATAGACGTTACATCAAAAATGCCGGAATTAAACGCTAGAGGCTATTTGAATTTGCTTCTTTTGTACGCGGAGTGCGATTACAATACTGGAGAGACTTTGCGCCAATACCGGAACAGGTATCCTCCTCCTCACCCAACACACTCTAGTACGATATTACGCGCTCTTGACCGTGTTGGTAACAATCGTCCTATTGTGCCACGAACGGGTCAGGATGACCAGCGCGGAGGACGCGTTATTCAACATGATGTCAGATTGGAAGAGAGAGTGCTGCAGTACTTCGAAGATTATCCGAGGTCAAGTTCAAGACAAGCGGGCCGACATTTTCGTATGACTCATACGAAAATACTCAGAATACTAAAACGTGAGGGCCGTCACCCTTACAAAATACAAAGAGTCCAGGCATTACTACCAAGAGATTGCCCCGTTCGCGAAGCCTATTGCCGGTGGCTACTGCAAAAGGTGTTAGAAGACCGAGACTTCATCAAACACGTAATATGGAGTGATGAAAGCTTGTTCACACGGAACGGTATGTGGAACAGGCATAACGAACACGTGTATGCCGAAGAAAATCCGTTTGCCTACCGTTATTACGGGACACCAGTATCGTTGGTCTGTTAATGTTTGGGCGGCGATACACGGGGATACAATAATAGGCCCTGTATTTCTGCCTCAGAATTTAAACAGACACGGATACATGGCTCTGTTGAGGATAGAGCTCGACGACTATCTGGATGAGTTGACGCTGGCAGAAAGAAGACGCACTTGGTTCCAACAAGATGGAGCACCAGCTCATTCAGTAGTCGAAGTACGTGAAACACTGAATAATGTGTTTGAGGATCGCTGGATCGGCCGATATGGGCCGCACCGTTGGCCTCCTAGGTCTCCAGATCTCACACCCTTGGATTTTTTTCTGTGGGGCACCGTAAAGGACATCGTTTACAAGACTGAGTGTGAGACGGCTGAAGAGATGAGGGAAAGGCTAAGGGTGGCCTTTGAAAGTCTTCGCAGAAGAAATAACCGACACAACATCTTGTCGAGGGTGCATCGCCACACGCGGGCACGAGCAGCGGCGTGTATCGTACGCCACGGCGGTACTTTCGAACACCGGATGTAAATGTAGGTAATTGTAAATACTCCCAAACGTCAAATAATAGTTTAAAAAAACTAGGGTTGTACATACATTAAAAAATAAAATTTTAATCGATTTTCGTTTTTTTATTATTAAAAGAATTTAACTATTGCAGGTCGATTCTACATGAAATACATAGCATTATAGTTTCAGGAATGAACATCGCTTCGTTCCACCCGGTATATAATCTATAACAAGTTTGTTGTATGGGAGCCCCCCTTAAATATTTATTTTATTTTATTTTTAGTATTTGTTGTTATAGCGGCAATAGAAATACATCATCTGCGAAAATTTCAACTGTCTAGCTATCACCTTTCTTGAGATACAGCCTGGTGACAGACGGATGGACGGACGGACGGACGGACAGCGAAGTCTCAGTAATAGGGTCCCGTTTTTACCCTTTGAGTACGGAACCCTAAAAAAACAAATTATTCCAACTAGCCTTACAAAAAAAGAACCAAACCTGTGCATATGTAGTCGCTAAGCTAAGCCGAGCACAAAGCGGCGTCCCTAACTGGGCCCTAATACCTTTTTATTCAGCCGTTCAGCCCAGGCGCCGGTCACAGAGTGGGGTGCCAAGACATGCTGACTCTACCGCGCTGGAAGAGACAAGTGAATGTAATCATCTACTGCTGGTCTAACAGTTTATTTATTAATCATCAAAAAATATATATTTACAATATTAAATTGCCAAGAGGTAAGAAGGGGATAAATACTAAATAATCTACTTCTTCTACTTATTTCGTGTCGAGGTTCCTCAAATATGTGATGCCCAAAAGACAGCGGCGTCGACAGCCCTGACCGTCGCATCCCTCAGGTCAAGGAGCGAGCAGGAATGTGGGCATGCCGGAGCCGGACAAACCAGCAGATGCGCCATCGTTTGTGGTGCTGAGTTACAGACGCATTGAGTTGACTGGTCCCGAAGCAGACCCCATCGGGCCATGCTTTCCCTACAGCGGCCAACCTGGGACCTGAGCCGGTTTAGTGTCCTTCCGATTGGCCATGGTTCGTTTTGGCCAGGCGGTAATTGCTCTATATAATAATCTACTAATTAATACTAAATTAAAAATAAAAGGATTATAAAAAGAACATTCGATAAGTCTCGTTAAAAGGCATCGAATGTCACTGATGTAATCAAGAATGAAACGGCTAAATGCTTTCATTTTCGCTTAATAAAGCCAAACGATACAAAGCGATGCAGGAAAAGTTACATTCAATACGATGCAATATTTCTTTTAGAAGTAAAACGAAAAATTACGAAACATTGCGATAAACAATAATTTTAAATTGGCTATTGACATACCGCAAGTGATATTTTAATATATACAGGTACATTAAGTACTAGCTGTGCCCTGCGGTGTTACCCGCTCATCCCACGGGAACACTACATTTATTCGGGATGATAAGTATCCTATGTCCTTCCCCGGGACTGAAACTGATCTATATACCAAATTTCATCTAAATCGGTTCAGCGGTTTAAGCGTGAAGAGGTAACAGACAGACAGACAGACAGACAGACAGACAGACAGACAGACAGACAGACAGACAGACAGACACACTTTCGCATTTATAATATTAAGTATGGATATCAAGGTAGGTAGTTGCACATAAGAAAACTGTAGCGCCACTGTCCCAGGGTAAAACAGCAACGACTGTATATCATAGTTTCGAATACGTACTCTCGGAATATAATGCTATCGAATGCTCGTTGGCTCGACTGTTACTGAATCGAATATTCGCTAGATCGAAATACTTGTGGCCGAAATATGTACAATCGACAAAACGTAATCTAGAATTATACGGTTTCGATCAGTAGTGTATCGAAAGTTCATTGGCTCGATTGTTATTGTATCGAATATTCGCTAGATCGAAATACTTGTGGCCGAAATATGTACAATCGTCAAAACGTAATCTAGAATTATACGGTTTCGATCAGTAGTGTATCGAAAGTTCATTGGCGCGATTGTCATTGTATCGAATATTCGCTAGATCGAAATACTTGTGGCCAAATAGTATGTACAATTGAGTAGGTAAGTATCTACTCTAAGCTATTAAAATGTCCTCAGAATTTATACTATACAAAAGTTATTGTATGAGCTCTTGAGCTGTAGGCAGATAAAGTAACGTTTGCAGCAGTTCATACGAAATTCTTTGAGTCCGTCAGTTAGATTATCAAAAAATTATTGGACACGTATGTTTTCTTTTGCTAATAATAATAAAACAAAAAATTACAAAGAGAAAGCGTATCAAAGTTCGGGAGTGAGGCTCGTGACGTCACTTCTAAGTAAAAATTGTACATAGAAGTGACGGATAGGGACGATTAGGTAAAAAATGTATAATATTGACGTCGTTTATGTTGTGTATTGGACTTTAATAGTTTCATCTCGTATGACATATATAGTAAATATAAATTAATGAGTAATGAAGAGTTTTATTTAATCATCCTTTTTTTACTTCTAATGATTTTTAGTATTAACGTCACATGGAATCTCCATTTCGTTTATTGTTTCAACGCTTTTCGACCCAGCGAATATTCGATTCAGTAACAGTCGGGCCAGCAAGCATTCGATAGCATGATATTCCGAGAGTACGTATTCGAAACTATGATATACAGTCAACAGCAACTTATCTTATCAGGCTATACAAAGCATCTCCTAAACCACTTGTGGTGTCCCGCCTTTCGCCACTCGATTGTTGACCAGAAATTACTTGTAGGTGCGGGACGAAAAGTTAGTTAGCCGTTTCTACCAATGAGTCGGACTTGGTGTGAGGAGCAACCCCAAAAATAGTAGTCTTTCCTATGATTCCACAAGATTTAGGTATGTTATAGGTGCACACGGTTGAATGCATCGAGCGATCCCGCGACGCTCCAATAGTTCCAATTAAAGGCTGTGCCAGCATTCGTTGGTGGTTTTAGACGGTAGTTCGAAGTCTCGATTAGTCCGTTGTACCCGCTCTCTAGTCCCCCGATTAGGCGGGATCCATAAACGCATTTCCCAACGTTAAAAAAAAGACTCGAAATTCTTACCCAATCCAGTAGCACTATCTCCTCGGCTAGAAAGCCACCGGATATACAACAGGCGGTGCTTTGACGCGATCATCCGATTAGGCCTCCATACGAGTACGCTCATAAGGTCTTTGTGCGTTTTTGTTGCGACAGTTAATCGCGGCGATTGTGGCCCGTCGTGTGGAAAGGCTTTAGCGTCTCAAAGTGAATGGAACAATGCGATATCGGTTCTGATTCGGGTATGCAAATCGTATGAATGCGCCTTTTTAATAGTGAATGTTTGATTGTATCTTTATTAAGGCCTGACCAGAAATATATGAGGATGCGACATATTGCGGAATTTCACTGGAACTAATTTCTTACACTGGCAATGATTTTATTATGGTTTGTCAACAATGTCAATGTCATTCGTGGTGATTTCTTTAAAAGACAATTATTTAAAATTATCCAAAGAAAATGCCGAAAACCATTCACAATTGACAACATTTCATACTCGTATTTATAACAGGTGGAAATTAATATAGAGATCGACAGGGCTTTATGTCATGTACCTTAAAAAAAGTGTGTGTGTCAGCTCCGACGCACGACTGGAGTTTACTCTTCAGGCCAGGCGCGCACCACGATTTTTTTTTAAGTCGCGCGATAATTTTGTCGCAGAAATAAGCGTACTCCTGGGTTTATGAAAATCGTAGTGCGCGCACTCTCATATAAACCCATATCTTGCATTTGTGCGACAAAATTATCGCGCGACTAAAATCGTGGTGCGCGCCTGGCCTTAAGAACGATTATAAAATATAAATATACTCAATACGTTTATTGCACATAATGATTAGTAAATAGTTTAAGTATCACATTATGTACCCTGTTGGGTGCTGCAAACAAGAACGAGAAGGTAGGCACTCACATAATATTAATATACGAGTATAATATACAGCAAAATTACAATATTTTACAAGGAAAATTTACTTCCGATACATTTTTAACAAATTGGAGAGATCATGGGTAGTAACTAAATAAGGAAGCGTGATGTAAAGCGCCCTCGAACGGCTAGTTTAGTTACTACAGTCTGCAGTGCTACGGAAAAAAAACCGTATCTTACTATGAAATCCATACAAAGATACGACCTTTCTACCGTAGTATCGCAATACTTTTCTTTTTTTTTTCTAAATCTATTTATTAAGGAGCTTTGATCATTTTTATGAACATGCCAGCTCCAGCAGGCCTAATACACAACATCATTCATCTAAAAGACATAGATAAATAAAAACATAAACCGTATAAACTTAAAAATAACATGTACACGAAAACAACTAAATTTGTATACACTATTTACATTAAAAAAACTGTATACAAATTTAGCCGATTCCGATAAGGGTTCCGCCTATATTGAATTGAACATTACATTCAAGAAAGATCTGGTATCAGACCTAGCCATTTACATTAGACAAAAACAAACGTACAAAATCACCTTCCTTAAAAAAATCCTTAAATAAATCCAAAATCACCTTAACAACAACTCCAAACAGCGTTTTGAACTTCTCCTCCCAACTTTCGGTAGAAAACAAAATATCCTTCGTCTTCTCAACCAGCCTTTCAAAAGTAATACGTCTCTTCTTCTTGTCCTTATTTTGTCTTTGATCTTCCATATCAGCCCGCTCAATAGTAGGCTGATTGACCAATGGACACTCGGACCTCTTCACATCTGTTACTCTTTTTGACTTCCGCGGCTTACGAACCTCTTGTTGTGGCTCGCTCTCTAATCTGTACTGACTTACTGATCGCTGGCCCTCAGCCTGACAGACAGAATCTTCAGAATCTTTAGATTGTAACGGCTTCGACAAAACAGCATCTCTATATGACTTTCCAAAACTTAAGTCATTCTCAAAAACAGATGGCCCATCCTGACTACAAACATCCGTATCCTTTTTTTCCTTATTTTGCATATATACAACCAAAAAACCCGTTTATATATACATCCCTCAGCAGACATAATCCTGCGAATTTCTTACTCCTTCACAAAAACCGGGCACGACTTATCTAAGGCCATATGGCTGCCTTTACAATTAATGCATCTAAAAATAGTCGTTTCGCAATTGGCATGCTCCCCGCCGCATTTCGGGCAAGTAACTTTAATAGTAGGACAAAACCTGCTCAGATGACCGAACTTCCAACATATTGAACATTGGGTAAACGGGAAAGTGTACTGATTTACCTTAAATCGACAACCGTAGGCATAAACATATGGCGGTAAAGAAGTTCCCTTAAAACACAGACGAATAGCTTCAGCCTTAACCCAACGCCCATCATGATCCAAACGGTTCAGTCTACATATTGACAAAATGTCTTCAGACCCTTCAATATTCTTTAAAAATTCGTCTTCCTCAACCTCCAACTCAACCTGCCTTATAAGTGCAGCATGCCACATTAGACCAATAAGAACGTCTCGTCTCATTGTTAAACTCCTGAGAAGCCAGAAGCTTCTCCGCATCATCCTTAGAGTTAAACTGTATGCGAACTTTACGTGGACCCATAAACTTGACGGACAAAATTCCTTTTATACCCTTAAATTGCAGCAACTTTGCCAAACCAATCTGTTTCGGTAAATCTGCTTTTGACACTATATAAACTTCAAATAGCTTGTCAGGCACACCGTCCGGCTCCATACATTGTAGTCTTTGAGCTGCGTTTTGGCGGTTGCTAAAACCCGCAAGCGTTTAGGTTTCCTGCCTATTGTGATAAAACTATCACTACAACCACAGCTTTCGTCGCTCAGACCACAAGCACGCTTCACCGCTATATGCCGCACATCCGACATGGACTCAGCGTCCGATACAATATCCGATTGACTCGACCCTGCCTTGTTATCAAACTCCACTTCAGATAGCCACGACGGAGCTGCCCGCTGCCCACATTCTAAAAGTGACGTATCACTCACGACACCTCGACTTGACTCACTCATCGCAAAAACAGCGAAAAGGACTCTAAAACTGAATTAACTTATAAATAAAATAAAATTTGATAAAATTTTCAACCGTCGCCTTTGACAACCAAACGTCAATCCTCGCAATACTTATATTTTTGGAACGTATCTGCCGTGCTAACCTACCCTACCCTACCCTGGACTAAAATTTGTTAGGCAACCCATATGCAATATAATTATTGACATATTAAATTAAATATAAAATACATTCCATCAAATAAACATCTCGGTGAAGGTTATTTTATATCGGGATCTTAGTCTATAACGCTTAACGCATAACCTGCTAAATTACGAAGTCGTATTTTTACCCCGATCGTATACTGAGATACGACTTTTTAAATTAGCACGGCAGATACGTTCGATTTTACACCCCATATTTTTCATACCCCGGGCTTATAATATATGAACATCGATTCTTAAGGAGTAAACTCCAAAAAAAAATCTTTGAATTTATTCTTCTGTATTTAAAGAAATATAAGAAAATACATCAAATAACTGCAATCTAAGACAATACGGGCTGAATAGGGTTGTTGTCTAAACCAAAGAGCGAAAACATATTCTAATTCTAATTTTAAAATATGGCTTCCATCAGTTAATGATGATTTCGCCAATTTCAAGTTTGCTCGTAGAGCTTGCCGTTGTTCGGTGAGGTTTTGCTTTTTGTAAAGTGATAGCGATTTACAAAAAACCACGCGGACTACCGGGCCTTGACCCAGGAAGGGCTATGAACGCTTCAAGTTGAATTCTTCATTAGCTATTCACTCATACGTTAGATCACTGCACAATACGCTATCAATACTACACATTGAACAACAAAAATGAATAAATAATGAACAACGCAACTTAAACGCATGCGGCCATCTTGAGACACGAACCGGAAGCCAGCGAAAACATATATATTTTATTTTATTTGACGTTGACAGATGACAGATGCATACCGAGTTTTATTAAGTTTTTTTTTTTTTAATAAGAAAACCATAGATATAGTATAGTAGTTATAGATTTGCCACAGAGCGACCAGGCGTAAGAGAAAGACATATAATGACGTCAAAATCTCGGGTTGCCATGGTCGCAAAAAAAAAACCCCCATAAAAAGTGGTTAGAGAGAAACGTTCCAAGTACTCAAATTCACAACATTTATTTTTTTTTACTCATTTTCCAATAACATCAATTATAGGATAAAAAAATTATGTATTCCCTTTTTATATTTTTGAAAATATGTATTCCAATTAACGATTAAAAATCTACTTGTTCCTCATTTTAAAAGACCATAGGCGAAAGGTAATTGGTCACAGCGCAGTAAATCATAAGTCGGACTATTACTAAGGCGGATTTAGTATAAAAATTGTAGCGCTGTTCTTTTATAGGCTATGACTGTCAATTTTCCACAAGGTGTCGTCATTTGAGTGCTGATTGATTTGAGTCTTAGACGACGCTGCTTTCACCTTTATATTTAGTATTTTCAAAACTAGTCCGTATAATCAAATAAAAATAATATACTTGGGTTCTCTGATAATAAAAATAATTAAATTAGTTTAAACTTTAAATAATATTATGTATTTACAACAATTGTTTCTAAACAAATTTTTTGATTTGCTCTTGAATACTGTAGAATTTTTCTGGCCAGTACTAAAAAAATAGGATGAAACTTCTTTTTTCTTCTATTCTACTCAGGATACTTTTAATCCATCGTGACAGTCCACGTTCGTGGACGCACCGCCTTATTGGGACATTCTGTAACAAAGCAAAATTAAATAGTAAAATTGTAAATGACATAAGTAGATAGGATATCACCAATACTAGTTGCTAAAAAAAACAAATTTTTCTCAGGCCTAGCTATTAATTTTTTACACGGTTCTTTCTCTGTCGGAATCGGAGGACTGAAAATATCAATTTGCTATAGATTCCCCAAATATGGGGGTAATTTTTATTTTATAACTAGGCATCCCCAAATTGGATTATAAACCGACTGATTTATTTAGACGTCTATGTTAGCTGGCTTCCATCGTAGATTTATGCTACGCAATTTGAGCGATTTGCAATATTGACATGTCAAAATGCTCAGAGTTATTTTGAAAATAATTTACAGATTTTTCCTATTTTATCAAGTTTTTTCATGATATAACTAATGATTTAACTTTGTAACTTGATTCTTGTGAGATTTGAGAAAGAAATAGGTGATCAAAACACAAAGAAACTTGTACTTACGCATGAAATGTAAAATCCGCTTATTTTTGTTAACTGTTGCTTTTCTAACCAAGCACTGAACACCCCACCATTTTTGAGGCTACACAAAAACACTCCACATCCGTTAATATGTCAATTATCTGGTAATAACAATTATTAAATACACAAAATCTTCTATTTCTATACCGCTTTTGATCCTACCTGATTTGTTTTGCTTCGAATTTGAAGTGTGCCAATAACCCGACCATGAAAAAATGCTCGGTCGCTGATAAAGACAAAACATGGCACTCTTTTCTATTTCTTCTTTTAGGAATCGCAATAAGGCTATCTTTATCTATCAAAGCGTGTCAGACCCTTGAAGAAAACCGACTAAAGTAACCGTTCCATTAAGTTCTGGTTTTGGTGTTGCCACATTTTAAAATGAGTATGTTTTTATAAATTAATAATAAAATAAATAATCGTCTCAGAAAATAAATAAAAACAGAGATTACTTCATCTTTTTAAGCAGAATTCAGAAAAGTAATAAAATGATAGTCTTAAAAATATGAAATGTTGTCAATTGTGAACGTAAGATTATAAATAATGTGTACATGTGATTACTACATGAAAAACAGCCAGGAAGAGAATGCATTCCATTAAATGATATTAGGAGGTTAACATAGTGGAATTGACAGGTATTTAAAAGTAATGTCATTATAGTGGGTTGTGATTGGTTGCAAAATTGTTGCCATGTAAATCTTATAAATTGCGCCCTCTTGACAATCCTCATATATTTCTGGTCAGGCTTTACAGGTTTTTTGTAGTCAATGTTGATGGAGTTTGGAACGAGGGATAGGAGTGGGGAAAAATTTAGAAGCAATTTTCATTTTGCGAATAGTCCGAGTGCAAAATGTTTCTGCTACTTATTGTAAGGAATAAACGATAAATATGCCCTACAAGGTTTGTTAAATGCACTATTCATGATTGTGATGACAGTGATCAACGGAAGTGGAGATGGGCAGATGCGGATGGCACGTATCCAGAATGGATCATAGAAAGTGGACCAGAAGGATGCTGAATGGCGACCATGGAAAAACTCTCCAGAAAGGTCCCCCAATGAGATGGGTAGACAATATAACGCGAGTAGCCGGAACAAACTAGATGGGAGTGGCTTAAGATAGGAAAAGATTGAAATATTTGGAAGAGGCCTACGTCCGAAGACGGACAACCTAAAAGATGTAATGGATAGATGGAGATTCATAATTTACCACTAAACATCATATTTTTGGAACATGTTGTTATAAGTTCCCTGACCGAAACTGTTAAACATGTGAAATTAATAAAAAATAAAATTCTTCCATTTTTTGTGAAAAAAATAAAGGCAAAAAGTATAAAAAAGCATTCCTTACTTTACTGAAATGCTACAAATCAATATTTCCAAAGGTCGACTCCACTGCTATCAGCAAATTACAATCTGTGCTCACAATGTATTTAAAAGCAAGTTAACATTATTTACAACAAAATGAAACGCTGCAACATCGTAAAAACAATTTTCTTGGCAGTGGCCCCGTCTTTTTTGTCCGCCGCAGCCACCCCTCTGTTTCGGCCATATTGATTTCTTTCATTTCTTTTTCTGCCCACAACCAACCTAACCATTTTTATTCCTATTTGTCCATTCACAAAGCGGTCTATCCAAATTTCATTTGGATAAAACTCCTACGTGAGCGGTTTATACGCCAAACCCTGATGAGAGCGGGATTTTTATTTAAATTCCACAAATTGAAATCTTGGCCCCATTCCGCATATTCACGACTACAAATCTATCAGCCTAGAACTCCAATTTAGAACATAAATTCAATACCAAGTGCTTATTAACTACTTAACTAAATTATATTTTACTTTGAGAATCATTTTAAAACTTTTGTTTAAAAGAATATATGTTTTTCTGTTGTTAAAACTAAACACCGTAAATTTCCAGCTGAATGGTGAAAGTCATTTACACTTAAAACAAAACGGCATTATCTATGCCCCATTCGCTGGCCGGAACCGCAGGGGAGCGCGCGAGATTTGAAATTGGAACCAAATAGGCGTTAAATGGCGGCGTGCGCTGTCATAACGTCATTTGGCGTTCATCAGGAAGACAGCATCCCGGTTGGTGCAGGTTTTATTAGCGTAAGAAATGGCGCGCACACTGGCCCGGAAATTGAGATTTGCATGAGGAAAACCGTGGACTGATTGCATTTTGTGCACCGCCTAATTCTACGGTCTATGGTTGCCCGGCGCTCGGCAATACCACGGCAAATTGTATGCGATATTCGACTTGATTGCGAGATTTGAGCTACAGCTAGGACTAGGAGCTAAAGGACTAGCTAGGCTTGTGTAACAGCGTTAGCTTAAATTAACCTGCAAGATAAATTACTTGAAACTCTTCCAGGCAGGTGGTATGGTACATTAGAAACTTTGACTGAGTAAGTTTAAATGTGAAACATCGACGTCAGAAATAATTTGGTAAAGGTGGAAAAATAAATTCTAAGTTCTTTATGAGATATTGCTTTTTCAGTTTACAAAACTTTTCTTGAACTAATTTAACAGTTTATTACTGGGTTTACCCATTTAGGTCTTGGAAATGTCGACGGTATTTACGCAAAACAGCAAAAGGTACGGAATATTGATAAATGTCTACCCAAAAAGTTCGTTGACAGGTAGAGGTATTAAGTGATCAATAAAAATAAATATTGTAAAGTACCTACGAATACTAGACTTCCAAAAGTATGAATAAAAACACGATAATTTTAGAAATGAAAGTACAGTCATCCCCGAGCCAATAAAACTGCCTCAAGCAATCAGCCGCAGCTATAAAGATCTCATTACGCTCAGCATAAAACGGCGCCGCGCGCTTTCTTCTAAATTTCATTCCGATTGAATTGATTCATTCGCGTGGTTTTATTATGTGGAACGTTTTTTCTCAGGTACTGTTACCGTTAGAGCACAGATTCGAGAAAATACGATCACTTACGTTGGCAGGACTTCAGTACTCTTTGTCTTATACACGCCTTCATCCGAGTCCGAGTTGTCAAGCCGTTTGGAGATTCATCACAGACTAACTGCGCCTCGCGGTTTTACCCACTCATCTCACGGGAACACTACATTTTTCAGGATAAAAAGTAGCCTATGGGTTAATCCAGGGTGTCAGCTACCTTCATACGAAAATTTATCAAAATTGGTCCAGACGTTTGAGCGTGAAGAAGTAACAAAGATTCACATAAACACACTCAAAAACTTTCGCTTCCTTAATTTTCAGTCCTTCAATCAAAGTGCAATCTATAAGTAAAGTGCAAGCAATTTAGAAATTAAATCAGATTCTACAAATTTTTACGCTTTCCAGATTGTATGTTACAGGTTGAATATAACAATTTCATTAAGATAAGATACGATAGATAAGATATCTACGTTAAAACCTTAATGACCCCACAACATATCGGCGGGAGGTGCTGTAAAGGCTGGAGCGCCTGAACAAACTAATTTACTCGCAGTGTGCGATATGCCTCCGGGCAGCAGGGTTCCGTGGTACAGAGATCGGAGGTTTCTCAATAAACAGGCAATACTAGTTAATAGATAGAGTCCAGTCCCTTCACTATTTAAGAAGCACAATTTCTTTTCTTGCGTTGGGGGTTAAAAAGAGTATCAAATTAATGCTGCTATATCTGATAATTTGCATTTTCAGTTTTTGAAATGCATACTAACCATGTAGGCCGCATGAATAACTAGGTATAGTCAAAGCTTTTTAAAACTAAGTCAACTCGATGATTTTGTCAATATGTCAGTCAGTTCTCATATATTTAGAGTTTATAGAAGTTTTAAATAGGATAGAAGAAAAAAACAAATAATAATAAATAACATTCAGGTCTACGTGGAGCGAGGGTAGCGAAGTGGCTAACGCGCTGGACCGGTAATCCAGAGGTACCGGGTTCGATTCCCGGTCCCTTCCACCAGGTAGCTCCTTTTTCAATTTTTCTTTAAGCTTTGATCTTTGTATTCATGGTTTAAATAAAAATTGTGGTGTACCCACATTAAAAAAATGAGACATTACATGTTTCATAAATTTATAAAAAACTAAAAGCGCCCTCTCTCGCTTGCTCGTTCACCGCTGTAAAGTGGTGCGGTAAGATGTGAATATTAACTTATTCACATAGAGGTCGCTAAGGTGTAAAATCCTTTCAAATAAACAATGCAAAGATCAACACACAAAGCATAAGGAAAAATTCGTCAGGTCTACGTGGAGCGAGGGTAGCGAAGTGGCTAACGCGCTGGACCGGTAATCCAGAGGTACCGGGTTCGATTCCCGGTCCCTTCCACCAGGTAGCTCCTTTTTCAATTTTTCTTTAAGCTTTGATCTTTGTATTCATTGTTTAAATAAAAATTGTGGTGTACCCACATTAAAAAAAATGAGACATTACATGTTTCATAGATTTATAATAAATAACATCATAGAAGAAAAACATTATAGTAACTAGAGTAAACCAAAAATAAATTACTTTGAGCAGATAAAGGAGAAGATTTAGGTTACAGGTAGTTAAAGATAAACAGCGTGATAAAAGATGAATTTGAGATTGAAAATGGTGATCTGCAAGTGTTACCGTCCTCTCGCGCCTGCGTTAACACTATTTCTTATTTTTTTTACCTGTAAAACAAGCTTTAAGCTCCGTTTCAAGCGTAATAACCACACGACAAACAGATATTCTCTTATATATAAGAGCATGAATTTAAAATAAATCATAAAACAAAATGGATTTATTCTTTATTCTGTAGGCAAGTACAACCCCAGACATAGAGGGCCAGAGCCCCTATTAGGCACTTGGCATTAGAGCCCACCTCCCGTATCACAAACCGGTTTTCAGATAAATAAAAAGTATTTAGTAGTATTTTAAGTGATAAATAAGGAGAACATAAGTATGTCCTGCTTCTGGGACTGGGGCCCCAGACTGGCTGGGCCCCTGGCCACTCAATTGCTTTTGATAACTACGGCTACCTGTCATCTCTCTTATTTTATTATTATATACTTCATTTATTTCATTTATTCATTTAATTATGTACAATGTAAGTTTACAGCATACATGACACCAAAGCACTTACACGATAAATTATTACATAAAAAGAAAACAATACATGTCAAAGAGAAAGGATCATTCAAATAATACAATATTTTAAAATTTATAGATAACAATTAATTCACCTTATCTAGGAACTGCTTAGCAATACAGCACAATTGAGCAAAGCGATCAGCAAATATATCAGCATCGCCGTGCTGGGTGAGCATCAGGTATAGCAACGATATTGCGCGTGCGGTAGGAGCGTGTCGAGCGCGCGTGGCACGTGCGAGCGGACACACGCTGCAGCAGGCCTGGCCGGCGGCGTGGCGCCACCGCCACGCAATCTAAGTCTTGAGGGACCCTCGTCGGAACCACCAAACCTATCTTTTCCAGCACAGTCGGGCTGTCCACTCTGTGATGGACAATAGACAGGTAGTGGACTAACAATAACAATTTCCTCCTCATCCGTAGCGTGTCTAGCCCCACCATCCCGGTGACAAACAATGAAGGGTACAAGTACGGGTAATACCCATAGGCCTTGCAGTACAACCAACGGGCGAATTTACGCTGTACTCTTTCCACCAACACAGAATATTTATCCTCGTAGGGATCCCAAATAACAGCGCCATACTCCAACCTACTACGGATATAGGCATTGTACAAAACCACAGAAACTCCGACATGGAACTGTTTCGATGCCCTCATGACAAAACCCAAAGCTTTGCTAGCCTGTTTACAAATATTTGTTACGTGTTTATGGAAATCTAATTTATTATCTAAAACTAAACCTAGGTCACGGATTTCGTCAGCCCTTTCCAAACTAGCATTCCCCAGGCAGTAATCGGCAAAAAGTGGTGAGCGCTTACGTGAGAAAGTTATGACCTTGCATTTTGCTGCATTAAAAGGCAGACGATTTGCAACACTCCACTGAGCTGCAGCATTGATATCGCTCTTCAACGCAGCGCTGTCAGCCACACTGCTCACGCCGAGCAACAACTTTAGGTCGTCTGCAAAAAGCAAACACTCAGCCGAGCGAATTGCATCAGGCAAATCATTTATCATCAAGAGAAACAATGTAGGCCCCAGAGTACTGCCCTGACTCACCCCAGACAGCGTGCAGTAATCATTGGACTCGAAGCCACCTACCCTGACGTATTGCTGTCGATCACTCAAGTAACTGGCAAAGAAACTTAATAGCTTTGACGTGAAGCCCAGTAATGCGAGCTTCCCCAGCAAGATGTCGTTGTCGACCAGGTCGAATGCTTTCCGAAAGTCAAAATACGCAGCCTCGACCTGGCGCCCAGTATCCATTTCTTTGCAGACGTAATCAGCGAGGGCAATTAGATTTGTAGTGGTAGATCGGGCTTTACGAAAACCGTGCTGGCTGGGGTGCAAACGCTCAGATACCTGTTGACTTATGTGTCGATTAAGGGTCATCTCAAATATTTTACCAAAAACAGATAGAACTGCTATGGGTCTATAAGAAGTGACGTCCACATTTGATCCTCCCTTAGGAACTGGCGTCACTCTAGATTTTTTCCAACGACTAGGATAGATGGATTCTTTGAGCGAGAGATTAAAGACGTACAACAAGGGAGTCACCAAAACGGAAGCACAATCTTTGGCCAAAAATACCGGGACACCATCAGGCCCTCCAGAGGACCGCGGTTTGAGTTTTCGCATAGCCGCTCTAAAGTCAACCTCATTTATGGAAGGGATCGAGACCGATCGAGAGTCACCAGAGGAGTGGGCCACGCGCTCCGCAGCTTCAGGATCCAAGCGCGGCCTGTCCTGCTGGAACACTGAGCTAAAATACTTAGCAAAGGGCATCCGCCGCGTCTTGCCCGCTCACACTATGGCCCTCGAAAATAAAAGATTTATCTCGGTGCTGCCTTTCACTTTTTTTATCTTTTATATATTCCCAAAACTTTACCGGGCAAGTGATAATACTGTTTTGCACTGTTTGTATGTACTGTTTATAAGCTTTACTAATTAAGCTTTTAACATGTGTTCTGTAATACTTAAACATTTGTTTATTGTAATCCTTTTGCTCTTGTTTAAACCTTTTCAAATGAAAATATTTTAATTTGATATTACTAATTATTTCGGCTGTGTACCATTTCGGATAAACGTATTTGGAATCGACTCTACAACGGTTTCTTAAAGGAACGAATTGGCCAATACAGGAGTAAAGTTTCTCATAAAGGATCTCAGTAGCACTGTCAACTTCAGTAGCAACCAGGAGATCAGTCCAATCAATAGCAGCCAAGGCCGGATAGAGCTCCTCATAGTTAGCCTTACGCCAGTCCTAGTCCGGACAGCACGCGCTGTGCGGGCGCGGAGGCGTCGGCGGCGGCGGCGGCGGCCCACACGGCCACGACACCGACACGTCAAGAGGCGGGTGGTACGCATCCATTGGCACTAGCAGCTCAGGACTACTAAATACAGTTAGCTTATTACCGTCAAGATCACTCAGCACGAGGTCTAAAATACCCCCATGGCTATTTTTGATGTTATTATATTGATTTAAATCACAAAAATTACAAAATATGTCAAAGCTAGCTTTTACTTTAGAATTACATGAATTAAGGTTGAAGTCACCGAGCAGTAAAAGATTTAAGTCAGGATATTTACACACAGCATTCTCAATACAAGAGAGTACACTCATATACTGCTCCTCATTATAGCATGGAGGTAGATACACAACACAACATAGAAATTTCAAATTCTTATGAGTAATTATTGCAAATAACAATTCTTTATCCGGCGTAAGGCCGTCAATATCCTGGAGTACACGTATCGAGTAGCACTCACGTGCGGCCAGCAACACTCCGCCCCAGCCAGCGTCCCCCGCGCGGTCCCTGCGCGCCACAGCCCACCCACTGGGGAATAGCTCACCGTCGCACACGGAGCTAGTCAAAAAAGTTTCAGTCAGGACTATTATGTCAAAATTGCATTGGCTTACATTTTTGTGAAACGTATCTGTTTTAGACCGCAAACCACGTACATTTTGGTAGTAGAAACGTAAAGTTCTAAGCTGGGGAAGAGCCGCTGACGCGCCCCTCCCTGTGGCCTCCACGAAAGTTCTGCCGCCACGGTTTTATACAGATGTCTTCAGCTCAGTTATTAGGAGACAGTACTAACTCACTGAACTTACTTGGCACTCCAAGCTTAAACGAGGAATAGTTAAATAGAGTCCAACTCAAAATTCGAAGCATAGGCCTAGGGGTAAATACGGCACTGGGTAAGTACGTCGCAAGAACACTTTTACGTGTGAGAATCTACCGGCATTTTGGTCCTGAAACCACTGTTGAGAAGAAACGCCGGAAGAAACTGAACATGAACCTATAAGCCGTACGACCGGCTCACGCTTGTCCCCGCAGTCCTTAATTTCTTTCTAACGCCAGCCTGTTGACTCGGCCAAGTGTCATTAGCGGCGTGTGCACCAATTCCTCCGATAATCAACTTTTTAATTCCATTAACTCGCCTCAGAACCTATTTGTCGGTTCTTCAATACATTTAACCTATACAGTAAATACACTTCGAAGCTTAGAGCTGGGTTTTTAACTTGGAATAATGATGGACGCGTGTTTGAAGAGTGGTTAGGTTTGGTTTATTTAACACGGGGTAAGTGAGGTGGCACGGTAATTTTCGTTTAATCGGAGATCTTTACAAGATAATTATATGTATACTGAGATAAGTGTTAGGAACTTAATATCGTGTGGTATTTCATATTATTGGTAAAATTGTAATCTGTACACACTTATGTTATTAATTTGTTATATAAGTATTTTGTAATTTAAAAGATTCGTCGCATAAAGAGGCATGTTATAATTTAGCTGTTTTTTTCGTAATAAAGGAACACCTATACCTATTATGAATACTATTTATTTAAATATGTACTACCTATTTAATTTTATAACCCAATGGGACCTTAAATTAAGCGGGTAATACTTTTCCTCCAACCTTTCTATATTAATTCGTATTTATCTCCTTTATTAGTAGGCAAATGTTGCACATGGTACCATCGTTTTTTATTACAAAATTTTATCTTTTTCGTGCAGTTTTCGTGGCTCTAAAAGCTACAACTACTTAATATTAATACGCATGCAACATACATCCCTCAAGTATTTTATACACATTTGAATCTTCACAATTTTCACAAAACCAATTTTCGAACAATTTATGCACCATTGCCTGTGTATATAGGGATATATACACACCCGTGTAGATCGATCCATTCTACAAAATCGAATTTATGAAATACATTACCCGCGCGATATACAGGTGCTTCGCCAGCGGCGGGCCAAATTTAATTTGTACAAAATGGAACTGTCTGGTGTCGATGTTATCCCTATTCGAGCTACCTCCATTCGAGGTTGCCCCCGTTTGATGGAGGTACAGAGCGTTGGCCTAAGGGCAAGTGCAGTTTGATTATAGTGGCTTGGTAGAATAACGTCGTAAGTGTGTGTGGGTTTGTACGAACATGGGGCATTTTTTGTGTGAGCGGGATGCATGTCGTGTGTTTGGTCGCCTGTTTCAGGCGTTATTATGGTGATGTGCTTTTCAGTCACAGGCGTCGTATCGTGCTCGTAATTTCAATCTTGCTGCGAACTTTGTAACGATATTAGGTATTTCGTATAGTGGTTAACATAATAGGAGATAAAACAAAATACATTTAACATGTGTCTAACCTACAAAATAAAGTTAGCACCTAAAGTAAAAAAAACCCGTCAAGTGCGAGTCAAACTCGCGCACCGAGGGTTCTATAAGAATTATGACAGCACTCCATATTGCTCTAACGAAAACATAAACTGTAGGTACTGAGCGACAAACTTAACTTTACCATTACATAATATACTTTTTATGATTTAATCACAAATATATGGTTTTTAGATTTTTTCTAATACTTGTAGTGTAAGACGGTACCTATTGCTTGCCTTTCCTAGTTCTAGGCCAACGGAAAGTACCGTATAAATAAATGATTCCTTTGAGTGTCGAAATAGCCTTTTTTTGCGACATAAACGGCTGTATCTTTTTAAGGGTTCCGTAGTCAACTAGGAACCCTTATAGTTTCGCCATGTCCGTCTGTCCGTCTGTCCGTCTGCGGCTTAGCACCGTGATCATTAGTACTAGAAAGCTGAAATTTGTTATGAGTATGGGTATGTATCACGCCGACAAAACGGTAAAATAAAAACTAAAAAAAAAAAAAACATTTTTTCGTGTGCCTCGCTCTCGACCACCTAAAGTATGGGTGAATTTTTTATTTCGTTTCAACTCTAGTGTGTGGGGTATCGTTGAATAGGTCTTTTAAAAATAATGGGGGTTAGTCCGATACGGGAAGGGTATAATTGCCTCTCAAACTAAAATAATTCGCATTGTACGTTTTTTTTTCTTTTATCAGCAAATTTATATTGAGTATGAACATTTTCTAATGGATTTTGAGTGTGCGTTAGGTATATAAAAAGTTTTTGTAAGCGACCTCTGTAAATCTTAGAAAAAAAATTCAAGTGCATTTCTTCTGCACTAGGGCATCGCATTTTACAGTTTTAACATTCCGTATTGTTTTCTAACAGATTTGTCGAGAGATTATGTCAGCGCAATACGAAACGAATGAAAAAATTATAAATCCCTGAAAAGATTATACAAGTGACTTTTGGCAACGAAAATGTGTTTAAAACTATGAAATGTAGCATATTCATATTATTTAAAAATTAAACGAACAAAATTAATAAAAATAATAAATAAATAACAAGCCATTAATGCACAAAAATATGTAAATAAATTCGTTGGTTACTGACTACTATCGGGAATAGTGCGCTCATACATTTGTTGACACTTCCGAACGAATTAGATCTGTGTTTACCTGTTAATCAGCTACGCTCAAGCCGAGACGTGCACCGCGCTCTCCGGCTGGCAACTTATTTTGCACGCATTTTCAAATCTACCTCCTACTTATGATAACTGATGATAGTGATGATTGTTAAAATATTTACTTTTATATTCGCTCACTAGTTTATTGTTAATAATTATACCAAACATTTGTTTCTTTCTCATGTAAGTGAATAATTGTAATTCTTATGAGAAATAAAGATCTTTAAACCGAAATGTAATGACAGTTTTAATTTATAACAGATTCATCAATAGCTTTATTTTATATACACGATTGAATTTTTAAATCGTTCTCTAGGCCACAAAATTTTACGCAAAATTGTGAAGTTGGCGTAGTGAACTCATTTTCATAAAAGTAGTCTATAACATAGAATTCTAACCAATTCACCCACGGGAACAAGTTATATTACTTTATTAGTTGTACGCGACATTTAAATTTGAGCGCGAACGCTTTGCGTCAAGTTAAGACTGCGCCGAACCACAGTCTAAGAAACAATACAGTCGGTCGACGAAGGCGTCTAGACAGGGCAATCGTGCGGGGTGACAGAGGCGGCGGCGGGAGGGGCGCACCCCATGGGGTTGACACATGTGTCATACGACGAAATTGTTAGTAAAGCGGGTGCTGACTTTGAGGGCTGACGCGTCTTGCAACTTGCAATACACAATTAAAATGGTGCATACGACATGTGCTGTGCGAAATTTTATAGCGCCTAAGTTATAAATTTTCTCATGTTATGCTAACGTAAACAAAATGGCGGATGTAAAAGCGCGATATTATATTATATAATTGTTTGTTTCTGTGTAAATATAATCCCACCAAAAACATTCTGTAAAAAACTAGCCAAGTCTCGATGGAGCTGCTTGATTATCTCTAAAAAGTAATGAAATCTAGACAAAGTCGTACCAAGTCTAAGGTTCCTTACTGCGATTTCTTTATTATTATAGTTAATGTTGTGTGACTTGGCCGTTGAAGAGTACACAAGGGTACAACACCAGGTGCTCCATGACACCATTGCACCAATCTGTCCCCTCACGAAATAATAAGCGAAATCAACGAAATGCAAATAATCCCTCCTAATCCCTAGCAAACGTTTTCGAGCGCAATAGAAGAATGTCGTAAACGACTGTAACGCGGCCGGTTGCCACTTCGCCATATAAGATTATCGGAAAAACAAACGTAGGCGCGTTTTAAAATACAGTTAGCGCCATCTAGCGACGTGTGCGGCGGGTATCACCGCCACTCTTAGTCCAATGCATTATATTTTGACCAAATTTTGAGCGAAATTAATATTTTGGTGTAATTTGTTTATTTCATTTGTGTAATGTTCGAGTAGAATAAAGTTAATCGTTCGACTATTTCTTCTTGTAAACTTGTAAGTATAAGTATAAAAGCCAGTCTAGTCTTACCCAGAGTTTTCCTTTAATTTTATTTATATGCGTATTAAAAGCAGAAGGGGAGGCATTCGCCCAGCGGGTACGTATTACAATGCCGAAGTTCAAAATACCGAATTTCATAAGACCTATGGACGGAAGACCGAAAATTAAAATTTCGAATGTTTATTTGACCGAAAGTTTAAAATTCCGAATGAACGTTTGATCGAAAGGATGAAATACCGAATATTATAATCCCGAAGACTGTAATCCCGAAGAATGAAATCCCGAAGACTGTAATTCCGAAGATTATAATCCCGAAGACTATGATCCTGCCTGAAGGTTGTAATCCGGAATATTATTTAAACTGTCGAGAATTATATTTCTGTAGTCTTACAGATTCTAATGTTTATTTTATACAAAGAATATTAACCTAAATTACGTAACCTACTTGCCTACTACTATACTTACTATTTATAAGTGAACTCTTCTGTGGAACCGATCTGCTCCGGCGCTGCGGGATGTGCAACCCCTCCGCCCTAGCGTTAGAAAGTGCGGGCATCAAGCGAGTCGCAGCAGCTGAGGCTGGTCGCCGAAGGTGACCAAAAAGCCGAAGCTGCGGAGGCGAGCGTTGACAGCTTCGGTTCCAGACAAGTTCGGTTCGGTTGGCAGTCCATGACAGAATATTTTATCATAATATCGACTATTTAGTGTCATAATTTCCCACTCTCCCGGACTCTTTCCTTTTCTTAATCGACTTGCCACAGAACCGAAGCTGTCAATCCCGATTCCACGTGGTCTTGTCTGCCCTACCCCTAGAGTGTATATAAAAGGCCGGAGGCGCGGAGGGAGGGCAGCCCCCGGCCGCCATAAGAAAGTGCGGGCATCAAGCGAGCCGCAGTCGCACTTTCTTACGCTAGGGCGGAGGGGCTGAACATCCCGCAGCGCCGGAGCAGATCGGTTCCACGGAAAAGTCTGATTAGTTTAGTGTCCTGACACTTTTAAAGTGCTCATTGACTTTCGGGATTATGAAATTTCGAGATTTTGAACTTTCGATTTTCTGAAAATAGTAATTTGAGCTTCGGTTTATCGAATATCGCCTTTGAACTTTCGGTATTTTGACCATCGGTATTTCAACTACTAGGTATTATGAACTTTCGGGATTGTAAAACGTAACCCGCCCAGCTGTGGGACGCTATAGGCTAGATTAAATTATAGTAGAGGATCCCTTTAAGAACGACCTTCACCGAGATGTTTATTTGATTAAATGTATTTTATATTTAATTTAATATGTCAATAAATATATTGCATATGGGTTGCCTAACAAATTTTAGTCCAGGGTATGTTTAATTAATGATTAAAAAAAATTTTTTTTTAAACATTTGATTATTAGATAAATTCTATACCAATCGAAAGTATGAAGCCCATAGAATATGCAAACGTTAGGTTGCCTATTCTTTTCCCGTCACAACTATCGGGTAGCCAGGTTTAAACTGGTAAATCTATACTAGCATTTTGCAACGGTCTGATTATTGAATTGAAATTAAATAACATTAAAGATTATTTTATTATGAACACGGTGGTATAGGGTTGCCTGCGAAAAATCAGTCCAGAATTCCGGTTGTCGAATTTTGAAAAGTAAAATATTGCAGCGAGTGAATGTGTGCGACTGAGAGGTCCCAACCAAAACCATCCCATACGATAGAAGAGGACACAGCATAGCAGCTGTTTGAAGTCCGCCCATTTAAAAAAAGAGAGTGCGCATGCTATTTGTGCTTGAAAATCCTTTGATAGCGATAGACTCGTATATGCTGTGCATTATTTTGGAGTAGATTGTCGCTATAGATACAATAAAATGCATGGTATAATAATATACTCCGCCTGGTACTCTCTTCCGAGACTCGCGAACCACGTGACTGACACAAGCCTACGTCATCATGGTGTTCAGAGATTCTCATACTTTTAAATGTTGGAGAATTTTAACCAACGGTGAAAAGTGTTTAAACGGCATTAATTTTAAGTGATTCAAGTAGAAACATAGGTAGTAGAATAAAACAAATGTAATGTATCTAATCTTTCGGAGTTTCTTCTCAACAGTGGTCACCTCTTGTGAAATGTCGATAGACTCAGACATGTAAAAGTGCCCTTGTGGCCTACTTGCAGAATAAAGATCATTATTTCATTAATTAATTGATTAAAAAAGAAGTTAAATAACTATTTCTCTATTTTAATAATAAACTACTCCAAAATAATGCACAGCATAATACGAGTCTATCGCTATGCTTTTCATTTTCAAGCACAAATAGCATGCGCACTCTCTTTTTTTAAATGGGCGGTCTTCAAACAGCTGCTATGTTGTGTCCTCTTCTATCGTATGGGATGGTTTTGGTTGGGACCTCTCAGTCGTACACATTCACTCGCTGCAATATTTTTCTTTTCAAAATTCGACAACCGGAATTCTGGACTGATTTTTCGCAGGCAACCCTATACCACCGTGTTCATAATAAAATAATCTTTAATGTTATTTAATTTCAATTCAATAATCAGACCGTTGCAAAATGCTAGTATAGATTTACCAGTTTAAACCTGGCTACCCGATAGTTGTGACGGGAAAAGAATAGGCAACCTAACGTTTGCATATTCTATGGGCTTCATACTTTCGATTGGTATAGAATTTATCTAATAATCAACTGTTTAAAAAAAAATTTTTTTTAATCATTAATTAAACATACCCGGACTAAAATTTGTTAGGCAACCCATATGCAATATATTTTATGACATATTAAATTAAATATAAAATACATTTCATCAAATAAGCATCTCGGTGAAGGTCGTTCTTAAAGGGATCTTAGACTATTAGAAGATGTGTACCCACTACGCTGGATTTTTCCAATGACAGTCGATTTTTTAATGTACCAATAGTAGAAGGGGGCATTACCATATCTCTAATACAGCTGAGACCAGCTGAGGGTTCTTCATCAAATAAATAATAAATAAATAAATATCGGACAACCTCACACGAATCGATCTAGTCCCAAATTAAGCTCTAAAAGGCTTGTGTTATGGGTACTAGACGACGATAGACATACTTATATAGATAAAGATATACTTAAATACATAGAACAACCTTGACCCAAGCACAAATATTCGAGTTCATCACACAAATAGTTGCCCTGGCCGGGACTCGAACCCGGGACCGCCGGCTCAGTAGGGAGGTGTCTACAAACCGAGCCAAACGCGTCGTCAAAATACTTCAGACCTTGGATTTTTGACATCAAATGAAGCGGCCCACTAAGTTGAATATCAAAATACTTAAACGGGTTTACTCACGTCATAGAAGTCGAATAACGCTCGACATGTTTCGAATCGGTACGCGATCCATCATCAGGAGAGATGATCATTCGCGACGGCGGCCAACCGAACACCGCCTTTACAAAAAATATTCATCTTGTTGTATGTCGATCTCTAATAGTTTGGTTGGGCTCTTGTGTTTTCTAATCAGAGTACTCCAGATCTTCGATTATCCTAGTTTTTAGGGTTCCGTACCCAAAGGGTAAAAACGAGACCCTATTACTGAGACTTCGCTGTCCGTCCGTCCGTCCGTCCGTCCGACCGTCCGTCCGTCTGTCACCAGGCTGTATATCACGAACGGTGATAGCTAGACAGTTGAAATTTTCACAGATGATCTATTTCTATTGCCGCTATAACAACAAATACTAAAAATAAAATAAAATAAATATTTAAGGGCTCCCATACAACAAACTTATTTTATGGTACGGAACCCTTCATGCGCGAGTCGGACTCGCACTTGGCCAATTTTTATAGTTTTCGCTTTATGTGGCCATTAAACCCTAACTCTGTACCAAATTTCAGCTCTCTGAATTTATGGGAAGTACTAGTTCTTTACTGATGATCATGAGTGAGTGAGTGAATGAGTGAGTGAGTGTCGTAAATCCGAAACTTTGCTTTCGCTTAACTTCGGAACTAAATGACCTACAGACTTGAAATTTTGGATTTTAAGTATGTGATTATAGCTTACTGGATGACAAAAACTTCTGCGTTCTGGTCTTATCCAGAGGTGCTCAAATAGGGGCCTGAAAATGCGGCGAAATGGTTCCAGTAAAGGATGGTACGGCAGTGTTTGCTTCGCGCTCGACTTAGCGGGGGCACTACCGTGCCCCCCGATAATCTGACATGTCACATGAATTTTTAAATTCAAAATGCCGGACATGTTTTATAGCTTATTTTAAGTAAAAATTACGAGTTACGAGTTTAAGACTTTGTTTAAAAAGCAAGAAATTGTTTCTTGCTTCCGTTTGTATATGAATCCTGTAGTCAGATTTTTAATTATTTTTAAGGGTCCTCGGGGTGCCGAACACAAAAATGACATTCGTTTTGAAATCCAAGATGATTGACATTATTTATTCTTAAAAATCGATATTCGTGTCATTTCCGAGGTTCCTCGGGTGCCGATTATGAAAATGACATCCATTTTGATATCCAAGATGGCCTCCCATTATTGATTATGCTGATGTGTGCTACTCCAATATCACCCAGGAATTGTTGAGTAAGCTAGATCGGTTGCTCAACAACTGTATAAGATTCATCTTTGGCCTCCGGAAGTATGATCATGTATCTGCTTATCGTCGTCAACTAAACTGGCTCCCTATCCGGGAACGCAGGTCATTAAAAATTCTATGCACTCTTTACTCAATTTTGTTTGATCCAGCAACCCCGGGCTATCTTAAATCTAAATTCATATTTTTAACTGCTCGGCCTGGTTGCGAGCTGCGCTCTTCCCGAATTCTCAAACTCACTCTTCCTTCTCACCGTACTGGTTTCATGTCCAATTCCTTTGCGATTCAAGCAATTCGTTTGTGGAACGATCTCCCTCTCTCCATTAGGAAAGCTCAGAGCAAATTCTCCTTCAAGCGCATGGTGCGCAAACATCTCTCCAAAGAATTTCAGGATTGATTGTCTATATGGTGTTTTACAGGGGTACATATGTATATATATATATATTATATTATATATATATATTTGTATTTATGTATGTGTATTGTATTGCATATATGTGTATGTACGAGTATAGGTATATCGTTAATATATATACGTATATCAAACTTATTGAATTTTGTCTCGTTTTAGGTTTTTAGCCACGGCTTTTTATGATCCTGCACCAACTGCTAGTTTCTGTTTGGCCCTATGGTTGACTGGTAGAGAATGCCTTATGGCATTAAGTCCGCCATTTGTACTCTTACTTTTGTATTTTGTGCAATAAAGTTTAAATAAATAAAATAAATAAATGGCGGACGTCGCTTTTTGAAATGGGTGTCGATGTGTGTAGCAGCTTAGTGATATCAACCATCTTTAATTCTAAAATGGACTCTATTTTTGAATTCTGCACCCCCAAAAAACCTAGAAAAATAAACCCATGACTACTTTAAAAAAATATATCTCTGCCAGTTTTAAATCCATTTTTTATTTTGAAATCTACACCTCTAAAAACCCAGAAACGACACCCATGACGACTTTCAAAAAATTGCGCCCACCATATTTAATTCCAAAGTGGATGCCATTTTTGAAATCTACACCCCCAAAAATCCAGAAAACGACGTTCATGACGATTATTTAAAAAAATTACGTCCACCACCTTTACTTCCAAAATGGATGCCATCTTTGAAATTTACACCCCTAGAAACCTAGAAAACGACACCCATGTCAACTTTTTCAAAAAAGTGACGTCCGCCATCTTTATTTCCAAAATGGATGACATATATGTGAAATAAGTACACAGTACATGAACCCTAAAAACATTACCCTCCTTTTTTTGGCAGTTGCGTAAGTCTGTGACAACCCTTGGTCTGTGACAACCCCAACGCAAACATCAAAGGCGTCGGCCCACTGTTACTTTTTACGAAAATGCCTTGGACCTAACGTTATCTTTATAACTTTTCCATTTTACCTTGTTGTTGGCGGCCATATTGGATTTTCATTTATTTTTCATAGTGTAATCTATTCTACTAGTCAAGACCTTTAATTTGATACTGTTTAGTATTAACCTTTATACTGATTCATTTATAAATGGCGGGGACAATGGCCGCTTTGCTGCTCTCTGTATAAAAAATGTAACTAGACTTCAGTGTCAAAATAGTGTCTGCGAAAATAGCAAGAATTACAGCAAAACATTATTTATTAAAACCGTGTGATCAAAAAGGAAGCTGACGGAGGCCTCCGAAACAGAACGGGCACATCAGCAACGGTAAGTCCTTGATATTTATTCTTGGATCAGTATAGAGTATTTTTCCTGACTCCACACCAAGATCCTCCCTTCGTTACTTACAGTCCGCTAACGGCTTTACGCCACATTTTCTGGTCCTTCGAGCCGGATTTTAAAAATTTTGAACCTACCTATTTTTTGTTTAATTCCCCAAATTAAAATCTATATAATATAACCGTTGCTTCCGTCGCGAATCGTATTCGCTATAAAGCTATTCCCTGTTCTCACAGATTTCCAAAAATATAATTCAACCAAATCGTCATATTTTTGTCCGTGACAAAAATGGCGGAAGGCGAGGTGCAATCTTTATTGCAAATTAGCACTTTGACAATTAAAAAAGAATATTTGTTCAAGAAATTACAAAAGGCGTATGATGTATCCCAAACTGTTAAATTGGATAGTCTAGACTCGGTACAGAATTACATGGTACAGTTTTCAGAACTTGATGACGCTCGTAGCGATTTCGAAAAAATAGTCATGGAAATTATCATGCTTGAAATGCAGTTAAATCCCAAGGCTAAACCTTCAACAAGCGGGTTAGAAAGCTTCGACGAATTATATTATGTTTGCAAAAAGGTAGCTTTGAACTGCACGCGTATAGTCCAGGAGCCAACCGAAAAATATTCAACTGCAACCAAGGATGATTGTCTAGCTAGGCCGGTCTTACCGAAGCTAACTTTATTTGAATTTGACGGGCAGGTAGAGAACTGGGCTACATTCCATGATACCTTCGTGTCTTTGGTTCACAATCGCAAGTTCGAGAACATAGATAAATTTCATTATCTCCTATCTTGCGTCAAAGGTCCAGCACTGAGCATTGTCAGAAGTCTTCCGATCACGTCATTCAATTACCCACTTGTTTGGCAAAGCTTACTTGATAAATACCAAGACGTTAGGGCGTTGACCGGCAGATATCTGGACAAAATGCTGAACTTTTCGCCTTTGACAAAAGACAGCGTAGCGAATTTAACCTCGTTCGTGGAGACTTTTGATCATTCGTTGAAAGCGATTCACGCCTTGCAGATTGAGAACTTGGACGACTATTTATTTTGTCATTTGGCATTACGTGGGTTAGACAGTCATACTCGGAAATTGTTTGAAGAAAGCCGCGATCAAAATAAATTACCGATTTTCGCGGATTTAATAAATTTCGTCAACAAACAAATTAAAGTTTTGGAACATACATTTCCTAGTGCCGGCTCCCGGACTATAAACAATCAACAAGTCAAAGTGAAGTCATCTGTCAACTTCGCACAACCGAGTCATAAACCGGCCAATTTCAAATATTCGAACGCAACTTCGTCTTCACAAAAGGTTGGATTAGCTGTTTCGCGCTTTGATACTCAAAATAATTCGAACCAAAACAAACTGACTTGCGTGCATTGCAACTCAAATCATCTGATTTATCGTTGCGAACAGTTTCGTAAACTGTTAGTTCAAGACAGGATTGACCGTGTCAATGCCTTGAAACTATGCACCAACTGTTTAAAAAGTGGTCATGAAACGTCAAGTTGTAAGAGCAACATGACTTGTGGAGTTTGCTCTCAGCCTCACCACTATTTACTACATCGGGATGCAAGTGTTCTGCAGGCAACGGCCGTGCCGACGCCGCAGACGCCCCGTGCTGCCGTGCATGCAGCGGGGCCTTCACTACCGCGCTCCGTGAGTGTGGCTGTGACACCCGATCCAACCGTTACTGAGAATCTTCATTCCGTGACTGAAAATTCCAGTTCTTACGGTGTAGTACTGGGGACTACGAGGACTTTAGTCGTTGACATCACTGGTCAATATCAGAACTGCCGTGCCGTTCTTGATTCTGGAGCTCAAAGCTCATTCATTACTTTGAACTGTGCTCAACGTTTGGGCTTACCTCGCAACAAATGCCCTTACACGGTATCAGGGCTAGGAGGTGAACTAGTCAAAAACTTTGGCATGGTGACATGCGAATTAAAGCCGTGTAAATCGGACGTTCCGAGTTTCCGGCTAGAACTGGTCGTAGTAGAGAAAGTTTCATCCGAAATGCCAAATGTTTCGTTTCCACCGGAAGTCGTGGAAGAATACAAGAATTTCGATTTGGCTGACCCATTGTTCTACGAAAAGTCATCGGTAGATATTCTGTTGGACAACGGTGTCGTGTCTGATTTGATGTTGGACAAGCCGACTAATGTTAAGCCGAACATACCCAAGGTGATTGAGACGGTTTTCGGTTATGTCGTAAGTGGAAGATTATACAACGAAAGTAATCAACTGTCATTAAATTTACATCTGTCGATTTCTGAAGAGAAGACTTTGGACAAAACGCTGCGTGACTTCTGGGAAGTAGAGGAATTGCCGTGCAAACCTGTACTCAGCCCTCAAGATCAGCTGGCTGAAGATATATTCGTGCGTGATCACTCCCGTGATGAGGGGGGAGATACATCGTGCCGCTGCCTTTTGTGACTGATACGCCGACACTTGGAGACTCTCGAGTTGCCGCCGAACGACGATTGCTGGCAACAGAGCGCAAACTTGCGCGTTCACCAGTGCTGCAGCAAGCATACAACGACTTCATGCTCGAGTATGAGAAACTTGACCACATGGAATTGTACACTGGTAGCGAGTCAAGCAAGTATCTGATTCCACATCACAGCATTTTAAGGCCGAGCAGTATGTCAACACCCTTGCGCGTCGTATTCGATGCTAGTGCGAAAACGTCTACAAACATCTCTCTCAACGATACTCAGTTGACAGGACCAAACCTGTACCGTGATATAGGTTCCCTTATAACCAATTTTCGATTATTCGAATACTGTTTCGCAAGTGATATTTGCAAAATGTATCGTGCAATCCTTGTGCGTGAATGTGATAGAAAATATCAACACATATTATATCGGTCGTCCGTAGACGAGCCGATAAAAGTCTATGAATTAAAAACGATTACATACGGCGTAAGTTCGAGTCCATTTCTGGCCATTCGTACTTTGCTACAATTAGCCAGTGATGAAGGTGAACGTTTCCCTTCAGCTGCTAATGTCGTGCGACAAAGTATCTATATGGATGACATTCTATGGTCATGCGCAACCTTCTCCCAAGCCTGTGCATTGCAGGACGAGTTAATTAATATGCTACAGTGCGGAGGACTTGTGCTAAAGAAGTGGTCTAGCAACTGTGAAGAATTATTCGAGCGCGTTCCAGTTGAACATCGTGAAACTACTGTCACTTTTCAAAAGGATCGGGATGACGTTTCGATTAAGGTTCTAGGCTTGAAATGGTCTCCGGTGTTTGACGCGTTCAGCTTCTCTTTGAACAAGCAAGATACCGTCAATACCAAGAGATCTGTACTAAAGACTCTAGCATCTATTTATGATCCCGTTGGATATATTTCTCCTTGTACATTTGTTGCAAAGTGCATCCTTCAGGATCTTTGGAAGGTGGGTCTCGGTTGGGATGATCCTCTGCCTCAAGAAGTGTGTGAGCAGTGGTTGACATTCATCACCGAACTACCTCGCCTATCTGAGTTGCAAATCCAACGGCACATATTGCTTCCAGGTGTAACAGAATGCGAGCTGGTTGGATTTAGTGATGCATCATCTCGTGGGTACGCTGCCTGCATTTACGTTATATCACGGAGTCAGTCGGATGTAAAGTGCAGATTGCTAATGGCGAAATCGAAGGTCGCACCTGTCAAGGCTCAGACGATCCCTAGAATGGAACTTATGGCCGCGGCTCTTCTTGGAAAACTTATGAAGTACGCATGCGAATGCATAGCTCGAGTGGATGTGACTAGAATTACAGCGCTAACAGACTCGTCAATAGTTTTAGCGTGGCTGCAAACTGACGCTTATAAATTGAAGACATTTGTGTGTAACCGTGTTACACAAATAATAGAGTCAATACCACCCCATGCATGGCGTCATGTTAAAAGCGAGTACAATATGGCAGACGTAGCTTCCCGAGGTGTATCTCCGTCGCAATTCATGCTTGATAGCTCTCAGTGGTTTGAGGGTCCTACCTGGATGTACGAGGATCGTGAAACTTGGCCTGTATCAACGTACACAAATAAAAGTGAAACTCAAATTCTTGAGATGAAATCAAACTCGAATACGTTCAGTTTGATAGCTCGAAAGACTGAAGAAGAAGATAAACTAGAGTTTGTTGAGCGAGTCTGTAACCGGTTTTCTTCTTTTTCAAGAATGCAAAGAAGCATCGCCTGGATTTTACGTTTACTTCAACGATCCCGCGATGACGTTTCAATTCGCCACCAAGTCTTAACGACTGAAGACTTAAACGCAGCCCACGATAGTCTTATAAAGCTAGTGCAAGCTGCATATTTTAAAGAGCAAATTGAAACACTGAAAAGGGGTGAGACGTACATTCCTTCGTTAAGGAAACTTGCACCCTTTCTTGATGCTCGTGGCTTCCTCAGGGTGGGGGGTCGTATCCCGCACTCTGATCTGCCATACAATGCAAAGCATCCCTTATTGTTGCCAAAGCAGAGTAGGTTTACAAAGCTCTTGGTCGAATATTTTCATAAGAAATATTTGCACACAGGTCCGCAAACCTTGCAAAATATTATCAACCAAAGATATTGGATCTTGTCGGCTCGTAGCCTCATTCGATCAATTCACGGGAAATGTAAGAACTGCTTCAAATGTAAACCGACGCTGCTTCAGCCTAAAATGGGTGATCTTCCCTCAACTCGGCTGATGCCTAATAAAGTGTTCGAGCATGTAGGTGTAGACCTAGCCGGACCTTTCTACATAAAGGAAAGTTTACGGCGTAATGCAAAGATAGAGAAGGCTTATTTAGCGGTCTTCGTGTGTTTTTCCACAAAAGCCGTGCATTTGGAAACGCTTTCCTCTCTATCTGCGGATTGCTTTCTGGCTACCCTTGATAGATTCGTATCCCGTCGTGGTCTCTCGGCATGTTTTTATTCGGACTGTGGAACGAATTTCATAGCAGCCAGTAAACATCTTGCTGATGTTCAGAAATTCATGTCTGACAACAGCACCTGGCAGGATATTTTGAACGGCTGCGCTCAGCGCTTAATTAACTGGCAGTTCAACCCTCCTAGTGCTCCTCATATGGGCGGTTTATGGGAGAGCTGCGTTCGAATTGCGAAATATCATCTTGTGCGTACTGTCGGTGACAAAGCTTTGACTTTTGAGGAACTGTCAACTGTTTTCTGTAAAATAGAAGCCATAATGAATTCAAGGCCATTATGCGCTCTACCGGCTAGTCCTCATGAGTTTAATGTGTTAACACCAGGACACTTCTTAGTAGGCAAGAGTCTGACAACTGTACCAGAGTATGATTTACAGTCCGTACCCGTAAACCATTTAACGCGTTGGCAATATTTACAAAATTGCTCCCAACTGTTTTGGAAGAAATGGAGCCAAGATTATTTAAACACCTTACAGCAAAGGTCAAAATGGTTCACCTCGCCTCCCAATATCAAAGTAGGAGACTTAGTATTGGTGAAGGATGATCGGATTTCTCCATGCAGTTGGCCACTTGCAATTATCGAACAGACACATCCCGGTTTGGACGGCATTGTGCGCAAGGTTACCCTGCGTACAAGAGCTAATAATTCTTTATCAAGACCAGTTAACAAACTGTGTCCTCTTCCTTACACTTACTAAATTCCCTTCCTCTTTCTCCAATTATGAAGATTTTATTTTCTAGCGCCTCAGTGAGCGCATTTTTCGTTTTATTCCTTTTCTCTATATTTTATGAAAGCCACATAGTGCTTTCGGTGGGGGGTGTTTAGTATTAACCTTTATACTGATTCATTTATAAATGGCGGGGACAATGGCCGCTTTGCTGCTCTCTGTATAAAAAATGTAACTAGACTTCAGTGTCAAAATAGTGTCTGCGAAAATAGCAAGAATTACAGCAAAATATTATTTATTAAAACCGTGTGATCAAAAAGGAAGCTGACGGAGGCCTCCGAAACAGAACGGGCACATCAGCAACGGTAAGTCCTTGATATTTATTCTTGGATCAGTATAGAGTATTTTTCCTGACTCCACACCAAGATCCTCCCTTCGTTACTTACAGTCCGCTAACGGCTTTACGCCACAGATACCCATATCCCTCTCCCCCTGGACCTCCGCAAGGTGTGGACGTTGCCCAAGAGACTATTTTTCATTATTATTTCCAAATTTTTAATTCATAAAATAAAACATTACAATCATTAATTCTGGCAAAAAATTAGGAGTGCATAAGCTAACAAGAGTAGTACCGAGAGCGAGCGGCCGAGTGCGCTACAAGCTGACGCGGGTGAGTGAGCTACGCCATCAGTGACGTCACCCCGGTCTCCGCTACGAGTGCTACGAGTACGTGGTGTTTTGCTGAGAGCTGCGCTGCGCTTCTTAGCTCCTGGTACTTTGTAACTAGCGAACGCCGCTCTCACAGTGACGTCATTACGTCGGCTCCGAGTGCTACGCGGAACTCTGCTGCGGTCCTGTCGCCCTGGTACTTTGCGACAGCGGATCTCACTTATGCGGGACGGGTTCGCCGGCTTCACTACTGTTTTGAAATGAATTCCGACCTCAATAATAGCATGATCTGCGAGGCCTGCCAGACCGAACTGTTGGTAGGTACCGAATACCTTCAGTGTATGGTACAAGCGTGCAGTAAATTATATCATTATGCATGCAATAATAAAACTCTGTCTGAAACCGAAAAGGCATCTTGGGTATGTCCAGAATGCACCTGTGCAGCTAAGAGAGGGGGCCGAAACTGCGAGACTCCTGTTGGAACACCACTTAATATAAAGAATGTCGCTGTAAGAAAGGTTTCTTCGAATACCTCTTCCCCCGCCCCTCTGCGTCAGCAGCTGCAGCAAAGTGATGTGTCCGCATCGATGTCTACGTCCTTAGAAATCCAGCTCCTTCGCGAACAGATGACGTACCTCACCGAGCAGTTGGCGGACGCCATATCGGCTATTGGGCGGTATCAGTCAACTCTTACTGCATGCACAAGTACTATTGAGGTTGTTAGCAACAAGCTACTAGCTTTGGAGCAAGCCGTCGAGTCCTGCAGTTGTACTTCAGCATCGGAATTGGAACGTCCCAGCGGGTCCAATGAAAAGGTCAAGAAGAAGAAAAAACCTAAAACTTCGGCAGCCAACCCGAAGAGAAACGTCAACAAGGAACCGAAGCAAACTGAGACGGTTATTGAAACAGCTGGTGCGTCTGGGTCGGCTAGTGGAGATCTGCTCCCTACTCCACCCGGTAATGAATGTCGGGATAACATGAATGATGGTAATCCCACGGTAGTAATGTCTCCTCCAGATCTTGATGAAGACTCTTCACATGGTGACTACAAGGAAGTTAAGTCGAAGAAGCAGAGACGCCTAACTTCATCGGTACGTTGTACTGCAGGGTCTAACATCACGTCCCTTAAAGCAGTCGAAGAACGCAGATATATTCATTTATGGAATATGGCATCAGGTCCTGCTGAAGTTGAGGAGTACCTGCGAAACTTATGTTTGGGGAAAGCATGCTCCGTGGATGAACTTAAGCCGAAAGGAGACTACAGGTCCTATAAGTTGGGCGTACCGGTTGCCTGTTATGAGAAATGTATGTCAGCAGAAGTATGGCCCGAAAACGCGCGAGTAAAAACCTGGTTTTTTCGAAGACAAACTGTCCAAACCAAAGGTACAACTCAAGCAAAGTAATCTTAAGTCAATATCTATGATATACCAAAATGTCAGGGGCCTGAATACTAAGCTGGCGCACTTTAGACAACGGCTATTAACTCCTGAGTGTGATGTTGTTACCGTTACTGAAACATGGTTGTCTGATTCTGTCGAAACTGCCGAGCTTGTTGAAGCGGACTGGAGTATGCTGCGTCGCGATCGTGAAGACGGTCGCCAGGGGGGTGGCGTACTTGTGGCCGTACGGCCTGGTATCACTTTAAGACGTAGGCGTGAGTTGGAGACCGCCTTCGGGGAAGACCTGTGGTCAACCATAGTGACGGAACGCGGGACGTTCCATCTCTGTACTGTATATATTCCACCAAAATCTACAGAAGACGTTTATATGTGTTTTTTCCAAAGTGTTGAGGCTATCATCGACTCCCTAAATGGGCGCGTTGTGATTGTGGGTGATCTGAATCTAAATCCTAAGTATACGTCTCTTAGTATTTTAAGTTACTTCTGTTATTTCACTACTGTTTGTAACCTGCAAGAGATGAATGAAATTGTGAATATGCACGGAGGAGTACTTGATACGGTGCTGGTACGAGAGGGTACTTGCGCAACTTGTGCTGAGGTGGCCGAGGAAGATGGACTGGTACCGCACTCTGACGCGTATCATCCTCCATTAGAAATTTCCATTTCTTTCTCTGGTGTCAATGATAATCTAGTGAATATTGAGCCTAGCAATATTGACACTAGTCGTGACTGGAATTTCGCTAAGGGTGATTACGAACTCCTTTATCAGTTGATCTCTGATGTGTCCTGGAAGGAAGTCCTTGACTGCCGCGATGTCAACGTTGCTGTAGACCTCTTTTATCGACAGATATACTCAATCTTCAATATGTGCATACCTAAAAAGATTCGACCCTTAAAACCTTCCAGACGTTACCCTGTCTGGTTTACTGTTGATCTGATTGCGGATATAAAACGCAAAGCTTTTTTTCATCGTGAGTGGAAGCGCTCTGGAAGTACCGAGGCGTATGCTCATTTCTCTAGACTAAGGGCCGACATTAAGCAGCGAATATCAAGCGCCTACAATTGCCACGTGAACCATATTCAGTCTAGACTTAGTAGCGACCCTAGAGCATTCTGGCAGCACATAAGTAGTCTGAAGTCTAAGGGTGGTTTTGAATCGCAGGTTTCGTATAATGGGACAACTTTTGAGGGCCAAAAGGCAGCACAAGCCTTCTCGGACTACTTCTCGAGTGTCTTTTTGCCCTCGGTTCCACGCCTAAACTGTAATGAGGTTCTCAGTGAAGACTTTACGAATACCGCTAATTACGTTCAATTCCATAGTGTTTCACCGGAAGACTTAATAACTGGCATTAAATACCTGAAGCCCAAGAGCTCTCCTGGTCCAGATAATGTCCCAGCTTTCTTCATAAAAGGATGTAAAGACGAATTAACATTGCCCTTGCTACACATTTTTAATTTGGCCTTGCAGTCAGGTAATTACCCTGATCAGTGGAAAATCACTCGCGTGCGCCCCATTCCCAAATCAAAAGACACGGGCAAGGTTGAAAATTACAGACCAATTGCAATTTTGTCAGCTATTGCGAAGCTTTTTGAGTCCATCTTGATGAGTCACATATCTCCCCAAATAAAACCCTACCTTACCGACGCGCAGCATGGGTTCAGGCCTAATCGGTCGGTCGAAACGAATCTCCTGACTCTGGTTGACTCGATATCTGAACACTTAGATGAGGGAATGCAAGTTGATGTGTTGTATTTAGACTTTAAAAAAGCGTTTGATCGTGTGGATAATGACGTTCTCCTGAGGAAACTGACTCGTATAGGATTTTCTCCCAAGTTAGTGAAATTCTTCAGCGATTATCTACGCGATAGACGGCAGTACGTGCAACACGGATGCTTCATCTCCGAATCCTACCACACCCGTTCAGGAGTCAGCCAGGGTTCAATTCTGGGACCAATGCTGTTTGGTATAATGATTAATGACCTGGCTTTGGTCCCGAACAATGCCAGATGCCTGCTCTATGCCGATGACTTGAAGCTGGTGTATGGAGTGCATCAGCTTTCGGATTGCGTATCACTTCAGGAGGATATTGATCGTCTTTATAGGTGGAGCACTGACAATAAGCTTTTATTTAATATAGAAAAATGCTCAGTTATGACCTTTGGGCGTAGTCATAATCCCCTGCAGGTTGAATACACACTTGGGTCAGTACCCTTGACTCGCACGGATACTGTCAAGGACTTAGGAGTCACTTTTGATTCACGCCTCTCTTTTCATGACCATATAAAAGACCTGGCCAAAAATTGTTTCCGGAGGTTGGGGTTCGTGATCCGAAATACCCGTGACTTCTTTAGTCCGACAGTCATACAACTGGTGTTCACTGCCCTAGTTAGAAGCAAGCTGGAAACAGCTTCCATTGTCTGGAATCCGCATGAGGCTTCATATATTTTGTTATTGGAGAAAATCCAAAAAGCCTTCTTGCGTTTTCTTTACAAGAAGAGATTTGGATATTATCCATTTTTATATCCGACTAAATTTTTATTAGGAGTATTAGGTTTTAATTCGCTTGAAGTTAGGCGTAATAACATCTTACTAAAAAACGTTTGCAAGATCATGCGAGGACAGTCAGACTGCCCAGAATTGATTGGTCAAGTGGTGCGTCTGTTCGTTCCGTCTGTGCCGAGAATCACTCTTCGCCCGCGCAACCGGCTATTGTTTGCTGCTCCTGAAGCACGCACCGTTTCGCGGAAGCAGTCTCCTCTTGTTCGAGCTTTGCACAGGCTTAATGAGCTTCTCGCATCAGCACCAGATTTGGATGTTTTTGCAAGTGATTGGCGAACGGTGTGTCGTGAATGTCTACGGTATTGTGAGGCGATGGATAGTAGTACTCGTAAGTCTAGTATTGTCTATTAGTTTGTACCTACCTTATTTAAAAATTGTATCTGTAATGCACAGTGATTTGGTATTAACTGTTATGCTGTGTTTTATGTGGAAATAAAATAAAATAAAATAAAATAAAATAAAATATGGAAATCTGGCATTTCCGGCGGCCATCTTAGATTTTAAATTTGTCAAAGCATATTACAGTATTCTATTATTCAAGCCCTTTCTTTTGATACCCATATTGAAGGGGTAGTGAAAAGAAATCACCTGCCATGTTGTTGGCGGCCATATTCGATTTTCATTTATTTTTCATAGTGTAATCTATTCTACTATAGTCAAGACCTTTTATTTGATACCCATATTGGAGCGGTTATGAAAAGAAAAATGAAGCTGCCATTTTTTGGCGGCCATATTGGATTTTCATTTTATTTTCATAAAGAACTCTATTCTACTAATTTGATACCCATATTAAGGAAGTAGCGATAAAATATGTAATCCGCCATTTTGTAGCGGCGGCCATCTTGGATTTACAATAATACCGAATGTATTAAATTATATTGTCACCAAAACCAAACATCAGGTACCAACTTTCAGATCAATACGTCAACAGGAAGGGGGTCAAATTTCAATTACTAGATTTGACCCAAATAAATAAATAAACAAACGGGACAAGCTAAATAAAACCGTTTAAAAAAAATAGCGTCCCCCCTATAACTTTTCAACCATGGGTCAAAAAAATATGGAAAATTCATGAACATGAGGCCTTATAAGTACTTTCAGTGAGCTGTTTTTGAGTTATTGCAAAATTTCATAATTTTCTTCAAAGGACGTAGGTTGACTTCCAGATGGTAATAAGTAATTACAGTTACTTTGGTGTTTACGACCTTTTTATAGAGCTTGAAATCTTTCTCGTAATTTAAGTCTATTGTGAAGGATGAGCAACTACGGAACCCTACACTGAGCGTGGCCCGACATGCTCTTGGCCGGTTTTTGACGTTAACATGGAAGTTTGATTTTTTTACAACTTCAAGTGCCTGTAGGCTTTAGTAGTTGTAGGTTTTAATTTCAATTCGATATCTCATGCGTTCGCCCGAGATAAAGGGTCTAGACAGGCGGACGGACGGCGAATTATCAAAAGCTATACTATATCAGTCACGATTCCGATTCTAATCGGGGAGCTTTTGTTTTTGCATATTAGTTAACAATATCTATACCGTTACGGTAAAAAGTAGTCACTCAAATGCTATTAGTTTAAGTATTATTTACGACAAAACCTAGTCGAGTTCGGTAACGTCTATATCGAGCAAGCGTGCCGCGGTAGCGCATGGCGAAGCGGCGGAACCGAACTGCTACCAGTAAACTAGATTAATGGGTTAGGTTATGTTAGAGCTGCGACCACAACAGCGCGCGAGCCGAGCGCACCGCGGCAGCGGTCGGCGAAGCGCCAGAACCGATCTGCTAATACTAGTAAAGTAGGTTAGGTTAGAACTGCGATCACAACAGCGCTCCTCCTGATATAAATTCAACCATTTTCAGAAATCATGATTTCACACTAAATAATGCCCTAATAAGAAATACCTGAAATAATTCTAAAAGTAAAAAAGAAGCTTAGATATAGTTAAGTAATTTGCATGAACGGTAATTTATTTTATACAATCGGAGTCGGTCGTTACTAAAATATTATTCAAGTTTTAGATCGCAACAGACTAGCATTAGGGTTTTGTTAAGTTTAGTCCAAACAAAAGCTAATCCGGTTCAGTTCGCATCTGAACCCTGTCAGTATAGCTTTAGTAAATACGCGTTCGGTTAGTACCATACACATAAGTTATGTCTATGCTACCTTAGGAACAGGGCCATCTTTTGCGCAAGTACCTTAGTAATTATTCTGTAAGTAGTCTTAGCCGTTAACAATAGAAACAAATACTCGTAAATTCAGATTCGGTATCATCGTCACCTCACCAAGTCGCCACTTGTACAGTACAAATTACTTATACAAAGTGCGGGCACAAAGCGTATAATTTCCCCTCTGTTTGCGTGATCTGAGATTACCGTGCGGTAAATAAATACTTACCGCCTTAATCCATTTGCGCCCTAATTCACACTGGAGAATGGACGAGGACTGAGACTTCTTGATACTTTTTAACCCCTGACAAAAATAGGGGTGTTATAAGTTTAGTAGCGCTGTATCTGTGTGTCTGTGTGGCGTCTTTTGGCGTCGTCATTGAAATGCGTTTTTTTATCGAAAGCCTTGTGTGTCGGATGGGTCTTAGGTAGGTTTGGTTGGGACGGGGTTTTTTAATTTTAAATTTAGGTTATAAATGACATTATTATAACAAAACGGGAATTAATCTCGTACAAAAAGGGGTAGGCGTACAAAAAGGAGTAACCTTGACCTTTCGGAAGTGATGTTACGTCCATGTTCTTCCTCTCATCGTCATCTGTGTGTCTTTGAAGACCTTGGACGACACACCAGGTCATGTTTATGGACAGGTATGGAAAATTATTTTATTGCGGGGGATGTAGTGTCAACGCACGTCCTAGAAGTGGTATAGAGGGCAATTTGACGGAATACGCATAATTTCACGCGACGTGCGTTAACGTCAGACAGGAAGACATATCCTCCACTCCTCCCATGCCTTTTTTGTAAATAATTATATAGTTAATATTTTCGACATTAAAGTAGACAGCAAACCACGTAGTTCGATTGAATTCTGCAACGGCCGTATTTTTTTTTACGTCAACTTAGAAGTTTGATTATTTTACAACTCCAGGTGCCTTTTTAGACCTCGCAGTACTCCCTATCCCCAGAAAGTTGTCACCTGGCAACTCTATGAGGACTCTACAGCTCACTTTTTTAATCTCCCGTGTCGATATATAATGGAACTACTATAAAATAATTACTATTGATATTTTTTAACTAATGTGAATTCAAGTATCAAAACTCCTAGATCCTTAATCTCTGTCCACCAAATTAAAAGCGTATAATTAAGACAACAGTGCCCTTAATACCATAAGGCTGTAACTAACCACAGTCACCCCTAACTTACCCCCTTTTGGGTCCCGGGATGGGACAGGGAACAAAAACTTTTAGAACAATGTTCAGAATACCCATTATTTCTCACACCAAGCTATGGTTCGAAAGTGTTTAGCAAATAACTTTAATGAAGAGTATTGTATAAATAGGTGGAAACATAGAGAACCATGACCGAGATTTTAGAAGTACCTACCTGCCTTAACCTGTGTTTTTTTTTAAAGTCTTTCACTTTAAACAAAAACACAATCGTGATCCAAACCAATACATTACTAGCGTATGGCCAGGAGCGTAACTCAATTGACAATTGCACGTCGTCGGTGAGATTGCCAATTCCGCTATGTGCATCAATTGTTTTAATAAAACTAGTGTCTTAGTAATCGCACATAAGGTATTATTTCTATTAATTAAAATCTTACACATATCAGTTTTGGCAATCGCAACGATATGGCCATTAGAGTGAACTCCCGGTGTGAAAGTTTTATTAGACTAGTAACATCTGCTTAGCGTAAACCAAATGTTTAGAATGGAGTGAAAAAAAAATCGTGGTTCAGGCGGGGTTAGAACTCGCCAACATGGGCGTCCTACCTATTCAACCACTGAACGTGATACCTAGAGACGCGAGTCCCCCGCCTGAACCATTTTTTTTTTTTAATTTTGCTTCAGTCACATTTGGTGTAAAGGTTGGTACATATATCCACTACAACGGAAATAAGCCCAATATTATATAATATAGGTATGTAACGATTTAGCCATTCGAACTGCATAAGTGAGATTGATAAGTAATTTAGCAGAGCATAAAGAATAAAGCAGAGCGGTGCCGATAATTAAATAAAACTCTGATATTTATCTAATTTGATCAGAAACCTTACCTACGAAAACATCTTCCAAATCACATTATTAAACAGTATGCAACTAAAGCTCTCTAGAACTTTCCAATTCGCATTTTAAAATAAGAAAATTTGCCAAACCGCTCCAAGAATAAGAAGTAATAAGCAGTCTTTGGCGCCAAAATTGTCTGCCATAATAGCGCCGCGAGATAGCGCACGCCATAAAAAGAGATAAACGACTTCTCTCTATTATTTTTGCTCTTTAACAAAAGCAATGTGTGCATACACTCGTCTCCCTCACACCCGTGTACCCCAGCTATTCAGCTCTCTGTCTTTGGCGAAAAACAAAAATTTGTCTCTCGCCCCCACCCGCCTAATGTTCGTAAGGTGAAGGAACGCTGCCTCCATTGTAATTTACTCGGAAAACGTAATACGTGTCAATTAATGTTTTATTAAAACCGAAAATTGAGGGCACTCGAATGTGTAAGGTGCGTTATTAACGTTTTAATAAGCTGGGAACGAGATTTTATTAGAAATTGTAGTTAATACTTGAACGCGATATTGTGTAGGTACTTGGGAGATCTTTCCAATTTGATAATGCCATGCGCAAATTTAGGCTCACGGTTTTCTATGCGAATAAGGATTTTAAGGCTTAATTTTCAGGGTTCCGTACCCAAAGGGTAAAAACGGGACCCTATTACTGAGACTTCGCTGTCCGTCCGTCCGCCTGTCACCAGGCCGTATCTCAAGAACGGTGATAGCTAGACAGTTGAAATTTTCACAGATGATGTATTTCTATTGCCGCTATAACAACAAATACTAAAAATAAAATAAAATAAATATTTAAGGGGGGCTCCCATACAACAAACTTGTTTCATGCGCGAGTCGGACTCGCACTTGCCCAATTTTTCTTATTCGATTCATATGGGCATAAACGGCGTACCCTGTTGTATAATGTTAGGTGATAGAGACATAAATGTACATGCATGGAAGCTGTTACCTGACTTTTAACCACCGGAGAGTCAACTTTTGACGTTTCGACGTTTTGTCGTATGTGAACACGACTTTCCCATATTGAAATAGGTAAATCTAATATATTTATAATATTCTCTCCTAGGCCGTTTTCAGCCACGGCGACTGCTTCAACTCCGCTGTTAGCGGCGCTCGTATGCTTATATAAACACTCAATATTTCAGGTTCAAATTAATAGGTATCGGTAATTGTGACTGCACTGCACCGTTTTTTTTTACTAGATTTCCAGTACATGCATTGAATGTTATTAGAGGCTGCAAGTAGGTGCTCCCATATCTACTAAAAAGGCCTACCTACATAAGGGAATTACCGGTACCGCCATACTAAAAAAATCTGATTCCGCAGGCCCTAAATGTGATATAAGTAGCCTAATTTTGGATGTATATGAAACTCACTAAATAACGAATTAGCGAACTTTTCATAAATCTCGCTCATAAAAGTGAAAGTTTGTGAGCGTGTTCGTGTGCTAAGTGTATGTTTGTTACACGGTCAAACGGCTAGACCAATTTAGATTTTTTTTTTATGAAGGATAGCTGACACCCTGGATATAAGGCAAAATCAAATTCAAATTCAATTTTTATTGCATATCACATTACAGACAATAGATGGATTATAGACTAGGTATACATGTGACGCCCTGCAAGGGCACAGCAATTACTTAAGCTTACAAGCCCTTGATACTTAAAGACTAAGACTACAAAGGGAACAATTTATTATACACTATAATACACTAATAGGAATGTTCTCTATTGCACACCTATACTTAGAGTACTTAATATTACTTAATTATGTATCTATTTAGGGTCAACAATGTATTTATTTTTTTATTTAGTACTAAAGAACTCGTTTAAACTATAATAACATTTACTAATAAGATATTTTTTTAATTCTTTTGTAAACAACTTAGGTCTATCTATGTCTTTTATTGTATTTGGTAAATGGTTATATATTTTTATGAGCATATGATGAGGGCTAGAAGTAACTAATTTCAGTTTTGAGAATGGTAGTTTAAGTTTATGTAAGTTTCGGTCATTACGTTTAGTTTCTGTTTGGGGCGAGTAGAGGTTCATATGTTTCCTGACAAATTTACATGCTTCAAGAATATATATGGAAGGAAGGGTGAGCATTTCTAGTTTTATAAAATGTGGGCGACAGGATTCCATTTGGTCAATATTTTCTAAAATTCTAACACACTTTTTTTGGAGGATGAAAATTTTATCTATATCTGTGCAGTTTCCCCATAGTACTATACCATATGCCATTCTAGAGTATGCATATGCGTAATACGCAACGAGTGCGGTCTGTAGGTCTGTCACTCGTTTAAGATGATGTAGGGCGTAAATAAATGAAGACAGTTTCTTGGACACTTTTTGGACATGCGATTTCCAATTTATATTAGTGTCCAAGTCAATGCCCAACAGGGTTGCAGAGCTTACTAGTTCTAATTTAGAGTTGTTATAGCTATATGATATGTTTAAAGCTGGTTTCTGGTGGGGTTTGAATTGAATAAGTTTTGTTTTATTCAAATTAAGTTTTAGGTTATTCAGATCTAGCCAATTAATGATTTTATTAAGTGTAGAGTTTAGTTTATTGTCAACTTCTAAATTATTTGCACATGGGAGCAATACGGATATGTCGTCTGCAAAGAGCACGCAGTGGTTATCTAGTACGTTAGGGAGATCATTTATGTAAATGAGAAAGAGACAGCATCCTAAAACGCTGCCCTGCGGAATAGAGCCGGTAACAGCTACTCTATCTGATCTGACATGCCGTATATTGCCTGTTCTAAAGTCGGTGTGTTCAATCTCGACACATTGTAAGCGGTTACTAAGATAGGATTTGAACCATTCATATGCCGGTCCTCTGACTCCCGTGGTGTATAGTTTATCAAGAAGGGTTTTATAGCTGACTCTATCGTAGGCCTTGCTCATATCAAGAAGGAGGCCTACCGCGTACTTCTTGTCATTAATCGCATTGAAGATTTTTTGGAGGTATTTGTAGATGGCGAGTGTTGTTGAGCGGTTGGACCTGAAACCGTTTTGGTCATCGTGTAGAATTTGAAATTTCTCGTAGAAGTAATAAAGCCGTTTTGTCATTGCGGTTTCGTATATTTTAGCTGACGTCGGTAGAAGTGCGATAGGCCGATAATTGTTTATGTGTACTGTTGTACCTTTTTTGTGGATGGGTTTTATAACAGCGATTTTTAATGCATCCGGGAATATACCGTCAGAGAAAGATTGATTAATAAGATGGGTGTATGGGATAGTCAGAAGCTCAGCACAGCTTCTAATCAAAACCGGGGGTATTTCGTCTATTCCAAATGATTTTTTATTTTTAAGATTTTTTAATATTACGTGGATTTCATCAGGTGTTACCGGGCTAAGATAAAAAGATTTTTCTATATTGTTAGTAAGAGGATACAGTTTTGCTGTGTTAGCTTCCGAGTTTCCAATGGACGAAAAAAAAGAGTTGAAAGCGTCTGCCACTTGCTTGGGGTCTTTAATATTTATATTTTCTGAGGTTGCTATTTCTATGTTTTTCCTTAAATTTCGACAATTAATTCTTTTCGTTTCTCTATTTATAAGTTGCCACATAGATTTAGTTTTGTTCTGTGAGTTATTAAATGATAATTTGTTGCTTTTTTTTTTAGATATTTGAACAGATTTTTTTAGTACTCTACAATATTGCTTATAATGGCTTCGTAGAACTTCATTTCTGCTCTGGGATACTAGCAACTTTAGGGCTCTTTTATTTCTACACGAAATTTTTAACCCCCTAGTTAGATACGTTTTTTTCTGACCAATTTTTATATTTACTTTTATTTTAGGTATGCATTTGTTTAGGATTATATTTATACATTTTTCAAAATTATTATAATTATCGTTTACATTTTTGTTATTTGAGATTATTAGTTCCCATTTAACGTTTTGGAGTTCGTGTTTAAATTTATCAATATTATTTTTATTAAATATTCTTCTATTAATTGATGTCTTTTGTAACTTTGGTTTATCGATAGGCATAGAGAACGAGAGGCACTTGTGATCCGACAAGCCAAATTCCTTAACGTTTACATTACAGTTATTTATTTTAAAGTTTGTGAACAATAGGTCAATACAGGATGAGCTAGTCTTAGTAACACGAGTTGGTTTATTTATTCTTTGATGAAAATTAAATGATGACATTAGGTTGGATATCCTATGTTTATTACTATTATCTGTAATAAAGTCAATATTAAAATCACCTCCTAGGATAATGAATTATCTGAATTATCTTCAGTAAGTGCTTCTAAAAGATGAAGTTTATTCGTGATACTTTGTATATTCTGAAAAAGGATATTTATGTTAGCCGCGAAAAGTACAATTTTCAGCTACCACTCCTCCAGACTGCCCAAAAGAGCACTGAGGCGGCGTCGACAGTCGCGTTACATGGGTAGGGATATCGGACCGATGTGCTTCCTTAGGTGTAAATGTAATTAATTGAGGTGTTCCTCCAACATGTTTGCTTTCTTTAGGTAAGTTAAGATCATACCTCAATGTGCTTATTAAATCTATTAAATCATTAAATATTGTTATAAATCCTCGTCGGTTTAAATTTCCTGATCGAGAAAACATATCTCTGTCGTAACTTAGATTGAGATTAGAGTCTAGAATATGGCAAAATTTATATTTTAAATTAATTTGATAAAGTAGTTTGTTGAAAATTTCTACCCGTTTGATGAGCAGAGTCGAATGTTCATTGATTTTAAATGTCGGCAGACAGATGATAACATTCGTGTTTCGAACCAGGTCTAGTTTTTCCCGAATAAAGTTAACTAAAGTATAGTAGTTAGTACTAGTTTTAAAGTCTCTATCGCCGAGGCTTCGTTTTATCCCGAAAAAAATGGTGTTCCCGTGGGATGAGTAGTCCACTCATCCCGCACCGCGCGGAGCAGCTAGTGTTCCATAAGAATACAGAATCTAACGGTTCAATAATTCTGTTTTTACCCCCGATAAGAAAAATGGGTGTTAATAGGTTGAGTAGATACTCAATGGAGAATGGATGAATTCTTGAAATTTCGTTGAAATAATTAGTTAAGTACTTTTCTATACGTCGATCAAAGAATCAGTGACAAGTTTCCGCGCCGCTATACACGGCGGGCCGTTCCTGTCAATTTCACGTGAGTGTAAACCGCTTAATACAACAAGTTTAATAAGATGCAAGTACTTAAGTGGTTATAAAATGTTACCTAAGTGTGTATCAGTGGCATCACTGCGCCCAAACGGTTGATCTGATTTTAGCGCAGTTGTTTAATTCTTGTCAGATGAGACGGCTCTTAGCTATATGAGCTTTCTTAATGTTATTCAGCTATTTTGTGTCGTGAGTTTTTTTTGTGCTTGACACATTTTTTTTAATACCGGTTAGTTCAAAACTGGGGCAATTTTCCAGTTCCACCCACCGACGCTACAAAAAAATTAAAAAATTCAATACCGCTTATAAAATCTCGTATTCAAAATAATTGTCTTACAGAAAACCTCCACAAAAAACGCGAATATTACTCGCGTCTCAAGGAAACAAACACGTACGCTATCGGGGCCCGCGCCAGACGTGACCGTAAAAGAAAAAGGGGAAAATGTCGCGGCGGACGCGCGATAAGCGCATAATGGCCGCGCGATAACAAGCATTGTCGCGCTTTGTGAGGTATAATAGAAAATGGTATAAGACTTTATAGTAGAGAAGGGTATACGATTTTCTGGTACCGGTAGTAAAATAACGGTATTGTGTCTTGTACACTAACAAGGTATCTAGGTATAACAAGATAACAAGCTTTGTCGCGCTTTGTGGGAGGTTTAATAGAAAATGGTATAAGACTTTATAGTAGAAAAGGGTATAAGACTTTCTGGTACCGGTAGTAAAATAACGGTATAGTGTCTTTTTAGTACTAGGTATCTTGTAGTCAAAAATATATTATTATAAAGGAAAGCGCATAATGGTCGCGCGATAACAAGCATTGTCGCGCTTTGTGAGGTTTATAGAAAATGGTAGAAGACTTTATAGTAGAAAAGGGTATGGTACCGTAGTAAAATAGTGTCTTGTTAGTACTAGGTATCTTGTAGTCAAAAGTATTACGAGTAGTAGAAAGAAAAATAAGTATAGTGTCGCGGCGGACGCGTGTTAAACAAGCATTGTCGCGCTTTGTTGGAGGTTTAATAGAAAATGGCATAAGACTATAGTAGAATAGAAAAGGGTATAAGACTTTCTGGTACCGGTCGTAAAATACCGGTATATTGTCTTGACTAGGTATCTTGTAGTCAAAAATATTAGTATGAGAAAAACCAGTCAAGTGCGAGTCGGACTCGCGCACCGAGGGTTCCTTTCAACTAAAATTATTAACTTTCTGTATTTGCTATTATAGCGGCAACAGAAATACATCATCTGTAAAAATCTCAATTGTCTAGCTATCACGGTTCATGAGATACAATCTGGTGACAGACAGGCGGGCGGACAGCGGAGTCCTAGTAACAGGGTCCCGTTTATACTCTTTGGGTATGGAACCCTAACTTAAAGGGGTAGGTAAGTGTCGCGGCGGACGCTCGATAATAAGCATTGTTGCGCTTTGTGAGAGGTTTAATAGAAAAGGGCATAATATAGTAAAATACAAAAGGTAAGTACCTATAAGTATTATTGTACCGATACAATACCGGTATAAAAACTATTAGCGGTTGCACCAACATTTCATTGGCATTGTACCTACATCTCGTATAAAACCGAAGTCAGTTTTTGTTTAATAGTGACTAATTAAAAAACCTACGTCTAAAGTATAGACAAATTACTATAACTAACTTGATACCTGATCGCTCCTGGTGGATATTATCACACAGTACAAACAAACCTGACTAGGAGTTAGGACACTTGCAGACAGACATAGAAATACCTAATAAAGATCTGATTTAATTAATGGCTATAAATATTAATTTATTAGATATCTGCTGAACATAATGGCCCCTACAGTATTACGCTGCCTTGGCTGCGGTGCCGCTGGCATTCTTGGGGCCCTCGCCTTCACCAGATCATCCTTTGCATCCACACGTTCACATGCTTACTTAAAATATCCTGCATCAAGCAGGCATCAAGTTTCTGTTTAGCCCCATTTGTCCTCCATTTAAGTCCGCCATTTTTACTTTTCGTGTATTTTGCAGTAATATTTAAATACATAAATAATGCGCGAAATTTGCTGCCAACACAAAAAAAAACAAAGTTCACTGCCCCCTTATAAATACGGCATTCATCCACGAAATATTAAACTGCGTTCAATAAACAAGATAATTCTGCCTCGGCGTGAATCAGCTAATTAAGGAAAAGAAAACGCCGAGAAAAGCTGAGAAAACTCGGAGAAAACAAGAAATTTTCCGGAGTGGCGCAGGGCCGAACTCAGTGGGTTGTTAGAGAATATTATTTTTCTATTGTAGGTACGTATTATTTGTTTATTCTCGTTACTTTATATATTGATTGATGATGTATTTAATTTAAATCATAAAGTAGATCAATATTTTTAGTCATAAATATTTTTTTATTTCCATAGTGTTTGAATGAACTACATTACGTACATTATGTACATTAGGTATGTACTCTAAATTTTGCAAATTGAAAAGATCCTTCGAATAATCCGATTAGTATTACATGTGCATTCTCTAAAGAGAGTTTTTTTTTGTTAATTTGATCTCTTAAAGCCCGTTAAAATTTCTCCTACGTGGGAAAATAAATAGACACACCTGCTTAATAATAAATACATCGATTACAGTTATGAAATTTTAAAATAAAATATTTGTACATTGTCGTTATTTATATGATGACGATATTGTGAGCGTAGTCTTTGTGAGTGAATAAAAATATAAGATATAAGCCATAAGCTGTGACTATTACGAAGACACCTCTTATGAAGATGCGAGATTATCTTAATAAAATTGTAAAGATGAAATGTCTGTAAGTACTTTGAAGATGTTATCACAAAAAACTTGGAGGTCACTTAATTCAAAAAATATTTTATTTTACTTTGTGTATGTTTGTCTGTATGTATATATCTTTGTGCGTTCATCACACCAAAACAGTTGGACCGCATTCAATTATTTATAGTTAATCCGTTGCTTATGTGACCTACATTTTATCCAACTACGTAGATCCAAAATACATGAGCATGATTTCGTTTGTGGTGCGCGTACCGCGGCCGCTGCAGGACACCATCGCAAGTGCAGACTTTTGGCCGAAGGGTGTTGTGTTTCGGCAGTTCCGGGGCAATCTGCCCAATCCTGCGCCAGATCAGACAACGCAACGGAGCCACGCTGTTACGTCGCCTAAATCAAACTAGATTTAAGTTTTTATTTTTATTTTCTGTATAATTTTGTAGTTCACAGTGCCTTGGTTTAATTACTGTAATGCTGTGTAACTAATTTGAATAAATAAATAAATAAATAAATGAGTATTTTTTCTTTCATGCGGTCTACGGAGATGCAACGACTGCGCGACAGCGACAACGGTGTGCGGTACGTGTGTCTCGCTCGCTCATATAGCCGTCGCGCTCGGATCTCTCACTCAACCGCTCGCCGCGCAAATTCGTGGCATTCGTCAGTTCGCAGGTACCTTCTAGTTTGCAAAATAAATATGCCCTCCGCCCGAGTCCGGGCCCCGCCTCGCGTCCGTGTCCCCCGCTGAATGGCCGCTAACAAACTCTTTCACAGAACACAATAATTACTTTAAGCCGTATAAAAACGCTTTCTTCGCGACAAGGGCCTTAATTCACCTCCAGCGTTATTATATTTCGGCACAAAGCAGCTTTGTGCCAGCCCTGATTTCTGATGGAATATTTTATTTTTAAATGTTTTTCGGGTGTCGTAAATCTTAAATATCGTGCGTTGCGTTTATATTTGATATTTACGTACATATATTTAACTGCGAAATACAGGCTTTTTAAACTATCATCTATGAAATGGGGTAGGTAAAGTCAGGCCGAGTGTACTAGTGGGGCTAGAGCACCTAATAGCATTCTACTTCTGCCAACTGAGCCGTTTTTTATTTTGTTGTACCTACACCCTATTTTTTTATGGTATGGAGGAAAAAAGTGTCCCAATATTTTTACGTTTCATTTCGTTACCATTTCCTTACAACCTACTATAGCAGTAACAGAATGGAAAAACAAAAAAATATATGAACATTTTGGAATTAATGAATGAATGATTTATTGCGTGTATGGAAATTCAGGTTTACAATTAACAGACGTCATTATTACATGTTTGATTGTTATTCTTATTATGTTTGTTATTGGTACCTATTATATACAAAATAAAAAAAGTGGGGTGTACAAAAAAAAATAGTTTCGATATTTGGAATTTTGGATATCGTACATGCGCTTGCCGCGGCTGCCCCGCTGTTGCATTTATCCCGACTGATTTTTTATTTATTTTTTATTATTTATATTTTTGCGATAATTGGTGCGTTCATAAAGGAGCGCTTTTTGCGAATTGTGAGGGACTCCAAAAATAAGACGATATTCGTCTAAATTTCATAACACATGGGAACTGAGAATGCAAGAACTAAATGAATACCATATAAAATACTTTATCCCATCAAAAACATTACATGTAAAAAAATTGCAAGTCTCGCAACCTTCTACCGAAAAAAGTTGTGAGATACAATATAAAACCAAGTCGGTTAATTTATTCAGTACCTATCAAAGTGACCCTTCGCCTATATGACAACTTTGACATACATTTTCACCGGATTACATAACTAAAAACATATTACCATGACCGTGTTAGTACCCGCATTAATATTAAACATATTTATCTTTATCATAAATGTAATGACTTGGCCATCGCACGACAACATAAGTATATAATAATACGAATAAATCTCATTTTATTAAAGTGATTATTATATTTTTTGCTTTATTTATCCATACCAATAGATCGGTATGGAGCGGTGCGTATCCAGTTCTTTTCAGCTGTTTTTACTATCTCGTCTGCCTATATTTTCTTCTGCCGTCCTCTTTTGCCGGTCGGGCCAGATCCATCTTTAATTTAAGGACGGCCAAGATGATACAATGAGTAGGAATTTATGTTTGTATTGCGTGACATTCAAAGCGTTAATAAAATTTGGTAGATTTTTTTATTATTATAATGTAGAAGGTATTATCGTGTGCGATGGCCAAGTCATTACATTTATGATAAAGATAAATATGTGTAATATTAATGCGGGTACTAACACGGTCATGGTAATATGTTTTTAGTTATGTAATCCGGTGAAAATGTATGTCAAAGTTGTCATATAGGCGAAGGGTCACTTTGATAGGTACTGAATAAATTAACCGACTTGGTTTTATATTGTATCTCACAACTTTTTTCGGTAGAAGGTTGCGAGACTTGCAATTTTTTTACATGTAATGTTTTTGATGGGATCTCATTTCTTTTTGTAAGTGGTCCTCCTTATTTTTCCTTTAAGGACTACTAGCTGTGTATCCGCAACTGTCTTTCTTAAAGCCCACTCTCTGTCTCTGTGGGCTTTTCTCGAAAGTTTTTATGAAGCGATTTTTGACAAGCCAGGACGGTAATTACTTCTTAGTCTATTATACTCCGAAATTGCGGAGTTTTGCACTTTAACACTACCGAAGTTGACATTAACTAAATGTAAACCACACAGACTTGTCACTCCCTCTCATGATCCATAATGACCCCTCTCATTATAGATAATGATCCTTCTCATGATTCCTCTCATGACGATGGTGATGATGAGGGTGGTGATGATGGCGGCGATGATGGTGGCAGTGGTAATGGTAGTGGTTATTGTGTTGGGGATGTGGTTGTGGTAATGGTCGTGGTGGTAATGTGGTGAGGATGTTGATTTTATAACCATCGTCATCACCATCACCACAAGCATTACCATCACAATCGTCATCATCCATCACCACTATGACCATCACCATCTGAATCAACACCCCCATCATCATACCTAATCACCTTCATCGGCATCATCATCGTCATCATCATTATCATCATTAATTATCTATAACAAAACCATCATCATCATCACCAATCACCACCATCATCATCATCATCATCATTACCAACACCTCCCTCACCACCACCAGTCACCACCATCTTCATTACTATCAATACCCCCATCATCACCACCGGTCACCTCCACTCCACCATCATCACCAACAGTCACCACCATCGTCGTCATCATAATTATCATCATCACCAATCGCCACCATCATCATCATCATTACCAACACCTCCCTCACCACCACCAGTCACCACCATCTTCATTACCATCAATACCCCCATCATCACCACCGGTCACCTCCACTCCACCATCATCATCATCACCAACAGTCACCACCATCGTCGTCATCATAATCATCATCATCACCAATACCACCTTCATCAGAATCAGTCACCACCACCACCATCATAATTATCATCACCAACACGCCCATCGCCACCACCAGTCACCATCATCATCTGAACAATCCAACACCCTCATTACCAACACCAGTCCCCAGCTTCATCATCATCATCATCATCATCACCAGCACCCCCATCACCGCCACCAGTTACCACCATCATCAAAATCATCATCATCGCTACCATCACGATTCCAACTCACTACCCCTGCGGGGTGAGGTAACTCAATTCGGTACGGCGATGAGCGTGTCCATTCTGTATGTATTAGGTAATAAGCTAATAAGTATTCTGTGCCTGAGGTATCTAAACCGAAGGTTATATGAACCGCAAAGTTAACTTTGTAATCGTGTATTTTTTATAGGGTTCATAAGGAAATACAAATTTATCTATGCAGCTCGCATAACTGGAAAACTACACGGAAATTTTGTAATGTTTAGGTTTTTTAATGATTTTTACACCAAACCGTAATAGAGCACGAAATTTCAAGCTTGTGTGTCTTCTAGAAGTAACTTAGAATTCGTATGATCATGAGTGAGTCAGTGAGTGAATCAGTGAGTGACAAAATTAAGGAACTTTGACTGGCAATAATTTCTAAACTACTGGTTCAAATTGAATGAAATTTGGAATATGCCTAGGTTATATCATGCTCTCCTGGTCATTAAAAATTCAGGCTTCTAGCTTTGTCCGTAATGAAATACTGGGAGTTTGAAAATGGTCTGAATGGCTTCGAGAAAAGGATGTTACGGCGTGCCGGGAAGCGCGTTTGCTCGACTTGGCGGGGGCACTGCCGTGCCCCCAGATTAAGTACAAATAAAGTTTATAAAAGAAAAACAAACACAATTTTTAAATAACGGTAGACAACTGGCGGTCTTATCGCTTACAAGCGAACTGTTCCAAACAACCTTTGGGTAGTGAAATTTATGAAAAACTAACTCATCATAGAGTAGGTGATGCAGAAGGCGAAGGATGAATATAAATTGATAAATCGGTTTTGAAATAACAAAAAGCTCTAAGGCTATAAGTAAAGTACAGTGGACTTTAGAAGCTTTTTTCTGAACTTGGTCAATAATGAATAAGTTTCCTGAAACGAATACAAACGACTTAACATTTCACCCGCAAGCTTATGAATGCGACGCAAACACGGCCATTTTCTAACTAGTTGGCAAAGTCACAAATGAACCACATTGAACCGGCATTTGAATTTTATATTTTGTTTGAATGTTGCGTTTTACTGACCATTAAAGGGAAATATAACGATGTTAACGTTATACATTTATGAAACATACTATAATGTCTCATTATTTTTAATGTAGGTACTTACACTTTTTTTTTATATCGTACCATTGATACAAAGCTCAAAGCACAAATAAAAATTGAAATGCATAACCTGCCAGCCGTATATAGTCATGGTTGTGTCCCATTTCTGGGCAAAGGGCTCTCCTCTCTTGATACGCCTCTCGTTTCTATTAGCTGCATGCTCCGTCCACTCGCTCGTTACTAAATGCATCAAGTCATCCCGCCATCTTCTTTTTGGTCTGCCTCTGTGGTAGATATGCGGTCTATTTATTTATTTATATTTTTTTTTCTCTCTCCCAATTGTTTGTTTCATCTTAATTATCGTGTGGTTGATAAATCAACGTGCTTCCCTAAATAATTAATTTTTTTAATAATTATTCGGGCGTCAATCATTGGACCAGGGTCGAGTACTGAATCGTTAATCTTATTTATTAAATTTTTTTATTGGAGTTTACTCCTTAAGAATCGATTTTCATATATAAGCCCGGGGTATGAAAAATATGGGGTGTAAAATCGAACGTATCTGCCGTTCTAATTTAAAAAGTCGTATCTCAGTATACGACCGGGGTAAAAATACGACTTCGTAATTTAGCAGGTTATGCGTTAAGCGTTATAGACTAAGATCCCGATATAAAATAACCTTCACCGAGATGTTTATTTGATGAAGTGTATTTTATATTTAATTTAATATGTCAATAATTATATTGCATATGGGTTGCCTAAAAAATTTTAGTCCAGGGTATGTTTAATTAATAATAAAAAAAAATTGTTTTAAACATTTCACCGGTTTGATTAATATTAGATAAATTCTATACCAATCGAAAGTATGAAGCCCATAGAATATGCAAACGTTAGGTTGCCTATTCTTTTCCCGTCACAACTATTGGGTAGCCAGGTATAAACAGGTAAATCTATACCTACTAGCATTTTGCAAAGGTCTGATTGTTGAATTGAAATTAAATAAAATTAAAGATTATTTAATTATGAATTTATCTAATAATCAAATCGGTGAAATGTAAAAAAAAAATTTTTAATTTTAAACTAAACATACCCCGGACTAAATTTTTTTATGCAACCCATATCCAATATATTTATTGTGATATTAAACTAAATATAAAATACATTTCATCAAATAAACATCTCTGTAAAGGTCATTTTATATCGGGAGCTTAGTCTATAACGCTTAACGCATGACCTGCTAAATTAAGAAGTCGTATTTTTACCCCGATCGTATACTGAGATACGACTTTTTAAATTATCACGGCAAATACGTTCCAAAAATATAAGTATTGCGAGGATTGACGTTTGGTTGTCAAAGGCGACGGTTGAAAATTTTATCAAATTTTATTTTATTTATAAGTTAATTCAGTTTTAGAGTCCTTTTCGCTGTTTTTGCGATGAGTGAGTCAAGTCGAGGTGTCGTGAGTGATACGTCACTTTTAGAATGTGGGCAGCGGGCAGCTCCGTCGTGGCTATCTGAAGTGGAGTTTGATAATAAGGCAGGGCCGAGTCAATCGGATATTGTATCGAACGCTGAGTCCATGTCGGATGTGCGGCATATAGCGGTGAAGCGTGCTTGTGGTCTGAGCGACGAAAGCTGTGGTTGTAGTGATAGTTTTATCACAATAGGCAGGAAACCTTAACGCTTGCGGGATTTAGCAACCGCCAAAACGCAGCTGGAGCCGGACGGTGTGCCTGTGCCTGACAAGCTATTTGAAGTTTATATAGTGTCAAAAGAAGATTTACCGAAACAGATTGGTTTGGCAAAGTTGCTGCAATTTAAGGGTATAAAAGGAATTTTATCCGTCAAGTTTATGGGTCCACGTAAAGTTCGCATACAGTTTAACTCTAAGGATGATGCGCAGAAGCTTCTGGCTTCTCAGGAGTTTAACAATGAGACGAGACGTTCTTATTGGTCTAATATGGCATGCTGCACTTATGGAATTATAAGGCAGGTTGAGTTGGAGGTTGAGGAAGACGAATTTTTAAAGAATATTGAAGGGTCTGAAGACATTTTGTCAATATGTAGACTAAACCGTTTGGATCATGATGGGCGTTGGGTTAAGGCTGAAGCTATTCGTCTGTGTTTTAAGGGAACTTCTTTACCGCCATATGTTTATGCCTACGGTTGCTGATTTAAGGTACCCAATGTTCAATATGTTGGAAGTTCGGTCATCTGAGCAGGTTTTGTCCTACTACTAAAGTTACTTGTCCGAAATGCGGCGGGGAGCATGCCAATTGCGAAACGACTATTTTTAGATGCATTAATTGTAAAGGCAGCCATATGGCCTTAGATAAGTCGTGCCCGGTTTTTGTGAAGAAGTAAGAAATTCGCAGGATTATGTCTGCTGAGGGATGTATATATAAACTTTTTGGTTGTATATGCAAAATAAGGAAAAAAATGATACGGATGTTTGTAGTCAGGATGCGCCATCTGTTTTTGAGAATGACTTAAGTTTTGGAAAGTCATATAGAGATGCTGTTTTGTCGAAGCCGTTACAATCTAAAGAGTCTGAAGATTCTGTCTGTCAGGCTGAGGGCCAGCGATCAGTAAGTCAGTACAGATTAGAGAGCGAGCCACAACAAGAGGTTCGTAAGCCGCGGAATTCAAAAAGAGTAACAGATGTGAAGAGGTCCGAGTGTCTATTGGTCAATCAGCCTACTATTGAGCGGGCTGATATGGAAGATAAAAGACAAAATAAGGACAAGAAGAAGAGACGTATTACTTTTGAAAGGCTGGTTGAGAAGACGAAGGATATTTTGTTTTCTACCGAAAGTTGGTAGGAGAAGTTCAAAACGCTGTTTGGAGTTGTTGTTAAGGAGATTTTGGATTTATTTAAGGATTTTTTTAAGGAAGGTGATTTTGTACGTTTGTTTTTGTCTAATGTAAATGGCTAGGTCTAATACCAGATCTTTCTTGAATGTAATGTTCAATTCAATATTGGCGGAACCCTTATCGGAATCGGCTAAATTTGTATACAGTTGTTTTTATGTAAATAGTGTATACAAATTTAGTTGTTTTCGTGTACATGTTATTTTTAAGTTTATACGGTTTATGTTTTTATTTATCTATGTCTTTTAGATGAATGATGTTGTGTATTAGGCCTGCTGGAGCTGGCATGTTCATAAAAATGATCAAAGCTCCTTAATTAATAGATAAAAAAAAAAGGTATTGCGATACTACGGTAGAAAGGTCGTATCTTTGTATGGATTTCATAGTAAGATACGGTTTTTTTCCGTAGCACTGCAGACTCTAGTAACTAAACTAGCCGCTCGAGGGCGCTTTACATCACGCTTCCTTATTTAGTTACTACTCATGATCTCTCCAATTTGTTAAAAATCAATCGGAAGTAAATTTTCCTTGTAAAATATTGTAATTTTGCTGTATATTATACTCGTATATTAATATTATGTAAATGCCTACCTTCTCGTTCTTGTTTGCAGCACCCAACAGGGTACATAATGTGATACTTAAACTATTTACTAATCATTATGTGCAATAAACGTATTGAGTATTGAGTATATATTTTATAATCGTTCTTAAGGCCAGGCGCGCACCACGATTTTAGTCGCGCGATAATTTTGTCGCATAAATGCAAGATATGGGTTTATATGAGAGTGCGCGCACCACGATTTTCATAAACCCAGAAGTACGCTTATTTCTGCGACAAAATTATCGCGCGACTAAAAAAAAATCGTGGTGCGCGCCTGGCCTGAAGAGTAAACTCCAGTCGTGCGTCGGAGCTGACACACACACTTTTTTCTTTTACATTAGTAATATTTTTGCATTTAATAAAGTTTGCAATATTTAACTGAGCGAACACAGCGGCAATTAAATCTTTTATGGTTTTGTCCGCTGGTATAGTAACACATGTATTTTTTCGTTATATGTAAATAAATTAAAAACTTCTGGTCATATTTCCACCAAAAATAGCTAACAACCATATCGACGGACAAGTCCTTCGATTAAAAAACCGCACTCAAATTGATCCATCCGTTTGGAAGCTACGATGCCACAGACAGACACAGATACACATGTTAAACTTATAATAGTTACAATACCCCTCTTTTTTCGTCAGGGGTCAAAATTTGACATTGTCTAATCCATGTCTAAGTATATTATTGCCTCATGTTTCGATTTTTTACAAATAAATAAATATTAAGGGACAATCGTCATACACAAATCGACCTAGTCCCAAACTAAGCAAAGCTTGTACTATGGGTACTAGACGACGATATACATAATATATAAATACATATATAGATAACATCCATGACCCAAGAACAAATATTTGTACAAATATTTGCCCCGGCCAAATAATTGTATGCTGAAGTTACCGGTAAAACGAATAATTTAATTAATGTTTTATCACTTAGAATCGAACAATGATCTTTCGGAAAAACTATAGAGATAACAAGATCGTCGCAGGCCAAAGCTAATCATATTTCATATACAAATAACAGTCGTAAATTATAAATTTTAATAACAACGCGAAATAATTAAAGCCGCGACATAGTACCTTAAACGCTTGGTTAAACGTTCGCCACAAAACTTTATAATGCCGGCAAGCAACACATTATGCAGTTGGGTGGAGCGCGTAAATTCGACTTAATTCATTACCGGCTCGACAGACGCTAAGTGTAAACTAGGCTTAAGCACTTGCGAGATGTGGAAGATGTAGATACAGACTAGAAGTGGCCGTTTTCTTAATAGGGCCAAAAACCACTGTTCATTATGGCCCAGTCACGACTTTGAGCGACCAGCCGCTGCGGCAGCGGTGAGCGTCTAGCAGAAACAGAATCGTACTTCAGTATTGCCGGCGCCACACAGCATAAATGTTTGAACACATATTTGATCACATGTGAGCAAAAATGAGTTCAAACATTTGTGCTATGTGTGGCGGCGGCATATGAAGCATGCCACACACCGCCGCACGCGGTGCCGCTGGTTTTTCGAGCGAATCGCGGCGCGGGGCGCGGCGGGAGCAAATGTATCGGCGACTTGGAGAGATACCACGACTTATGGCGCGGGCGGTTGTTCGCGCGGTGTACGTAGCCTGTGTTTGCCGCCTGCCGCGCCGCTAAGACCGAAGTCGAGGCCGGGCTGATAGGTGGGAGCGGGAGATCCGAGCACGGTATCTCGCTCTCTCCAATAGCTAGCGCTCGCCGCTGACAGTATCCTACGAAACCAGAGCTTTATACTTGTATAAATATGAAAGTGTAACAATAACAAAATGTCCATGGTAACAGCATGCTCGAAACATGGAGGGCATATAAAAAAGATGTAAATATAATAAATATAAATATATAAATATCGGACAACCTCACACAAATCGAACTAGTCCCAAATTAAGCTCAAGAAGGCTTGTGTTATGGGTACTAGACGACGATATACGTACTTATATGTATCTAAATATATAAAAGAAGAAACTGACTGACTGACTGACTGACTGACTGACTGACATATCAACGCACAGCCCAAACCGCTGGTTCTAGAGAGTTCAAATTTGGCACGTAGGTTTCTTATAAGGTGTAGGGGTGCACTAAGAAAGGATTTTTCAAAACTCACCTCTTAAAGGGGTGAAATGGGGTTCCAAAGTTTGTATCGGGAAACAAGATTAGTTAGACTATTTTATTCGAAACTTCTAAGGAGTATTTCTAACAATAAATAAGTAAACACGTGTTTCAGGTTTTTTGAAAATTCAACCCCTAAAAGGGAGAAATGTCGTGACAAAGTCTGAAAATCAGCATGAGTGTTGTTTTTGTGGTTTATCGGGTCGCTGATTACGAAAACCGCAACGATTTTAAAATCCAACGTGGCGGACGTGAGTTACCATCTCCCCTGTTGGGGTGAAATGGGGTTGAAATGTCTAAATACTAAACTGCTGGTTCTAGAGAGTTCAAATTTGACACGTAGGTTTCTTAAATAAGGTGTAGGGGTGCATTAAGAAAGGATTTTTCAAAACTCACCCCCTAAAGGGGTGAAATGGGGTTCAAAAGTTTGTATGGGGAAACAAGATTAGTTAGACTATTTTATTCGAAACTTCTAAGGAGTATTTCTAACAATAAATAAGTAAACACGTGTTTCAGGTTTTTTGAAAATTCAACCCCTAAAAGGGAGAGATGTGGTGACAAAGTCTGAAAATCAGCATGAGTGTTGTTTTTATGGTTTATCGGGTCGCTGATTACGAAAACCGCAACGATTTGAAAATCCAACGTGGCGGACGTGAGTTACCATCTCCGTGTTGGGGTGAAATGGGGTTGAAATGTCTAAATACTAAACCGCTGGTTCTAGAGAGTTAAAATTTGGCCCGAAGGTTCCTTATAAGGTGTAGGGGTGCATTAAGAAAGGATTTTTCAAAACTCACCCCCTAAAGGGGTGAAATGGAGTTCCAAAGTTAGTATGGGGAAACAAGATTAGTTAGACTATTTTATTCGAAAGTTCAAAGGAGTATTTCTTACGATAAATGATTAAACATGTGTTTAGGATTTTTGAAAATTCAACCCCTGAAGGGGAGAAATGTGGTGACAAAAATCTGAAAACCAACATGGGTATTATTTTTATGGTTTATCGGGTGGCTGATTACGAAAATCGCAACGATTTTAAAATCCAACGTGCTAAATGCTAAACCGCTGGTTCTAGAGAGTCCAATGTAGGTTCCTTTAGTGGGGGTGCACTAAGAGAGAATTTTTCAAAAGTCATCCCCCAAAGGGGTGAAATGGGGGTCCGAAGTTTGTATGGGGAAACAAGATTAGTTAAACTGGAGGAAATAGAGTTGAAATGTCTAAATACTAAACCGCGGGTTCCAGAGAGTCCAATTTGGCACGTAGGTTCCTTATAAGGAGTAGGGGTGCACTAAGAGAGAATTTTTCAAAAGTAACCCCCCAAAGGGGTAAAATGGGGGTCCAAAGTTTGTATAGGGAAACAAGATTAGTTAAACTATTTTATTCGAAACTTCACAGGAGTATTTCTAACAATAAATCAAAAAAACACGTGTTTCAGGTTGTTTTTTAATTCAACCCCTAAAAGGGAGAAATGTAGTGACAAAGTCTGAAAATCAACATTGGTAATGCTTTTATGGTTTATCCGGTCGCTGATTACGAAAACCGCAACGATTTTAAAATCAAAAGTGGCGGACGTGAATTAACATCTCCCCTGTTGGGGTGAAATGGGGTTGAAATGTCTAAATACTAAAGCTAGAGAGTCCATATTTGGAACCTACGTGTCCTTATAAAGTCTAGGGGTGCAATAAAAGAAGCATTTGTCAAAAGTCACCCCCAAAGGGGTGAAATGGGGGTCGTAAGTTTGTATGGGGAAAAAAGATTAGTTAGACTATTTTATTGAAATCTTCCAAGGAGTATTTTAAACGATAAATGAGTAAGCACGTGTTTCATATTTTTTGAGAATTCATCACCTAAAGGAGGAGAATACGGTGACAAAGTCTGAAAATCAACAAGGGTAAGTAATGTTTCTATGGTTTATCGGGTCGCTGACTTCTGCTGCTGGGAAACTTCCTGCATCCGTAATAAATACATTCAAGCTTTTCAATAATTATGTTAAGTCATTTCAGAATTCGGAATTACGTTTATCTGGCTCAGAATAATACATTTTTCATTCATCAACGAAGAGAACCTCAATATCTTACAATAGAACATGACGTAACTTAGAACATGGCTTAGATTCATTAAACCAATCTCGAATATCCCAAGTCGATAAGCGGAGGCTCGGGACATTATAAAAGCTTTATACAAATAAAATGCACACATATCCCGGTGTCTTAGCTTCACTCCGAGTTATGAATTTTGCAGTGAACTTTATTTGGATACAGTAAAAGCTGAGATCGCTTGATTTGAGTGCTTGAGTTTTCGGTTTGATTTGTTAAAGTGGAGTTGTGATATCTAACATAAAAAGTATTTCCCAGTAATATTAGAAAAGCGAAAGTCTGTGTATGTTTGTTACCGTATAACGGCTGGATGTATATGCATGAGGGAAATGCAGATTGCAGATTATACCCTAACTTACAAATAGCCTACTTTTAATCTTGAAAAAAAAAAGAGCATTGTTCCCGTAGGATGTTGTATATTATATAGGCACGCGAGCGAAGCCGCAGGTTAATGCTAGTAAATATATAATACTTAACCCTTTGAGCGCCAGGTGGCAAAGCAATTCACCGTGCCACTGACGCCAAACCAAAAAAAAATAAGTGCTCCAAAATCAACAGAGGTTGAAAAACACAGATCCCATCAAAAAAATTACATGTAAAAAAATTGCAAGTCTCACAACCTTCTACCGAAAAAAGTTGTGAGATACAATATAAAACCAAGTCGGTTAATTTATTCAGTACCTATCAAAGTGACCCTTCGCCTATATGACAACTTTGACATACATTTTCACCGGATTACATAACTAAAAACATATTACCATGACCGTGTTAGTACCCGCATTAATATTAAACATATTTATCTTTATCATAAATGTAATGACTTGGCCATCGCACGACAACATAAGTATATAATAATACGAATAAATCTCATTTTATTAAAGTGATTATTATATTTTTTGCTTTATTTATCCATACCAATAGATCGGTATGGAGCGGTGCGTATCCAGTTCTTTTCAGCTGTTTTTACTATCTCGTCTGCCTATATTTTCTTCTGCCGTCCTCTTTTGCCGGTCGGGCCAGATCCATCTTTTATTTGAGGACGGCCAAGATGAAACAATGAGTAGGAATTTATGTTTGTATTGCGTGACATTCAAAGCGTTAATAAAATTTGGTAGATTTTTTTATTATTATAATGTAGAAGGTATTATCGTGTGCGATGGCCAAGTCATTACATTTATGATAAAGATAAATATGTTTAATATTAATGCGGGTACTAACACGGTCATGGTAATATGTTTTTAGTTATGTAATCCGGTGAAAATGTATGTCAAAGTTGTCATATAGGCGAAGGGTCACTTTGATAGGTACTGAATAAATTAACCGACTTGGTTTTATATTGTATCTCACAACTTTTTTCGGTAGAAGGTTGCGAGACTTGCAATTTTTTTACATGTAATGTTTTTGATGGGATCTCATTTCTTTTTGTAAGTGGTCCTCCTTATTTTTCCTTTAAGGACTACTAGCTGTGTATCCGCAACTGTCTTTCTTAAAGCCCACTCTCTGTCTCTGTGGGTTTTTCTCGAAAGTTTTTATGAAGCGATTTTTGACAAGCCAGGACGGTAATTACTTCTTAGTCTATTATACTCCGAAATTGCGGAGTTTTGCACTTTAACACTACCGAAGTTGACATTAACTAAATGTAAACCACACAGACTTGTCACTCCCTCTCATGATCCATAATGACCCCTCTCATTATAGATAATGATCCTTCTCATGATTCCTCTCATGACGATGGTGATGATGAGGGTGGTGATGATGGCGGCGATGATGGTGGCAGTGGTAATGGTAGTGGTTATTGTGTTGGGGATGTGGTTGTGGTAATGGTCGTGGTGGTAATGTGGTGAGGATATTGATTTTATAACCATCGTCATCACCATCACCACAAGCATTACCATCACAATCGTCATCATCCATCACCACTATGACCATCACCATCTGAATCAACACCCCCATCATCATACCTAATCACCTTCATCGGCATCATCATCGTCATCATCATTATCATCATTAATTATCTATAACAAAACCATCATCATCATCACCAATCACCACCATCATCATCATCATCATCATTACCAACACTTCCCTCACCACCACCAGTCACCACCATCTTCATTACTATCAATACCCCCATCATCACCACCGGTCACCTCCACTCCACCATCATCACCAACAGTCACCACCATCGTCGTCATCATAATTATCATCATCACCAATCACCACCATCATCATCATCATTACCAACACCTCCCTCACCACCACCAGTCACCACCATCTTCATTACCATCAATACCCCCATCATCACCACCGGTCACCTCCACTCCACCATCATCATCATCACCAACAGTCACCACCATCGTCGTCATCATAATCATCATCATCACCAATACCACCTTCATCAGAATCAGTCACCACCACCACCATCATAATTATCATCACCAACACGCCCATCGCCACCACCAGTCACCATCATCATCTGAACAATCCAACACCCTCATTACCAACACCAGTCCCCAGCTTCATCATCATCATCATCATCGCTACCATCACGATTCCAACTCACTGCCCCTGCGGGGTGAGGTAACTCAATTCGGTACGGCGATGAGCGTGTCCATTCTGTATGTATTAGGTAATAAGCTAATAAGTATTCTGTGCCTGAGGTATCTAAACCGAAGGTTATATGAACCGCAAAGTTAACTTTGTAATCGTGTATTTTTTATAGGGTTCATAAGGAAATACAAATTTATCTATGCAGCTCGCATAACTGGAAAACTACACGGAAATTTTGTAATGTTTAGGTTTTTTAATGATTTTTACACCAAACCGTAATAGAGCACGAAATTTCAAGCTTGTGTGTCTTCTAGAAGTAACTTAGAATTCGTATGATCATGAGTGAGTCAGTGAGTGAATCAGTGAGTGACAAAATTAAGGAACTTTGACTGGCAATAATTTCTAAACTACTGGTTCAAATTGAATGAAATTTGGAATATGTCTAGGTTATATCATGCTCTCCTGGTCATTAAAAATTCAGGCTTCTAGCTTTGTCCGTAATGAAATACTGGGAGTTTGAAAATGGTCCGAATGGCTTCGAGAAAAGGATGTTACGGCGTGCCGGGAAGCGCGTTTGCTCGACTTGGCGGGGGCACTGCCGTGCCCCCAGATTAAGTACAAATAAAGTTTATAAAAGAAAACCAAACACAATTTTTAAATAACGGTAGACAATTGGCGGTCTTATCGCTTACAAGCGAACTGTTCCAAACAACCTTTGGGTAGTGAAATTTATGAAAAACTAACTCATCATAGAGTAGGTGATGCAGAAGGCGAAGGATGAATATAAATTGATAAATCGGTTTTGAAATAACAAAAAGCTCTAAGGCTATAAGTAAAGTACAGTGGACTTTAGAAGCTTTTTTCTGAACTTGGTCAATAATGAATAAGTTTCCTGAAACGAATACAAACGACTTAACATTTCACCCGCAAGCTTATGAATGCGACGCAAACACGGCCATTTTCTAACTAGTTGGCAAAGTCACAAATGAACCACATTGAACCGGCATTTGAATTTTATATTTTGTTTGAATGTTGCGTTTTACTGACCATTAAAGGGAAATATAACGATGTTAACGTTATACATTTATGAAACATACTATAATGTCTCATTATTTTTAATGTAGGTACTTACACTTTTTTTTTATATCGTACCATTGATACAAAGCTCAAAGCACAAATAAAAATTGAAATGCATAACCTGCCAGCCGTATATAGTCATGGTTGTGTCCCATTTCTGGGCAAAGGGCTCTCCTCTCTTGATACGCCTCTCGTTTCTATTAGCTGCATGCTCCGTCCACTCGCTCGTTACTAAATGCATCAAGTCATCCCGCCATCTTCTTTTTGGTCTGCCTCTGTGGTAGATATGCGGTCTATTTATTTATTTATATTTTTTTTTCTCTCCCAATTGTTTGTTTCATCTTAATTATCGTGTGGTTGATAAATCAACGTGCTTCCCTAAATAATTAATTTTTTTAATAATTATTCGGGCGTCAATCATTGGACCAGGGTCGAGTACTGAATCGTTAATCTTATTTATTAATTTTTTTTATTCTTTTACATTAGTAATATTTTTGCATTTAATAAAGTTTGCAATATTTAACTGAGCGAACACAGCGGCAATTAAATCTTTTATGGTTTTGTCCGCTGGTATAGTAACACATGTATTTTTTCGTTATATGTAAATAAATTTGAAAAAAATCTGTGCTTATAATCTGCTTTAAATATAAAGTACCTACCATGTAACCTAAATTAAAAATTTAAAACGCCCACGATACAAGTAGCTGTTCATAAGACCCTCATTCAGTGAGTGATATAGAAAATGCTACTAAAACTATAAACATAACTACAACATTTTGAATTCTGAGCCTCAATATTGGCTGAGATCTTGTCCTTTGTTCCACTTAAAGCTGAGAATATCTTAAAAACTTCTGGTCATATTTCCACCAAAAATAGCTAACAACCATATCGACGGACAAGTCCTTCGATTAAAAAACCGCACTCAAATTGATCCATCCGTTTGGAAGCTACGATGCCACAGACAGACACAGATACACATGTTAAACTTATAATAGTTACAATACCCCTCTTTTTTCGTCAGGGGTCAAAATTTGACATTGTCTAATCCATGTCTAAGTATATTGTTGCCTCATGTTTCGATTTTTTACAAATAAATAAATATTAAGGGACAATCATCATACACAAATCGACCTAGTCCCAAACTAAGCAAAGCTTGTACTATGGGTACTAGACGACGATATACATAATATATAAATACATATATAGATAACATCCATGACCCAAGAACAAATATTTGTACAAATATTTGCCCCGGCCAAATAATTGTATGCTGAAGTTACCGGTAAAACGAATAATTTAATTAATGTTTTATCACTTAGAATCGAACAATGATCTTTCGGAAAAACTATAGAGATAACAAGATCGTCGCAGGCCAAAGCTAATCATATTTCATATACAAATAACAGTCGTAAATTATAAATTTTAATAACAACGCGAAATAATTAAAGCCGCGACATAGTACCTTAAACGCTTGGTTAAACGTTCGCCACAAAACTTTATAATGCCGGCAAGCAACACATTATGCAGTTGGGTGGAGCGCGTAAATTCGACTTAATTCATTACCGGCTCGACAGACGCTAAGTGTAAACTAGGCTTAAGCACTTGCGAGATGTGGAAGATGTAGATACAGACTAGAAGTGGCCGTTTTCTTAATAGGGCCAAAAACCACTGTTCATTATGGCCCAGTCACGACTTTGAGCGACCAGCCGCTGCGGCAGCGGTGAGCGTCTAGCAGAAACAGAATCGTACTTCAGTATTGCCGGCGCCACACAGCATAAATGTTTGAACACATATTTGATCACATGTGAGCAAAAATGAGTTCAAACATTTGTGCTATGTGTGGCGGCGGCATATGAAGCATGCCACACACCGCCGCACGCGGTGCCGCTGGTTTTTCGAGCGAATCGCGGCGCGGGGCGCGGCGGGAGCAAATGTATCGGCGACTTGGAGAGATACACGACTTATGGCGCGGGCGGTTGTTCGCGCGGTGTACGTAGCCTGTGTTTGCCGCCTGCCGCGCCGCTAAGACCGAAGTCGAGGCCGGGCTGATAGGTGGGAGCGGGAGATCCGAGCACGGTATCTCGCTCTCTCCAATAGCTAGCGCTCGCCGCTGACAGTATCCTACGAAACCAGAGCTTTATACTTGTATAAATATGAAAGTGTAACAATAACAAAATGTCCATGGTAACAGCATGCTCGAAACATGGAGGGCATATAAAAAAGATGTAAATATAATAAATATAAATATATAAATATCGGACAACCTCACACAAATCGAACTAGTCCCAAATTAAGCTCAAGAAGGCTTGTGTTATGGGTACTAGACGACGATATACGTACTTATATGTATCTAAATATATAAAAGAAGAAACTGACTGACTGACTGACTGACTGACTGACTGACATATCAACGCACAGCCCAAACCGCTGGTTCTAGAGAGTTCAAATTTGGCACGTAGGTTTCTTATAAGGTGTAGGGGTGCACTAAGAAAGGATTTTTCAAAACTCACCTCTTAAAGGGGTGAAATGGGGTTCCAAAGTTTGTATGGGGAAACAAGATTTGTTAGACTATTTTATTCGAAACTTCTAAGGAGTATTTCTAACAATAAATAAGTAAACACGTGTTTTAGGTTTTTTGAAAATTCAACCCCTAAAAGGGAGAAATGTCGTGACAAAGTCTGAAAATCAGCATGAGTGTTGTTTTTGTGGTTTATCGGGTCGCTGATTACGAAAACCGCAACGATTTTAAAATCCAACGTGGCGGACGTGAGTTACCATCTCCGTGTTGGGGTGAAATGGGGTTGAAATGTCTAAATACTAAACTGCTGGTTCTAGAGAGTTCAAATTTGACACGTAGGTTTCTTAAATAAGGTGTAGGGGTGCATTAAGAAAGGATTTTTCAAAACTCACCCCCTAAAGGGGTGAAATGGGGTTCAAAAGTTTGTATGGGGAAACAAGATTAGTTAGACTATTTTATTCGAAACTTCTAAGGAGTATTTCTAACAATAAATAAGTAAACACGTGTTTCAGGTTTTTTGAAAATTCAACCCCTAAAAGGGAGAAATGTCGTGACAAAGTCTGAAAATCAGCATGAGTGTTGTTTTTGTGGTTTATCGGGTCGCTGATTACGAAAACCGCAACGATTTTAAAATCCAACGTGGCGGACGTGAGTTACCATCTCCCCTGTTGGGGTGAAATGGGGTTGAAATGTCTAAATACTAAACTGCTGGTTCTAGAGAGTTCAAATTTGACACGTAGGTTTCTTAAATAAGGTGTAGGGGTGCATTAAGAAAGGAGTTTTCAAAACTCACCCCCTAAAGGGGTGAAATGGGGTTCAAAAGTTTGTATGGGGAAACAAGATTAGTTAGACTATTTTATTCGAAACTTCTAAGGAGTATTTCTAACAATAAATAAGTAAACACGTGTTTCAGGTTTTTTGAAAATTCAACCCCTAAAAGGGAGAGATGTGGTGACAAAGTCTGAAAATCAGCATGAGTGTTGTTTTTATGGTTTATCGGGTCGCTGATTACGAAAACCGCAACGATTTGAAAATCCAACGTGGCGGACGTGAGTTACCATCTCCGTGTTGGGGTGAAATGGGGTTGAAATGTCTAAATACTAAACTGCTGGTTCTAGAGAGTTCAAATTTGACACGTAGGTTTCTTAAATAAGGTGTAGGGGTGCATTAAGAAAGGATTTTTCAAAACTCACCCCCTAAAGGGGTGAAATGGGGTTCAAAAGTTTGTATGGGGAAACAAGATTAGTTAGACTATTTTATTCGAAACTTCTAAGGAGTATTTCAAACAATAAATAAGTAAACACGTGTTACAGGTTTTTTGAAAATTCAACCCCTAAAAGGGAGAGATGTGGTGACAAAGTCTGAAAATCAGCATGAGTGTTGTTTTTATGGTTTATCGGGTCGCTGATTACGAAAACCGCAACGATTTGAAAATCCAACGTGGCGGACGTGAGTTACCATCTCCGTGTTGGGGTGAAATGGGGTTGAAATGTCTAAATACTAAACCGCTGGTTCTAGAGAGTTAAAATTTGGCCCGAAGGTTCCTTATAAGGTGTAGGGGTGCATTAAGAAAGGATTTTTTCAAAACTCACCCCCTAAAGGGGTGAAATGGAGTTCCAAAGTTAGTATGGGGAAACAAGATTAGTTAGACTATTTTATTCGAAAGTTCAAAGGAGTATTTCTTACGATAAATGATTAAACATGTGTTTAGGTTTTTTGAAAATTCAACCCCTGAAGGGGAGAAATGTGGTGACAAAAATCTGAAAACCAACATGGGTATTATTTTTATGGTTTATCGGGTGGCTGATTACGAAAACCGCAACGATTTTAAAATCCAACGTGCTAAATGCTAAACCGCTGGTTCTAGAGAGTCCAATGTAGGTTCCTTTAGTGGGGGTGCACTAAGAGAGAATTTTTCAAAAGTCATCCCCCAAAGGGGTGAAATGGGGGTCCGAAGTTTGTATGGGGAAACAAGATTAGTTAAACTGGAGGAAATGGAGTCGAAATGTCTAAATACTAAACCGCGGGTTCCAGAGAGTCCAATTTGGCACGTAGGTTCCTTATAAGGAGTAGGGGTGCACTAAGAGAGAATTTTTCAAAAGTAACCCCCCAAAGGGGTGAAATGGGGGTCCAAAGTTTGTATAGGGAAACAAGATTAGTTAAACTATTTTATTCGAAACTTCACAGGAGTATTTCTAACAATAAATCAAAAAAACACGTGTTTCAGGTTGTTTTTTAATTCAACCCCTAAAAGGGAGAAATGTAGTGACAAAGTCTGAAAATCAACATTGGTAATGCTTTTATGGTTTATCCGGTCGCTGATTACGAAAACCGCAACGATTTTAAAATCAAAAGTGGCGGACGTGAATTAACATCTCCCCTGTTGGGGTGAAATGGGGTTGAAATGTCTAAATACTAAAGCTAGAGAGTCCATATTTGGAACCTACGTGTCCTTATAAAGTCTAGGGGTGCAATAAAAGAAGCATTTGTCAAAAGTCACCCCCAAAGGGGTGAAATGGGGGTCGTAAGTTTGTATGGGGAAAAAAGATAAGTTAGACTATTTTATTGAAATCTTCCAAGGAGTATTTTAAACGATAAATGAGTAAGCACGTGTTTCATATTTTTTGAGAATTCAACACCTAAAGGAGGAGAATACGGTGACAAAGTCTGAAAATCAACAAGGGTAAGTAATGTTTCTATGGTTTATCGGGTCGCTGACTTCTGCTGCTGGGAAACTTCCTGCATCCGTAATAAATACATTCAAGCTTTTCAATAATTATGTTAAGTCATTTCAGAATTCTGAATTACGTTTATCTGGCTCAGAATAATACATTTTTCATTCATCAACGAAGAGAACCTCAATATCTTACAATAGAACATGACGTAACTTAGAACATGGCTTAGATTCATTAAACCAATCTCGAATATCCCAAGTCGATAAGCGGAGGCTCGGGACATTATAAAAGCTTTATACAAATAAAATGCACACATATCCCGGTGTCTTAGCTTCACTCCGAGTTATGAATTTTGCAGTGAACTTTATTTGGATACAGTAAAAGCTGAGATCGCTTGATTTGAGTGCTTGAGTTTTCGGTTTGATTTGTTAAAGTGGAGTTGTGATATCTAACATAAAAAGTATTTCCCAGTAATATTAGAAAAGCGAAAGTCTGTGTATGTTTGTTACCGTATAACGGCTGGATGTATATGCATGAGGGAAATGCAGATTGCAGATTATACCCTAACTTACAAATAGCCTACTTTTAATCTTGAAAAAAAAAAAGAGCATTGTTCCCGTAGGATGATGTATATTATATAGGCACGCGAGCGAAGCCGCGGGTTAATGCTAGTAAATATATAATACTTAACCCTTTGAGCGCCGAGTGGCAAAGCAATTCACCGTGCCACTGACGCCAAACCAAAAAAAAATAAGTGCTCCAAAATCAACAGAGGTTGAAAAACACAGATCCCATCAAAAACATTACATGTAAAAAAATTGCAAGTCTCGCAACCTTCTACCGAAAAAAGTTGTGAGATACAATATAAAACCAAGTCGGTTAATTTATTCAGTACCTATCAAAGTGACCCTTCGCCTATATGACAACTTTGACATACATTTTCACCGGATTACATAACTAAAAACATATTACCATGACCGTGTTAGTACCCGCATTAATATTAAACATATTTATCTTTATCATAAATGTAATGACTTGGCCATCGCACGACAACATAAGTATATAATAATACGAATAAATCTCATTTTATTAAAGTGATTATTATATTTTTTGCTTTATTTATCCATACCAATAGATCGGTATCAGTGGCGGATTATCCCTAAGGCAAAGTAGGCACGTGCCTAGGGGCGCAAGGCCGCAAAGGGGCGCAAAGGGCCGCAAAGGAGCGCAAAGGGCCGCAAAGGAGCGCAAAAAGTCGCAAAGGGGCGCCGATGAGGTTTTTGCCTAGGGCGCTCTCGACCCTTAATCCGCCACTGATCGGTATGGAGCGGTGCGTATCCAGTTCTTTTCAGCTGTTTTTACTATCTCGTCTGCCTATATTTTCTTCTGCCGTCCTCTTTTGCCGGTCGGGCCAGATCCATCTTTTATTTAAGGACGGCCAAGATGAAACAATGAGTAGGAATTTATGTTTATATTGCGTGACATTCAAAGCGTTAATACAATTTGGTAGATTTTTGGAGTTTACTCCTTAAGAATCGATTTTCATATATAAGCCCGGGGTATGAAAAATATGGGGTGTAAAATCGAACGTATCTGCCGTGCTAATTTAAAAATTCGTATCTCAGTATACGATCGGGGTAAAAATACGACTTCGTAATTTAGCAGGTTATGCGTTAAGCGTTATAGACTAAGGTCCCGATATAAAATAACCTTCACCGAGATGTTTATTTGATAAAATGTATTTTATATTTAATTTAATATGTCAATAATTATATTGCATATGGGTTGCCTAACAAATTTTAGTCCAGGGTATGTTTAAATAATAATAAAAAAAAAATTCAAACATTTCACCGGTTTGATTAATATTAGATAAATTCTATACCAATCGAAAGTATGAAGCCCATAGAATATGCAAACGTTAGGTTGCCTATTCTTTTCCCGTCACAACTATTGGGTAGCCAGGTATAAACAGGTAAATCTATACCTACTAGCATTTTGCAAAGGTCTGATTGTTGAATTGAAATTAAATAAAATTAAAGATTATTTAATTATGAATTTATCTAATAATCAAATCGGTGAAATGTAAAAAAAAAAAAAAAAAAAATTAAACTAAACATACACTGGACTAAAATTTGTTAGGCAACCCATATGCAATATATTTATTGACATTTTAAACTAAATATAAAATACATTTCATCAAATAAACATCTCTGTGAAGGTCATTTTATATCGGGAGCTTAGTCTATAACGCTTAACGCATAACCTGCTAAATTAAGAAGTCGTATTTTTACCCCGATCGTATACTGAGATACGACTTTTTAATATAGCACGGCAGATACGTTCCAAAAATATAAGTATTGCGAGGATTGACGTTTGGTTGTCAAAGGCGACGGTTGAAAATTTTATCAAATTTTATTTTATTTATAAGTTAATTCAGTTTTAGAGTCCTTTTCGCTGTTTTTGCGATGAGTGAGTCAAGTCGAGGTGTCGTGAGTGATACGTCACTTTTAGAATGTGGGCAGCGGGCAGCTCCGTCGTGGCTATCTGAAGTGGAGTTTGATAATAAGGCAGGGCCGAGTCAATCGGATATTGTATCGGACGCTGAGTCCATGTCGGATGTGCGGCATATAGCGGTGAAGCGTGCTTGTGGTCTGAGCGACGAAAGCTGTGGTTGTAGTGATAGTTTTATCACAATAGGCAGGAAACCTAAACGCTTGCGGGTTTTAGCAACCACCAAAACGCAGCTGGAGCCGGACGGTGTGCCTGACTAGCTATTTGAAGTTTATATAGTGTCAAAAGAAGATTTACCGAAACAGATTGGTTTGGCAAAGTTGCTGCAATTTAAGGGTATAAAAGGAATTTTATCCGTCAAGTTTATGGGTCGACGTAAAGTTCGCATACAGTTTAACTCTAAGGATGATGCGGAGAAGCTTCTGGCTTCTCAGGAGTTTAACAATGAGACGAGACGTTCTTATTGGTCTAATATGGCATGCTGCACTTATGGAATTATAAGGCAGGTTGAGTTGGAGGTTGAGGAAGACGAATTTTTAAAGAATATTGAAGGGTCTGAAGACATTTTGTCAATATGTAGACTGAACCGTTTGGATCATGATGGGCGTTGGGTTAAGGCTGAAGCTATTCGTCTGTGTTTTAAGGGAACTTCTTTACCGCCATATGTTTATGCCTACGGTTGCCGATTTAAGGTAAATCAGTACACTTTCCCGGTTACCCAATGTTCAATATGTTGGAAGTTCGGTCATCTGAGCAGGTTTTGTCCTACTACTAAAGTTACTTGTCCGAAATGCGGCGGGGAGCATGCCAATTGCGAAACGACTATTTTTAGATGCATTAATTGTAAAGGCAGCCATATGGCCTTAGATAAGTCGTGCCCGGTTTTTGTGAAGGAGTAAGAAATTCGCAGTCTGCTGAGGGATGTATATATAAACGGGCTTTTTGGTTGTATATGCAAAAAAAGGAAAAAAAGGATACGGATGTTTGTAGTCAGGATGCGCCATCTGTTTTTGAGAATGACTTAAGTTTTGGAAAGTCATATAGAGATGCTGTTTTGTCGAAGCCGTTACAATCTAAAGAGTCTGAAGATTCTGTCTGTCAGGCTGAGGGCCAGCGATCAGTAAGTCAGTACAGATTAGAGAGCGAGCCACAACAAGAGGTTCGTAAGCCGCGGAAGTCAAAAAGAGTAACAGATGTGAAGAGGTCCGAGTGTCTATTGGTCAATCAGCCTACTATTGAGCGGGCTGATATGGAAGATCAAAGACAAAATAAGGACAAGAAGAAGAGACGTATTACTTTTGAAAGGCTGGTTGAGAAGACGAAGGATATTTTGCTTTCTACCGAAAGTTGGGAGGAGAACTTCAAAACGCTGTTTGGAGTTGTTGTTAAGGAGATTTTGGATTTATTTAAGGATTTTTTTAAGGAAGGTGATTTTGTAAGTTTGTTTTTGTCTAATGTAAACGGCTAGGTCTAATACCAGATCTTTCTTGAATGTAATGTTCAATTCAATATTGGCGGAACCCTTATCGGAATCGGCTAAATTTGTATACAGTTTTTTTTTTTATGTAAATAGTGTATACAAATTTAGTTGTTTTCGTGTACATGTTATTTTTAAGTTTATACGGTTTATGTTTTTATTTATCTATGTCTTTTAGATGAATGATGTTGTGTATTAGGCCTGCTGGAGCTGGCATGTTCATAAAAATGATCAAAGCTCCTTAATTAATAGATTTAAAAAAAAAAGTATTGCGATACTACGGTAGAAAGGTCGTATCTTTGTATGGATTTCATAGTAAGATACGGTTTTTTTCCGTAGCACTGCAGACTGTAGTAACAAAACTAGCCGCTCGAGGGCGCTTTACATCACGCTTCCTTATTTAGTTACTACTCATGCTCTCTCTAATTTGTTAAAAATGAATCGGAAGTAAATTTTCCTTGTAAAATATTGTAATTTTGTTGTATATTATACTCGTATATTAATATTATGTAAGTGCCTACCTTGTTCTTGTTTGCAGCACCCAACAGGGTACCTACATAATGTGATACTTAAACTATTTACTAATCATTATGTGCAATAAATGTATTGAGTATATATTTTATAATCGTTCTTAAGGCCAGGCGCGCACCACGATTTTAGTCGCGCGATAATTTTGTCGCATAAATGCAAGATATGGGTTTATATGAGAGTGCGCGCACCACGATTTTCATAAACCCAGAAGTACGCTTATTTCTGCGACAAAATTATCGCGCAACTAAAAAAAAATCGTGGTGCGCGTCTGGCCTGAAGAGTAAACTCCAGTCGTGCGTCGGAGCTGACACACACACTTTTTTTATTATTATAATGTAGAAGGTATTATCGTGTGCGATGGCCAAGTCATTACATTTATGATAAAGATAAATATGTTTAATATTAATGCGGGTACTAACACGGTCATGGTAATATGTTTTTAGTTATGTAATCCGGTGAAAATGTATGTCAAAGTTGTCATATAGGCGAAGGGTCACTTTGATAGGTACTGAATAAATTAACCGACTTGGTTTTATATTGTATCTCACAACTTTTTTCGGTAGAAGGTTGCGAGACTTGCAATTTTTTTACATGTAATGTTTTTGATGGGATCTCATTTCTTTTTGTAAGTGGTCCTCCTTATTTTTCCTTTAAGGACTACTAGCTGTGTATCCGCAACTGTCTTTCTTAAAGCCCACTCTCTGTCTCTGTGGGCTTTTCTCGAAAGTTTTTATGAAGCGATTTTTGACAAGCCAGGACGGTAATTACTTCTTAGTCTATTATACTCCGAAATTGCGGAGTTTTGCACTTTAACACTACCGAAGTTGACATTAACTAAATGTAAACCACACAGACTTGTCACTCCCTCTCATGATCCATAATGACCCCTCTCATTATAGATAATGATCCTTCTCATGATTCCTCTCATGACGATGGTGATGATGAGGGTGGTGATGATGGCGGCGATGATGGTGGCAGTGGTAATGGTAGTGGTTATTGTGTTGGGGATGTGGTTGTGGTAATGGTCGTGGTGGTAATGTGGTGAGGATGTTGATTTTATAACCATCGTCATCACCATCACCACAAGCATTACCATCACAATCGTCATCATCCATCACCACTATGACCATCACCATCTGAATCAACACCCCCATCATCATACCTAATCACCTTCATCGGCATCATCATCGTCATCATCATTATCATCATTAATTATCTATAACAAAACCATCATCATCATCACCAATCACCACCATCATCATCATCATCATCATCATTACCAACACCTCCCTCACCACCACCAGTCACCACCATCTTCATTACTATCAATACCCCCATCATCACCACCGGTCACCTCCACTCCACCATCATCACCAACAGTCACCACCATCGTCGTCATCATAATTATCATCATCACCAATCACCACCATCATCATCATCATTACCAACACCTCCCTCACCACCACCAGTCACCACCATCTTCATTACCATCAATACCCCCATCATCACCACCGGTCACCTCCACTCCACCATCATCATCATCACCAACAGTCACCACCATCGTCGTCATCATAATCATCATCATCACCAATACCACCTTCATCAGAATCAGTCACCACCACCACCATCATAATTATCATCACCAACACGCCCATCGCCACCACCTGTCACCATCATCATCTGAACAATCCAACACCCTCATTACCAACACCAGCCCCCAGCTTCATCATCATCATCATCATCATCACCAGCACCCCCATCACCGCCACCAGTTACCACCATCATCATCATCATCATCATCGCTACCATCACGATTCCAACTCACTGCCCCTGCGGGGTGAGGTAACTCAATTCGGTACGGCGATGAGCGTGTCCATTCTGTATGTATTAGGTAATAAGCTAATAAGTATTCTGTGCCTGAGGTATCTAAACCGAAGGTTATATGAACCGCAAAGTTAACTTTGTAATCGTGTATTTTTTATAGGGTTCATAAGGAAATACAAATTTATCTATGCAGCTCGCATAACTGGAAAACTACACGGAAATTTTGTAATGTTTAGGTTTTTTAATGATTTCTACACCAAACCGTAATAGAGCACGAAATTTCAAGCTTGTGTGTCTTCTAGAAGTTACTTAGAATTCGTATGATCATGAGTGAGTCAGTGAGTGAATCAGTGAGTGACAAAATTAAGGAACTTTGACTGGCAATAATTTCTAAACTACTGGTTCAAATTGAATGAAATTTGGAATATGCCTAGGTTATATCATGCTCTCCTGGTCATTAAAAATTCAGGCTTCTAGCTTTGTCCGTAATGAAATACTGGGAGTTTGAAAATGGTCTGAATGGCTTCGAGAAAAGGATGTTACGGCGTGCCGGGAAGCGCGTTTGCTCGACTTGGCAGGGGCACTGCCGTGCCCCCAGATAGTGGTTTGAATTAGCATGTTTTTGACCAATGAAATTTTTGACGTCAATAGACGTCGTTGGCGTCAGTGGCACGAATTCCCGATGACGTGATTTGCCGTCTTTGGCGGTCAAAGGGTTAAATACATAGAACAACCATGACCCAAGCACAAATATTCGAGTTCATCACACAAATATTTGCCCTTCGAACCCGGGACCGCCGGCTCAGTAGGCAGGTGTCTACAAACTACACCAGCGGTCCGCAAGCTCAAAATGATGAATTCCAACAAATGAAACTTCGGAGTTATGGAGTGAGCACATCCAGCGCAGCTAGGGCGTTGTATCGCGAGTTTCCCCGCGATCTAAATTACGGAGCAAGTTGCCGCTAATCGGGCGCAAGTTTTTCAATAAACCACCGCTATCGAGAGATTTACGCGCGCGGGATACGTCGCGAGACGCGCTCTGAGTGGTAATGTTATGATTTGCTAATATTAAACATACAGATTCTAATCATATAATTGTAAAAAATCTGGTGATATTTCGGACAGTTTATTCGACGAGTAGAAAGATGGAAATACGCATCAGTTCGGCAGTTCAGTTCTCTATTTATACCCAACTTTCTTAGATTAATACACGATTTAGTCCAATACAGTCCTACTGATCCGACGGTTCTGGTTCAAATCCCGGCAAGGGCAAATATTTTTGTGATAAATGTTTTCTTCCTGGTTTATGGATGTTTTCCATGTATTTATCTATATTAAGTATGTAGTTATATCGTCGTCTAGTACCCATGACACCAGCCTACTCAAGCTTAAATTTGGCACTTCATCGATTTGTGTGAGGTTGTCCGATATTTATTTATTATTTTACGACACCCCAGACCGTAAGAGGAATTTTCTGCCTTCTGCCTGCGGGAGAAAACCTCATTTCCTGACCACGGCATGACGTAAAACTTTAGACAAACCACGGGAGGTAATTCGTAAAGCCCTCATCGTCAGTTCGGGCCACAAACACCTGCGACACTGACAGCGCTTGTGTGCGTTCAGGATCACGCATCCTAAACGCGATTAGCGCTCGTGCATGCAGCTCTCCGTGGCGCCACCTATGGTCCCACCGGGAGATCAGCGCTGGCTCTCGAGCTAGCATCTTGCTGAGGTGGGACCTTTTCGTGGCACAGCCACAGCCATAAAAATAGTTGCCATTTGTTTTATTATATCTTCTTATAATTTCTGTCACACCTTTTATGTAGTTATGTTTTATGTCTCGTCACGAATAAAAATGTATTTCTTTCTTTCTTTCTTTCTTTCGATATGGGACATTCACCCCCCTAGGTTTACTGTTCCTTCCGTCGCTTACACCTCAGTAGGTAAACGCAAAGTGAAATTTTTCAATAAGTTTGAATTTTTGTTTATAATATATTTTGATAAATACAACGCCTCAATAGGTAAACGCAAAGTCGTCGCCGCATTTTGCCCCACCCTGTCTCTGCCGCAGCTCATAACTCGCTCGCTGATGGGTAAACTTTTACCAGCTAATTAACCTCGCGGAGATGGAGCGAGTTATCCATCCTATCCATCTGTAGATCCGCAACTTCGCGGTGATTAGTGTTCGCGTGTTGCGGTATTTATGGCTTTCACTAATGCATTAATGGTTTATGAAGATTTATTTGTGTTGAGGTTTTACATTGTCATATTTTTGGTCTATGCTTAGGTGGTCTATTTTTTGAAATAGTATTGTTTTCTTAGTGCTTTTCAATGAATTTCCGTGTAAAGATGTTTGGTTTTCATTCGCTCCATTCATCGAAGTGTAATTTGTTTTAATATCATCATTGTTAATAGCATATTTGTTTGTTATCTTAGGCAAGGTATTTAGTTACATTATAGTTATTTTACAAACAATGAATTAAGTAATTGGTAATAATTTATGTTTCTTTTCTATTGGTACCTAATAGAATAGTAAATATTTGATTTCGCTTAGGTATACCGTCCTAAGGCTGCATTTCCCTCCCTCGCTCCCGCTGCGCATCCTCGCACTAGTAACGCAGCCTTACACAGCTGAAATTAGTTGTATAAGGGTTGTATAATCTGTCATGCAGTCTGTGTGCTGTGTGGGTAGGTAGGTAGTGAGTGCCCCGCTTCTTTTTTAGGGTTCCGTACCCAAAGGGTAAAAACGGGACCCTATTACTGAGACTTCGCTGTCCGTCCGTCCGTCCGTCCGTCTATCTGTCACCAGGCTGTATCTCAATAACGGTGATAGCTAGACAGTTGAAATTTTCACAGATGATGTACTTCTATTGCCGCTATAACCTTAGAGCATAGACAAATGGAGATGTCATAACTTCGAACAAATTTTTTCGCCAATTTTAGCGGGGGGTGAGGTAAACACGTACAGCACACCACCAAAAGACGAATAACTCAACAGACACAAATTTTGCTGTTGCGATAAACGCACACTACAGCAAAATTCAACACATCAAAAATGACATGCACACAGATACTGTTTTCACGTAACTGTGCAGCATACATAAGAAAAACATAGTGATGGGACACATATGAAGAATGAGTCAAATCATTTTAATGAATGAACTGAATTGTCTTATAGGTACTATTTATTGTGAAATTTGAAAACTGTAAATTCTGTACATTGAAGATGTTATCCAATAAATATATTTGTTTCTATGTATATCTGTCTATATTTATTGTGTCCTTATCACTTTCGCATAACTTAACTGTGAAATAAAACTGTCGCCTGCGGTTGTTTCGGGCTTAAACAACCACGGACTTCTAAAACAAGTACACTCGACTTCATATTGTCGTTGCTAAAATGAAACCACTTAATTTTCGCCATTTTGGAGCTGATAGCTATGTGCAAGTTGTGTGAGCGTCCATGGATCTAATATTAGAGATTCACAGATCGCCACAGATCAAAGGACCGTTTGCCTGAAATGACAATTTTAGTAGACGTTCACGCAGGATGCTTTGAATGGGCACTAAAAACAACTGTCATTCCCTATGGAATATTTAGTCCAACGTGCTTGTAGTTTAGAGGTCAGTGAATATAACCTTCAGGAAAAGAACGTACGCCCATCTAAAAATAAAGGTGATTATATGAAACCACATATAAAGTGATTTAAAGATATGAGTAAATAATGAGTAAAGAGAAAACAATAAAACAAATTGTTATTAATTTAATTAGAATTACCACATATAAAATAAAATAAAAAAGTTATAATTAAGTAAATATATTCATCTATCTATCAGCCACAGACGTCCACTGCTGAACATAGGCCTCCCCAAGAATCGTCACAACCCTCGCTACGCTGCGCTTTCCTATACGTGGTCGCCACTCTAGCACTTTGCTAACCTAACAGCCATCGATTCTCCGGGCTAGATGGCTTGCTCATTGCCACTTCAATCGTGCAGTCCTGTGAGCTATGCCGGTTACCTTGGGTCTTCTGCGGCATATCCTCATTTCGCATTCTATAAAAGAAAAGAAGAATACGGAAATAAGGAGGCAGCAGGGAAGATGGAAAGAATATGAAATAAAGTCTATAAATAATAGTATATGTATAACGCATATACTCATAGCCCAGCATTAAATGTCCCTTTTACCTGGATATACTTTTAGCAAACAATTATTTTCATTTTCATATTAAATTTCAACATCGTATGTTTAGAGAAAGGTAATATTTCTAATTCACCTTACAAGATTTAAAAATAACATACATCTATACCTATTATTAAATTCAATCACTACATAGTATAAAACAAAGTCGCTTCTTGCTGTCTGCCTGTTTGTCTGTCTGTCCCTATGTATGCTTAGATCTTTAGAACTACGCAACGGACTTTGATGCAGTTTTTCTTAATAGATAGAGTGATTCAAGTGGAAGGTTTATAATATGTATAATACATGCATAATTTATCAGTTTTGCACCCGTGCGAAGCCGGGAGGGTCGCAAGTATCTATTAGTACACTAACTATTAAACGAACTGCAGTGATCGAATGAATGAATGATTCATTCAAATGTTGAGTCGCGGTTTTGACTTTGTCACATCCCTCGCCCCTGTACCACCGTTTTATATCTACATTTTTCTGTCGTTTACGTATCGCAACGGTTTTTTTCTTTAAATGGAGATTGTACTTTAATACACATTTAATACTTCGTAAAAATACTTACCTGTGATAGGAAACGCGATCTTGTTACGTATTTGAGCTGTCAGATCGCCTTTTACAAGAAAATATCTGCACAATTCACCATTTTTAGAGGGAAGTGTCACGCGACACAGATCAATGCAAAATGGCGGTGAAGCGACTTCAAGTAGTTTTATATAACGTGCTTGACCAGTTGACCAGTTATTTTGCCGGAGGGGGTCGCCCGTCCATGGCATCTCCTGTCATTATAAATACTCAAAGGCTATAACAAAAAATACTAAAAATAAAATAAAATAAATATTTAAGGGGGGCTCCCATACAACAAAGGGATTGGTTGCGTTAACTTTGCACCTCATTTGTATGGAGCGCTATACATACCAGGTGCAAACTTAACTTAACCACTTAAGGATGGAAAGTGTTTGTACGGAACCCTCGGTGCGCGAGTCCGACTCGCACTTGCCCAATTTTTTTGTTCGACTCGGCGGGGCACGCTAGTGACGCAAAACCGATGACGTCATAGCGTCTGTGACATAGTTTTCTAACGTCATGATTTACGTTTGAAAAAGGAATATCAAGGATAATTCAATTCAAAAATACATCATAAAATCCCGATCTTTATTCATCAATAAATAATTCAAATAAAAAATAGCTGCAAAATATACAAATCACCTATTATAATTAACATTTGTGCTTAACCAACATCACTTATAAACTAGACGACACAGAAAAAATTGCCATTTTTAAATATTTTAAGCACCTATTCTTTAGAAATTGCACTGTGTACCTACATTGGGTATAGGCGATAGAAACTTTTTTTTTCTCATTTATCAACCGGCTGATAAGAACGACTCTATCTGGTGATAGCGAAGCCAAAAGCTATTCATTATTAACCTATTGACCGCCACCGTCGCCACTGCCGCCACCGTAGTGACGACCAAATTTCAATGTGGGCCAATTTATATAATACATTTTGTGTAGGTAACTTAATGGAAAATTTTGTGGAAAATATCGTGAAATTGAGCTTACCGTGGTCAGAATAAGCAACTTTGCCGACTCACGAAATTTGATTGAAATCTGAGAAAAAGAAATCGACAACAAATCAAAAATTGGCCCTGATCAAAAACTTTGTAATGGGAATGGATGAAAATGCTAACAGAAAAACATGTAACTTATGTCCAGGAATCTAGGAGGGTATAGTTTTTTTTTTATTCAATTTTCTAATCATACCGCTACGGGTGTACGGGTGCTTTTGAATCCCAGTTGATTAAGAAGCCTTATTCCTTTTAAAAAAAATTTTTTTCATATTATGACAAATATATTGATAATTTCAACCAACTTTTTGAGGTGAATAATAGTTGTCCCCGAGTTCTAGGTAGTAACATAGCTATTTCATGCTTTTATTGCGTGCAGTCGAAATAAATTGAAAAAACTAATTTTCCTTGTAAATTTTGTCAATTTCGAGTAGCTTTTGAAACAAAAATTATCAATGAAAAATTCAAACTGTACGTTTCAAATATATGCCAATAAATCCTAATAGCCCTGTTCTAGGTAGTAACATCAATAATATGTTAAGATACATGTTTGATCATAGAGAAAAATGTCTAAAACAATCAGCATTTTAAAAGGAATAAGGCCTCTTAAGGAGCACTTCTTTATTTTTTGCTATGGCGTTAGTGGTACGGTGAATAGCTTGGCGTACAAAGGGTTACATCTGCGATCGTGGCACTGGAACGCTAAGCTAAGGTAACTCGTTGCTTCTCCAACTGCCGCGACATCTGTCGCTGGTCCGCGGACAACTTGTCGCCGCGGAACCTTTTATATCTGCAACAAGACAAAGTATTGAACAGAATATCTCTGGGTCAATTAACTTTTTTTCTGTAGTTCATTGCCATGGTGATTTCTCCTGGGCCACTCTTTAAAACTGCGATTGAGGAGTGTTTTTTCAAAAGGGCTTATACCTATCTCTAATTAACATCTGTCAATAACGCAAATGATTTTTTCGTAAACATAGGGAAAAACCTAGCAGAAAAAGTTAAGAGAGATTTGCCTGCTCCTCCTCATAATTTATCTTCAATCAACTTTAGTACTTTAAAGTCATTTGTGTTATTAAATACTGATGAAGAAGAGGTTGAAAGAATTATTATGGGCTTAAAAGACGATTCCGCGGTTGGTTGGGATGGTATCTCAAATAAAATTTTAAAACAATACAAACACATCCTGGTTCCACCACTCACGCAGGTCTTTCGAAAATGCCTCTCAGAAGGAATCTTTCCTAAATGTCTGAAAAAAGCTGTCATTGTTCCTGTATACAAATCCGGCGCTAAAGATGAAATAACGAACTATAGACCCATATCTCTTCTACCATCGACATCTAAAATCCTCGAAAAAATTATCAATAATAGACTTGTCCAATATTTGGAGAAACATTCTATCTTGTCAAAAACCCAATTTGGTTTTCGCTCTAAATTGTCAACTGCCGATGCGGTCCATGAATTGACTGACCACGTAGTTCAGGAACTTGACAGGGGCAACCAGACAATAGGTATATTTCTGGACCTTGCTAAAGCTTTTGATACCGTCTCTGTTTCCATTCTACTACACAAGCTTGAAGCAATAGGCGTAAGAGGCACCCAACTCAAACTATTCGCAAACTATCTCGATGAGCGCACTCAATGCATAAAAATAGACAATGTTGTCAGCTCTGACCTGAAAAACACTTGCTTTGGGGTTCCCCAAGGAAGTATACTAGGCCCTACACTGTTTTTAATTTATATCAATGATCTCTGTGATTTGAAAGTGGATAGCGGCAAAATTATTTTCTACGCGGATGACACTGTTCTACTTTTTTCTGCAAAAACAATAGAGGAAGTTTATACGTATGCGCAACGAGGCTTAAACACTGTTAATAACTGGCTTCAACAGCATCTACTTACACTTAATTCGGACAAAACGAACTACATAAAGTTTTCCATGCGCAAATCTAATTTAACACCAAATTACCCCAAACTCTACTCGCACAACTGTAAGGACCTCAATAAAACACAATGCAAATGTCCAGATATAGCCGCAGTTACCCAAATTAAGTATTTAGGAATCATAATTGATGATACTCTCTCTTTTAAATATCACATCGCAGCTTTATGCAATAGAGTACCTAAGTTAATATTTGTGTTCAAAAATCTGCGTTCATTTGCAGACTCACATTTAATTAAACAAGTCTATTTTGCCCTATGTCAATCGATATTAACGTACTGCATTTCCTCATGGGGCGGGCTGGCCAAAACTACATTAATAAACTTAGAAAGAGCTCAAAGAGCAATTCTAAAGGTATCCACTTCCCGTCCTTTCCTCTACCCTACTAATCTTCTTTATAAGTCTTGTGAAGTACTAACCGTTCGGCAACTATTTATACTAAGCACGGTCCTTAAACAGCACGCTGCAATCCCTTATAGCACTGATTATACTAATAAACGGCGAAAGGATATTGTTTGCTCTAAAACTATTCGAAGAAGTCACTTCTGTTTTAGATTTTTTGTTTCGCTGGGTCCTCTTCTGTACAGTAGGCTTAATACGAAGCTGGATATATATCCGCTCAGCTACGTGAAATGTAAGAAAACACTCCAAGAAGCGCTACAAAATATGTCATACGAAGATACAGAGAAGTTACTGATTGTTCTAAGTTGATTTTCATGTATTCATTCTAATTTAATATTTTTGTATCCGATGTATAATTTATCAAACTATTTAATAAGAACTAAATTATTGTTTCATGTGTTTATGATTATTTATTTAAGAAATTGTTAATAAGTTAGTCCTCTTTATGCCTGAAACACAGGGAATCCTAGTTCAGGCGCATGTAATTTTTTTGCCAAGTAGAATGTCTTAGGCTATAGTTATTATTACTGTAAAATAAGTTATTATTCAATAAATATCTTATCTTATCTATCTTATCTATGAAACTCATACAAAGATAAGCCCTTTTGAAAAGACATTACTCCTGTACTGGTGACACCCCATATGTGTTACAAGAATGCTTACTACTATGCCGGTGAGACACCATATGGGCGGTTTCCCACAGCGCCGGCGCGCCCCTCGCCCCCCCACCCGCCCCGCGCACTCACGCACGCACACGGCTACAATTCATATACAACACACATTCAGTTTTGCCGGGCCGGCACGACGTCGGTGCCGGCCCGGCTAATGGAAAACCACCCTATGTGTTACGAGAAATCTTACTACTATGCCAGTGACACATCATATGTGTATACGGAATTTGAACCCCTATGCCAGTTACATTCGTGGGGGCTCATTCAATTTGGGCGGCATAGCGCCAGGTTCGAGTGGCACACTGCCGGAGACAAACGTTTTAAAGACACTCACATCATGTCGTAGAACAGTCTCTGCTCCTTGGACAGAGAGGGCTTCGTCTCTTGCAGGGCGCTCTGCAAGTCCGACCTGCGGACGACCACTGACTGTAAATCTTTCTCCGCGCCACTTAACTGAAACAACAAACTCATTAAAGTTGACGTATCGACACAGAGCAGAACGAGAGCTGACAGAATGCGATTCGAGTTATATCTGTCTCGATATGCGATTCTGCTATTGAGATAAGAGCCTAATGTTTACAATGAAGCGAAAAATTTAAAAATTTAATGGTTCAGACAGGATTCGAGCCTGCGTTTCCAACGGCTTTCCGGTCCTACACGGGCGTCCTACCAACTGAACCACGGAACCACATGTCATTGAATCAGCCATTGAATCTTTCAACCAGTTGCTTCAATAAAAAAAAGCTGCAGTTGTTTAATAAAAAAAAAAAGAAGAGACAAGGACCTCTTTGATTTCACTCAAACCCGAATTCCAATAGGGAATATGTGAAAGGAAATGAAATGCAATAATTTATTCAGTAAGTAGGCCAAAAGGGCACTTTTTCAATTTAGATTGTGAATGTACGTAAAGACGTGTATGAAAAAAGACTAATTTTAAGTCATGGCCGTGAAAAAGTGCGTTTAAGTAGGAGCATAAAGTCGTGTTCAGATATTTTTGTTCTCGTAAGTGTGTAGATGTAAATGAACTCGACTGTACATGGTTGTCATACAATTACGGTTTTCCTGAGGACTTCGAAATTCCTTTCGGATATTGAAAAACATAAAAATGACAACATGTCATATTTATAACGGGCGGAAATTACGTACAGACTGAGAGCCAGTCCACACGGCGCGTTGCTTCAGCGTTGCATCGACGCAGCGCTGCCGTTGCGTTGTTTTACATACAAATAACCAAGGTGTTCACACGTGGGTTCGTTGCCGTATGGTTATTTGTATGTAAAACAACGCAACGGCAGCGCTGCGTCGACGTAACGCTGACGCAACGCGCCGTGTGGACTGGCTCTAAAGTAACGTTTCCATTGTGACATAGTTTTGGAGTTACATTTTAGAATGAGTACATTTTAATAAATAAATAATAAAATAATTAGTAATCTCACGAAAAATATAAAAACAGTGATTCCTCTTCCGAAGTGAAATACAGAAAAGTAATAAAATTGTCGTAGTAATGTTGTCAATTACAGTATCTTGGGGCTTGTGCACAAATCACGTGAGGTTTTTTCGGCTACTTTTTGACTATCACTTGAATATGCTTGCATGGCATAGCATAATACACATGATGATGCTCACCAGCTGTGTCTCCAGGCTGGTCAGCTGCGCGGTGACCAGCAGGCTCTTGAGGTCGGCGGGCGAGTAGCCCTCGGTCACCGCCGCTAATTGCCGGAGGTCCACATCTTCTTCCAGCACCACACTCTTGCTGAGCGTCTTCAGGACTTCCAGGCGATCACTCTGAGGCATAATAAGCATCATCACTACATAGTATAAAACAAAGTCGCTTTCTCTTTGTATGCTTAAATCTTTAAAACTACGCAACGGATTTTGATGCGGTTTTTTTTAATAGATAGAGTGATTCAAGAGGAAGGTTTATATGTATAATACATGCATAATTTATCAGCATTGCACCCGTGCGGAGCCGGGGCGGGTCACTAGTTAGAAATAACCTTAATTAAAAATTGCAAAAAATAAACCGGCCAAGTGCGAGTCGGACTCGCGCACCGAGGGTTCCGTACAAACGTATATAAGTAAAAGTGAAAATGTATGCTTTCGCAATTTTTCCTTTATGAGCATTTCTCAAAAAGTTTGTACACAATTAAGACAGAAAGTTAAAGTCAAATATAATTTTCCTATTTTGTTACCGTTTTTTATTGTGATTTCCTATACATTGATATCAGATTATGTATAATTAAAAAAGGATAAGCATAAGAGAACCTTAATTACCGAACATAACCATAACATTCATATAAAATTACTAAAATAATTGGTAACAAAATAGGAAAATTATATTGGACATTAATTTTCTGTCTTAATTGTGTACAAACTTTTTGAGAAATGCTGTTATCGGTACTATAAGACGTTGCTTCGTACCAAATTTCATGATTCTGAGTTCACGGGAAGTACCCTGTTGGTTTTGATTCCCTTGCGAGTGTCGGAAATTTGCAGCTTAAACGGCTGTATCTTTTGATTGCGTTGGCTTAGAAGTTTGATTTTTTTACAGCTCTAATGGACAGTCATCATCATCATCATCATCACGACAGAATGGACAGTAGACCTGAGTATTTGATATGATTTTCAGCTTGATACCTCCACGCGTTCCTGAGAAAAAGGGTCTTGACAGACAGACGGACAACAGTGATCCTATAAGGGTTCCGTTTTTCCATTAGTGGTGGTGAGGTATGGAACCCTAAAATAACACCACCCGACCTAAGTAGCTGGTTCGGTAGAGACCCTCAATCAATGAGTGATATAGAAAATGCTCCTAAAACTGAACATAACTACACAATTTGGAATTTTTAGCTTCAATATTAGCTGAGATCTCGTTACTAGCTCGAATTAAAGCTGAATCTTGGAAACGACTGGTCCTATTTTCACCAAACATGGCTAAGAATCATCTCGACGGACAAAAAACACACTCAAATTGGTCCGTCCGTTCACAGACAGATACGGTTACATTCACGACGCGGTCCGTCACGTTGTATCTGTACCTGGTCAGGTGGCGAGCAGTAGATGTGTCGCTGCAGCCGTCCCGGTCGCAGTAAAGCAGGGTCGATGAGGTCAGGCCGGCTAGTCGCGGCTATGACGGCTCCTCGCGCGCCGCCCTCCGCCCCGTCCAGCCGCGCCAGGAGCTGGTTCACGACGCGGTCCGTCACGTTGTATCTGTACCTGGTCAGGTGGCGAGCAGTAGATGTGTCGCTGCAGCCGTCCCGGTCGCAGTAAAGCAGGGTCGATGAGGTCAGGCCGGCTAGTCGCGGCTATGACGGCTCCTCGCGCGCCGCCCTCCGCCCCGTCCAGCCGCGCCAGGAGCTGGTTCACGACGCGGTCCGTCACGTTGTATCTGTACCTGGTCAGGTGGCGAGCAGTAGATGTGTCGCTGCAGCCGTCCCGGTCGCAGTAAAGCAGGGTCGATGAGGTCAGGCCGGCTAGTCGCGGCTATGACGGCTCCTCGCGCGCCGCCCTCCGCCCCGTCCAGCCGCGCCAGGAGCTGGTTCACGACGCGGTCCGTCACGTTGTATCTGTACCTGGTCAGGTGGCGAGCAGTAGATGTGTCGCTGCAGCCGTCCCGGTCGCAGTAAAGCAGGGTCGATGAGGTCAGGCCGGCTAGTCGCGGCTATGACGGCTCCTCGCGCGCCGCCCTCCGCCCCGTCCAGCCGCGCCAGGAGCTGGTTCACGACGCGGTCCGTCACGTTGTATCTGTACCTGGTCAGGTGGCGAGCAGTAGATGTGTCGCTGCAGCCGTCCCGGTCGCAGTAAAGCAGGGTCGATGAGGTCAGGCCGGCTAGTCGCGGCTATGACGGCTCCTCGCGCGCCGCCCTCCGCCCCGTCCAGCCGCGCCAGGAGCTGGTTCACGACGCGGTCCGTCACGTTGTATCTGTACCTGGTCAGGTGGCGAGCAGTAAATGTGTCGCTGCAGCCGTCCCGGTCGCAGTAAAGCAGGGTCGATGAGGTCAGGCCGGCTAGTCGCGGCTATGACGGCTCCTCGCGCGCCGCCCTAAGCCCCGTCCAGCCGCGCCAGGAGCTGGTTCACGACGCGGTCCGTCACGTTGTATCTGTACCTGGTCAGGTGGCGAGCAGTAGATGTGTCGCTGCAGCCGTCCCGGTCGCAGTAAAGCAGGGTCGATGAGGTCAGGCCGGCTAGTCGCGGCTATGACGGCTCCTCGCGCGCCGCCCTAAGCCCCGTCCAGCCGCGCCAGGAGCTGGTTCACGACGCGGTCCGTCACGTTGTATCTGTACCTGGTCAGGTGGCGAGCAGTAGATGTGTCGCTGCAGCCGTCCCGGTCGCAGTAAAGCAGGGTCGATGAGGTCAGGCCGGCTAGTCGCGGCTATGACGGCTCCTCGCGCGCCGCCCTCCGCCCCGTCCAGCCGCGCCAGGAGCTGGTTCACGACGCGGTCCGTCACGTTGTATCTGTACCTGGTCAGGTGGCGAGCAGTAGATGTGTCGCTGCAGCCGTCCCGGTCGCAGTAAAGCAGGGTCGATGAGGTCAGGCCGGCTAGTCGCGGCTATGACGGCTCCTCGCGCGCCGCCCTCCGCCCCGTCCAGCCGCGCCAGGAGCTGGTTCACGACGCGGTCCGTCACGTTGTATCTGTACCTGGTCAGGTGGCGAGCAGTAGATGTGTCGCTGCAGCCGTCCCGGTCGCAGTAAAGCAGGGTCGATGAGGTCAGGCCGGCTAGTCGCGGCTATGACGGCTCCTCGCGCGCCGCCCTCCGCCCCGTCCAGCCGCGCCAGGAGCTGGTTCACGACGCGGTCCGTCACGTTGTATCTGTACCTGGTCAGGTGGCGAGCAGTAGATGTGTCGCTGCAGCCGTCCCGGTCGCAGTAAAGCAGGGTCGATGAGGTCAGGCCGGCTAGTCGCGGCTATGACAGCTCCTCGCGCGCCGCCCTAAGCCCCGTCCAGCCGCGCCAGGAGCTGGTTCACGACGCGGTCCGTCACGTTGTATCTGTACCTGGTCAGGTGGCGAGCAGTAGATGTGTCGCTGCAGCCGTCCCGGTCGCAGTAAAGCAGGGTCGATGAGGTCAGGCCGGCTAGTCGCGGCTATGACGGCTCCTCGCGCGCCGCCCTAAGCCCCGTCCAGCCGCGCCAGGAGCTGGTTCACGACGCGGTCCGTCACGTTGTATCTGTACCTGGTCAGGTGGCGAGCAGTAGATGTGTCGCTGCAGCCGTCCCGGTCGCAGTAAAGCAGGGTCGATGAGGTCAGGCCGGCTAGTCGCGGCTATGACGGCTCCTCGCGCGCCGCCCTCCGCCCCGTCCAGCCGCGCCAGGAGCTGGTTCACGACGCGGTCCGTCACGTTGTATCTGTACCTGGTCAGGTGGCGAGCAGTAGATGTGTCGCTGCAGCCGTCCCGGTCGCAGTAAAGCAGGGTCGATGAGGTCAGGCCGGCTAGTCGCGGCTATGACGGCTCCTCGCGCGCCGCCCTAAGCCCCGTCCAGCCGCGCCAGGAGCTGGTTCACGACGCGGTCCGTCACGTTGTATCTGTACCTGGTCAGGTGGCGAGCAGTAGATGTGTCGCTGCAGCCGTCCCGGTCGCAGTAAAGCAGGGTCGATGAGGTCAGGCCGGCTAGTCGCGGCTATGACGGCTCCTCGCGCGCCGCCCTCCGCCCCGTCCAGCCGCGCCAGGAGCTGGTTCACGACGCGGTCCGTCACGTTGTATCTGTACCTGGTCAGGTGGCGAGCAGTAGATGTGTCGCTGCAGCCGTCCCGGTCGCAGTAAAGCAGGGTCGATGAGGTCAGGCCGGCTAGTCGCGGCTATGACGGCTCCTCGCGCGCCGCCCTCCGCCCCGTCCAGCCGCGCCAGGAGCTGGTTCACGACGCGGTCCGTCACGTTGTATCTGTACCTGGTCAGGTGGCGAGCAGTAGATGTGTCGCTGCAGCCGTCCCGGTCGCAGTAAAGCAGGGTCGATGAGGTCAGGCCGGCTAGTCGCGGCTATGACGGCTCCTCGCGCGCCGCCCTAAGCCCCGTCCAGCCGCGCCAGGAGCTGGTTCACGACGCGGTCCGTCACGTTGTATCTGTACCTGGTCAGGTGGCGAGCAGTAGATGTGTCGCTGCAGCCGTCCCGGTCGCAGTAAAGCAGGGTCGATGAGGTCAGGCCGGCTAGTCGCGGCTATGACGGCTCCTCGCGCGCCGCCCTAAGCCCCGTCCAGCCGCGCCAGGAGCTGGTTCACGACGCGGTCCGTCACGTTGTATCTGTACCTGGTCAGGTGGCGAGCAGTAGATGTGTCGCTGCAGCCGTCCCGGTCGCAGTAAAGCAGGGTCGATGAGGTCAGGCCGGCTAGTCGCGGCTATGACGGCTCCTCGCGCGCCGCCCTCCGCCCCGTCCAGCCGCGCCAGGAGCTGGTTCACGACGCGGTCCGTCACGTTGTATCTGTACCTGGTCAGGTGGCGAGCAGTAGATGTGTCGCTGCAGCCGTCCCGGTCGCAGTAAAGCAGGGTCGATGAGGTCAGGCCGGCTAGTCGCGGCTATGACGGCTCCTCGCGCGCCGCCCTCCGCCCCGTCCAGCCGCGCCAGGAGCTGGTTCACGACGCGGTCCGTCACGTTGTATCTGTACCTGGTCAGGTGGCGAGCAGTAGATGTGTCGCTGCAGCCGTCCCGGTCGCAGTAAAGCAGGGTCGATGAGGTCAGGCCGGCTAGTCGCGGCTATGACGGCTCCTCGCGCGCCGCCCTCCGCCCCGTCCAGCCGCGCCAGGAGCTGGTTCACGACGCGGTCCGTCACGTTGTATCTGTACCTGGTCAGGTGGCGAGCAGTAGATGTGTCGCTGCAGCCGTCCCGGTCGCAGTAAAGCAGGGTCGATGAGGTCAGGCCGGCTAGTCGCGGCTATGACGGCTCCTCGCGCGCCGCCCTCCGCCCCGTCCAGCCGCGCCAGGAGCTGGTTCACGACGCGGTCCGTCACGTTGTATCTGTACCTGGTCAGGTGGCGAGCAGTAGATGTGTCGCTGCAGCCGTCCCGGTCGCAGTAAAGCAGGGTCGATGAGGTCAGGCCGGCTAGTCGCGGCTATGACGGCTCCTCGCGCGCCGCCCTCCGCCCCGTCCAGCCGCGCCAGGAGCTGGTTCACGACGCGGTCCGTCACGTTGTATCTGTACCTGGTCAGGTGGCGAGCAGTAGATGTGTCGCTGCAGCCGTCCCGGTCGCAGTAAAGCAGGGTCGATGAGGTCAGGCCGGCTAGTCGCGGCTATGACGGCTCCTCGCGCGCCGCCCTCCGCCCCGTCCAGCCGCGCCAGGAGCTGGTTCACGACGCGGTCCGTCACGTTGTATCTGTACCTGGTCAGGTGGCGAGCAGTAGATGTGTCGCTGCAGCCGTCCCGGTCGCAGTAAAGCAGGGTCGATGAGGTCAGGCCGGCTAGTCGCGGCTATGACGGCTCCTCGCGCGCCGCCCTCCGCCCCGTCCAGCCGCGCCAGGAGCTGGTTCACGACGCGGTCCGTCACGTTGTATCTGTACCTGGTCAGGTGGCGAGCAGTAGATGTGTCGCTGCAGCCGTCCCGGTCGCAGTAAAGCAGGGTCGATGAGGTCAGGCCGGCTAGTCGCGGCTATGACGGCTCCTCGCGCGCCGCCCTCCGCCCCGTCCAGCCGCGCCAGGAGCTGGTTCACGACGCGGTCCGTCACGTTGTATCTGTACCTGGTCAGGTGGCGAGCAGTAGATGTGTCGCTGCAGCCGTCCCGGTCGCAGTAAAGCAGGGTCGATGAGGTCAGGCCGGCTAGTCGCGGCTATGACGGCTCCTCGCGCGCCGCCCTCCGCCCCGTCCAGCCGCGCCAGGAGCTGGTTCACGACGCGGTCCGTCACGTTGTATCTGTACCTGGTCAGGTGGCGAGCAGTAGATGTGTCGCTGCAGCCGTCCCGGTCGCAGTAAAGCAGGGTCGATGAGGTCAGGCCGGCTAGTCGCGGCTATGACGGCTCCTCGCGCGCCGCCCTCCGCCCCGTCCAGCCGCGCCAGGAGCTGGTTCACGACGCGGTCCGTCACGTTGTATCTGTACCTGGTCAGGTGGCGAGCAGTAGATGTGTCGCTGCAGCCGTCCCGGTCGCAGTAAAGCAGGGTCGATGAGGTCAGGCCGGCTAGTCGCGGCTATGACGGCTCCTCGCGCGCCGCCCTCCGCCCCGTCCAGCCGCGCCAGGAGCTGGTTCACGACGCGGTCCGTCACGTTGTATCTGTACCTGGTCAGGTGGCGAGCAGTAGATGTGTCGCTGCAGCCGTCCCGGTCGCAGTAAAGCAGGGTCGATGAGGTCAGGCCGGCTAGTCGCGGCTATGACGGCTCCTCGCGCGCCGCCCTCCGCCCCGTCCAGCCGCGCCAGGAGCTGGTTCACGACGCGGTCCGTCACGTTGTATCTGTACCTGGTCAGGTGGCGAGCAGTAGATGTGTCGCTGCAGCCGTCCCGGTCGCAGTAAAGCAGGGTCGATGAGGTCAGGCCGGCTAGTCGCGGCTATGACGGCTCCTCGCGCGCCGCCCTCCGCCCCGTCCAGCCGCGCCAGGAGCTGGTTCACGACGCGGTCCGTCACGTTGTATCTGTACCTGGTCAGGTGGCGAGCAGTAGATGTGTCGCTGCAGCCGTCCCGGTCGCAGTAAAGCAGGGTCGATGAGGTCAGGCCGGCTAGTCGCGGCTATGACGGCTCCTCGCGCGCCGCCCTCCGCCCCGTCCAGCCGCGCCAGGAGCTGGTTCACGACGCGGTCCGTCACGTTGTATCTGTACCTGGTCAGGTGGCGAGCAGTAGATGTGTCGCTGCAGCCGTCCCGGTCGCAGTAAAGCAGGGTCGATGAGGTCAGGCCGGCTAGTCGCGGCTATGACGGCTCCTCGCGCGCCGCCCTCCGCCCCGTCCAGCCGCGCCAGGAGCTGGTTCACGACGCGGTCCGTCACGTTGTATCTGTACCTGGTCAGGTGGCGAGCAGTAGATGTGTCGCTGCAGCCGTCCCGGTCGCAGTAAAGCAGGGTCGATGAGGTCAGGCCGGCTAGTCGCGGCTATGACGGCTCCTCGCGCGCCGCCCTCCGCCCCGTCCAGCCGCGCCAGGAGCTGGTTCACGACGCGGTCCGTCACGTTGTATCTGTACCTGGTCAGGTGGCGAGCAGTAGATGTGTCGCTGCAGCCGTCCCGGTCGCAGTAAAGCAGGGTCGATGAGGTCAGGCCGGCTAGTCGCGGCTATGACGGCTCCTCGCGCGCCGCCCTCCGCCCCGTCCAGCCGCGCCAGGAGCTGGTTCACGACGCGGTCCGTCACGTTGTATCTGTACCTGGTCAGGTGGCGAGCAGTAGATGTGTCGCTGCAGCCGTCCCGGTCGCAGTAAAGCAGGGTCGATGAGGTCAGGCCGGCTAGTCGCGGCTATGACGGCTCCTCGCGCGCCGCCCTCCGCCCCGTCCAGCCGCGCCAGGAGCTGGTTCACGACGCGGTCCGTCACGTTGTATCTGTACCTGGTCAGGTGGCGAGCAGTAGATGTGTCGCTGCAGCCGTCCCGGTCGCAGTAAAGCAGGGTCGATGAGGTCAGGCCGGCTAGTCGCGGCTATGACGGCTCCTCGCGCGCCGCCCTCCGCCCCGTCCAGCCGCGCCAGGAGCTGGTTCACGACGCGGTCCGTCACGTTGTATCTGTACCTGGTCAGGTGGCGAGCAGTAGATGTGTCGCTGCAGCCGTCCCGGTCGCAGTAAAGCAGGGTCGATGAGGTCAGGCCGGCTAGTCGCGGCTATGACGGCTCCTCGCGCGCCGCCCTCCGCCCCGTCCAGCCGCGCCAGGAGCTGGTTCACGACGCGGTCCGTCACGTTGTATCTGTACCTGGTCAGGTGGCGAGCAGTAGATGTGTCGCTGCAGCCGTCCCGGTCGCAGTAAAGCAGGGTCGATGAGGTCAGGCCGGCTAGTCGCGGCTATGACGGCTCCTCGCGCGCCGCCCTCCGCCCCGTCCAGCCGCGCCAGGAGCTGGTTCACGACGCGGTCCGTCACGTTGTATCTGTACCTGGTCAGGTGGCGAGCAGTAGATGTGTCGCTGCAGCCGTCCCGGTCGCAGTAAAGCAGGGTCGATGAGGTCAGGCCGGCTAGTCGCGGCTATGACGGCTCCTCGCGCGCCGCCCTCCGCCCCGTCCAGCCGCGCCAGGAGCTGGTTCACGACGCGGTCCGTCACGTTGTATCTGTACCTGGTCAGGTGGCGAGCAGTAGATGTGTCGCTGCAGCCGTCCCGGTCGCAGTAAAGCAGGGTCGATGAGGTCAGGCCGGCTAGTCGCGGCTATGACGGCTCCTCGCGCGCCGCCCTCCGCCCCGTCCAGCCGCGCCAGGAGCTGGTTCACGACGCGGTCCGTCACGTTGTATCTGTACCTGGTCAGGTGGCGAGCAGTAGATGTGTCGCTGCAGCCGTCCCGGTCGCAGTAAAGCAGGGTCGATGAGGTCAGGCCGGCTAGTCGCGGCTATGACGGCTCCTCGCGCGCCGCCCTCCGCCCCGTCCAGCCGCGCCAGGAGCTGGTTCACGACGCGGTCCGTCACGTTGTATCTGTACCTGGTCAGGTGGCGAGCAGTAGATGTGTCGCTGCAGCCGTCCCGGTCGCAGTAAAGCAGGGTCGATGAGGTCAGGCCGGCTAGTCGCGGCTATGACGGCTCCTCGCGCGCCGCCCTCCGCCCCGTCCAGCCGCGCCAGGAGCTGGTTCACGACGCGGTCCGTCACGTTGTATCTGTACCTGGTCAGGTGGCGAGCAGTAGATGTGTCGCTGCAGCCGTCCCGGTCGCAGTAAAGCAGGGTCGATGAGGTCAGGCCGGCTAGTCGCGGCTATGACGGCTCCTCGCGCGCCGCCCTCCGCCCCGTCCAGCCGCGCCAGGAGCTGGTTCACGACGCGGTCCGTCACGTTGTATCTGTACCTGGTCAGGTGGCGAGCAGTAGATGTGTCGCTGCAGCCGTCCCGGTCGCAGTAAAGCAGGGTCGATGAGGTCAGGCCGGCTAGTCGCGGCTATGACGGCTCCTCGCGCGCCGCCCTCCGCCCCGTCCAGCCGCGCCAGGAGCTGGTTCACGACGCGGTCCGTCACGTTGTATCTGTACCTGGTCAGGTGGCGAGCAGTAGATGTGTCGCTGCAGCCGTCCCGGTCGCAGTAAAGCAGGGTCGATGAGGTCAGGCCGGCTAGTCGCGGCTATGACGGCTCCTCGCGCGCCGCCCTCCGCCCCGTCCAGCCGCGCCAGGAGCTGGTTCACGACGCGGTCCGTCACGTTGTATCTGTACCTGGTCAGGTGGCGAGCAGTAGATGTGTCGCTGCAGCCGTCCCGGTCGCAGTAAAGCAGGGTCGATGAGGTCAGGCCGGCTAGTCGCGGCTATGACGGCTCCTCGCGCGCCGCCCTCCGCCCCGTCCAGCCGCGCCAGGAGCTGGTTCACGACGCGGTCCGTCACGTTGTATCTGTACCTGGTCAGGTGGCGAGCAGTAGATGTGTCGCTGCAGCCGTCCCGGTCGCAGTAAAGCAGGGTCGATGAGGTCAGGCCGGCTAGTCGCGGCTATGACGGCTCCTCGCGCGCCGCCCTCCGCCCCGTCCAGCCGCGCCAGGAGCTGGTTCACGACGCGGTCCGTCACGTTGTATCTGTACCTGGTCAGGTGGCGAGCAGTAGATGTGTCGCTGCAGCCGTCCCGGTCGCAGTAAAGCAGGGTCGATGAGGTCAGGCCGGCTAGTCGCGGCTATGACGGCTCCTCGCGCGCCGCCCTCCGCCCCGTCCAGCCGCGCCAGGAGCTGGTTCACGACGCGGTCCGTCACGTTGTATCTGTACCTGGTCAGGTGGCGAGCAGTAGATGTGTCGCTGCAGCCGTCCCGGTCGCAGTAAAGCAGGGTCGATGAGGTCAGGCCGGCTAGTCGCGGCTATGACGGCTCCTCGCGCGCCGCCCTCCGCCCCGTCCAGCCGCGCCAGGAGCTGGTTCACGACGCGGTCCGTCACGTTGTATCTGTACCTGGTCAGGTGGCGAGCAGTAGATGTGTCGCTGCAGCCGTCCCGGTCGCAGTAAAGCAGGGTCGATGAGGTCAGGCCGGCTAGTCGCGGCTATGACGGCTCCTCGCGCGCCGCCCTCCGCCCCGTCCAGCCGCGCCAGGAGCTGGTTCACGACGCGGTCCGTCACGTTGTATCTGTACCTGGTCAGGTGGCGAGCAGTAGATGTGTCGCTGCAGCCGTCCCGGTCGCAGTAAAGCAGGGTCGATGAGGTCAGGCCGGCTAGTCGCGGCTATGACGGCTCCTCGCGCGCCGCCCTCCGCCCCGTCCAGCCGCGCCAGGAGCTGGTTCACGACGCGGTCCGTCACGTTGTATCTGTACCTGGTCAGGTGGCGAGCAGTAGATGTGTCGCTGCAGCCGTCCCGGTCGCAGTAAAGCAGGGTCGATGAGGTCAGGCCGGCTAGTCGCGGCTATGACGGCTCCTCGCGCGCCGCCCTCCGCCCCGTCCAGCCGCGCCAGGAGCTGGTTCACGACGCGGTCCGTCACGTTGTATCTGTACCTGGTCAGGTGGCGAGCAGTAGATGTGTCGCTGCAGCCGTCCCGGTCGCAGTAAAGCAGGGTCGATGAGGTCAGGCCGGCTAGTCGCGGCTATGACGGCTCCTCGCGCGCCGCCCTCCGCCCCGTCCAGCCGCGCCAGGAGCTGGTTCACGACGCGGTCCGTCACGTTGTATCTGTACCTGGTCAGGTGGCGAGCAGTAGATGTGTCGCTGCAGCCGTCCCGGTCGCAGTAAAGCAGGGTCGATGAGGTCAGGCCGGCTAGTCGCGGCTATGACGGCTCCTCGCGCGCCGCCCTCCGCCCCGTCCAGCCGCGCCAGGAGCTGGTTCACGACGCGGTCCGTCACGTTGTATCTGTACCTGGTCAGGTGGCGAGCAGTAGATGTGTCGCTGCAGCCGTCCCGGTCGCAGTAAAGCAGGGTCGATGAGGTCAGGCCGGCTAGTCGCGGCTATGACGGCTCCTCGCGCGCCGCCCTCCGCCCCGTCCAGCCGCGCCAGGAGCTGGTTCACGACGCGGTCCGTCACGTTGTATCTGTACCTGGTCAGGTGGCGAGCAGTAGATGTGTCGCTGCAGCCGTCCCGGTCGCAGTAAAGCAGGGTCGATGAGGTCAGGCCGGCTAGTCGCGGCTATGACGGCTCCTCGCGCGCCGCCCTCCGCCCCGTCCAGCCGCGCCAGGAGCTGGTTCACGACGCGGTCCGTCACGTTGTATCTGTACCTGGTCAGGTGGCGAGCAGTAGATGTGTCGCTGCAGCCGTCCCGGTCGCAGTAAAGCAGGGTCGATGAGGTCAGGCCGGCTAGTCGCGGCTATGACGGCTCCTCGCGCGCCGCCCTCCGCCCCGTCCAGCCGCGCCAGGAGCTGGTTCACGACGCGGTCCGTCACGTTGTATCTGTACCTGGTCAGGTGGCGAGCAGTAGATGTGTCGCTGCAGCCGTCCCGGTCGCAGTAAAGCAGGGTCGATGAGGTCAGGCCGGCTAGTCGCGGCTATGACGGCTCCTCGCGCGCCGCCCTCCGCCCCGTCCAGCCGCGCCAGGAGCTGGTTCACGACGCGGTCCGTCACGTTGTATCTGTACCTGGTCAGGTGGCGAGCAGTAGATGTGTCGCTGCAGCCGTCCCGGTCGCAGTAAAGCAGGGTCGATGAGGTCAGGCCGGCTAGTCGCGGCTATGACGGCTCCTCGCGCGCCGCCCTCCGCCCCGTCCAGCCGCGCCAGGAGCTGGTTCACGACGCGGTCCGTCACGCCCGTCGAGTCGTGGCCGCGCCTAAAAATAACCAGTTTTTAACGATCATAATGAATGTCCTCGCTTTACCATCAAAATGTTCATATGTGACGTTTTCAGGACGCATTGACAGATACTAATATGAAAACACAAATTTAGGTATTATTAAAAAACACCGCGCCATTTGGGGCTTTTATCTTAGGAACGACACATATATTGCCATGCTTGATTTTACAAGAAACTAAATTGGACTTCATTCGCACATTTAATGCCCTTAGAGAATCAACTTGAATAGAACCATCGTAATATTCAGATATATTTTTAAGCACCTTCAGTACCGCGGTTAACGACCGCAATAAGTATCTATAATAGTGGTTTATGCAACTGTTACATAATGAAGAGTCTAAAAACACGAGGGTTGTTTTATGAAACAAGCCGAAGGCGAGTTTCATAATAGAATAGACGGTGTAGGCCTTTGCCTATAGTATCTGAACTGGTTATAGTAATGTAACTATATAAATGTAGATAAATGAATTTAAGCGATACAATTTGGGACGTACTTCAATGACTTACTTGGGCGCCAAGCTGTCGAACTCATCGAAAAACAGAATACACGGTCGCTTCATGTCGGCTCTGAAACAAAGTTTTTTTTTTGTAATAACCGTCTTATATAACATTGCGCATGGGTGCCTAATTTTATTTTTCCGCCATACTTTCGTTTGTGTTAGGCTTGTAAATTTGTAAAACATATGTATAATGGTAACACTACAATTATTTTGTAATGGATCTTAACCTTGTTTATTAAGGGTGTTATAAGTTTAACATGTGTAGTGTAGGAGCTATAAAGTATCTGTTTGTGGCATTATAGCTCCGAAACGGATAAATCAATTTAAGGCGAGTAAGGCGCTCTATGTGTCGCGCTTGCATCACTCCGCCGTGGCTGACGATCTGGTGGAGTACGTCCGCCGGAAGACTGGCCGCGCTGAGGGTGCACCAGCTGCAGTCCCGCCACTACATACACTTACAGACTTACGATTTTGTTTTTTTTTATTTTATTTTATTTCCAATGTGTTGTAGTTCGTGTATGTTTACGAATAAATTTTCATTCATTCATTAATTCACATCAGGTCGTGTGTGGTGCGCGTGCCGCGGCCGCTGCAGGGCACCATCGCAAGTGCAGACTTCTGGCCGAAGGGTGTCGTGTTTCGGCAGTTCCGGGGCAATCTGCCGAATCCTGCGCCAGATCAGACGACGCATCGGAGCCACGCTGTTACGTCGCCTAAATCCAACTAGATAAAGCTTTTTTTATTTTATGTATGATTTTGTTTTGTCTGATTTTGTTGTTCACAGTGCCTTAGTTTCATTACTGTAATGCTGTGTAACTAATTTGAATAAATAAATAAATAAGTGCGGTTTGTTTTTTATCGAAAGACTTGTCCGTCGAGGTCCTTTGCTATGTTAAGTGGAAAAAGAACCAGTAGTTTTGTAGTTATGTTAAATTTTAGTAGCATTTTCTATATCAGTATATAGTCCATGAGTCATAATGACCAGATCCTTGTGTCGGGGGTGTTATAAATGTTCTCTGAGGACGACTCACTTGTCGAACACGTCGCGCACGGCCCGCTCGCTCTGCCCTATGTACTTGGACAGCAGCTCGGGCCCCTTGACGAGCACGAGGCTGACGTCACGCGCGCGCGCCAGGCTGGAGCCCACGTGCGACTTGCCGGTGCCGGGCGCGCCGTACAGCAGGGTGCCTGGTAGTGCTAGTGTTATACAACATCATTGTTACTCACTTGTCGAACACGTCGCGCACGGCTCTCTCGCTCTGCCCTATGTACTTGGACAGCAGCTCGGGCCCCTTGACGAGCACGAGGCTGACGTCACGCGCGCGCGCCAGGCTGGAGCCCACGTGCGACTTGCCGGTGCCGGGCGCGCCGTACAGCAGGGTGCCTGGTAGTGCTAGTGTTATAGAACATCATTGTTACTCACTTGTCGAACACGTCGCGCACGGCCCTCTCGCTCTGCCCTATGTACTTGGACAGCAGCTCGGGCCCCTTGACGAGCACGAGGCTGACGTCACGCGCGCGCGCCAGGCTGGAGCCCACGTGCGACTTGCCGGTGCCGGGCGCGCCGTACAGCAGGGTGCCTGGTAGTGCTAGTGTTATACAACATCATTGTTACTCACTTGTCGAACACGTCGCGCACGGCCCTCTCGCTCTGCCCTATGTACTTGGACAGCAGCTCGGGCCCCTTGACGAGCACGAGGCTGACGTCACGCGCGCGCGCCAGGCTGGAGCCCACGTGCGACTTGCCAGTGCCGGGCGCGCCGTACAGCAGGGTGCCTGGTAGTGCTAGTGTTATACAACATCATTGTTACTCACTTGTCGAACACGTCGCGCACGGCCCTCTCGCTCTGCCCTATGTACTTGGACAGCAGCTCGGGCCCCTTGACGAGCACGAGGCTGACGTCACGCGCGCGCGCCAGGCTGGAGCCCACGTGCGACTTGCCGGTGCCGGGCGCGCCGTACAGCAGGGTGCCTGGTAGTGCTAGTGTTATACAACATCATTGTTACTCACCTGTCGAACACGTCGCGCACGGCCCTCTCGCTCTGCCCTATGTACTTGGACAGCAGCTCGGGCCCCTTGACGAGCACGAGGCTGACGTCACGCGCGCGCGCCAGGCTGGAGCCCACGTGCGACTTGCCGGTGCCGGGCGCGCCGTACAGCAGGGTGCCTGGTAGTGCTAGTGTTATACAACATCATTGTTACTCACTTGTCGAACACGTCGCGCACGGCCCTCTCGCTCTGCCCTATGTACTTGGACAGCAGCTCGGGCCCCTTGACGAGCACGAGGCTGACGTCACGCGCGCGCGCCAGGCTGGAGCCCACGTGCGACTTGCCGGTGCCGGGCGCGCCGTACAGCAGGGTGCCTGGTAGTGCTAGTGTTATACAACATCATTGTTACTCACTTGTCGAACACGTCGCGCACGGCCCTCTCGCTCTGCCCTATGTACTTGGACAGCAGCTCGGGCCCCTTGACGAGCACGAGGCTGACGTCACGCGCGCGCGCCAGGCTGGAGCCCACGTGCGACTTGCCGGTGCCGGGCGCGCCGTACAGCAGGGTGCCTGGTAGTGCTAGTGTTATACAACATCATTGTTACTCACTTGTCGAACACGTCGCGCACGGCCCTCTCGCTCTGCCCTATGTACTTGGACAGCAGCTCGGGCCCCTTGACGAGCACGAGGCTGACGTCACGCGCGCGCGCCAGGCTGGAGCCCACGTGCGACTTGCCGGTGCCGGGCGCGCCGTACAGCAGGGTGCCTGGTAGTGCTAGTGTTATACAACATCATTGTTACTCACTTGTCGAACACGTCGCGCACGGCCCTCTCGCTCTGCCCTATGTACTTGGACAGCAGCTCGGGCCCCTTGACGAGCACGAGGCTGACGTCACGCGCGCGCGCCAGGCTGGAGCCCACGTGCGACTTGCCGGTGCCGGGCGCGCCGTACAGCAGGGTGCCTGGTAGTGCTAGTGTTATAGAACATCATTGTTACTCACTTGTCGAACACGTCGCGCACGGCCCTCTCGCTCTGCCCTATGTACTTGGACAGCAGCTCGGGCCCCTTGACGAGCACGAGGCTGACGTCACGCGCGCGCGCCAGGCTGGAGCCCACGTGCGACTTGCCGGTGCCGGGCGCGCCGTACAGCAGGGTGCCTGGTAGTGCTAGTGTTATACAACATCATTGTTACTCACTTGTCGAACACGTCGCGCACGGCCCTCTCGCTCTGCCCTATGTACTTGGACAGCAGCTCGGGCCCCTTGACGAGCACGAGGCTGACGTCACGCGCGCGCGCCAGGCTGGAGCCCACGTGCGACTTGCCGGTGCCGGGCGCGCCGTACAGCAGGGTGCCTGGTAGTGCTAGTGTTATACAACATCATTGTTACTCACTTGTCGAACACGTCGCGCACGGCCCGCTCGCTCTGCCCTATGTACTTGGACAGCAGCTCGGGCCCCTTGACGAGCACGAGGCTGACGTCACGCGCGCGCGCCAGGCTGGAGCCCACGTGCGACTTGCCGGTGCCGGGCGCGCCGTACAGCAGGGTGCCTGGTAGTGCTAGTGTTATACAACATCATTGTTACTCACTTGTCGAACACGTCGCGCACGGCCCTCTCGCTCTGCCCTATGTAATTGGACAGCAGCTCGGGCCCCTTGACGAGCACGAGGCTGACGTCACGCGCGCGCGCCAGGCTGGAGCCCACGTGCGACTTGCCGGTGCCGGGCGCGCCGTACAGCAGGGTGCCTGGTAGTGCTAGTGTTATACAACATCATTGTTACTCACTTGTCGAACACGTCGCGCACGGCCCTCTCGCTCTGCCCTATGTACTTGGACAGCAGCTCGGGCCCCTTGACGAGCACGAGGCTGACGTCACGCGCGCGCGCCAGGCTGGAGCCCACGTGCGACTTGCCGGTGCCGGGCGCGCCGTACAGCAGGGTGCCTGGTAGTGCTAGTGTTATACAACATCATTGTTACTCACTTGTCGAACACGTCGCGCACGGCCCTCTCGCTCTGCCCTATGTACTTGGACAGCAGCTCGGGCCCCTTGACGAGCACGAGGCTGACGTCACGCGCGCGCGCCAGGCTGGAGCCCACGTGCGACTTGCCGGTGCCGGGCGCGCCGTACAGCAGGGTGCCTGGTAGTGCTAGTGTTATACAACATCATTGTTACTCACTTGTCGAACACGTCGCGCACGGCCCGCTCGCTCTGCCCTATGTACTTGGACAGCAGCTCGGGCCCCTTGACGAGCACGAGGCTGACGTCACGCGCGCGCGCCAGGCTGGAGCCCACGTGCGACTTGCCGGTGCCGGGCGCGCCGTACAGCAGGGTGCCTGGTAGTGCTAGTGTTATACAACATCATTGTTACTCACTTGTCGAACACGTCGCGCACGGCCCGCTCGCTCTGCCCTATGTACTTGGACAGCAGCTCGGGCCCCTTGACGAGCACGAGGCTGACGTCACGCGCGCGCGCCAGGCTGGAGCCCACGTGCGACTTGCCGGTGCCGGGCGCGCCGTACAGCAGGGTGCCTGGTAGTGCTAGTGTTATACAACATCATTGTTACTCACTTGTCGAACACGTCGCGCACGGCCCGCTCGCTCTGCCCTATGTACTTGGACAGCAGCTCGGGCCCCTTGACGAGCACGAGGCTGACGTCACGCGCGCGCGCCAGGCTGGAGCCCACGTGCGACTTGCCGGTGCCGGGCGCGCCGTACAGCAGGGTGCCTGGTAGTGCTAGTGTTATACAACATCATTGTTACTCACTTGTCGAACACGTCGCGCACGGCCCGCTCGCTCTGCCCTATGTACTTGGACAGCAGCTCGGGCCCCTTGACGAGCACGAGGCTGACGTCACGCGCGCGCGCCAGGCTGGAGCCCACGTGCGACTTGCCGGTGCCGGGCGCGCCGTACAGCAGGATGCCGCACGACTGCGACGGGAACAGCGCCGGGTACTGTTGTATAGGAAAATTATATAGTCTTCATAAATCCATACTAATATTATAAACTAGCTGTGCCCCGCGGTGTTACCCGCTCATCCCACGGGAACACTACATTTATTCGGGATGAAAAGTATCCTATGTCCTTCCCCGGGACTGAAACTATCTATATACCAAATTTCATCTAAATCGGTTCAGCGGTTAAAGCGTGAAAAGGTAACAGACAGACAGACAGGCAGACAGACAGACAGACAGACAGACAGACAGAGACACTTTCGCATTTATAATATTAGTATGGATGCGAAAGTGTGTCTGTCTGTCTGTTACCTCTTCACGCTTAAACCGCTGAATCGATTTTGATGAAATTTGGTATAGAGATAGTTTAAGATCCGAGGAAGGACATAGGATAGTTTTCATCCTGGAAATTATACCTAAAAAGATTGAAACGTGAGTGAACATTTTTGTTGGGGTGCGGTGACCCTGTAGGAAATGTAATTATTAGACCAAAAGCACAATTGCTCATACATTTGCTTAGGCGCTTTTAATAATCCCTTTTATCAAGTTCCACGCGTACGTAGTCGCGGGCAAAAGCTAGTAATAATATAATAATAAATATGAGACAACCTCACACAAATCGATCTAGTCCCAAATTAAGCCCAAGAAGGCTTGTGTTATTGGTACTAGACGACGGTATACATACTTATATAGATAAATATATACTTAAATACATAGAACAACCATGACCCATCACAAATATTCGAGTTCATCACGCAAATATTTGCCCTGGCCGGGATTCGAACCATTGGCGTAACTAAGATTATTTTCCAGACGGGGCCTGGGGGGGGGCCTGGCCAGGCCATGGCTTTTGAGATGAAGCCATGAATTTCTATGGGTAACCTAAAATCCTGGGGTGGGCACTAGACCATACTGGGGTGGGCACGGCCCACCCGGCCACCCCCCTATATACGCCAATGAATCGAACCCGGGACCGCCGGCTCAGTAGGCAGGTCTCTACAAACTGAGCCAACCGCGTCGTCAAGTGTTCATGTGTTAGTCGACGCGGTTAGCGCGGTTGGTAGTGTAGCGGTCTACTGAGCCTAGGTCCGTCCTAGATTCTGAGGCCGTAAGTGGGATTTACTGGGGAGAAAACCTCTCTTAAGGACCATGGCAAGACGTAATGCTTTAGACAAACCACGGGCGGTAATAGATGTGTAGACATTTTTTTTATAACGTAGTCAATCGATTATATTTTTTATTGGGATCAAATGTCTTTATGGGACTAACTACACTTAGACTGCTCTAAAAGTCAGAAGACCGTCAAAGTTTAACATAGGAGCCTAAAAACTCTCCACACAAATGGCCACCTACATGTGACGTCATTTGTGGGTGCGTACCAATATTTGTATGGAGAAAGTAATTTGCTATTTTCGCCGTGGAAAAGTGCGTTTAAGTTCATGGCTGTCATACAATTATTGTTTTCTTAAATTATGAGGATTCTGAAAACACTCAAAATTTGTTTTTATGATTTAAAAAAATCGTAAAATTTGCGCAACTTCGAAGGCATCATTTGAGTAAAAAAAAATGGTCAAGTGCGAGCCCGACTCGCGCATGAAGGGTTCCGTACCTATACATATATATAATCTATAATAAGTTTGTTGTATGGGAGCCCTGCTTAAATATTTATTTTATTTTATTTTTAGTATTTGTTGTTATAGCGGCAATAGAAATACATCATCTGTGAAAATTTCAACTGTCTAGCTATCACCGTTGTTGAGAAACAGCCTGGTGACAGACAGACGGACGGACGGACGGACAGCGAAGTCTCAGTAATAGGGTCCCGTTTTTACCCTTTGGGTACGAAACCCTAAAAATGAAATAAATTTGAGTTTCATCACAGTGGATACAAAAATTACTTGATATTTGCGAAATATTTAGTCGTGTTTTCTCTTTGTTTACATCAGTGACATTCACTGACTTTCAACGTCAGAGGTACCAATTTTTCGCTGCCAGTAAAAAAAAATAGTACAGTCGCCATGAAATATATCGCAGCATAATTATAAATAAGGCGTTCATAAATATCTGAACATGACTCTTATTTACAGGGCGTTACAGTATATCTGATGGCGTGGCTTGAAAAACACCCTTTTGGGCTACATATTACGTTGTAAAACAATACAATAGTATTGCGTTGTGTTGCGTTGCGTTGTGTTGAATTGTGTTGTGTTGTGTTGTTGTGTGAGATCTATTGTGTTGTGTTGTGTTGTGTTGTGTTGTGTGTATTGTATTGTATTACCTACCATGAGCGGCCAGAAGATGCACTCGGTGAGCTCCCGCTTGACGTCGGCCATGCCGCCCACGGCGCCCCACACGTCGAAGCTGTCGTCTACTTGCTTCGCTACTACACTGTCTATTAGACGTGGCGTGGGTCCCGAGGAGTGACAACCTGGAAAGATACACAAATTGTCTACTACACTGTCTATTAGACAGATATACAGATTGTCTACTACACTGTCTATTAGACATATATACATATAGTCTACTGCACTGTACATTAGACAGATATAAAGATTGTCTACTACACTGTCTATTAGACAGATATACATATAGTCTACTGCACTGCCTATTAGACAGATATACAGATTGTCTACTACACTGTCTATTACACAGATATACATATAGTCTACTGCACAGTCTATTAGACAGACATACCAATTGTCTACTACACTGTCTATTAGACAGATATACATATAGTCTACTGCACTGCCTATTAGACAGATATACAGATTGTCTACTACACTGTCTATTACACAGATATACATATAGTCTACTGCACAGTCTATTAGACAGACATACCAATTGTCTACTACACTGTCTATTAGACAGATATACAAATTGTCTACTACACTGTCTATTAGACAGATATACAAATTGTCTATTACACTGTCTTTTAGCCGTGGCGTGGGCTCCGAGGAGTGAGAGTCTGGAAAGATATACAAATTGTCTACAAGTTAAGTACTATGCCCGTGCCTTATTTGCATACCTGTGCTAACTCGGGGCATGTTCTAGGGATAGGATATAGGATATCGATAAAAAGATGTCGATATAATTAAATTAATATATGTATATGTGCTCATTGAATATTCTCGATTACTATAAAGAGATTCGATGTCATATCTGATCTGATATCGAGCCTCTTAAATTAAGATAATAAAAGTATGAGGATGTCATTTCAATCAAAATGACAATTTACGTATATTATGAAAATTATTTTAAAATAAACATGTAAATACACGTTTTAATATGTTTATTTTTTTTATTTGAAAATGTGGAGAAATAAGTAATATTTATTTATGTCGATGACATTTAGATGTTGACAGTACGAGTAACATCGATATAGGTATTTTTTTGTGGATAAAATATTTTGCTACGTCACTTTCGTATAGGTGCCCCGAGTTATCGCAGGTATGCTTATTTGTTACAGTACAACAAAGATTGCCCACAATTGTGAAAATTTCAAATAGTTTAAACTAATTTCATTACTTTATTATCACAGAACCCAAAACTATTATTTTTATTTGGTTATACGGACTAGTTTTGAAAATATAATTTCTTTTTTATGAAAGTAGCGTCGTCTAAGAATCAGCGCTCAAATGACGTCACCTTGTAGAAAAATTACACTCGCAAATTACAAAAATAACAGTGGTACAATTTCCATACTAAATCCGTCTTAGTATAATAGTCCGACTGTATAATTCGACTCCTGTAGTACGTATTAAACCTCCTTAGATTTGAGACGCGCAAAATATCTTCCAATGTTCAGAAGTCATCTTAAACAGTATTATTTGTCACTTCCCTAGGCCGCTTTTATGTACGTCGTCGTATTTATGTATATGTTTATGTATTTATTATGTATTTATACTATTTTAAAGTATTTTTTTTTTTTGGATTTATGTTTAAGTATCTGTAAAGGTGTATGTGTTAATCAGTCGTTTTCAACAACTATTTGCACTACCATTTTCATAACTATTTTTTGTTTACTCTCTCTCTACCCTAAGGTTGTCTGGAAGAGATCGCTTTTTAGCGATAAGACCGCCTGTTGTTACCAACTGTAATGTATTTTTATTTCTTTTGTTTCTGTCTGTTATTTTGTGGTGCACAATAAAGAGTATTATTATGAAACCTCGTTCTGGATAATATAAGTTATGTACAATTAAAAACTGCCGCCTATTTCTCAGTGTTATTCAATAGCGTAACTTGAATAATTACTATGCTAAACTGCCAGAAATAATACGGTACTTGACTTTAGTGAAAATATATATTATCATTGAAACCACTGAATTCATACTCAAAATTACACGGATCCAAATAAACTACCACTAACTTTTGGACATTATACTATTTTTAACACTTTCGACACCAGCAACCCGGTAGCCGGGCGCTCTGCTCGTTGTAAGTTTTCGCTACATACGGTTTTTCCCATGTTATCGGCTACGAGCTTAGCCCGTAGCTTTACGCGGTAGTGAATGCGTTAAATGGACAAAAACTAAAAATATGACGTGTTTTAACTACTGTTTTTTATGACGTCACAAGCCAGTATCTTCATAAAAACTTCATACTAACAAATCCTTCCTGACGTTTCATAAAGAGTAGTTGATTTGAGCTGCCATCCGATACCGTATTGAATGCCAAATGAAATCTTTGCGGATACCCTTACCTTTCTTCTTAACAGCCTGGAACATCCTCTTATTGAGGTGGTCATTCAGCTCCCTCACGCTGCAGCCGGCGGTGGCGGCCGCCAATCTGGCAAAGTCCTCGTCTTCGACACAGAACTATCAGAGCACGACCACTTGCCAACAAGTCCGGCGGAAAAGAGGGTCCCTCTCGGCCGCCTGGATTGACTATGAGAAGGCCTATGATTCGATGCCTGATTAATGGCTGGAGAGGATCTTAGAGCTGTATAAAATCGATACAGCTCTAAGATCCCTCTTAAGCGCGTGTATGAGGCAGTGGACCAGGGTGAATCAACTTTTAAGTGCACCTTGTTGCTATGGTTACGCGGAATTTGTCCCTCGGACAACCTAAGCATTTTTCTATGAAACAGTATGAAGATGTCACTTGGACAACGGGGACAGAGTAAACAACACAAAAAAGTTGATTCACCCACCACAGTCGTCAACCAGGTGGCGGGGATGGCCCCCCTGGCCCGCAGGACTTGATAAGGATTGAGAGAGGTATTTTCCAGGGAGACAGTTTGAGTCGTCTGTGGTTCTGCCTAGCCCTGAATCCACTCACTGCTGAAGGAATCTTTGCTGCTAATATATCAGATAGTCTTACCTTTCTTCTTAACAGCCTGGAATATCCTCTTATTGAGGTGGTCAGTCAGCTTCCTCACGCTGCAGCCGGCGGTGGCGGCCGCCAATCTGGTAAAGTCCTCGTCTTCCACAAGGAACTGCTCCCTCAGCTTGTTGCTGATCAGGTGCTTGAACAGCTCCACTCTCTCCTCCTGGAAATAGTCGTGGTTGTAAACAGAGCAGTTTATGTAATTTATTCATTTTATGTAATGTATGTTCAAGCAAATAAATAAATTGAATTGAATTGCACTCAAAAAATATAAAATGCATAAGGTTCCTTATCCATTCAAAAATGGTAATTGTTTTAGACATTTTTCTCTATGATCAAACATGTTTCTTAACGTACTATCAATGTTACTAGTTAGCACTTTTTTATATTGATACAAAGTTGGTTGGTTTTAACTAATGATACAAAGAAAACTTGACATGCGTAACCTGGCGGAAGAGACCGGGAATCGAACCCGGTACCTTTGGATTACCGGTCCAGCGTATTAACTCCTCCACCACGACGAGAGATAACCTTCAAATTTTTCCTTATGCTTTGTGTGTCGCTGTTTTTATTGTTTATTTGAAAGGTTTTACACCTTAGCTTAGTTTTTTTAGGGTTCCGTACCCAAAGGATATAAAACGGGCCCTTATTACTAAGCCTCCACTGTCCGTCCGTCCGTCTGTCACCCGGCTGTATCTAATGAACCGTGATAGCTACACAGTTGAAATTTTCATAGATGAAGTATTTCTGTTGCCGCTATAGCAACAAATACTATTCATGATAAAATAATAATAATTTAGGGACGACGGGCATTTCCTCATGAACCGTAATAGGTAGACAGTTGATATTTTCAGAGAATGTATATATTTTTTTGCTCGATATTGGTACGGAACCTTTCGTCCGACTCGCACTTAGCCGTTCTTTTAGTTTAATAACATGCTTGTACTTGAATGAAAAAGTCACATCGTTTACAATCGAATCCGAGTGTGACCTCACCTGTTCCAGTTCTGGAAGTTGGAACTGCGCGGTGAAGAGCGGCTTCCCGCTGAACTGGCGCAGCGTCGGGTGCAGCCCCTTGACGCCGGCCGCCGTCAGCAGCACTAGGGCTTGCAATATCCGTCCATTTTTCGTATCCGGATATTTCGAATACTAAAATTATTTACTATCCGGATATCCGGATACAGCGGATAATACGGATATTCATATTATTTTTAATAAAACACGAAATAATATAGTTAACATTTCGATGATACTATTGTACCATGCCGCTAGGCTAGATTTATTTTAGTTTTAGTGCCGCTTTACTATTTTTTATTTGTAAGTGTAACGTAGGTATTTTTTTCGTTGTTGTTTAATTTCAGTTTTTACATAGGTATTTCGTATTTTTGCTGTCAAATAAATGAGTGTTATATGGTTGTATTTGTATATCATATAATAATAGACAAAATATACAATTTAACAGTAAGAAATTGACCATAGTTTTAGCAAATTAACATTTAAAAAGAAAAAACAATAGTGAAAAGACAAGTTCTTAAAAATAAATGAAAAATATCGCGCTTTTTGCCATGCTAATCCGCTTTTGTACATCTGATTCGCAGGGGCCATCGTTCTGGTAGAGCCCAGGTATACAAAGCTGCCCTCATATTGGAGATATGCGCGTCCCACTGAGCTCTAGCGGCTTTATTGGATCTATGACCATGAATTTTGCTAAAGATTTATTGATCGACAGGCCAAGTAGTCTATAAAACACAAGATGAAGGGGTGTTCAATTCGAAGGATTTCTTCAGGAAGGTAACCTATCTCAAACACTAAAAACCATTGACCGAATTTCATTTGTCCGAAAACTATTCGAATTATTATCGTTTGTCCGGTGACAGGATTCGTACATTTTTCTTTTCACCATTTCACATTTAGTAGAAGTATCGTTTGCCCGAAAAACTTTTCCCGTCACATTCACTTGCCTTATGAGTTGTTACGTATTTTTTTTCGTAGCCCATTTTTCATTTACCCAATGATACTTTTGGCACTGCATATATTTAAACAAATTTACAGTTTACCTTTTAACTTTTCCCGCCCCATTCACTTGCCCTTTGAATTGAGATGTTTTTTGTTTAATACCCATTTTTTCATTTACGTTATATTTTTGGCATTACATAAGAACTGCGACCACAACAGCGCGCCAGCCGAGCGAGTGAACCTAGCGTGCCGCGGCAGCAGCCGGCAAAGCTCCAAAACCGACCTGGCCGTCTAGCACAACTATGATTCGCGACTCTTGTCGCGCGCTATAGTGCTACCCGTCACTCTCTCTCATTACTGCACAGAGAGAGGCGGGTAATAATCTCGCGCGAGAAATAGTCGCGTGTGACAGTTGTGCTAGAGGGGCTGGCTGGGTTAGGTTAGGTTAGAACTGTGACCACAACAGCGCGCGAGCCGAGCGAGCGAAGCTAGCGTGCCGCGGCAGCAGCCGGCAAAGCTCCAAAACCGACTTGGCTGGGTTAGGTTAGGTTAGAACTGTGACCACAACAGCGCGCGAGCCGAGCGAGCAAAGCTAGCGTGCCGCGGCAGCAGCCGGCAAAGCTCCAAAACCGAACTGGCTGGGTTAGGTTAGGTTAAGTTAGAACTTTGACCACAACAGAACCACCAGTCTACTTGAGAACAGTCGAGTAGGTAATAAACCGAATCGTTACATCGGACGAATGAAACCAAAGTCATACAAAAAAAGTCGAATAATTAATAAACCGAAACTTTACATCGGAAATCTGATATTACGGACAAATGAGATTTAGGGAAACGTGTCTTTAGTCGAGGGAATATAAAACCTAAACAATTAATGACCAATCGTAAAATATCGAATTGAATTTTCGGACAAATGAAAAAAAGTTAAAATGATATTTGTCGAATAGTTTTTGTCGAAACGAAATTCGGATTAACGTGTTTAGTGTTTCAGATAGGTAACCCTTCAGGAATGTTTGATGGTTAGAATTTGTTCTCTAGTGCCTTTTCCTTTCAAAAAGCCAGCTTGTTCAGGTATTTAATCTTTATTATGATACTTTCTACGGCTTGGTATATTAATTATATTATAGTCATTATTTTATTTTAATTATCCGAAATATCCGTATTATCCGAATACTGTGTAGTAAATTATCCGGATTTAAAAATTCACGGATATCCGGATAAAACGAATATCCGGATATCCGGATTGCAAGCCCTAAGCAGCACGCACACGCCCGTGCACTATTGTAACAGCTGCTTAGCTTATCACAACCGCTAGCTTGTGAAACAATTTGAATACAAACGTGACCTCACCTGTTCCAGTTCTGGAACCTGGAACTGCGCGGTGAAGAGCGGCTTCCCGCTGAACTGGCGCAGCGTCGGGTGCAGCCCCTTGCCGCCGGCCGCCGTCAGCAGCACGCACACGCCTGTACACGTCTGGAGCAGGTGCTTTATCACGACCGCTAGCCTGTCAAACAATATGAATACTTAAGTGGTCTATAGAGAAAAGAAGCTGTTTCGTATTATACCCACTTGCGGCGTGACGAAATTTTACTTCAGCACTTATATAGGTACCATTTGACGTATAGCCATAGGTACGTGTCGATGAATATACATTGGGTATTTTCATGCTGCTTAATTTTCCCGTAGTAACAACTCACACTTACAACAATTCTACAGACACAGACTAGGCACGCAAGGGAGCAGGAATCCGCCTGTGCAGGGTTCGGATAAAAGCGGCCATCATGAGGCAAATATATTTTTAAAGGATTCTTATAAAAGGGGCCACCATGGAGGTCTTTTTTAAACGACTTTGTTATACTAGTGGACTAGAGCAGCCTGCATTGACGAGTCTTCGGTTTTTATCAACACAATCTGAACTCTGATTATTAGCGACATCATGCGGCGAGTTCCCCTCCAAAGTCACATTCATATCATCACATATGAGCACCGCAGGACTCCGCTCCTGACACATTAGGATGGCTCGTCTCAGGGCTTCAAGGATGTCCTTCTTTCCTCGCAGTAAACGACAATAAAGACAGAGATAGACTGAACAGTTCCACAAAACTGACCTCTGATAGTAAGCGACATCTTGCGGCGAGTTCCCCTCCAGACTCGGCGGCACCAAGCTGTCCGCGTCGTCCAGCATCAGAACTGCGGGACTCCGCTCCTGGCACAGCAGGATGGCTCGCGCCAGGGCTTCGGGGATGTCCTTCCGTCCTCGTAATAAACGACAATAAAGACAGAGACAGACTGAACAGTTCCACAAAACTGACCTCTGATAGTAAGCGACATCTTGCGGCGAGTTCCCCTCCAGACTGGGCGGCACCAAGCTGTCCGCGTCGTCCAGCATCAGAACTGCGGGGCTCCGCTCCTGGCACAGCAGGATGGCTCGCGCCAGGGCTTCGGGGATGTCCTTCCGTCCTCGTAATAAACGACAATAAAGACAGAGACAGACTGAACAGTTCCACAAAACTGACCTCTGATAGTAAGCGACATCTTGCGGCGAGTTCCCCTCCAGACTCGGCGGCACCAAGCTGTCCACGTCGTCCAGCATCAGAACTGCGGGACTCCGCTCCTGGCACAGCAGGATGGCTCGCGCCAGGGCTTCGGGGATGTCCTTCCGTCCTCGTAATAAACGACAATAAAGACAGAGACAGACTGAACAGTTCCACAAAACTGACCTCTGATAGTAAGCGACATCTTGCGGCGAGTTCCCCTCCAGACTCGGCGGCACCAAGCTGTCCACGTCGTCCAGCATCAGAACTGCGGGACTCCGCTCCTGGCACAGCAGGATGGCTCGCGCCAGGGCTTCGGGGATGTCCTTCCGTCCTCGTAATAAACGACAATAAAGACAGAGACAGACTGAACAGTTCCACAAAACTGACCTCTGATAGTAAGCGACATCTTGCGGCGAGTTCCCCTCCAGACTCGGCGGCACCAAGCTGTCCACGTCGTCCAGCATCAGAACTGCGGGACTCCGCTCCTGGCACAGCAGGATGGCTCGCGCCAGGGCTTCGGGGATGTCCTTCCGTCCTCGTAATAAACGACAATAAAGACAGAGACAGACTGAACAGTTCCACAAAACTGACCTCTGATAGTAAGCGACATCTTGCGGCGAGTTCCCCTCCAGACTCGGCGGCACCAAGCTGTCCACGTCGTCCAGCATCAGAACTGCGGGACTCCGCTCCTGGCACAGCAGGATGGCTCGCGCCAGGGCTTCGGGGATGTCCTTCCGTCCTCGTAATAAACGACAATAAAGACAGAGACAGACTGAACAGTTCCACAAAACTGACCTCTGATAGTAAGCGACATCTTGCGGCGAGTTCCCCTCCAGACTCGGCGGCACCAAGCTGTCCACGTCGTCCAGCATCAGAACTGCGGGACTCCGCTCCTGGCACAGCAGGATGGCTCGCGCCAGGGCTTCCGGGATGTCCTTCCGTCCGCGCAGAGACCGGCAGTGGACGATGTGTGACCAGACAGTCAGCTCTTTCTGGACTATGTGGCAGAGGGCTGATTTGCCTGTGCCAGCGAGACCTGAAAGGAAAGTTGGGTTAGTTAGATGTTTACTGGAAAATAAACTTCCGAGTGACACACAACACATCGATGGATACGGAAACGTAGCAAACGACAAGGGAGTTTATTGGCATAGCCTGAATCTCTTTAGGAAATAAATCGAATATATCATTAAAAAAAAATTGGCAAAATTATTACGTAACTTTGTTTAGGGCATTTATGTAGCGATTTGCCCTTTAGACATCTGAAGCTAACTAGTAGTTCCAAATTAACTCACCAGTAACAAGAACATTGCTCTTTATCTCCGAGGCATCCTTAAACGTAGCCTCCCTGTGTATCTCAAAGAACAGATGAGACACCACTTTATGTACCAACGCCTCCGTTGACTTTACCCCTCTGCAGTAATTCTTGTTATCATAGGCCAACCCCGAAGAAGAAACTTTAGGAAACTCAAAGTCCCCATCACTTAAGCACTTAGCTGACACTGTGCATTGACGAAACGACTCAGAATTGAGTAATGTGTATTTTAGCTTTTCAGGCTTTAATTTGAATTGTAGAAAACCATTACTAATCTGAACATTCTGCTTTACCATACCATCGTTAATGAGAAACTTTCTGCCTGAATGCGTGCTGTCTATAACGCATTTTTTGAATTTCTCTATAATATCTGCTTCTTTCTGTGGCTGTTCCGAATAGGTCACTATATCAACATGATCGGGCTGTTCTATCTTGTCTCCTATTATCGTAAAAGACATCCTTGTTCCATTTTCAATATTAATGATAGCATTTAAAGCCTTCGGTATAAGCACTGTCGGTATATGTCTGTTATAAACTTCATGGCACAGACTTCTGAAGACCATATTGTCTACTGGAACTACTTCGACACACAAATCGTCGATACCTCTTGGTTGATCATCTTCATCTTTACCATCTTGTATTATTGAAGGTATATTTCTCATTGTAGCTAAAATTATTGTACTATCTTTATATTTAGCTTCTAATAAGTCTTCATGCATGAAAACTGTGTATGGATGTATTAGATTTCTTTTTCCATCACTGTCTATCGGTAATGATCTAAGGTATAGTCTCTTTGGTGGATTTAGATAAGGACGAAGCATGCCTCGGTTGATGATTCCTAAGTTATTAAACGGCATGTCTCTTTCTTTAGTTAAATTCTGTACCGGAGCCGGTGTGCTATGATGGAGGGTATTGAAAGCATCGACTTTGACGATGACTCTGCTGTGGTGGACGAGGAGGCCGGTCTGCTTGGGGGTGAAGATGATGGGGAGGGAGACAGAGATCCAGACCACGCACTTCTGGCTGGCCACGACCAGCCGCAGCTGGTCCAAGATGCGGAGCTGGAGGAGCTCAGCATTGTGTTCCTGTAATTATTTACAATTATAATTATAAGCTTAATAAACTATTGATCTACAAGGTTGCTCTAAAACCAATCTGCGCATATGGAATCCAGTTATGGGGATCAGCTAAGAATTCCAATATAGAGATACTTCAGAGGTTTCAAAAGAACATATTAAAAGAAATAGTTGCTGAACCCTGGTTCACCAAAACAAAAGAAGTAGATGAATATCTGAAAATGCCTACTGTAAAAGAAGAATTTGACCAAATTGCATCCATATGCAGAAACAAAATACTCTGCCATCAAAATGAGCTGGCATCTGTATTGAGTGAATCCCTACCAGAGACACCTGAAACGACTACACATATGGGACTTAACAACCAATTTAAATAATAAGCATCTTAAGGTATCCCATCATTGCATGGGCCTACCTCACACGCCATTAAAAAAGCAAACAAAATAACTGCTTATGGTCACATACAGACCGATTGCACGTTAGTTAACAAAATACTAAAAAAAAAAAACCTTAATAGTGTTATATATAACTAGTAGGTGCCCGTGAACTTTGTCCGTATGGAAGACAAAGTCATAACCCTCTTTCTTGCTTGCCTGTGTCCGGGTAAAAAGTATCATATAACCATCAGGGGGATGAGCAGCTACCCATATCATTTAGGCCAATTGATTGTGTTTGAGATATTAAGGAAAAATATCGTGAAAAATCTAATTACTTTTGTACCGGTAACCACGGACCGTGTGGAAAGAATGAAACAAAATCTAGTTCAGGCGCTACCCTTTTTGTCTTCCGACATGGGTCCTAACGACATGTATAACTTATTCTTTGCAACTTTTATGAAATATTATAATGCGATATTTACTTCCAAATCGGTCGTGGCTGGCGGTGCACCAGTATTTAGTGAATGGGCTACTGCGGACTTACACAAACGCAGACAAGCACTGTACGCCTTGTACAAGGAGCGGCGGTTTAATGCGAGTGATGAGTTTAAAGAACACGTGAAACAGTATTCGAAGCAATTCAAAATAGATTGTCATATTGCTAAACGCAATTATTTATCCCAGAAAATCAAGACTAGTTCTGATATTATCAAACCCACCTGGAAAGTAATTAATATGGAAACTGGTAAATCGAGGCATGCTATTAGTGATCCTAAATTAAATATTGATGGTAAAATTATAGATTCTAGTTTAGATGTAGCAACAGAATTTGAAAACATTTTTCACTGATATACCAGTGTCCACTACAAAGTTTTTAAACTCATCACCCTCATCAGCCGTTACTTTGTTAAAAGATAACGTCTCAGAATTTAGTAGAGACCTTAGTTTTGAACATATCAGTACCTCAGATGTAGTAAAGGCGTTTAAATCGATTAATGTCAAAAAAACTAGTGACCTCTGGGGGGTCTCCGTCCATGCTGTCAAATCCCTCATAGATATCATAGCGCCTGACTTAGTAGTTATATTCAATAACAGTGTAGATTGCGGTGAGTTTCCTGATCTGATGAAACATAGTAAAATAACTCCTTTATTTAAATCAGGTAGTACTTCTGACCCCAATAACTTTAGACCAATATCTGTACTACCAACATTTAGTAAAATTTTTGAAAAGTTATTTTTGTCTCAATTATTAAGACACTTTAATTCGAACAATTTAATGCATAACAAGCAATTTGGTTTTACGCGGGGTCGCTCGACATCCGACGCTGGAGTCGAGCTAGTAAAATGTATTTTCAATGCCTGGGAGGAATCACGAGATGCTTTAGGTATCTTCTGTGATTTATCTAAGGCCTTCGACTGCGTTAATGATGAGACACTGATCAGGAAACTACACCACTATAGAGTTAGAGGATCGGCACTGAAATTGTTAGAATCTTATTTAAATGGTAGAATACAGAGGGTTGACGTGAATGGAAAGCGATCACCGGGGTCATTAGTCTCTATGGGTGTGCCGCAAGGATCAATATTGGGACCCTTCTTGTTCCTTATCTACATTAACGACTTGCCACAGCTCATAAAGACCCACCATGATATAGTTTTGTTTGCGGATGATACTTCACTTATTTTCAAAGTCGCACGAAACCAACAATCTTATAATGACGTAAACAATGCTATATGTAAAGTAGTGAATTGGTTTAATGTAAATAATTTATTGTTAAATGAGAAAAAGACTAAATGTGTTAAGTTTGTCACGAGTAACGTTATACACGAGCAAGCAAGTGTTATTGTTAAAGATGAGGAACTGGAACTAGTTGATAGCACAGTTTTTCTCGGTATCACATTAGATTCTAAGCTCCAATGGGGTCCCCATATTGCTAATCTCTCGAATAGACTGAGTTCTACAGCTTTTGCAGTTAGTACGAGTAAGATCCGTCAATTAACAGACGTGAAAACAGCTCGATTAGTATATTTTAGTTATTTCCATAGCATTATGTCGTATTGCATATTACTTTGGGGCAGTGCGTCAGATATTAATATAATTTTTGTTCTCCAGAAACGGGCTATTCGTGCGATATATAAAATGCACCATAGAGACTTGCTTAGAGATAAGTTTAAGGACATTAATATAATTACAGTGCATTGTCAATACATTTATGAGAATCTTATGTATGTACATAAGAACATTGCCAATTTTAAGAAGAACTGTGATATACATAATATTAATACTAGAAATAAGCATAAGCTCGCAGTGCCTGCCACTAGGCTCCATAAAATAAGAAAATCATTCATGGGTAACTGTGTAAGATTTTATAATAAACTTCCTAGAAGCGTAACTTACTTGTCTGTTGGTAAATTCAAGAACTATGTAAAACGTAAACTTATTTCTAAAGCATATAGCACACAAGACTACATGAATGATAATGTGTCGTGGGATTAGTGGAAATCAAGCAATGTTATGTGTAATTATTGTAACGAGTACCTATCAGGGTACTGATATTTTAATTTTAACTATTTTTATTATAATTTTTGACATTTAGAATTTTACTCTAGAAATATTCTAGCCTCTAGTTTTTTATTTATATAATTTTTGTGTTGACGATCCTTTTTAGGATTTTTCTTTTATTTCTATAATGTTGTTTTTATGTTTTTTTATTTTATTTTTAGTATAAGTTTATCAATAAATTGCTCTGCTCTCTGTAACTGACGATTCGAAAGTGCTTGTAGCTAGGCCTACTTGAATAAAGAATATTTTGACTTTGACTTTGACATATATATAAAAAAATCGGTTCAACCATTTAGGCCTGATAAAAGGACAAGGATTTAATTTTTACAATTTTATAATAATATAGATTCTTTAACTAGTTAATGATTCGAATTTTGGTTACCTAAATGTTCAAAAAGGAAACAATATTTCGTCATTGTGATACTTTTTTTGTCAGTAAGATTTTCAAATTTTGCAAGTCACAAGTGCCTTATTATCAGTGATTGGATTTAGATCCTATCAGGCAAACCCCTAAACAAGAAATAATTGAAATGATAATAAGACATCCAGCAAATCTACAAAAAAGGTGATCAAATCACCTTTTAATCCAAAAACTAAAACCCTATCCAGAACATTACCTTAATCTATATATATTCTACATAATATACTTACCTAATTTTGGGTTCAACTGCATAAATATGTAAAACTTTATGCCTCAAGAGAACTTGTACATAGTTAAGGTCTTAATCCAGTCTTTTCTTTAATTTATCAAACATAACAATTAACTAATTACTTTTCTTTAATTAATTGGGTGAATCAACTTTTTTTTGTTGTTTACTCTGTCCTCATTGTCCAAGTGACATCTTCATACTGTTTCATAGAAAAAGGCTTAGGTTGTCCGAGGGACAAATTTTGCGTAACCATAGCAACAAGATGCACTTAAAAGTTGATTCACCCAATTACTTTGTGTAAGAGCAATTATCCTACTACTTATATGGGTAGCCTTTGTTGCACAGAAGAAAGTTATGGTCTAACCCCAATCTATGTACAAGTTTTTTTTTAACAATTCACAAGGCAACATAATAATAATTATTTAATACTTTACAAACATAATTATAATTATTTAATTTTTTGCACAATTTTTTAAAAAGAACATCTGACACTTATTATTTAAATACTTGTGTGGTAGGAATAAAATTTAATTTAATCAGCCACGCATGAAGATACTTATTAAACTTAAACCGTTTAATGATAAGGACCTACCAATATTTCTTGATCTTCAGGACTATCTGTATCAATATACAGCTCATCCAGAACCTTCACGTCTCCGTACGGGGACACAAACACCTCCGTCCCCTCGTCCAAGCCAAGCAACCGGCTGTGGATCGGGTTGAATGCCAGCTGCCCCTCAGGGACACCGCTGCTGAACACGACCCATAGAAGCAGCTGCCTGTCTTTGAAGATCACTTGGATGCTCTGCCCCTGAAATTGTAATTTTAAAATCAAGAGTATATTCTCCAAAGTAATGATATTTTCCATAACCAAATATGGTTCAAGCGCAATGTAAATGACAATACAAGTACTCTTTATTCCACACCTCACAAAACATACAAGAGAAACACAATGAAATAAATTGTAAATTACAGGTAAATTATTATTGAATAAAAGTATAATATATTTATTTATTTAATTGTATGGCTGGGTTATATGTTGAATACAGGTTATATATTTAGTTTAGGACTCATTAGCTATTTGATGGCATTGTTGTTGAGGTTGATCAGGTCTTCAGCAGGGCCTCCAGTGTAGTGAGTTAGAGGACACTTTTCAATAATGAGCTATTAATGTGTTGAATGGAATGCACTTTACCACCGCAATATAATATAAGAAGTATGTAATAAAATAGGTATAAAAAGGCTTAATTTATAATAGATATAATCGCTGGATCTACATCTAATATAAAAGATATTGTTAAATTAGTACATATTTATGTGTCAATAAAAAACCTTTGGACTTTGACATTGAACCTAAATTCAAAACTACTATGACATAAAAACTGGAACAAGCATCAGGATTCTAACAGTGTTCTACCAGAAGTAAAACATCTCGCTGAGACTTTTAAAGCTATTATCATGTTATCTTGTTCAGGATTACCAAAAGATTAACCTAAAAACAGTAGTATATTTATATTTGAGATGATGGCTTGATGTAGAAATCGATCAGGGCATTTAGTAAGTTTCATAGTGATTTTACGCCATACCTGTTCATTATTAGTGCTGTATTTTGAATTTAAATAAGCAAAACAAGTCTTCTCGTGTGTGTATGTTACTTGCAGTCTCACTCCTCCAAGCATTTTGTTGAAACAAAAATATGTAGAGTTTTCATTAATAATATGAAAAAACTGATAAATACGAGAAAAACCTATGGCACTATCATTAGAAATTAATACAATAACCAATATAAAGAAAGAGAACAAATTTATTAATAATATTTCTTGGTGTTATCAATTGTTATCAAAGTATTATTTTTCTGTCATTAGTGTCATTATTTATTGAAAGGGGATGTCAGTGTCAAATGGTTTCGTAAACGTTGCCAGAAAAAGAAATATAAATACCCATAATAAATACAATGGTTGTAGAGGATTATAGATGTAGTGATAATGTTTTAGAAGATGTTTTTTCTACCCTCGTATTCAGATTTTCCCTGTGTGTCCTTTGGTCCTAACGAAGCTTGTTGCTGTTTTTATACTTTGTGAATAGCACGCATTATTTTTAAATTGACGAAGCATTTGGGTTGCTGTATTTTCTTTTCTGTTTTAGGCATAAAATTATTTCATGACTATGAAGAAGCACAAAAAAATATTATTCCGTTTATGGGATGTCTGAGAACATTTGTGATGTAATGTCGCATGTCTGTTGTAATTTAAACATCAACTTCGACCTAAGTGTTGAAGGACATTTTTCTGTGTAGGGCTGTCCATAAATGCTTGCCACGTTATTTATTTTTATAACTTTGCCGTAATTCAGCAGTACTTACGAGCTTACGAGGAGAGGAATGAGTGAACAATATGTAAAGTAAGTACTTATTATGTTTATATCAGCCTTTAATCGGACATAACATAGAAATTTCTTTAAAAAAAATTAAAGTTTCTAACATAATATGTTTTTCACTTTGCCATCACAATTTTTTATTTGAAGGAGTGGGATGTGGGATGCCTCATGTATACCATGCCTAAACGAAAGATGAATCCAAAAGACAAACAACTTAAAGGTACGCTGAATAATTAACACACTCGTGAACGTATTATTAACGAAATTGAATAGACTGATGTTTATAAAAAAAAAACTATTTTATTACTATCTACATAAAACTGAAATGATTTATATAGATGTACACGGTTTTCCCGCTCGACTGTAGTAGTCTTCAGACGTAGTTCACCGTGATCGATCGATCGAGAGATCTACCATCGTATAAAGAAAACCAATAATTTGATGTGAATGTTTTACCCTGGCACCACAAAAACCGTTCTGAATACTTACTCCATATAGATTTTTAATTAACATCAACACAAAATCATCCCATAGCATAATTTTGGTCGTATACTATATGTATAATTTAAATGAAAATCGTTATATGAAAAATTGTATACATATTTTTGTGACATTTATTTTATTACATATTTTTAATAGTTACTCAGATTATGATATTTCGCTATAGATTGACTTCAAAACGTACCCCAGCACGTTTCGTTTTATGTATTATTCATAGCAATCTGTACTCTGGTTTGTTTTGTAAATGTTGTGTGTTTATCCTTTTTCTTATTTAAATAATAAAATGCTTAGAAATATAGTATTGAAGTTGATTGAACAGCTTATAAAGATGAAATCCATGTTTTGTAATAAAAAAAATTACCGATCACTTATGTCTGATATTTTAGTTTCCGTAAATAGGAGCGTGAAATCCGAAGCTTTCTGCTATTGGCCAGAAGGGTGCCCAATAGAGTTTTAATTCAACGGTTTCTGTCTATGTTTGTGGGGGAGTTCAGTCCAGTAACAGACTGGACTTTTGTTAAGTTTAGATAAAATTTTACATTTCTTAGCAAACAATCGGGACGTGCAACTCCGTAAATAACTATTAAACTAATACACAACGGCCGCCGCCGTCTAGAAACGTAAGTATTCTCAAATCGTTAGATAACCGTTTGACGCTGTCTCAACGGGCAGAGACGTTCGCTTGTTTTGCCTCCATTTTTAGACGGTTAGACGTGAGTTTTTCGAAAGCCTTGTTTACATAAATCGTACGTGTTGTATATAATTTATTTGTGTTGACTTTGTGCCTTAGTGTTAAATACCACGTTGAAGCAGTGCACGTGAATTCGTAATTATTTTTCAGTGCGTAATGGCGCCAACCAGGTTGGCATCAAAGCCAATCGGCGTCAATGAGAACTTGAATGGCATCCTGAGCCATGGCATCACGACGAGGAGTAAGCAGATGGCTACTCTGAAGGGCTATAAAGACAGTTTGAAGGTGCCAAACAAGAGGAAAGCAGACAGTCCCCTCAAAGATGTGACGGCGAAGCGAGCGGCGTTCGGGGACATCACGAATGCCTTCAACAAGTCCGCCGCCCCCGACAAAGCTGTGCCTCTGAAAAAGGTTACAGTGGAGTCTAAAATGCTCCCTACTCTTAAGGTGAAACAAGATTTACTTGTGTTATTTTTTCTGTTGGGAGGGTACTTCATGTCTATGATGTATATTTATTTCTGGGTTAATTACTCATATATTATCAGATTCTTAAATATTACACTTGACAGTCTCAAGGTGAGGCTCTATTTACATTCATCTGCAGGTCAATGAACTTTCCCTCCTAATGTTTAAAGGAGCACTTTAGTTACTTGTAAATTTAATTTATATTTTTTTAGTCATTTTATGTATGATACTACCATTAAAAACCACATGTTTAACTAGGTTCTGATATGTTTACATGATTATTCATGATTCTAATAATTTTTAGAACATCAAACCCCAAGCCACATGCTGCAATGGTAAAACATCAAAATCAAAGCAGTTACAGAAAGTAGCTAGCAATGCCATAGAGTCTGTACAGAAGCACTTTGCCAAGGACCCTCCCAAGCCCGTGGCCACTCGGGCTCAGAACGGCATCCTCAAGAACATTGAGAAGAAGGTGCTGAAGGAAAACCAGAGCCAGAACCAGAGCCAGAGCTCCAACTCTGCCAAGTCCATAAGGAGTGACGTCTCCGGAGAACCATCACTGTATATGACAGCATTAGAAAATATGTAAGGAATGCATGGTTTTTTATAACAGTTTAGAAATAAGATCTTTAAGTGCAGTAAAGTTTGGTCTATTGCAGTGTTTCTTAACCTTTTCTGTCCATGACCCCTTAGGAAATCAAGCACACTTTTAAGGACCCCCTTAATAAAAAAAAGCAGCAATAAATAGCACGGCGTGCATAGCGATTAGGAGACTTTTGGTGGCATTTATTTATGATTGTTATATAGTCCATAGATAAGGCTGCGGATCCCCATACATATGCTCGCGGACCACAGGTTAAGAAACACTGGTCTATTGCAAGTAAGGAAATTTGGAACAATTTCCAACAGAAGAAACTGCTATCATATTTTTGGGTCAAGACAATTTTTCCTCCCCAACAGCGAATTGAAAAGATAATTTACTAGGGAGGCATGATTTTATTCAACTAAGGTCTATAGACCTTGCACTCGGTACTATAGGACATTACCAACTAGACCTAGCACAACTCTATTTGTAATAAATATTATAAATAAATATTAAGGGACAATCTTACACACATCAAAGTAGTCCAAAACTAAGCAGAGCTTGTACTATGGGTATTAGACAACAATAAATAGATAGATAGATAGATCGATTACATAATTATATGAATACATGAGTGCAATGAATGTTGCCCAGGAACAAATGTTTGAGTTCATCACACAAATATTTGCCCGGGCCAGTATTCAAACCTAGGACTGCTGGCTCAGCGCAGGTGCCCTAGAAACTCCACAAACCACATTGTCAAATAATGTAAAAAGAGCATTATTATATCAGCTAGCAATTCTCAATTCAATCCACATTACAGAAGCCCCTTAGACCCCACTAAAGAAGAATGCAAAGCGATAAGCGAGAAACTAGACAAAGTCAACCTCGACGACACAGCCAACAAGTCCCTAGAGGAGGACACGGAGGCTCACAACATCCCCGCGGGGGTGGCAGACTTCGACAAGGAAAACTGGAACGATGTGTTCCAAGTGTCACAGTACGCTATGGATATATTCAACTATTTAAAAAGTAGAGAGGTAAGTTAATGTGCTATATATTCTTTTCTTACCTTCGACTAACCTTGGCATGGCACACATACTGACTTACTATTGAGTCTCTTTCAGGTTTCTTTTTAACAGAGGTCTCTTGGGGACATGCCCGTAGATTCACAATGACTTGTAAAAGTGCCCTTGTGGCCTACTTACTGAATAAATTATGTTATTTCAGTCCATGATTTAAAACTAGTGGGAAAGCTTGGAATATGGAAGTTGTCCAGTGAGCATAGTGGGTGTCTCGCGCGGTCGCCAGTGAAGCACTTCCTCGCTCCATCGCCCATCAGCTGTTCTCGCCACGTGCCCGGCCCAGCGCCATTGCAATTTACACGCTAGCTTAACTTTGTTTGTCCCCTAATTTCTTTATTCCTTTTTCGCTAAGGTTCACCATACTTGCCTAACAGACTGTTACCATAATTTCAGAACCTCTTCATAATCGACGACTACCTAGCCCGGATGAAGGACATCACGTCCTGGATGCGGGCGCTGCTGGTGGACTGGATGGTGGAAGTCCAGGAGAGCTTCGAGCTGAACCACGAGACGCTGTACCTGGCCGTGAAGCTGGTGGACCTGTACCTGACCAGGTCCTCGCTGAGGCCGCAGAAGGAGCTCCTCACGAAGGAGGAGCTGCAGTTGTTGGGAGCGTCGGCGTTGTTCATTGCTTCCAAATTCGACGTAAGTTATATAATAATAGATAAAGCACAAAGGTAGATACTAAAAAAAAAACAAGTTTTCTCCTTTTCATTCTATTTTCGGTTACGCACGGGTGCAATGCTGATACTAAATGAAAAGTGTTTCTTTACTATATTATGCATGTATTTACATATAAACCTTCCTCTTCCGCAAACCGCATCAAAATCCGTTGCGTGGTTTTAAATTACTAAACTCGTTGCTTTCTATAGAATCGGTAATTGATGGAATCCGCATAAAATAATCGGCAACATAATTTTTATGCCGAGCCCATTCGTAAATTCATATTTGCCATGTCAATTACTGAATTTTACAACTTCTATAAACCAGAATACTTGTTCCGATTCAGTTCGCGGAAGTCTTGTTACACTGCCAAAGTGTCACACTAAGATTATAAAGGCAAACGTTTGTGAGTGTTATGTGTAGGTATGTTTGTTACTTCACGCTCAAACGGCTTGACCAATTTTGATAAATTTTGGTATGAAGGTGGCTGACACCCTGGCTTAACACATGCTACTTTTTATCCCGAAAAATATATTGTTCCCGTGGAATGAGCGGGTAACACCGCGCGGCACAGCTAGTCAAATAATAATTTCTGCTCACATTCAGCTCTAAATATCAAAATCTATTTCCACACGTCATAAATATCGTAATCCCTTTTTTCTCACCAAAATCCGCCAACTGTAACAAGGGGTGTCATCGCCGAGACGTCTTCCCAATCCGCGATTTGCACCCCAACCCCAATTATCTTTTCATAATTGCAAACCACCCATGCAATAGTCTGAATTTGTCAGTCTCTTAGGGTGCGTCTTCACTGAAGTGGAGCGGACGCGCGGAATCGACCAATCACAAAAGTGAAGAGCCTGAGATACAAATTTCAACTCAGGTGTTTGCTCTATTCCGCTCGTCCCCGCCTCGCTTCAATGGAGCCGCACCCTAAGAAACTGACAAATGCGGACAATGGCCCCCGCGCTGAGAGGACAATGTGTTCATTTCTTATGCACCCCAGTCAGCTGCTTGCCGCGGGTTATAGTGCTCTGATTAAAGTCTCACGCCTGAAGCAAAACTGGTCTTATTGGATCGTAATTTTGCTGGTAATTCAGCGATGTTTTTATTTAAAAATTGCAGGTCAATTAACCAACAAAACCAACTCTTTAAAACATAACCCTTAAAGTCTCAAAATAAAAAAGAAACCCAGGTTCAAACCTTGGTGCCGTTAAAAATAGTTTAACTAAAAAATGCAAAAAGATGGTCAAAAAATATGTATGCCTAGCTATACATATAGTAAAATTAAGGGTTAATTAATTTAGAATTACATAACTTCAATTGCAATAAAAACAACAATGATAAGAACAAAGCATGCCTGACAAGTAACTAGATGAAGGTATTTTTTTTATTATAACTGTAACGTCTGCTAATTAACTGAAGGGCAAACTGCACAGAAACAGGATCTCCGTAAATTATAAGGCAGAGTGAAATGAGTAATTTTAATACCTCGCGTTTCTATTTCGAAATTCCTCGACATTATAATAGGGCTTGTGCACAAATCATGTAAGGTTTTTTCGGCTACTTTTTGACCTCCCCATCCCCTCTGGTGATATTTGGTGAGGTTCTTTGCTAATAGACTCGCTATTTTGAAGTATTTAACGAGTGAAGATTTATTTTTAATGAAACCGAGAACAAATATCGATTTTTCTTAGTTCGTTCACCGTAGAAAAATACACGTGAGGTCTCCTTATACCCCTCCCTCCCCCAATGTGATATCGTGATTTTTTCGAGACCCCCCCTCTCCCCTATTGAAGCTCACGTGATTTGGCACAAGCCCATACTTTGTAATTTTTATAAAGCGATCCTTGTCATTTTTATATCTGGTAATTTCTCCTTATATACATTAGTATCCTAAAGGGCTTTAAGCCATCGATTCCGCCATTTGTACGTATTTCTATCATAATATTTCGGACAATGAACATCCATAGTTCGTTAGTAAGACTTACAAATTAAGTTAAAAGACTAAACACTAGAGTTTTTTGCGGATTACAGCCTGAAAGCAGTCAATGCGGGCCTCCACAAACATGCCCGACGCGCTACACCATCTCGCAATTATGCAATAAATAAATGAATGGCATGTACACTACAGGAACGCATCCCGCCGCTGGTGGACGACTTCCTGTACATCTGCGACGGCGCCTACTCGCTGAGCCAGCTGCTGAGGATGGAGGTGACCATCCTGCGCACCGTCAACTTCGACCTCGGCATCCCGCTCTCCTACCGCTTCCTGCGCCGCTACGCCCGGGTCAGTGATGATGATGATGATGATGATGATAAAAAAAAGTTAAATTATGGAACGCGTTACCGGTATCCGTGAGGCAGTCACAATCCGTGGCATCGCTTAAGGAGAACTTAAAAAAGTTATGGCTTTTAGATCCCTGATCTCGTCGAAGTTGATTAGAGTGATTACTTCATATTATATGATATTTATGTATATTATTATATATATGTAATTATATCTATATGTATTATATTTTGGAATTATACATATGTTATTATATTAAGACATAAGTCCTTAGTGTATCTGTTCATACTAACTTGTTCGTTTGTCTATCTTCTTGGATATCCCATTTTTTCTCATTTGCTCAAAGGTTAACTGGAAGAGATCCCTTATAGGGATAAGTTCGCCTTTGTACATGTCTTTTTTTTTTAAGTTTTGTAAATTGTTTTTGTGTACAATAAAGTTTTTACATACATACATACATGGTGATGATGATGATGATGACGTCCTCCCAGTCGTATCCGTCGACGGCGACAACCTAACAAGAACGTATTTTACGTTTGCCTACGCGCGTGAGCGCGGGCATGACTAGCAGACCCGAATTTGGTTTTGAAAGTGCGGCAGCATGTAGCCCGGGTCAGTACACCACCAGCACATGATGATGATGATTTGGTGTAGGGACGCCCGGCCGGAGACAGGCGGGCTGTCGATCGCTTGGCTGCGTTCATTCAGCCCAATTCTCAATTGGAGCCAACGGTTACTGTCCCGGCGGCGCTCCCATACAGCCTTCTCGAATCTTTTTGTTCTCCTGCAGAAGGAAAGGACATCTTTAAGGTTAATGTCCCTCAGCTCCTCCTCTTATAGTTTATCTTTCCCGAAGATGCTATAGCGTACTATCGCATACATGCCACAATCTGCTATAACATGCTTACTTGTCTCCTCATTCCGCTACCCGTCACCCTCTCACATTACTGCACAGAAAGAGACAGGCAATTATCTCGCGCGAGAAATAGTCGCTTTTGACAGTTGTGCTAGAGTTGCAGCTCCGGCGGGATCTGCGTCTTTCTAGAAATTTCCTGCCTCGCTCGAGTGCATTGTGGAATGAATTGTCGCTTGCTGTATTTCCGGACCGATACGACCTTCAAATCTTCAAGAAAAGAGTGTATACTGCCAACTCCCAACTTGTCAACAGATATTAGCGTAATTTCTGATTCCTGGAGAGGCAGGAATCAGAAATTACGCTAATATCTGTGTAATTTTATCAGTGGGTCCTTAACGTGACCGTAATATCATCAAGTCGCAGGCCTACACGTCACTGGCTGCATATTATAGGGTTATATGTTGCATTTGTTTGTAATGTAACTGTAAACCAGTGCATTGGGTCGTGAGTCGCGTAGCAGCACGTCGGGCCGTTCCTGAAATTTTTTTAGGCGAGACTAAACCGCTTTTAGGGTTCCGTACCCAAAGGGTAAAAACGGGACCCTATTACTGAGACTTCGCTGTCCGTCCGTCCGTCCGTCCGCCCGTCTGTCACCAGGCTGTATCTCAAGAACGGTGATAGCTAGACAGTTGAAATTTTCACAGATTATGTATTTCTATTGCCGCTATAACAACAAATACTAAAAATAAAATAAAATAAATATTTAAGGGGGGCTCCCATACAACAAACTTGTTTTTTGGTACGAAACCCTTCATGCGCGAGTCGGACTCGCACTTGCCCAATTTTTATAATTATTAAAACTTTGTAAAAAGTGAAACGAACCCTGTAATATTGTGCCAGAAACTGGTATCACAGGTTGATTAGACTGGGTTTGAATTGACTCGTCTGTGAACAGTGCGCGCGGCTGTCGATGCCGACGCTGACGCTGGCGCGGTTCGTGCTGGAGCAGTGTCTGCTGGACTACGCGCTGACGCAGCACTCCGACAGCAAGATGGCGGCCGCGGCGCTCTACATCGCGCTGCGCATGAAGTCGCTCGGACACTGGACACCCACCCTAGAGTATTACACAGGTCAGTGACAACTTATCTGCTTTGACCAATGGTTGACTGGTAGATAATGCCCAATGGTATTAAGCTGCCTTTTGTACGTTCTGTTCTTCATTTGCGCAATAAAGATTAAATAAATAAATAAACAATCCTGCAGGGGAACTATCGTCCTAGCTGGGCTAATATGTAACTGTATTTAGTAAGGATCTCTTAAGGCCTAGGTCATATAGTCAGTAGTACCTATGGTCCCGCCGGAAGATCAGCGCTGGCTGCCGAGCTAGCATCATGCTGAGGCGGGGCCTTTTCGTGGCACAGCCATAATTGTTTTATATTTTAGTATTTTGGTCAAACCTTTATGTAATTATGTTTTATGGTCACGTCACGAATAAATGTATTTCTTTCTTTATTAAGTATACATATACTCGACAAATATGATTTTCTTTCCCCACGTCTCTATTTTTATCACAGCGCAAGAAATAAGCGTAGACAACGAGCGTGTCGTCAGTTCGGTCCATCAGTAATGACTGTGTCAGTAATTAATGAATTTTTATCAGTTCAAACCGTCAGTCTGAGACGCTAACGCGATCGTTCTCTTATCAACATACCTGTGCTAACTCGGGGCACAAATACTAAAGTGATGTAGCAAAATATTTTACGTCATGCTCCCTGGCAACCCCACTGTCTGTTTTGTGATTTATTAAGACGTAATAATGATGTACACAATATGTACTGAATTAGTACTTACTTAAAAAAAATTGTACCTCAATAGATCGAGAGTACAATTAATTGAATTCGGGGTTGCTGTAGAGCATCTCCCCAGCAACCCCAAAAAATTTTTTAAGCAAATTCGCGTAAATTTTCAATTTTTCTGCAAATAAGAAGCCCAAAAAAATTGTACTACTGTTTTTACCGTTGAATGAGTTATCTATAGCTAGTTAATTACCTAATTGTCGCTAGGACGCGAGCGCCTCCAGGTCTCAAAGCGAGAGGTCTCAAACGTAGAAAACTTGGTATTTATAGGGTTCCGTAGCCAAAGGGTAAAAAACGGGACCCTATTACTAAGACTCCGCTGTCCGTCTGTCTGTCTGTCTGTCCATCTGTTACCAGGCTGTATCTCATAAACCGAGATAGCTAGAGTTGAAATTTTCACAGATGATATATTTTTGTTGCCGCTATAACAACAAATACTAAAACAGAATTAAATAAACATTTAAGTTGCTTAAAAAATTTTTTGGGGTTGCTGGGGAGATGCTCTACAGCAACCCCGAATTCAATTAATTGTACTCTCGATCTATTGAGGTACAATTTTTTTTAAGTAAGTACTAATTCAGTACATATTGTGTACATCATTATTACGTCTTAATAAATCACAAAACAGACAGTGGGGTTGCCAGGGAGCATGACGTAATATTTTAACGACAAAAAATATATCAATGTTACTGTCAATATTTGTATGATATCTAACATAAATGAATATTATTAATTTTCTCTTAATTTTAAAATAAAAACAATTATCAAATCAGAACGTGTATTTATTTATTTATTTTAAAATATTATACAATAAATAACTTTTCCATATTATTTTCCATATTCGGTATTAAAGATTGCCGTCTAGATGAAAATATCCACTTTATCAGGCATGATATCGAGCCTTTTTACAGTTATCGAGAATTTTAAGTAAGCACATTTATTTATATATATCGACATCAAATCCCTAGAACGTGCCCCGAGTTAGCACAGGTATGCTTATTATTCTGACCAAACTGGACTGACGCCAGAAATGATTAAGACACGTGAAGTCACTGGTGTGCTGGCTGCTTCAATAAATTTCGTGGGTTGAATGGCTATTGGGTGGCTACAGCTTTTGAAGGTCAAGCTATAATCAATTAACTGTTGCTGCGATCTACACATTGCGGCACTCTGAAAACTGGAGCAAGATGTCTTTCTAAATGAGAACATTGAGAATAAACAAAAATCACAAGATTACTTCGTTGGGAAAGGTAAATCGTTGATGAAATAACTGTAAACCTATAAATAAGAACTCTATATATAATTGCGAATGCTCCTGCCGAGGTGTTCTTAAAGAGAAAGAAAGAAGAAAAAAAGAAAGAAAACACATTTATTGCAGCGAAGAAGACGCACCACCATTACAAAGGGCTTAAAACTAAATTTATAACTTAACGATAACATACAATATCATACATTTAATTTAAAAATAAAATTATATAAATATAGGTAGATGGTATATGATGGTGCTGCCATGTAAAGAGGGAAGTAAGTAGGTTCTTAAAGGGTCGGCAACGCGCGTGTGATGCTCCTGGCGACGCAAGGGTCCCATACCGGCTGTAGCTGTTTAACAGCGGGCGGCATGCTTGTTCATCATGATCGTAGTATAAATAAGTTTTTGTCAAAAATGACATTTTAGTGGCAAGCTTTTATAGCCGACTGTACTTTTCTTTGGATATCTATCAAATGCTCACTGAGACGATTCTAAAGAGCCCAAGCTCTGTAGGATTGCTTTTTCTATTATAGAGTTCCTATGGCCACCTTCCGGCTCCATCATCAGATCAGCCCCATGGTACCATATTATTGTAATGTCATCAAAGTTAAGTAAGTATGCAAAATTTCAGCTCAATCGGTTGACGATATCTGCTTCAAAATTGAGTTGCAAGATTTCACCCGAACAAACATACTTTAAACATACCATGCAAGTTAAATAAAAGCTTTAAAAAATAGCTTGTCATAAAGTGTTCTGTTGCACGTTCCAGGTTACACCTTCGATGAGATCCTGCCCATCGTGCTGGAGCAGAACGCGTCGCTGCACAAGAAGCCCAAGGCCGCCATCAGCACGGTCCGCAACAAGTACTCGCACCAGATATTCTTCGAGGTGGCCAAGGTGCCGCTGCTGACCGACGCCGCGCTGCGCAGCTGAGCGCCGCCGGCACCTTACTCGCACACTCTACTCAGGTGGTGAGCTCTATTCAAACTTGTATAGCACTCATCAATTTTCAACACACCGAAATTTAATTGATGTTTAACCCGTTCAGGGCCAGTGACTCAGCGTATGGGTCATGCTCAAACAGTCGCGCAGGGCCAGTGACTCGCATGTGAGTCGTGACAAAATCCAAATCTTACTATGACTTAATAGTATTAGTATAATAGCTACCTGGCTTAGAAGCGGCGGTCTATTTAGCGTTCGCGCCGGGGTCATGACCAACACGTTGAGTCACTTGTTTTAGCAAAAAAATGGTTGTATGGTGGCCTGGCGTATAGTGTAGGTCGACGGAGCTTGGCCGTGGATGGGTTTGTACAGCGATTGGCTAGCAGTAAGATTTAAATCGGTAAGATATCATCGTTTCGCGACGTGAGAGCGAAGTTGTTTTATAAATAGCTTTGTCGCATTGTTGCGATGACAAAAATGTAAGGTGCCACAATGCTATTTAACGTTAGAATAGGATCTGACAATTATTTTAGACAAATTGTTCTCGTTATGATGATAATTGTATGTATACGTGTGATGTAGACCCGACGAGCTCGAGCGAGCGTAGGTTAATTTAGAGTTAAACGGAGGTTTACGTTAGGGCGGGAGCATGACAAAATGCGAATTGTTATAACGCTTTAAAGTCTTTATAATATTTGCTTTTATATGCAAAGTTTATTTACAATCTTTTTTTCGTAAAGAGAACAAAAAAACCGAAAGAAAGACTGACACTTTTTAATGTTGAGGTATTTTTTACCTACTATTTTGGAAGAGCTACTTAATTATTTAATGAATGTGCCATATGTGTGTATGGCAAAAATCTGACCACCACAGTGCACATTGAAACTAATGAAGCTGAAAGTTTCATTGTAATTTGTCTCAAAATGTTTGAAAAAAAAAAAACTTGAACCAAAATCATAGCAAATTGTCCGCCTTCCCGCACAAATTTACAGTAAGTAGATGGAATTTTACCAAAAACGTATACCTAATAATAGTACCCACATTCCAATGTTTTCCGCTTTATTCTTCTATAAATATTATTTAGTGTTACTGTCTTCCTTATAGTAAATTTTAGTCAAATACGGATCGGTTAAACTATTCTTAAGAACTTGCTAAATTATCTCGTATTGGAAACCCGTAGATACTAAAATATACTTAACCGGAGGCTCCCAGACGGCAGCGAAGGCTTTCGTGCTTAGTGAACTTAGTCTTTCCATTTGTGACCTCACTCATCAATTCATGATCATGAAATAACGATGTATTTATTTATTTCATACACCGAAAGTCGTCGTCATTAGTAAATAAGGTTTAGTGTTCGTTTAAATCGGTGTTACGCAATGGAATTCGTAGTCATTTAGCTGTCTGTCTTCGTTACACGTCTGTGTGCCCCAGAGTGTACGCTTAAAGCAAGAACTAGTGTAAAGCATACTTTTATTCCAAGAAAAACTCTTATTTTCGGATAGTTATGTCAAAACCCTGTATTAGTTTGTCATTTCATTACTACCCGAGAGTACAATATTATTGGAATAAGAGTCGTTAAAATCCAGCCCTAAAGGTACTACCAGCAGTGAAATATCTAAACTATGAACCCAGAAGTTTGTACACTCAACTCTGTCAAAAGGGCTAGTTCGACTGTACCTCCCGTCAATCCGGGCCCCTCATTGGACATGTCAATCATTTTGTATAGAATATGTATACGTGGCAAGCTTTGCTAATACTCTTTTAATTATAGCTATGATTATTAATGGATTTTTGTAATGTTTTAATAATAAACTTTACATAGTAATTATTGTGAAATTATTCACAGCATTTGTCGTACGTTTTGTAATTTATCACATTTTAAAGAGTACAAAATATTGGAATGTTATAATAATAATGTTGTTCATTAATGATAAGTTTTAGATTAATTCACTTTTAAAAACTGTTTTTTACTTAATATCATTTGTCGTCTTATTATACAAAGCTATGTAAAACCCCAACTTGTAAATAAAGTGATTTTGGTTTGGTAACTCCCGCTTCTCAATTTGACACTTAACCCCTCGTATGCTTAGACACGTATCCGTGCCAGTTCATGAACTGCCTAAGCACGAATACGTTCTAAAATTTGAAGCGGGCTGCATACAATGACGTAAATCGGCCGCACCCGAGTGTCAAATTCTGAATTGGTTGCCGCATACGAGGGGTTAAATAGTTCACTACCACTTCATCGATGCGTAAGCTTTACTTTTGGCGCCCTACCGTTCAGTATAACGTTAATTTCAAAGCAGGCTTTTAATACTACAACAGAAAGATGTTTGATATATAGAGTTAGTAGTATTATAGTTAGGGAGGAGATTTTCGGGTTGTAGTGAGGAATTGAGGGACTTATCGCGTTCAGTCTTTATTTAATTACCTCGACGTTTCGCACGTGATGTTACTTTCATCTCTCTCTCTCTCTCGTTGATAAGAGGTGCGATACTGCCCGAGACGGAGATACGTGGGAAAGAGATGCAGATAATCTACGATTACAGAAATGGTGAAATAAATAAAACAAAACAAATATTTCCTGATGTGATTTAATCACGCTCGAAAACAATGGGACTCCTGGAGCCGGCAACCACTTACATACAACAGTTACAAAACTACTTGAGAGTACGGCGCGGCTGCCGGTGTATACCACCCTTATATGGTACAGTCGAGTTCATTTACATCTACACACTTACGAGAACAAAAATATCTGCTCACGACTTTATGCTCCTGACAATAGGGTCGTGTTCAGATATTTTTGTTCTCGTAAGTGTGTAGATGCAAATGAACTCGACTGTACGGGAACATTCTCCACACATTTGCCATAATACACAATGACACAGTACTATGAGCTGCACAAATTCATGGCCTGTTCATAAATCAATTCATTCATAAATAGGCTATGCAATTCTGCAGCTCATAATCATCAGTATCAGATGGTAAAATCATAAGGGACGTTCACACTTTGTCGGGTACGTGACGACTATGACAGCTTTAACCCTTTGACCTCCAAAGACGGCAAATCACGTCATCGGGAATTCGTGCCACTGACGCCAACGACGCCTATTGACGTCAAAAATTTCAATGGTCAAAAACATGCTAATTCAAACCACTATCTGTGTTTTTCAATCTCTGTTGATTTAGGAGCACTTTTTTTTGGTTCGGCGTCAGTGGCACCGTGAATTGCTTTGCCGCTTGGCGCTCAAAGGGTTAAAACATACTATGTATAGTATACGGTATTTGATGGCGGCTCAAATCAGCTACTCTTAATGAAACGTCAAAAACGATTTGTTAGTATGAAGTTTTTATGAAGATACTGGCTTGTGACGTCATAAAAATCATTCGTCGAAACAGGTCTTCTTTTTTGTTTTTGTCCAATTAAAAATAGTATAATGTCCAAAAGTTAGTGGTAGTTTATTTGGTTCCGTGTATTTTTGAATGTATGTTTAGTGGTTTCAATGACATAATAAATTATCACTACCTATAGTCAAATACCGTATTCACTATCAATACAAATGCCAAGTTATACAGTCGCCATCAGATATATCGCAGCATATACGGCGTTCATAAATATCTGAACATGTACTGTATCGCCCAGTCAATAAGAGTCGTGTTCAGATATTTATGAACGCCTTATATGCTGCGATATATCCGATGGCGACTGTACAAAACTGACACAATATTGACCTTTTAACTTCTTTATGTTCCCGACATACTGGTGCAACCGACTAGCCTCTGCTTCTAGGAGTGTAGTGTCTAGTTGACCAGCCAGACAGCTACTCTACTTCCCTTGGCAAGTTTTAGTTCGTTTTATTGATGTGAGATTCTCAAACAAGAATATTTTCTACACAGTGACAGTGACGTAGAGCCGCTGCCGGAAAGAGAATACCGTGTTTTGTAACTGAAATTATAGCGAATTCTCGCCGAACTAAGTACTCGTGTATAGTGGGAGTCACGTAAAAAGAGCACTGTCAATCTCAATGCGTTGTAGTCATTCATACTGCGCAGGTAAGTTGACATATAATAATTATTTTTAATTTGTTTTTTTTTACAAGTAAATACACGGTATAAACTAGTATCTTTTTCAATGGTACTAAGGTCACATAGTAGTATCACTTGTACCATTGGTGGTACAAATCAATGGTACTATAGACACAAGGGGGTGTTTTACGCGAATTTTAAGTAGGTAATATGCGGATTACGACAATCATGTGAGTAAAGTCCCCAGAAGCCTTTAAGGGTTAACAAATTCCACGTAACATCATGTACATAGTACAAAATACAATAAAAATGCACTTGACAACAAACCAATCGTTGCTAACATCGCAACACCATTCAGGCTGCGTTTCCGCCAGTGTGGGTGCGTAGCGAGAGCTAGGGATGTGTTTTTGTTAACCAATAGAATCAGTTGCGCTGAGCGAGGCGATAAGTAAATGAAGTTTCCATTGGTTAACAAAAACACATCCCTCGCTACGCGTTCGCACATCTCTGGTGCAAACGCAGCCTTAATATACTGTATTACTTCAAAGGTATGAAAGTACAAATTATCAATTAAATTCACATTATGTTTGAAACTACAGTTGTACAAATTGGCATTGTTAACAAGTTATTTGAATCAGATTTTCGATCTGGTACGACATAGCGTTGATGTCACCATGAGATTGGTAATTTTATAACGATATAATGCAATCGTTTGATAAGTTTCACTAGTACTTATAATATGCACCTACGAATTACATTATCTTGAATCCAACTCTCATGCCATCGACAACCATGGCAGAAATCTACTACCCAGTTGATGCAAAGGACCAAGAGCTTTGTATGGCTGGACCAAGAATCAACAGAGATGAGAGTTAAGTTATTAGATAGGTATTAATATCAGCTTATTTTATTACTATGGACACCAAGCTGGATTCCATTGCAGATCAGAGATTTTAGTGTTTGTAGTTAAGATATGGCCTAAATCGGAACTAAAAATGGCTACTTAATAATAATAACCAGATCCACATAGATAGTGGCGCCAGTGTATTAATGCTAACATTACTTTAAATTGACGATATCGTAAGCTAGTAGTAAATGGTCTTTTTATTACAAGGAATAATCCTCATATTATGCGTGTACGAGTGTATTTAAAGTTATTTTTCAGGGTTACCTACTGAAACACTAATTTTTGTTTCCCATCTGTAACGATTCGCCAAATTTTCATTTGACCGAAAGACATTTTTTTCAAAAACTGTTAGTTTTTCAGAATAATTATAAAACAAACCTAACCTAACCCAATGGGTTCTTTAAAAAGATGTTTATAAAATCCTGAAGATATTACGGGTTTCAGGAAAAAAACACTTTCGGACAAATGAAAATTCGGCGAAACGTTACAGATGGGAAACAAAAATTAGTGTTTCAGATAGGTTACCATTTTTCAGTTTTACAAAAATTCCAAACCTACGACCATTTAGTAATGCACTATAATTCTGGCGCCACTATCTACGTATTGGTCATTGTCCAGTATGAGTTAGTTAGTTCCATTTTCCGCCACATGTGCCTTATTTCAAACAGGAATATCTCAGCTGTGCAATGGAATTCAGCTTGGTGCCCATAATAAATAAAATAAGTATATTTAAATATCTATCTAACGATTTAACTCTCATCTCTGTTGGTTCTCGCTCCAATTTGTCTTATGGATCTTTACACTTATCGTCTAGGATGTCGCATACAAACTTATATTGGCACGCGTCGATGGCATGGAGAATAGGTCCCTGGTGCAAAATGGCTATTCAATTCGGTACGAATTCTACGCTATTATTATCATTATAATACAAAATACGATAGATATGGATCTTTCCATTTGACAATGAACACAACGCAAGATGCTTGACGAACCTAGATGTCGGCGACACTAACACTAACGGTGAGAAGTTTTGTTAAAATTAAACCCTGGAATGTCGCCTCAGCATGAACAGGGCCGCACAGGCGGTCGGAATTTTCGTCCGGTTTGACGTCAGAAAGTGTCTGTCCTTGTCTGTCATATGGCGATGTCTCGCTTGCTGACGTCATTCCGTACGGGACCCGAACGGAAATTCCGAACGTCTGTGGCCGCCCTAAAACCAAAGTGGTAAGAGATTTAGGTTTTTGTCATCATCATACAATACAAGTACTTTTTATTGCACACCTCACACACATACAGCAGAAATACAATGCAAAAAATCACAATTAAAGGTAAACAGCAGGCGGCCTTATCGCTAAAGAGCGATCTCTTCCAGGCAACCTTAACATACTAAGACTAGATATAAAATACTTTTTATCTTATAACAGATGGGTGAAGGGAGTTTTTGATTCGTATCGTCTTCTATTAAGGAAATCATAAATCTCCTTAGAAACAAATATTGTTCCGCTGCTCGAAAAGGACGTTGTTTAATAGAGTTGAAAAGGAACAGCACGATCTGATCACAGGGAGAACTGGAGGGGAGGCCTTTGCTCATTCTATGAATGATAACCACGTAAAACCGACAATTTATGATACCTTTTAAGATCCTGCTGAGGCGATATTCGACATTTCACTGAACCCTGTATGGACATCAACAAAAAACGATTCGGAACCTACAGACTTCGAAATACTTGCACATAACATAACAGCTAAGTCTTACAATAAATTATATACACTGCGTTCAATATAGCAACGCTCCTAGCTATTTACAATAAAGTTTTGGATGCTTTGGCTATTTAGGGCTCCCTTGTTACCTAAAAGCTACGTTTACATTTCCTAGATAATTATTAGGAGACACTGTTATCGTGGGGACGAGTACATACAGTCTAGTGACTAACTAACCTATTGACCGCCATATTCTACATCACATTCCCGTAATGATTCAATAATGGTACTGTATTGCTATTTAATGCAGTCGCTGATATGTCGGGTACTTTAATCAACATCATTCCTATACCTGGCGGTGAAAAGGTTAAATTGTCTTACTTACTTAATATACATGTGAGTAGTTAAAAAAAAAACATGTACGTAGGGGCGATAATTAAAATAAAACTTAATTGATCCCTTTGTGTAATAAAAGTTACCCTTATCTTTTGTATGACTAACCTTCGTTACATAAAGAACGCGAGTGTAGTTTTGTTTTTATTAACCCTTTAAGTATGTACAATTTTATTGAAAACGACTCATATTGGTAATAGCAACATTATCTTGATAAGTCTTTAAAATGTGGTAACTTGAATGATATTTCTAGTCATCATATGATACGAAAGACGAATCATTCGTTCATCATTATAGTGTGGTATCATTAGTGTATGTCCCCATGACAACGAGGTCCGAACTCTAGGATCGCGCCCCAGCTTGGGCTACAATCAGATACTGCAGAACCCTATACAATATTACACCTTACGCTACCACCGCCTGGAACGCTATTTTAGTGACGACTTCAGCATACAGCAGCAAAAATACCAAGCTCTTATAAATTAGATTTGCGTCACCTTCTAAGGATGAAGCGAGACGAGCGTAATTTGGGTCGCGTAATTTCGGTCGCGCCATACATTATGTCACGTGATCATGTCACACTAAGTATGGCGCGACCGAAATTACGCGACTCAAATTACTGCCTGGGGAGAAAATCTCACTTCCTGGCCAAGACGAGACGTAAAGCCTTACACAAACCATGGGTGGTAATTCGTAAAGCTTCAGATCGCATATTTATGGCCCTCACCTTGGGTTCGGGCTACAATCACCTGCGATCTGGTACATTTACGGATTTACCGCCCTATCTATGTATGTCTATTTCTTTTCATTTTTTGTTACTCGTACAGTACAGTCGAATGCTCAAAGTTAGCAAGTGGAGGAAAAAAGTTGTGTGGATTTTCGATTGTGTATGTTTGCTGCTGTAGGTATTATGTTTGCTGCTGTAGGTATACGTGTGATTTCTATTTAAACAAATTAAAATCACATTGTATGAATGTGCGAGCAGATTCGATCGTTCAATAAATAATCAACTTGTTCACCGTGTCATACGTATGCGATACAAAATGAGTTCGTATTGTTATTAAATTTAATCACGTATCTACTTATTTTATTTATAATAATCAACTTTGACTGCGGTCAGCTACAAACGTGTGTTGTGACTTTTTTTGGTCTTGTACACGCATATGAATGTTTCCTTCAAACTGTTAGTTTATTTTTCTATGCAATAGACGCTGTCATTTAGCATCCGATCATCATTCATATGACACAGCCAGTCAAATATTCGCTAACCGATCTAGCGTATCTACACCTCTAGCACAACTGCGACACGCGACTCTTGCGCGAGAAATACAGTCTGACCAAAAAGAGTAGATATTAAAAAGGGGCAATACTGTAGTGTCGTCACTTTCTAATCAATCTAAGAAAACGAGGACTACAGTATTGCGAATTTTTAATTTCTATTCTTTTTGGCTGCTTTATCTCTTTTTTCGCTGTACTGTGCGAGAGTGATGGGCGATGCTGTAGTTGTGCTAGACTGGCTGAATATAGTCGTCGGCATACCTGCGTGGTCCCAGACGGCGGGCGGCCGGCACTATTAGCTAGGGTTGGCCTTGTGGTCGCGGCGCGCGTCCACGGACGGGGCGGCGGTGGGCGAGACGGGCCGGAACGTGCACTCGAGCGAGTCGGAGTCGGGCGTGGAGGGCGTGGAGGGCGTGAGGCGGCCGGCGCAGGCCCGCTTGGGGAGGGGCGAGTCGGGCTCGTCGCCGCGCCGCTTCGCCACGCGGCCCACGGGGCTGAAGGAGGAGGCGCGCAGGGCGATGGGCGACAGGCTGCGCCGCGTCGTGTACTTGCGCGTCGGCGACGGGGACACCACTTGCGGGAACCTGATGAAATGAAATGAAATGAAATATATTTATTGAAACTTAGGGCATAATACATCATGAGATATCCAGCGGGCCCCAAACTAGGCTGAGCCTGTATCTTGGGACCCTGTGAGTCGGTTAACATTGAGAATAGTTGATATATTAGAGAGGTTGCGAGTTCATATTTATTTATTTATTTATATAAACTCTATTGGACAAGACTAAAAGTTTACAAATGGCGGACTTAATGCCATAAGGCATTCTCTACCAGTCAACCGTTGGACTAAACAGAAACATTTTATGGTGCCTGTCAACTATCAACATTATACCAAAAGAGAAACTTTTATATATCAGTAATATAATGAACACAATAAATAAACATACACAAATATGCAATACAATACATACATCAATACAATACATACATATTGCATTCATGATTCGATAAAGATTTGAGAATTTTTTATTCCTCTATGTTCAAATGCGACCCGACAGTCACACTTGGACGTTGAATTTTAGAAACAACTGAAAAATACACTCGTGAATACATGTTCATTCAGACTACAAAAAAATATAAATCCGCTAGCAGCGCTAATGTATCTGTTTTGTTTTTGTGAGTGTCAGGATGTCGGCTTTGTCGGCTGTACATCAACAAATGGAACTGCAGTGTATACGTCAGGGTTAGTGCTAGCAATGTGCCAAATGTGCGCTAAAATTGAAGCAATGTGCTCTTTAAACTCCAGAGATATTTAAGAAATAAAGAACGCCCGCCGTCCTAACGTCAGGTTGGCGAGTGCATTTCCAATTCTAGCTAACGGCTGCCCACTCAAGGGTGAAAGAACTGCCTAGTGCTCGCAATATGCTTCCACATGTATGAAGCACAATCAAATTCAGAGAGCGGGAAGGAGTAATATGGGATTTCCTTTCTAAGGCAAGCCCAGGATGCAAGGGTAAAGCCCAAATCGCATATTTATCGAACCACAAACTCCTACAATCTAGGACATTAACGAATTGTCAATGTAATGTCACTAAGTATACTAATACGTAGGCAGGCATGCGTAGGGCGGTTAAATATTAGTACACTCAGTTACAACAACCCTGACCTGGTGAGCCTGGTGGGCGAGTGGGCGAGCCCGGGCAGCGACAGGTCCTCGCAGGACTGCCCCAGCTGCATGGCGGAGTGTACCTCCCGCTCGTGTTGCTGACGTACATAGTACACTCAGTCACAACAACCCTGACCTGGTGAGCCTGGTGGGCGAGTGGGCGAGCCCGGGCAGCGACAGGTCCTCGCAGGACTGCCCCAGCTGCATGGCGGAGTGTACCTCCCGCTCGTGTTGCTGACGTACATAGTACACTCAGTCACAACAACCCTGACCTGGTGAGCCTGGTGGGCGAGTGGGCGAGCCCGGGCAGCGACAGGTCCTCGCAGGACTGCCCCAGCTGCATGGCGGAGTGTACCTCCCGCTCGTGTTGCTGACGTACATAGTACACTCAGTCACAACAACCCTGACCTGGTGAGCCTGGTGGGCGAGTGGGCGAGCCCGGGCAGCGACAGGTCCTCGCAGGACTGCCCCAGCTGCATGGCGGAGTGTACCTCCCGCTCGTGTTGCTGACGTACATAGTACACTCAGTCACAACAACCCTGACCTGGTGAGCCTGGTGGGCGAGTGGGCGAGCCCGGGCAGCGACAGGTCCTCGCAGGACTGCCCCAGCTGCATGGCGGAGTGTACCTCCCGCTCGTGTTGCTGACGTACATAGTACACTCAGTCACAACAACCCTGACCTGGTGAGCCTGGTGGGCGAGTGGGCGAGCCCGGGCAGCGACAGGTCCTCGCAGGACTGCCCCAGCTGCATGGCGGAGTGTACCTCCCGCTCGTGTTGCTGACGTACATAGTACACTCAGTCACAACAACCCTGACCTGGTGAGCCTGGTGGGCGAGTGGGCGAGCCCGGGCAGCGACAGGTCCTCGCAGGACTGCCCCAGCTGCATGGCGGAGTGTACCTCCCGCTCGTGTTGCTGACGTACATAGTACACTCAGTTACAACAACCCTGACCTGGTGAGCCTGGTGGGCGAGTGGGCGAGCCCGGGCAGCGACAGGTCCTCGCAGGACTGCCCCAGCTGCATGGCGGAGTGTACCTCCCGCTCGTGTTGCTGACGTACATAGTACACTCAGTTACAACAACCCTGACCTGGTGAGCCTGGTGGGCGAGCCCGGGCAGCGACAGGTCCTCGCAGGACTGCCCCAGCTGCATGGCGGAGTGTACCTCCCGCTCGTGTTGCTGACGTACATAGTACACTCAGTTACAACAACCCTGACCTGGTGAGCCTGGTGGGCGAGTGGGCGAGCCCGGGCAGCGACAGGTCCTCGCAGGACTGCCCCAGCTGCATGGCGGAGTGTACCTCCCGCTCGTGTTGCTGACGTACATAGTACACTCAGTCACAACAACCCTGACCTGGTGAGCCTGGTGGGCGAGTGGGCGAGCCCGGGCAGCGACAGGTCCTCGCAGGACTGCCCCAGCTGCATGGCGGAGTGTACCTCCCGCTCGTGTTGCTGACGTACATAGTACACTCAGTCACAACAACCCTGACCTGGTGAGCCTGGTGGGCGAGTGGGCGAGCCCGGGCAGCGACAGGTCCTCGCAGGACTGCCCCAGCTGCATGGCGGAGTGTACCTCCCGCTCGTGTTGCTGACGTACATAGTACACTCAGTCACAACAACCCTGACCTGGGGCGCCTGGTGGGCGAGTGGGCGAGCCCGGGCAGCGACAGGTCCTCGCAGGACTGCCCCAGCTGCATGGCGGAGTGTACCTCCCGCTCGTGTTGCTGACGTACATAGTACACTCAGTTACAACAACCCTGACCTGGTGAGCCTGGTGGGCGAGTGGGCGAGCCCGGGCAGCGACAGGTCCTCGCAGGACTGCCCCAGCTGCATGGCGGAGTGTACCTCCCGCTCGTGTTGCTGACGTACATAGTACACTCAGTTACAACAACCCTGACCTGGTGAGCCTGGTGGGCGAGTGGGCGAGCCCGGGCAGCGACAGGTCCTCGCAGGACTGCCCCAGCTGCATGGCGGAGTGTACCTCCCGCTCGTGTTGCTGACGTACATAGTACACTCAGTTACAACAACCCTGACCTGGTGAGCCTGGTGGGCGAGTGGGCGAGCCCGGGCAGCGACAGGTCCTCGCAGGACTGCCCCAGCTGCATGGCGGAGTGTACCTCCCGCTCGTGTTGCTGACGTACATAGTACACTCAGTCACAACAACCCTGACCTGGTGAGCCTGGTGGGCGAGTGGGCGAGCCCGGGCAGCGACAGGTCCTCGCAGGACTGCCCCAGCTGCATGGCGGAGTGTACCTCCCGCTCGTGTTGCTGACGTACATAGTACACTCAGTTACAACAACCCTGACCTGGTGAGCCTGGTGGGCGAGTGGGCGAGCCCGGGCAGCGACAGGTCCTCGCAGGACTGCCCCAGCTGCATGGCGGAGTGTACCTCCCGCTCGTGTTGCTGACGTACATAGTACACTCAGTCACAACAACCCTGACCTGGTGAGCCTGGTGGGCGAGTGGGCGAGCCCGGGCAGCGACAGGTCCTCGCAGGACTGCCCCAGCTGCATGGCGGAGTGTACCTCCCGCTCGTGTTGCTGACGTACATAGTACACTCAGTCACAACAACCCTGACCTGGTGAGCCTGGTGGGCGAGTGGGCGAGCCCGGGCAGCGACAGGTCCTCGCAGGACTGCCCCAGCTGCATGGCGGAGTGTACCTCCCGCTCGTGTTGCTGACGTACATAGTACACTCAGTCACAACAACCCTGACCTGGTGAGCCTGGTGGGCGAGTGGGCGAGCCCGGGCAGCGACAGGTCCTCGCAGGACTGCCCCAGCTGCATGGCGGAGTGTACCTCCCGCTCGTGTTGCTGACGTACATAGTACACTCAGTCACAACAACCCTGACCTGGTGAGCCTGGTGGGCGAGTGGGCGAGCCCGGGCAGCGACAGGTCCTCGCAGGACTGCCCCAGCTGCATGGCGGAGTGTACCTCCCGCTCGTGTTGCTGACGTACATAGTACACTCAGTCACAACAACCCTGACCTGGTGAGCCTGGTGGGCGAGTGGGCGAGCCCGGGCAGCGACAGGTCCTCGCAGGACTGCCCCAGCTGCATGGCGGAGTGTACCTCCCGCTCGTGTTGCTGACGTACATAGTACACTCAGTCACAACAACCCTGACCTGGTGAGCCTGGTGGGCGAGTGGGCGAGCCCGGGCAGCGACAGGTCCTCGCAGGACTGCCCCAGCTGCATGGCGGAGTGTACCTCCCGCTCGTGTTGCTGACGTACATAGTACACTCAGTCACAACAACCCTGACCTGGTGAGCCTGGTGGGCGAGTGGGCGAGCCCGGGCAGCGACAGGTCCTCGCAGGACTGCCCCAGCTGCATGGCGGAGTGTACCTCCCGCTCGTGTTGCTGACGTACATAGTACACTCAGTCACAACAACCCTGACCTGGTGAGCCTGGTGGGCGAGTGGGCGAGCCCGGGCAGCGACAGGTCCTCGCAGGACTGCCCCAGCTGCATGGCGGAGTGTACCTCCCGCTCGTGTTGCTGACGTACATAGTACACTCAGTCACAACAACCCTGACCTGGTGAGCCTGGTGGGCGAGTGGGCGAGCCCGGGCAGCGACAGGTCCTCGCAGGACTGCCCCAGCTGCATGGCGGAGTGTACCTCCCGCTCGTGTTGCTGACGTACATAGTACACTCAGTCACAACAACCCTGACCTGGTGAGCCTGGTGGGCGAGTGGGCGAGCCCGGGCAGCGACAGGTCCTCGCAGGACTGCCCCAGCTGCATGGCGGAGTGTACCTCCCGCTCGTGTTGCTGACGTACATAGTACACTCAGTCACAACAACCCTGACCTGGTGAGCCTGGTGGGCGAGTGGGCGAGCCCGGGCAGCGACAGGTCCTCGCAGGACTGCCCCAGCTGCATGGCGGAGTGCACCTCCCGCTCGTGCGCCACCTCGCGCGTGTTGCTGACGTCGGCGCACTCCTCCAGCCGCAGCTGGTTCACGCGCGGCGCCCGCGGACCCCAGCAGTTCTGGAATTCGAATAACAGTTCTTCGTTGAACCATTGATACAAAGATCTAAGAAAAGTTGAAGGCACGCGAATCGAGCCCGGTACCTCTGGAATAACGGCCAGATATCCTTTCGAATTTTTCCTTATGCTTTGTGTCGACACGCAATGTATATATTTATAAATAACAGCGCCCTCTCTCGCTTGCTCGTTCACTGCTGTAAAGTAGTGTGGTAAGATGTGGATATTAACGTATTCACATTGAGGTCGCTAAGGTGTAAAAAAGCCTTTCAAATAAACAATGCAAAATCACGGTTGGCATGACGTATTTATCGGGAAAAAATTAACATATATTTTACCAATTGTAAATATTGAATATTGATAATTATCATTAAAAGTAAGAGTATATTTGAGTTAATTTTCCAGTAATTTTAAAAACGGGTATAAAACATATTCTTCCCATTGTGCCTCACATTAGCATACCATTAAACCTGACAGCCGTAATTCAGTCTCGCATTTCCAACAAAATATTAAGCATAAAGTTACCTGACGCGCCGTAGGGTCAAACGCATTATCACATAATGGGCGGAACAACTTTCGCATTGTTTAAGGATTCCCTTGAAGAAGTATGACAGCTGAGTAAATATGGCGGAATTGCTAAATGTTTCATGACGATAACGGGACTTATAATGTCCACACTTTCCATAGCTGTTGTGTATATAATAATAAGGATTAAAATGTGTTATTGCCACCGTGACTATAGAATCGAGTCAATCGAATGAGGTGGCATAAGGCATTGTTAGGCTATTCCTTCGCACCCCTCGAACTTTACTGAGATGGCACGATGCGCGGTACGTGTGTCTCGCTCACTCGTATAGCCGTTGCACTCGGATCTCGCTCTACCGCTGTCTCTGTCGCGCAAAAACGCGGCATCAAGCATTAAGAGGCCTTATTTCTTTTAAAATGCTGATGGTTTTAGACATTTTCTCTATGATCATGACCAAACATGTTTCTTAACATATTTGATATTATTGGAGTCACTTCCTAGAACAGGGCTATTGTGATTTAAAGGTATATATATTTGAAACCTACAGTTTGAATTTTTCATTGATAATTTTTGTTTCAAAAACTACTCGAAATTGACCAAATTCACGGGGAAAATTAGTTTTTTCAACTTATTTTCGACTGCACCCAATGAAAGCATGAAATAGCTATGTTACTACTTAAAACTCGGGGAAAAGTATTATTCACTTCAAAAAGTTGGTTGAAATCATTAATATATTCGTCATAATACTAAAAAAATAATTTTTAAAAGGAATGAGGCCTCTTAAGGGGCCGTGTAGTCGAAAAGTTCCTGTACAGTACGATTAAAATCAGTTAACACTTCGGCTTTTCTCGGGTATCATCGCCTAAATCCGGAGACGGAAATGACACGAAATACATTACCGCGATTTCTTTTAGGTAGCATTCAATTTGAAGTATCATAAACGCAATGTATAGCACCTGCCAAGATGACATTACGAGGGGCAAACCGAAATGATCGGGAATTTAAAAAACTATGTGCACTATATACATAAATTATATTTTATTGTTTTTCGAAGTATTCTCCGTTACATTCAATGCACTTTTGCATTCTTTTAAACCAGTCATTAAAACAATAATTCCAGTTTGAAGTAGGCATTGCCAAAATGGCCGATTTATAGGCTTCCACAGCGGCTTCTGGGTTCTCAAACCGCTGACCACGCAATAAATCTTTAATTCTAGGGAACGTAAAAAAATCATTTGGACTCAGGTCAGGGCTGTATGGAGGATGGGACATCAACTCAACGTTTTCGTCGTTCAAAAATTTAGTTGTTTTGTGGGCGGTGTGCACGGAAAAAAAGGATATCTTCAACCAAGAATACCAATATTCTCGGAGATATTGTTTAAATATAAGTAAATATTGTCTTGATATAATCACATATTCTTAGCCCAAGAAACCCGGATTACTTAAATAAAGAATAATATTTTCTTGTTTTATTTTCTTGTTTCAAGACAATATACTTGATTGAATAACATTTTATTCTCCGCTGAAAACTATCATGTATTTTGAATAAAGACTATAAAATTTATTGATTTAAGACAATACTTTACTTGGTTCAAAATATTTAGAATAATCTTGACTCAAGAAAATTGCAATTTCCATTTGAGACAAGCTTTCTTAGCTCGAGAAAATACTATACTTGGATGAAAATACTTGGATTATCTTGGCTAAAGATCTTTATATTTTGCGTATGAGAATATATATTATCCTTTCGAGAAAACACTTTACTTGGTTCAAAATATTTAGAATAATCTTGATTCAAGAATATTATAATTTTCGTTTGAGAAAAGTTTTCTTAGCTTGAGAAAATACTATACTAGGATGAAAATATTTGGATTATCTTGGCTAAAGATCTTTATATTTTTCGTACGAGAATATATATTATTCATTCGAGAAAACGCTTTACTTGGTTCAAAAAATTTAGAATAATCTTGACTCAAGAATATTATAATTTTCGTCTAAAGTTCTCAGTTTCGGCTAAAGATCTTTACATTTTTCGTATGAGAATATATATTATTCATTCGAGAAAACACTTTACTTGGTTCAAAATATTAAAAATAATCTTCTCAAGAACATTGTAATTTTCGTTCGAGAAAAGTTTTCTTATTTCGAGAAAATAATATGCTTGCATGAAAATATTATATTATCTTGGCTAAAGATCTTTACATTTTTCGTACGAGAATATATACTCGTATTATTCATTCGAGAAAACCCTTTACTTGGTTTAAAATGTTTGAGATAATCGACTCAAGAAATTTATAATCATCGTTTGAGAAAAAAACTTTCTTAGCTCGAGAAAATAATATGCTTGCATGAAAATATTAAATTATCTTGGCTAAAGATCTATATTAAGAATATATATTATTCATTCGAGAAAACGCTTTACTTGGTTCAAAATATTAAAAATAATCTTCTCAAGACAATTGTAATTTTCGTTTGAGAAAAGTTTTCTTAGTTCGAGAAAATGATATGCTTGCATGAAAATATTATATTATCTTGGCTAAAGATCTTTACATTTTTCGTACGAGAATATATATTATTCATTCGAGAAAACGCTTTACTTGGTTCAAAATATTAAAAATAATCTTCTCAAGACAATTGTAATTTTCGTTTGAGAAAAGTTTTCTTAGTTCGAGAAAATGATATGCTTGCATGAAAATATTATATTATCTTGGCTAAAGATCTTTACATTTTTCGTACGAGAATATATATTATTCATTCGAGAAACCCTTTACTTGGTTTAAAATGTTTGAGATAATCGACTCAAGAAATTTATAATCATCGTTTGAGAAAAAAACTTTCTTAGCTCGAGAAAATAATATGCTTGCATGAAAATATTATATTATCTTGGCTAAAGATCTTTATATTTTTCGTACGAGAATATATATTATTCATTCGAGAAAACGCTTTACTTGGTTCAAAATATTAAAAATAATCTTCTCAAGAAAATTGTAATTTTCGTTTGAGAAAAGTTTTCTTAGTTCGAGAAAATAATATGCTTGCATGAAAATATTATATTATCTTGGCTAAAGATCTTTACATTTTTCGTATGAGAATATTTTTTAATTTTTTGAGAAAACCCTTTACTTGGTTTAAAATGTTTGAGATAATCTTGACACAAGAATTTTATAATCTTCGTTTGAGAAAAAAACTTTCTTAGCTCGAGAAAATACTATACTTGGATGAAAACATTTAAATTATCTTGGCTAAAGATCTTTATATTTTTGATTTGAGAATATTAATTATTCTTTCGAGAAAACACTACTTGGTTCAAAATATGTATAATTTTCGTTCAAGAAAACTTTTCTTAGCTCGACCAACGATGCTTTGGTATGTGTAGCAATTATGCCGTGGATTTTATGTGTAATTAAAGTAAACAAATCAAGCATGTTATTAAATTAGTTTTAAAATTAATATCCCGAGTAATTATTTTTTACAGCTTGATAAAGTTTATTGTTTTGTCAGAAATTACTCACAGTGAAGTACAAAAATGATGTTAAAAAAAAGTGTAGTAAGTGGGAGTCTGAATTTAATTTTTATTGATTACCTATTCAATTAATTGCGATGTTTATTAGAAAAAAATATATATACCTATTATTTGAAATTGACCATTTCATGTCGATTTTTGGTATGACTTGAAGAATTTAGAAAATCTCGATTTAAAATAAAACTATCATAATTATATAGGACAAAGGTACATAGGGTTCAAATTTTTCCTAACAGTCCCCTCTATAACTTCCCAAAGTTCCTAAATCGTTATACCAAACATTCTGTACAAGTATATATTTTGTGTTTTAAAGGTCTGTTTGTTTTATACTTATTTTAGTTTTATTTTACAATAGTACATTACTACAGAGGGCGGGAAAATAGGGATTGCAGTCCTAGTTGGTATAAACGGCCGAGCGAAGCGAGGCTGGCAATCCAAAGGGATTGCCCGCCGAGGTATGAATAGAGTTTTTCTCAAATATGCAGTGAAAAAAATAAAAAAACAGCGAACAGTAAAATCCAATCACAACATGAAACATGCAATTCGACCATCAAATGTCAAAACTTTTTAGTAAATATTATATTTGTTCTGTTTGCACATTTTTTTAAGGCATTTCAGACGCCGATATCCGATCTGATCAGGTCAGAAAAAAAAGTGACTGATACTTTTTCTGTTCTGATCAGATTTAGCTTGGAATTAATTGTTTGAAATTAATATAAAAGTTATGTAGGTAAGCTAACAAAAGTAGGTACTGTGCTTATTGATTTGACTTATGTAATTGAAACTGCAAACTTCCCTTGTTGTTGTTTTTTATGGGCGAAGCGGCAGAATGTCATAACGCATAACGCTGATGTTTTTTTTTTAAATGGCTGAAAGCTATGAATGAATAATATTTATTTCAGATTAAAAATCAATCCATATTTAGTTAGTAGGTACACTGCTTAAATTGGTTAGTAAACAATTTTATTTAAAATAATTACAATATTTGTTACTCTATAGTATTTAATATTTTCCGGGTGAAGACACTCGAGTAACCTGTGTGTAACCCAAAAAAATAGGATAGGGTTATTCCATCTTTGAGCAATGGCTTTCAGGAAGCTGTTGGTGCTGTTCCACACCCTGTGCATCAGGGAGGCGACTCGTTTACGGAGCTATGATGTTGTGTTAAACATTGATACTGAAACAAAAGAACGACCCCGTCGACCCCTACGCCGCACCCGAAACGTCAAACTTCCAAGCCTACTTTAAGAAACACAATGTCAAGATTTCATAGCATATTTGAGAGAATATACTTTAAGCCTCTACCATAGCGCAGAATTGGCACAATCCTATCTAGAAACTAACTAAAACTGCTATAGTCATTCGATGCTAGGAAACTCGTAAATCGTGGTCAAATTCAGCAAAATTTAGCATTTTTAAACGAATAAACAAAGGGCAAAATCCCTAAAAATAAGTAATTTATAACTTCTAACTAAGTTTCCTATTGACATATTAACAACATTAAAAATAATGAATCTAGAACGCCAGCGTTTATTTACTTTACAACTTTAAATAACTCTTCAAAAGATCGCACGTCCAGGGACAGCACATGAAAATAGGTTCATGAAAAACTTGACATCATGGAACCATCAGGGAAACCATCAACAACACAACAAAACAATTTTCAACAACACCGAAACACTATAGTAATTTTCGTTTGAGAAAAGTTTTCTTAGTTTGAGAAAATAATATGCTTGCATGAAAATATTATTTTATCTTGGCTAAAGATCTATATTTTTCATATGAGAATCATGGTTCAAAATATTTAGAATAATCTTGACTCAAGAAAATTGTAATTTTCGTTTGAGAAAAGTTTTCTTAGTTCAAGAAAATAATATGCTTGCATGAAAATATTATATTATCTTGGCTAAAGATCTGTATATTTTTCATATGAGAATATTTATTGTTCTTTCGAGAAAACACTACTTGGTTCAAAATATTTATAATTTTCGTTCGAGAAAACTTTTCTTAGCTCGACCAACGAAATAATGTACTGCATGCACTAGAATGCATTAACTGCAGTTAAGTAATTCAGCCACTCGAGATCGCGGCAATTGCTGCAAACTCTCCTGATTTATCAGATTATCTGATTTTTAGCATTGTCTCGTAGATAAGAGACATTGCCATATTTATAGAATTATGTAAAATCTTCTGATTTTTTAAGTTACTCTGTTTTTTGACAGATTGGCGAATTTATTTGACATTTCTATACAATCGATTATTCCGAATGAAAAATAATTTTATTCGGCTAAAATCATTCTCTTTTTTGTTACGACTATTTGTCACTAGCTTTTAACGTAAACGTAAAATATAAATATATAGAAGATCTGTGTTGACGGTTTCTCCAATGGTGTCTATACCTACTACCTACAATAGCGCAATATCAACGCAAAAATATCTAGATACATATAATAAAGCTGAAGCGGGTCGAAAGTCTGTACATGGAAGATATTCGAAAATAAGTTGGCTTGGGATACTTAGAATCGATAACAGAACACGTTCCAACAGTTTTTAGAATTTTTGTCTGGTTGTCAAAATTTGTTCGTCGTTGGCGTTATTTTGAGCTTAATGTTTATAAAATTTCAACTTTCGAAATATCTTTTGACTAAATAGATTAAAGTCATCATTCGCTTGCCCTTATCCCATTTATTTGGGGTCGGCGCAGCATGTTTTCTTCCTCCATTCTTCCCTATTACTCGTCATCTCATAGATTTTCATCATCATCAAATAAAGTACAAAAAAAAATATGAAGGTATCCACCTTCATATTTTTTTTAACTATAAAAATGAGATGAGAGAACAATTAAACAAAATTATTAATTCTTAAAATAATCACTAAAATTTTTTAATACGAAAAGCCCATATCGAATCATAGATTGAATGCGCTAAGTTTTCTTAGTTCGAGAAAATAATATGCATGCATGAAAATTTTATATTATCTTGGCTAAAGATCTTTATATTTTTCATATGAGAATATTTATTGTTCTTTCGAGAAAACACTACTTGGTTCAAAATATTTATAATTTTCGTTCGAGAAAACTTTTCTTAGCTCGACCAACGAAATAATACACAGCCAAATAACGCTCAACCCAAGAATGTAGTTACAGCCCAATACCTACTTGGTGTCCATGATGTACGTGTATTATTGGGTCGTGAATTATATATATAATTATATATATATATCGTCCTCCTTGACGTGTTCGTCAATGGCAAACCTGGCTTTCCGACCTTCACGGGTCGTGCATTATTGGGTTGAGCATTCTCGGTCCGCGCGAGCTTGGTCCGGGGCGATAATACGAAGCCACTCTTTTCACAGGGCAGGTCGTCAAAATGCTTGCATGATTGCTTGCATGTACAATCGTAAAATAGTCTACAACAAAATGGAACATGGGTTCAAAACCGAAACTGTGGGTTAGGTTTGTACTGTGACCACGTATAACGGAGCCAGGCGCGGCGCACTCCGCGATTTACGTTCATCGCTACAAGTACACGCCGCCGGTTACCCATCTGATGGTTAGAAAAACGTGCATGTTGCATACTAAATACGGCCCACTTACATTTCATTAGGTTTAAAAAAAAAAGTAATGTTTTGCACTGGAATATTTAATCAACTCATTTCGAAGAAAATAAAAGCAACTTTCGTCAGCATTTTTTTCTGACAATGTAAATAAAATTTATGTCATATAATCATCTTAAGTTAATGTGCAATATATGTGAAACACGCTAAAATCGGTTGGCTAGGAAAAAAACATTGAAAAAAAAAAAAAAAACAAATACTCTTTATTGCACTCCTCAAATACAAAGAAAAACAATACGGAGCACCTTAAAAAAAGTAATATATTTCGTTTAAAATAATACATTACAGACCTAGGGTGGTGAATTCGTAAATTTCCCAGATCGCCATAATTATCCGATCTGGGGCTTTAGGAATTACCGCCCGTGGTCTGTCTAAAGTTTTACGTCTTGCATTAGCCGTAATTGGGATTTTATTCCCGCGTAGCGTATCTTCTATTTGAATGCTGCATATTTTATCTTTTTAGCAAAAGTAACATTTAGCTGCAAGTACTGCGTTTCATGTTAAATAAAAAACTAGTTATTAATGAAAAAAACTTGTTAATATATTTTTTACATATAGATTACTTCCTTGGAATATCATTTTTGCAAAAAAGGGAAAATCACAAAAATTACGATTACTCCAAATACAATTAGCAGGGCAGAATTATTGGGCTGTACATTATTTGGTCGTACATTAACCAGACGCCATTGCGGTAGCTAACGCAGCCGGCGCAAACGCCATTTAACGCCATATTGTTTCGGCATTGGTGGACGCGTGTTGTATAAATCTCGATATCTGTAAATCGATATTGTTAATATTATTTGTATCTGGTCGGTATTCGTGGTCGTGGTTCGTGTGGTGTGCAATGAAATGTCTGAGCTGGGTGAGTGCGTCGACACTGAGTCAGATTTTCAAGACACTTTAACCTTGTTAAAATGCTGGGAATTTGACGATGGCGTTATCAAAAGGTTTAAAGGTAAGTTTAAACATTGAAATTATGTAGAAAGCCACCCAATAGTCCAATTTTTTTCTAAATCTTGTATATTATTCTTAATATAATAATCATTTTGAAATAACCACGTGGGTATTTCAAAGCAATTATGGTTTTAATTTCCCTTAACAGCGCAGTGCCTTGCATAGCATTGTTATGTGTTCTGTTAAGCTTCTGATTCTGGCGATAATGTAAATAATTGGCTTGGGAAGTTCTTAATTTTCGATACAAATGTTCATTGTCTTGGCAGGAGACACACATTCTTGACTTGAATACTTACCTAGTATTCAAGAATTTATGTCTTCTACCAAGACAATGAACATTTGTATTGGAAATTTAAATTTTTCAAGTAGCCGGCAAACTTCTTGAGCATAACCTTGACTGCGCAGTAGCCGATTTGCGTACAAATATGCATGCGCAGATCCGCCATTTTGGGTCAAGTTGTTTGCCGGCTTTTTATAAAAGTTGTGATTTGTGATGTGTCAAACAATAGCTACTAAATACAAGTACAATTTTTATATGTATGTTGTTTAGTGTGTAATAGTTTCTTATGCAGTGATTTAGACACTTTTTATTAGCGTGGTCCCGTATATTTTTGTTTATCTATTTATGTGCTTCAAATCTTTTAAGTTAAATTTAAACTACTTCCCAGTGTCTGATCGAGCTGAAATTTGGTATAATTCTGTAATTTACATGACAATGCTAACTACTAGGTACAGTCAGCAATAACTTATTTTAGGTTTAACAACCGATCACTAATCTACACATTTAGGACAGAGATTTACAAACGGAACTCTTGTAGCTTCCAACCTTGACAGTGGCAAAATTATCCCAAAGGCCTTACATTAAAAAAAAACTGAACTGAAACCATAAAATATTTTAAAAGATCATCCTTAAATTTTTGCTATTATTCTTATTACTCTTTTATTTCAGAAAATGGCATTCAAACGTCGCATTTCAAACAATTGACTGATGACATTTTAAGAGAATTGTGTCCAAAAATTAGCACGCGCTTGGATTTGAAAAATAAAATCAATGAGTTTTTAACTGCGGAGGTTTGTACCCTATGTTCAGTTTTAGCTAGGTAATAATCGGAAACTTCTGTTAACTGAAATGAAGCTCATTGAAAATGTTTTAAAACTAGTTATTAAAATTATTTTAGTAATTAAATACCTGGTACAGGTAGCGGCAAATAAGTCTAGCGCTGACCGTTGATGCACAGAAGTCGAAAACAAGGTTTTAACTCTGCGCAGATCCCCTCCACCGCTGCTTTCATCAACGGTCAGCGCTAGACTTATTTGCCGCTACCTGTAAATGTAGTTGTGCCTTTAAAAGTTATAGGTAAGTAAGTAGGTATTAATGTTTTGTTTGTTTTCAGACTAAAACATCTACAGTGCCGAGTGTCAGTGAAGTAGACCCGGATTTAGATGAAACATTCGTGCTAGAAATGATAGCATGTCGTCCACCATTTCCGGACTTTGATTTAAGAACATTGCTGTCTACGTCACCTACAGGAAATAGCATACTTACCTATTACAGCACACATAATCAGCTAACAAATAAACATAGAAATAACCTGACTGATATCATATCAAGGCGCATTTTCACACGAGTTGTTAATCAGTAAGTTTAATTTATCTGTTATGTTACCCATCTTATTAATTTAACCTTCACTGACTTTTTTTGACGATTTGTTTTTTTTTTCAACATAGTTTTCTGTCCGTAGCCTAAAAGTTAGATATTTTTTCAGCCGTATCAATCATGAAGAATATAACATAATCACTGCTAAAATTATAGCTTTATTTCCAACTGAAAATCCTGGAACATATTTTGTTCCTCCTGTTAAAAAGAGAGACTCTATATCTGGTAAACCAGGTTTTGCACGAGGCAAACTAGTTGATAAAATTCGCAATACTCTTTACACATCTGGTGAACGCAAAAGAAAATCAACAGCTACAGGAAGTCCTGATAAATATAAAAGAACTAAGAATTTAGAAGAACTAGAAGGTTTATTTATTGACATTACCTAATTGTAGTCTACTTTAGGTAGTTGTATGTAGTTAGCACTATAGCTGTAGATAGATACAACCTAATGTATTTTTTTTGTATCTCCTTTGGGGATGCACTATAGACCAATACATCCCGGTCCTTTGGTAGGCTTGCATATATGCAAAAAAATATGAAAACATTTACGAATAATAAGTAGCTTAATAAGTAATTTCAATAAATTTGATAATATCGGTTGAGCTGTTTTTGAATTAGTAAAAGCGCTTTTGACTGGATGTATTGTGACAGTCTGGCAAATACGGAACCCTACATTGATCATGGCTCGACATGATAATAAGATGGGTTTCCTGTTGTTATTTTTGATTTCATTAGGCTGGCCTACACAGGCCGGCCCATAAAAAAAAACTTAAATATTTTAATGAAGATTTACTCTATACAAATTTGTAAAAAAACCCACAACCCGTTATTATTGTAATGTAGCAAAGCAAAATATCATTAAATGTAGTGTAGTTAGATTGTAGCATAATGTAGAGAGACTAGAGAGGCAGTTGGAGTCTGTATAGTAATTAAAGATTAAATTTTTCAGACGTATACAAAGATGATGTCATATGGTTAAAAAACAATTGTGAGCCCTGGGAAGATGTTATTAATAAGTGGAAATCTTCATTTGAACTTCGCCAACTGCAACAATATGAAACCGTGGGTGAATTTATAAAATATTGGCCCACACTAAACAACACTAGAAGTGATGTCTTGGTAAGTGCTTTAAATAAAACTCTGAGGCTGCTCGCTGAGTGAGGACGCAGCTATTTTATTTAATGGGGTTGTCCGATTAGAAGTATTTCAAATTTATTTACACAAAACGATATAAAAACAATCAAAAACAATACACAATTAAAAAATAAAATTACCTATAGGTAATCAAAACATAAAATCTCAAATAAAACAAAATTTTATCTAAAAAAGGGCCCGTGCGGCATGGTGCCGAAGATGCTGGCTGCATGACCCCGCTGAACTGCTAGACTAGAAGTATTTACAGATGGCGCCAGCATAGGTTGTAGGTACCTGTCAGACTTCAAAAAAAAGTTTTTTTTTTTAATTTTTGACCTGGACAATTTGTGACAAGTACAACCTATGGTGGCGCGCTCATTGGCACGCTTTGGGTACAGAACCCTACAAACTACAGATTTCGGGGCCATCCTAAATAACTTTTCACTTGTCTTTTACAGATCCATTTAGATTTCGACGCATTACATCCCGATAGAACCAATTCGTTTCACCTGAAATGGAGCGACTTCATGAAAAAGATACTGGAAATTAAAAACACAAATTGTAAAGACGAGACAAAGGCTCTATCGGAGTATATTGACAGATTAGCGGATGATGGTAGGTAACAACCATTGGGAATGATCCATCCCTAGTAACATAGAAAAGTTACAGATTTTTTGGTTGCGCCCTATACTCGTATTTTATAAAAAAAAATAAGATTTTATTCCACCCGTTGCCAGCCCTGCTAAGGCTGATCAGCCATATTTCTAAGTTTGTCAAATAATAATAGAAAAACTGACATTGACAGCGACAGTTAATGTCATACTTGTCACTGACACTGACAGCTCACATTATAGTTGCCAAACATTTTGACAAATATGACATAAAATGTCACTGACAATGTATGTAAACACTTTATTGCACATAAAAACAATATAACAAAAGTTGAGTAACAAGGTATGTGTACAAAGGCGAAATTATCCCTGTAAGGGATTTCTTCCAGTTAACTTTTGAGCAAATGAAAGAAGTAAACATCAATGTGGAGCTAGGCAATGTAAATATGTTTTATAATTTTTGTCGAACATGGAAATATACTGATCGGCCGTGGCAAGGCTGGCAAGAGGTAGAATGAAATGTTTTTATTTTTATAACATTCATGGCGCGTCCGAAAATTCTGTAATTTTTTTATGGTACTTATACTGAAGATGGTTATTCCTATAATTAGAAAAAAATTCAGACACTTGAAAATTTCATCCATTGCCAATTGAGTCCCTATTTTCCTTAAAATTGTTTATTTTTCTTTTTGTCTTTTTAAAACTATTTCAGTTTTGAATTAATAGCTGCTCTTTTCCTACAAATAGGTCTCCTGCAAAGGGTCTCCCATATAGTATTTCTGTTGACAATAATATGTATTTGTTATTTGTTACCTATCTATAGTAAAACAATATGACGACGCGTTTGGCTCGGTTGGTAGACACCTGCCTACTGAGTCGGCGGTCCCGGGTTAGAATCCCGGCCGGGGCAAATATTTGTGCAAAATATTTGTTCTTGGGTCATGGATGTTATCTATATATGTATTTATATATTATGTATATCGTCGATTTGTGTATGATTGTCCCTGAATATTTATTTATTTATTTATTATTTATTTAATAGGGGTCATCCACATATTACGTCACGCAAAATGTCGACTTTTTGAACCCCCCCCCCCTATGTCACGCTTTTTTGATATACCTTTAACATGTACTGTCACGTTTGGTATATGACCCCCCCCCCTCCCCCTTAACGTGTGACGTAATTTATGGATGACCCCATAGCTGTAATTAACGGATTTAAAATACTGCTCATACTGAAATATTATGGGGCTGCAATTTAGTCGGCGACCTAATATTTTTAAAAGTTATGCATTTCTATTTTTTAATGCTCCGTCAGTCTAGCGCATATTTTGAGCGTGGCCCGATGAGAGCGGCGCGCGCCGCGCCGGCGTCACGTTCGCGGCCTGCCGGCGCCGCGCTCACAACCCGCGCGGGTACCTCATACCTGCGTTGTGTCTGCCTGCGCAGGCCCGCTCACAAAATGCGCCAGTCTGAAGGAGCCTTTAAGCTACCCTAATTCAGTTACTTAACTGCGCGCATTTTGTAACGATATTTAATTTTTATTTTAGATGACAAACTTCCATTCCAAATCAAACTCCTGTGCCAATTGGTGCCTCCAAAGGGTCGTTTAAACAGACGCCAAAAATTTTCAATAGCAGAATGCACAGAGAGCTTTATTGTTGACGTTAAGGTAAAATACCAATAAAATTCATTTACTTACATTAGAATCTCTTTAATTAATTATTCATTCATGGAGGATATTACGCATTTCAACCGTATTAAAAATTAATAATTATTTTTTTAGACACCTGGCGATATTCAACAGAAAATTGACGCACTTTCTTCGGACGCATCAGGAAGGAAGGCTGATAAGACTGTACAACCTTACCTAATCCACTGCTCCACCGAGGAAACGGGGGGAACCTTTTATCTAATTATAGATAAAGTAAGGTACGTTTTCCAAAGTGCTTATAAGGCCTTTGACACACTATTCAAGTGTTATCACGCACTTCACGTGTCCTATCCAAAATCAGGCTACCATCTGTATGTACTGATTCAGAAATGTGTTTATAATATAAATACAAAATACGACGTGATTCCACCTTACATTGTAGACTTGGTTTCCAATGCCAAATGTTAGGTAATATTTAAGAATATACTTAATCTGATCTGTTTCCTCTAATTTAGTTAATTAAGATGCAATGTTCAATATGTAAAAGTGAATACCATGATTTCAAAACTTATTTTGTTCATCTGGATTATTATCACAACATTTCTGATTATTTTAAATGTCCTTTTGAAAACTGTGAGCGAGTTTATCATACAAAATCTGCATTAAAAAAACATCTACGTATCATAGTGTTCAGGACGACCAAAATAATGTTTGTATTACGGAAATTCAAGACATAAAATGCAATTCAGTAACGAATATTAACCCCATGACTAATACTGATGAACCTACTGTTTCTGAATGATGAAGATTTAGAAAAAAATTGGACTATTGGGTGGCTTTCTACATAATTTCAATGTTTAAACTTACCTTTAAACCATTTCACACCAGACGAACCACGACCACGAATACCGACCAGATACAAATAATATTAACAATATCGATTTACAGATATCGACCGAAGATTTATACAACACGCGTCCACCAATGCCGAATGTAGGCGACTTAGTGAAAGACGTGAATGATCCAACTTGGCTTCATTACTTATGCCTGTTAGAAATAACAGACATTCTAACATCTCAGGTTTTTACTCGGGAACTCCTTGTGTATCTGACCAATGTGATAGAAAATTATCTTGAAAATCTACAGAGTAAATTCCACTGTTCTTTGAAACCAAAACACCATTTTCTTCTTCATTACCCGAGAGTAATTGAACAAATTGGGCCTCCCATACTAGTCAGCGCGCTTAAGTTTGAATCAAAGCATAAAGAGTTGAAGGCAATAGCTCAGTCAATATCTTGTAGAAAAAACTTACCTTTAACACTAGTGACAAGGCACCAGTTAAAAAGTAGTTATAGATTAATTGCACAAAACAGTTTTTCTGACAGTATTACGTGTGGTAAAGTAATTCACGTACAGTCGAGTTCACTTACATCTACACACTTTCGAGAACAAAAATATCTGAACACGACCCTATTTTCAGGAGCATAAAGTCGTGTTCAGATATTTTTGTTCTCGAAAGTGTGTAGATGTAAGTGAACTCGACTGTACGAGTACCACATTACCCAAGTGAGTTAAACGAAGCAGAGTACATATGTATCGAGTATTATGAAATTAATGGTGTAAAATACAATGATAAAAACGTTATTTTGTATAAGTACGACATTAACTGTCCATTATTTTATAAGATAGACCACATTTTTGTAAAGGAAACAGATCACACTATGGTTTCGTTTTTGTGTACAGCACTAGAAACAGTAGGTTACTCATCTCATTATATGGCATTTGCTGTGGAACTAACGACTAAATCAAGACTGGTTACTTTAGGAGATTGTGATTGTAAAACACCTACTTTAATCAGGAAGTTAATTCAATGTTTTTATGTGGATTTAAAGAGTTAAGAATCCCGCTTTTGTGTCTTGACATTATTATAGTACAAAAAAGAAACTGGACCCATGCTAGGCAGCCAAAATTGGCTATTCTCCTATAGGTAAATGTATTATTTCGTAGCATTCATAAAATTAAATTTGCCGTAACATACGTAACAAAAATCGTTTTGACATGTCATAAAGAGTAGCTGATTTGACTCCAAAGGAAAATAGCCAATTAAGTAATAATTATCCATGTTTCTTAAGTTTTATTATCTAGTGCAAAGGGTATATAGTCACCTGGGACCTATTGCATAACAACCTGTAACTAATAATATTAACAGAAGTTTCTTTCCAATCCCTTTTATTAGAAACTAATATTATATACCTAGTATCTTCCTACACGAAGGCCGCAAAAATATGTGACACGCCTACAAGTAAGAGTGTCAGATATTTTTGCGGCTTTCGTGTTTGTTCGAGGAAGATACTATTGCAGGTGAGTATACATATTCATCTGAACAGATTCATCAATCAAAAATGTACACATAAAACCTGCCATACTCATCTGAGCAAGCCTCTCAATAGTACATATTTTTGATTGATTCATTTTTTCAGAGGCATTATGTACCTTACCTTTCTATGTACATTGATTTATGAAGCCTTGGGAATGCTTTCATTTTCGAACTTGACTGTCTTGTTACTTCTACCTCTTCCTACATGTTGATCCTGATTAAATGTTAAATTTTATTACCAATTTTTAATGAGGACAAAATTTGAAGTCAGTCAATTTGTGAATTGTTAAAAATGTTGATAAATAAAGAATGTAGGTACTTCCATGGAAAAGTACATATGTATTTATACATCTGAACAGATTTATTAATTAAAAATGTACACCTAAAACTTGTCATACTAATCTGAGCAAACCTCTCAATAATAATTATTATTTATTTATTTACAAGAACGGTTAAAAACCAATTACTTACACTTTTAATTTTCGACGCTACATTTTTTTTAAACTATACATAATAGAGCATGTGATATATCATTTTAGAATGAATTAAGGATGAGGAATTTATTTTTCGAACACAAACAATGCACTTTCTAACAAAAAAAATGATATGACACGGATGATCATGCATAGAAATCACCCTGACCCACGCTCAATATTATTTTTTATCTCCTATGTATCAACAAATTTATAAAAGAAACTATATATTTTTGAAAACTATATAAGTGTAGATTTATGGCCGTATTTTTTGTTTTGAGATTTCTGTTATAAATAAAATAAAAAATTATATTAAAACACAAATTAAGTTTTTTAGTCTTCTACGTTTTTATTCTTTTTTTGTTAGAAAGTGCATTGTTTATGTTCGAAAAATAGATTTCTCATCCTTAATTTATCCGAAAATGATATATTACATGCCCTATTATGTATAGTTTTAAAGAAATATAGCGTCGAACTTCACCAAAAAGGGGTGGGGGGGCTCTCGCCGGTACCTTTTGATGTTGACTGAAATATTTTTGATTGCACTTTTATGTATAATACGTACCTTTCCATGTACGTTAATTGTTGAAGCCTTGGGAATTGTTATATATTTTTGAACTTGACTGCTTTTTAATTCTACCTCTTCAGCTTATTGTAATACGAGTGTATAAGAGATTAGGGATGATGACCCTGAAAATTTTGAGAAATAATAAAAATATTATCAAAATTTGAAACGTTTTATTTTTTATATTTAGTAAGTACCTAGTCTTTGTATTCTATTGCAACCAAAGTAGCCAAATATATCGGTATGGATATTTATTTGTATGGGAGAAAGGGTGTGTTTACGATATATTTGGTCACTTAGACTGCTACTATTAACTATACGATATTATCGAGTGAAGCATAGAATTATTAACTAAATAAACAGATGTTTGTTTTAAGGCGACACATGTATGTTTTGTAGATATAAGTACCTACTAATATGTTTTGAAGCAAGCCTAGCAAGTTTTCTTAGGCATAGTATTGTAGGGTAAGCCTGTTGCTACTAAATATAACTTTCGTTTACAGGTCATTTTTTCAGCTTCGAATATTAAGGGTGGAATCACATCTGTCAGAATCGAATCGCATTTTGGCTCTTGAAAATGGCCGTTTAGTATGAGACGCGTTAGCATGCGTACGATGTCTCATACTATACGGCCATTTTACATAGCCGGATTGCGATTTGATGTGCTGCCAGATGTGATTCCACCCGAGGATACATATTATTAGGTCAAGCCTTCATATACTCAGCTGAAGGCATGTTTGCCTTGAGGCAAGACTTGTATGTTTTGCACTGAGACCACGTATTATGGTGGAGCTTTAGGGTGCAGCCCTAACATTCTCAACTGAAGACCAACAGGTCTTCAGTTGAGAATGTTAGGGCTTCATCCAATAATATGTAGTCTCAATTCAAAACATACAAGTCTTGCCTCAATGCAAATATGTCTTCAGATGAGAATATGAAGGCTTCACCTAATAATATGTATTCTCAGTTCAAAACCTACAAGTCTTGCTTTAAGGCAAACAGGTCTTCAGCTGAGAATATTAAGGCTTCAACCAATAACATATATTCTCAGTTCAAAACCTACAAGTCTTGCTTCAAGGCAAACAAGTCTTCAGCTGAGAAGGTTAGGGCTTCACCCAATAATATGTAGTCTCAATTCAAAACATACAAGTCTTGCTTCAAGGCAAACAAGTCTTCAGCTGAGAAGGTTAGGGCTTCACCCAATAATATGTAGTCTCAATTCAAAACATACAAGTCTTGCCACAAGGCAAACATGTATTCAGCTGAGAATATTAAGGCATCACCCAACAATATATATTCTCAGTTCAAAACCTACAAGTCTTGCTTCAAGGCAAACAAGTCTTCAGCTGAGAAGGTTAGGGCTTTACCCAATAATATGTAGTCTCAATTCAAAACATACAAGTCTTGCCACAAGGCAAACATGTATTCAGCTGAGAATGTTAGGGCTTCACCCAATAATATGTAGTCTCAATTCAAAACATACAAGTCTTGCCTCAATGCAAATATGTCTTCAGCTGAGAATATGAAGGCTTCACCTAATGATATGTATTCTCAGTTCAAAACCTACAAGTCTTGCTTTAAGGCAAACAGGTCTTCAGCTGAGAATATTAAGGCTTCAACCAACAATATATATTCTCAGTTCAAAACCTACAAGTCTTGCTTCAAGGCAAACAAGTCTTCAGCTGAGAAGGTTAGGGCTTCACCCAATAATATGTAGTCTCAATTCAAAACATACAAGTCTTGCTTCAAGGCAAACCTCTCTTCAGCTGAGAATATTAAGGATTCACTCAATAATATGTATTCTTTTTTTATATAATACAAATATCTTCCCTCAAGGCAAACATGTCTTCAGCTGAGAATATTAAGAATTCTTAATCCAAGACAATAATCGTCTCGCCTTATTTCAAGACATTATTTGTCTCGAAATAAGGGGTTGAAATCCAAGACATTATTTGTCTTGAAATAAGGGGTTGAAATCCAAGACATGAAATTCTTGTTTCAAAAACGATAGTCTTGCAATAAGACAATATAACTGAAACAATATTTTACTTGAATAAAGACAACATTGTTTCCACCCATATAGGAAACAAATCCTGTCTTGACGAAGAGGATTTGTCTTCAATGAAGATACTTTTTTTTTCCGTGTGGGAGCTCGCATTGTCGTGGTGTAAGATGACGCGGCGTCTCGGGTTCCCTTGGCGAAGTTCGGCCAGCACCTCCGGCAAACAAACTGTGATATACCAATCAGCGGTAACGGTTCTTTGTTCTTCTAGAGGAATTGTGGCAACATGCCCCTTTTTTGAGACGAACGAAGCCACCATCTTCTTCGACACGCTTCGAGAACGCACAACTTTCGTTGGTTTGACCTCGTCATCGAAGACCCATACTGCCGACTGGTGCTTTCTTTCAGGCTCATAAGAATAAATCCAGGATTCGTCACCCGAGACCATATTATAAACGGCTTTTGACTTTCCTCCATTGTAGCATTTCAGAATAGATCGGCACCAATCAACACGAGCCGCCTTTTGCTCTTCAGACAAATTATGGGGTACCCATCGGGAAATCAATTTTCTGACACCCAATTCACCATGCAAAATAGTGTGAATTGCAGTCATTCCAATGCCTATGGTTGCCCGAATCTGCTCGTATGTCACATGTCTATCTTCTTTTAGTAGTTTTTCCACAGCCGCGATGTTTTCAGGCGAAACCGCCGTTTTCGGCCGACCTGATGAAGGTACGGTGCCAAGAGAGGCACGACCCCGTCGAAACTCAGCATACCACCGATATATTGTCGTCTGACTAGGTGCTTCAATGTCGTATATAGTAACAAGCTCATTGCGACATTCATCTGGAGATAAGCCACGACGAAAGTTATGGTAAATAATTGCACGAAAATTTTCACGCGTCAGCTCCATTTTGTTCATCGAGTTGTCAATTTAAAAATGGAATTAAAAAAATATATCGTTCTTTTTTTAAATTGTAAAAACGGCATCGTGATTGTAAGTCGCCAGTATGCATGTGACAAAAAAGGATTTAATGTAACTCAGTTTAAAGTACTCTATTCCCGATCATTTCGGTGTGCCCCTCGTACTAACCGGTAGACCTAAGAAATTTATTATGCAGAAGCGACATGAATTTTAACATTCTTGTAGGTATACAATATATAAAAAACATATATACATAAGTCAATATTTTACTGTTTGATGTAAGTAGTACCTACGATATTACGTCGGATTAATAATAATCACCAAATAAAAAAAATCAAAAACCGATTTCAACCGATTTTTGTTGATATTTCATAAACTGCTTGACCGATTTTGATAAAATTTACATGGGACCACCTCGGAAGTATACCCTATCAAATACGAAAAGAATTTTGTAAATCGGTCATATCTGTAAATTGATAACTCTATGTGAGAGATGAGGGATTCACGACAATTACCGAGGTTGGCCGAAGTGTTAACTGATTTTAATCGTACTGTACTCAGCTTAGTCCCCCTCATGTCCCAACTCTCCATGTGACGTTTCGGTTAAAAATAATTAGCGAGTACTTACGGCGGCGGCGAAGGGCGTGGCCAAGGGACTGAAGCTGCCGCTACCGCTGTGCCGTCGCGTGCGCAGGTTGTTGTTCGAGAACATGCTGAAGAACGACGTGTTCCTGCAAACACCAGGGATTTATCACCAACGTGCCTTCAAATAGATAATAATAAATCTATATCAAACAACCTCACACCAATCAACCTACTCCGAAATTAAGCTCAAGAAGGTTTGTGTTATGGGTAGTAAGCGACGCAGACGACCCAGATGACCCAGGCACAAATATTCGAGTTCATCACACAAATATTTGCCCTAGCCGGGATTCGAACCCAGGACCGCCGGCTCAGTAGGCAACTGCTTCACCACTGCGCCAACCGCGGCGCCTTCAAGAATCTACAATACACTTCTTGATAAAACACTGACAGTGCTGCACTGTTTGTTCGGTTCCGTATTCATTTTTAGGGTTCCGTAGCCAAATGGCAAAAAACGGAACCCTTATAGATTCGTCATGTCTGTCTGTCCGTCTGTCTGTCCGTCTGTATGTCACAGCCATTTTTTTCCGAAACTATAAGAGCTATACTGTTGAAACTTGATGGTAGGTAGATGTATTCTGTGAACCGCATTAAGATTTTGATGCAAAAATAAAAAATTAATAATAAATACTGGGGGCTCCCCATACTTAGAACTGAAACTCAAATTTTTTTTTTCATCAAACACATAAGGTCTTCAAAAATGATATCGAGGTTTCTAAATTTTTTTTTTTCTAAACCGTATAGTTTGCGTGACAGACGCTTCCAAAGTGGAAAAAAGTTGGTCCCCCCCCCCTCTAACTTCTAAAATAAGAAAATGAAAAATCTAAAAAAAACATATGATGTACATTACTATAAAAACTACCAACGAAAATTGTTTTGAACGAGATCTAGTAAGTAGTTTTCTTAATACCTAACTTTGCACCTAATTTATATGGGGCGCTATACATACCAGGTGCAAACTTAACTTAACCACTTAGGGATGGAAAGTGTTTGTACGGAACCCTCGGTGCGCGAGTCCGACTCGCACTTGGCCGGTTTTTTAAGAATGGTCTCTGACGGTAGATTAGCGCTGCGTTTTTCGCAGCATTATGCTGAGTCAGCGCCTGATTAATACCACAAAACAGGATTCTCGATATACCTATCGCTTATTACAAAAACACATGTTCTCAGTTACATTTATTTTCTTACGTGTTTCGTTTCGTTTTTTTTTAGCCTTTCAAGTCAATTTCGTCTTTTTGTTGAACAAGTGCAGTATACTGCGTTGCTTGCTTTGGCTGAGTGCCAATAGTTTAAAATTGCACTTGTTAATTAGAATTAGCCGTGTTGGTAGTAAATATTATGATCTGCCGTGTGCGATATTATGCTTATAGCGAGCAATCAAGAAGTCATTAATAACAAGAATGCCAACCTGACGCGTACTATAGAAAAATCATTCAAAAATACTGGCAATGAATACTTATAAATAAAGTCACTTTTTATTTATTTATTTTAATGCTCTTTTACGTAGAAAACTTTTTTTTTTCGTGTGTTTCAGACGTATGAAACGGAATAACTCACGTCGAACACAACTGCTCGATTAGCCGCCACTGCGACTGATCGGCGCTCTTGAGGATGAATCGCAAACCGATTCGGAACATTTAGAGCGATATTCGACTTACACGACGTGACGAAATCCGTTCCATACCATTTTAATATATTTTAATGCTGATAACGTTATCCTACTTTGTTGTGGTGGTAGGCCTGGCGCAGCATAAATCTCGGCACCAAATGTGGACGGAACTGCGGATGAGTACCTAGCTAAGAAAACTGGTATTTTGACATGTCGGTGCGTAAATGTAATCTTACTAAGCTCTAATGAGGTGTGGGAATCAGAGTGTTACCGCAGCGGACGCCCGACGGCGGAGGCGCCTTCTCTGCAGACCAGAAGTCGCGTTCCAGTACATTTGGGTGGTACTGGCACTACCATAGCGGTATTTCTGCCTCATACATGTCGTTGGCATCTCCTATTTATTTAGAATTTAGACGCTTTCTCTGGCTGGTATGGTAGTAAGAATTTTAAGACATGTCCAAGCACCATATGAAATATGTATATGGGACAGTGATTTCGCTAACGCAGCGCATTCTACAACAAACCACACTAAATGGAACACGTCAATATGAATTTGTTTTTTTTTTAGCAAACGATCAAACGGATAGCCTTATGGAAAGCGATTACCGTCGCCCATAGACACGTCGGCAACACCAGAGGAGACACAATTGCGTTGCCGACCTTTTAGGTTGGAGTACGCTCTTTTCCTGAAGGTTTGAAGGTCGTATCGGTCCGGAAATACCGCAAGCAATTCATTCCACAATACAGTCGTGCGAGGCAGGACATTTCTAGAAAAATGCACAGTTGTGGACTGCCAACTATCTAAGTGGTGAGGATATATCTCAGTGATGTATGGACTACAGACGTACGGAAAAATATAAATCTTAGGTACGTTTTGTCAGCGCTCCTATTTTCTGTGATGACATAAATATTGCCAGCAAAGAAGCCTGGTCTCAAAGGTATCTCTATTTTAAGAAAACATTTACTCCCCCATAGAACACCAAATACAGAGAACATAATTAATTATGTATGGGTGACATCAGAAGTCATAACCAAACCAGATGATAATTAGAGTGGGCTGTGCACAAACACTGCACTAATTTACGTCATTGGTAGTTAAAACTGTTATCAGTAATATCCCAGGACATGTATTGTCATGTAATACATGTCCTCCCACAAAAACCAAAAGTTTACCGACTATACTTCTCATGTGGGATATGTCTACACGTTTACATTGGCGAAACACCTCTGGCTATCAAAAGCAGCAAGAAGAGAAATCCATATAAAGATAAAAAAACCGGCCAAGTGCGAGTCGGAGCCGAGCACCGAGGGTTCCGTACAAACACTTCCCATCTTAACTGGCCGGGTTAAGTTAAGTTTGCACCTGGTATGTTTGGCGCCGCATACAAATGAGGTGCCAAGCTAACGCAACCGATCACGTTTGTTGTATGGGAGCCCCACTTAAATATTTATTTTATTCTGTTTTAAGTATTTGTTATAATAGCAGCAACAGAAATACATCATCTGCGAAAATTTCAACTGTCTAGCTATCACGGGTCATGAGATACAGCCTGGTGACAGATTGACAGACAGACAGACAGACGGACACCCGAGTCTTAGTAATAGAGTCCCGTTTTTTACCCTTTGGGTACGAAACCCTAAAAAGCATATTTAAATATTGTTAAAATTGCCTATTGTTTTTATTTATTATTATTTTATTGTATTTTATTTTGTTGATTAAACACAACACATCAGCCATTTCCACGAGTTATGCTTAATGCTGCTATATTTTTCTTTGTAACTCAATCCAACATCAATAATAAGTGATTACACAAGCAGATGAAGCATTGTCATCAAAACAGTCAAATTTATTATTAATGCAATGTGCAATCTAGGTCAACTATGTAGGCTAACACATAGGGAGACAGGAAATGATTGCTTCAGAAATAATTTAACATAGCCTTTAAAAATTTAAGATGTGAATGTACTTGATTCTTTATATAATTTATCACAGCTTTCTACAGTGAGGAAACATCAGATAGTACAGCAAATATTAGATATCAATATCTTGTGTTGGCAAGGAGGCAGCACTTAGAGACAGCATTTAAATACCTTTGTAATCTGTAGGTATGGCAGATAACTTCAATTGTTTCTTTACCAGTATGTTTTCATATACATATAATGATAAAACAACAAACGATCATATGGAATGTAAAAGAACAATTACAGTTAATAGGTAATAATCATACCCTACCCGCATGCTGCATACAGCCCTGATTTGGCTTATTACAGCTGTGTAAGAGCAGTGTAGGCGCAGTGTAGTAACTGTAATTACTTATTACCTTCTGGAAGTTATCGATTATACGCGCCAGATTGAGCGGAATGTTTTAATGCTGTATGGCACTTAACTAATATGTGTAACGTCATTTTAAAGAAAATTTTGAAATTTTGCGATAACTCAAAAACGGCTCGACCGATTTTATTCAATATAGTCTTCATTGAAAGTACTTATAAGGCCTCATTTTCATGAATTTTCCATAATTTTTTGACTCGTGGTTGAAAAGAAAAGGGATGCTATTGTTTGGGTTTCCGGAGCGAATATTTACAAAACTACTGACTTTATCAAAAAATAATGTTTGGAGACCCCTATTATTTTTAAAAGACCTATTCAGCGGCAACCTACACACATCTGTTAGAACGAAAAAAAAAATTACCCCCACTTTAGGTGTACGAGAGGTACCCGAAAAAGTTGTTTTGGACGGATGGACAGCATAGCGAAGCTATAAAGGTCCCTAGTTGACAACGGAACCTTAAAACTCCAGGGTATGGTAATAATGTAGTAGAATACTCATAGAGCACCAAATCGAAAATCTAATGTGGGTCTACCGGAGCCTATCCTCAGTTGAATGTGGGAGGTATTAGCCTCATGCATCGATAGAAGAATCGCTGTTCCTCACTCAAATAATAATACTGACATTGTCATCCAGCTAAGTAACATGACCAGCCTTGCAGGCACCTTGCCCAATGGCAGCGACCGAGTAGATATTTGTACATATAGTTTAGGTTCCAATAGGTTGTTAGGTTTGCGAAGGCAAAATTTTGCTAATTAAATTGACACTCAATTATCATCATCATCATCATTTCAGCCATAGGACGTCCACTGCTGGACACAGGCCTCCTCAATTGACCTCCACATGGGCCGGATAGAAGCGACCCGCATCCAGCGAGTCCCCGCAACCCTGACCAGGTCGTCCGACCACCTTGCGGGTGGCCGTCCTACGCTGCGCTTGCCGGTACGTGGTCTCCACTCGAGAACCTTTCTGCCCCAACGGCCATCGGTTCTTCGAGCTATGTGCCCTGCCCATTGCCACTTCAGAACTCAATTATAATTTAACATAAGATTGGAACAATCTGCACGGATCTGTGCCATACATAAGCATACTCATAAGTTTAGTAAAGTTTATAGATATTTTATTTGTATAACTTGTGTTTTCTTTTTAATAAAAAAAATATCTGGATGGTAATTTCTGGATGTCTCCTGAGAGATCAGGGTGTAGCCTGTATTTTGACAACATCATCATCATCATCATCAGCCTGTTTCAGTCCACTTTGAACAAATTCACTTTTGACAACCTTTATGTGTTATTCACTTGTTACTTAAAGAACCCCATATCGTTGCTTAATTAGTAAGCTTGATAGCAAAATATATCGCATATTTAATACAGATAATGATATCTTTCTACATCATTCACAGAAAATCCTTTATAGTAATTTAAATTATCTTGTGGTACAAGATACTGTACTTCATAATTTCTATACCGTGTTTCATCATACTGTACTTGTGATATGTGTGTGTTCGAAATGTAATTAAATTATCTTCAAGTTATTTTATAATGTCCCATTTCTTTAATGTTTCCATGGTCATGCTAGGCAGGGTGATTTTTCATGGGAATCGGGAAGCTTGGCACTAATGATGTTGATTAGATTAAAAATTAATGCTCTGTAAAATTATATTGGTTGCTTCTGTGGATAAAAGTTGTCCTCTTAATATTGGCCTAGGGCATAAACATACATGCATTGAACTTTGTTTGAGCCCTAGAGCTGACATTTAAATGAATTCTTACCCTTGGATCTGACTCAATATGTAAATATTATAGAAAAAATATATACAAGATGATCGAAAACAAATGACACAATTCTATATTTAAGGAATTCAAGTGACTCAAGTTTTTGTGAAACACTTGGCAATGTCAACCGTTAAGACTCACCCCTTTTACAAAACCTAGGCAATTATAATATATGATATCAAAGTACTGTTATCATAGTAACTTATTTATTATCCCTTTATGTCACCCAACCCACAACAATTTAATTGATGTGTTACATAAAATAATTCCAGATTTAAACTATGTTCTTCTGTTGGCACATAGGTTTTGCAGGTCAATTTACTTTGATATAGTAACTTTTGATTGTAGTGTGGTTCAAGTCAAAGCTTTGTTGATATGTAACATGTCTTATAGGTATACTGAATTGTTATCTTATCACTTTCATTAAACCACTTTCTCAAAGGTTAGGTTAGTGTTATTGCCAAGCAAAAACTAACTGATAGCATGTGAATGAATGCAGGTTGACTGACACCTTGTGAACCACATCTTCAGGGGAAAATTATGTACTCTACAATATACAGTTCTTATAATAAGCAGATGATTAATAAACCTTAGGTGGGGTGACACTATAACACTTGTTTATCTTATAATGAAACATGAGTACTGAGTATAAGTGCCATAGCACTGAATCTAGCCAACTTATCTACAAAATACAGTGTGATACACTGATTATAACATATAATGAAGCAATACACTCACCTCTAATTAAAAAATGCCCCAGCTCAACTGGCAGCCCACTCAGTACAGTCCTCATGCATGTTGTCATTGCAATATGATACTGAAAACTGATGACTGGCTGCTAAATGATCAAAACAACATTTAGATGCAGTCACCGCCGCTCGGGACGTCGGCGGCGCGTACACACGGCGCTCGATACGGCGCGGCACCCACGGGCGACCTCAGCAGCTGTCAAAAATAGGCAGCAGTGGGCCACATCGCAGGCTATAGAAGGCGTGCAGGCTTTACCTGGGCGCAGTCGTCGTTGTGGGCGATGTCACCGTCGTCGACGCCACTTCATTGATCAACGGTGCGCTGCTGCACCGTTTCAGTATATTAGGCGCATCCACATCCATTATCTTAAAGCCACCATTTATTCACTGACGTATTATGTAGTTGTATGCATCGGGACCGCCGATAGCACTAGTTTATGTAACACTGCAAGTGCACTTATAATTCATCTAATAGGCCACTCTAACTACCATTGCGTCTATAAACATATAAATTTTAATAATCAAATTACGATAACACAAAATAAAACTAAATACGCTACTTGAGAAGCTAAAAAGTGGCTTGAAGCTGACCTGTCAATTCGCCGCAAATGAGAAGCGTTCAAATGTTTTTGTTGTCGGTATATTCAAAAATTCAAGGAAATTAAGAAAAGGCTACCAAATAATCCTTTAGGGTTTCGAATGCCCAAAGAATATAGATGTATGATACTTCGTGTGAATATAAGATGATGGTTAAATCGGGATTTATTCAAGAGTTTACATTTTAAGCAAGTTTTATATTACACATGGAAATCGGTTTTATTTCTGAACGCAACTGAAATTGAAATGTCAAATTTGCGTTTCGTTATACCGTTCATTTGTTTTACATACACTGCGTACACATTCAAAGTACAATATGAATTAATAGTCAATATAAAACATGATCAGTAGCCAAAAAATATATTGAAAAACGATATTTAAGCTGATATGTAAAAGTAATATATCCCTATACTGTACATATCCGTGGAATTTGACATTACAAAACATTATGTGAAACCGAAACGCTGACTGGAACTGAACGAGTGGAGTATGGAGTGTGAACAAAATATTTTGATAAAAATTAGTTACTTTTTATTTTTCGTTGATTCATGAACATAGCAGAAGAGCTCCGGATAAACAGAATAACAAATACTAAACCCAATGTATATAAGAAGAAAGTAAGGGAGTAAAATTATGAATTATCACAATCGAGATAATGTTATTGTCAATGAAACCATACGGTAACTTTTAACTGTTATAATTTCAGCACGGCAGTTAAATACTGCTTGGCGATCGTCTTAGGGGCAACATTGTATGCCGAAGTGATTGTGTACTACATGCAAGCACTGCACTGGCAGGACTTGCAATGCCAAGTAGGGGACTCCAGCTGTACTAAGATACTGTTGATCGCAGATCCTCAGATACAGGGAGAGGAAGCCGTGCCGCCGCCTTTAAGCTACCTTTTTAATTGGGATAGTGATCGGTAAGTTGTTGATTATAAAATTTAGCTGAATATTTATTTACTACATTATATATAGAGGATGTTCCCTTATCTTTCTGAATTTTAATTGTTTTTACTCAATCAGTTATTCATCTATCTATGGTGATGTTGTGTGGGGATGCCTGTCTAGAGACAGGCAGTCTGTCAATCGCCTGGTTGCGTTCATTCAGCCTTGATCCCTTTTGGAGCCAGCAGTTACTATTCCGGTGGTGCTCCCATACTGCCTTCATCCTTAAATCTTGTTCTGCAGAAAGAAAGGACATTTTTAAGATTAATGTCCATCAGCTCCTACCTTCTCTCTCTTTTTGTTCCTCAATCTTTATTGTATGCGAAAATTTATTTGAATTTTATGAGAAGTAAGTATAAAATCAACAATATGCTAATCCCTTTGGCCAAGAAATGAGCTGGGTTTTTGGTCTGATGAACATATGGCTATTATTTTAATTGATATATTATCGTATAGATCTCTTGATATTTTCGATGTATAATTATTACTGTCCAGTTAAATACAGGTTAGCTTTAAAAATACCACTGCAATACTCTGCCCAATTTTTTATATGTGTACCTAATTTGTTATGTGACTGTGCCTTGTATAACTGTGATATATATATATTTTAAGGTTTTGTATTTTACGGCAACAACCGTTTCAATAGTGTATGGTTTCAATGATGTTTAATGAGGTGGTGTGAATATTCATGGAGAAACAGTGAAAAAACAAAGTTACGTCCTTTGTTTACATAGTTAGCAAGTTCTATTGACGGCGACTTTAAAGCTACAACCTTATAGTTCTGGTGTTGTATTATTATGGTGCCAAAAACAGGGCTGGAAAGGCTTATTATAGTAGACCCTAGGCAATATTAGTCTTGTGAATTATGAATAATGAACAACCATACCCTTAGGTAAATATGTTTCTAGATTGGCTATGTGGCCCCTTGAAAGCATTGGGGCCCTAGATAATGACCTACAAAGCCTTATGAATAATGTGGCCCTGGCCCTTCTACTAATTTATTTACTATTATTTCAGGTACCTACGACTAACATTTTTAAGAGTTGTTCGTCACTTCCAGCCGGAAGTCCTTGTATACCTCGGAGACTTGATGGACGAAGGATCCATAGCTACAGCAGAGCAGTTTCACAACTATATCAAAAGACTGACTAATATCTTTGACAACATACCTTATCCTGTTCACGTAAGAATGACCCCTTTTATCCCCCATTTTAATTTGGCAAACAATGTACCAAACATCCTGTATACCTATTGAAAATATTATAGAAGAAATAATTCTACATTATGGAAGCTTTTCGAAACTTGTTGTTGGTAAATAATTTTTCATGTTTTCTGTTGAACACAACAAGAATGAGATTAAGAAAATGTTTCAACAATGATTTCGGTAAAATACTGGTTAATTTTAATTACTATAGTTGAGATTTTCTAAGACGTCCAAATGGTTAAATAAAGTGCTTATCTTCTAAACACCATGACCCCAGAAAGCCATTGTCTTATATGTGTAGAGAAGCTTACTTTAGGAGAAATGGAAGCAAGTAACAAAAAACGCAAACAAATTTGCATCATCTTTTCTAAGTCACAGGGTTGAAATTGGAATAGCATAGCTCAAATATTCCATTGAGTTGGGTGATTCCAATTTCAACCTTGTGACTTAGAAAAGACGTTTTTGTTACTTGTTCCATTTGTTCCAAAGTGAGTCATAATATGTTTACAAAATTAAGCTGTCAAGAGTCTCAAGTGGAATTCGGACAGCTTAAAGAATTCAACTATATCATATCTAAATTCTAAATAATTAAATATTCTGTAACTTCTAGGCACTTTATTGTCATGTATGCTTATTCCGTGCATAAAGAAACGTTAATCCAATTACCTTTCCAGCAAATTTGGATACCAGGAGACAATGACATCGGAGGAGAGAATGAACCAATAAAATGGGACAAAGTGAAGCTGTTCCAACACGTGTTCGACCAGCCGCCCGTGGTGGCCGTGAAGAATATATCCTTCTACAAAATCAACGCGATCACGCACACCTTTCCTAAGATGGCGGAAAATGTGACTGATAGCAGCTTTAAAATTGCTGTATCACACTATCCGCTGCTGATTCGACACGCTTTTAATTTGGAGGTAATTTTGATTTGGAAAGGGTTGGACGACATAGTGAGCGTTTGTGTTAACATTATTGATCTCATACTCCACTGCGGTGATATGGATATCCCGTACGTCGAAGCTCAGGTTATAGCCACGCGCTCACTCAGACTCCATAAATACACTAATGTTATTTTTTTTGGGTAATTTTAAAAATTACGCAACTCCTTAACTGGCTGGTAAAATTTAATGGTTCAGGCAGGGTTCGAACCTGCTTTCTCAACGGCTTTCCGGACTAACATGGGCGTCCTACCTATTAGACCACTGAACCTTATGCGCGAGCCATTGAATTTTTCAACCAGTTGCTTCTGCCTGCCTTAGGGTGGCATCGTAGCGCCATCTACCGCAAAGATTCAGACTTTATAATCGGCACCAATTTAATTGTTTTTTTTTGAGTGTAGCACATCGTTACTATCGATTCTCAACATAATTTGAGACGATGGTGCTGATCGTAAAGTCCATTGAATTTGAAACATTTTTTCATTTCATTTCACCATTAAATTTTTAAATTTTTCGCTTCATTGTAAACATTTGGTTTACGGCAGGACGTTGCTGGTTTAATTAAAAATAATTGGCTGGTAAAAGGTTGTTTTTATACTAATTTAGTTAGCCCGTCTATCATAACTAGGCTAGGCGACTTGTCGCGCGACATAGCATCGCCCGTCACTCTAACAGTACTGCATAGAAAGAGATAGGTAATATTTCTCGCGCGAGAAATTGACGCGTGTCACAGTTATGCTAGACGTGCATTATGTCTAGCATAACTGTGACCCGCGACTCTTCGACGCCGGACAAATACTACCTGTCACAATACAATACAAAAACACTTTATTGCACACCAACAAGAAAAATAATACATGAGAAATCTGTCACTTATCTTTCAAACAGCTATCTTTCTACCGTGCGAGCAAGCCGGGTGATGCTGAGCAAGATATGCTAGCCCTGCAGTATCCTACCAACTATGGTAAATAATAAAAATTACGCCAACGATATGCATCAACAATTTTTTTCCCCAGATTCAGAAACACATCCATCCCAACATATACTTCTGCGCGCACGACCACGAGTCCAAGTACACCAGGCAGTCGGCCCTCGAGCGGCGCGACCACCAGTTCTACGGGCGGGACGTGCTGGACGTCAGCCTCGGGGACGGGGACGTCCACGAGATATACGTGCCCACGTGCTCTTATAGAATGGGCACCAGTAAGATCGGATATGGGGCTGCTGTCTTAGGTGTGTAATAATAATAATAATAAATAATAAATATTAAGGGACAATCATACACAAATCGACCTAGTCCCAAACTAAGCAAAGCTTGTAGGTACTATGGGTACTAGACGACGATATACATAATATAAAAATACATATATAGATAACATCCATGACCCAAGAACAAATATTTTGCACAAATATTTGCCCCGACCGGGATTCGAATCCAGGACCGCCGAATCAGTAGGCAGGTGTCTACCAACCGAGCCAAACCAAACGCGTCGTACGACATTCATATTGAAACTGGCGCCCACAAACTTTTTAAGAAGTCAGCTCATTGATTCTGGTGACCGAAGAGCTGACAGCTTCCTCGCACAACGCATCAGCATTGCGATTCAACGAGGAAATGCTGCCAACGTCTTCGGGACCATGCCGCGGACGCACAGTTGTTTAGAGTTATTTTAGTTAGTTGTATTTAATATATTTTTGATTTTAGTTATTTCGTTTTATCTTTTAAGTTTAATTTAAATAAACTGGCGAACATAGGTAAGGTACATCATAATGCTGATTGTGCGATATTCGATCCACACCTTCAATCCAGTCCAGATGCAGAAAATTAACAATGGAGGTCTTACGACGCAACACCGTATCATCAGCTGGACAAATGCCTCCCCCAAAGTTTTCCACAAGGATCGGTCTTGCGCCGTTCAATTCTTCCAATTTCTGCCCAATTGCTGCTCAGACAGTCGCCAAACTTAAGTGGGCGGGGCACATTGCTCGTAGAACCGATGCGATGGCCGTTGGGACAGAAAGGTTCTTGGTGACCGCAGACCGAAAGACGCAGCGTGGGAAGGCCCCAACAAGGTGGACCGAAGACCTGGTTAGAATCGCAGGCAGAAATTGGAACCCCGTAAAATTTGTGTTGATTAAATTAGTTTTTACAACCAGCTTACCCTTGCGCATATACAATATGAAGGTATTATTAAGTATGATGGTTGCGTTTATCGCGTGGTAAATAAGTGACAAAGCATCTGTCAGTCACACTCGCATTTTGTCGAACCGTGACGGATGCTTTGTCATTTACTTATCGCTTGATAAAAGCAACCTTCATAGGCAGTTAGCAATAGAATCCCGTCTCATAGGTTAATAAACTATTTTTTTTTTTTTTGATTTTTTTTTTTATGAAAAATTGTTTATAGCTTTGATCGAACAATTTCCAGATTACAACAACACGCGTCTCCGCTACACGGTGTTCTGGTCGCCAGAGCGCTTCCCCTACCTCTTCGTGTACGCTGGGATCCTGGTACTGATGCTCCTCTATGCGGCCGCGTGCCTCGTCAAAACATGCTGCCAGTGGTGGTTCAACTGCTCGAGTAAAACGCTACCGTTCTATACTAAGCTTTAGCCGACACCGCCGAGTATCTACTACCTCTTCGTGTATGCTGGTATCCTGGTACAATCGTGCTCTATACAGCAGCGTGCCTCGTCAAAATATGCTGCCAGTGGTGGTTCAACTGCTCGAGTAAAACGCTACCGTTCTATACTAAGCTTTAGCGGACACCGCCGAGTATCTACTACCTCTTCGTGTATGCTGGTATCCTGGTACTGATCGTGCTCTACACAGCAGCGTGCCTCGTCAAAATATGCTGCCAGTGGTGGTTCAACTGCTCGAGTAAAACGCTACCGTTCTATACTAAGCTTTAGCGGACACCGCCGAGTATCTACTACCTCTTCGTGTATGCTGGGATCCTGGTACTGATCGTGCTCTACACAGCAGCGTGCCTCGTCAAAATATGCTGCCAGTGGTGGTTCAACTGCTCGAGTAAAACGCTACCGTTCTATACTAAGCTTTAGCGGACACCGCCGAGTATCTACTACCTCTTCGTGTATGCTGGTATCCTGGTACAATCGTGCTCTACACAGCAGCGTGCCTCGTCAAAATATGCTACCAGTGGTGGTTCAACTGCTCGAGTAAAACGCTACCGTTCTATACTAAACTTTAGCGGACACCGCCGAGTATCTACTACCTCTTCGTGTATGCTGGGATCCTGGTACTGATCGTGCTCTACACAGCAGCGTGCCTCGTCAAAATATGCTGCCAGTGGTGGTTCAACTGCTCGAGTAAAACGCTACCGTTCTATACTAAGCTTTAGCGGACACCGCCGAGTATCTACTACCTCTTCGTGTCTGCTGGGATCCTGGTACAATCGTGCTCTACACAGCAGCGTGCCTCGTCAAAATATGCTGCCAGTGCTACTTCAACTGCTCAAGTAAAACGCTTCTATACTAAGCTTTAGCCGAAACCACAGTAGTTCATTTCATATACCAAGGTCCGATTCTACTCAACGTCATTAGGCGCTAACAATGGAACAAAGGATAACAATAAAAAAATTAGCATTATTGTTTGGTAATAACGACATTAAACAAATGCCAAGACAATGATGTAGCTCGGAAGGCAGCCAATTTGAAGCTCCTGGGTAACCTGGGTTGGCCACGTCTGTCGCACGCTGGCTTACTCTTGGGAGTCTTGGGCCAGGCAGACCTCTGAGTGGAAGCCACATATCTCTACAGAAACGCGGCACTTCGTCGCCGATGGCTGCTATTTTTTATACTTCCGGAGCGAATATTTACAAAACTGCTGATTTTATCAAAAAGTAATGTTTGGAGACCCCTATTATTTTTAAAAGACCTATTCAACGACACTACACACTAGTGCTAGAACGAAAAAAATGCACCCCAACATTAGGTGTACGAGAGGTACCCGAAAAAAAAAACCTTTGTCGGCGCATACACATACTCATACCAAATTTCAGCTTTCTATTTCTAATGATCACGGAGCTAAGCCGCGGACGGACGGAAAGGCAGACATGGCGAAACTGTAAGGGTTCCTAGTTGTCTACGGAACCCTAAAATAAAAACCGTGATCATAAAGCAATTAGTCAACAAAAGATTACGGTTCTATTGTGTAGTCTGTGTGGAATCTGACCTTGCACCTCTAGCACAACTGTGACAGGCGACTCTTTCTCGCGCGAGATATACCTATCTCTTTCAGTACTGTATTGTGGGAGAGTGACAGGTGACTAAGTTGCGCGACAAGAGACGCGATGCATAGTTGTGCTAGACGGGTTTGTATATGATTTATGAAGTATTCTCTTCGTGGACGCTGGGCTCCTGGTATGCTGAATAAATATTTCAGTTTCTTACAATTTAAAACCTTACGTATACTTCTGAGTGACTAGGTATTATCCTTCATCTCAATTGAATTTTCTCCAAAAGTTTATCAAAATACAACTGTTTTGCATTACAACAAAACAGATATTGTGTGTGTGAAAAAACACAACAATAGTTGAAGAAAGCTATACCAGTTTCCACTATTTAAGTTATGAAATATGCCTCTTACCTCTGTAAATTTGCTTGGGTTACCTTCGATTTATCCGTACATGCCAGCAGAAGCGCGCTTGCGGGAAGTAAACGCCTCAGAAAGCGCGCCCTAGGTAGAGACTTGTCTATACCTGTCATAGTCTTCAACTCTTCAGGAGTCACCACTCACCAGCAAGTACTTTGCTGTATTGTTGTGTTTTTTCACACACACGATATCTGTTTTGTTGTAATGCAAAACAGTTATATTGTATGTGCTCCAAAATACAACAATAGTTGAAGATCTGTTTGTCATCTGCTGGTTAGTTTAAAATGGGAACAATTATGTATGCAATATCTTTGAGAGTGTGATGTTCTGCATCTCGGCCAGCTCCAGTAGCTGTGTTGCTAGTTCTAACGGGGCAAAGGACCTCGTCCCCCCTTCGTTTCTTATATATGCCACCAAGGTTCGGTTGTCCGATTGGACTAATATGTGGGCATTTTGTAAATTGTGCAACTGTTTTTTTATAGCACCGTAAACTGCAAACAGTTCTTTGATGTTCGAGTGCCAGGTTCTTTGACGGCCCGTCCACTGACCCGTCAGGTATCTCTCGTTGAGGTGAGCACCCCAGCCTGTATCGGCGGCGTCGGTCGTCAGGAAATGTGTCACTTCCTTTTTGAATATGCTCACTGAACTTTTGTATATGGCTTTCTGCCACCAGCGTACTTTCCCGTTGTACTAGTTGAGGGAGGTTTTTCCGTATTCTTTGAGTGCGGAAGGTGAACCTTCTTAGAAACCTCTGTGTTTGGCGGCAGTGAAGTCGTCCCAGTGGTGTACATATGTTTGCGAAGTTGCGGAGACCAGTATGCTCTGTACTTATTTTAGTGTGGCCTGTCATTTCTCTAGAATGCTGTTTATAGCTTTTGTGGTTTTCTTGACTTTGTCCTCCGGAAGAGCCAATGTTCCCTCCTAGGTGTTCCAAACTAGTCCGAAGTATTCGAGTTTTTGACTTGGTGTTGTAATCGATTTTGTGTAATTTACATGCCAACCTAGGTTTTCCAAGGTCTGTAGCGCTAGTGTCATTTGATTCGTCGCTAACATCTTTCTGTCTTGGTTTGCCAGGAGGAAGTCGTCCAAGTAGACTAAGACTCCTACGCCCTTTTTCCGTAGGATTTCGGCAATCCAGTTGGACAACATTGCGAACGTTCTGGGGGCAGAAGAGAGGCCAAAAGGTAGCGCTGTTAGCTGTAATATTTGTTTGTTGTAAAAGATTCTCAGGAAGCGGCGATGAGATGGGGCAATTGGCAGGTGGAAGTAGGCCTGTTGTAGATCTATCATCCCTATCCACTTGTTTTTCTGAAGAAATGTAGTTACATCTTGTTGTGATATCAGGTGGAAGTGTCTTGTCGAAATGAACTGGTTGAGGCCCCTGAGATCGAATATGGGCCTCAGAGTTCCATCTGATTTTTTTCTCAAGAACATCTTTGATAAGAAACTTGCATTTTTCTCTAGAGGTTATTATTTTTGTCTTTTCTGGGATGTAGTTGTTTAATTTAATTTCAGTTAGCAAATTACATTATTAACGTCAACATAATAACTAACCTAGTTGTTTTGTATTTTTTTAATAATACTGGGGTTAGATTCAGGAGGGTTGGTTTTTGAGTGAAGGGAATTCGGCCTCTTGTTACTATCTCCATGATGTATGGGTGTGCTCCTAATTCCCTCCATGTGTTTGCGTTTTCTTTTAAGCAACCCCCTCTGAATGTTTGTCTCTTGTGTATATAATCATTTTTTCTTATTAGTGTTGTCAGCTCCGTTTTTCTTATCGGAGTTTTGAAAGTTATTTCTCTTTTGAATGCTCTGTGAAACCGATGATTTATTTTTCTGACCGGCTTTAGAATTCTTTTGACTGTATGTCTGAGATCTTTTTCCTTGTTTATAGTTTTCACCTTGATCTCGGTTGGTGGTCTTCTCCTTTATGTAGGTTGGTTTATTTAACCATGTCTAGAATCCACCCAGTGATTGGACTACAGGTTGTAGACGTTCTCGGTTGAACAAGTATTCTGCATTCGGAGGGATTTCCTGAAGTCTCTCTTAAAGTGTTATTATTAATCTCTCTCAAGATTCTGTCTCTCCTAATTTGTATACACTGCTCTTCTTCCGCAGATGATTTGTATTTTCTTTTCCGAGCACTTGTGAATTGGTGAGTCTGGTCCAAGAAGAGATATAATTTTGTCATACAATGATGATGGATTTAGTTCAGTTGTGTTTGTGGCAGCCCAGTCAATAAGGCTCTGTAAGCCTGTTTGAAGCAACTCCCGATGTTCTAATTCAGCATTAGTTAATGCCGCCCACAAGTTTTCAACTGAGGCGAGGTATTCCTTTGAAGATTTGAAGTGGAGGAGCTCCTCATTTACCTTTAGGCCCACGAACCCAGGGGTCGCCGCGAACTCCCGAAAAACTGTCCTGTATCGTAAACCCTTCCAAGCTGGTGTGTTGAATTGCTGCAATTTCGTGACTTTTTCTAGGCGTTCGGTTTTAGCTGGACAATATTTTTTTTTAATGCGGTCCCGGGTTCGAATCCCGGCCGGGGCAAATATTTGTTCTTGGGTCATGGATGTTATCTATATATGTATTTATATATTATGTATATCGTCGTCTAGTACCCATAGTACAAGCTTTGCTTAGTTTGGGACTAGGTCGATTTGTGTATGATTGTCCCTTAATATTTATTTATTTATTTATTTAATGTCGAAGTTCGTTTCTAGTTCGCCCAACAGCAAGGGTTTCGCCACTTCACCCGGCTTGGATAAATATTGAGCCGCGGTGACCCCTGTGTGTGGGGTCGTATTTGTGACGGAGGTACTTGGTTGGTTGGTTCTGGTCCCGGCATTTAATTGGTTATTTTGACTTAGGCAGATATGTAGTGCGGTAATTGCGTCAAGTAGTCCGATATGTAATTAACTTGTCTTGTTAGACTTTCAATTCGAGGGTCCGCATATTTGCAATGTCCCGTTTTGCGGCGTTTATTAGGTGGAAGCGATGCCGAGGACTCCTCCTCCGAGGAAGAAGAGAACTCGCCCTGACAGCTGTACTCATCACTAGGGTACTCTGGGAGCGACTGTTCTTCCACTGAAGCCACAGTCACATGCTCCCGCTGGTCAGATACATCGCTCTTACTTGGTTCTGGAGGTGGTGAGTCTGCCATCTTCTCTCGAACCACTTTTCCACTAATTTCGATGTCTTTTTAAAACTTTTAAACACTTAAAACAATTTTTCTTCTCAAGAGGAAAATTTTCACAACTTCGTTTCGTAGAAACGGATATTGGCTATGACAGGTATAGACAAGTCTCTACCTAGGACGCGCTTTCTGTGGCGTTTACTTCCCGCAAGCGCGCTTCTGCTGGCATGTACGGATAAATCGAAGGTAACCCAAGCAAATTTACAGAGGTAAGAGGCATATTTCATAACTTAAATAGTGGAAACTGGTATAGTTTTCTTCAACTATTGTTGTGTTTTGGAGCACATACAATATACAGCTTATTGTAGATATTTATGTATAACATAAAGTATTTAAGGAATTGTGCGGATTTGCAAAACTCCTTGTTTTGATAATTGTACCTGGTTTATAATCTTTGTATTCCAATTTGTTAACTAAGTACTGAAATTCAACACTATTGGATCGTGTGTGTTTGAGTATAAAGTTGTATCTGGTTATATTCTCGTAACACCCGTAGTCACACCAGCAGTCCTAATATTTCAAGTGTTTCTAAACAAAATAAGGTCGCATAGGCTATGTAAAATTTTTGGACGACCATGAAATTATATTTTTCTTTTCGATAGTCCTTCCTGTAAAGATCTACAAGCTTCCTCGTTCAGTTTTCTTTACCAGGCTTTTAATAGTCCAGGCTCAGTAATAGTGGCTGAAGGGATATTTGCCTTGGAAACTTAATTAAAGCCTGACCAGAAATATATGAGGATTGTCAAGAGGGCGCTATTTGTAAGATTTATATGGAAACAATTTTGCAACCAATCGCAGCCCACTATAATGACGTTATTTAAACACCTGTCAGTTCCATTATGTTAACCTCGTAATGTAATTTAATGGAATACACTCTTTTCCCGACTGTTTTTCGTGTAGTAATCACGTGTACACTTTATTTATAATCTTACGTTCACGACTGTGAATGGTTTTCGGCATTTTCTTTGGGTAATTTTAAATATTTTTCTTTTTAAGAATCTACCACCAATGACATTGACATTGTTGACAGACCATCATAAAATAATTGCCAGTGTAAGAAATTTGTTCCAGTGAAATTCCGCAATATGGCGTATCCTCATATATTTCTGGTCAGGCTTTACCTGCAGTAAATGAATGAACTGCAGTTCATAGATCTTTACACCAAGGGCTATTGCTTGCTAATAGTCTTCCAAAAAATGTACCACGCCTTTTGTTTTACTTTCGTTCGAAATACGAAAAAAGACAACTATCATCTATTCAATTGTTTCCTATGAATTTGTTTTGTATGATCGTTGGTGAGCCTTGAGTTTATGTGAGTTACTGAGAATAAGTCGAATATTCATTCCTCTATATAGGTACCTATTCTACAATTTTTGAAGTAGATGCATAATTTTCTACGATTGTTCTAGCTTTATTTTTAGCTTTGATAGTTTATACTTTATTGTGCGAATGTTAAGTTTAACAACGATACGAATTTTAATGTTAAAGAGCTTGCCCCACGTAGATACCTAGCTGTTTACTGTAGTGTTCTTAAAGATATTTAATTTATACTGTAGCTAACGAACGAGCCTATTGGCGTAAATTAGAAACAAACAGTCTTATTTGTCAATGTATTTTTATTATACTTAATATAATAATGGATATATTATACACAACAAATGGTACAAGTACAAAGGCGAACTTAGCCTTATACGGGATTTTCCCAGCATTTAACAATTGGCATTCCGTTAGATGTTTCGCTTGATTTATATAACAATAGCTCTAGGTACAGATCCCACTTATTTCAGATGTCGCCCAGGGTAGTTTGGCTTAACGAAGATGCCACGACGAGCGAGAGATCCGAGCGCGCCGGCCATACGAGTGAGCGAGACACACGTACCGCGCGCCACTACCGCTGTAGCGCAAAGTCGTGGCATCTCCGTAAAGAAGTATAGAGAGGCGCCGTGGTAGCTTCCGAGTCATATTTCTTGTGAATCTGAACTATATCGATTCAGTTTATAAATAGATGATTTAGGTTCGTGTCCACCAAAGTATCATACCCGCAGATTTAAATAAAACACTATATAAAGTTCTCTTTTAATTAGCCGCCTGAGCAGTGTCTTATTGAAAGTTTATTTAAAACGCGACGCTATTGGTCGTGGGGCGTGGCCAGCGGCGTATTTGCAGTCTTGGCCGCTCTCTAGTCCCAGACCAGATAGCACCAGCCGCCTGTGTCAGCACGTCATCCACCCCGTCTTTTTCAAGTGCCTCTCCATTACTGAAGGTTGGCAGTCAGCATATTAAAATTGTCATTGTCAAGCGCCAATCTGAACAGCTGCTTGATATTTCGGAGCCAAGACATCTTGCGCCTACCCGCTTTCCGTTTCCCGGGTACATTTCTCATCATGATGGTATAAAGGGGTAGGCGGAGCCAAGTACACTGAATGCGTAGGCTATTAATGTGGCGCGCGGCGCGTAGTGGCCCATCTTCCGTTGGCGACATCTGGCTTAAATGGTAGAACTAATGTAGTATGAGAAAAGTAATTTTAGTTGGCGTAGAATTAATTACCTAAGTATTCCATGACTAGTTTTGTTTACATTTCAACTACCTCTCAAGATTGATACAATAAAGTACATATATAGTACAAACAACAGGCAATGTGTAATAATTGTCACCATTATTGATATAAAGCTTTAATTTATAATATGCATGGTCGTATTTACTATTACTATTAAACACCAAATCATGTTTCTACAAAATAGTCTATTTGGCCGGCAGATTTAAGTCTTTTTATGAACTGTCAGCCGCCTTATAGTTAGTTACTGGTCAGTATAAAAGTTCGCTATTAGAGCGATGCTTTAAGTGTGTATGCCTTTTTGATAAGTAGAGATAGAGTGAGACACAGGGTCTACCTCATCATTTGGCCTTTTGCTCATTTTAATCAGCTGTAGTTAACCTTTTGCCCGCTCAGCTCATCGGCGGAAAACTGTATCGCAGACGCCAAACTGACAGCAAATAGTGACTTTTTTATAGCGGAAAATCATGTCGGCGTCTGGGGCACACCTTTGCGTCGACGTGATCTGCCGTCTTTGGCGCTCAAAGGGTTAATATAGTTTTATCCCTTGTTTAATTGTACTTTTGGTTGTATTTTTGGCTTTAAAATCTTGATCAGTCTGCTTCTTGAAGGTTTCAAGTTGCACTGTAATTTATAAAACAGAAGTATTTTTTTACAAGACTGAATAAGCCAAAAATGTAATAGTCTTTATTTATTTATACAATATTATTAATAAACATGTAATTTTTACTCGTTGGGAAATATATCATTATTAATAGGTTTATACTTGGTGTATACTTACTGTCAATAAAATATCTATGGACATTATTTAAAAATATTTTTATAAAGAATGTTGTTTATATTAATTTATTTTTCATTGAATAGAACATTTATTATGTAGAAGGAAAAAATGATTGTAAATCATAAAGTAAGTATAATAAACTATTAGGTTAAAAAATAATTTGCTACTTACATACAAAAGAGATAACAAGTAAATAAATTACGAGTAACTTCCTATTGAATATTGGATGTCAGGGAATGACTTGCATTAATGGATAATTGCAATTAATTGTTAAATCTCCTATAAAATTGTATAACTTTGACAGTTGTCTTCTTGAATTGACTGGGCACTATATTCATTGCGATAATTGTAACTAAACTATACATATATAGAAATACACTATACATATATAGGAATTAAATGTATAGGTTAAGCTGTTGCAGTTGCCGACTGCAAATACTATTCTGATTCACGTAAATTATTTATTTCAAAACAACACAATGTATTGCATGCAGGTTGTTTATCACATCACAATTAATAATTCTGAAATTGTTGTTAATTTTATTTTTATTACATTTGTTACGTAAGTACATCATATCTTCAAAAGATGTAATTTATAGATTATAACTCAACAGATTTTCCTGTATATCATGAGGAATTTGTTAACTTATTTAAAATAATAATAAAAAATATTGTCTGAATTTGTTTCAAATTATTTAACACTTAATTTAATAATATCCTGATTTATTAATTATTTCCATAACAGTCTAATGTAACCAGTAAGTAATAATGACAAAGCCATGTAAACTGTAAAAATTTCCATAGCAAAAGTAGTTGATACCAGAAGTGTTCTTATACTTAAATTAATCATTCCTGTTGCCAAGTTGCATATGAGAAAGTATATCAATCCATTCCAATTAACAACTTGTAAAATCTCTGGAACCTTATAGTACAACTTATTTTCTGAGTCTTGAAATAATACTTCAAAAATATACATGAAAGTGCTTATGCTTATAAAAGTTGCCTCTAAATATAGGCAATAGCCTGCATTTGCCAAAGTCCTTGACGCAGGCTGGTATAGATGAACAAGTTCTGAGGCAGTCCAAAGAAAAATAGAACCTAAAAACAACTTGCAAAGTAATCTAAATCTTGTGACAGTTTTATTGTTCAGCTCAGTCTTTAAATGTGCTGCGAATAAATACATGGAGACGTAGCCAAAGCAGGAGGATATGCCCTCACGGTTTGCTGATAGCAAGGAACCGCGGGGCTCGTCACTAAATACCCAGTCCTGTAAACCGTACCACAGTGACGTCTCATGTACGAATATTGTCAGAATACTGAACAACAGTGCTTGGTTAGAACAAAACAAAAGAATTGTTGATATAAGTTTACAGACAGCTAAAGTAAAGAAGAAGTTCCAATGGACTCCATATTCAGTGACATGTTCTTGATAGTCCAATTGCTTTACAGTCCAAAACCTGGCAACACCTAAGAAAAACAATGCCGAAATTAATACAGCATTCCCTTTGACAATTGATGTGAAGTTATCTTTTTTTAAGTCTTTGTGGACTATTCCACTAATTAAAACGAATAAGCCTACTCCAGTATCCATAAGGCTATACCCGAAGCGTTCAGTCTTAGCTAAATATCTTGGAAAACATTGGAAATCTACAGCTAAAATACAGAAACCTGTAATAAGATACGTTAGCGCCCTGATAATACTCACTAAATGTATTCTCTGTGACTCAAAATTGTTTTTCTTTTTAAACGATTTAACAATATAAATTTTGGAATAGTTTCTAACATATTCAAACAATAGTAACATAAACACAATAAAGTTCAGGTGCAGAAGATAATGTGCCAGTACTGTATGCACAGCTATCAGCGGTAAAACTATGATGAGGTACTCAAACAAGTATTGCTGTACAACCGGCCGTCGTCCGCCGATCGAGCAATATAAAGAACACTGGATGGTGAAGAATATACAGAGCCATGTGTGGAGCGCCGTAGATCCATGGTTGTTCTGCATGAAAGACTCGTGGTATTGTTTATATTCAGAACTGTTCATCTTCTCAATATCACTGAAATTTACTGCCAATTGTGGCATGTTGAGAAGTGATGTTTATTTATATGATAAAAGTCTATACTTAAAAAAATACTTTACTTTTTTGTATTTGTAACTTGGCTTATGGTATTATAATAATACGAAATAAATAACACAGCCGATATTTTCTTCTAAGTTCTGATTAACGTAAACATAACCTCCACCTCTACTTGTCACTGTCATCAACAAGTCATCCGTCAATGTCATCTGTCAAACTGTCAGTTCTTTTTTAATTCTTATATTTGAGAACCAGCGGAAGTATTAGACCATACAGCCACGTCGAATGATAAATGCGGGGTTCACACTATGAAATAATATATATTCAAATGATTTATGATGGTAAAGAAATTTAAAAGTTTTTTATGATTTACTGATATGAGGGTATGATAACGGTATGATGCTTTATGTTATTAGTTTCCATTTTGCTGAAGCAAGCAAGCAAGCTCGTTTTCATATTTCTATCCCACGTTTTTGCCGAAGTTGATAGAGAAAGCCTGCTAAATCGAACTTTTCCGACAAAATCCGATGGAAAAATGTTACATTATTTGAGTGATTCCCATTTGTTCCATGGAACTGTGACGTCATGGTATAAAATAGGATTTATTTTGCCAAATTGTTCCATAGAACTACATACTAGCTTTTCACCCCGGTTTACTTGCCAGTGACGCACTGGAACAAAATAATACTACTCTTTTCCCATGCTGTTCCATTATGAAACAAAATAGTAATTAGTTTTCCCAAGTTGTTCTATAGAACTTCATACTAGTATATTACCCGACTTCACTACTATGCAGGCGACCTTATCACACCTCAGGCGAAGTAATAATTTTACTTATCTAATCTGTTTTACAATAAATTTTGTAACTTCAAAAAATAAAAGTTTTGTTCGTAGAAATATTTTTGTACAGCCTGCCAAGTTCCTATTTAGAACTAATTTATTTTAATGGTAATGATTTTTTTGACAACATTTTTTAATAGATTTTAATGAAAGATTAGTCTACTTTATTATGTGTTTTACTATCATATTTAAAATAAAAAGGAAACTAAGACATCATTTCATTGATTATATGAAAATAAATGTTGGGTCCTTGCTTTGAGTATCTACTACAGTCTGGAGTCTACACAGACTTGTCATGACTCGAAATGGTATTTATGACTTCACACCAAAATGTTTGCGGGGGGATGCTCATCAACAATTTATGTAAATGTAGTGGCTCTGTTAAATAAGAACAAGCTTCCCAAGGTTCTGTCCTGCAAAAAAATACGTTTTCATAATTACTACAGCTTTTCTCTAACCCACACAACAAATCATCATCATCATCTGATGATTCTCAGCCATAGGACGTCCACTGCTGAACATAGGCCTCCCCTTTGGACTTCCATATATACCGGTTGGAAGCGACATAGTACAAGTTTTGCTTAGTTTGGGACTAGGTCGATTTGTGTATGAATTGTCCCATAATATTTATTTATTTATTATGTTTTATCCTAAGTACGAGTATAACCTTAGCATATTTGGTCCTTTACACATGGACTTAGAGAAGTGAATATTCGATTCATACCCACGTCTAAAATAATTTAGAAATAAAATTCAACACAAATCGCGGGACACGTGAAAGGACGCAGGGGAGGGTTTAGTCAAAAGCAAAGGAAGAATCGAATGTGCAAATACGAATTTTCAAACATTTCAAACATATTACACACTAGCTGTGCCCCACGGTGTTACCTGCTCATCATTCATCATCATCATTTCAGCCATAGGACGTCCACTGCTGAACATAGGCCTGCCTTTGGACTTCCATATATACCGGTTGGAAGCGACTTGCATCCAGCGCCTTCCGGCGACCTTTATAAGGTCATCTGTCCATCTTGTAGGTGGACGTCCTACGCTGCGCTTGCTGGTCCGAGGTCTCCACTCGAGCACTTTTCGGCCCCATCGGCCATCTGCTCTGCGTGCTATATGGCCTGCCCATTGCCGCTTCAACTTACTAATCCGGTGAGCTATATCGGTCACTTTAGTTCGTCTACGGATTTCCTCATTTCTGATTCGATCACGTAGAGACACCCCGAGCATAGCCCTCTCCATTGCTCGTTGAGCGACTTTGAGCTTTGAGATGAGGCCGATAGTGAAAGACCACGTTTCGGTGCCGTAAGTCATCACTGTTAACACACATTGGTTGAAGACTTTCGTCTTGAGGCACTGAGGTATGTCGGACGAAAAGACATTGCGTAGTTTCCCGAACGCTGCCCAGCCGAATTGGATTCGGCGGTTGACCTCTTTCTCGAAGTTGGACCTACCTAATTGAACCACTTGTCCTAGGTAGATGTATGAGTCAACAACTTCGAGTACCGAGTTTTCAACAGAGACTGGGATGGGCACAACCTTGGCATTTGACATGAGTTTCGTCTTGTCCATGTTCATTTTTAAGCCCACCCGTTGAGAAATTCGATTGAGGTCATCAAGCATCATGCTGAGTTCCCCCATCGACTTTGCCATGACTACGATACGATGTCGTCGGCAAACCGAAGGTGAGTGATGTATTCGCCATTGATGTTGATGCCAAGTCCTTGCCATTCCAGGAGCTTGAAGGCGTCTTCCATAACGGCCGTAAACAGTTTCGGGGATATAACGTCCCCCTGTCTTACGCCTCTTCTCAATGGAATGGCCTTTGTGCTCTGCTCCTGAACTCGGACCGACATGGTGGCGTTACTATACAAACACTTCAACACTTCAATGTACCGATAGTCAATATGGCATCGCTGAAGTGACTCGAGCACCGCCCATGTTTCCACCGAATCGAAGGCTTTCTCATAGTCCACAAACGCTAAGCATAATGGCAAGTTATACTCTTCAGTCTTCTGTATAACTTGCCGCAGCGTATGTATGTGGTCTATGGTACTATAGCTTCTTCGGAAACCGGCTTGTTCGGGTGGCTGGAAGTCATCAAGTCTATGTTCGAGACGGTTCGTGATGACCCTTGAAAACAACTTATAAACATGGCTTAGAAGCGTGATGGGCCTGTAGTTCTTCAATAGGCTGTTATCACCTTTCTTGAAGAACAGTACCACCTCGCCTCTATTCCATGCTTCAGGCGTTTTGCCCTCGGACAAGACGGAATTAAAGAGCTTCTGGAGGACCTTAAGTACCGGTGTTCCACCCGCTCTCAGAAGCTCTGAGGTGATTCCGTCTTCGCCCGGCGCCTTGTTGTTCTTAAGCTGCTTCAGGGCCATCCTAATCTCGTACAGACTGATGTCCGGGATGCCTTCGGTATAATGTCGGGACAGCTTGGCTCTTGGATCACCTACCAAGCTGTCAACGGGCTTTGCGACTGAAGTGTATAACTGACCATAGAACCTCTCGATCTCGCCTAGAACCTCTGCTTTGGTCGACGCTATGCTGCCATCTTCCCGTTTCAGCTTGGTCAGCTGGCTTTGTCCAATAGACTTGTCCTTTGCGAACGCTTTGGAGCCTTTGTTCTGCTCAATGGTCTCTTTAACACGGTTCGTATTAAAGAGCCGCAGATCATGTCGCAAGGATTTCGATATACGTCTATTAAGCTGCCTATATGACCTCGCGTCATCGGGAGACTGCAACTGTACCCAGCGTCGTTCAGCCATGAGGTTTAAGGTTCGATCAGACAATTTCTGAGGTCCATCTTTACGGCGGGGTCTGAAAAACTTAGACCCTACCGCGTGGACAGTTTCCACTAGCCCGTCGTTGATCTCGTCCACTGAGACAAAGTTCTCCAGACAAGCGAAGCGGTTGGAGAGCTCGAGTTGAAAGCTCTTGGGGTTTTGAATATGGGCCCGAGTAGGTCGGAGCGTAGACTTCATCAGACTGGACCTTTCCAGTTTAACATTGATATTCAGTGTGCCTCTTACGATTCGATGATCACTGCCGGTCTTTACCCTATTGATCACAGACACATCACTGAAAATCCGTTTCTTGTCGGTCATGATGAAGTCAATCTCGTTTCTCGTGGAACCATCGGGACTTATCAAGGTCCATTTCCTCTGAGGCGGCTTCTGGAAGAAAGAGTTCATCATGAAGAGTTCCTCTTTCTCTAGAAAGTCGGCCAGCCTCTGTCCCCTAGGGTTCCGTTGCCCGTATCCAAATTGCCCCACTCTCAACTCATCACCGCTGTTCTTGCCCACCTTTGCATTGAAGACACAACAAATAAGAAATAATAATTGCCTCATAATTGAGAATTAGTTCTTCTGGTTGAGAGTCCATTTTACAACAATGTCATGATATGTTCAAGACTAATCAAAATCACAAAGACTAATCTAACTGACAGTATTTTGAGTGGCCAGTTAATGGTATAATATTCTTTACGATTATATATTCTAATAAATGCTTTACCTTATCAGATAAGGTAAAGCATTTATTAGAATATATAAACGTAAAGAATATTATTTGCTATTTCATTCTAACCTGTCAGTTCCATGGAACAATTTTAAAAATCAAGTTTGCCATGTGTTCTATAGAACAACTTTACAATACTGCCATATGAGTTTGTTCCACAGTATTCTAGTTCTATAGAACAAATAATATTTGGCAATCTTTTAAGTTCTATGGAACAATTAAAAATTAAAATATCACTTAACAAATGGGAATCACTCCATTATTTTTGTAATTACCAACAAATATATTTACTTACTTACTTACTCAAAGAATTTTGGTTCCAAATAATTCATATATAATTTACGGTTCACCAAAGGTTTATTCTTCTTAATTTATGATATATTATATTATGAAAATGAACAGACGGATTGCCTGAAGGTACTAAGTTTTTACTATGACATTCTTTTCAAATCTCAAGGCACTAATTATACCGTTAAATTTTGTAAGTAAATATATCTATAACCAAAGGGACTACATAAGCAGGTAAAATAAATAAAATAATCTAATAATAAAAAACGTGTTTTTATTTTAAATCTTATATAAAGACTAGCTTACAACTAATTTGTAACTTAATAATTACGAGCGAATACTTTATTGTACAGAAACATAAATAAGATTAATTAACCCTAGCAGTGACGTGGCAACTGATTTCGCTGTACAGAATAACAAAACACCAAGAGATGGAATGGATACCAACAATTGTAAGATCAAAATCGTGAAGTTTTGAAGGAGTATGATGTAACTTATATTCTATGAGCACACCACCCGCGAGCCTTAGGACCAATTAGTAGTACATATTATTCATCTGTGGGACCAATACGCATATCAATGGAGTTTGTACAACGCAGAGTTTCATCACACTTGTAGAATAAATACTCTTTACTCGATAAGTGTGGTTTAACTCACTTGCTCCTACAAGTTCGCGAACGCTGTGCAGCGCTTATACTTCTAATTCTTTGTTTGAAGTGTGTATCGTAACATCTTTAATCATATCACACATAACAGGACCCGTTTTGCTTCTGTCTAACAGTCTAATAAGGACTCAAAGTAGTTCCAGTCTGGTAATTTTGGCGTCCCTTCAGGGTCTTTACGCCCTTCACTGGGACAGTTACGGCACAGTGATACACCAAGAACGAAGACCTTAGGAGTACAAGCTCAGGTGTAGGCGGTTTAGAAGTCGAGTTCATAGGGGCGCTGCGGGCGCCTCTGGACGAGGGGGATGTTGACCTCCTCGGCGGAGCGGAACACCTGCTGCGGCCGCTGCAGGGGCCGCGGCTGGTGCTGCTGTTGCGCCTCGTGGCGGCGGGGACCTTCCTCCTGAAACATGGTTCACTATTATAAAAGAGTTTTTCAAGGATAAAACATAATTACATAATCTATTTGACACTGAATCAATAGATCTGGATCCCAAAGAGATAATATCATACTAGAATGTGCCCGCGAGCGTCGTCCACGTGGAAAAAAAGTCATAATCCTCTTCTTCGCTTCTCTGAAGTTGAGTAAAAAGTATTCTATAACCAGCTAAGGATACGCAGCTATCCGTATACCAAAAAATGTGGAAATCGGTCCAGTCGTTTAGGCGTGATGAAAGGACAAAGATTTAATTTTTACAATATTATAGATATAAAGGCGAATGAAGAGCAGTCTATTTAAATTTTCAAAGTTATTAATGCTCTCTCTCTTCAGTTATAAATCTCTCAATTTCTTGTAACACCATATTATTTGTTGCGATTTTCGATTAAAGAACTTTAGATGATACTTAATTATTTCTGTAACCTATCACAAACGCGCCAATGCGTAGGAATTTAGCATAGTTATTGCGTAGAAATAGCTTATTTACGAGTATATTCTGAAAAGTCCATATTATGTGAATTTAACCGAAACAAATACAAGGGTTCCGTATAAATTGCTAATCTTACCTCCTCATCAGCCTCATCTTCACCATCATAGCGGTCGTCCCTGTAAACCTCCACGGGGTAATACCGGTCGGAGTACTTGAGGGACACGTTGGGTTTGCGCTGTACCTCCTCCTCGTTGATCGGCCGGTACAGGTACTCGTTCACGAAGTGGTACTTGGACGAGCGCTTGCAGATGTTGTCGTGTGTCGGGGGCATGCAGATCAGATGCACCTGTGAATATGTTGGAGTTAGACAGAGGTCGTCAATGAACCATGACTTCGAAATCCTTTGGGATTCGAAAGAACGACTTGAATGCACATAGGTAAAAAAAAGGTAGTGTCCCATAGGAAAACATATATAAAGTTACGCAATGCTAGGGGTTAACTGTAGAACCTATCATAATAAGTATAGGTATGGTACCATGATGGTTATGTCGTAGACGATATCGATATGTATCGGGTTTCGTTTTCGGGGTTATATCACCTCACGGGCTATTAAATGGCCCAGTCTAAGTTTGTGGCCGGATTGACTACGATGAAACTGAACAGTGAACTTGAAACATTTAGATTGATCGAGAAGGCTGAGATTTCGACGCTTTCGTTGAATTGCCGTAGCAATTAATGAATTTCATTGAATTGGTGTAAAGTTCTTCAAAAAAGGAGTGTACACATTTTTCAAGGGTCGGCAGACGGCAAACCCTCAAGAGGTGCGAGCGTCTATATTAGGCTACGGTAGCCGCTTACCATCAGGCGGGCTGTACGCTTGTTTGCCACCTCTGTAGTAAGTATAAAAATGCTAGTGTACGTCAGTTACGTATCCTGGATGAAAAATTTTCATATATTTGAGTACGTTGTGTTCTTACCTGGTGGAAAGTGAAACCCTCAGGGCAGATCCACGAGTGCTTGACGGCGTCCTGGCAGTAGTGGAACACCTCGCAATTGAGCTCCTCGTCGGCATAGTACCCGGACTGTTTGCTGGCGCAGTCGAACTTGGACTGCTGCAGAAGGGCCTGGAGCCGGTCAGGCTCCTCCTTCTCTTCCTCAAGTTCTTCCTCTGCTTCTTGTTGTTGCTGGAGCCTCTGACGCTGGTCTTGTTGCTGTTGGAACTAATGGTTTAAGTGCCAGTGTTTTAATTTTGTTTGTTTAGTTAATTATACAAGACAGAAGCATTGCGAAACTGATGTGAAAGAACAGAACAGGTTGATGTGGTCTCTCACTCAGCGAACTCGTTCAGAAAAGTCATGGCCACTAAACCTTTTGTTATCTAACTTTAACTCAGGGACTATCAATTATCGTCTAGTGACAATCACAACTCACTGTGTAACAAATACCTACTTTAAGCAAAGCTAGTATGTCAGTATCAATTGACTAACTAGACTACTTTAAGCAAAGCTCTACAAACTATCGAGACATACATTTTAGTGAGTTATGGTTGTCACGAGGCGTTTTAAGGCTATCAAATAAGAATAGGCGGTACCCGGACCACGGACCCCATTTGATGACCATTGCTCTAGTTAGATGATGATATGAATAGTGAACTTGGTGAAGCAAGCTGAAGCATGCTGTTCACATGATTGTTTGTCATAATATATAATCACATTTTTGCATATCGTTCCCCGACAGAATACTTTACTGCAGATGTACCTTTAGACCTTATATCACATGTTTTGTAGTAGAGTCAGACCATGCAAATTAACTGACAAACCATACAAAGTGAAGTCAGTTTGCATGGTCTGACAGTTAATTTGTTTGGAAGAGTTAGCGTGGTATGTTTGTCTGTTTGTCTGTCTGTGTATTTTGTAGGTTGTGGGCACCGCCTGTGCTGGTGATTTTTACCTTGCGCTGCTGGGGTGACCTGGTCGGCTGCCTCTCCTCCTGGTACTGCTGTTGTCGCTGGACGGGGATGTACGCCTCTTGCTCCTGAGGCTGCTGTCTCTGCTGGTAGCCGGCCAGCTCAGCTAGGGACGGCGTGGGTCTGAACCCGGTCGGTACAGTATTGGAGAACGCGGTGGGGGAGTAAGCTCGCGGCCGGAGATTCCGTGTCTCCTGAAATGGAATAGAATTTTGTTAATAACGAGATTGAAGGTTTATAGTATAGTTAAGTATATGTTTTTATTTAGATTGATAGAATCGTAATAACTAACAAGCATGAACAAGGCAAATGGGTACCTAATTCAAAGCAAGGTGTGCGTTGTTACCAAACCATACAAAGATAGTCAGTTTGTATGGTTTTACCTACAGTTCATTTGCTTGGAAGAGTTAGTGTGGTCTGACTCTAACCCGTTAACTAATAACTACGCCACCGAAGTGGTAGTAATAAGTACCTATTTATCTAGCCGTCAAATTGTTATAATTATGTTGATTATACGGATTAGAACAGAACATTAAGTTAAGTCGGAAGCAATCAACTAAATACCGTTCGTAAATGTCAGAAGAGATACCAAGCTATCCATTATTTAACATTTCAATTAACGTTGCAATATTTTGGGTCAACTTAATGAGCTGTAAATACAATATCGTCGTTTACGGTTCCTATTTCAAAAGTCAACGTGATATAATGCGTAAGTACAATGAATTAACACGAATTACAGTTCGTTTCGAAACGTATCAAAGACAATTTTATAATGTTCAACTCAAGTAATCGTGTGAGCCAATATTTCCTGCAGTTGCACAAAAAACGCGCAACTTAGGAATTCTGTACGGTTAACGAAAATTTATATTGACTTTAATTAACGATTGGTTTGTGTGTTTGCTACCTTCGTAACTCACTCGATTCTCACAGATGAGTTTATCTATGTGAAATTTAGCTGCGGGAAAAGGAGAAAACAATATATGTATAGCTCTATTTTTATAGAGTTGTCAATGCTCAGTATCACCAAAAACTTTTTTAAGAAAATATGGGGCTCCTGATACTGATAATATATATCTTCATCTTTTCATTTTAGCCTATGTCCTACATCCTTCAGTACCTATTTTTTTTTCTAATACTATTAAGGTAAGGAGGGGTAAGACTACTTATCACCAGTAACAAACTAACTGTTTTGGCTCAGTGGCCCAAACAGGATCTTAGCCTCTGAAACGAGAGCACGCCATTTTTCCGCATCTTGTGCAATTTATGACCAGTTTTCGAATGAAGAAGACTGCCGCAGGGCAATAAATAACTAACTGTTAGTTTTACCCGTTAGACAATACCTTACCTTAGATTTTTCTAATACCAAACTTAAGGTAGAGAAAGGTAGGGGTTGTTTTTAAGATATTTAACTCCTCGTATGCTTAAACACGGATCGGATGCGGGGCATTTCAACTTTACGTTAAAAAACCAGTTAGTTTCTATTTGATTAGCAAATTTTTGACATCGCATACAAGGGGTTAAAATTACCCCGTATTGCCCCCAAAGACCTAAACCTAAACTTAGGCAAGTGTTAGTTTTATTCGATAACCCCAAACGTTCCGTGGTAACGCCGCCACAATACACGGCTTATGTAATTTCTATAATAATTATCGGCAATGAGCAAATTGTTCCGACAATGTTACAAGCCATGCATAATGTAATGCGCGTTCGTGCGGGACGACAATTATGTCACTCGTAATAGGCACGACATGTTGTCCGACAGGCGGTTCCTTCCTTGAGCGTCTTCCGGAATCGGCCTAAATGGAAAATAACTATACAGCGAATATGCCGAGTTAAAATTTTAATGGTAGGTACTATCATTTCTCATTCGTTCGATCTTTTCGTTCGTTCCTCTGAACTATGAATGAATAATGTAAATATTAGTTTTTATAAATATTTATGGATAGAGGTTAAAAATGAATACAATATTTTACACGATTCACTACATTGCGGGGATCGAACCCACGATCCCTACTTATCCGGAGTAGTGCTATGACCCCTGAGCTAACATGACGTCCGCCAAGGCGCCCTCTGTACCACTTTATGTTTTTAGGGTTCCGTAGTTTAAATGTTAAGCGAATATCGCCATACTTGTTGTAGATCGTTCGTTTACGCAACATCCACCGCCCTATTGGTTCTCCAGCAAGTGTTACTCCGACTCCACACTATCCCAAAGTTGGCCTAGGCGAAGTTGGCCCAAGTATGAGTTTCTGCAGCGAAAGTGCCCCTCCACACTATCATATTCGCCCAACTTCGGTCAACATCGCGGGTAGTGTAGAGCTAGCGTTAGGACTACGAAATATTCGCGTAAACAAATCACAATTCGCAGCATGTGAAGAAATAAAATGTAAATCGGAATGGTTTTGTTTACGTGGCATCTTTACTCGGTTCATGGTCGTCATTTATTTTGCTGATCTCTCTGTCTCAGTAACTTTCGTTTCTACGATCAGAGGGTCGACTCTAGGTGACTATTGATTAATTTAGGGGCTCTCAGTACAAGGGTACTGGCCATGAGTTAGCGTGACCGTCCTCGCTAGGGACTGCGTGAACGATTTGTGTGGAGAACTACAAAGTAACCGCCAAGGGCGCCGTATAAATTGTTGTATGGTGTCACCAGAATATTTTTTTTAGGTTATTTTTTTTTATTTCTCGCAGTCTTATTGGAAATCAGAGTTAACACGTTGGTAAATGCCATTGTGACGCTCAGGTTATATTTGCCCTCGCTTACTTCGTTCGCTCGTTAAAATAATCACTCCGTGTCACAATTAAATATTTTAATCCCTTGTCAAACAATTTATTTTGAACATATTACTTTGATTACCTACTAGTATAAATATTTATTATTAAACGAAACACAAGTAGAAATTAACAGTACACAACTTAACCTAAATAAAATTAACTAACAAACCGATGTCCCCCAGATCATGGCCCTGCGGCAGGGTACCCATGATGCCGGCTACATTCCCCCGTTGAATAGCCAAGCTAATCCTTTGGCCGAGGAATGAGCCGGCTCTGTGGTCTTTGATTACTATATTGAAATATTTATTTGCACTCAGAAATGATTAGAAGGCAATCTTAAATACTCATTAGCTTCATAAAAGAATGGTGTCAGTTATTCAAACTACTTACAATCACAATTCCATCGTTATATAACTTTCAATAGGTAATTACAGTAGGTATTTATTGATACTTGTGTGTTTATACCGAGTGTGGCCTGTAACTGGAGCAATAATTAAATTTAATCATAGACTCCTTCAAAATTAACAACATTTGCTCAATATTCATAAAAAGAAACCCAAAAGACATTTTTTTTAACACTGTTTTTTTTTTATCAAACCTGAGTTCCCAAAAATATGCGTCAAATGTAGAGTCACAGTGGTATAATACAAGTAGGTAACTAGCTCAGCTAGGTAGGTAAACACACAATTAGCACTAGGCACTTTGTCTATTTGACTAAGAACGAACAGCATAAAAATTGCATTATCTTAACTAAACAGTTTCGTCAGTCGAACAGTGTCATTAGTCAAATTCTAAGCTAATTTCATTGCCTTTACAAATGTAAGTAAACAACGAACGGTGTTACAGAACGCTACAACGCGTTGCTTTTCTCACGAGCTTGCACACACTTATGTAAGAACTGGATCATACAGCCGATACGGCGTAAATCTTTTATTTACACACATATCCTGTATTTGAAGGTAGGTACTACGTATTAAATGTGTGTTGAAGGACTTAAATCTGGTTTAATGTTGCGATATCGTTTTCTAGAGTTATTAATCTTGTATGTAAAGAAAATTGGTAGCTATTATAAGTAGGTATCCTTGGCTTACGTAGGTGTATAAATCGATTTACCAATCGTTTCAATTGAATATTAATTTTTCCCATTTTAATTTCATTTACGCCCTGAGAAAAGAATTGTAAGTTGTGGTAAATCTCAGATTATGTAGCTATCTTAGTTTGAATCGCAATTTTATTTTATTTGATTTACTCACATTCGTGTGACTTTACGCAGTGTGGTAAATAATAATTAATTACAATATGAATAGTAAATATACTAGCTGTCCATGAAATTTATAACTATCGAAATTTTTATTGTTTTTCTTCGAAACCACGGCTGAAAGTTTATTTACCAAGTACAAAAATGTAATGTAATGTGTGTAAAATGTGTATGTAGTATGTGGTCTTTATGGTAAATTCCGTTCAGCGACCCATAACAACCATGGTCTATCACGCACCGTTTGATTATCCGCTTTCCCGCCAAAAACTGTCAACATTGGCGGCACTTTCGCGTTCAGAAATCGATTGAAAAAAGGATGATTAAAAAATAATGACTTGCTTTCGACTTTCACCACCTTGCGGGCGTTGAACCGAAGAAAAATATATACCACCCAGGCTTCGATTTCAGTCACGATTTACCAATCTGCCGGGAAAACTGATAATTTGTTTAATGTCTGTTTTATTGAACACATTTGTATTAAGTACAGCGCACTTGAGCTTTGAGATGAATGGTCACATAAAATAATTGGTTAGTGGTAAACTGGTAACCGCCGCAATTAGCGATGGAACTGCTTGATTCGATTTCTAGATTAGAAATATAAGTAACTCATCAATTTTCAAAAAACTTTAAAAAGAGATAAACCAGACAGCAAACAGAGTTCAAACAACGGTTTAAATGCAACCATTCTTGATCTGATACCAGCTTCGAGGACTACCGTAAACACATCATATCTTCCAATCCACGTAACAAACAACCTATTAGTGTTTAATTGGTTTCTTACGAACTCTTCCTTTTATTCGATAGCTGCTCGATACAGCAATCGAAAGTAATACCCACTGAACCGCCGGTCGTGTCAAGCAATATTTACCTGTGTTTCAATGGGGCAAGGACTACACTGTTTACGGAGAAGTAAGAATTGCCGGTATCGGTCCACATCTGAAAGCTCAGACGCACCTGTCGTCATGTCGCAATAATATTGCGTTTAAAAACAAAAGAGTAACACGACGCTAAGATAATTCTAGAATGAATCGACCTAAGTCAGATGGGTTAGGTTTTAAATTGGAAGAGAAGTTGGTTTGAATTTAAGCCTTTACAATATCAGTGCGTTGTGCTGTAAGTGATAGAAACCAAGGCAGATCCTATCTATGGAATGGAGTAATATGTAGAGACGGGGAACGGACTTCCGTTTTGTGATGACTTTGTTTAGCGTATGGTTTGTATTTAATTAAGGAGATTAGAAGCATTTAAATGACAATAGACTGAGATTGAGGATAACAGAATAATTAGTACTTTGCTTGAGGACTGAATGTTTGGTTAAGTGTGACTAAATAACATGTTATTCAGTCGATTGAAAAATATATAGGGACATAGGATTATTTGGCTCTTGCGGTTATCCAATAGTAAGTACCTAAGTTGTGGTTCTCCAATAAAGAGTAATTTAATCTATTTGCAACAAAAACAGGTTTATTGGGAAAGTTGCATCGCTCGAAGAGGGCAAACCTAATAAGTAACTGAGTAGTTAGAAGATAAGAATACATTTGAAAAAGTTAGAATACGAGTACCTAACCAAAATAATCCTCTTCCAGCAGTTGAAAAGTTATTGCAGGTTACAAATACACAAACCTTACATCAATTTCGAGGCCAATTCGTGTGTTGTAGAGTCAGACCACGCTAACTCTTCGAAGCAAATGAATTGTCAAACCATACCATTTGACGGCGCGGTTGGCTCAGTTTGTAAGCACTTGCCTACTGAGTAGGCGGTCCCGGGTTCGAATCCTGGCCAGGGCAAATATTTGTGTGATGAACTCGAATATTTGTGCTTGGGTCATGGTTGTTCTATGTATTTAAGTATATATTTGTCTATATAAGTATGTATATCGTCGTCTAGTACCCGTAACACAAGCCTTCTTGAGCTTAATTTGGGACTAGATCGATTTGTGTGAGGTTGTCTGATATTTATTTATACAAAGTGAGTCAGTTTGTATGGTTTGACAGTTCATTTGCTTGGAAGAGTAAGCATGGTCTGACTATACAGGCGAGCACACCTAATGGAAAACAGGCCTTATAGTTTGAAGATACAAAGAGTGCAGTACCTCCTGGTCCAAAGCGAGTTCTTCGTCGCTATCCTCGACGCCCATGTCGGGCACGCTGTCCTCCTCCTCGGCGGCCAGCGCCCGCGCCGAGAGCGCCAGCAGCGCCATCAGTAAACACCACCTGGAGACAAGGAAAATTATCTTTAGTATAGGAAGTTCTTAAATAGTCAATGATTATGATGAGGTCAATATAACTGTTCGTAGTATCCTTTATCTGGAGATCGCTAAGATTAAATTATCTACGAGAACTAACCCTGCTTTAACAAGTACCTACATTGTAGTTGTAACGCATAGATTTATCAAATAATACATACCTACTACATTGTGTATAAACTATGAGTAAGAGTAGTGGTACGTCAAAAAAAGTACGTAAATAAAGTAAGTAGGTAACCAGGTTGCAAGTTGTATTGCACAAAAGTTATTAAGTGTCTCATTGTCCATTGACGATGGACCAAAAGTAACCTCTCTTTTGTAAACACCAGACTGCCCTATTCGGCTTCTGTAAAGGCTCAGCCGCCGAACGAGCCGCTGTCGTCTGCCCTTATACGTTCCGCCGACCCATTGAATAATAACCAATCATTATACTCTCATAAAAAGCGGTTACTTAACCACAACAAAATAATCAACCGAAATGTCAACGGGTGCCACGCGGGAATTACGTACTCGGTGCCCATACATGAAGAAAGATAAAGTCATGTAGGCCAGCGGGTGACGGACAGCCGCCGTCTTACATACACTATCGGGAAAACCGGGGATAGCCTTATCAGTAGCTGGTTAAAGGTGGAAATCTCGTTATTATGAATTGACCAAGTCGTTAGGCTAGAGCCCACGGCAAAATTGTTGTACTACTCAGAAGGACGTATGTGTGTTTCCAGTGCAGACGATCACACGTCGTTATTTGAACATGGTGAAAAGAACGAGGTGTTACTGCGTTGCGCCAGCGCTTCAGGGCGCGGCATTCAGGTATTTATTTTATGGACTCGTAATTAACTCGAAGAAAGCCGCAAATTGGGTTCTTTATTGAAGAAATATTGTTACATAATGCTTATGCATGCACTTTTTGTTTGCATTCTTGAAAGGTGCTCTAGATATCTGTTGATATCATTTTCTAACCGTAGAACACTCTTAGTGCTTTCTCCAATAGAACCATCGACTCGTGAAATAGAAACTTGCGTATTTGCTGTTCGTTGCGCAGGTCTTTAGCAGTAATATCGTCTGGTATCTGGCCCGTGACCAAAGATTGAAATAATCCGGTTGGCACACTTCGAGAGCATTATATAGTTTATTTCTAATCGATGAATGGATTTGAATCAGAGTTTTATAACCGAGCTGCGAAATGAGTCAGAAGCCGTGGACACGGTTTGGCTAACGTAATAATTTATTTGTTGTGAGTGTCCACGACATTTTATTACCTCTCACTTCAACTATAATGTAAGCAGTAATTTATAATTAATTATGTTTTGAGAGACACCAGGTATAACGTTTGTTTATAGAAGTTTCTATAAGATCACGTTGGATTTCAAGGGCAACGATAACAATTCACTAATCCGATTTCTTTGTAGTTGTTGCTGGAAATTTTGACAAGGAAAAACTTAATATTCGTTACAATTATGTGTTGTTGAACAATTTTATATTTGCGTAGGTATCATTCACCTACTTGTTTTCCTCAATAAAACATATATCTGATGGCAGAGCCCTTGCTGAGCCCAATTAAATAAGTTGTCAGGTTCTGAGGTTCCGGAAAAATAAATGAAAAAATAAAAAGTAAAGGTTATCCAGAGACAACAGCATTGCGCGGCGGTGTGTCTCAAATGTCACAACATTTTCGCGGCAAAGTCACGATGTGTTTTTTCTACAGTTTCATCAACGCAAAGCTTTAAATTTAAATGCCAAGTGTTTTAAGGAAGCATGTCCAACAAATTACTAATAAATTATCAACTCGATACCTACTCTACTCGTACAAAATAAATCTTCTCTCTGCAGACAATTTACTTATCTTTGAGGTTTTGTCTGTCTAGGAAGGCGTTTAAAGTTTATGTTGCGGAACTGACTGTATCAATAAATCATCGCATCTAATAAATTCTGCAGTGTAAACCCAATTACTTGTTTTATTGTATCAAATTCAATTATGTTCATGTTGTATAAATTATTTTACTTTGAAAGGGTCCATTTAATTTTTACACTTGGGGCCGCGCGCCCATATACCTACAAATCCTTATTGCATCGCGCTGTTGGTAAGATTGTACCTGAAATAATTACCACTTTCCACGGGATACTGATTTACAAGACAGTTTTTGAATGTTATAATACATCCTAAAGATATTAACGACGCGGTTAGCGCAGTGGTGCAGCTACTCATACCTATTGAGCCGGCGGTCCTGAGTTCGAATGCCGGTAAAGGCAAATATTATTTAGTCGTCTTAACTCATATTTGTACCGCGGTCATGGATGTTATATTATATTAATATTTATTTAAGCATATAATTTTCTGGTACTCATACTGCCTTTAACACAAGCCTTTTTGAGCTTTATTTTGGGACTAGGTTTGATTTGTGTGAGGTATTAGATTTCAACGTCCTAAAATTCACCCTATTACAAGTTCCCATGTACTTATCGGCGCCATAGCACCTTTAGCACAACTGTCACAAGCTATACCTACTTTCCGAACGAGATTGCCTGTCTCTTTCTGTGCAGTAATGCGAGAGGGTGACGGCAAGCGCTATGTCGCGCGACAGATCAGATCAAGCTTAGCGCACTGCCCCAGCGCCTAGCCTGTGTATTGTGCTGGCGTGCACGGGCACTCGAACCAGCAGACGTGTACCTAGCTTGACAACGTCGTCTTGAGGTCAGTCTGTATGTTGTAGGTCATGTAGATGTCGCGCGACAAGTCGCGATCGCGAAGCATACTTGTGCTAGACGGAGCGTGCGCAGGCGTCACGTCAAGCCGCCGCGCATTTCATTGTCAAGAGTGCGGAGTGCGGGCAATGTCACGTTGCGCAGTAATTAATCGTTGCGACACGGTTTCAGCCATTGTGGCTGATGAAACGCTTTGTTTGTCTTTTTAATCATCGAAGCCGTTGAAGGTTAGCTTTTGGCTAATGCAGCTTAGTATTAGTCACAGTTGGAGCCTAATTCGATTGACACAGCTATATATATAACTATTTACGTCGTAAGACGTTAAATTTTAGACAAACCATCACGGGCGGTAATTCGTAAAGCATATTTTTCGCATATTTATGGCAACACAAACCTGCGATCTAGGACTTCACGAATTCATCGCCCTAAATATGTACTCGTAATGTACTATTGTGCGATGTATCGGTTAAATGTAATTGTACGAAACCCTGTAATATCGTCACCCTAGCTGGTTACTATTTCTTTAAACAACCTCTTGATTATAGGTATGTAAACACAACTGGTTGAAGACCAAAAAGTTTGCTGCCTTTAGCATAATTTTTGGTCTTCACCCAACTATTGTGTAATGTATATTTTACATTATCTATTTGGAGTTAAAAAAAAACCAATTTATATCGCTTGATAAGTTCTTTTTATATTTGACGGCAATTTTTTTAACCTTACAGATATTAACATCCTTATTGATATAAAAGTGTCATATAAATGCAAGTTTTACCCGGCAAGTTATTGCGAATAAATCGCTTCAACATCTAAATGTGCTCATTTAACAATGATTCAATAAATGATTGTAGGCAGACCCGTGGGTACGCATTGTGCCGGCGACTGGGCGTGAAGGATTAAGAAACTATCCGAACCAATTGTTTGTTAATTACAGTATAAATCATTGTGGTACAGATAATGTGAACCGTCTGTCGTGTACATTGCCTTGTATCGGTGCCTTAATGTACAGATTACAAGACCCCTATAACGTAATATTGCTAGTGCTTTATTATCTTCATGTATAGGAAAACGCAGCGTGGGACGGCCCCCAAATAGGTGGACGGATGACCTTGTTAGGGTCGCAGGGAGTCGATGGATGCGGTCTGCACAGGATCGGACATTGTAGTGAGGATTTTTAATCAATAATCAGCAAATTACTTCTCTCTCATACTACCAAGAAGGTTAGCTCAAATTACATTGTTGATACGTTTTCGAATCTATCAAAACTAGCATTACCACAAATAGAGCCTGTTACGAATCCCACGGTGTTTCAGCCGGATTGCGAAGCAAGGCATCATCGCCAAAACAATACCACGTGTTGTAACTTGGAATAACAAATACAAACATCTGGTAGCGTCACAATCACAGGTGCAATGGAAACTGATCTTGAAATACGTTGTGTTAATACGTAGAACTAATCAAAATTATTCTGAAAATTAACTTAAAAGGTAAACGACTTAATAAAATAGTATACAAGTTCACACTCACGTGAAATTGACAGACACGGCTTGACATGTCGAGCTCGTTTGTTCGTCACTGATGAAGTGCCCGTGCCACTCAGCGTGTGAGACATACCTAGATATTTAATTAGTTTAGCAGTCCCTGATGAACTAATTAAATATGTCTCACAAAACCTAAATCACGATCGTGTTACAATTGTATGTTTAAATCCGATTTAAATTAAATTCATCTCGAGAAAATGTTTCATCAGACGGAAGTTACTTTAATTATGTGAACTTAACTGTCCGGGGCCTATGATGGTTGCGTTTATCGCGTGATAAATAAGTGACAAAGCATCTGTCACTCACGCTTGCATTTTGTCATAACGTGACGGATGATTTGTCACTTATTTATCGCGTGAATAAAACAACCATAGGCCCGCTATACCTTAAAATTGAACAAATACGCAACCAATTCTTACAAAGGTTACAAGTGGTAGAAGTTTAATAAAAGCTGCAAAAGAATTCTCGTCAAAGTCATGGCCTGTAGTTATGCAACAACAAGACAGTAACTCTGCCAATTATGTCGAAATATGTCAATCCAAGTGACCCATACATTACATGAATTGGCAAAAAACTAGAATGTTACGCGCGGCAGTTGTGCCTGAGCATGAATACTTATTCGTAATTCAGGGTACCGCATGATAGGCATGTATTTAACGCGGCGACGAATTAATCTGATTTAGGGATTTGTAAAAAATTAAAGGGGGTAGCAAAAATAATAAGTTGGCGACTAATTGCGGAGACTAGTATAAAGTAAAAAGTAGCAGCTAAGTAATCAATTTTCGGCTTTGTTTCAATATAAACTAGCATCGAGTTATGGCGACTGAATTAACTAATTAAGCGGAAACATGACAGCGGATAAAAAGTTGAAAATGGCCTACTCTAATTGTTCAATGGAGATTGCATATAAAATAAATCAAGGTCATAAAAAAAATAAAAGGAGCGCTTTTTAGGGATATAAAAAAAACCCAACCTAACCTAACCCGGCCGAGTCGGATCTTCTGCTAATATTAGTCGCCAAGTCATTATTTATAGTACCTCGCCTATGATTTCAGTAATCTTGTTTATTATTTCTGCTACCTTAAAGTAGCTGCCATTATTTGAATTTTAAAATATCCTTAGTTTAAAGCTCATTTAATATAAATGATTGCCAAAATATTTAATCGCTGACAAGTTATTATTTTAGTTGCAAATAGTTTGCTGCTCTTTAATTTTTCTGTCGCCGCGAAAATAATAAGCCCGCATGATATACAGTAAGTAGGTAAGCGTATTAAAAACTCGATTGTGTGTTGTACGTTTCTATGTCTGTGGCATCGTACTTCCTAAACGGACGATACGTTGAGGCATTTTAACAACATTTGTAGGTATTGGAGGTTCTTCGAAGTTGTGACAACTTGTTTAAATCTAATTTTAAAAATGTTCGTCTTTAAGGCAGGTCTAGGAAATTTAAAGAGCCTTTTTCGCTCTTTTCACAATGATAATAAGGGTCAAAAGGGTACGCGTTTCAGTTTCCTTGACTGTACATTTTGCAAGTGTCTACTTTTACCGAGTTTAGGCTAATTTCCAACAGAGCGAGATTATGACATGCACACCGCAGGATGCAATTTGTAAACGCTAAAGTTCAATTACGAGTATATAATTATAACTATAGCAATCAATTACAAGTTAACAAAATGTCAATCGAAGTTATAGTTACCCAGCTTGGAACGTAATTGAATTAAAATTGTCAAAAATTACAACTTGCAAAATGAATTATTAAAATGTAAAATTGGAATATTTTACGTTAATAGGCGACCAATTCTGTTAGGGACTTGAATGTACCTACAGTATCAACCAATTCACAATATACCTGTGTTTATTTTGGTGATAATGACAACTTGTTAATATCACCTAATCGAAAACAGAGATACTACAAGTGGATGCAGAGTAGAAGTTATTACGACTTCTGCGTAGGCTGCAATAGGACGTTATTGTTTTTTGTTTGTGACCTTTAAAAATAAATACGCTGACGCAAATAACCCCCAATTTTTGAAGTCAGCTAATAAATGTATACAGGGCACCCGATAACTCACACAATGCCCGCAACTTGGTCACACGTGCTAACAGAAGCGCTCGCGTGTGGACGCGACATTATCTCAGACTCAGATTTCACTTTCGACGGTTGTGTAACCGCGGCCTACGGACAGTGCCGAACCGCAGTAGCAGCGGTACAGCATCGATGTACAGTTAGCTGGATTTATGATGAACTTTCAGAGCATCTCTGGTTATATGTACGTGTACGTACTGCAGTTAGTCTAAATGTAGCCAACCGCGACCCCCGTAATTGTGTTAAACGAAATTGCATAAATTATTAAATTGCTGGCTGAAATCGACGAATTTTATAGAATATAATATCAGTTGGTAAGTGTAGGCTTCTAGAGTTATAATATCTTAATTATTTTAGCCCTCCTGACGTTTCGGCAACTCTCCAATTACCGTAACCAAAGGTTCACTGAGAAAAACACAACTTTTCATTTGTGTAAAACTTATAATATCTTGGAACCTACATCGTAACATTTAACCATCTTAAAGAGATCGTACAGAAAATACTGTAATGTTTCTTAGAAAGCGAAAAATTTGACTGTTGTACACCTACATAATTACAAGTACGATATGAGTCATGACTACATTTTTTCATTACATATTATTCAAACTATTTCAACTACTCGTAGTTTCTATTAAACAGACTAAAGAGTCTGCTCTATAAGCGTGAAATGTGAATACACCGTGGTTAGATAATCTGCTGCTTTCCTTATCTTCAAGTTATAAACTGAATGTTTATAAATTGCCATCATTTGTCGGTTACTTAGAAGTTAGAAGGCGTTTACGTCAGGGGTCCATGAGTAAGAAAGTCGGTTTTGGCGCGGAATTCGTTCGCTGCATCTGTGCTTGGCTATCGAGACTTGATCAACATTCATGAAGGGTTGCTAATTCTGTTACGTAATAAGTATATGATGTTTGACGACGCGGTTGGTACAGTGGTAAGCAAGTGCCTACTGAGACGACGGTCCTAGGGTCGAATCCCGGCAAGGGCAAATATTTGCGTGATTAACTCGAATAGGTATTTTTGTCTGAGTTATGGATGTTATTTGTATTTAAATACGTTTAACGTCGTCTAGTGTCCATAACACAAGCCTACTAGAGCTTAGTGTGGGACCAGATTGATTTGTGTGGAGTTGTCCGATATTCATATATATTTATGTTGTAGGTTCATAAATTCAGAATCATAAAAGCGTATGATATGATTATTGAAAATTCAATTCAAATCATAAGTGCGCTGTGGTTAACGCAATCAAAATATGCAGCAATTATTTGAATTAAGCAGAATTTTAATTAGCATTATAAGGAAACTAAAAGGGGAAACGTTGGAAAGTTGTTTGTGTTAATAGGTATGTATGTATATTGTGATCAAAAACGAATTCAATTTTTGAAGTATACAGAAGCACAGTCAAAATGTAGTTAGAAACCGAGTATAGACACCTCCGGTTGGTTTCTACAAACAAACGGAGAATGATGTTTATTGCAATCGATGGCTCTTTACTTTATTGACTGCCATAATAAAAAAGACAGTCCTACAATAGTCTAATGTTTGTCATAATTGGATTTATCTTGGAAACAGTTAACTATGAGTCTATGAGGCCTTTCGTAAAACAACATTTAAAAATCAACCCTGTAAGGTTGCTTTCATCTTTATTCATTTAGGTGACTCCTGTATGTCCATCATCATCTGGTTCAGACCACATTGGGTTGGAGTTGGATGCTAAAAACATTTACTCCTTATTTGTAAAATGCTAGCAAAATTCATTAAGTAATTTCAATCTATTTTGATCGCATTTTACGATGTTACATAACTCAAGGTCAGATCTTGAAATGACCAATAATTACGGCAAAACGTCGTCCGATTTGATTGCACTGTATGTAGCACACGACAGATCCGGTTGGGCATTACGTTGGGCACATATAGCCATTGGCCACGTGCGGTGTGGCGCAGGGTGACATGTTCCACATGTGTTAATGGCCGGGTATTGGCCAACCACGCGGTTTTATGAGACAGGGTAATGATTTATTAAGTATATACGTAAATTAAGCTTTGAAATATTTAAGGTGCGCTTGGAATGTTTGCCACTTCTACTTTTACTTTTTTTATATTCTGCTTTTTAATTAAATGTTGATCATATCACACAAACACATATTTTTTAGGCTACATTTATAATAGAGTTTAATAAAATAGTGACTCTTTATACAAATCTATAATAATAGGATAAGTCTTTTTTTATGTCATAACATAGGCTACATAAGCGATTAATACCACCTTTAAATGTCAGTTATAAAATAAATTAAAGTAAACGGTTATAATGGATTTTATACAGCCTGTTTGCTACTTAGGAGTGCGGTCGGTGCAGACCCGCGCTGCGCCGGCGCGCCCAGCACGTGAGCGGCGCACTCGATCGAGGCGTGTGTTTGACATGCACTCGATTTATTTACGGAACACGTCCACTCTCTAATTTACACAAGAGGCTATCTCACTAGAAAACTTACGTTAGTTGCGCTCTTTTTACATTTAGGCGCTGGGTAAAATATATTAGAACAAGTACCTATACTTACAATACAGAAGGTTCATATCTATTTCACACAAGAGGCTAGCTCAAAAAGAGGGGTGTTATAAGTTTAAAATGTAGGTAGGTATATCTGTGTGTGTGTGTATTTGTGTATCTGTGTGTCTGTCTGTGACATCGTAGCGCCCATACGGATGTACTGATTTGAGTGCGTTTTTTTTTATCGAAAGCCTGGTTTGTCAAGATGGTTCTTCGCTTTGTTTGACGAAAATCGGAGCTCTCGTTTTCAAGACATCTATCTTTTAGTGGAACAACTGACTGGATCTCAGCTAATTTTGAAGCTACGAATTCCAAATTTTGTTGTTATGTTCAGTTTCAGTAGCATTTTCTATATCACTCATTAAAAGAGTGGCTCATGATAGTACCAGCTACTTGTGTCGGGTGTTTTAAATTTAGGTTATTTATCACAAGTTAATTATTTTGATGTGGGTTTCTCGAACAATTAGGCATATATTAGGCTGTTTTGTCTACTTGACATAAACTACGTAAACGTCATCATCATCATCATCATCAGCCTATTCTTGTCCACTGCTGGACATAGGCCTCTCCAACTGCACGCCATTGTACGCGATCCTCGGCTACTCTCATCCAGCTTTTGCCAGCCACCCTGCACAGATCATCGCTCCATCTAGTCTGAGGGCGTCCCACACTACGCTTGCCGATCCGCGGTCTCCACTCAAGAACACGTTTACCCCACCGGTTATCGGTTCTTCGGCTAATATGGCCAGCCCACTGCCACTTTAAATTGCTAATACGGTGAGCTATGTCGGTAACTTTGGTTCTCTGACGGATCACTTCGTTCCGAATTCGATCCTTCAAAGAACGAAGTTACGTAAACGTATTGGTTAGTTATTAAAAAAAAACGATGGTTGACTGCTAGGGAATCCCTCATGGCATTAAGTCCTTTTAGCTCGAGAAATTTTCCTTTTGTGCTTTAAAGATTAAATAATTATAGATGAATCGAATTAAATTATATCACTAAAGTTTTCCGTGCATTGCACAATATGTTATTAACTAGTGGCTTTAATTTGATAACTGCTGCATTGGTTTCTTTGTGTACAATTTCAAATCTATTTTATTTCTTTCGACACTTTAGTATTATTAACTTTTTATTTTATTTTTTAAGACTGAACACGTAATAATTGAATGTTTGACAATGTAAGTTTATTACAAATAAATTATTCTATTCTATTCTACCTGTTATGGTTGACCGTAAGGGTGCGGTTCCACTGACGCGGACATGCGGAATCGAACAATCACCCGAAAATCTGTATCTCAGCTCCCCTTCACTTTTGTCATTGGTCGATTCCGCGCGTCTCCGCTCCTCTCCGCTCCAGTGGAGACGCACCCTAAGGCCGCCTGTCCACAGAAGCGCAGCGACGTGTAAATGGACCAATGACATTTGTCAAATTTTAATGTTCTTCTTTCGAGCTTCACAAAGACAGCCTGATTGGTTGATTTTCTCCTTAATTAGTAAAATTTCCGTCTAAATGACTTACGACATGGTGCTACATCTTCAATGACGTATTTACTAGCATGTAAATAACCGTTACATGATAACGCGCTTGTGTCTATTTATTTACCTATTGGTACTCAGTGTGAGATCCGTGTATATTATTTTACAAGTCATCAAACTTTACATAATGGTTGCCTGTCGTTTTGACGCGCTGTCGGAAGTCTCAGCGAGCGTCAAATTACCATCATAACATAATAGTTGTCGTTTGAGAATAATTAATCTTTTGTACATACAGTTTGTCGAACATGAAAGGATATCGAAGTTCATAACGACTTGTTTTGTATGGGATTGATGGAGCTTGCGAGCGCGTTGATGTCTTTTGTTACGATTTCTACATTTTCTATGATATCTATTTTATTAAATTGGAAAATTGTATTAAAATTCACTTTTCTATGGACAGGTGTGATCATTTCAGGATTTTTTTTATCACCGCACGCAATGCGCGATTTTTTTGGGCGGGTTCACTTTGCGAGCTACGTTATGAAACTAGGTATATACACCTGAAGGGCTACTCCGATGTTCGTAATTCGACCGTAGTACAGTGCCGTCCAACTCACCCAATAAACTTTGACAGGAAATCGAGAGAGACGGCACTATACGACTTCGAACATGGGAGTAACCCTCCAGTGAGCCAGCTTCACCTTCCATGTTCGCAAAAATCACTTGCGAAAGTGTATTTTATTAGGTGTTTGCGTGAAATGCGACGCAATTGGTTATGGGGCGTGGCCCGCGTGGCACCGAACAAAAAGATGGCGGTGCTGCTGCGTTGATGCATGTTAATATTAGTGTACAGGCGTTAGAAGCCCATCTTATTCAAATGTACAAAGTTGACTGTATTTAACGCATGCATAATGTCACCTGAATAGAAAAACAACTACTTATACCTTTCAGCTCGGATCAGCTGTTAAGAGGTCATTGACACTAATCGTAATCGACCTTTGTCCACAAACACACCTCGCGTCTGCTTTAGACTAACATTCGAATTTCCATCTCGAGGCTACGACATACGTTCCTTAGTCGCTTAACAATAAAACAGCTACAAACTCATTATGAAAAGGTCGTAATTGCATTAATGTTTAAAGCCACATGTGACTTTTTTGATCTAAGTTTGCTGTAAGAACATTGTCCAACTGTGTTGCAGATCAGTTGGTCGACTTGCGACAGTGTTGTGTTCATTGTGTTGGCTTGTCTTAAGTTAAAGTAGTAAGAGCTGTTTTGGATTGTTTACTATATTGTATTTGTGTCTGATCTTAATGAGATTGTTGACAAATGCGGTGTTTACTTTAATGAGGGTTACAGTTTAATTATATTTAAGCAGTAATACGCTTAAACGGTTTGAATCCAGCATACAGAAACTAAAAGACTCCAGGCTGGGTCCATATTGGCTCAAATAAATATTTTATTCGCAATTGCCATTAGTCATTACTTTCCTAGTCATAAAAATTCTACTTTTCTCTGAAACTAATAACTTTCAGGATTGTTATAATACAAAGCTAACTTAACCTAAGCTATAATGAAATGAGTTTCTCTCGGATTAATAATTTCAGAGTTATAGCTAACGATTTTATGACAAACAATATGTAACAACAATGAATTGTTATGTGAAAAAATGCGCACGCCAGGCTTCTGCAATCCTGAGTAGATTGTCGGTCCGCCTTGTTGCAGTCCCACAACTCTTCGGGTATGCTGTCGCCATTGAAGAACCTTTTCGCCCTGACGGCCTTCGGTTCTACAAGCCGCAAGCAGTTGATAAAAACTAATAAGCAAACCCGGGGATTTTGGGTGCACATATGATTTGACACTAGGCATCAAATCATCTGTACGCCGAAACCCCCGGGATACGCTAATAAGAAACTATACACAAACCTGTTTATCACGACTTACTTACCACTAACTGACCCTCACTATCAGTTAACACAACTCTGAATAAACAATCGTCAGTTGACAACCAGAACTCACTAAGTTTGTAACAAATACCGACAAACAAATCTCGTATCTCGGTTTCAATGTTCTTACTAGATACGAGGTTTAGAAGAGCAATGACAGACATTTTAGTGAGTGTTGATTGTCACAAGCCCTATGTGTTTTTAACCATACCAGTGAGGACACATTTCGATATTATCTAAATGATTTGACATTAGTACCTCACACCACACCTCACAATCGTAACCTAATATGCTGAATTCAGTTCAAGAACAATATTTTAGGCTGCATGTAATGTTAGTAAATAGTGCTATTGATGAAATGAAAATATTTAACACTCCACGCAAAAAGGTTTGTTAAGTTTATTTGACATTGCTTTGACTTTCTTTAGATTATGATTGTTAGTATAAGTATGTACTTGTACCTATATAAAGTATGTATATTATAGTCTAGTTAGTACCCATAACACAAGCCTTCTTGAGCTTAATTTGGGACTAGATCGATTTGTGTGAGGTTGCTTGATATTTATTTATTTATAATTATGATATCAAATTAAATTAAATGTAGACCTAAAACTTGTGAACTGACTATTTTATCAAAAAAAAAATGTAATCTAATCTAATCTAATTATCCTTTTTTTGAATAATTGATTAGCGTATTCCATGGCTAACGAACAGTTGACACCCACCTTGACACTAAACAGTTTCGCAACTAATTGCATCCACAATAGTATCTCAGCATCTGAGCTCGTGTCTCCGATCAATGGTTGGGAAATGAACCTTGGACCTGTGATGAACAGGTTTGCTTTCATTCATTAGATTAACTAGATTAGTCACTCGTAAGTACAGTCGACCAATTTGATTTTTAGGCCACTATAGAACCTTGTCACAATGATAATGATATGAGATTTCAAGCAGCTTTTATATTGACGTTCACTGTGAAAAGGTACGAAATGGCCTAGGAATCAAATTGGTTGATTGTACTCAACTTGTAGCTTAACGTCACGCTGGAAAAACACTAGTATTTGATACTATGCCACAGCTTTCGAAATAACAAGTATTTATCGGGTAGTATTTAAACGCACATCAAAAAAAAAACCTTTTTCTATGCAAAAATAATCAAAATTTATATCAAAATTACTGATTGCACGGCAAATATTGCACTCAAAATGTTACTAAAATATACTACAATTTATATTTGTGGCGTGCATCCATTTATTTAAAAGTAAAGCATATTTAAGTAATGCATAGCTAATAATGACTACCGCACATTATGGAGCGTATTTTAGTTTAGGGATATAAAAAATAGTTATTTGTGCAACAAGAGAGCAAAGTTGTTTTTTGTTACGAGTGCTGATTTTGAGTCCCGAGCAAGCGAAGGATTCTACGTTTGAATCACGAGCGTAGCGAGTGATTCTATGTTAGAATCCTGAGTGTAGCGAGGGTCTCAACAGCACGAGTTGCAAAAAACTTTGCTCTCGTGTAGCACACACAACTTTTCACCTCATCAGCGAGAACATACCTATTCGATATTTTGTGCTTTTTCTTCCAACGTATGTTTATAGTCTTTGTTGCTGATTTCAATAATATTATTAATCAGAAAATAGATAAGTGCTGCTTAAAAAGGAATAACAATATAATTTAATTGAAATTATAATCAACCAACCAACACGGTTATTGTCATTATTTGATCAAGTTGGAAGATTTAGCAGATACATGACGTGTTTATTCATAAATACATATTATATTACGAGATTTTGTTTATAAATTGATTAATATTTTTACTCGTAAAACACCAAACAAAATAAATCCAAAAGAAAATAATAATTACAATATGAACTCGATATTTTTTAAGGTACGTTTCGAATATGCATGATAAATGGTGAAATTATAAATTATTATTATATTTACAATAAGTAATAAGTAAGTTGAAAAATCTTATTTTATTTGAGCAATGATCTATTGTTTTATATAAAAGGCACAATAGTTTTAATATTCGGTCGTTAAATAAAAATATAATAAAGAAACAAAAATACGGTGCAATTAAAACTTTTTCGGGTGTTTTTAATGATTTTTTTGGTATAATGCGTATCCGAACTGTTCTCAATCGAGGTCGGATTCGAAAATTGAATTTCAAATAGATAAAGTTTCTATCCCTCTCTTTTATATACATATGAAAGAAACAGAGTGCATCGAGATTCAAATGATTAAAATTTTATAATTAACCTTTGGCTGAAGAATGACAATTCGTGGTCAGATATTGAAAAAATTAAAAAGCTACTTTCTACTCACGCTCGAAACAAAATCGCATTTTGTTCACTGTTATCTGACAGCAAAATCGCCATGTTTGAGCTGGTGAGGTGAAAAAAAAAATAACCTAACCCGGCCGAGTCGGATCTGCTCTTAAAGGTGATCAGGATTAGATAGATGGTTACCTATCTGAAACACTAATTTTTGTTTCCCATCTGTAACGTTTCGCCAAATTTTCATTTGTCCGAAAGCCATTTTTTTCAAAAACTGTTTATTATTCAAGATAATTATGAAACAAACCTAACCTAACCTACTGGGTTCTTTAAAAAGATGAAAGTAATCTCGTGATGATGTGTATTTTCTAATTATCTGCAGTACAATTTTTGCTAGGCATTTATTTTATTTGCTGTGCAATAATTAATTTGATGTAAAAAGTATATAATTGATGAAAATAAATTGATATGCGAGTATTTGTTTGCTGTGCCATTAATAATATCCCGTATTTATCTAGCTTTAGTTTAGTTTTATTTGCATTTCCTGTAATCGATACTTTTACCTAACAATTGGACTAATATGTAAATAAAACTCACGATGGTGGTGTTGATAATATGAATTAAATTTGTAAAGTTATTGTTAAGATTCTATCTAAAAGTATAACCTAGGAGCAAAGGGGCTTAAGTCTCACATAATTATGAACTTTTGTTTCTGGTTATTATGAAACACAGATATTGAAATTCATAATATTATTTAAACTATCGTGAGACATCTTTAATAATTATAAGAACACTGCTACGCGACTCGCGACTCAGTGGGTCGCGAGTCGCGTAGCAGCAGGGATAGCTACCCCTGATGAAGAGCTCCAAATGAGTTCGAAACATGTCGGGCCGTTCCTGACAATTTTTACGTGATATTGAAATAAAAAAAAAACTGTCCGACATTGAAATATTTTCTAAGGTTTTCTCAAGACAATGATGTTGCTGATTTCAGAATAATCACCGTATTTGACCACTTCAGTTTAGCCCTCTAAACATTTAAGTATTCTCTGTGTCTCTACCTAATTTCCGTCCGTAACCAATTCCCTTCGAGATGATTGACCAAAAGAAGTAAAGGACGAAGTATACAACTGAGGCCCGGTAATTATATCCGAAAACGATTTCTGACCGACCATACACACGTTACATCATTGTTATTAAGTATGTTTAATTACAAGAATCAACGAAAACTTAGGAAATGCATTCGAAACTCGAAAATGTAAATATCCGAATAAATTCGGATGTCTAACAATAGACGTCGATTTTCCACATAATTGTCGTGGATCCGATTCCGATAGCATTGAGGCTTTCCTACTGGGAAACGAAATCTGTGAACTGCAGTCAATGTCAAATAATGAAAATTGCTAAATTGTATCCACAAAAAATACAAAAAAATATGAATAAAGATTACCTAGATCAACAATTCAGTATGATATCCTCAAAGAGACCGCCTAGGTAAATATACAGGATGCCTTTTTAGTCGTGAATGGTATAGTGCCAGGGGGTGATGACGAGGGTGTCACCCACCTCATCACCTACTGGCACTACCATTCACGACTAAAAACTCACCCTGTATATGTTACTATTTATGACACATTATGAACTGAAGATTGAATTAATTAAACCAAGATTGTGATATTCATATTGTTATATAAGACTCTTATATGAAATGCGGAAACCTAAAAGCAAGATAATATCAAGCCGAGACCAAACTTATCCTTTTATTTTACATTTCCCTTTTTTCAACACGTTTTTGATTGGATTAATTACCGAACCATATGGATCTGTAACTGTGACATCACATACAAGTTTCAGTTCTTACGAATTTGGGTGCAACGAGGATTATGCACGATTATGCAGTTGAGCGACATGGACAGAAAATTACACGAATTAATTGTCCATTGCATGCGCATATCACGGCATAACGCGTTGGTTCATTAGTTGGAACCGGCTGCATAACACCGCGTAACGGTGCTGGTCTTCCTGGCGGTGACACGCATAATTGTTATGTCTACCGGTCTCACTTTGGAAATGTGAAGTAAGATTGCAGGTAACATAGGCCACGGAGTTCAGATCCGGTTCGAAGGACCAACTTCATGTAGACAAATTTGTTACAATATTTGGTAGAAATAAATAAATAAATATCTTATTTCTTAGCGCAAACCCTACTCGACAATTTTGGAGGACGGGACTAAACTAAGACAAAAAAAAATTAGTAGATTGACACTTCACTTTGGACCGCTAAGTTTTTTATACTTTGGGAGGATTTATTTTTATTTGCGATAAAAATTACCCTAAGGGATAAAAAAAATTACGTAAATCTTTCGCTTCGATGTAGCGTGCAGGAAGGAAAATCTACTAAATCGTAACTCGTAAGAAAATAAATGTACCACGCAATCCGGCCACAACTATAAATACCTTGACATAAGTATTCTAGACAGGACAGGATTTACTAGTCAGTAGTTATAGAAGGTTTTTTTCCATTTCCATGTTACTAGAGTGAAACTGGACTGGAATAATCCGAGTCTGTTTATCTCAATGGGCGCGTGGCGAATGGTTCAGCAATCAAAACATTTTAGGTTCACCAATAGGCTAGTTTAGAATATCAAAAAATATTTGGACATGTATTTTTTTATTTTGTTGATTAATCAAAAAATTAAGATATAGTCACGCCGCCGTGTTAAATTTTTTACTCACGATCGCCCACTCTCAAACTTTGATGCGGGCTATTATTTATATAGGTATACCAATATTTTGTTATTTCTGTTTGATTGCCAAAGAAAAAATACTTATCCAACATTTTTCTTTTTGTTAATTTAACTTACGGACAATTATAATCACAATTTAAATAGGATACTTACCCAATTGTACGAGTATGTACGTGTATTGTGCGATAAAGAATATTGAAATAAATTATCAATATAATAACTTATAACACGGCGGGTGTCATAATCATAAAGTATGTAAGTATGCGACAAGTCGTGATCGTGACTATATTTTTTAAGTTCAATGTGCTCATAATATAATTATGTTCATCGAGTGTATCTTTTCTTTACAAAAATAAACACAATATAATCGAGCCATTGAATGGGACAGATTGCAAATAACGATACCGAAATAAAGTGCGTTTCATTGTAGTCTGACTGACGCGGGACCCACCCAGACTGAAAATAAAAAGCAAAGCCGGAGGTTCGGACGAAGGTTCGAAGGTTTATGAGCATTTTACCGACTAAGATTTATTAAAATCATCTTTATGCGGTCGGCTCATTTGCATTAAATTTGAATCTTGCAATAAATTCGCTATTGTATAAATCTGGAGGACGGAACAATTTTGCATACTAACGAATCATGCCGAACGCATTCGTTCTTTTTAGGGTTCAGTACCTACATATGATCGAGATGACAGCTGTCACAGGTGGGATCTTCTTGTGAAATTCACCATATGCTTCATTACATAAATTTTTCAGAAATCTAAAATGTCAACCTACAGATAAACGAAACACAAGTAAAAATTAACAGTAAACAACTTAACCTAAATAAAAGTAACTAACAAAACCGATGTCCCCCAGATCATGGCCCCGCGGCAGGGTACCCATGATGCCGGCTACATTCCCCCGTTGAATAGCCAAGCTAATCCTTTGGCCGAGGAATAGGATAGGTTAAAAGTTTGTGTTATAATATTCCAAAATATTTAATGGTTTCAGAACAAAATGTTTTCGATGAAAAGAAATTTCTTTGAAATGAAAATTCTATGAAACAAGTCTATAAAACAAGGGCAAACCGTCACAGACACAAATGGTATCTGAAGACTTCAATTACAGTTATTATTAGGTATGTATTGGTTCCTTTAAGACAACAAAACGCATTCTAAACACACTGTATATAAGTTAAATAATCGTAACCATAACTAAATCCTACCATATGTTATGTTACTCTACTCCCAAGTGGCTAAGTAGCCACGCATTAACATATTAAAGGAATTATTTCACATACACTATGCAAGCCAGACGCATTGCACAATGGTCTAGCCGGCGTAAATTAGCCTTTATTGTTATGACCGTAAGATGTCAAGTATGTAATTAGGTTCAGGTGAGCATAGCTAATGGTGGGTCACACGTGTGGTTATTGTCTGCGGAGTTGGTTAACTCGCGCATGCGCGTGTAGGTGTTCGTTTAGGTGTTCGATGTCTTGGTTGGTTTGAATTTTGTATATGTCATTATTTTATTAAGTAAAGGCCTCCCCCTTTTCTGTCAGTGGTCTCGGTAAAATGTAGGTATGCTACTGCCATGCGTCCTGGAATGCGTCAAAATCGTTGAGCTTGACTAAGTGACAAGTTGTCATTGTCAATAAAGCACATTGCAAAAGTAGGTTTTGTGGCTGTATATCGGACAGATGTTGAATTTGTATTGCGTTGATCCCAAATCCAAACAATAAACACAAAACCCAAGTCATACTTTATGCAGGTAATTAACAAATAAATAGATTTTGCTCCCTGGCTAGATGCACGTTGACAAAAAATAACAATTAATTTTAATAGCCTATCGTAATAACGCACTATTATGTCATAAAAACGCGTATCATTTATTTATTTACGAGTTTCCTATTGGCAAGTCGAAACGTCCGCATATATCGCATGGATAAACGCCGGTTTCCTATCACTGGTCGCGTGCCGCCACGCAACGCTAAATCCGATGCGTGCTGGGAACTGATAAAACAATTGCACACATTCCAATTTAATCAAGGTCAATGACAAACCAGGCGAATTGGCGTAGACAATATGTTGTTTCAATTCTATGAATAAATTTAAATAGAGTGGCATAAGACTTATTCAGCGATTAAGTGACTAAATATGTTGACATTGACCTATTCTAGGAATAAACTTATTTATTCCATGTTGGCCTAAAGGAACCTAATTGCACCGTGTCTGCTATAATCGGGATACCAATTTTTTACGAACTATGTTAATACCGAAAGCACTACGCCCAGCACAACCAACTAACTAATACCGAAAGTATTTCAAGGAACAGGGCTCTTATACCGATACCGCAACAAACAATTAGATGGTGACAATACGAAATACGAAACCTATGGAAAATTATTCATATTTTTTTACTTTCACTTGTCCTTGTTGTTTTGTAGTATAAGTAAAGTCATAACAAAATTTTTACTATAGAGAAAAATGATAGAACGTAACTAATAACGACGAAATTTGAAGGTATCTTAAATTGGCATATATTTTACTATTTTAACAAAGAAATGGAGTGCTTATTTTTTTTTAATACCTAGGTAAATCCCAGTTTTATTTCTATCGGATTCAACCGCTTTAAAATATTTGACGTGCTTTAAGGGCCATTATGTAGTAAATTATTTATAATTTATGGTATTATCATTTATCAACTACTTGTGATAGTGATATTGTTAGATGTGTCAAATTTTGAAAGTAAAGACCTCTCCTTTCTCTCGTTAAGGGAAATGTTACCCTTAAAGCTGTAAATAAGGCTTAAACAACCGCCATTTCATGGTTGTCTAAGCAAATACCTAAGATGTTTAACTTAACACTACTATCCAGACAAGACATGTCATTTATAAATCTAGAGTAGAGTTCCCTCTCCACAATAATAGCGGAAGGTGCACCTGAACAGGAAACTAAAGAATCCTTGTCAAAAGTTTATGTCGCTTCCTCTGTGGAAGCTTTCAATTACCCAGAATTAAGTAGCGAAGCCCTTCAATTGATACAGGAAAATCCTTGATTAGATGGATGCACGCGTTAGAAAACATCCTGTCTAGTGGATTTTTTATATTCTGGCTATCATGTTCAAAGGCAAAATAGTCAATATCTTAATAAGTGACGCTGCGTCCTCAAAGTAGATTTTTTGTTAATTTCTTGCTTTTTTTTCACGTGATAATGAATAAGCTAGACTGACGTTAGCCATTTTTTTCCCGAAGGATACATAAATAAGACTACCTGTGGAGCGGAGTTGTATAAAATGGACCAATCACAATCCACAGATTTAAATGAACTTCTTTTAGGCTTTACAAAGACGCAGCCTGATTGGTTCATAATTCTTCATTCCGTCTGTGGACAGCTGCGTCTACCACTACGTAATGGCCTAAAACTAGTATTTTAGGCTGCGTTTCCACCAGAGATGTGTGGCGAGGGATGTGTTTTTGTTAACCAATGGAACAACTTCATTGACTTATCCTCGCTCAGCTCAGCTGATTCTATTGGTTAACAAAAAACACATCCCTCGCTACACAACATATCTCTTGTGGAAACGCAGCCTTACGATTTAGGACTAACGTTTGAAACAGCTGCTCCTAATAAGTATAATTATTATCTTCACTCCTTATTCGATACATTAATTCTAACGCTTCACTACAGCGCTTTACTTCTAGTGTATTACTACACGCCTACTTTAATAACATTACGGTATTTAATAACTGGGCTTACCTTACTATCGTAGCCCGTTGAATTATCTCTCATTACCTGTACTGTGTTCCAATAAACCAATCTACTATAACAGGTAGAGCAACATAGGAAGCACGCATTATATAATGCTTTCTGAGCTTTTCACTTCTAAAGTTGAGATACTACTGCAACATTCTGCAACCTGCAGCAGCGTTCTACTTCTAAGTTAGATATTACTATACTGCAAAATTCTGCAGCTAGGCATATAGGAGGTGGCGCACGACCGATCGGTGTGGGGAGCTTTGGGTGAGGCCTTAGTCTAGCAGTGGCAACAAGTGTCAAAAGGGCAATAAGAGGCAAAATTTAGCCAATTTAATGCGTAGGTAATTCATTTCGCTTGTCTTATTTCAAATAGGAACAAATTACTCACAGTTATTGGTCCCTTCTACGTTAACACCTCTAATCCCTATTGTATTTTATTTAGAAGTATACAATAGCCTTCCTTTATAAAAATAATTATACTAAACATAGACCACTGAAAATTGCGAGGGCAGCAAGAAAGGCAGAGTAGCCAGGGATTACGGTTAAAGGCATCTCACTGCCACGATATTGTTTAATTAAATACTATCTGTAAATTTTCATTTAAACCATTAATCGAATAAACCGATATGTACAGAAAATTACCTACAGAGCTATCTTAACGGATAAGTGAAATGCTCGGGAAGCGTGGCGTAATGCGTTCTCCCATTTACGTACTTCCTTCGTAAGGACTTCGTTATTGAAAGCATTACAAGTGCAGATTTGCAATGGGATCTTAGCCTACAAGGCGCGCGCGCGCAGGGAAACTGATCTGCGGACGCAATCTCCGCTGTAATTGCGGTGCGTAAACGCGTACAGGCCGGTGATCTTGCGCGGATCACTTTCCATTTCCATAACACGTAATACAAAGTAGAAGCTACAATAATGCCCCTACTTTGTACCTATGTGTAGGTAAAATTCTTTTTTAAACAAAAATCGTCAGAGACGCAGTCACAATTTCTATATTTTATTTGTATGACTCACAATAACAGAATACTAGACTTATTTTTGGTCAGGGTTAGCGTCAAACCACACTAACCTATTCCAAGCAAATGAACTGTCAAACCATACAAAGTGAGGCAGTTTTTAGGGTTCCGTACCCAAAGGGTAAAAACGGGACCCTATTACTGAGACTTCGCTGTCCGTCCGTCCGTCCGTCCGTCTGTCACCAGGCTGTATCTCATCTCAAGAACGGTGATAGCTAGACAGTTGAAATTTTCACAGATGATGTATTTCTATTGCGGCTATAATATAACAACAAATACTAAAAATAAAATAAATATTTAAGGGGGGCTCCCATACAACAAACGGGATTGGTTGCGTTAACTTTGCACCTCATTTGTATGGAGCGCTATACATACCAGGTGCAAACTTAACTTAACCACTTAAGGAGGGAAAGTGTTTGTACGGAACCCTCGGTGCGCGAGTCCAACTCGCACTTGACCGGTTTTTTATGGTTTGATAGTTCATTTGCTTGGAAGATTTAGCATGGTTTGACTGTAACCTCTAGACTCTAAAAGGAACAACTGTCAAACGAGTAGCTTTTAGAGCAAATTTGGTCTCTATAGAGGAATAGACCAGCAGGTTCGTCGATCCCTGAGCGCGATCGTATAACGTTACATTAACTTACGCTACCGGAGAAAGCGGATGATGTATCGACATATATTGCTTATATTATATTACTTAAAAATAAACGGAGTCACAAGATGAGTCTTAATTTAAATAAAACAAGACCGAAGTTCGCAAACAATCGCCGCTTTCTACGATGACCGTTTAATGGTTAACTCTGCGCTTTTATGTAGATGTATGCTAATAACTTTTGATTAGTGTTACGCTAGTTACATAACTATATTGAATTAATTTTATGCTTCTCGTATTATTCGTACAACTATAAAAATGTATAAGCATTTACAATAGTTTTTCGAACTTTTCGGTTTTTCATAAGTAATAAAATCGAAAAAAAAATTAACAAAAAATTGTACCAAGGAATCAAGATTCTGATTTTTTGATTCAGTTTGATATGAATCCCGAGTATATCTTTTTTGTTTTCTATTAACAAAGCTTTTAGTGTATAGGTACTATTAACTACTTTTTCTGCATAATAGGCTCCATTCAATTCAGCGAAACTAAAGCACCATCTTCAGACAATGGTGAATCCCATGTTTACACTAATAAGTAGCCTCGTATATAGACACACCTCCTTCTATCTCTATAAAAATATAATTAAAACTAAATATTTACCTCATATCCATTTCAATGTTATTCAAAGTATCCGTGCAATTGCAACACTGATTCAAAAATTGAATTAAAAAAAATAAACGTCAAAAAAGCGCGGGAACACGGTACGCGCTGACGGTTTGGTGGAGACTGCGCCGCCAGTGCTTTCTCCCGCCTTTATAAGTTAGTGCATTTACCGTGGGGCGAAAGAAACGCTAACAGCGACTCGCGAATCGAACTAATTCGGTAAAATACAAATAAAAGCGTTAAAGTCAACAGATGACTTTGATTCGAGTAGTTCGCGATGCGAATCGATTGGTGGTTTGAACTTAGAAAACGAAAGTTGTTGGGTCTACAGAGATGATTTGACGAAAATTGTACCTAATTCAAAAGTTTTATAACAGTTTTTCAATCAGTATGTAACATTGCTGTAATCGTTATTAGCGAGTTGTGTTGGTGCAGTGTAATTATGAACATTGTGGTATGGCCGTTTGTTTCTGATCACTTATTAAGAGTTCAATTCATGTTTAGCAACATTATAATGGCGTTTATAGATTTCGATAATGTGATTAAGTCAAATTTATATGACCGAAAGTTAATAAAGCGATCGTGAAAGTGTTATGCAGTCTTGTTTAAAAAAAATTAAAAACTTGCACAGTTGCGTGATGTCATTTTGATCGAATTTACTCCCTGTTATGTGAAAGAACTTTCAGGGAATGCTAATTAATTGATATCGATTATATATATACCGATATTAAGGCCAGTTGTTTCGGGCTATTCAGTGACCACCCGTAATTGAGTCATTTCATTTACCAATCTCAGTATTTGTCAATCGATAAAGTGACATTCTTGGCAGATTGTATGTCGTCAAAGAATATATATATACTAACATGTCGTGGAGCTGTTAAGCCTGGGGCAGAATTCGATGGATATTGACATCATAACCCTATTGAGCGATATGTAGGTATTGGCAATGTGCGATTTAGGCGTTTTACGGACATATACTCGTCAAAACAAAATAAGGGCCATTGCACTTATATATTTTCGTTTTATTGTTCATTATTGGACATATACTAATTAATAAGTGGCTTTAATTAATAATGTCCCGCATCCTTCAGTAACCAACCTTATTCATACTGTTGAAGTCTCATAGCAGACCAGAAATTAATCCAAACAAAATAAACGTTTTTTTTTATTCTGCTAAAAGCTAATTTCTGTTCATCGGTTGGCGAATTAATCATACTGTACCAGTAATTCCACGACAACCAAGGCACATGGACACTATTACTGGCACCAGAGCCGTTACAATGATTGCTGAGGGTTATTCGCAGCGGTCTGCAGCTGATGCGCTAGGATTTTCTCGCAGAGCCATCCAAAATGTGTGGAATCGCTTTCAAGAGATTGGCAGTACTATAGGAAGGCCTGGGTCGGGTAGAGCGCATGTGACTACGGCACAAGAGGGTCGTTACATCCGGTTAAGTGCCCGACGAGAGCGTTCTGCATAAAGACCAACAACGGTCCAGACGACCAGTTGTAGGAGTTCCCCTATCAAGGGTTCACCGTGCAAATCGATTAACTTTGCGCCATCAACATTTGGATTGGGGCATAAATCAATGGGGTATGGTGCTTTTCACAGATGAGTGTAAAGTGAAGTTTTGTAGTGATGATCGGCGAATCAGAGTACGGAGACGTCAAGGCGAGCGATTTTCTGATGTCTGCATGCAGGAAATTGACCGCTTTAGTGGTCCTAGTGTAACGATATGGGCTGGAATAAGCTTACACGGTAAAACTGAGCTTGTTTTCTTAAATCAGGGTACCGTGGCAGCACGACGGTACGTGAACGAAGTCATCAGGCCTCATGTGATTCCGTTCGCACAAAGAGTGGGCCCCGAGTACATCTTAATGCAAGACAATGCCCGTCAACACGTCTCAGGAAACTTCGACTGTTCTGGAAAACTCCCGTATTCAAGTCCTAACCATGGCCAGCGTATAGTCCAGATTTAAACCCAATTGAACATCTCTGAGACCAATTAAAGCGATGGGTTAGAGAGCATCCGCAAGAGGTTTCCAACCAGCAGGAGCTCATTGATGCTTTGAAACGTGCCCGGGAGAAAACATCAGAAATTTGATCGAGAGGATGCACTCTAGGCTTCAGGAGTGTGTGTGAACAAGAGAGGGGGACATACCCGTTATTAATAAATTAAAAAAATAACAGCAAGTGTCAGTTTTTGTTATTGTTTGCGACAAGTGTCTGTTGAGTTTTTCCGTTACGAATAGACTAATTTCATATTTACTGAAATAACTGAAACAAATGACTAATTAATTAAATGACTTTTAGCCTAAAAAAAAACGAATGCCTTGTTTAACAGTTCTTGAACTAATGTGTATATCCATTTAATATAATTTTCACGTAAAACTTAAAATACTTAGTGGCCCCTATTTTGTTTTGACGAGTATATTAGTCGTATCGATATGTATATTTTATTCAAGATGCATTAAGAGATATTGACTCCGTGTCGTCGCTAAAGTAGCTACACATATTTCGGACATAGGTATGTTACTAGAATCGAATTCAGCTACCTTAAGTTACCGCGAACATTCCCGCAGAACACACATATATTACCATTTGTCGATTGACTGACTCGGTTTTATTTTTAGGTTTAGTTTTATTATAATTATTTTTAATGTTGTCATATCTAAATGTATATTCACTTAACTTCCATCCTATGTACTTATTATTAAGATTTGTCTTTTAAGTTGTAAAATTGTAACTTATCAAAAATACTGACTCTGACTGAACATTGACATTGTACGTCCTAGACTCAAACCCCATGCTAATTATGCGCCAAATTAAAAGGCTTCCAAATTTCAAAGAAAATTTGCTAACATTTTACTCAACGTTTCGAGGCTTTTAAATCCTAGACACTTAGGTAACCTGCGGACAATACCACGAATTGATGCCATGACGGCGAAGGCGAAATTGATTGGAGATCGATTTATTGATAGAAAACCAATTTGAATTTGATTCTTGAATACTAAATAATAAAAAGAAGCTGTTGACGCTTACTACTTTAATGAAATCAGTCTATGAGTGAAAATGTATTTATTGTATTCATTAATTGAATTTTTCGAATGTCTGACTCAGTCTGACTAGATAGTTGTGTCCTTTTAGTTGTGACACGATAAAGTTTTAGGCTTGGGTTTAAACTATACATGATTAAACGCCTACCAAATATATTGATAAATTACTACCAATAAATTCTTAATGCTCACCAAAACGGATGAATGCTCACCAAATAGTGTACCCCAAACTATTCTATAAATAAAGCAAATAATTCTTTTTTCACCTCACTAGCTCGGAAAGCCCAGTTTGTTTGTTTGATATCTATTGAGAAAATCGCTTTTTATCCACATGTGGAGAAAGAATTTTGACGTTTCAACGCAGCTAAAGTAAAATTTGACATAAGCTTATTTTCTGAAAAATCCCGTTTAAAATACCTACATGAAAGCTAATTAGACCTTAGTTTTAATAAATGGCAAATTGGTTGATTATTGCAGATATTTTTCAACGATATAGTACAAACCCTTATTCTTTTTTCCTCGCTGTAGTGAGGTGAAAAGTTTTGTGTTATACACGGGCGAAAAGTTATTTTACGTCTCGTGTATTGAAACACTCGCTACGCTCAGGATTCTATTTTGAACCACTCGCTTCGCTCGTGGTCAATCATAGGATCCTTTCGCTAGCTCGTGTTTCGAATAAACACTCGCGGGTAAAATACAACTTTCCCCCCTTGTATAACAAATAACTATTCTTACATCCTATAAAAATATATGCACACCTAAAATAGTACATTACATCAGAGGCCGGGAAAATGAGGATTTCCGGCCAAGTAGGTATATACGGCCGAGCGAGCGTGCGAGCGAGGCCGGATAGTGATACGAGGCCGGGAATCCGTTTTCACGACGAGGCATGTATAGTGCTTTTCTCAAACATACAATGAAATAAAAAATATACTTCAAAGAATAACACTTAATATTGTTTGTCCGATATTTTCCAAATTTGACCGAATTTTAAAAATCAGATTTCAGATTCTGACTCAGGAGCCCCAAAAACCCCCGGATACCGAATTTCAGCCTCCTAGGACCAATTTGAAATTTTCTCCATACAAATCGTTTTTTTTCGATATTTTCCGAATTTGACCGAATTTTCGGACAAGATTTCAGATTCATATTTTTGAGCCCCGAGAGCCCCCCGATACCGAGTTTTAGCCGCCTAGCACCAATTTGAAATTTTGAAAAAAAAAAAGTCGCCATCTTATTTTTTTTTTCCACAAGTGTAACAACCAATCTTTAAAAACAAAACCTGCTTTTTGTCAAACCAGCCAGCTGTGTGAATGACCTTGTTGTTGAAACCAAAAAAAAGTTACTTTGCAGGCCTAGGCCTGAAAAGCAGTATGAAATCCCTTTACAGTCTTCTCGAGTTGTTGCGCCCAAAAACCGATACTTCCGAGCCTATTATAAGGAACGCAAAGACAATAAATATTTCATTGCATGTTTGAGAAAAGTTAACTTCAGACCAAATAATCTAAATTACTATTAAATGGATGTCACCAATCTATATATATATTACGCGAGGCCGATTTTTGTACATCCCATCAGATCTACAGTTATGGTCCGATTTTGATAAATGATATGTCATTAGATTCGTCTCATGCTGGAGAGGTGCATAAAACTCTTGGAATTTTCATTTTTTCCTGAAAAGGTACTGAAAAATGGATTTGAAAAAACTACTGTGCGCTAACCACGTGACTTTGACCACGTGACCTGTGATCCCTATTTTGACATAAGATGACCAAATAATAATAAGCATGATTTGCTCACAAACCTGTAGTAAGTTGTTCAGCATGATGAAATATTATTTTTGAGTCGGCAACATAATATCCGCAACACTTAAAACATGTACGAATATGCAAAAATAATTTTACAGTTTCTTGACAATGAATGACAGTAACCATATTCTGACAACTTTTAATGTCTTTTTTATTGGGGGCTATTATGTCAATGCTCTAAATTGCCAGGTTGTTTTTCTTTTTAAAATGTTAAAATGTTTGGAAACTTTTTTCGCATACCTGTTAAAAAGGTGGAGAAAAAGCCGGTTAAGTGCGAGTTGGACTGGTGCTCGAAAGACTAGAAAACTGACCGTCATTCAAGAATAGATTATTTTTATAGGCGAGTTTTACAATAAATCAAAGCAGAAAATAATTAGTAAAACTAATTTACACGTCATTCAAATAGGTAAATTTATGATAGATTATTATAAATATGATTAAAGTCCATCAAAAAAATAATTCCAAGGAAAATGGCATGAGTTATGGTAAATTAAATGGTATTTTACAAGAAAAAACTTAGTCCTTGCGCTTGCATGTCGACGGGATCGGAAATGTGGTCGAGTTGAGAATATGGACGACATGACAATGTGCCTAAGTTGGGAATGTATCTATATTGGTAATATGGATGAGTTGGTAAAATGGATGAGTTGGAAATGTGGACGAGTTGGGAATATGGAAGAGTTGGGAATGCGGATGAGTTGGTAAAATTGACAAGTTGGTAATATAGACGAGTTGGGAAAATGGACGAGTTGTTAATATGGGCGAGTTGTTAATTGGACGAGTTGTTAATTGGACGAGTTGTCAATGTAGACGTGTTGGGAATATGGACGAGTTGGGAATGTGGATGAGTTGGCAAAATGAATAAGTTGGGAACACGGACGAGTGGGCAATGTGGACGAGTTGAGAATATGGACGAGTTGGGAATGTGGATGAGTTGGCAAAATGAACAAGTTGGGAACACGGACGAGTGGGCAATGTGGACGAGTTGAGAATATGGACGAGTTGGCAATGAAGACGACTTGGTAATACGGACGAGTTGGTGATATGGAAGATTTGGCAATAAAGGCGAGCTGATAATAAGGACAAGTTGGTATTGTAGACGAGTTGGGTGTATCGTCGAGTTGGGAATATGGGAGAGTTGGAAATGTGGATGAGTTGGCAATGTGGATGAGTTGGTAAAATTGACAAGTTGGGAACATGGACAAGTGGGCAATATGGACGAGTTCGCATTATGGACGAGTTCGCAGTGAAGACGAGTTGGTAATACAGACAAGTTGGCAATGAAGACGCCTTGGTAATACGGACGACTTGGTGATATGGAAGATTTGGCAATGAAGACGAGCTGATAATAAGGACAAGCTGTTATTGTAGACGAGTTGGGTGTATCGTCGAGTTGGGAATATGGACGAGTTGGAAATGTGGATGAGTTGGCAATGTGAATGAGTTGGTAAAATTGACAAGTTGGGAACATGGACAAGGGGGCAATGTGGACGAGTTCGTATTATGGACGAGTTGGCAATGAAGACGACTTGGTAATACGGACGAGTTATCAACGTGGACGAGTTGAGAATATGGACAAGTTGGAAATGTGGATGAGTTGGCAAAATGAACAAGTTGGGAATATGGACGAGTTTGCAATAAAGACGAGCTGATAATAAGGACGAGTTTGTATTGTAGACGAGTTGGGTGTATCGTCGAGTTGAGAATATGGACGAGTTAAAAATGTGGATGAGTTGGCAATGTGGACGACTTGGAATTGTGGACGAGTTGGGCATATGGACAAGTTGGAAATGTGGACGAGTTGTATTTGTGAACGAGTTAGCAATATGGACGAGTTGGCATTGTTGATGAGTTGGAAATGAAGACGAGTTGGGAATGTAGATGAGTTTGGTGTATCGACGAGTTGGTAATGTGGACGACTTGGCATTGTGGACGAGGTGGGAATATGGACGAGTTGGAAATGTGGACGAGTTGTATTTGTGGACGAGTTGGCATTGTGGACGAGCAAGTAATATGGATGCGTTGGCATTGTGGATGAGTTGGGAATATAAACGAGTTGGCAATGAAGATGAGTTGGTAATATGGACGAGTTGATAATATGGACGAGATTGGCAATAAAGACGAGTTAATAATAAGGACGAGTTGGTATTGTAGACGAGTTGGGTGTATGGACGAGTTGGAAATGTGGACGAGTTAGCAATATAGATGAGTTGGCATTGTGGATGAGATGGGAATATGGATGAGTTGGGAATAAAGACGAGTTTGTAATATGAACGAGTTGGCAATGTAGATGAGTTGGGTGTATAGACGAGTGGGCAATGTGGACGATTTGGCATTGTGTACGAGTTGGGAATATGTACGAGTTGGGAATATGAACGAGTTGGAAATGTGGACGAATTTTATGTGGTGACGAGTTGGCATTGTGGACGAGTAAGCAACATGGACGCGTTGGAATTGTGGACGAGTTGGGAATATGGACGAGTTAGCAATATGTTCGAGTTGGCATTGTGGACGAATTGGGAATATGGACAAGGTGCCAATGGAGACGAATTGGTAATATAGACGAGGTAGCAATGCAGATAAGTTGGGTATATGAACGAGTTGGCAATGTGGACGTGTTGGGTGTGTGGACAAGTTGGCATTATGACCCAGATGGGAATATAGACGAGCCGACATTGTGGACGAGTTGTATTTGTGGAATAATTAACATGTTACCCTAACATGCGAAACTTGATGGTAGAAATAACCTACATATGATGCAAATTTCAAAAAAAACGACTCGCTCAAGAATAAATCATATTTGAATTAATGACGTGTGGCTGATCATTCTTATTCTTATTCAAAATAAAATTTGTCAAATTATGCTGTCAACACAACAAATAGATTTTTTAAGGCTTCCGTTTTTACCGACTATGGTAAGGAACCCTAAAATTAGGTTTATATCATAGACTTGAGAGTATAGATAGCATCTCCCTCACTCTTCTGTCAGACACTATTTCAATGAGAGGAAAGACACGAAAGTTTGAATTTGGAATTTGGGTATACGTAAGGCCTTCAGCTCTAAATTTATTGAATAAAATATATCTTATATTCTTTTCTCAAACATGTTTAGCTGTTTTATATATATTGGATTTATTTTATTACACATATTTGACACATTCTTTTTTTATGGTGGAGTATTGTCAGTCAGTAATTTATTTAGATTAGTATTTAGGGTGTTCGCTATCACTTTACAAAAAGCAAAACCTCACCGAACAACGGCATGCTCTACGAGCAAACTCGGAATTGGCGAAATCATCATTAACTATGATGGAAGCCATATTTTAAAATTAGAATTAGAAGTAGGGTTTGATTAAGAGTTATACTGGCGTAAGAATTTCAAACAGAATGTGAAATTGTTATTGAATAAATGATTGATGATGATGACATGGCAGCACCCATATTAAGAAAATTTGCACGATCTATTGAATTTCATAAAAAAAAAACAAGCATTGATAATAGTGGTTTTTCGTGTATTCTTTAAACGTTTTTTACTCTCTATTACATACAATTGAGTTTATGTAACATTTTTTACTATCAATATTTTGAAGTATTTACGATTATAAATGAATACATAAACAGTAACGCACTCCATGATTTCCTTTTTAAAACCTGCGTAGTGAGTGACCAAATCTGTCGTTTCGATTCATGTGCTATTTCTGGAAATTGATAGAAATCGATCAAATCGATAAACGTATGTCCGAAGAAAGGATAACAAATTAAAATTCTACCAATCTTATGTTCGGTCCTATGAAAATATGTCAATTATTTTTGTACGATTTGGGACTATTGTCATGAATTATATTTTATCCATAAATCGAATAATATGCATTTTATTTGTGAAACAGATCAGCAGATCACATGGCATTAATGCACAAGTTATTTTTATAAAAGAGTTGAAAAAGTTGTCACGATGAACCTGGCAGTTGGCTATCAGGCCTGGCTCTAGCCTGGCATGTCTTAACGTTTTTGAAATATCATTTTAACGTGTTTTTTTACAGTATTTATTCTTCGATCCCCAAAAACTTCTTATCGATAAAGTAGTTATTTTCTGTAACACTACCGGATTTCCATATTCTAGCGGCGGTTCGACGCCGCAACGGGTCTCTAGTATTTTATATTATTACTTCCATTTTAGTCATTTTTGCTGAGGCAAAAAACTAAATGCTCACCAAAATGGCTTTTTCTCAAACATCCAATGAAATGTCTTTACGTTCCTTAAAATAGGCTCGGAAGTATCGCTTTTTGGGCGCAACAACTCGAGAAGACTGTAAAGGGATTTCATACTGCTTTTCAGGCCTAGGCCTGCAAAGTAACTTTTTGGAGTTTACTCCTTAAGAATCGATTTTCATATATAAGCCCGGGGTATGAAAAATATGGGGTGTAAAATCGAACGAATCTGCCGTGCTAATTTAAAAAGTCGTATCTCAGTATACGATCGGGGTAAAAATACGACTTCGTAATTTAGCAGGTTATGCGTTACGCGTTATAGACTAAGATCCCGATATAAAATAACCTTCACCGAGATGTTTATTTGATGAAATGTATTTTCTAATTAATTTAATATGTCAATAATTATATTGCATATGTGTTGCCTAACAAATTTTAGTCCAGTCCAGGGTATGTTTAATTAATAATAAAAAAAAATTGTTTTAAACATTTCACCGGTTTGGTTAATATTAGATAAATTCTATACCAATCTATTATGAATTTATCTAATAATCAAATCGGTGAAATGTAAAAAAAAAAATTAAATTTTAAACTAAACATACCCCGGACTAAAATTTGTTATGCAACCCATATGCAATATATTTATTGACATTTTAAACTAAATATAAAATACATTTCATCAAATAAACATCTCTGTGAAGGTCATTTTATATCGGGAGCTTAGTCTATAACGCTTAACGCATAACCTGCTAAATTAAGAAGTCGTATTTTTACCCCGATCGTATACTGAGATACGACTTTTTAAATTAGCACGGCAGATACGTTCCAAAAATATAAATATTGCGAGGATTGACGTTTGGTTGTCAAAGGCGACGGTTGAAAATTTTATCAAATTTTATTTTATTTATAAGTTAATTCAGTTTTAGAGTCCTTTTCGCTGTTTTTGCGATGAGTGAGTCAAGTCGAGGTGTCGTGAGTGATACGTCACTTTTAGAATGTGGGCAGCGGGCAGCTCCGTCGTGGCTATCTGAAGTGGAGTTTGATAATAAGGCAGGGCCGAGTCAATCGGATATTGTATCGGACGCTGAGTCCATGTCGGATGTGCGGCATATAGCGGTGAAGCGTGCTTGTGGTCTGAGCGACGAAAGCTGTGGTTGTAGTGATAGTTTTATCACAATAGGCAGGAAACCTAAACGCTTGCGGGTTTTAGCAACCGCCAAAACGCAGCTGGAGCCGGATGGTGTGCCTGACAAGCTATTTGAAGTTTATATAGTGTCAAAAGAAGATTTACCGAAACAGATTGGTTTGGCAAAGTTGCTGCAATTTAAGGGTATAAAAGGAATTTTATCCGTCAAGTTTATGGGTCCACGTAAAGTTCGCATACAGTTTAACTCTAAGGATGATGCGGAGAAGCTTCTGGCTTCTCAGGAGTTTAACAATGAGACGAGACGTTCTTATTGGTCTAATATGGCATGCTGCACTTATGGAATTATAAGGCAGGTTGAGTTGGAGGTTGAGGAAGACGAATTTTTAAAGAATATTGAAGGGTCTGAAGACATTTTGTCAATATGTAGACTGAACCGTTGGGATCATGATGGGCGTTGGGTTAAGGCTGAAACTATTCGTCTGTGTTTTAAGGGAACTTCTTTACCGCCATATGTTTATGCCTACGGTTGCCGATTTAAGGTAAATCAGTACACTTTCCCGGTTACCCAATGTTCAATATGTTGGAAGTTCGGTCATCTGAGCAGGTTTTGTCCTACTACTAAAGTTACTTGTCCGAAATGCGGCGGGGAGCATGCCAATTGCGAAACGACTATTTTTAGATGCATTAATTGTAAAGGCAGCCATATGGCCTTAGATAAGTCGTGCCCGGTTTTTGTGAAGGAGTAAGAAATTCGCAGGATTATGTCTGCTGAGGGATGTATATATAAACGGGCTTTTTGGTTGTATATGCAAAATAAGGAAAAAAGGATACGGATGTTTGTAGTCAGGATGCGCCATCTGTTTTTGAGAATGACTTAAGTTTTGGAAAGTCATATAGAGATGCTGTTTTGTCGAAGCCGTTACAATCTAAAGAGTCTGAAGATTCTGTCTGTCAGGCTGAGGGCCAGCGATCAGTAAGTCAGTACAGATTAGAGAGCGAGCCACAACAAGAGGTTCGTAAGCCGCGGAAGTCAAAAAGAGTAACAGACGTGAAGAGGTCCGAGTGTCTATTGGTCAATCAGCCTACTATTGAGCGGGCTGATATGGAAGATCAAAGACAAAATAAGGACAAGAAGAAGAGACGTATTACTTTTGAAAAGCTGGTTGAGAAGACGAAGGATATTTTGTTTTCTACCGAAAGTTGGGAGGAGAAGTTCAAAACGCTGTTTGGAGTTGTTGTTAAGGAGATTTTGGATGTATTTAAGGATTTTTTTAAGGAAGGTGATTTTGTACGTTTGTTTTTGTCTAATGTAAATGGCTAGGTCTAATACCAGATCTTTCTTGAATGTAATGTTCAATTCAATATTGGCGGAACCCTTATCGGAATCGGCTAAATTTGTATACAGTTTTTTTTTATGTAAAATGTAAATAGTGTATACAAATTTAGTTGTTTTCGTGTACATGTTATTTTTAAGTTTATACGGTTTATGTTTTTATTTATCTATGTCTTTTAGATGAATGATGTTGTGTATTAGGCCTGCTGGAGCTGGCATGTTCATAAAAATGATCAAAGCTCCTTAATCAATAGATAAAAAAAAAAGTATTGCGTTACTACGGTAGAAAGGTCGTATCTTTGTATGGATTTCATAGTAAGATACGGTTTTTTTTCGTAGCACTGCAGACTGTAGTAACTAAACTAGCCGCTCGAGGGCGCTTTACATCACGCTTCCTTATTTAGTTACTACTCATGATCTCTCCAATTTGTTAAAAATAAATCGGAAGTAAATTTTCCTTTTAAAATATTGTAATTTTGCTGTATATTATACTCGTTTATTAATATTATGTAAGTGCCTACCTTCTCGTTCTTGCTTGCAGCACCCAACAGGGTACATAATGTGATACTTAAACTATTTACTAATCATTATGTGCAATAAACGTATTGAGTATATATTTTATAATCGTTCTTAAGGCTAGGCGCGCACCACGATTTTAGTCGCGCGATAATTTTGTCGCATAAATGCAAGATATGGGTTTATATGAGAGTGCGCGCACCACGATTTTCATAAACCCAGAAGTACGCTTATTTCTGCGACAAAATTATCGCGCGACTAAAAAAAATCGTGGTGCGCCTGGCCTGAAGAGTAAACTCCAGTCGTGCGTCGGAGCTGACACACACACTTTTTTTTTTTGGTTTCAACAACAAGGTCATTCACACAGCAGGCTGGTTTGACAAAAAGCAGGTTTTTTTTTTAAAGATTGGTTGTTACACTTGTGGAAAAAAAAATAAGATGGCGACTTTTTTTTTTTCAAAATTTCAAATTGGTGCTAGGCGGCTAAAACTCGGTATCGGGGGGCTCTCGGGGCTCAAAAATATGAATCTGAAATCTTGTCCGAAAATTCGGTCAAATTCGGAAAATATCGAAAAAAAACGATTTGTATGGAGAAAATTTCAAATTGGTCCTAGGAGGCTGAAATTCGGTATCCGGGGGTTTTTGGGGCTCCTGAGTCAGAATCTGAAATCGGATTTTTAAAATTCGGTCAAATTCGGATTCGGGGGCTCTCGGGGCTCAAAAATATGAATCTGAAATCTTGTCCGAAAATTCGGTCAAATTCGGAAAATGTCGAAAAAAAACGATTTGTAAGGAGAAAATTTCAAATTGGTCCTAGGAGGCTGAAATTCGGTATCCGGGGGTTTTTGGGGCTCCTGAGTCAGAATCTGAAATCGGATTTTTTTAAATTCGGTCAAATTCGGTATCGGGGGGCTCTCGGGGTTCAAAAATATGAATCTGAAATCTTGTCCGAAAATTCGGTCAAATTCGGAAAATGTCGAAAAAAAAACGATTTGTATGGAGAAAATTTTAAATTGGTCCTAGGAGGCTGAAATTCGGTATCCGGGGGTTTTTGGGGCTCCTGAGTCAGAATCTGAAATCGGATTTTTTAAATTCGGTCAAATTCGGTATCGGGGGGCTCTCGGGGCTCAAAAATATGAATCTGAAATCTTGTCCGAAAATTCGGTCAAATTCGGAAAATATCGAAAAAAAACGATTCAAAATTTCTAAATTCGTGCTAGGCGGCTAAAACTCGGTATCGGGGGGCTCTCGGGGCTCAAAAATATGAATCTGAAATCTTGTCCGAAAATTCGGTCAAATTCGGAAAATATCGAAAAAAAAACGATTTGTATGGAGAAAATTTCAAATTGATAATAGCATAGCTAATAATGACTACCGCACATTATGGAGCGTTTTTTAGGGATATAAAAAAAAAAAAACTAACCTAACCTAACCCGGCCGAGTCGGATCTGCTCTGAAAGGTGATCAGGATTAGATGGTTACCTAGCTGAAACACTAATTTATGAAAACAATATTTGGTGAGCAAAACATCCATTTTGGTGAGCAAAACATCCATTTTGGTGAGCAAAACATCCATTTTGGGAAGCAAAAAGATATTTTTTGGTAGGTAATAATTTTGATGTTTTATGAAAACAATATTTGGTGAGCAAAAAATCCATTTTGGGAAGCAAAAAGATATTCTGACTCAACATAAAATTATTCTGGTGTAATGTATACCTATCGATTTTGGTATACAAAATGATTTAATTTGGGGAGCACTGTTTAGAGTGAATTTATATTAAATGGAGGCAATTCAATTTATTTGGTATTTAGTTTTGGGGGTATAAAAGCCATTTTGGTGAGCATTTAAATTGTACCCAAAGTTTTATACCTACAAAACTAGAAGATGCTCCCAAAACTTCTTTGGAGGTCCAGCTATCCCTGTACCAAAATTAGTTAAAATCCGTCCAGCCAGCCGCTTCGACGTTATAAGCCGACAAAGATCTTTTTACCAACAGATACCGCTGTACAACTGGCGCCCGTCTATAGCCTCAAGTATCAAGTGAGAGATGAAAGTATCGGCACGTGCGCATATTCCATATTGATATGAAAGTAGCCATTCTACTATAGACAATGTAATTAAATTGTACTAGGTCGATGCAGAGTCAGCCACCGGCTAAGCTTGCACCATAGATTGGAGCGGATTTTTTTTTTTTTTTTCGAAATTTTCTCTTCGTCACGACCTAGCGAAATTTAATTTGTGCATTTTAAAACAAAAATTTCTAAAATCGGTTGAGAACTCGCTGAGATCTGCGCATTGTTACAAAGTCCATTCGAGTCGATCCATGGGAGCTTCGCTCGCTTCGCTCGCTCCGCTCCAAATAGATATGAAGTCAATTTTGCCAACACAACGAGTTAAAATAACAAACGGCTCTTCGAATAAGTTTAGCTTTAAATCAAGCAGCATCAATATAATGGTCGAATTAAAGTCTAGTTTAGTATGTTATTTTTTCGTCCCGTCCTATACTTAAGTATAAGTACAAATCATCCATTGTAAGCGATCTGAGCATTGAAAAGTTTATATAACATCTGAGGCATATACTTAATGTAGGTCAGTGACTTAATTTTCTATTTTGATGCCGCTTTAATGTTATTTAATAATTATAATACTACTTAATATTAAAGTTCCTTTTTTGCTTACAATTTCGTAATTATTCGGAACTCAAGAGTTGGTCAAAGAAATTAGTCTGTATAGCTTTTTAATTTTAATGGTGTAATTAACCGGTTTGAGCCGATGTGCATGCATGTGATTTAATATGACACTTATATCGCATCGCTTATTGGTAATTTGTGAAGTGCACGGTGGAAATACACCGGGTACAGTACGATCACCCGCAGGCATCGGGAAAGGCCAAGGGTGGATCCATGGGTCACGGGGTCACGACCCTCACTGGGCTGGGTCCAGTCTAAGTAAACTATCGAATTGGAGTGGAGCCTGTCATTGAAATACCAGAGCTATATGACCCCTCTTGACTTGCAGGGCTCAAGCTAGTGGTGGTACCGATGGTCACAGAAAGAGGAGCTTCCTGGCAGTGTGCGTTGTGTACTTATAGCATCTGACGGATCTGACTCAATCCAGCAGTCTCTTGGGATCTTTTTTTTAATAAACAGTCACAAATCAAAGCATATTACGGTTAAAACTAGTACCTATGCTAAAAGTCCTGGAGTGCCACAACTTAAAATAGCAGGTCGATTTTCGTCGGTACACCTAGTCCCAAACTAACCAAAGCTTGTACTATCGGTACTAGACGACGATATACATAATAATATATAAATAACATACATAGATAACATCCATGACCCAGGAACAAATATTTGAGTTCATCACACAAAACTTATTACATTTAGACAAATATAACGGTAGAGGACATCAGCATCATGTTATCGAGTTTCATTAAGCGGAATGAATCAGCTGCGAACAATGCTGGTGTGACTGAGAATGCAGATAGGTACCTACTTACTACTCGCAAGGGCGTCCGGTCCAAAGGCGTCCGGGGTCCTTGGCTGCGATTGTCTAGATGTGTGTACACCTACGAAAGTAGGTACAGTCAGCAGTTAAAGTTGCTAGGCACGTCAATTGCTCAAAATGATATGCACACGGACTAGTGTTTCTCAAAAAGTTGTCCACTTTCATGAAATGAGATTGTCCCTTCACGAAGAATATTTTATAAATATTTCCTGACGCGGTTTTAAGACAAAAAGTTGGTAATCTTATAATTTACTACGTTTTTAAACTGGTTCAATAATTATTTTTTACTTTGGAGACTTAATATATCGATTTAACTGGATTGTTTTGAAGTAGGCTTATAAAAAAATATTGCAACACAAAATTTCCTCACACAATTTCGTGACATTTTCTTGACGCCAAGAAATATTGGATGATTCATGCAAGAGGTGTGCTAGTTTTGTATATACATAAATGCTCAACCTTTAATAAAAAAAATGCCCACTAATATTCTAAATATTAGTAGGCATTTTCTGAAGCATTTACTACCTATTCTTAACATCGCGTTGAAAGTTTTATGGTGCAATTTTTTTCCGATGCCATCGCCTTATACCTACTTAACCTACTTAAGGTGATGACAGGAGCTAAATCACGGCAACCACTACTAATATGCACAGTAGTGCATATTATTAAATAAACTTTTAAGTAACAAAAAAACTTCTACAATACAATACAATACAAGTACCTACGCTTCATTGCACACTAAAGAACAGTTACGCAAGAAATCACATATAAACAAATTAAAAACGGTAGACAACAGGCGGTCTTATCGCTAAAGAGCGATCTCTTCCAGACAACCTTGGGTAGTGGCTTTTATTACTTCTTTACTGATTTTCTCCAGCATATGGTATTAAATCATCAATTTTGTTGATTATTTCTTGACATTTCTTGACGAACCGTTTCTTGACAATTTCGTGACGGGACAACTTTTTGAGAAACACTCACAATTGTCTGAGAATAAAGGGTTGTGTGTTGTGAGCGTGTTGTTATGCCTAGCTACTTTTTTTGCTGACTGTACACTGGCGATTGTCTGTAAACTGCCGTTCGACAGTTGTACTTGAATGTATTGTTTTTCTTTACTATTTCTTTGATATCCATACTATTTGTGACATTCTACATCTACAATTGAATTGAAAATGTGTTTTCTATGGAGAGGGGTAATTATTTCAGGAAAAACCTTAACAACACGATACAACAGCGATTTTTATTTCGTTCTCTCATCACGCCGCAACGGCTGGGTAGATTTAAAAGCTGGTGATATCTATAGGATATTTTTTACCCGATTACGGTAAAAGAAAATACGCGAGCGAAGTTGCTACCTTCTAGTATTATATAGAACTTCTGAAAAAAATATAATTGATGATTAAACGAACTTACCTGTAAGTGAAGTTCTATCACAATTATACGAAGTGTTTCATCCGAAGAGATTAGTAACTTATATTTTTATTTAACACATGTAGTAACGCATAGTGTTACCACTTCGAACACGTAGTTGAGGAAATTTGTGTGCTTGCGCTGGCAACACAAACATTTTTTTTTTTTTTTTTTCAACTACCCTTCTTGAATTCCACTCGGGCGCCATTGTTCATTAAGTTTAAAGCATTATGGTATTTCCACGGTAATATTAGGGATGATAATGATGGGTGGGTGGGATTGCGTTACTAATCTCTTCGGATGAAACACTTCGTATAATTGTGATAGAACTTCACTTACAGGTAAGTTCGTTTAATCATCAATTATACTCGTGTTTCATCCTCTAGATTAGTAACTTATATTTTTATTTAACACATGTAGATGTTGAGAGCAAACAGTGGAAATATCATACCAACAAATAATAGGTTTTGTTTAGTATTTCAAAACTATTTATTCCTTGCCATAGAATAGAAATAGAAATTTACAGAATGACATCCTGTATATAACATTTCCAGTTTAATTAATTACATAGTAATAAAACAAGAATTTAATACCTTGATGCTTAATTAAAGAAATCAATCCTTAGAGCATATTGATTTAGCAAGTTCTAGATTATCATTGGTTATAATGTTTCTATTGTAGAATTTAGCGAAGACAGTGGAATCTCCGCTCCATCCCGCAGTCTTCCGTATGGTATCAAGGTTGACGCCTAACTTGTATGCCATGGATGTAGAAGCATGACGCGTACTGTGCGAGGAGAAGATGGAGATGTCGATTCCACTGTCTTTCAGTACACATTTGATCCAACGACTAAGTGTTTGTGATGTAACACACTGATGTGGTTTTTTAATACCTATAAATAAATCATTTGAATTACGCAATTCTTTTGTTTTATCGATGTACGACAGTAACGTTTTTGCAGGGCATATTTCAGGACGTTCTGTGAAGAACGGTAAGTATAGAGTTGGTTGTAAGGTACCAATTCGTGAAGTTTTAATCAATTTACTGATTTTGATTATAATTTGATCGCTCAAAATCGAAATATTATCTATATTAACTTTGGACAGAGTCTGTATTCTATGTGCTGTCACTAAAGCGAGCAAAGTAACGCACTTTTTCGATAATTGTTCTAACGTTAGGCTTTCGTTTGGAAATAATGAAGACATATGATTTAAGACTTTTGTTACGTCCCATGTTATATTATATCGTGGGGCTGGAGGTCTTAACCTGTAGACTCCTTTACAGAATCGACTTATACGAGGGTCATCTGATATAGATCCTAATATACACGCTAGAGCAGATCTATAGCTATTTATGGTGCCGTACTGGCCACCAGAGTTAAATGTTTGAGTCAGAAACTCTATTATAATAGGAATCGATGGCTCATACATGTCTACTTTATTTTGTATACAAAACCGATACCATCGTTTGAAACAAACATCGTACTGTTTCATTGTGTTCTCCGCCAACGAGCCTAACATAATGTCTATGGCGGCTGACGGGACGTGTTGCCGCAATAGTGCCGTCCGGACAACACTCCGGCAACCAGGATACTCGCTTGAATGTTCCGGTTGCTGTAATTAGATATAATAAAATCGTTACTATGGAGTTGTATTATATCAGACACCAGGAGGCGCATAAATAATGGGTACCATGGCTGCGCGGGCCATTTTGGTACTACCATAATTCCTTCTGCGTTGTCTGACATTATTTTTCTTAGAGCTTTAAGTATCATGGACACAGGTGGGAATGCGTAAAAGAAAAAACTTGTCCATGTAATGGTAAACGCATCAAATGCAAAAGCGTCAGGATCTCTATGCCACGATACGTAAATATCACATTTATTGTTAATTCTGGTAGCGAAAAGATCTATTTGTGGTACTCCATATTTGTTTGTCAATTTTTGGTACCCTGGCATAGAGAGCTCCCATTCGGCGTCGGGATGTGAGCGTCTGGATTCCCTATCGGCAAGTATGTTGTCCGATGATTTTATGTAGGATGCGACGACAAAGATTTTTCGATCTATACACCATTGCCATAAGTCTCTAGTAACCTGTGTGAGGTGTGGGTATTGAATACCTCCCATACGGTTAATATATGCAACTGCAGTCGTGTTGTCAACACGCATGAGTATTTGGCAATTATAATATTGTTTAGCAAAAATCTTAAGCGCGAAAAAAGCCGCTAGCAGTTCTAAATGATTTATATGGAGAGTGGTCTCTGATTGAGACCACCGCCCACTAGCGGTTTGACCCTCACATGCCGCGCCCCACCCAGTTGTTGAGGCGTCAGAAAATATTTCGGTCACAAAATGATCATCCTTAATTTTTTGCACGGAATCTACGATAGCATTTGTCCACCAATCTAGATCAGGTATGAGGGAATCAGGTATGTCCATATAATGATCATAATTATTATGACCTTGTAAGCTAAGGAATTTGGCACGTTCCAAGTTTTTTGTAAACAGCCACCCATACTCGATTGCGGGGCAAGCGGATATTAAGAGACCTAGCAATTGAGCAAATCTTCTTATCTTACAGGTATTCAATAGTTTAATTTTTTCCAATTCTTTTTTGATTCTCATTCTCTTTTCTACCGGTAAACTCACTTGCCATTTACGTGAATCTAATATGTATCCTAAATATTTACAGGTTGTTTTCGGAATATAGCTACTTTTTTCTTTGTTAATAATAAAGCCAAGAGCTGTTAACAGCTTCTCGGAGGTTTTTAAGTTGGTCAAACATTCTGTGTACGTGTCACCGATTAAAAACAAATCATCTAAATATATCGATGACAGGAAACCACACGATCGTAATAACTTTAGTACAGGTTTCATTAGCTTGGTGAAAATATATGGTGCGGTGCAAATCCCAAATGGAAGTACATTAAATTGATATAATTTGTCGTCTAAAATGAATCTTAAGTATTTTCGTGATTCTGGGTGGATGCTTATTAAAAAATAAGCGTCTTTTAAATCTAAGCTAGCCATGAAACAGTCCTTAGACATAAGTTTTAATGCAGTGCGCAAATCTTCTAATTTGAAATGCTGGGTTGTCATAAATTTGTTTAATTCTTTTAAGTTTAAAATAAATCTCATCTTTCCATTTGGTTTTGGTATTAAAAAGACGCTTGAGATAAATTCACCTATGCATGACTGACATTCGGAAATGGCTCCGATTGATAAAAGGTTTTCGATGGCCTCTTTAAAGTGTCTACTTTCGACGCTGGAGTGACTTGATGTCGATGGTATATGAGTTTGGATTACGGGCTTATCAAATTTGACTTTATAACCTTCCACCCATGAATTTACTGCATGGTCGTTAGTAATAAGTGACCATTGTTTGGTAAAATACGTAAGTCGACCAGCGTAACGTACCGAAGAGGTTAGCGGCGGCGCGTCTACTTGTGCCGATGCGACGACTTGTGCGAGGAGTTCACGCGATGATGACGACTCGGAGCTGCAGCCGGCTGCTTGGGTGGCGGACCCGTCGGCTGTCGGCGAGCTGCGGGTCCCGCCCGCCAGTTTAAATTCCTCGACGTATTGGTAGGAGCTGCTGGTTTAGTTTTCTTTGGTGGCTCAATTTTTAAGTCAATGACAGACTTAGACACTGCTTTCGCAGTCTTCAGAGTTCCGAATAGGTATTTATCTATTTTTGTGGTCAGTAGTTGTTCCTTAATTTCCTTCTTAATAGAATAAAGAGCAAAGTTTCTTCGTGCTACTGACTCATTATGCTGCAAATCACATAAGATGCGACCAGTATCCATGAGCTGTTTTAAGAGTTGGTTATCTCTCTGTTTTTTACCAAGTTGAGACGTCAAAATTTGACCTATATTAGTAATGGCAGTTGCCATTTGTTTTTGGCGTGACTCGATAGCTTTGTCTCGTTTCACAACTAATTCCGTCAAAGCGGCTTTAATTTCAGTATTTAAATGTGGAGCGGCTATAAGCTTACAGTTTGACGGGACTAAATATTTTTGAAGAAGATCATTTTTTCCTTCTTTATCCAGTCCTGAGGTTGCGATATATTCAAATCTGTGCGCGACGTCTTTGTTTATCTCATCGCCAAATTCAACAGACAACGACGGATCCGTACCCAGGATTTCGGTCAAGTCTTCTATGCCGATTTGTTCTGCATCTTGTACCTGTGGCGTGATTTCTGTGTGTTGTACGCTCGTGCCCGGGACGGCAGGCGCGGGCAGCTGCACCACGGGCACCGGGGGTGACGACGCTGCCGTGGCGGCGCCGCGATGCGCGTCGACTACCGGTGGCTGCTGTGAGGGTGCATCACGGGGCGCAGGCACGTCGTTTGTCGGTGGCTCGGCGGCTTCTGTCTCACGCAAAGGTGAATCTCGGTCTGCAAAGTAACAATATGGTTACGTTTTACGTAACGTACTTGACGACATCAGTCGAAACAGTCCCACAGACGGATCTGGTTAAATGTTCGTGTAGGGTGCTCTGACTTGCATACATATACGTGGCGAAACAGTCCCACAGACAGTTCTGAGTACGTAATGTATTTAGTCACATGGGGCGAAACAGTCCCGCAGACTGATCTGGTCCATGTTCGTATAAATGTAATGCAGCGAAATAGTCCTGATTAATCCAAGAAGGTCCGAAGTGGTTGGCACGAAAAATGCGAAATGAACAATGGCGCCCGAGTGGAATTCAAGAAGGGTAGTTGAAAAAAAAAAAAAAAAAAATGTTTGTGTTGCCAGCGCAAGCACACAAATTTCCTCAACTACGTGTTCGAAGTGGTAACACTATGCGTTACTACATGTGTTAAATAAAAATATAAGTTACTAATCTAGAGGATGAAACACGAGTATAATTTCAGAAAAATAATTTAGGTATACGAGTACATATAGTTCGGGTAACGAAACAGCAAATGGGACATCAGTTTAGGATCGATTGGTTTGAGAAACAGGTTCTTTACGTACGTAATACGTAAGTAAAGCTTATAAATACAGCGATCATAAACTTAGGCCTAAATTAATTTTCCAGAAATTTCACAATGTATCTTAATTATATGGGACTCGATAACACCTGGCCTTACCTCGGCCGCAAAATGAATAGGTACTGTGCTCGTGTTAATCCAGAAAGCCGTACGCGAGTCAGTCTTGGTTCAAAATTCGTATTCGGGATATAATTACATTTGGTTTTAAATGTAATCACATTTGGTTGAAAAGTGTATCGTCATCGTCGATCGATATCATTAGATTCATACATTTGGAACTTTGGACGTACACATCGTTATTTGCTTCGGATTCGTTGATCACGATTTGATAAAATTAAATTTCTTTCTACATCATTGCTATTACAAACATTTAGGCGTTCGAATATTTTTAAACCGCATACCAACTGATCTATTTTCCGCTAGTAAATTAATGTAATAAATACGTGATTAACTTATTCAGTTAGTGAAACTTATTCAAATTGTGAGAAATACCTATAAGACGTAGTTAAAAGAATAATCATGTTTGGTTTCTGGATTTTTGTGTTAGGAAAAATTGAGGTTTGTTTTACACGCGCTGCGTAAAAAGATTTATTAGATATTAGCGACAATACAAAATCAAATAACATCGAAATATTCTTGATAGGCTAGGTTACCTTCGTCTGGTGTGAACAATTGACTGGATACATAAAACATTTCTTAGCTTTTACGTTTCAGATTTCAGATGTTGTACCTTTTTGCATTCTCTCAATTTCGTAGAGACAAGTGCAACACGGACAGAAGTAGAGACGTAAAAACCTCGCGATTCTGCATTTTCTCGGCTTACTCGAAAATATGCCGCTGTCCCTTGAACTCATACCCTCAGAAGGAAGATGTTTCTTTCTGAGAATAGAGAGGGCCTCCTCAGTCACGCTACGGAACATGTTTATCTCATTAGGCTCTTCTGTGATGAAGGAGACTTTGGGACCAGAGCTCTTTCTTTCTTCCCAAGAGGATAGGGGTAATAGATACTCTTCAAAAACACTGTGCTTAGAAGGAGTTTGCGATTGCAGCATCAAGGTAGCTAGGTTTACCATCGACGAACTATCAGGCTGATGGAGCCCGTCCCCTGTTGTATTAGTCACATTTTCCTTTAAATCTGAATCATCTAGTTTCATTCTCAGTACCGTGATATCTGAATCGCTAGGCCAGGACAACACATCGGGCAATTGCCCCTTAAGACGCTTAACTTGAAGCTTTTTAAATGATTTTTTATTTCGCTTAAATTTTGAATCTGATAAACCTGTTTCTAAACTTTTTGCCACATTTGCGGATACTGTGCTTTGCTTGTCCGTCGGTAAGGCAAAGGCCACTTGACGAGTACTGTAGCTTCCTTTTGCTTTCTGTATGTCTATTACATCTTCAATTTTTCTTATATTTTGTTCCTGACATTGTAATTCTGAATCCATAGTAAAATATAAAATCACCGCATTTAAAAATTTTGCTTGAATGTTTATTTATATATTTTATTTTTACAATCTTGATGGCTGTTGGTAATTTATTTGTTTTGGTCAATGTCACTGTCACTGCTATAGCATTTTAAAAATAAAGTAAGAAATTTATTCAACTGCCTGTTCATGTAATACTATGTTTAGGCAGTTTGTTAGGCATGCGTAGAACGGAACGTACCCAATTGTCAATTGGTTCACGTTCTGAATGCAAACTTCCGAGATGCTGCTACAGTATTATGAAGATTCTGAAACCTGTTTTAAAACCTCTTTTTGTCCGATTTGGCCTTTTATAATACAATTTGTATATATTTATTTTATTAATACAATTATTTAATTTAATTATACAGCGCATAACTTAACCCATGTTTCCAAAGTTATTTTTGAACGTCGTCTTCACAAGTGAAATGTCAAGTCATATCATAATGTGAAGTGTCAAATTGTCACTACATTCAGAAGGATGGTGTAATGTTTTTGCTCGATAAATTTTCGATTTATTAGAATGGAGTCTAATAATCCCTACACCGACATCGGCGACAAGTGCAACGTTAACGGGAACTGTTCCCCGCCGCCGAAAAACCCGACGATCGACATGAACCACGCCAAAAATATTGATGACATATCTACGCCTTCAGAATTAAAATTCGATGAAGGTATTGTAAACAATAATTGACTCCATTAAATTTACTTTTAGTTTACTTCCTATTCAAAGAAGTTTACGAGCGTGACGAGTTTAATGTGTGTACAAATATACCAATGAAGATCAAAGTGAAAGTAGTGCAATGGAGATGATTTTGTTTCACAGATTTTGACTTCGTGGATCCTGATATTACGGAAAAGAGGAGAAAGATCGAGGAGTGCCTGGTGGACCCGGATGCGATCAGCCTGGAGCAGTGGCAGGGCTTTGCCAAGAGTAAAGGAGGTTTAATCAGTGGTGAGTGGCCCATAATCTAATCTATGCCTCTTTTGACAACACCTATTGTTGTAGTTTGCATCATAATTGCTAGTAATTACTGGCAGTCTGTGTTTACAGGTTAGTAAACAACTAATTATTTATCTGTGTTAAAGTAAGAAATATGATTAATGTGTGAACAGCTTGTGTTTTGTTTCTCAAGCTGAATAAGTTATTGTTTTTGTTTGGCGTTAAGTGTACAAGTACAAGAATAATGTAATTAATGTTTTTTGTTTCTATCGGACATTTGTTTTGTAAAATGGACATGGGGACATGGTCAAAATGTATTGTAATCCCTTCTTGATGATTAGTTACAAATACTTTATTAAGTATCAACAATTACATTACAAAATAACATTATGATTAGTTACAAATACTTTATTAAGTATCAACAATTACATTACAAAATAACATTAAATTCAAAAATAGGAGTTCAATTGTAAAAATAGTCTTAATGCAAGTACTTTTGAAAATAACATAGTGTAATAATAACCAGAGCTCGGCGTGGGTGAGCTATTTTTACGTCATTAATGTCATATAGTTGTGTCTTGTAGATATTAATATGGATAAGGTGTACCCATAAAGAAATACTAAAAGAAGACAATACTGAAATGATTAAACTAAAATGAAAATACATTACAAAAGGAATACTAAGCTTTTTTTATTTATTGTAAATTTTCTGTGCTATTTTAATGAATGATATTAGTTTTTCTATATTTTAAATTTTTAAAGAGTTTGCCTTGGGTTTAATATCCATTTATAGACAGAAAAAGATCTTTCTACATCCACTGAAGTGAGTAGAGATAAATTGTACATTAGAATGCTGTCCACGTTTGTACCTTCCGAAAGTTTTTCGACATACTCTCTAAAAAAATCTAAGTTTGGGTTTCTAGAGATGACGTCTTCTAAATTCTGACTGACAGAAGCAGATGAAGACCAGTTTATAACAGATTTATTGCCTATCTTAAGAGGTTTGATAACAGCACACCCACGCCGAGGTCTGATAATAACATACTTTAATGTTAAAAGAGTTAGTTGAAAAGATAAAGTTTTATGTCATAGCTCAGTATCATGTAACATTGAATATGACACATGCATAATTGTTATGGTAGGTACAGAATTACAGACAAGCATTGTATGTAAACAAAACCACAATGATAAATGTGTATCCTTATCACAACCCAGTGCCATATTATTTGGAATTATTTATTCAATGCTTGTTTACGTTTAATGGTTTGTTGGGCAACCTTGTTTTTAAAAAAACATTATGCCCTATATCTGCACATTCCGGACATAATATACATATGTGAATGTAAACAAAATTAACAAAATTACGTATTGCAATTGGCTTTAGAATCAATACCACATATTTTTATTTACACTTCTTAAAAGCAGTCATTATATCTTGAACTCTCATATAAATTTATCAATGAATATATATATTATCATGTCTGATCAATGATATTTAAATTTAATTTTCACAAAAACAGATGAATACAGAAGAAAAATATGGCCGCTTTTAGTGGGAGTCACTACGGAAGAAATGACAGAACCACCGTCACTGGATGAGCTATCTACACATAGTGAATATAATCAAGTGAGTACAATTATCGCGGTGCTGATAATGCAATTAAATTTATAATTTTACAAAGTCAATAATTACATTTATTAAACACTAGCTGTGCCCCGCGGTGTTACCCGCTCATCCCACGGGAACACTAAATTTATTCGGGATGAAAAGTATCCTATGTCCTTTCCCGGGTCTCAAACTATCTCCATACCCAATTTCATCTAAGTCGGTTCAGCGGTTTAAGCGTGAAGAGGTAACAGACAGACAGACACACTTTCGCATTTATAATATTAGTATATGGATGTAATGTCTCATTATTTTTAAAGGTATAAAGCCTTTCAAATAAACAGTGCAAAGATCGACACATGAAGCATAAGGAAAAATTCTAAAGGTTATTAGGCGTTAGGGTGGTGGAGAGGTTAACACGCTGGACCGTTAATCCAGAGGTACCGGGTTCGATTCCCGGTTTCTTCCGCCACGTTACATATTCCAATTTTTCTCTGTGCTTTGAGCTTTGTATCAATGCTTTAAGTCAATAATTATTGTTTTCTATTATTTTTAAAACTAGTAGAACTTCTACCCACTGACAACTATTAGAATTATTTGTTATAAAATCCAATAGGTATGAAACCCGTGCCTCGGAAAGCCGTTGGAAATGCGGGTTAGAAGTCCGCCTGAACCATTAAATTTTTCACTTCATTGTGAACAAGCTTGTTTCAAAAATCGACTTATATAATTTTAATGTACACACAGCAAATAAAATGTACAAAATTGTTTGATTTGTAGGTGGTGTTAGACGTGAATCGGTCGCTGAAGCGGTTCCCGCCCGGCATCCCGTACGAGCAGCGGGTGGCGCTGCAGGACCAGCTCACGGTTCTCATCCTCAGGGTCATCATCAAGCACCCGCATCTCAAGTACTACCAGGTATGGAGGAGGTTCCCACTTGATCCTAGAAGGAGTAAATTACAGATATCCATCAACATAACATATTGATCTAGATCAACAATGAATGAATAATGTGGGACTAGTCCCACAGTAAGCTTAAAGGTCTTCGCACATTATAACAACTCAACGGCGACTCGATTCTATGCCGAATATTGAAATTTAAGCCCTATGTCATATTTACTAGGTTTAATTTCAAAAAATGCACGACGCGTCGTCCACTCGTCGTCAACTACTAATAATCATGTTTTGAAATTAAACCTAGTAAATATGGCATAGGGCTTAAATTTCAATATTCGGCATAGAATCGAGTCGCCGTTGAGTTGTTTTAATGTGCGAAGACCTTTAGGCGGCTTGTGTTATGGGCACTAGATGACGATATACATACTTATATATGGATGATATACATGCTTGGAGATGGATGTTCTATATATAGACCTACAGGGTGTTTTTCAACCTACGCCATATTGCGGATTTTTTATAGTAATAATTTTCCTTTATTGGCAACAACGTTACCGTGCTAACATAAAGTGCATGAGCTATCAGAATGCGATTCGCGTTTTATACCTGTCTCGCTCGCTCTTACAGTCTCAGTTTTTACCCAAACCCGAATCGCAATCAGAGCTGATAGACTGTACACACTTGTTAGAAGTCGCATGTTTCATGACAGCACCTCTAGCGCAACTGTGACATGCGACTCTCTCTCGCGCGAGATATAACGTATGCGGAATGAAATTTGGACAAAGTTCAATACGCTATTTAATTAAATTAGTTTAACCAAATATGTTTTTATTTGTACTCATATTAACACAAAATAAATAAAATTTAATGTGAAAAGAAATTTGGTCCCATCCGGGCTACTTTTCGACAGTTTTCTGGCACTTTCTTCATGGCCGCCGTATACGAGGATGTTGGCATTTACTTCAACTCCGATTTAATTTTTCTTTTTTAACTTTCTATAGTTTTGGGTCGAAAATTATTTGCGTACACACGTCTTTTCAGATTGGCCCCTAAAATCAGAAATTGGCCGTAGTTGGGGTACGTTAGGCGGGTTTGATTCTTTCGGTACGTACGGGATTTCTGGCTCATCCATTTCCTTCGTAGTTTTTCTGAATAATGACTAGATGCTAGATCTGGCCAAAACACTACATTAGCTCCTCTATGATTTGACCGTATAAAATGACTCACAACTGGCAAACATCGCTCGATGTAGTTGTCAGCAGTAACCGCCAAACCAGACTTAAAAAACACCGGCTTCGACATAGCACGAGGGCTTATTGCTACCCATAGTAGAACTTTTTTTGGAAACTTATTGTGTTCTACATATTTAACAGATTCTTCGGTCCGGTCATTAGCCTTTTCAAAAATAAAGTTACCCTGCCATTCATTGCCATCTAGGGTGAAATAGGATTCATCATCCATAACGCACTCTATGTCGTTTTTGCGTAAAATATATTTTTAACCAAAGTTTTAAGTTTTTTTTTTGTAGATAGTTTTTGCTTTTCGGTGACGGACGGTTTAACTTTTCTTGATCGTTTAACAATACCCATGTTATTGAGATGCTTTTTCAAGGTTTTCCCGTCGCAGCTGAATTTATTTCCAAGTTCTCTGTATGATTTTGCCACACGATCGGCCGTCATTTTCTTTAATTGACTCCTCTGCGAAGAACTACTTAAACTGCTAACCTTCCCCGAGACAGATTTTCGAGTAGTTGTTTTTTGTAAGGAGTAAGATGACAAAATATTATAAATAGTACTTCTGCTCTCCCCCATTTGTGTGAAATGTTTTATGACCCTCGACTTAGGCCAGTTCGGGTGAATGTCGCAAAATTTACACACATTCTCTAGACGTCTTTCTTTTCGATTTGCCATAATAAATTCAATAAAAAACACACAACCATCAAAATTATGCAAATTACTGAAAAATGTACTCGGAAACAAATGACATTCACAAAATTTCAAATTTCGAACGTTTAATGTTTTAGTTACGCCTAAAGAGTTTGTCCAGATTTCATTCCGCATACGTTATTACCTATTTCTTCCTTCGCAGTACTGTGAGAGAGATACGGGCTGTGCTATGTCGCGCGACAAGAGACGCGAAGCACAGTTCTGCAAGACGGGCAGGTGATAAACGAATATTTGCGAGACCAATTTCACCCTGAGGGTCGAACAGTTAGTCTCGTCACAATGTGAACTTCGCGTCATTTGGTGAGGGTGCCTACTATCAAGCTGTCGACCTTCCTGCAGGAGGAATTCTGGCCGAAGGGTGTCGTGTTCCGGCGATTCCGCGGACGGTCACCCGACACCCAGTAATTACGTCCCACGTCGCTGAACTAACGTGTTATGATTATTTTATTATGTTATCTGATATGTATGTTAGTTATAAGGTATTTATCTATGGGCCACAGTTGCCTGAAAATAAATGGTATTGATTGATTGATTGATTGATAAACAATGTCCAGTTGATTTGTTTAACGTATCGCCAGATGTGCGAGTCCGTAGGTACATCAATTATATAATGTGAGGATTGCGGTTTGCGGTAATTCTTCGATCTTATTAGGGTTCCGTACCCAAAGGGTAAAAACGGGACCCTATTACTGAGACTTCGCTGTCCGTCCGTCCGTCTGTCACCAGGCTGTATCTCAATAACGGTGATAGTTAGACAGCTGAAATTTTCACAGATGATGTATTTCTATTGCCGCTATAACAACAAATACTTAAAATTAAATAAAATACATATTTAAGGGGGATCCCATACAACAAACTTGTTTTATGGTACGGAACCCTTCATGCGCGAGTCGGACTCGCACTTGCCCAATTTTTTATTGCTCTTATATCGTCAGTACTCAATTTGAGTGTGGTAAACTGGTAACACTTATTAACAATTATCACCAATTTTATTTATTTATTGCACAAAACAAAAGTCAGTACTAATGCGGCGAACTTAATATCAAATGACATTTCCGGCGAGTCAACCATAGGGCCAAACATAGGTATAGTTTAAGCGGGTGCATGGTCGAAGTATAAATGATCAGCTTGCCTTTTTAAAGCACATACTAAACTCGTTAACTTTGGGAATTGGGCTGAATGAACGCAGTCAAGCGATCGACAGCCCGCCTGTCTCCGGCCGGGCGTCCCTACACCACCAAATCATCAATCAAAAAAAAAAAAAAAACTCGTTAACTGTTAATTTATGTTATATTTTGTAAACTGTTCTCTTAACTAGCATAAAAATGTCTATTATAAAAAAGGAGAGGTGGGCTTCAAACTACCTGGATGTAGAATGTCCAGAGAGACATGAAGGATTAGGCCTGCTTTAGAAGACGCCTATCATCGAATCGAATGGCGCCTCAAGATTAGGAAAACCGACCCCGCGCAAGCGAGAAAGAAGAAGATACATATTCTTTTCTTAACAGAGCGAGCCGCCTCGCGAGGCAATTGCCGCGCGAGGAATTCGGTGCATGCGTCGGGCATTGGATGAAATTACGCTCGCCGCGCGCGGCAAGCCCGAGCCATTTTGTTTGCACGCAATCAGCTATTTACTTTTTACTTGCTGTTACATTTAATCCAGTGAATAAAGGAGTTTAGGGGTATAAGGGTTACTGTTGGAAATATGAAGGTCGAATATTAGTGAATCAGTTTATTGGCTAAAATACAAGACAAGTTAACTATACGAGGGGGCAAGGCGCACTGTCGGGACCGCGCTCCGCGACCCATGTATACGTTAACTACGTCAGCGTATGCATGATCAGCAGATTGTGTCACTACAGTAGCCCTCATCTTAAAACAAGAAATAATCAAAATACAAGAACAACACAAGAAATCAAAAATCATAATTACGCCATTCTTAATTCTTAACTATAAAAACTTAACACTAATTCAGTGTAGACTCCCACGGGACTGTTAACCATTATATTTAATAAAGAACAATAAACTAACTCATAAATTAACAAAAACAATTGTCACTGTACACACTACCCTTAACATTCCTGCCAGCTTGCAAAGTACCCCGGGCGCAAACAGTCACACGTTGACGCAGATTCAGCACCTCGTGCTTAGCTCGCGAACGTTCCGAGAAGTGTTTGCGACCGTAACCCGAGCGTCCGGTTATAGACACCTGTGAGAAGTCCTACCGTGTCGCGACCGATCTATACCCAAGGGCAAAATCTAGGTGTACAATCCCGCTAAATTTCACAAGCTACCTAAACATACCTAAAACTACCAGAGTGGTAAAATTAAACTACTAGGTATACCTTCTGGGTAATTTCCTACCATTTGGCTAACGGTGACCCGTGGGTCATCATATTACCTTACGCTACCCAACGCAAAAAAAATGGACTTAACATATAAAAGAATCTTAACTACTTAATTCACTCTGTTTACAATGCCTGACTCACGAGTGGCCTGCCCGCTAATCTATCTATGCTTATGCGCATCAGTATTTGTCCTGACACGCTGTTGCTAATGTACCAAACAGTAACATACATATTACCTACCACTCGAACCGAGCACAAGTAAACTCATTTAAAAGTGGTTCAGCATGTTCATGCTTACGGCACTCAAATGAACTAACTGAAGTGTTACTTAGCAAAGCGATACATCCGCTACTACAAACATTACTACATTAATTTCACAAATAAACAAAAAAATATATAAATCACGCCTGCTGTTAAGGAACCGTAAGGTAAGAACCTTAGAACCAAAAAGACTTAAAAACCTAAGTTAACGTGTAGCCTGCCGTCCAAACGGAAATGAGGCAATCCTTAAGGCCGAGAGAAGCCTAGCAAAAACATGGTTCGTAACTTAATCACTACATAAGTCCGCTTATGCACTACTTACTTACACTAACACAGACGTAACAATAAAAAATAAAAATAAATACGCGACACTGCAACAACCCTGGGCCGAATTGCTGCCCAGGTAACCCGTACTAATCCGCTACTTCTTGTCGCTGGCTACAGAGTCCGCCAGCGACATGGCCGCTCGCACAAATCCGCTATGTCGTGTCTCTGGCTACAAAGTCTGCCAGCGACACGGCCGCACGCACTCGTCTGCCCCCGACCCTTAGCGGAAGTGGTAAAAGCACTCCCAATGCTCTGCGGATCTCGGCTGCTGGGCGAAGGTCACCGGGTGCCTAAGCTACGGCGAAGCTCCGTTGGACTCCCCGCGCGTCGCAGGCTGTGGCGACGTTACCGCCCGCGGCGACTCCGAGCTGGTCCGGGGCCGCCTCACGGCCGACTCCTGGCCGTGGTGGTGGTGGTGGCTCCTGGTGTTGTACCGGCTCTGGCGGCAGGCCGGCCGGGAGCGACTCTGCATGGCGGAGTTCTACCGGCTCTGGCGGCAGGCCGGCCGGGAGCGACTCTGCATGGCGGAGTTCTACCGGCTCTGGCGGCAGGCCGGCCGGGAGCGACTCTGCATGGCGGAGTTCTACCGGCTCTGGCGGCAGGCCGGCAGGTAGCGACTCTGCATGGCGGTTTTCTACCGGCTCTGCATGGCGGTGTTCTACCGGCTCTGGCGGCAGGCCGGCCGGGAGCGACTCTGCATGGCGGTGTTCTACCGGCTCTGGCGGCAGGCCGGCAGGTAGCGACTCTGCATGGCGGTGTTCTACCGGCTCTGGCGGCAGGCCGGCCGGGAGCGACTCTGCATGGCGGTGTTCTACCGGCTCTGGCGGCAGGCCGGCCGGGAGCGACTCTGCATGGCGGTGTTCTACCGGCTCTGCATGGCGGTGTTCTACCGGCTCTGCATGGCGGTGTTCTACCGGCTCTGGCGGCAGGCCGGCCGGGAGCGACTCTGCATGGCGGTGTTCTACCGGCTCTGCATGGCGGTGTTCTACCGGCTCTGGCGGCAGGCCGGCCGGGAGCGACTCTGCATGGCGGTGTTCTACCGGCTCTGGCGGCAGGCCGGCAGGTAGCGACTCTGCATGGCGGTGTTCTACCGGCTCTGGCGGCAGGCTGGCCGGGAGCGACTCTGCATGGCGGTGTTCTACCGGCTCTGCATGGCGGTGTTCTACCGGCTCTGCATGGCGGTGTTCTACCGGCTCTGGCGGCAGGCCGGCCGGGAGCGACTCTGCATGGCGGTGTTCTACCGGCTCTGCATGGCGGTGTTCTACCGGCTCTGGCGGCAGGCCGGCCGGGAGCGACTCTGCATGGCGGTGTTCTACCGGCTCTGGCGGCAGGCCGGCCGGGAGCGACTCTGCATGGCGGTGTTCTACCGGCTCTGGCGGCAGGCCGGCAGGTAGCGACTCTGCATGGCGGTGTTCTACCGGCTCTGGCGGCAGGCCGGCAGGTAGCGACTCTGCATGGCGGTGTTCTACCGGCTCTGGCGGCAGGCCGGCAGGTAGCGACTCTGCATGGCGGTGTTCTACCGGCTCTGGCGGCAGGCTGGCCGGGAGCGACTCTGCATGGCGGTTAGGGTGTCCCTTATATGAGCAAAAAAATTTTTTTGTATTTTTTTGAAACGCATACCCCGCAATTTTTTTAGAAATGCTAAAACAAACATACTTGCAAAATTTCAGCACTCTGTGATAACGGGAACCCGTGCCGACTTGGCTTCAAAGTTTTGTATGTTATTTTAGTAGGCAAATATACTAATAATTCGGATTTATTCCCCAACGACCGAAATAAATAGGAAAATAAGCAGAAATAAACTTATTATAATCATCATAATATAATACTGTATTATACTATGTTATTACTATCTCACTTGAGATACTTATTTCACAGAGTAGCTTTTTTACAATCAGGATAAAGTTTTCTGTGTTCCTAAACACAAGTAGTAGAAATTGTTTCTGCTCTTCGTCCGCAGTTATCAATCCTTAAAAGTCTTGGATCAGCTTAAAGAACTGCCCTTTCTGCTGTATCGTTTACAGCTCTAAGAGTTAAGATTTAAGATTTAGCATTCAAATAGGCATCATTTTCGGGCGTCAATAAAACAGGAACACGCAATAACTGTTGTCAATTTTCAAGCGTGTAAAAAAATGTTTGCTACAGAGCACAGTCCACAGGGACACAAAATCATCAATCTCTGAGTCAGCGAATAATCACATGACGAGGAAGGTTCAGCGATGGATGTGTTTTTTAGTCTTCTTTTCTCTTTATCTATCTTCCGTTGGCGGGCTCGCTCTTCCTTTTCTGTCAATTTTTGGTCGACTGCTGCTACACACCCCTGACGCCCCGGTTCTCTCTGTTGATCTAAAGACACTCTATCTTCTTCTATCTTTAGCGTTTGAAGAGCATCGGCATGTGCGATATGAAACTAATTGTCCAAGTTGTTTTGAAAATTTTGCTCCCGACGTTTGTGAATGTCATTGCTCTTCTTACAATTTTTTTGTAGGTCACGCCAAACTTGTTAAGGGTCTACAAGCTTCTTGCTAGGTACTAAAATAATAATATTGCTTTGCTAATTCACGATATAATAACGTGCCAGTTAATTTCTAGCTTTGTCCTAAAAAATAATACACTCGCGAATTGCAAGATTAGCACCTTCGATTACTTTTAATTTCACCTCGCGAATATTATAATATTATAGGTTGTCTGGAAGAGATCGCTTTTTTGCGACAAGATCGCCTATTGTTTACCTCTATTGTAGTGATAAGTGCTAACGGTATTTGTATTTCTTTCTTCTGGAGGTGTGCAATAAAGAGTATTCTATTCTATTCTATTCTATTATAAAACAAAACTGCTAATACCTGCCTATTTGAAGGCAATTTTGAACCTGTTTTCTGATGTTTTATATAACCAACTAAGAAAATATCCTTCTTGTAACTTCTTAATTCATTATCTATTTTACAAAACCAAACTAATACGTCTCAGATAAAATGAACTGTCACTACACTAAGTAATAACGCGGTACGCGCCGAGCGGTCCAAGCAGTTTGTATGGACAAGATTCACCTGCAAGTCGGCACGGGTTCCCGTTTGTAGATCAAGCTAATTTTCATTTTGGGAGCATTTTAGTACATATCGAACAAATTTAGAGGGTATGCGTCAAAAAAAAATTTTGTCGAAAAATAAGGGACACCCTAATGGCGGTGTTCTACCGGCTCTGCATGGCGGTGTTCTACCGGCTCTGCATGGCGGTGTTCTACCGGCTCTGCATGGCGGTGTTCTACCGGCTCTGGCGGCAGGCCGGCCGGGAGCGACTCTGCATGGCGGTGTTCTACCGGCTCTGGCGGCAGGCCGGCCGGGAGCGACTCTGCATGGCGGTGTTCTACCGGCTCTGGCGGCAGGCCGGCCGGGAGCGACTCTGCATGGCGGTGTTCTACCGGCTCTGGCGGCAGGCCGGCCGGGAGCGACTCTGCATGGCGGTGTTCTACCGGCTCTGGCGGCAGGCCGGCCGGGAGCGACTCTGCATGGCGGTGTTCTACCGGCTCTGGCGGCAGGCCGGCCGGTAGCGACTCTGCAACTCTCTACAACATTGCCCAAGCTATTTTCTAGCTAAAATGCTCCAACAGTAGTGTGTGGGGTGTCGTGGAATAGGTCTTTTAAAAATAATAGGGGTCTTCAAACATAGGTTTTTGATAAAGTCTGCAGTTTTGTAAATATTCGTTCCAGTGGACGCGATTATCTAATAAATGGAAACTGGGTTTCCCTCCCACTGTGAATCACCAATATCCAATAATGTCACTATGTGGCTACTTTCAAAACACACCTTAAAGAACATTACTTGTCTCTCCTTTAATACTCTGGCACTGGGACTGACATAATCTATGGTTCGTTACACAAAATATTATTTTAAATATAAGGTTTAAGTAAGTTTATATATGAGTATAATATATTTAATCATATGTTCATTTACGTATATTTTTATGTATGTTTATGTATCAATTCAATATATATTATTATAGGTTTTAGTAGATTTTAATAATCTTTCAGTAGTTTTCTTGATTACTTTTTGCATCGGCTACTCATCTCATTTCATTTATATTAATCCGCTACCCAAGGGTTGTCTGGAAGAGATCGCTTTTTAGCGATAAGATCGCCTATTGTTTGCCTCTATTGTAATGTTAAGTGTCATCTGTATTTGTATTTCTTTCTTTTTGAGGTGTGCAATAAAGAGTATTCTATTCTATTCTAATGTCCCCAGGGCTACCACGACGTGGCGATCACCCTGCTGCTGGTGTGCGGGGACCGCGCGTCGTTCCCGCTGCTGTGCCGGCTGTCGCACGGGCCCGGCGCGCCGCTGGCGCCCTTCATGCAGGTCACCATGCAGCCCACGCAGCACCTGCTCAACTACATGCTGCCCATCGTGCGCCGCGCCGACCACCAGGTCGCTGCCTGTCTGGAGAAGTGAGTCCACCCGAACTTAATGTTTAAGTTGTTCGTAGACGCGGTTGGCGCAGTTCGAGGCTCCGAAATGTTGGTTGAAATATCATTACATACTCTCTTTGTGCCGACTATCGCACCCGAAACGTTATACTTCCGAACCTATTATATGGAACAATGTAAATATTTCATAGCATATTTGAGAAATATCGTTACCCATTGAGTCACCAAAAAAAATTATATTTCAGAGCGGGCGTAGGCACGATGTTCGCGCTGCCCTGGTACCTGACCTGGTTCGGACACTCGCTGAACCGCTACGCCGACGTGGTGCGACTGTACGACTACTTCCTGTGCGCGCCGCCGCTGTTCCCCGTGTACGTCACCGCCGCCGTCGTGCTGCAGCGGCAGGAGGAGGTGTACGTGTGTGACTGCGACATGGCGATGCTGCACTGTCTGTTGTCTAGGGTGAGTGACGACGGCAGGCCGCCGCTGTTCCCCGTGTACGTCACCGCCGCCGTCGTGCTGCAGCGGCAGGAGGAGGTGTACGTGTGTGACTGCGACATGGCGATGCTGCACTGTCTGTTGTCTAGGGTGAGTGACGACGGCAGGCCGCCGCTGTTCCCCGTGTACGTCACCGCCGCCGTCGTGCTGCAGCGGCAGGAGGAGGTGTACGTGTGTGACTGCGACATGGCGATGCTGCACTGTCTGTTGTCTAGGGTGAGTGACGACGGCAGGCCGCCGCTGTTCCCCGTGTACGTCACCGCCGCCGTCGTGCTGCAGCGGCAGGAGGAGGTGTACGTGTGTGACTGCGACATGGCGATGCTGCACTGTCTGTTGTCTAGGGTGAGTGACGACGGCAGGCCGCCGCTGTTCCCCGTGTACGTCACCGCCGCCGTCGTGCTGCAGCGGCAGGAGGAGGTGTACGTGTGTGACTGCGACATGGCGATGCTGCACTGTCTGTTGTCTAGGGTGAGTGACGACGGCAGGCCGCCGCTGTTCCCCGTGTACGTCACCGCCGCCGTCGTGCTGCAGCGGCAGGAGGAGGTGTACGTGTGTGACTGCGACATGGCGATGCTGCACTGTCTGTTGTCTAGGGTGAGTGACGACGGCAGGCCGCCGCTGTTCCCCGTGTACGTCACCGCCGCCGTCGTGCTGCAGCGGCAGGAGGAGGTGTACGTGTGCGACTGCGACATGGCGATGCTGCACTGTCTGTTGTCTAGGGTGAGTGACGACGGCAGGCCGCCGCTGTTCCCCGTGTACGTCACCGCCGCCGTCGTGCTGCAGCGGCAGGAGGAGGTGTACGTGTGTGACTGCGACATGGCGATGCTGCACTGTCTGTTGTCTAGGGTGAGTGACGACGGCAGGCCGCCGCTGTTCCCCGTGTACGTCACCGCCGCCGTCGTGCTGCAGCGGCAGGAGGAGGTGTACGTGTGTGACTGCGACATGGCGATGCTGCACTGTCTGTTGTCTAGGGTGAGTGACGACGGCAGGCCGCCGCTGTTCCCCGTGTACGTCACCGCCGCCGTCGTGCTGCAGCGGCAGGAGGAGGTGTACGTGTGCGACTGCGACATGGCGATGCTGCACTGTCTGTTGTCTAGGGTGAGTGACGACGGCAGGCCGCCGCTGTTCCCCGTGTACGTCACCGCCGCCGTCGTGCTGCAGCGGCAGGAGGAGGTGTACGTGTGCGACTGCGACATGGCGATGCTGCACTGTCTGTTGTCTAGGGTGAGTGACGACGGCAGGCCGCCGCTGATCCCCGTGTACGTCACCGCCGCCGTCGTGCTGCAGCGGCAGGAGGAGGTGGGTGTACGTGTGCGACTGCGACATGGCGATGCTGCACTGTCTGTTGTCTAGGGTGAGTGACGACGGCAGGCCGCCGCTGTTCCCCGTGTACGTCACCGCCGCCGTCGTGCTGCAGCGGCAGGAGGAGGTGTACGTGTGCGACTGCGACATGGCGATGCTGCACTGTCTGTTGTCTAGGGTGAGTGACGACGGCAGGCGCCGCTGTTCCCCGTGTACGTCACCGCCGCCGTCGTGCTGCAGCGGCAGGAGGAGGTGTACGTGTGCGACTGCGACATGGCGATGCTGCACTGTCTGTTGTCTAGGGTGAGTGACGACGGCAGGCCGCCGCTGTTCCCCGTGTACGTCACCGCCGCCGTCGTGCTGCAGCGGCAGGAGGAGGTGTACGTGTGCGACTGCGACATGGCGATGCTGCACTGTCTGTTGTCTAGGGTGAGTGACGACGGCAGGCGCCGCTGTTCCCCGTGTACGTCACCGCCGCCGTCGTGCTGCAGCGGCAGGAGGAGGTGTACGTGTGTGACTGCGATATGGCGATGCTGCACTGTCTGTTGTCTAGGGTGAGTGACGACGGCAGGCCGCCGCTGTTCCCCGTGTACGTCACCGCCGCCGTCGTGCTGCAGCGGCAGGAGGAGGTGTACGTGTGCGACTGCGACATGGCGATGCTGCACTGTCTGTTGTCTAGGGTGAGTGACGACGGCAGGCCGCCGCTGTTCCCCGTGTACGTCACCGCCGCCGTCGTGCTGCAGCGGCAGGAGGAGGTGTACGTGTGTGACTGCGACATGGCGATGCTGCACTGTCTGTTGTCTAGGGTGAGTGACGCCGTCCCTGTTCCGAATATCCAGACATACGAAAGAAATTTTGGCCAACCTGGAGCAAAGACGCCTCGCTCGCTCAAAAATGCGGGGAGTACTACGAGGAATTGTTCGAATTGTTTCCTGCCGCATCTTTCTGCCATCGTTCTACGCGACAATCCCTCATCCTCGCCACTTAGATATGTAGTTTGCAGTCCACAGTTATGCGTTTTTCTAGAAATTTCCTGCCTCTTAGGACTGCATTGTGGAATGAATTGTCGCTTGCGGTATTACCGGTCCGATACGACTTTCAAACCTTCAAGAAAAGCGTACTTCTTCCTGTGCGGCCGGCTACGCACCTGTGCCTCTTCTGGTGTTGCAGGTGTCTATGTATATGTGTCTGTGTCTATGTGTGTGTGTGTGTGTCTATGGGCGACGGTAATCGCTTTCCATCAAGCGATCCGCTTTCTAGTTAGCCCCCTATGACATGAAAGAAAAATTTGTTGTATTGTTTTCAGTTACCAGATGACTTGCCATTTGAAGACATTCTGGTGACGGCGAAAAAGCTTTACGAAGAAAATGACCCCGTAGACCTTGAGTCTGAAGTCGAGGCCTTGGAACGGAGGGAGTGAGTTACTTTTTGATTTATTATACTATTTAATAATATCTATGAAATATTTTCCTCGGTTTCCGTGGCTGTCACACATTTAAATAAGTAAAACAGTTTCGATACCGTGTAATCCGTTTAAATTGTTTTATGTAAATAACTATCAATGAAAATGAAAAAAGCAAATACTTGTTATTAGTAAATTACATACTGGATGTGGATAGTTAAAATCACGCCAACCTGATCATATCGGTCTAAGTTTTTGATTATTTGGCAGCCTATTGTATAAAAATAGAAACACGCGTAAGAAAACGTTGGGCGTAATTAGATATTAAATGTTTTAGGCGTTTTACTGTTTAAAATAAAATAGTGATTGCAATATGTTTTAAATTCACAGTGAAAATTAGAGTTTTAAGTCATAAGTTTTTATTTTTTTTAACAATTTACGTTGTGTTTGAAATCACATTAATAAAAAAATATATGCAATAACAATAAAATGTAATAATACAATGAACATGACAAGATTTAAAGGCATTGTGCCACACGGCTATATTTGTTCTCGCTCACACTTTTTGTGGGTCAATCAACTTTTTTCTGTTGCTTGTTGCCATGGTGATGTCCCCTGTGTTACTCTTGAAAACTACGACTTTCGGCGGCAATATTCAACAAAAATGTTGTAATCGCAGCAGTTAAAAGCCCATTCTTATTTAGAATATCTCTTGAAAATACCAATATTATAAATTATCAACACTTTTCTAAGAAGTTTAATCACCATTGTCTCCTGGGTGACGGCCTGACGGGACAGTGTAACAACAAGAAAAAGTTTATCCACCCTTTTTCTTTTAAAATTTTAAATAATCACTATGAGACCATGTTCAGATGACAAGCGCTCAACGCGCGTTTTGCTAACGCGCGTTTATAACTCCACTAGCTGTGTCCCGGGGTGTTACCCGCTCATCCCACGGGAACACTCAATTTATTCGGGATGAAAAGTATCCTATGTCCTTCCTCGGGACTGAAACTATGTATATACCAAATTTCATCTAAATCGGTTCAGCGGTTCAAGCGTGAAGAGGTAACAGACAGACAGACAGACAGACACACTTTCGCATTTATAATATACAAAAATGCGCGTTGGCATGTGTACGGCCAGAACAAAATGTATTGTAGTTGTAAAGCAGACAAACAGTACACTGCAGACAAACAGTACAAACCGTTTTGCAGGAAATTGTATATGTTTTTAGCTTTATACTTTAATTAATAAATAAATAAAACGCGCGTTAAACGCTTGTCATCTGAACATGGCCTGATAATGGCTCATTTTATCCCTCGTCAAACAATATAAACCGTTCCAGAGAGGAGCAGCGCGTGCTGGACGAGGAGCGGCTGAAGCGTCGTCGCGCGGCCGCCGCCGCTGCGCGCGCGCCGACGCTGGCCGCCCGGCTGCAGCGCGCGCTGCGCCGGTACGCGGGCCCGCTAGCTCTGCGCTCCCCGCTGTCGCGGCGCGCGCTGCTCGCCGCCGCCGCCGCGCTCGTCGGCGTCTACGTCTACTACCGCCCCGACCTCTTCAACAGGTAGCGCCACGCCTTCCAATTTGTCGTCTTCAGGTTCTAGGCCCCGCCCGGATGGTTCGTCGTGTTTCGTCTCGTTTCGTTTATTTCATAAGTGCTACAGTTTTCAGTGTAGATCGGGAGTTCGGTCGGACCGAATTTTACTGCGAATATGGGTGAATCAACTTTTAAATGCACCTTATTGCTATGGTTACGCAAAATTTGTCCCTCGGATAACCTATACATTTTTCTATGAAACCACTATGAAACAGTATGAAGATGTCACTTGGACAACGGGGACAGAGTAAACAACACAAAAAAGTTGATTCACGCATGTGTTTTTTCAGCAAATTAAAATTTTATACTAACTAAATTTGACTGTCTCCAGACAATTTTAATCTATACTTAACCTCGTAAAGCCCGAGGCGGTTTTCATGTTACTAAAATTCGACCCTTACTTTCATTTTAAGAATGTTAAAAATGGCTGGAATTTGTACATTATTGTGTACAGTTTACGAGGTTAAAGACATGATAGCAATTTATTTAAATATAAAAAAGCAAATCTACAGATTTTCATCAACTACCAAACCAAAAATCTTTGGTATAATATTTTGATATTGCTGTCAAACTACGACTTAAGTCATGTTTCATTTCATTCACCCGTAATTTCTCATTTATTCTTAAATTCACGAACGAACCAAATGAAGTGTACTCGTCTTATAAATTTCAAATAACATCGAAAAAATCAAATCCGCAAGACATATGTAATTATTCGTACACAAAAAAACACAAACGGATAATTTACATATTTCCCACAGAATTTGACATCAGCACTTAAAATGAGAAGATACTAACGAGCATTATATCTAACATTGATAATAAAAAAAGGAAACATCACAAATACACAGAGTAAGAATTAACTAAGCGTCAATATAAAAAAAAAAGTTAAACTCCCGTAAAAGCGGCCCGACAGTCCCGACATGTTTCGAACTCGTATGGAGCTCTTCATCAGGGACAGCTATCCATGCTGTATAGTTTTATTAAGACTAGATATAACTTTGTTATTTCTCTCATATTTAAGTACTGAGAGCCCAGAATCATGTTTCGAAGTTGTTATTTCTGACGTTTGTATTCTGATGACGTTTACACGTGTTGGGCTGTGGGCCTCCTCATTATACGGCTCACAGTGGAATAGCGGCGTTGGGCCAACGCAGTGCTTCTCATGTTCATTATAATAAACTTAGAGACAGAATGTATCATCTTGTCATATTGTATTATACAGCATAACCAATACTTACAACCATAAAAATCTAAAGTTTATTTATGGTTTTCTTAAGGGTCGGATTTCCCAACTTACCTTGTTTCTAAAACTAAATTTCGAATTCTATTTAATTCTACACATTTAATAAAAAAATACGAAAGGTTTTGGGTTTCAGAGACAAGCATTCGCTGAGAATACATACTATATGAGATCAAACAAGTATTTATATATTATATTATTGTGCTTACATACATTGAGGAACAATAAAAAATACACACAGATTCTAGTAAGATCAGTTAAACTAGCTGGACAAGCGCACGTACCTATCGATTTATCGAAAAGTACAGACGATAAATAATACTATCGCCATCTTACAAACAGGCAACACCTCGATTTTTTCCTTATGCTTTGTCTGCACCAGGAACTCCAACCACTCCACCAGGTTACGCATTTTCAATTTTCTTTGAGCTTTGATCTTTGTATCAAAGGCAACATCTGTACTTATCGATATTTTGATATGGTATCGCTTGCCCCGCTGGCGAGCTTCTCCCCACTCTGACCTTATTACTAGATGAAACATTCTGTCTTAAAGTGTCATCATGCAATACAGTGTGACTTTGACTATGGGACTTTAAATGTAAAGTACGATTCTACACACTTAACTGATCTGATTTTGTTTTGTGACATTTACATAACTTATTAGACCTCAAAGTTTAATCGTTAAGTCAGCGTATCGTAAATTGCGATTATTCATTTGACAGTTCACGTCTCTTAAAGATAAACATGTGATATCTGTATGCTGTCAATTTAGCACTGGATTGCGTAGATTGAAAATAACATTTTACTTGTATAAAAAAAAAAACAAATTAATCCTGAAGATATTTCAAAAAAGTGGCATTACGAAATATGGTCAGTTTGGAGAGCACAATCAAACCTTGCATTTAAAGCCCTTTGGTCAAAGACCCTGTATATATTATAGAATCGTGCTAGACTCATGTCCATCCATGAACTTGACTGTTATATTATAGACCATTATTTCTTCATTTATTTTGTGTTGAGACATGGTGCTCGGGTGAGATATGCCTGGACCGATACGACAAATTGGATGTGAAAGATAACCATTAGCTAGGACTTTTTAGTATGTAGTATTAAGCGTTTGGCAAGAGTGTAGACAACGGACTATAGCGGGTTGATGAAGTTGTATAAAAAATACGTCTAGGAGTGTGAAGCTATTGTGTATGTGTAGTTTTAAGATAAGAAATTGAACAACTGCTGACCAACTCATAAAATGAATTATATAACTTTGAGGCTAAAATTGTAACCAAATAACCAAATGGTAAATGGTATGAGAAGATTGAATTGAAATTAATATATCTATTGTATTGTAGAATAATTCCTTGTTTTGTAATATTGGCGACATGAATTCAAAATTTTCCGCTTCTATTGTGTTCTTTCTACTTGTGATATTTATTTGATACTAAAGCGTAGGGTACCTTAGTGATACCTAACTTTATTTCATTCCTCGTCAAATTGTTTCCTTTAGTGCTAAATAAGTTAATGGGTTTCGTGTCGTCGGTGGCACGTTACATTTACATGCCACTAGTTAATTAACATAAAATGTAAAGTTGAATGCTCACAACTATATTACCAGATGTAACGATCCAACTACATACCTACATATAGCTAATTAAGGTCTATCATTGCACATCGATTAACACGGATTTAGGTTTGTGCACTTTGTCTTTTGATTCTTTTGACGGCGTTATTGAAATTAAATTTATTATCTCATGATTATTTACTGGCACAGAGGAATGGTGCGTGGTGTAAATTATTGATAAAATATTGAAAAATAATTGGGATATACCATTTATTACGACCTATGTTAATTCCGAAACCTTTTCGGGAATAGTGCTCTTTAAACGGATCTAATTGGTAAACGGGTGAAATTATTATCTTAAATTGGCCTATATTTTATAATTTTGACAAAAAATTAGGTGTATTTTTTTTGGTATATTCCAATGACTCGAAAAATAAACTCTAACTACATATTGTATATGTCTGGTAGTGTAGTCCTGAGCAGGTTACTGATTCAAACGCGGTTACTTACAGAGGTGTTGAGCATTTATTATTTGTAATAATTATTCTAGAATCATTGCGACTAGATCAGATCATATTCATGTAAACGTTGTCCTTGTCTGCGAGCAATATATAATGTGCTCTATATTGACAAAAACGTGTAAAAGATAAAATGCACTTAATTTTAAGATTTATTTGGGCCAATTTGTAAGCGGATTTTGACTATTTAGGTTTTACTCGAATTAATTAAGAAACTAACTTTGAACCATAATATCAGGTCAAATGTAATAGATATATGTTAAATCTCATTTTCTTTATTTTTTTATTATACTTCAAAAAACGTAACGCAATGGAAGATTTATTGAAAGTACAAAGCATGGAATTTATGATACTGAGTATTAATAACCTAAATTTTCAAAATTCTGGAAAGACTCTGTATAAGTACAACTTTATTACAAAATGGCCCCTCGGGTAAAGTTATTTTATTGTCAATGCTTCACTATACATATTAATTTATTGTTTCACTTATATTTTTGTGTAAGAATTGAGTTTTGTATATAAGGTATGTTATTCCGATGTATTTCATGTAATGAAAACCCTTGTGATTGAAAGATCTTTTGTGTTCGGGAGAATCGTTTTATCCTTAGTTTATATCGTTTGTAAATAATGGAACTGGTTTTAATTTTAAGTGAGAATTGTTACCTTAACTTAACCTAATCAGCTCTACGTTGAAATAATAATAAAGATATGACTATCTCATACCTACTGCTATTCAAAATTCTAACGGTGATAATTTGTTAGCGTTCTTATTTATAAAATACTGCTTATTGGCATGAGCATTCTAAAAGTATGACCGAGTTTATGAATTTCTAAGCAAAAATTGGATCAAAAAGAATTGAACTCGCCTCTATTCTTAACGGCATAGATGTGTGTTAGACGGATTTTTCTGATCACATGTTGCTCATTAATTCAAGAACTCGGCTGTACATACAAATAATTAAGGGCACTGGTAAAAAAATACAGTATGAATATTGCGTTTCTATTTTGGGTAGTAGATAGATATTAAATTATTTCTAAATAATGATAATTAATGTAACTTATCTGAGGGCGAATCGAAGTTACCGAGATCTGCGATTGCAATATGGAATGTTGCAAATGTGGATTTCAGTGGCATCGAAGCCGGTCGCGTGCTGTCGTGTTGTCATCAAAGTGATACAAAGTTACTGCCAAAAACAATTCGTTTTTTTTTGTCTTAACTGGATAATACCTAATTCAGTGAACAGGACGGTAGGATACGAAATTCGAACTTTCAGAACATGTTACAAAAAATGTATGTAGTGTTCACTTATTTATTGGCTATTTTTATTCATAATGCTATTTGCTATACAGTATGTATGTATGATAATGGGTATTTATAACTGACAGTATTGTCCTAGTAGCATAAAAATACAAGAAATGGATTTAAATTGCCGGGGATAGTGCAATACTGCGTAAATAACAGCTGTCGATAAAGTTCTCATTTCAAAAAAATGCGTAGCATTTGTTTGTATATTCATTCGTATCTACACTTGTTACTTACGCGGTATTGCACTATCCCCGACGATATATTACAATGAAGTAGTAATTTTAACCGCTTGTCATGTACACTTTGTATTACTTTGATGATACCCAATAAGTAATATTAGGACTTAGTGGTCTGAGCTGCCGTAGCAAAGGGTGTCAAATGCAACGCTGCAAAACTGTTTTCCTAGGATAGCGGTACGGTCAGCGGCTCACGCTCACGGCTCACGGTTGAGTTTCTTTCGGTTTTCTTCTCAACAGCGCTCTCTTGGAAAATGCCGGTAGATCCACAATCTGACTTGTAAAAGTGCCCTTGTGGCCTAATTACTGAATAAATTATTTCATTTAATTTAATCTCACGGCGGATATAGGTGGGAGCGGGAGGTCCGAGCGCGGTGTCTCGCTCTCTCCTATGGCTGCCGCTGGCCGCTGTCCTAGGAGCAGAGCGCATGGTTGACGGCAGTCACGACCGCTTCACAAAATTAGTATTAACAAGCTTTATAATGCGCTATGTAACCGTTATTTATTTGCTTTCACAGTTTTATACGAGTATAAAACATGGCTACGTAGGCTAGCGCGCACGCGCAGAATGGACGTTACCTAATTACATGGTTATTATCATATCGTGTTTTATTGTCTATGCATGGTTTTGTTTTTTATGCATTTTGTTTGTGGTCTTGCAGGCGCCGGGAATTGGAGCTGTGAGGGGAGGGGAATAAATGGAGCTAAATTGGGTTTATTTATTTATTTCCTTTCATTTTAACAGATCGACCAACTTACTAATTAAATTAATAATTATAGGGTAAACAGCCATAAAATCGCCCAAGGGAAGTCTTTTAAAGCTAGCGTAATGGGAATTGCCAAGACTTTATTTACCCTACAGTTAAAATCATGTCAGTATTAGCTTGGTAACAGCGGAAATAGAGGAGCATTCTTATCACAGCCATAAAACAATGAAATAATAGACCCAATCAGAAGACAAAATCAGATAATTATAACATTATAATTTATGTCCGAAGAAGGAGCATTAATAAGTTAATTTATTAACATAATTTTTCTTCTATCTATCTATCTAGGTTTTAACCGTTTTGAAACGCTACGGAAAAATGCTTTTGAGATACCATTTTACATCAAATGCACACCTTATAAAATTACACAAAGGAAACGAATTTTCTGACTACCTCGACGGGTATAGCCGTCGTCGTGGCGAGCCGTCGTGTAATGCCGACAGAGCGATCAAAAGGTTAAAATATTTACAAACTAAACTTAAAACTATTAAGGCGACGGGCACTTTCGATTTTTTTTTATACCTTCATACATTTGATATTTTTTTTGAAATAGCTAAGTTTAGGAGCTAGCAAAACACCTTCAATATGTATTAAATCACTATATACAATTTGTTAAGAAGCGGTGGTGGCCTAGTGGTTAGGGCATGCGACTTTCAATCCGGAGGTCGCGGGTTCCATCCCGGCCCGTGCCAATGAGTTTTTCAGAACTTAGTACGGAATCTCATTTGATATTTACCACTCGCTTTTCGGTGAAGGAAAACATCGTGAGGAAACCACCTAAGCCCAATAAGGCCTAGTTTCCCCTCTGGGTTGGAAGGTCTGATGGCAGTCGCTTGCGTAAAAACTAGTGCCTACGCCACATCATGGGATTTAGGTAGCCGACCCCGATTGAGAATTCACTCTCTACAAAGATATGGGACAAAGGCTAGGTGGATGCATGCATACTATATACAGTTTGTTCACTGTAGTTTACCTTACAAAACTTGTTCACGTCAAAAGCGGCCACAATAGTTTTGGGCAAGTTTTTAGAGACAACTAAAGAACAAGAAATTGTGTATAATGATTTAATAAACACTAAAGGTGTTTTTCCAGCTTTTAATATCTTGCAATTACTGAAAATTTATCTGGTTTGGATGATATAATAAAAATTCGTAAGTGGCGCTAGTTTCGCACTACCCGTCCCCTTAACGGAAGGCTATTTCACTAACATTATTTTGACACAACTCAGTTTTAAATAAACCTTAAAACCATCCGTTCCACAACCGATAAAATCTTACCCAAAATAAAACGTGGAAAAGCAACATTAATATATACCAGTATACATGATATAGTTGATAAATCACGCCGCCATATTGCGGATTTTTAGTGGTACTAATTCATTTTACTGGCAACGACAAATTTTTGGTAACTGACATTGAAAGTTGGTGAATGTCACTGACTGAGAACAAAAGAGGAAACAGGACTAAATATTCCGAAAATTTCAAGTTATTTTTGCATAATAACGCCAAAACTATCCACAATGATGAAAATCAAATACAAAGTTTAATAGGATTCAGTATTTATTTCGCAAGAGGAACGAAGGATTGAGCAGCATTCCGGTAAACAATGTTATGAATTTGGTTAATGACAAATAACTGTTGACGTTTAATAAACATGAATTATTGCCACTATCCCTAGGCCGGGCCGACGCTTGTTAGATTATAATAGACTCGCTAAAATCCGAGCAAAAAACAAGGTTATATTAGTAAAAGGCCACTATCAATTTACTTGCTATTCAGCTCTACTGCTGCACCTAATTCGTGTTTTTTTTATAAATAGCTTGACTTATAATTAACCTTTCAAATACTGCCACCGTCTTTAGATTAGGGTAGAGTACGGCATTTCCAGTGCGAAAATAAGATGTCGGCATATACCGACACGACCACAACATTACAAAAAAAATGTGTAAGTGCATTACAATTTATACTAGGATAAATAAGTGGTTTCATAGCTTTTCTGTTGTTTTGAGATTTTAGTTGCCTTATAGAGATAATTAGTAATATTGACTAGGTCCTAAATCTACGTATTAGAAAGAAAGTTATTCTCACAGGGGATTCGCTGTATTTAGTTTAAAATGACAAATACACTATTACTATGATCATGATATGAATAAATGGATCATATAGTTAAATTCATTGCACTACAATTTTCTTAATCTGCAAAATGGGCGACTATAACCTAGTCTAGAGCGTTTTGCCAAAATACGGATTCTACAATATCACGATGTTTAATTAGTAGCGAATATTAATTCTTATTGAGAAATATGTAGACCGCACCATTCTTTTTCCAACATTGATTAGGCAATTACAGTTTCGTACAAAAAGTCAACATCAAAAGTGTTTAATATTATGGATTACGATATGATTTGTCCGTTGTTAGAGACAAAGATGAAAGTTAAGAATAAGATTTTAAAATTTTCGAATACTTTTGACGCTGACTGTATAACATTCAACTTCATGTTTGAGTTCATATGTTAGCAGTTCCAGAGAGCTATTTTTATCTAATATAACTATAGAGAGCAATATTGACATACCCTAGTTCAGGTAAATATTTGGTATTCGCATAATGAAATATGTAATGTCGAGCGTAAAATGCTAGAGATGCATATCGAATGACAGCTGGGCTTGTGTCTCACCGGATGTTTCCTTACGGATTCAGCATGACCGTGGTGATGTACTCGATGACGCGCGGGTCGTGCAGGATCCTCAGGTGTTCCGCGTTGGGCAGCGCCAGCGACTTGACGGGCTTGTCGGCGTTGAGCGTCCGTCGGCGGACGCCGACACGCCGGGCCCAGTGCTCGCAGGCGGTCAGCGAGCGCAGGTTGACGGTGCCGTCGCCGTCGCCCGACATGAGCACCGGGTAGCCGTCCAGCCAGGTGCCGGGTTTGTATACGAGCCTGGAAATACAATCTTATGCTGAATAAAAGGTGCTCGCAACTTCGTACGCGTAATTATTGTATACCGTCTTCTGGTAAAAAGTATCCTATAACCAAATTCAAATATTTATTGCATATCACATTTTACATTAAAGATGGAACAGTAGGTATAGGATCATGTGACACCCTGCAAGGGCACAGCAATTAGAGAGGGCTACTATTTAAACATTTCAAAATATTACAAATACTTTAGGTACGTTAACTAAACGCATTATTGTTCACATTGAATGTTTACAAATTTACATTCTTGCCTATCATCAACCATGTTTCGATGTCCAGCTATCCCTGGACCAAAATTGGATCAAATTTATCCAGCCGTTTCGGCGTGATGCGAGTACAATTATGAAAACAGATGGCGCCAGGCTGGCACGGCGCCGCGCGCCCATACGAAACAAATGACGACCCTGCATGACCCTATCAAATTTTTTCTGGAATCTCCATAGGAAACTGATTGTCGATACAAATATAGAATTTTATAATAGTAAAGATTTAGGGCGTCCCAAAACTGTGCCACATGGAGGGAAAGTATCTTCAATATTGTAAATAGACAACTTTACTGAAAGGAAACATCATTTTGATTTTGAAAACAATTTTAACTGCATTCAAAGTTTTTTGAAAAATTACATGAGTGTACTTGGTATCGAACCCGCCAAATGGTAAAAAAAAAAACATCCGTTATTTTACGACACCGGTCAAAAGGCTCCATCGGAAGGATTATTTTATTTCCAAGTAAAATAGCATCTTAAATAAAAGGAATGCCCTGAAATTTTACATTCTGTAAGATGCCGCTACATCAAACACTCGTGTGGAAACTCAGATTACTTTTTAATTAACGATAATAAGTAGAATAGACTTACTGTAAAGTTGGTTATTTAGAATGAGTTACTAAATAAAAATGTCCATCGTGAGGCAGATGCCAGCAATACCTGTCGACAGTGGAGATGTTGTACCCGTACACGCAGTGCACCTCGACGCCGGGCGCGCTGAAGTCGCTCGAGTACTGTTCCGTGTCCTTGCGCATCTCCCACGCGTCCGGCAGATTCATATCGCTGTTATAATAAACATATATAAAAATAGTAGATTGTTTGACAAGGGGCCAAAATAAGCTATTATGACACGAAGTGATAATTTGGAAGAGCGAGGAAAAATATATCTGAGTGTCAAAGGCGTTTAAACACTCTAATTTTCACTTCGAGTGCGAGAAAATAAAAATCTTAATCGGAGGGCCGGGTGGCCGGTTAGGGCAGTATGGAGGGCTGAGGAGCCTCGCTTCGCGAAGCTAAAATGACGTACTTTTTTAGCAGAAGTGAAAAAACATTGTGTTCATTTCACTGATAAACTATGCTCCGAACGCCAAGCACCAATAAATTAATGACATTCCATCGACGCAATTTATTGCCTTTAGACACTAAGGGTTATACTGGAAGACGGTTTGCTGCTATATCAAAGGACAGTGTCGAGTCAGTCATATCCGACATTCGATTCGAGTCGACTATAAGACATGCCACGACCTCGGTATAGCGGCGAACGGCGCGCGGGGCGGCTCGCATGCCACGGACACCGCCCGATCCACCTGCGCATGCGCCGCTCTGAAATCCTGGCGTCTCTCCTAATCACACTAATATTATAAGGGCGAAAGTTTATGAGTGTGTTTATGTGTTTGTGACTTCTTCACGCTCAAACGGTTGGCCCAGTTTTGATAAATCTTGCTATGAAGGTAGCTGACACCCTGGATTAACACATAGGCTACTGTATCCCGGAAAATGTAGTGTTCCTGTATGATGCGTGGGTAACACGTGGGTGACGTCTGAGACTAGATGACTATTAATGACTCACGTGAACAGTTTCTGGAAGTCGTTGATGGTGTAGTTGTACTTGTCAGTCTGCACCAGGACTTCGGAGGGCTTCCAGAACAGCGGCGAGGGCAGCAGCCACGCCAGCGAGGGGCAGGTGATCTGCTCGGCGCGCATCACGCTCTCCCGCAGTACTAGGGAGCCAAGGTCGTCACCTAAGGCAAGGTAACGGGAGTCATTTAATTTATGGAAACAATAACCAAAATACCTATTTTCGACGACAACTAAACGAGTTTTTGTAAAGAAACATCGAATTCGCCAATTTGAGGAGTTTCTTCGATTCATCATGCTTCAGGTCATCAGATCTTCATCAAACTTTTATGGGGTCAATTTGGTGTCACGAACAAAAATTCAAATCAGTTTCTAAATAACGGAGTTCTCACTTCTGAGGGAACAAATATTACACACTATTTTTCTTAATTTAAGGTTATGTAGTGTGTAGGTGCTTAATTTATAATGTGATTTTAAAATTCAAACAAAGTAAATTGTTCATGAATAAATGATATGATTACAAAAATACAACCGAATTGAAAACCTCCTACTTTTAACCTCGTATCAATATGAATAATTTGGTATCTTGAAGCTGATCTGATGATGATAAGATACATTTCAATGTATCTATCAGCCACAGACGTCCACTGCTGAACATAGGCCTCGCCCATAGCCCGCCACAAAGTGCGAACCTGTGCAGACCGCAACCATTGACTCCCCGCTACTCTCACGAGATATGTTATTTCCATAACAATTTTGCAATCGTATCGGAAACAATAAAATCACATTGATGGAGACGGAAAGCGGGCGTAGTAACTGTTAAATAGCACAAGATAACTGATAAACCCATCGTGTTCTCATTTGACGGGTCTTGATGAGCAAGCAATAAGTAACGTTTGTGTGAAAAAAATACAGTCTGCAATAACGGGTTGTCAGGTTTTTATTCAAGTTAGGCAAAACAAAGGTATGTACCAATACCAACTGATTTAATCTGCATATTTTAATGTTTTTAAACTTTTGTACGATAAGATAACAAAGAAAAACATACGACAACGAATGAGGTCATTGTCTTGACATAAATAAGCCGGGCCCCCACCGCGAGTCGAACAAATTGCGCATCGTATCACAGCTAACTACTTCCCCATTGCATGAGTCAGTCTCAGCCCGTTTAAGGGCCTTAATTATCGCACTTGCTATTTGCGAGCGAGTTGTCTATACAAATAAGCGCCGCGGCGAACTCGCTGCGTGATCGCCTTCATACAAAACTCGCTCGCAAATCGCAAGTGTTATAAGGCCCTACCACAACAGCTTCGCGACTATTCGCGACGACAGCAAAGCATCGCCCGTCACTCTCTCACAGTACTGTGAAGATAGAGACACGTAATATTTCTCGCGCGAGAAAGAGTCGCGTGTCACAGTTGTGCTAGAGGTGCTGCAGGTCATGAATCCGTCGACACATCCAGACTGTAGGGCTTTTAATATTAGATACCCTAGAAGGTACAACTTTATCCGTGTATTTTTTTCTTTTCTATAGTCGAGTAAAAAAAAACAACAGATGGCGCTAGACTGGCATGGCGATACATATAAAACAAAGGCGATGCTGCATTGCGCTATTAAGATTTTCCTGAAATCATGTCTTATACAATGAAACTTATTTCCATTGTAGAATAATACTATGAATCCCCGATCTCGCCCGTACGGAATCTTTTGCGCAATCGTTGTTATTACATAAAGAAAAGTAACATACACCTAAACGGTTTGCTTATGCAACATGGTACTATGAAATATGGTAACATTTATCATGTTCAAATAACATACAGTACATAACAACAGGTACAAAAGGAAAATTATTCACATCATGCAACCATAGAACCCTGTCGAAATGACACGACGTCGCGAATCGTCTATTGAACTCGAGAGACTGATAGCTTCATAAGGCACTTTGTTGCAACAGGGTACTAAAGTCTTAAGTACCTGTACCGGTACTGTACCAAACCCACATTCACGGACGGAAGAAAATACTCGTATTTATTTTAATAACTTAAATCAACAGTATAATCCCCAAGTTTTTTTTCTAGAAAATGTTGCATTACTCGCTTACCGTTTTTATAGACAATATTTAGATTTTTACTTGTTTCATATCAGTATTGTGTAAATTTCAGCATGCATCAAGCATACAATTCTTCCTTAATATTTCCCACTTGTATTGTGGACTTCTGTAAAAACAAGGTAATTTTGATTTACACTTGTAAACAAACTAGCAACACACAAGATAGTAATCGAGTTATTATTTTCCGTTTCCGTAAATTCATTGATGCGGTGCGGCCTACATAATACGACGTCAGTTATCAAGCAGGTACTCAATAAGGTCAAGATGTAGGTATTTTAAAGCGTTCTATAGAATGGAGGCGGGGAAGATCTATATATATTTAGAGATAATGGCATTAAAGCTTTAAAAAACACGCGTTCTTGCTTGAAATTGATTTGCTTTGAGAAAAATTAAGACTAAAAATGTGTTCCGTAATCACTTGCCCAGCCAGGCTATACAGGGTGATCAATCCAAAAACCCCCAACTCCCCAGTAGGGAGAAAACGAAAATTATAAGAGAAGACCATTCTTATAAGTTTCGTTTAGGAGGTGTGCGCCGCGCCGCCGCCGACAATTTTTCCACGCCGCCGCCGCTGATGATTTTGACCGCCGTAAAATCGGCGTGGCCAATTTTTTTATGATAAATGATTTTCTTATCCTAATTACAAGTACATACTGAGAAATGCATCGTGTTATATATTTTTGAATAATCATATCGCATTAACATTTTGTTCATTGCAAAATCAACAACATTTAGCTTTTAGTATTTGGCGTTTGTTAGAGTCGGTCAAGCGAGTCGCGCCCCTCGGGTATGGGGCTGATTATATATCTATCTCATAATATACCATACGAAAAAAAGAGATGGATATAATAAATCAGCCCCTCCTAGGTGACACGATGCGTTTGACAAACTATGTGCGCGTGTTATTTATACAATATCTTTATGATTTATACTACTTACTGTTAATAAGTACAGCTCTTTTAGTATTTGGCGATTATTATGTGCACGTCTTATTTTTACAACATCTTTATGCTACTACTGTTAATGAGTGCAGTGCAGCTGCAGCATGAGGAAAAACCCAAAGCCCGAAACTCAGGACAGGTAGCGCGCCAAAGCGTGTGAGCGTATGGTATGTTGCGGTGCGGGAGAGGAGATGAACCGAATTGTTCTTATTATCGGTTAGTGATAGTTCGACGGTGTAACTGTGTGCGAGTGTCGTTTGCCAGATATGGCGGACGAAAAAAGAAAGAAAATATAATGCAACAGTTAATTCAAGTTTTAAAGAAAATTCGTACTGCAGTGGAAATATTAAGCTCTGATTTGAATTGCACAATAAACGTGGTGCTAGTTCTGAGAAATGAAATCGAAGATATTTTGAGGAAGACTGAAGATCGTGAATTGATCGCTATAACGGCTCTGAAAAAGAGGATGTTAGATCGACTGGATTACAGATTTCCAATAACTAATACATTGATCGCATCGTCGCTGCTGGATACCCGGTTTCAGAAGCTGAAAACAATCGATTTGTATCTAGAATCCCGCAACATGACAAGACCTGATTTTATTACAAATTATGTGGCCAATGATTTGCAATTAAAAGATGTTGACTCAACTTCAGTGCAGCTTCAAATGCAGCAGCCCTCAACGTATCAGGCCTCAGAAGCAATGCTTCTAAGCTTAGCGAATAAATACAGTGAAGAGACTTCGACTTTTACATCACCCGTAGAGTCAAAGGCATGGAAGTATTTCTGCAGTGCATCAGCCAATGATGTCACACATGGGATCCTTCAATATTGGGAACAGCGCAAGAGCGTATATCCACGTATGCGACTGCCAGAGCCATATTGTCAATTCCTGTAACGAGCACACCCAGCGAACGTGTATTTTCTGTAGCGGGATTGACTTTGAACTCGAAAAGATCCCGTCTTCACCCATCTCGTGTAAATAAAATAATATTCATACATGATAATTACTCTAATTCAAAAAAGGGTAGCTCTTGATTATTGGACAAACTGATTCGAACGAGCTATATGTGATTCTAATTTCATCAGAATTACCTAAAATTTGCTTGTGATGTGATTTGATTTGACTGATTAAGAATTATACTAGTCTTATTATTGTGATTTAATTATTTTTTTCTATTTAGGTATGTTAAGGATTGTTTGACTGTAAAAGTTTTAATTACATATGTCTCTTTATTAAAATGTTGTTAAAAATATTTTATATTGTTGATTTCATGTGAAACATGCTCTAATTTGATGTAATATATGTTATGAGGTGGTAGAGAAGGGACGTGGATGGGCTACAAAGTATATGCCGAGCTCTAGATAGACATCACTCATAACTATTACAATTAGGTTAACGCTTATCCAAGCAATATGCATTATGTTACAGTAAACTATTGTGTTACTGTTGAATACTAAAATGTAGACATTAGCTACATACTACATTGATAATAAAAGTTGATTTACAAGAAGAAGATACATTTATTTTGCAACCAATTACATTTAAATTTTACATCTAAATAATTGAATTACATACATTTTTATATTAAATTTAACTTAAAATCTATACTTCTATAGAAATTCTATGAGCTAAACGGTGTTCTGGTTGCAAAAATGGAGTCCACTCAGCATATGTCATAGCACTCTTGAGCACCACGACGCTGATCTTCCGTGGATCCAGATCAGGAAATGTGTTGAACAGCGTGCCGTGTAGTGTATCTGTGTTGGTTTGTGTAAAAAGATAGATAGGCAAATAATGGGTTGTGAATTGTGATGTTTTAGAGTCACTAGTCGACATTTAACTACTTGTATACTTGGTGTGCATAATCAAGTTAATGATATACTACCACTCCAGACAAGCCTAACTGAGATGCGCAATCATATGTCAAAGTTCGTCCTTCTCTCTCTGAAGCTCGACAAAACCCTCAAGCTAACCGCCCGAACATAATTGTTGTTGTGTCAATAAATACTCCTTTAAACGTTTTTTAAAAACAAACAAAGAAGGTGCTTTTCTAATTGGAGGAGGAAGATTGTTCCAGCATTTCGTAGCAGCATACCGAAAGCTGCCACGAAACGCCGCCGTGCCATGTCGCGGGCATACGAGCCGGAGAGCCTGTCTTTCATGCGCTCGCGAAAATATAAGCTTGGAGTAGAGATATGGAGGCTGTTTTTCTCTTATCACTTCAAACAGGAGTGAGGCCAGGTGATATGCTCGGCGAGCCTCCATCTTTAGTAGACCACCCTTGTTTAGGAAAGGAGTAACGTGAGCACGAGGAGGAACTGGGTAGCAAAACCTTACACAGGCGTTTTGGACGCGTTGAATAAGTCTCTTTGTTCGTGATAATAAACACTGCCCTAAAACTGTATCCGCATAATTAAGTTTTGAGAGAATTAAACAGTCACATAATTTGATGCGCATATCAATGTTTAGATAGTTTCTGACTTGGTACAAGACTTTAAGGCGGAAAAAACAATTACGGACGGTTTCGGCAATGTGTTTTTCAAAGTGCAGCGTACCATCCATGCAGACGCCTAGATTACGAGCCTCTGGTACATACTCTAACTTGTCGCCATCAATAACTAGATTTGGCTCCTGGGAAAGAATCTTTGAGATTTGATTTTTCGAACCCAAAACTAAGAATTTTGATTTAGATGCGTTGAGAATGAGACCATTCTGTGCGCACCAGTGAGTGATTTGATCTAGGTCCTGATTAAGCTTATCAATGGCTTGCTGCATGTCATTGGGCTTGAAAGAAATATATACCTGTAAATCATCGGCGTACATGTGATAGCTACAGTTACTTATACATTTTATAATATCTGCACAATATAAAATAAAAAGGATTGGGCCTAATATTGATCCCTGGGGAACGCCTCTATTCACAGGTGCCGCGTCTGACACCAGAGATGAACCATCAGAATTACGGACCTCGACAAATTGCGAACGACCTTTTAGATAACTATCGAACCACGCAATAGTGCTAGGATCGAATCCATAGTATGAAAGCTTAGACAATAGGAGTGTTGTATCTATGGTGTCGAAAGCGCGTGAGAAGTCCAACAGCACCAGAATCGTTCCCATTCCTACATCCGTGCTGCTAAAATATTATCAACTACATCCAGAAGGGCTGTAGCCGTGCTACGTTTCTTTCGGAATCCAGATTGCATAGCGGGCAAAATATTATTTCCTTCTAAGAAATCCGTTAATTGTGTACAGACTATTTTTCTAGGATTTTAGACATCATTGGTAGTATACTGATAGGCCTCAGATCTTTCAAGTCCGTCGGTGGTGATTTTTTGGGGATTGGCTTCACTACTGCTACTTTCCAAAGATCAGGGAACACACCAGTGTACAAGGATATTTCGTTTTACTTTTAATCAACCTAGCAAATTTTGCTCCACGCCGATTACACACCGATTACGCCGCCGCCGCCGGTGATAATTTCGCCGGAAGCCGCCGCCGACAATTTTTTGATCGGCGCAAACCTCTATTAGGAACCATGCCGGACATTTATTATCAATAAAAAATAGGATCGATAGACATCTTAATTTTTTTTTCTCTACTCAATTGCGACCGGGTTCCATTCCGGGTTATAAATAAATAAATATTAAGGGACAATCATACACAAATCGACCTAGTCCCAAACTAAGCAAAGCTTGTACTATGGGTACTAGACGCCGATATACATAATATATAAATACATATATAGATAACATCCATGACCCAAGAACAAATATTTTGCACAAATATTTGCCCCGGCCGGGATTCGAACCCGGGACCGCCGACTCAGTAGGCAGGTGTCTAGTCTACCACCCGAGCCAAACGCGTCGTCGCGTTATGCATGAGATATACGAAAAAAAAATTGAATGCAGTTTTTAATAAATCTAGAATCGAAGCCATGGTTCCTAAGAGCAGATTTCCCTATCTCTTATAGTTTTCATTTTCTCCCTACTAACCCATTTGGATTGATCACCCGTTATAATATATCATTTGTTACTAGTTTTGAAAGAATCAAAAAATATTTTTTATACTCGCAGACTTTAATCTGTCAATTAATATTTCACAGACAAAATCACAATAACGCACTTTTTAATCCTGTAACAAAATTCTATACTCTACGGTACCCGCTACAGAACTTTAATATTCATAAGACATCTCTCTACACAACTCTAATTATTTCAAAAAGAGAACATAAAGCTTATTTGATACTCACTGATTGGTTGAAATTACTTGTCAAAAAAATTCACCAATCACGAGGCACCCGCCATGGCCATCGCGATCATGTTTTTTTTTAATAGGTCAGTTTTAGTTGAACAAAAAAAGTTACTTCAAAAATAAAAAATCATATTGGAGATTAAAGTAAAAAATGTTTTTCTGAGTTTTGCTCGTATAAAAAGTATTGTATGCAATAGTTACACAATTAGGTATTAAAGTCTCGTACCTTAAATAGGCCACTCGGCAAGCCTCGTGACCTAAACGCGGTGCTCGACTTTAAGAACCTCCATTTATGAAATAAAAATCAATACCGGGCCAATTAGGACTTAACGACTCAGTTTGACAAAGTCTCAATTGACTTTCAGTTGATGTCGACAAAGTGTTATTTATTGCAGTAGTATCGTTTTTTCATACTTCATGCACCTAAGGGTTAAGATGGCATAACTCTGATTGCTCTTAAGATCCGATTCATTACACTATTACAATTGCCAGTATCAAATTGACCATATCACATAACATTAAGAGCTATTCTCCAGTGCTACACAGACAATTACTACTTTTTAAACTTTTTATCTAATCTATGAAGTATTGTCTGACATTTGTTGCTATTTGTTAATTTATTGCTCAATCTGTATATTTAATTGAATGTGTAATAATAATAACTCTTTCTATCTACTTCCATTATAGTAATTATATGTTTTTTTATTACTGTACATATTTTTTATTATGTGGCCATTGAACTATAATAGGCGTGCGGTCAATTTTTTTTTTAGGATTTAAATTGACTATATTTTATTAGGATCAAATGTTTAAGGACCACCTATACTTAGACTGCTCTTAAAGTCAGAAATTACCATCAAAGTTCAACATTCCTGCAGAGCACTAAAAACGCTCCATACAAACGGCCTACCTACATATGACGTCATTTGTGGGTTGGGTACCAATATTTGTATGGAGACAATAAGTAATTTGCCATTTTCACCGTGAAAAAGTGCGTTTAAGTTCACGGTTGTCATACAATTATTGTTTTGTAAAATTATGAGGATTCGGAAAACAGTTTTTTTTTGGATTAAAAACAAAACATACCTACTTACGTTTTTCATACCTTTGAAGTCACATATTTCAAAAAATATTTTTTGTTTAGATTTTTGTCTTGGTTTCATGACGTATCGTATTTAGCTAATTTTATTCATATAACTACACTTTGTTTTATAATTCAACATCAGTCGCATCCCCTATTGTCAATTAAATTTCATGGCAACAGCAGGGAAAGCATTTTTTGAACTTATAATGGTATTCAGAACCTATTCATACAAACAGTAACAATGGAATATCATTAATCTGCAACAATTATACCTAACATAGAGTTAGTTTTCCTGTTATCTATGAATGAAGCAGTATAAGTATTCTAATAATTCTTGTAATTATAGCATACAATCATGCCAGGCCAGATAGTGGATATTCCATATTTTATCTATGACAGTTAATATTTTATGTTTTATAATAATATTAAAAGCATTTTATAATAAGTAAATAAGTATAACAGTTTACTAATATGTGAGAAATTTCAACATGAACTGCAGTAGATAAAATAAAACCAGTATTGATCATATCATAAATAATATTAAAACTGAAATAATATGTAAAAAAAATTAAAAAATGTCGCATCCACTCCATGAGCTTTCAAATTGGAATTTGGCGTGGGTTGAAAACCGAGAGGTTCTTATATGGATCTCAAAAGAATGAGCGAGACAGGTATAAAACACCAATCACATTCTGTGAGCTCGCACACTGTAGCTTGTAATTGCATGATTGACTCACCAATGGCAAATACTTTCAGCGCCTTCACAGCTCCTCCCCAAGGCGTAGACAGCGACAGCAGCCTTCTGATGTACTGGTCCTTCCAGGACTGCTTCTGCAGCTTGAGGAAGTGCAGCGCCATGGAGCCGCCCATGCTGTGCACCAGCAGTGTCACCGGCGTCTTGTTGTTGGCAGCGTGTGTCTCTTCCACTAGGGCTTTTAACTTGACGAAGAATTCTACATTTTCATCTGTGAAAAGGTTTGTATATCAGTTAAATGGGGTATATCTATTTAATTCATAATAACCTAAATCTAAAACATCCCCGCCACAAGTAGCTGGTCATCATGAGACTTCATTTAATGAGTGATATAGAAAATGCTACTAAAACTGAACATAACTACAAAATTTGGATTAGCTTCAATATTGGCTGAGGTCTTGTCACTTGTTCCAATTAAAGCTGAAAATCTTGGAAACCACTGGTCCTATTTCCACCATACATAGCTAAGAACCATCTTGATGGACAAGTATTTAGAAAAAAAAAGGAATCAAATTGGTCAATCCGTTTGGGAGCTACAATGTCACAGACAGACACACAATACATAGACTCACAGATAAACAGACACAGGCTCACAAATACATGGATACACAGATACACATGTTAAACCTCTTTATTTGTCAGGGATTAAAAACATCTATATTATGTGAAGTATGTGTAATAGTTACTTGTTTAAAAAAAAAATGTACAAAGTTAATTTCTTAAAGTGTAACATGTTCAAAAGTTACATGTAGTAAATAACAAAATACATATATATTTTTTAAACTTACTTGGTGCTTTCCGAAAGTCATAAGGTGCCCCTCTTATGGACACATTCCTGACATACCCTATCTTGACAAGAGCATCTGCAATACTGTTAAAGTATGCTCCAGTTTTATCATGTGAGGGGTCCAGCCATTCCACGGGCTCTGAACTGCCCCACCCTGGGATCCTCACATCAACACCCGCTGGGTTCCTAGTCGTCCTTGTGACATTGTCATATTCCAGTTTCAAGTTGTCCACCCAACAGTCAATAACAAAAGGCACAAGTAATTCCAAATTCAGCCAAATATTGAAGTATCCACCCGAAGATTTAGCACAAATATAATGCACCACTGAGGATTTATTCAACTTTGCTTCTAACTGACTTCCGCCATCACCAGGTACTGAAATTAACACAACATTTGTAGTTTGCACTGTTAGAGAAATTTCTAGATTAATTCGATAATAAGGGCAATAATGTCAACACAGTAACGAAATAAATATTACTTACTCAAGATAACTGGCGATAAACCCAAAGAATTTTGAGCAAGTATACCGTAAATAAATAATACAGCGAAAATTATTTTTATACTCGACATTATGGAATTATTTAAATTACACCGATCTCGCGGTCCTTACAACTTGCGATTGCGGTTTGTGAGTAAAAAAAGCATAGGCGAGTGGGGCTGCCGTTGCTTTCGCAATTTCGCAGTCAATGTGCCGTAAATTCTCTTTGAATTCTGTTCAAACGTTCGACATGACTTCTCGCGATCGTACGATGCGCAGAGTCCAGCGCAATTAAACACGCAACTGATAACGATAACGATGCCACTCGCAGACAGACGCTCAGCTGGCGAATGTTTATGAAAACATAAACGTATTTATTTCGATACAAATATATTATAATTGATAAAACGCGATATCATTATACCGTGTAATTCTATTTAATTACCGTCTACTCTACAGCTCAGCAAGTCAGCTGCGTTTCAAATCGCGCAAAATGCCAAACCAAAAGCAGCCCCTCATAAAATAATGGGAATGGAATAAATAATATGATTTATCCAAAACGGTACATTTTAACAAATTATAAAAGTGCAGTCATGATTTATACGTTAAGTTTTTGGTTATTTTTTTACTCGTACATAATTTTAGTTCTAACACATATTTGCAACTCCATTTGGATGTAACGAGTCGCGTCGCGAATGACAGTGACACTGACACAAGTGACACTGGCATAGCATTTAAAAGAAACCAATAGTGACAACAACGTTCAGAGTATAATTTCTTAAAATTGCTGTTAATTACAACTGGGAAATAAAATTGTATTTTAATAATACTGGTCCTTATTTTTTATTGCAAGAAAACGAGAGGGCGAGAGGAGAGACTTAATTAATTATGGTATTAATTGGGACTTGTTATGTTATACATTACAAAATTGTTTAATTTCTGTTAATAAAAGTAACAATTTCAGAACGTAAAGCTGCAACACGCCAACGCGCATGTTTCAAATAAGTCAAAGATGTTAGGACAGTGATCTTTCTTTTCCATTATTTTAAGATAGGTTTTAAATAGTTTTTAAGATTTAAGTAGTATTTTGATACCAAAATAAGATACTTAAGATGTTAGGAAATCAATACGTAGAGGGATCAAAAAGGAGCGTTTTTCGCTTTCTTGTTAATAATTGAAATGTTTCTGCAGGTATGCACCGGGAAAAGGATGTTTAATCGATACAAATTGCAAGGAATCTATTTTTCATTTTAAATGGATTTTCTTTATTTTCAGGGTCGTGTTATAATTGTTTGGTTATCTTGGCTTATCGGAGGTATTTGTGGCGTTGTTATTTTGTTAGTTATAGTTTGTTACTGCCGCCTCATGCCGCGACACCAGAAATCATTTGGTAAGTTTAATAAAGTTATCATTTCATTTTTATCTTTTTATATGACTTCGATGTGAAATCACGTATCTGCTTTACCCCTTTACAATTTTGTACTAGGATAATAATTTCGGGAAGTAATTTATAAATTACTTTATATTTTAATGTAGCCTATTGGTAAGCTATATTTATGTACCTATAATTAATCTGTTTGCAGACGAGCAGTATCTGAAGGACAAGGGCTGCATCAAAGACAGCCATGCCGCTTACACCAGCCAGGACGGTTACACGAGGGTGAAGCATGCTGAGGTAAGGCTTTTTTGCAGAAATATCGAGTCCATACATTGAGCTCACGGTGTACCTTAATTATTTGAAACGAAAATCATAATCTTCGCATAAAACTTTTTTTTACATTAAAGTTAGTAAGCTATCCTAAAACCATATATTTGCATGTACACGCAGTTACTACTAAAATTTGTTAAAATTTCTTCAGCCGTTTCCGAGTGATGAGATATGGCGCCAGACTGGCATGACGCCGCGCGTCCATGCGAAACAAAAAACGATCCTGCGTCACGCTGTTAATTTTTTTCTCGAAAGCATGACCATAGAAGACTGATTTTCAATACAAATCTAGAATTGTATAATAAGTATAGTACCTATAGATACAGGCAGATGATGTTCATAATGTATCTATGTTTATAGGTACAGGTGCAACGACACGCGAGGCCAGCCAGCTACGCGGGGGACGCGGAGTGCCGCCGCCAGCGGAGCGCCCGGCCGCTGCCGCCGCCGCCGCAGCCGCACCGCGCCAGGGAGAGGGAGCCCGCGCCCACCACCAGGGAACAGCAGCAGCAATATGCCTCCAGCGGCAGTGAGTGGTGTCCCATCTACAGGTACAAGAGTGCCGCCGCCAGCGGAGCGCCCGGCCCTGCCGCCGCCGCCCCAGCCGCACCGCGCCAGGGAGAGGGAGCCCGCGCCCACCACCAGGGAACAGCAGCAGCAATATGCCTCCAGCGGCGGTGAGTGGTGTCCCATCTACAGGTACAAGAGTGCCGCCGCCAGCGGAGCGCCCGGCCCTGCCGCCGCCGCCGCAGCCGCACCGCGCCAGGGAGAGGGAGCCCGCGCCCACCACCAGGGAACAGCAGCAGCAATATGCCTCCAGCGGCGGTGAGTGGTGTCCCATCTACAGGTACAAGAGTGCCGCCGCCAGCGGAGCGCCCGGCCCTGCCGCCGCCGCCGCAGCCGCACCGCGCCAGGGAGAGGGAGCCCGCGCCCACCACCAGGGAACAGCAGCAGCAATATGCCTCCAGCGGCGGTGAGTGGTGTCCCATCTACAGGTACAAGAGTGCCGCCGCCAGCGGAGCGCCCGGCCGCTGCCGCCGCCGCCGCAGCCGCACCGCGCCAGGGAGAGGGAGCCCGCGCCCACCACCAGGGAACAGCAGCAGCAATATGCCTCCAGCGGCGGTGAGTGGTGTCCCATCTACAGGTACAAGAGTGCCGCCGCCAGCGGAGCGCCCGGCCCTGCCGCCGCCGCCGCAGCCACACCGCGCCAGGGAGAGGGAGCCCGCGCCCACCACCAGGGAGCAGCAGCAGCAATATGCCTCCAGCGGCGGTGAGTGGTGTCCCATCTACAGGTACAAGAGTGCCGCCGCCAGCGGAGCGCCCGGCCCTGCCGCCGCCGCCGCAGCCGCACCGCGCCAGGGAGAGGGAGCCCGCGCCCACCACCAGGGAATAGCAGCAGCAATATGCCTCCAGCGGCGGTGAGTGGTGTCCCATCTACAGGTACAAGAGTGCCGCCGCCAGCGGAGCGCCCGGCCCTGCCGCCGCCGCCGCAGCCGCACCGCGCCAGGGAGAGGGAGCCCGCGCCCACCACCAGGGAACAGCAGCAGCAATATGCCTCCAGCGGCGGTGAGTGGTGTCCCATCTACAGGTACAAGAGTGCCGCCGCCAGCGGAGCGCCCGGCCCTGCCGCCGCCGCCGCAGCCACACCGCGCCAGGGAGAGGGAGCCCGCGCCCACCACCAGGGAACAGCAGCAGCAATATGCCTCCAGCGGCGCTGAGTGGTGTCCCATCTACAGGTACAAGAGTGCCGCCGCCAGCGGAGCGCCCGGCCGCTGCCGCCGCCGCCGCAGCCGCACCGCGCCAGGGAGAGGGAGCCCGCGCCCACCACCAGGGAACAGCAGCAGCAATATGCCTCCAGCGGCGCTGAGTGGTGTCCCATCTACAGGTACAAGAGTGCCGCCGCCAGCGGAGCGCCCGGCCCTGCCGCCGCCGCCGCAGCCGCACCGCGCCAGGGAGAGGGAGCCCGCGCCCACCACCAGGGAACAGCAGCAGCAATATGCCTCCAGCGGCGGTGAGTGGTGTCCCATCTACAGGTACAAGAGTGCCGCCACCAGCGGAGCGCCCGGCCCTGCCGCCGCTGCCGCAGCCACACCGCGCCAGGGAGAGGGAGCCCGCGCCCACCACCAGGGAACAGCAGCAGCAATATGCCTCCAGCGGCGGTGAGTGGTGTCCCATCTACAGGTACAAGAGTGCCGCCGCCAGCGGAGCGCCCGGCCCTGCCGCCGCCGCCGCAGCCGCACCGCGCCAGGGAGAGGGAGCCCGCGCCCACCACCAGGGAACAGCAGCAGCAATATGCCTCCAGCGGCGGTGAGTGGTGTCCCATCTACAGGTACAAGAGTGCCGCCGCCAGCGGAGCGCCCGGCCCTGCCGCCGCCGCCGCAGCCGCACCGCGCCAGGGAGAGGGAGCCCGCGCCCACCACCAGGGAACAGCAGCAGCAATATGCCTCCAGCGGCGGTGAGTGGTGTCCCATCTACAGGTACAAGAGTGCCGCCGCCAGCGGAGCGCCCGGCCGCTGCCGCCGCCGCCGCAGCCGCACCGCGCCAGGGAGAGGGAGCCCGCGCCCACCACCAGGGAACAGCAGCAGCAATATGCCTCCAGCGGCGGTGAGTGGTGTCCCATCTACAGGTACAAGAGTGCCGCCGCCAGCGGAGCGCCCGGCCGCTGCCGCCGCCGCCGCAGCCGCACCGCGCCAGGGAGAGGGAGCCCGCGCCCACCACCAGGGAACAGCAGCAGCAATATGCCTCCAGCGGCGGTGAGTGGTGTCCCATCTACAGGTACAAGAGTGCCGCCGCCAGCGGAGCGCCCGGCCCTGCCGCCGCCGCCGCAGCCGCACCGCGCCAGGGAGAGGGAGCCCGCGCCCACCACCAGGGAACAGCAGCAGCAATATGCCTCCAGCGGCGGTGAGTGGTGTCCCATCTACAGGTACAAGAGTGCCGCCGCCAGCGGAGCGCCCGGCCGCTGCCGCCGCCGCCGCAGCCGCACCGCGCCAGGGAGAGGGAGCCCGCGCCCACCACCAGGGAACAGCAGCAGCAATATGCCTCCAGCGGCAGTGAGTGGTGTCCCATCGCTTATACAGTCAAACCACGTTAACTCTTCCAAGCAAATTAACTCTAGCCTTTAGTATACCTATCATCATCATCATCATCATCAGTATCCGTATATCCTTTGTTTTAATTACTCCGCTACCTAAAGGTTGTCAGGGAAATATTTAGCGATAAGACCGCCTGTTTAGGTACATACATTACAAACGTTAAAACCCAATTTCTTTATCAATATCATTTACTTTATTCTTTGTTCGCAACTGGTTGCGAACAAATGAGGAAAACTGTTCCATCGCAACCAGTTGCATACAAAGAATATTTAGTATTTTATCGCAACTAGTTGCGAAACATGGTTGCGATGGCGGCCGGAGGGGTTTTGTTTACCTCTGCTTATTATTTTAATCGTATTTTTGTTGTTTTGTTTCTCTGTATATTTGTGTAAGTAAGTAAGTAAACACTTTATTGTACACAAAAACAGTTAAAAAATACATCTATTACAGATAACATATAGGTACAAAGGCGAACTTATCCCTATAAGGGATCTCTTCCATTTAACCTTTGAGCAATTTGTGGTGTGTAGGACTAAATAACTGTATCTAGTAATAAGAGTTTGTATCGTCATGCTGTGCTGTTCAACTAATATAGCGGCTCCACACTACTCGCGAAGTTCACTGAAGTTGGGCGGAGTTGGGCGGGGTTGGGTGGAGAGACACTTCGCTGCGGAAACCCGAACTTCGCCATGGCCAACTTCGGTCAACTTCGCGAGTTTATCAACCATCTTTGAATTGTACCATTGATAACAAAAGTGGGTGTCTTCTTTGAATTACAAGTCTGTTTAACGAGAACTGTTGTTATTCTTTCAGTGCTGGATGAACTGGACAGCAGCACAAGTATAGACGCGCTCAAAACTCGCTCCCTCCCGGCTTTCCTGCGACCCAAGCCCAGGCCACTATCCACTGAAGACGACTTGCAACAGCTCTATGCCAAGGTGAGATGCACAACACAAATACCAAAGTGTCGGTATTATGTTGTTTGCGCTTTCAGGAAGGTAAATTCATATTATAATGTCCTAATTCGCGACAATACATCGTTTTAATCCCCGTCTTACTTTAATCGGGGTCAGGTCTCTTCACTTTTCTGGTTTCTCTTTATTTTTGGCCTTGAAATTGATCAAGAGATCGATATTATCCTTAACTCAAATGGATTAACAGTTCAGAGCGACAAAGGCGACCTTGTGTCATTCCGAACTCATATGGTTCTTTGGAAATACCACAGGTAATAACAGTACCAGAGAATAATCTTAAATTAATTTGCAACGAGGGTAAATAAAACTGCACCTATGCAGTATTACGATTTGATTAGCGTTTCAAATGCTCTAGGCAACCAACAGTCCAATCAATGATCTAGACTTTTGTCGTAAGTCTAAAACCGATATAGATATAAATTTCGTGTACCAGGTGTCCCTGAGCAAGAAATACAAGAACCGCATGCGCAGCGAGCACGCCGCCATCATCGCTCTGAGCAAGTCCCGCAGCCAGTTCTTTGACGCCGACGCCGTCATCGTCTACGACCAGCGGACCGCTCTATAAACCAACTGCATAATGCTAATGCTAACTGACCGTATAACTACCTGAAATTTTGGGTAACGTCTTATCGCCCATCTCTCTCGTACTTAATGGAAAAAGAGGTAATCATGAGTGCCAGCCCTTCACGATCATGGCCAAATACCGAGATCGTCTAATGCTTAAGTTACCAAATGGAATAATTTCCCATGCTTTAAGATATTCAACGCGAAAGGCAGAGAGTAGACCTGTAAAATCCATCAATGTATATGTAGGTCTCACCGTATTTAATACCTAATATCAAAACCAGGGAAGGTGGGGGAGGGTGGAGGGTATTGCGTTTGTGATTAATTTCCATTGCGTTTGAGGATATATCCTAGGACGCGTCGCGTAACTTGCCCTGCTTGCAAATGATGTGTTGCGTGCACTGGTACTATGACGAAAAACAAACAGTGAAACTAAAACAGAACAAAAGGTGTCTGGCGAACCACCGCTAAAGTCACCATCACCATGTTCTCAAATAAATTGTTTTAGTTAGATGTAGATGTTATTATGATGGAAACGAACTCTGATATCCAATTTTGTAATTTTTCACATGTGTAGAAAATAGGCAATGATAGCAAATGGTTTGTCACTGTTGGTCCTTCGAACCGGATTTTAAAATTTTAAACTATACATATATTTCTACATTTCTACGTGTTTTCTCTCCAAACATATCAATAATAATAATCCCCTTGAATGTAGCAATGCTTGCGCGAACGAGTTGCCACGGGTACGTAAATAATGAAACTACGCATAATATGATGTCTCCTCTGAGATGGGATGGGAGGAAGTATGTAATACGACGTTTTGATGGATCTAAATCCATCACATACTTATTTTACTTGTGTCTCTCGCAATACTCACTAGAAGTCGAGTGAAAAAAACAGTAAGAATTTTGCCTTTTAAAAACTTTCATCCAATAGTGCAGAATTTCCCAAACTTTACAGTTCGTAGCGTACTAACTGGTTAGAATTTAGTATCGGCGCCTAAGCGCAAAAGTCAAGTCGTATAGCGTAGTTTAGTTTCGAGAGAAAACCGGAGTGTCACACGGATATTTTGTTTTCTCAAACATGCAATGAAATGTCGGCATAACGTGCGTTATAACAGGCTTCGAAGTATCACGTTTCGGGCGGAACAACTCGATAGAACTGTAAAGGAATTTCATACAAAATTGAAGGCCGGGAAGAAATTTTATTTTTTACATGGCGCTTGTATATTAACGGGCTAAACAGCTGAATTATATTTTATTTCAGTGGTTTTTTTTTATTTCATTGCATATGTTGTGACTTGTGAGAAAAGCACTATACTTAAATATATAGCACTAAACACTGTAGGTACTTCCCGGCTTCGTATCACTATCGGGCCTCCCTACGGTCGGCCGTCTATACCTGCTCACCTGGCAAGCCCTTTCTACCCGGCGACTGCAGTAATGTACTATTAGTTTAGTTTACGGCTTATAGTTTGGGAAGCTACTTTAAACCTCTGCGCGTGTATGCACTCGGCATCGGCAACTCGTACACGCAGCCTAATCAGCAGGGGTCGGACTTTATTCTTTCGCACGGTAGGACTCATGGAGAACTAATGGATATTCGATCAATATAGAACCCAAAACATGGATAAAGTTACAAATATTTACGTATTTTATGGTGGCGAAAAAAACAATGCCTACACAAATCAGGTCTTTGTATATTCTTCTGACTTTGTCCTTGACTATAGAATTAAAATTGCGAATGAAATACACTTATGAGTATGAGTATGAATAGTATTTTAATGTTAATATCGGCTCCATAGCTCTCCATTAGTCTTACCGTGCGAAAGAAAGTCCGACCCCTGCTAATCAGTAATCAATATCTACTTACCATGTAACAAATTAGACAGTACAATAAGGAATGCGCACATTTTGTACGGTTAGCAAAATTTTAAAGTTTCTGTTCAGTTATACTGTGTTCCTGTTGGTAAAAGTAGTGGTTTTGAAAATTTTATTAGTCGAAATTTACTTGCAATGGCGGATTGTGATTGTTGATCATTGTGATACATAATTTATAGCGAAACTGAGGCCTAATTAGTGGTTGGCTCTGTACAGTCGCGTAGCAAAATGTTTGTTCGGAATATAGTCTGTCGAAATTTTGCAGAAAATTCACGTACATTTGTTTGCAACTTTGCAACATTCGAATAAAGTTGTATTAAAAATAAGTTTGTACTATGACGCAGTTTATAGAATATACCTAAATTCCATATGCCTCATTGTCTTTTTGAAAACGAGTCGGCTCTATTTTTTTTTATCTTACGCGACTGACTTATGTTTTCGTATTGTGTGCACTGTAATTATATACCTACTATACATTATAATGTATATCTCAACGTTTTTAATAGGTTAAGCGTTATTATTTTAGAGTACTTATTTCAACTAAAATTATATTACTTTTTTTATAACTATATCTCAATTTTTGATTTTTTAGGCATCTTTATTGATGCTGTGCTTGATTACTTAGTGTGGGATTGTTGGTTGTGTAGTAATTCGGCCGCATTACATAGAATCTACATAAAAAAAAGGACAGTTTCAAGCACCATAGCGCAGTATAAGACTATACTGCGCAAAGTGCTTTACATAGCTGTTTTTATGTGAGGTTACTTATATATTACTTTTAAGCCTTATATATATATACCACGGGAAGTGCATGCACCAATGTAGCTTAAATCTACACGATGCTAAAATAATTCATCAAATTAACGTAAAAAAGATTGCTCAGAAAGATAATAAGTACTTAATGTTTAAGAAAATTTGTGAATAACCAACGTCCACCACTTTTATTATACTTACATTATATTTTTTACTTCAAAAGCTATTACGACTATGTGCTAAAGTTTATTGTTGAAGAAAATTGCGTACCTACCTATCTCTGTTATTACCTTGTATTGTATCACTACATAGTATAAAACAAAGTCGATTTCTCTGTCCCTATGTCCCTTTGTATGCTTAAATCTTCAAAACTACGCAACGGATTTTGATGCGTTTTTTTTAATAGATAGAGTGATTCAAGAGGAAGGTTTATATGTATAAAACATGCATAATTTATCAGCATTGTACCCGTGCGATGTACTTATATGATGGAAATGTATGAACGCTCCCCTGCTCTTATTTAATAGCAACAATGATCACGCCCTCACCTGACGTTATGACATTCCATAAGGAGTATAAGGACTGTCTCTGCGCTATATAATCTTGCCATGTCATTGTGTGCTCTGTAATGTTTCTTTTGTTTTAATAATCACTATCACTATCACTACATAGTATAAAACAAAGTCGATTTCTCTGTCCCTATGTCCCTTTGTATGCTTAAATCTTTAAAACTACGCAACGGATTTTGATGCGGTTTTTTTTAATAGATAGAGTGATTCAAGGGGAAGGTTTATATGTATAATTTATCAGCATTGCACCCGTGCGGTGTACCTATATGATGGAAATGCATGAACGCTACCCCCTGCTCTTATTTAATAGCAACAATGATCACGCCCTTACCTGACGTTATGACATTCCATAAGGTGTCTCTGCGCTATATAACCTTGCCATGTCATCGTGTGCTCTGTAAGGTTTCTTTTGTTTTAATAATTATATTTGAAGAAAGTTAATTTCTTTTGTTTAATTTATCAGGTTATGTGCCCAGCCCTACCTGTAAAAGTTATGAAGTCAATTTGTGCAGTTTTAAAATAGTAACGAAAATAATTTGTTAACTTAACCTCAAAGTTAGTTCGGTCGCCGGATTTTCTTTCAGCTTGCGTATAATAAAGTATAAATAATGGGATCAAGCAATCATATGATGACAATTGAAAAGCTCACTGGCCGTGACAACTGGACAAGCTGGAGTTTTGCCGTCAAAGCTTACCTACAACATGAGGACTTGTGGGAATGTGTGGAAAATGAAACAACAGACTCAAAGAAGGATCTTAAAACGAAATCAAAGCTTATACTCTTAGTGGACCCTATGCTATATGTTCACATACAAGAGGCAAAAACAGCGAAAGAGGTTTGGAACAATTTATTACATGCATTTCAAGACTCAGGTTTACTCCGTAAAGTCGGTTTATTGAAAGACTTAATAAATACTGAGGTTAGAAATAAGAAAGATAATAATGGTTTTATAGCAGCCTTTTCAGCCATGCAGGTGAATGATACAATGAACTGGTACGTGGATTCTGGCGCATCAACCCACATGACGATGCACCGGGAATGGTTGGTGAATGAGACAGCTCCACCTGTTAACCACATAAGAATAGCTGACAACAAGATGCTACATGTCGAAAGCTGTGGTGATGTTATAATACAAGTACCCAATAAGACTGGCATTGAAGCAATCCAGGTGAGAAATGTTCTATTTATACCAGAATTATCCACAAATTTGCTGTCTGTGAGTAAGATAATTAAACCAGGCTGTAAAGTAGAATTTAATGTTGATGGCTGTCAGATAAAAAATCAAAATGGGCAAATGGTAGTAAGTGCTACACTGATAAATGATACCTCAGACTTAAAGCTTATAATAACGAGAACCGAGCGATGGCAGCTTCTACAGAGACTGATACCTACTTGTGGCATCAAAAAATGGCACATTTTGATGTTGATAAAATGCCAAACTGTACTACCGGCGTGAAATTGTCACCGCAATCTGAAAGTTGTGAAAACAAACCAGGAATCCTTTTCCAAGTAATGGCTCCCGGGCAAAAGAATTGCTAGAGGTCATACACAGTGATGTATGTGGTCCGCTACAAACCACATCAATTGGAGGTTCAAGGTATTTCACAGTTTTTATTGATGACTATTCACGTAAAGTCTTTGTGTATTTTATGAAAAGCAAAGTGGAGGTATTTAATAAATTTATGGAATTTAAAATTCGAGTAGAAAATGAACTGGATAAAAAGATAAAAGTATTTCGAAGTGATAATGGGAAGGAATATGTCAATAAAACTTTTGACGATTATTTAAATAAAAATGGTATATTGCACCAAACTTCAAATCGCTTTCTCTGTCCCTATGTCCCTTTGTATGCTTAAATCTTTAAAACTACGCAACGGATTTTGATGCGTTTTTTTTTATAGATAGAGTGATTCAAGAGGAAGGTTTATATGTATAATAGGTACATGCATAATTTATCAGCATTGCACCCGTGCGAAGCCGGGGCGGGTCGCTAGTTTGATTTAAAATATGTTTGATGTAGCTGTTTTAATGAGAATAATGGAAAGTAAGTAATCAGTATTTTACTCGTATGACCGTGGGGGAAATACATTTTATAACCGACTTGCTTGTTTTATTTATGTGTATACTTATAGTGCATAATGTTTCGCCATCTTATTTTTGTCGGGGAATTTCGTAAATCATATTTCTATCTCAACTATTTCACTGATGTTAATTGAGAAAGCAAGTTGATTTTGACACTTAGTTTTTGTTTCACCACCTAGGCAGTAAGTGGAATGTTCTGACCGCTACGTCGGCCGAAAACCCACCAGACAAGCAACGGGCGGTAATTCGTAAAGCCCCAGATACAGCATATTTGTGGTGATCAGTGATCCCAAATGCAGCAACAATTAAAGAGTTTTTGACATGTCACAACTGTGACATGCGACTCTGTCGCACGACAAAAACTACCTGTCACTTTCCTGTCAATACTGTGCGAGTAAGACAGGTGGCGCTAAGACACGCGACAAGTGTAGTCGCATCAGGATATCACTGTTTCATTTTCATCGAACCTAATATTGTCCATAAATGAAAAGGCTCTAAGTGCAAACTTACAAAAGAAACTTTATTCGAATATCTTAAAAATACAAAACATAATACCAGAGAAGTTCTTCTTAGTTGATGGTACGGAAGCTGGCCAGGGTGGGGTAGGTCTTCAGTCGGAGCAGTTCCAGCTCGGTCTGCAGCAGCACGATGGTGGAGTGGTGTTGCTGGACTTCGCGGATCAGGTGGCTTCGCTGGACCAGCATCTCCATCCTGGAATAATCGAATGTATAGATCCGACGACCAATCTGGGCCACGAATTAACTCAATGCTATGCCAGATCCTCACGGAACCAATCACACTGGCTGTTTAACACCGCGTAAGGATTGCTAATGACGCCCGCGCCAAGCAGCCGCGCGGACGGGGCGATTGCCCGTAGTGTTCGATAGGCCGCGGCCGCGACTGATCGGCTCTCCTTATGATGAATCGCGAACCGATTCGAAAGTAAGTAAACCCGATTCGTATGTACTAATATTGCTAGTGCTTTTCAGCATTATTTTCCATTTTATAGACGGCATAGCAAGTCAAGCTTACATTTTGGATTCCCCAGAGATACTCTGACGGAAAGAAAGAAAGAAAAAAACATTTATTATAACATCATAAAATATAAATAGGTACATGGAATAAGCAAGAATAGGATTGTCAGTACATTGACCACCCAAATTATTCCGTGTGACAAAAGGAGCGGACTCACAATAGCTGTGACAGCCAAGCGTCTGCGCAGCGCTGGTTTTCAGGCCGTCCCTTTCCTCACTCTGAACCACATTATCATATTTGCGGCTGCGACCTACGTATACATGCATGAACACACCCACACATACGTGCGGAAAAAAGGTAATATAAAGTAACCTCATCTTGAGCACACGCCGCGTGCGGATGGGCTCGAGCGGGTCCTCGGTGAGACGCTTCTCCGAGACCTGCGCGTTCAGCGCCACCATCATGCCCTCCAGCTTCGACGACTTGGCGTCAATCGCATTGATCTTCACCTACAGCATTCGGTGGGTTTAAACCAAAGAACAAAAGAGAACTAGAATTCAGCATCCATTATACAAAGAGATTTTGGTAGAATTGGGATAAATTATGCATCCACTCTTTGGTCGATACCCACCCATAGATAGAGCTTTTAATAGGGAGGAGCTTTCGCTTTATGATATAGGATAACTATTACTACTACTACTACTTCTCCAGACGTAATTAGTAACGCAGTGACCGGGTCCGTAATGTTTTATATAATTTCAGAAAACTAAAATACACTTGATGTACATTAAATTGACATAAAGTCATTTAACCCCTCGTATGCTTAGACACGTATCCGTGCCAGTTCATGAACTGCCTAAGCACGGATACGTTCTAAAATTTGAAGCGGGCTGCATACAATGACGTAAATCAGCTCTACCCGAGTGTCAAATTCTGAATTGGTTGCCGCATACGAGGGGTTGATATAATGTAAATTGTTACGTTTTATATAACGGTTTATTATTATAATTTGTTATACTCAAATCATTAATTGGTAGGTATACTGTTATTATATTAAATAACGGGAGCAAGTCGACGAATCCCCGCCTCGCAGGGCTTCTATTTCCGTTCTGAAGGACGCAAGGTACCTAACGAAACTAACCTAGCAAACAAGTGGTGATTTTAAGGGTTTATAAATTATACTTCTTTGGCACCTAACTCATTAAATCTCTTGTTGCATTATATCGTTTGGAAATGATCTTAAACGACATTATATCATTCGTTACATTATATAAAGCAATGGTATATCAAACTAAAATATCTATTTTAGTGAAATTATATAAAACGTCGTGCACCCGCATAGATCATACGGGTCCAGCCTCCTGTCATGTACATAGTTGCTTACTGTGATAGTGTCTTCTTTTCCACATGAGCTAAGCGAAGTCCTGCTTTTATTCAATTGTGTTTCAACACAGACCGGGTTATTGTCCAACACAGCTACACTAGTTAGATCTGTTCAAGCTACAACAGCTGCGACTCACTTGTAGTTCCTCGACGCGGTGAATCTGCATCTCTAGCACCCTGTTAACAGCTTGTTTCTCAGCTTCCATCTCCTTCTCCAGGCGCACGTAGTCTTGCTCGTCCGTGTAGCCCAGCTCTTTATTCTTCAGATACAGCTGGAGTTCTTTCGGGATCTAAAATCGACAAGAACTGTTTGCTAATCCGAAAATATTACTTTCACCCGATAAGAATGAGAACGTGACAATGTGTCAAAAATAAAATTTACAATTTATTTTCAATTTGTAAGGAACCGTAACAATTGTAGGTAGGTACTGTCTAATTTTGAAAGTGGACTTTGTTAAATGATAATTACAAGATTATACAATCCCTAGTTCCCACACCTCTATGTAAAGCAAATGTTCAAACGACATGAAACCATAGCAAATTCGAAGTATTGATTTGAAATGTAGAGCTTTACCTTGAGCCTGCGGTAAGATGCCAGTTCTTGCTCCATATGGCGCAGTTTCATCTTCATCTGCGCGTGCTCCCACTCCTTGGCGAGGATGCCCTTTCGGAACTCCATCTGTTTACGCATCATACGCAGTTTCATATCGCCTACCGCCTGTCATCACAAATAATTTATTACAAGTTACCCGATCTGAAGGTTCGGTCAAGAATAGTTACGAATGCGTCGCTATGGAACACACAATTTAAAAATATGTCAAGGAAATGGAAGATTCAGATTGGATAAGCTTACCAGAATGACTTCATTGATCTTCTCGATGTCCTCACGTGGGATGAGCGTCGCGTCTTCGAAGTCTTCAATGTGGCCGGTTGTGGTGATCTCTACCTGCCCCGCCGGCAGGACGAACTGGAAATAACAACATAACTTACTATCTATTGGGTTGCCTACTCTTACATAAGACAATATTTATAAGACTTTTTGGACCGCTGTAACGCGGCAAACCTCCATGGTTCAGCACTGGCCGCTTACAAACGCCATTAAAAAAGACAGGCGTTCGGCGCTCGTGTTTTGTCTTTTTTCTGGGACACGCTCGGACTTGCTCCTGAACGTACTGGAGTCTGTATAGCCATTTTTAAAATTAAATGTAATACTGAGATTGCGTATGTGGTGTTACGAGTTGAACGAATTGTACATAATACTCCCTTTTTACTTGGCTGAAGATAGCGTGCTGTGGTAAACGCACCTCTACCGGCGGTTGTTCCTGCCTGATGTGCGTGGAAGCTGGAACCACGCCGACCCCCCCCTGCCTTTCCCCCCATCCTGCCTAGCTCCATTAAGGCCAGTGTTTCCCGTTAGTGCCGCGTACTGACTGAATACCGTTTTCTTTATATTGTATATAGTTTTTATTCTTTATTATATATTTTTACACTACCACGGCTCGTCTTTTATTCCCGACGACTATTAGCCGGGCTACATTGGCGCCCAACGTGGGGCACGAACCCACGACCCTGAGATTAAGAGTCTCATGCTCTACCGACTGAGCTAGCCGGGCTACACCGCAAACTCGAACCCATTACAGCATTCGAACAACCCAGACAGATATCAACAGAGGTAACTACACCACATTTGCTGCATGGTGAATCGTTTTACTGAGTCTTTGTCCCTGTGCCAAGTGCCGTATTTACCCCTAGGCCCAGAAGGCCCGGGCCTAGGGGCCCAGCCAGTCTAGGGGCCCCTGCCCCAAAAGTAGGACTTGCACCATACTTATGTTCTGCTTATTTATCACTTAAAATACTACTGACTACTGTTTAATTTGCTAAAATCCGTTTCGAGATTAAGATTAGATGGGAGGGGGCCCCAAGTGCATAGGGGCCGTGGCCCTCTAAGTCCGGGCCTGCATGTACCCATTTAGGCATCTCTCTCTTATCGCGAAAGAGGACTCTGTTATAAAGGTTTATAGGCCACCTAAATCCTGAAATAAGTGATTCAAGAGTGACTAAATAATATTTGTAAAAAGTTAGTTACTAGTCACCTGTACAACCCTGTTTCTGGTAGTGAATTCGACCTGTTCCCGATGCTCGGCTATGAGATCATGGGTCTTGATGAGGTAGTTCTTCCGCGCCAGAATCGATTTGGTCCAGATGTTATTCGCATTATCCACGTAGGCCATCTCCTGAACTATAGCTCGCATCTGGAAGCAGAGCAACATATGCCTCTTTATCCCTGTTGGCTTCTCTTGCATAAACAACAAAGGAGAGGAGGAGTTATTACAAAAAGAAAAGTTAAAAAAATCTCTTCCTTGTTCATCTCATTCATTGGGTCGTTCTCAAAAAATTTGCACCGCCACCTGTCAACAGGTTTGTCTTAGAAGAAGTTTTTTACACCGCATTATTTTAAATATTCAATTATCAACACATATCTATAGACACTTTTTACATAGAGGCCAAATGCTTTTAATTAAAATTAAAGTATACTAATAGACAAAAAAACGATTTAAAACTATGTTTTGTCGCTCACTTGCCGTGTCCCAACGCGAGGTACTCGTGTTTCGTTGTAATAAAAACATATACATTACCGACTTAGCTTAAGTTCAGTACTCCATTTTATTTTCATATATGATGAAGATTGAATACTACCATATCGAATAATAATACTATGCTTATGTTGCGAATTATTTGCAATTTAAGTTTGTCCACGCCATTTTTTGTCGTTCACTTGTCATGAGACAAACATTACAATTGTGTGACTACTATTTCGTTTCCCCTGCCTCACCCCGCATAAATCGAGACCTTCAGTTGCCACCTAACACTGTTCCGAGTGATACGTCGTCAGCGTGCTGCACTAAAAAAATATGATACATAGTCTATATTCTGCCTTCCATATTTTGGTTGACGTGGGTACTATTGCATTCATTTTAATTTATAACGCGTAAAGTATGGTCTACTTTTATGTGTATAAATATGCAGTTCATCAACGAAATACTTTATTTGTTTTGATGACATAACTGTCATTTTGTCCATTACCTGTATGTCGTTCACTTGTCTATATAAAAACAGGTGAACGACACATACGGCAGGTGAACGACAATTATTTAAACACTTATATAAAATTATTTAAAAACCAGGTTTTATCGGTCACTCGCTGTGTCTCAACTCATGTTTTGTTGTTATAAAAACATATGGGCGAATATACAAAAGTTGGGTAACTTTTCGGGATATTTTGTTTATGATAGTTTTTTAATCAAAATGCTACAAATTCGGGTATATAAGATAGGTAATGTAATGAATATATTGCTCGAGATTGGGCCAGTCACTTTTTTAAGTAGAACCGGAGAAATTTCGGTTTTTCTGAATTTGACTGCCAGGGGACTGACGAGGCTGACAAAGTACTGACAAAATACACTACATAACACACAACTTCATAACATATGCTTGATATTTATTAAAATTTAGAAATAAATCTCTTAGGAATTAATCTATCTATTAGCCACAGACGTCCACTGCTGAACATAGGCCTCCCTCATGACTCGCCACAAAGTGCGATCCCGTGCAGACCGCATCCATTGATTCCCCGCTACCCTCAGGAGGTCATCCGTCCATCCAGTCGGGGGCCTTACCACGCTGCGCTTTCCTATACGTGGTCGCCACTCTACGACTGCTGCTCCAACTGCCGTTCATTTACCGGGCTACATGGCCTGCGCATTGCCATTTCAACCGTGCAATCTTGTGAGCTGTGTCGGTTACCCTGGTTCTACTGCGGATATCCTCATTTCTGATTCTTTCGCGCACAGAAACTTCGAGCATAGCCTTTATTGACGAACTACAGGCCCATCTCACTGCTGAGCCATATTTATCAGCTGTTCTTCAGAGTCATTACCAATCGTCTCGCGCACAGTCGATTTCCAACCTCCCGAACAATCCGGATTCCGAAAAGCTTTAGCACCATAGACCAAATTCATACGCTGCGGCAGGTTGTACAGAAGAGAAAGGAGTATAACCGGCCACTATGTTTGTGAATTATGAAAAAGCCTTTGATTCGATCGAGACATGGGCTGTGCTTCAATCTCTCCAGCGGTGCCGTATCGACTATAGATACATCGAAGTGCTAAAGTGTTTGTACTGAAACACCACCATGTCAGTCCGAATCCAAGACCAGAGTCTATCCAACTGCAGCGAGGAGTAAGACAGGGAGACGTAATTTCTCCAAAACTGTTTACTGCTACACTGGAATATGCCTTCAAGCTACTGGATTGGAACGGACTTGGCATCAACATTACCGGCGAGTACCTCACTCACCTTCGATTTGCAGACGATAGAAGCTATTTTTAGTCTTATTCTTATGTTTTTAGTCCTATTCTTAGTCTTCATTCACTTCAGTGAACTGAAAACTTCAGTGAAGTAACAATTGAATAAACTGTTTAACGTGTAATACTGTGAGAAAGATCTATCTCCACCATTCAAACAGCTTTTTAATTGTCTTTTCTACTTTGAGGTAGTTTAACAGCATCCCTGTTTTTTTATAAGTCACTGCTATTTTTGGTATTCTCTATAATTTTGTATTTGTTGTAGCTTGTTCGAACTTTTTTACCTCTTTATGTAGTTTCTTTTAATTTAATTTAAATAACACTTCCGAAAAGGCCCTTCTTCACTGTTTCCTTTCTTTCCTTTTTAGTAATATCTTCACTCATTTCTCCAATTCTGGTTTATGGAGTTTCTTCCACAGATTTTACAACTTACTTAGACTGCTTTTTTGAGAGTCAAAACTCTCTTATATTTTGGTCGATGATTTTTCAGTCTAGTTCTCAGTTTTGAAACCATTGCTTGGTTCAATATTTTTTAATTGCCTATTTCTGGACTTTTTCTGTCTTTCGCTTCATTTGCTCTTTGGTCGTCGTTTATAATAGGTAATTTGTTCACCATCTATTGATTATGCTTCGTGGTCAGTAGTAAAACAAAGATATAAGTAGTATGATTCAGAAGTTGTTTTTTTTTGCGTGTACTCAGATGAATTTTTCTTTTTTTTGTGGCTAATCATTGCTCCCAAGGTGTTATTTCCTTAACAAATGTCTTTACCCCTGTTCCTTCTTTTTTTAAGAGGCGGCACGATAGTTTAAACTGAAATAAGTAAAAATATACAGCTTCAACACGCTACAAATGTCAGTACCCTGGAAACCCGTCAGTCCTTTGGCGCAATATAACACAAAGGACTGACGCCAACGGACTGATGAAAAAGACATGAATTTGGGGTTATCTTTAGAATCAACATTTAATTTGATATTTTCTAACATCAACTAGCTACATTTTAACAAAACAAAGTTGACTGTGTATAAATTCAAGTATAACACAGATTTACAAGGAAATAACGATTTACCATAGGACTGACTTTTTGACTGGATCGGCACGTGTTCACATGACAACCACAACTCTGGTACTGGCTCAGTAATAGTGGCCGTAAAATGGCTCGACCTGCAGCTAACTTTACTATCAACCTTGAAATTTAACGCGGATTTGAATTTGAGTCGCCGATATTTAGCGCGAAATTCCAATTCGAACAACAGACAGCGGACTGACGAATAAAACTGAACACAAAGTTTCTTGTATTTTTTACAACAACAGTGAGAATATTATATTATGAAAGTAGTGATATACATTATTAAATACATCATAGATTGTATTGAAACAGTAAGTTTTCTTACATTAGAGGTAATATTTAATACACAGCCATTTGATTGCCCACTTTTGAGGTTGTGACATGCCAAAGTACTGACGTTTTAAGGATAAATTGTGGAGTTTCACAAATTTGTATTTAAAATGAATAGCTGAAATTGGGTGACCAAATAAAAGGCTTTTAGTAGTATTCAAATAAAATTAAAAATATAAACAAAATATAACAAAACATTATTTTATTGCCCTATGACATCGAGTTACCCATTTTTTGTAGAATCACCCATATATATTACCGAAGTAGCTTAGTTTGAGTATTCCATTTTTCTTTCAAGCTGTCTTAGGAATCCTTAGCAGGCGGCGCCCCCACCAGATTTTTAAAGCATCAATCCTCTGCCTGTCAGCGGCTTTGAGCTTCCAGGTCTCTGCCCCATAAAGAGATATGGAGAAGACAAGTGCACAGACGATGTGCATGTTAGTCCGGTTAGGGATGTTTCTATCTTTCCATATTTTGCCGCGTTGGGTCATCGCTGTTTTGGCCATTCCGATTCGCCTGCGAATCTCTGGTTTGCATGTGCCTCTATTTGTGACAATGGAGCCAAGGTACTGGAACTGATCAACAGTTTCGAACTCTTGAAGCAGGTTAGTACTTTGTCGACTAGTAATGGTCGACTATCATCAGCTCGGTTTCATTGTTATTAATATCGAGACCCATTCTGAGGCTGGTTGTTTTGAGTCATTCCAAAAGTTGAGCCACTTCTGCTTCGGGTGATGCAAAATAGGCGATGTCTACCACGTACCTTCAAGGGCGCCATATCTGTTATATAGTATTTGGGGATATATCACGAATATACCTGTCGTACGCCTTTCCGGAACTTAAAATTCTTGTATGTGACATGTCCTACCGACACCATTCTGTATCCAGACTCGTAAAGGCTTTATAAAGTGTTACCAGATGTGCTGGCAGCTTCAAACAATACCTCCCATAGCTTATCCCACCTAACGCAGCCGAAGGCTTTCTGGTTATCAGATGTGAAGGAATTCCTCGAAGATGGCGAAAACAGCAGTAGGTTACTCAGCGGGTAAGAAATAATATGTCAAAAGAGCAGCATTAGGATGCAGAAACGTTATTTAAATGATTCGCTGTTGAACCCTCATAACAAATTTACAAAATCACATGGGTATGCTTGAGTTTTGCATCTTTTTGCCGGTTATGACCTTTCTGGATTGTACAGGCTTCAAAAAACCTCCTGAGAAATGTCCTATGAGATGAGAATTAAATGCTAGTTTTCTTTATGCAAATTACTAACATAAGGAAAAAAGAAAAAAAAAACAATCAAAAAAGCACGAGTTGACAGCTCAACGTAGGTTTTTTTTAAATGTCACTTACCTGCAACCGTCGTCGTTAACCTGCTAACAAATTCAGTGAAGTTGGAACATATTTGTCGCAAACCTGCACCCATTGTCGATAACTTGGTACAAAATGTCGTTTACCTGATATCGATGTCTTTCACCTGTCGACCTAAAATTTCAAACCCCTATATCTTCTAAGATATTCAATTTAACTACTTCCCTCGACGTGATATCAATTGTCTGAATATATTTCTAGCGATCCTATGAAAAATAAAAGACGAAATCGCAACTTTAAAAATGTTGGATATGTGTGCGTGCACTCACACACCCGCCTTGTTATTTTATAAATACCTACACGTCAGTACGCTAATAGTAAGCAGTGATTTCACTTGTCCCCATCCCACGTATCTATCAGTAGCGACGACTACCTACGTTTTAAAAAAAAAAATAACGGAAAATGTCCGGTGCAATATTCGGGATTTTATCATCGTTTGACCATAATATCCAGTCTTGGGAAACTGACAAGGCCCGGATTTCACAGTGGTTCATCGCGAATGACATAAACCCGACTACAGATACTGCGGGAACAAAGCGACGAGCGATACTGCTCAGCGCACTCAGTGATGGCACGTACAAATTGGCGGCTGACCTCGCCCTGCCAAAGAAGCTACAGGACGTGCCATACGAAGATATCTTCCAGCTGCTAGACGAACACTTCACTCCGAAGCGCTGTGGATTTAGTGAGCGGTTCAAGTTTTACGCGGCTATGCAGCAGTCGGAAGAGACGTTTAGTCAGTGGGCAGCGCGCTTGCGCGGTTTATCGGCGCATTGCGAGTTCACTAACGTGGGAGAAGCTCTCCGAGACAGATTCGTCATGGGGATGGTATCTGGCCCGGAGAAGGATAAGCTCTTCGCACAGGACCTTAAGGACTTGACTCTGGCTAAGGCGGTGGAGTTGGCGGAGAGTGTACATTGCGCGCGCGCCGGCTCGGCGGCCGCGCAGCCAGCACAGGTACATCACGAACAGCTGTTCAGAGTTACTCAAGCGCGGCAGCGGGTGAACGCCGCCGAGCGCAGCTCCGCGGGTGGTAAAGTGCAGTGTCAAGTGTGTGGTTATTATAATCACAAAACATCTGAGTGTCGTTTCGCGAAATCCAAATGTAAAAAGTGCAAGTCGGTTGGTCATTTACGTAGGATGTGTAAATATGTTAATTTCATGGAAACGAGTAACGTAGATGAGGGCGACAGCGATGACGGTGAGTGTTTTAATATTCGTTCAGTGAAAGGTGAGCCTATGGTCGAAACTATTTCCATTTCGGGGGTTCAACTTAGATTTGAAGTGGATAGCGGTTCTGCCGTTACAGCGATGTCCGAGATCACTTACAAAAAATATTTTTCGAATGTGCCATTGTCATTAACAAAAAAACGGTTATTATCGTATACCGGTGATAAGATTCCGTGCTTGGGGGTAGTAGTCTTACCCGTTAATTACGCGCAGCAGACGCACTCGCTTAGTGTTTATGTCGTACGGAATGCAGCTGCGGAGATATTAGGCCGTGATTTTATTTCGCTGTTCAAATTAGAACTCTTGCCGGTTCGATATTGTAAACAAACTAGCGAAAGTAGCGAAATAGTTTCTAGGCTACAAAAACAATATTCATCGGTCTTTTCTGACAATTTAGGACGGTTCAAAAAGTATAAAGTTAGTCTACAATTAAAAGAAAACCCGAAACCGGTTTTCATACGCGCTAGGCCGATAGCATTTGCGTTGCGGGATAAAGTAGATAAGGAAATAGATCGGTTGCTGGCATTAGGCGTTTTAGTACCGGTGACTCATGCGCAGTACGCAGCACCAATCGTACCAGTTTTAAAAAAATCGGGGTCGATTAGGATTTGCGCCGATTATTCGACGGGTCTTAATAAACAGTTGGTTGTCGATCACTATCCATTGCCTACTATAACTGAGTTATTTGCAAAATTAGACGGCGGTCAACAATTTACAAAATTAGACCTGTCGAATGCGTACAACCAGTTCGAGTTAGATGAGAAATCACAGGAATTGACTTGTATTAATACGCACCGTGGAATTTTCAGATATACACGAATGGTTTTTGGAATTTGTTCGGCTCCGAGTTTATTTCAGCGGGCCATGGAGAGCGTGCTGGCGGGGGTGCCAGGCACGCTGTGTCTGCTAGACGACGTGCTCGTCACGGGGGAAGACACTGAACAACACTTGCTTAGGCTCAATGAGGTGCTGAAAAGATTACAGGACGCAGGCCTTACACTACAAAAGGAGAAGTGTGAATTTTTTAAAAATGAGGTCGATTATCTGGGTTACGTAAAAACGTAAGTCAGCTGCAATCTTTTTTGGGGTTAGTAAATTACTATAGAAATTTTGTCCCCAACGCATCTAGCATATTAAATCCGTTGTACGATTTACTAAAAAAAGGAGTAAAATGGATGTGGACTGATGAGCATAATAAAGCGTTTGTTGCCATTAAGGAATGTCTGGCCTCGGAGCAGGTGCTAGCTCATTTCAACCCAGCCGCGAATCTAGTGCTCACGGTAGATGCTGGGCCAGCGGGATTAGGGGCCATTTTATCCCAGATCGACGGTGATAGCGAGCGTCCGATATCTTTCGCGTCTAGATCTTTAAACGCTGCCGAGAAACGATATTCGCAAATCCAGAAAGAAGCGACCGCGATAATTTTTGGGGTACGGAGGTACCACCAATATTTGTACGGGCGAGCCGTTCCGTTCACTCTTAGGACAGACCACAAACCCCTCTTGTCGATTTTCGGGCCGTATCGTGGCATACCGGAAGTGTCCGCGAACAGACTTCAACGATATGCAATGTTTTTAAGCGGTTACAATTATAACATTGAATACGTTCGAAGCGCTGACAACAGTGCAGACTTTTTATCGCGAGCCAGCCTGCCCGAGCGAGTGGGGGGGCGCACGCCGGAGGGCGCGCTCGGCGCTGACGCCGCACAAGACATACCTGATCGCGCCTCGTACATTAATTTCGTCGTAGAAGGTAATTTGCCGGTAACACTAAACCAGTTGCGCGAGCAAACTTGTAAAGATGCAACTTTACAAAAAGTGATACATTTTATTTTAAATGGTTGGCCTACGAAAATGGTAGATGTAACCATGAAACCGTTTCATTTATGTAGATTACAACTTTCTTATGAAAACGGCTGTGTGATGAGGGGCCACAAAGTAGTTATCCCTGGAACCCTTTGTAATACCTTTCAACCTACGTACTTCAACTCTAGAGTTATCCTGAGTCACGGGACCACCAATCGTAATATCTACGCCTAAATACATCCTGGGAACGCGCGCCAACTGTAATGTATGCTAAGCCCTAACTAAAGGTACAGATCCTTCGTCTGCTTCACCCTCTTCACTAAACTCTACTCCTACAATGAAGCCCTAAGAAACCCCTACAACAATTACCTAAGGACATCTTAACAGCAGCTCCTAGTCTACCACATCCTACTACTAACAAATCTAGATATGAAAGGATCTTTAAACAATTGTGTTTGAACTTTTCTTAATACTAATGGCCAAGGTGTGATCTGTATAGGTGTGATTCGTCTAGGGCAGGATCCAACGTTGTTGTAGTAACCCTAGTCCTTTTAAGAGATAATATGTAGCCGTGATGTGTCGCGGTAAGGCCCCGTACCTAAATAGTGCAATACTACAATGTATATCGTTAAATAAATTAAATAAATGGGTATTCTATTATTTATTTACTGCTTGCTTCCTCTACCATACTGCTACCTTGGTTCCTTATACTGATTAAATTTCTAACTTAATTTAATGCTATTTATCCTTAAAATATAACCTTATTTCTTCCTATGTAGTCTAGCCATCAAAACTATCCATAGTTCCTATAGCATGATTCAGTATGGGATATTCTACTCTTATTAAATATTATTTATATTATTTCTATATGAAATATAAAACTCATTCAGTCCACAAGTAAGTTATAGATATATTAGGTTACTCTATATAACAATAAAGGTAAATATATGAATCAAAACCAAATATTATTAGAGTTCTAAGATGAGAGATAATTTAGATTGTTTTCTTGGAATTGCATGTCTGTTCCAAGAATGTCTAGTAGACAAGTAATTTTGTACTTTATGAAACTACACTACATAACTTATCTATAAATAGATTGAAGTTACTGAAAATATAAAGTTTTATTACAAATTTAATGAATCTTAAGTTTTCATGTTCGACTAAATTAAATAATTTTATTCTGATAATTTAATATGGAATAAAGGTAGGGAATTCATACTTTTAGTACGTTTTAGTATGATATTTCTAAAATAGATTCTGGATCTAAACAAGAGGTAATTGATTGGTGAATAGAATTCTGAGTATTATTGAAATCCTTCGACCGCATACTAAATATTATCATTAGACTGTGTTATATTGTAATGCTATCATCTCATTCTCCCAAAAATATTTAGTTTTGTTTAAAAAAATGTCGGCTACCAGCATGTCTAGTGACATGGGCAATCGTGTAAAAAACATGGTTACTTCATGTATATATATATTGAGGGAAAATCGTTCCTTGAAAAAAAAATAAAACAATTTCTGTTAAATCTGTTTGGTGTGTTTTTTTAAATATCACCAAACCCATGTTCTCTGGATGCCGTATGATTGCCAGATATAATCTTTTATTGGCCTATAAGGCTCTTTTAGAGTAAAAGATCTCTCTCGGATCTATTTAGAATCTATGATTTTTTTTCCATCTATATTTGTTATTAAACAACACGAATTTTCTTCACTCGTGGACTAAATGAATTCTCACTTCATTCATTACAAACAATAGATTTGTGTAACTTGGGTTTTCGTTTAACCATACTCAAAAATAATGTCATTCGTCCTTGAAACATAAAGACTATTGTGTCCATTCGAAGTATCTTTCAACTCTCGATTGACTCATTCTGATAAAGGAATTCTTCTACGCCTCTGTGATATAAATTAATTCAGTTCTGAGGTCTGTGATGTAAATACGGGAACGAATAACTTTCATTATTGTCATCCATAAGTCCCCGGCTTCTTTTAGCAATTTACACTTCAGATACTCCAAATCCAGCCATAGGAATGATTTGTTTTCCATTTCTAGACATACTACACAACAATCTATCATAGAATTTCCTTATCAAATATTATAACAAAATTTAAAATTATTTCTGTTCATTGAATGGGGCGAATGTCATTTCTCAGTTGATTTGATTTGACTTATCTTCAGTGTTGCCATCTTACACTACCGATGTCTGTTATAAGTACATTACTTTACCAAATTTTGAATCATAATCGGTAAAAATTATCTAATTGTTTCTACAAATATCTATGTAAAATCAAAGGTTTTAATTATCCGAAAGGTCTAAATAACAGATTTCTCTATTCCATTCCTTATAAACTGTCACAAGATTTTGTTTTTTACTACAGACAACCCGAGCCATAAACACTAATAAAACAGTAGGTTAGCATCTGCATTTACTGTATCTGACGAGATTAAAATAATTTGAATAGATGTTATGTTAGTTAATGATGAATGGCCGATTGCTCGGAAAATAAAGAACCCTATCCTAATATTCCTATTAAAGTGTACCTATCACTATACCCTGTTCCCTAGCTAGTACAAACACTAGAGGCCTAAACCTCATATTTACATTTAAACGTGTATGGAACCTAAGTAAGCTAAACTATAAATTCGGGAGATTAACCCGAGGTTGGACTAGAATCCGTGTAATTGGGTCCCCCCTTACGCGGCTGAAGAAACGCCGGAAGCGCAGAGTAACCCGCCCTAATATGTGTAGATAATGCAAATATATAAATATATATGTATATGAGACCAAACCTGGAGGTCCATCTGATTTCAACAAGTGTGGAAATCCCACTTGCCCAACCTGTGGACCTTGCGTTCACCAGATAGATTACTCTAGATCTGTAGACTGATCACTGCACTTGTAAATGGCAAGTGTCCGGGACGTCTAACCCGGATAAAACTAGAAGAGTCTGAAAGATATTCGTTTAACAGCCGCAAGGTTAAATATCTTTCATCTGGCAACCATGTACCAAAACACTATTTCTGGCATGTAATTAAGCTTAATAGCTTTCAAACAACAAAATCCCAATAAATTTCAATGAATAATTATAATCCCGAAAAACAATCTAAATTCCAACAGAAATTCCCCTTAAAATTAAATTTAATACCTTAGTGCCAGACAATAATGTTACCCAGTCGAAGTCGCAAGTAAGAATGAATGAACTCTATAAAATCCGTCCCTATTTATACCAATATCCCCCGACACGCTAGACCCGCTAGACGGATAGACGCCCTAGACGAATAGACGCCCTAGACAAATAGACGCGCTAGACGAATAGACGCGCTGGACTCGCTGAAAACTCTGGACACTCTGGCCACGCCCACAGACACGCCCACGCCCATAACTTTGATCCTTATGCAGTATGAATAAAGCTCAATTCTTCCGTTGGAAAATTTTGTGAATAGTAATTTGCTATTTATAAAAAGGTAGGATGCTTAGTTATTAGAATATTTTTACTTGCTTTCGTAAACATTCATACTGTTACTTCTATTAGGCATTTGTATTGTATTATAGTTATTAAGTGATGATTTTAGTATTAGCTGGCGAAATATGATGCTAATGTGTTGGGAACCTGATGATGATAATGATGATGTGAGTCTTACGATGGCGATATATATCTACATGATGGCGTACACATGACGAGAACATGTGAATCGCTACAACCGCCCCCCTGCGAAAGTTTGAAGTGGATTGACATTGTCAAATAACGTAGAACTTCGCATTCCCCTACTAAAATGCAAAACGAACTAAAAAAAAATATATATAAGACAAATTATTCGTTAAGCAAATAACATTTTGTGATAATGTTGGATATTCTAAATCCGTCAGTATTCGAACCCTTAAATGTGTGTGTATTTAAACCAATACTTGGAAAGCCACTTGTGTATTAAATCAGAATTCAAAACATAGAATAATATCATTGAATCGTGAATATATTTCTCCAAATCTCGACCACATCGTAAGAAGTGTTTGGTTGTGAGTCAAACAAGCCCTATTAGCTCGGTTTTGCCTAAACACCTCAAACTTGACCTGCCCATTGCTCAGCCTCATTTGCGAATTCACATTGTACGAATCCTTCGATGAATTGACAAAACTCTCCTCAGACAACATAGCAAGATCTTTGGTATAGATACTGAATATTCATCCTTACTTCAATTCAATAACTGATTCCGATTTCAAACTCTTCTCCAAAATCACATGCTACTCCCCTTTCTCGGTGCGTGTATCACATCAAGAATAAACAAGCCAATTTCAGCTCTATAGTCATACAATCGTGTTTTTTTTTTTTTTTTTTTTCTTGTAAAACTATAGACTTACTTGTCGAATTGTGAAATAATGTTTCATTTCAAAATTATGCTAAGTAATATTATTATACCAGGTTCATACAAATATACCAATTTAGTTTCATCCTGCCTTTACGGAAAAACAATCCACAATTCCTTTTGTTTAAAAATATACAGTTGGCCAATCTAATCATTGACATGGGTGTGTGTGAAACCTGCACGTTCCTGCTCGTGCTCGATGAAGGTTAGCCCGTAGGCACTGTAGAGTATTGTTTCGCACAAACTACCGCACAATCGGTCTTAAATCGAAACTTCGATTTACTAAGCCTAACTTCTAAGTATGTGCAAACCAATTGATGTCTTTAGAAAATACTCCCGTTCGCTCCTCTAAAGATAGAAGACCCCCCGTTTTCGGATCCGAATACTTTCGAACTTAGCTTGAATACATACAGACAACATTCAACTCAAAAAGTCCATTCATTCATCCTCTCATACATCGCACTACAGGCTCCTACATTCGTTTTTCCGCACCGACTTAGTCAGAAGAACATCACCCATTTTGTATTCAAAATCCATACTAAAATATCCCAAGTTCCCCTTTACTTCTTTCATTAAAATCAAAATAAAGACTCTCTAATATAAATAATAAAATCGTTTATCCACTTCACACATTTCGTTTTTTTTTTTTTTTATATTCTTATAAAATTCTTAATTATTTTATCCACCCAATTCAATTTACCTCTCTCTACCCTTTTGAAAATTATCGAATTTCAACTTATTAAAGGAACTCAAAATACGTATTAATGGAATCGAACCATTACGTAATCATCCATGTAACTTATCGAATTTCAACTTATTAAAGAACCTCAAAATACGTATTAATGGAATCGAACCATTACGTAATCATTCGATGAAATATACTACTAGTGACCTCTAGTGAAATTTGCGTATAACCACATTTGAACCTTAACTTACAATACCTATACTGTGGTACACTTATACTGTGACATCACTATTGTCTATTAAATTCTTTCGTCTGTAATCGATTCCCTAATCGATCTTATCTTATTTCCCCTATTGAATATTAGTTCTTAATTAATAAGTTACTGAAATACTGGTACTTAAATAATATTTAATTGAAAATATACATTATACTATCTTCTACAAATGCTACGTAAATCTTATGAACTCGGTAAGTGAATCTACACCTTAATGATAGTCTGCTATTTATGTCATCGTATCCCTTTAACCTGGCAACACTGTCTTATGACATGTCAAATGTCAAAAAAAAAAATTCATAACCTTAATGTATTCTACGCACTGGAAATTAAATTACTAACTGATGAATAATGAACAAGAAAATGAATTGTTATGAAGAAAACTGTGATAAAATGGTTCTATGATAATAAGGTAACTATTTTCTACGCTTGTTACTATGATCTGACTAAAATATTGAGTAAAGAAAATTCGTGTTGTATGTTTACAATCAAAATTTGTTTTTGTTACAGAATCAAACCAATTACGTTAACCTCCGCGCAACGGTTATAAGTTATATCTCAAAATTTATGCTAAAATAATGAACCCGGATAATTATACAATATATGATGAAATCGAACTCCACGCCACCTGAAACAGACTGACAAGATGTAAGTTAACAAAAGTTTTAACTACGTTTGTTTATAAAATAAGTCTTGAATCTTCTGTACGTCAATTTTTGCTCTTTTCTTGATTCTAATATCTTCTGTTTTCTATTTTTAGACTGCTGGCAAATCTTGACAATTTCTCAGTACAAACTAATCTTGAATGAAGCAAAAGTTATGGAGGATGGCATTAACTCCCTACATCTACTGCTGTAGCTTATTGGAACTTCTTTACAAGGTAATATTATTTATCTTACTCTACTATCGTTTCAATTTTGAAGAACATAGTTGTTTAAAAATATCCTTATGATAATGTTCATGGAAATGACTTTGATCAAAAAAAAAAAGTAGGTACTTCTTCAGGGTCGAAATTTTATTAATTTCTTCCTATTATTACTGCCAATTCTCTTCTTGTCTTCATCCTATTGTTTTCTTAAATCTGTTTCCATCGCCTGAATACAATTTTCATTTCATTTGAAGGCGAGCAGCTTAATGAACTACATTTATTTTCCTACTGCTATAAATGTATATATCTCAAAGTAAAGTATGTAGATGTACTGTATAATAGCTGTACCTTTGTTTATTAACAAATAACATTTAATCTAACTTGATTCAATAATTTTTTTTTTTTTTTTTTTATGTTCCAGATTTTTGGATTTCAACGGCAACCTCCACACAAAATCTATTATAAATCTAAAATAAAACCTGAGTATCATGACTAATGCATAATAAAACTTGACTGAAGATGTATATTTATTTACTTAAATATATAGGACCACTTAATGGAACTGAATACCTTAATAAAATTTGATGGTAACAATACAGACATATTTACTTCGCTCAAAAAAATTAAAGTTAAACTGCTTTCCTTTCCCTTCTGATTCTGTGGTTATATTCTTATACTACATGTGAACATATATGTAAGTCCTTCTATTGGTAATCTATAAGCCATAAATGTACCAAAATTATTGTAATAAAATTACTTTCATTTCATTTGTTTCATTATGTGTTAAAAGAAAACTCAAAGGAAATCGCCCCCCCCCACTTATGAAATCACTAACACTCCTACTTTCCCTATAATTACTATATTTAATGATTCTAACAGGTCTTATAATAAGCTAAAAGATTAATACTTAATATTGTGGCTAGGAGCCTTATACACAGTTTAAAATTGTAGTTAGTCATGTTTATCGGATCTTATTCTGAAACCTTTCCTAGATTGAGCTAAAGCCTATAAATAAACCCTCGCCCCCCGAAATAATAAATCCTGAGTAACCTCATAACTTATCTTTAGTTTCATAACTAATTTTCAACACAACTTGAACTAATAACTGATGTAAAAATAAGTCTTCACAAACTCATATTTCCTGTAGTCAAGAACAATGACATCTCTATTCTACCTCACTTAACTAATTTCCTACAACATTCCGACTTTATATCTATATTAAAATTAAATTTATTTAAATAATCATCCCATCTCGATATCATAATCATTTACTGATAAGATAAGCGATTAAAGCTATGACACCTGTCACTTGTCAAATCAACCAACTCGAGGACGTTTCTTTTCACTCTGCCTTGCTTACGTATTTAATTTAAAAGTGAATTACCTTTTTTTTTCAATTATGCTTAAATAATATAATATCCCTAAATATCTAAATATTATGTTATATTAATAATATGAGCACACTGAGTAAAATTGCCTACGTATCTGATTGAAACTAAAGTAAGTATATTATTACCTGATATTATTATTTCACGTAACGTAAATTATTATCTAAAACTTAAATAAACCACCTATTTAATTATTAATCAGTATTAAAATTAGCTTTTGTAAAGTGTTAACACAAACGCAACGATTTTAATTGTATCTCAAATAATCCCATACCTGAATGAACTGTCAAAACGTCAACTGTCAATTAGTTATTATGTATCATATCTATTGAAAACAAAATCACGTTGTTCTAATATAAGTTTTTTTTTTTTTTGTTTCAGGTACTATTACTATGTGAAATAAGAAAAATATAGTGCGTTATATCAAGAAGCTACTCCATTCACTATAATTTGTGTACAAATATGCAACAAAATGTGTTTCTTGACGACGTGCACAACACCCATCACGGCTAAATTCTCCTTTCCTCTCTCACGTCAGCAATTGTGCCCTTAAGGGCAGCTAGTTCAAGGCTCAAGTGTTCAAAGATCCCTTCAATAAAACTGCCAGAAGCGACTCCCCTAAAATTTCATGGCGAAATAACAAGAATGAATAACAATTGTCGATCTACAAAACGCAAGGAGACAGCAAGACATGGAACAACACGATGAACAGCAATTGAACAAATCCTCGGTCAACGGCACCAATTGTAATACCTTTCAACCTACGTACTTCAACTCTAGAGTTATCCTGAGTCACGGGACCACCAATCGTAATATCTACGCCTAAATACATCCTGGGAACGCGCGCCAACTGTAATGTATGCTAAGCCCTAACTAAAGGTACAGATCCTTCGTCTGCTTCACCCTCTTCACTAAACTCTACTCCTACAATGAAGCCCTAAGAAACCCCTACAACAATTACCTAAGGACATCTTAACAGCAGCTCCTAGTCTACCACATCCTACTACTAACAAATCTAGATATGAAAGGATCTTTAAACAATTGTGTTTGAACTTTTCTTAATACTAATGGCCAAGGTGTGATCTGTATAGGTGTGATTCGTCTAGGGCAGGATCCAACGTTGTTGTAGTAACCCTAGTCCTTTTAAGAGATAATATGTAGCCGTGATGTGTCGCGGTAAGGCCCCGTACCTAAATAGTGCAATACTACAATGTATATCGTTAAATAAATTAAATAAATGGGTATTCTATTATTTATTTACTGCTTGCTTCCTCTACCATACTGCTACCTTGGTTCCTTATACTGATTAAATTTCTAACTTAATTTAATGCTATTTATCCTTAAAATATAACCTTATTTCTTCCTATGTAGTCTAGCCATCAAAACTATCCATAGTTCCTATAGCATGATTCAGTATGGGATATTCTACTCTTATTAAATATTATTTATATTATTTCTATATGAAATATAAAACTCATTCAGTCCACAAGTAAGTTATAGATATATTAGGTTACTCTATATAACAATAAAGGTAAATATATGAATCAAAACCAAATATTATTAGAGTTCTAAGATGAGAGATAATTTAGATTGTTTTCTTGGAATTGCATGTCTGTTCCAAGAATGTCTAGTAGACAAGTAATTTTGTACTTTATGAAACTACACTACATAACTTATCTATAAATAGATTGAAGTTACTGAAAATATAAAGTTTTATTACAAATTTAATGAATCTTAAGTTTTCATGTTCGACTAAATTAAATAATTTTATTCTGATAATTTAATATGGAATAAAGGTAGGGAATTCATACTTTTAGTACGTTTTAGTATGATATTTCTAAAATAGATTCTGGATCTAAACAAGAGGTAATTGATTGGTGAATAGAATTCTGAGTATTATTGAAATCCTTCGACCGCATACTAAATATTATCATTAGACTGTGTTATATTGTAATGCTATCATCTCATTCTCCCAAAAATATTTAGTTTTGTTTAAAAAAATGTCGGCTACCAGCATGTCTAGTGACATGGGCAATCGTGTAAAAAACATGGTTACTTCATGTATATATATATTGAGGGAAAATCGTTCCTTGAAAAAAAAATAAAACAATTTCTGTTAAATCTGTTTGGTGTGTTTTTTTAAATATCACCAAACCCATGTTCTCTGGATGCCGTATGATTGCCAGATATAATCTTTTATTGGCCTATAAGGCTCTTTTAGAGTAAAAGATCTCTCTCGGATCTATTTAGAATCTATGATTTTTTTTCCATCTATATTTGTTATTAAACAACACGAATTTTCTTCACTCGTGGACTAAATGAATTCTCACTTCATTCATTACAAACAATAGATTTGTGTAACTTGGGTTTTCGTTTAACCATACTCAAAAATAATGTCATTCATCCTTGAAACATAAAGACTATTGTGTCCATTCGAAGTATCTTTCAACTCTCGATTGACTCATTCTGATAAAGGAATTCTTCTACGCCTCTGTGATATAAATTAATTCAGTTCTGAGGTCTGTGATGTAAATACGGGAACGAATAACTTTCATTATTGTCATCCATAAGTCCCCGGCTTCTTTTAGCAATTTACACTTCAGATACTCCAAATCCAGCCATAGGAATGATTTGTTTTCCATTTCTAGACATACTACACAACAATCTATCATAGAATTTCCTTATCAAATATTATAACAAAATTTAAAATTATTTCTGTTCATTGAATGGGGCGAATGTCATTTCTCAGTTGATTTGATTTGACTTATCTTCAGTGTTGCCATCTTACACTACCGATGTCTGTTATAAGTACATTACTTTACCAAATTTTGAATCATAATCGGTAAAAATTATCTAATTGTTTCTACAAATATCTATGTAAAATCAAAGGTTTTAATTATCCGAAAGGTCTAAATAACAGATTTCTCTATTCCATTCCTTATAAACTGTCACAAGATTTTGTTTTTTACTACAGACAACCCGAGCCATAAACACTAATAAAACAGTAGGTTAGCATCTGCATTTACTGTATCTGACGAGATTAAAATAATTTGAATAGATGTTATGTTAGTTAATGATGAATGGCCGATTGCTCGGAAAATAAAGAACCCTATCCTAATATTCCTATTAAAGTGTACCTATCACTATACCCTGTTCCCTAGCTAGTACAAACACTAGAGGCCTAAACCTCATATTTACATTTAAACGTGTATGGAACCTAAGTAAGCTAAACTATAAATTCGGGAGATTAACCCGAGGTTGGACTAGAATCCGTGTAATTGGGTCCCCCCTTACGCGGCTGAAGAAACGCCGGAAGCGCAGAGTAACCCGCCCTAATATGTGTAGATAATGCAAATATATAAATATATATGTATATGAGACCAAACCTGGAGGTCCATCTGATTTCAACAAGTGTGGAAATCCCACTTGCCCAACCTGTGGACCTTGCGTTCACCAGATAGATTACTCTAGATCTGTAGACTGATCACTGCACTTGTAAATGGCAAGTGTCCGGGACGTCTAACCCGGATAAAACTAGAAGAGTCTGAAAGATATTCGTTTAACAGCCGCAAGGTTAAATATCTTTCATCTGGCAACCATGTACCAAAACACTATTTCTGGCATGTAATTAAGCTTAATAGCTTTCAAACAACAAAATCCCAATAAATTTCAATGAATAATTATAATCCCGAAAAACAATCTAAATTCCAACAGAAATTCCCCTTAAAATTAAATTTAATACCTTAGTGCCAGACAATAATGTTACCCAGTCGAAGTCGCAAGTAAGAATGAATGAACTCTATAAAATCCGTCCCTATTTATACCAATATCCCCCGACACGCTAGACCCGCTAGACGGATAGACGCCCTAGACGAATAGACGCCCTAGACAAATAGACGCGCTAGACGAATAGACGCGCTGGACTCGCTGAAAACTCTGGACACTCTGGCCACGCCCACAGACACGCCCACGCCCATAACTTTGATCCTTATGCAGTATGAATAAAGCTCAATTCTTCCGTTGGAAAATTTTGTGAATAGTAATTTGCTATTTATAAAAAGGTAGGATGCTTAGTTATTAGAATATTTTTACTTGCTTTCGTAAACATTCATACTGTTACTTCTATTAGGCATTTGTATTGTATTATAGTTATTAAGTGATGATTTTAGTATTAGCTGGCGAAATATGATGCTAATGTGTTGGGAACCTGATGATGATAATGATGATGTGAGTCTTACGATGGCGATATATAATTATCTACATGATGGCGTACACATGACGAGAACATGTGAATCGCTACACCTTCAAAATAGCGTTTTAACGGAACTTCACCGATCGCATCTGGGTATTGTAAAAACAAAGGCGGAGGTTCGGTCTAGATTCTGGTTCCCCGGTGTTGATGCGGCCCTAGAAAGTATGATAAATTCGTGTGATGTGTGCCTACGACTGCGCCCGACACCGGCGCGCGCGCCGCTAGCGCAGTGGCCGTACCCGCCGTACCCGTTTCATAGAGTACATTGTGATTTCCTAGGTCCTATTAACGGGAACACCTTTTTAGTTATAGTAGACGCATATATACGAAGTGGGCGGAAGTATATAATATGAAAAGCACGTCGACATCTACGGCAACAATTGAGAAATTTTGCGATTTTATGTCGAGGTTCGGGATTCCATATACATTGGTTACTGACAATGGCACAGCATTTATCTCGCGCGAATTTGAGGCTTTTTGTACACTGAACGGTATTTCGCATGTGACGTCACCGCCGTACAATCCGGCTAGCAATGGGCAGGCGGAATCTTATGTTAAGATAATTAAGAAGGGCATTAAAGCTAGTTTACTTAGCGTCAAAGGAGTACAGAATTCGCATAAAAATCTTTTGAAATACTTGTTTGATTATAGGAATTCTGTACATACTACAACTGGGGTTTCGCCTGCCGAGCTAGTTTATGGCCGCAAACTCAGGTCCCGGTTGGACTTGATTAACCCTCATCTGCCGACGCCCTCATCTCCGTCGCTTGCTAACGTTGTATCTCAAAATCAGTGTTCACAGAATAAGGCATCAGGAGGCCATAATAAACAGTGTTTCTCTCATGGAGACCACGTATTATTTAAAAAATATACAACAAACGGTAAATTTACATGGTGCAGGGGTATAATTGTAAAAAAAGTTGGTAAAGTCGTGTACATAGTAAGAGACAATATTACGTCAATGACTTTTAAGAAACATAAAAATCAAATAGTTGCATACAAGGGCTACGATAGCGCGCGTTATGACTATGCGGATTTAGACATGGAGATCCGGAGCGATGACTCATCGCCCGACGTCGCACGAGCGCCGAGGGAGCACGCGCAGCCTTGCGTGGAGGAGGAAAGGAGAAACGAGGCAGCGATTGAGCTTCAAGGCAGTCATAGCCAGGCTCTGCCAGGTGGAGATGCACATGAACCATCGATAACGCAAGAACCGGACCGGTCGGAAGATGACGAATTCCAGGAGGCTTTGCCTGACCTTGACCCAACCTTACAGTCAGCAGAGCCTGCGCAAGAGCCCAGTAATAGTAGTTCCCTGGCAACCACTCCTCGGTTTAAACGCAACCGGCCTAAGGTTAATTATAAACAATACTTTTAGGTTAAGACAATTGTGTAACGTATTATGTTATGTTCTCAATTTGACGTGTATCTAAACTAAGGGGAGGAATGTTGGATATGTGTGCGTGCACTCACACACCCGCCTTGTTATTTTATAAATACACGTCAGTACGCTAATAGTAAGCAGTGGTTTCACTTGTCCCCATCCCACGTATCTATCAAAAAAGAAATGCAAAATTAACGCAGCGGTGCAAATATTTTGAGAACGACCCCATTCATGTATACTAGCGAATTGTTGAATGTTTCTAATACACCAAGGGGATAACTTACCCGTATCTCGTTTTCTATCTTTACCCGCCGCAACTTGATCATAGTAGCCCATAGACCTTCGTCCATCACCGGCGGCATGTTGCTGATCTGATCCAGTGCTTCCACCCTGAATATGTAGAAAATTATCTCGAAAATATGCTTGTAACATTAAGAGCAACATAGAAAACTTGTTTTATTCGTATCCAGTTCGAGTTGTAATCCCTATTAGTGACATGAATTAGTTGTTGGGTAGGTTGGCGGTCTGTCTACGTCTGCCTTAGAATGCCTTCGTTTTTTGTCCGATATATTATCATATCCAGAGGCAGAACCACCGCGTGGTTGGTTAGAATATTTCTCAAATGGCGGGCCGACTCTCATTGGTTCCTGCAAAGTTAATGCGCCGTGCCATAATGCCGAAAAGTTGTCAAGTACCGGATAATTTTGATTTACTTAGGTAGGTATAAAATAAATGTAGGTATAAATAAAGGTTTTTATAATTTGATTTACTTAGCTATAGATGTTTCCAAATCAGAATAGATACATCAATCAGACGTTTTATTCGTTGTTTCACAAGGGCGTATTCATACATTATCGGAAAGACAAAGTCCCATAGACTTCGTTAGCTCGGTCACCGACAAAGAATGGAAGAGGATCGAGCAACAAAAAGAGGTGCCGCTGGGGAGACGTGATGGAGGTGGATCTGTAAGTTTCAAGCCGAAAACTGGCGAGAAACTGCGCTGGATCGGGATAAGTGGCGTACTCTCGTTTCGGGGGCTAAGATCCTGTTTGGGTCACTGAGCCAAAATATTATTTAGTATTCATACGTACCCTTTGAAGAAATCAATGCAGTCCGGGTGTAGCAGCTTGGGCTTAACGCCGCTGAGCACGGCCGCCGCCAACCCGTTCAACACCACCGGCGTCATCGTGGCCCGCATGTGCCATTTTGGCCTTTTTCTGTAATTCAACTCTTCAAGTTCAAACAACATACAACGTGTCGCTGACCTCTGGACAAACATGAAAGGTACGTGTTGATTGGTATTTCTATCCGATGTACAAAATCCCATGCCAAACAGCACATTATTTACGGATAAATAACTGATTTACGACTTATTACTTCGGAACAGCCTGTATGTAAATACATTAGTCGTTCAATTGTCATGTCATTAGTGTCACTTTAATCTCAGCGTTATTGATGGCAAACAACTGATACGGTATGTTACTATTTATTGTTGATTTGCCTCAATTAAATTTGTTAACTTTTTTTCTTTTTATCTCATCAAATACATTATTAGAGCATTCCTGAGACATAACTATACTCGGGATTTCGGTATTCGTCCAGATGTCGAGGACACGTTGTATACTTAAGTCTTTATCTGATGAATTTTCTAGGAAACTTAAAACACTACTTAGCAATCTGGCTTGTTACAGTATAAACGAATTTTTGAATGTGGACCGTTGACCTAAACACTAGTCTGAAACAAACTTAAAAATAATATATCGCTGATATCAAACCTACCTATGTCCTGTATATAACCTGTATATAACTATGTAAAGTTTTAATAGCTGTTATTATTGCTATAGATATGAAAATGACTTGTAATTGATATTGTACATTTACCAATAAAAAATTTGAAATCTGAAATCTGAATGGCAGTACGTTCTCTTATTTCAGCAGTGCATTGGCGTATCTAAGATTATTTTTCAGATGACCTGGGTGGGGAGACTGGCCGTGGCCTATGAGATGAAGCTACGACTTTCTATCGGTAACCCAACATCCTGGGGTGGGCCCTAGACCATATTGCGGTGGACACACTAAATACCTATGCAGCAGTGGCTCCTTAGGTGATTCAGGCTGGATTCAAGCAAACTGCACGTCTAGTGTAACTGTGACACGCGACTCTTTGTCGCGCGACTAATACTACCTGTTACTTACCTTTCAATACTGTACGAGCAAGACAGGTGACGCTTAGTCGCGCGACAAGCGAAGTCGCGGCAAGATATGCTAGCCCCGAAAGAATAAGACTTACCCAGAGATTAAGAGAGAAAATTCCATGAATAAACCTTAATCTATGATGGTTAAATCAAATCTAAGTTAATGAAGCAATTCTTCTTAGATTACAGAAGTAAATCCAAAGTGCAGGATTTGCAGGATATAGTTGGGTCCTGTATAGAATTGAGAAAAACAGGAAGCTAGTGACATAGACAATTACCGTGAGTCTCAGAGAATGTTAGTGCTCGGTTGGCCGCTGCCGCGGCTGATCGGCTCTCCTGATGATGAATCGTAATACCGATTCGAAACGGCGAGCGATATTCGACTTCCACATCGTGAGTAAACCCGTTATGTATTTTAATACTCTTGGCTCACTTGAAGAACTTGAAGCACTGGTCCAATATGATGGGCGACTGGTCCGCGAAGTGGTTCTTGAACGTGCGTTCCAGGTACTTGTCCTTCTGCGTGAGCGCTTCGTACGACGCCTGGACCTCATCGTATTGCTCCTGGATCTGTTTGAGCTGGCCCATCAGCGATTCTTCTTCGGCTGAGTATTTTGCTATTTCCTCTCTGAAAAATAAACTGCATGTATAGGTATAATATATAATAATATATATTATACTAGGCACTCTATCCTCTGCTAGTCATCAGTTATATTCGACTCACTGATGCCTATTTATGTTTCAAGTAAGTTAATTTCGAACCTGCCCGTCTAGCATAACTATAGTTATGGACTCATGTCGCGCGACATATCACCCGTCACTCTCTCACAGTACTGTACAGAAAGAGATAGATAGTATATCTCGCGCGAGAAAGTGTCGCATGTCACAGTTGTGCTAGAGGGTCTGACTCAATTTTATTAAATCAATTAAAAGTTACTTTTATGATATCCACGTAAGCCCCATCCTGCATTGAAATTAAAATCCCACTGTCAATGCTTACTTACTTAAATATTTTGGCAAATATCCTGGTGTGAGTTCGTTAGGCCTTACAATGTTAGGTGTACAAACCTCATATCCTCCAGTTTCTCTGCCCTTTCGACCCGGTCTAGATTGGCGCGACGCAGACGCATTAAGTTGAGATTTTCTTGCCCAATCACGGAGTCCACTTTGAGTTTCAACAGCCATGCTTCTTTTACCTAGAAAACCGCATCAAATAGAATTACAACATTTGACATTATTGTAAGTCGTATTTCATATGACAAGAGCACATTTAGTTCAGGGCTACAACTATAAGATAAGCGTGTTTTATAAATTAATACTTTATTAAAAATAAAACTTGTTTAAGACTGCGCAATATATACATATCCTTGATTCACATTTAGGATCATAAATTATTGATTACACTCGTAACATAGAGATAGATATGTTTCGACCCAGACCCAAACTGGTTAAAATAGTTACGATATGAATGTGTCTATGTATTTTCTGGTCCCCAGAACTTTGGGATTTCTTTACGTGGCTTATGCCCCCAACCAAACAAGGGACCTCTGTACAGAGATGTGCCATTCTCGAGAACGTTCCCGACTTGTATGAGACATGTTTTCGAGATCGTTCTTTCCCCATACAAATTGGGAAACGTTCTCGAGCACAACTCTACCTCTGAAAGTTTTAATGTCTGCTGGCTTCACAGACTAAGGCTGCATTTCCACCAGAGACGTGTAGCGAGGGATGTGCGGATGTGTTCTTGTTAACCAATGGAATCACTTCATTCACTTATCCTCAGCGCAGCTGATTCTATAGGTTAACAATAACACATCCCTCTCGCTACACATCTCTGCCTTATCCTGTTCCTACCTTGGCATTGAACTTGACGACGCCCTCGTTGAGCACCTGGCTGAGCTTGGCGTACTCCGCGTGCAGCATCTTGCGGTACTTCTCCCGCTCCTCGTTGCGGAACGCCACCTTGGCTTCGTAGTCAAACACCAGCTTCAGGTCGTCTTCGTTGAAGTGCTCCGGGTCTTTATCTAGCTGTGAGGGATTTTAATATTAATCGATACATGTCGAGAGGTACTCACGACTGTCGAGGGGTAAATTTCAGTTGAATAGGTACTAAGGGTGGAGAGGTAACATCAGATAGTATTGAAATATACTTTCGTAGTACAAACTTTCTTAGTTTGTTTCCTACTTTTTACTACAAGACCTGCCTCCGTGATAAAATTCGGGAAGAAACGAAGGTACATCTTTTGAATCCTTTGTTTTAATAAGTGGACGGACAAAGATGTCATCGTTAGGTCTCCGGTTTTTCCATTCGATGCACAAACCCCTAAAATTTACCTTTGGTATCGGCTTCTTGATCACCTCATGCCTCATGTTTCTCCAGCACGCCGTCCGCATCGCATCATCTCGATGCCCGCGCTCGCAGAAGTCGTTCTTCAGCCGGTCCTCGAGGGGTGGGTTCACGATCAGTGAGGCCTGACGTAAGGCTCGACCACTCTAGACTCACCATGCACTGCGGCATCGGTATCGGCTTCTTGATCTCCTCATGCCACAGCTTCTCCAGTACGCCGTCCATCATCTCGATGAGCGCGCGTTCTCGGAAGTCGTTCTTCAGCCGGTCCTCGAGCGGTGGGTTCACGATCTATGAGGCCTGACGCAAGGCTCGACCACTCTAGACTCACCATGCACTGCGGCATCGGTATCGGCTTCTTGATCTCCTCGTGCCACAGCTTCTCCAGTACGCCGTCCATCATCTCGATGAGCGCGCGTTCTCGGAAGTCGTTCTTCAGCCGGTCCTCGAGCGGTGGGTTCACGATCTATGAGGCCTGACGCAAGGCTCGACCACTCTAGACTCACCATGCACTGCGGCATCGGTATCGGCTTCTTGATCTCCTCGTGCCACAGCTTCTCCAGTACGCCGTCCATCATCTCGATGAGCGCGCGTTCTCGGAAGTCGTTCTTCAGCCGGTCCTCGAGCGGTGGGTTCACGATCTATGAGGCCTGACGCAAGGCTCGACCACTCTAGACTCACCATGCACTGCGGCATCGGTATCGGCTTCTTGATCTCCTCATGCCACAGCTTCTCCAGCACGCCGTCCATCATCTCGATGAGTGCGCGTTCTCGGAAGTCGTTCTTCAGCCGGTCCTCGAGCGGTGGGTTCACGATCTATGAGGCCTGACGTAAGGCTCGACCACTCTAGACTCACCATGCACTGCGGCATCGGTATCGGCTTCTTGATCTCCTCGTGCCACAGCTTCTCCAGCACGCCGTCCATCATCTCGATGAGTGCGCGTTCGCGGAAATCGTCCTTCGGCCCGCCTTCAGGAGGTGGGATCACGATTTGGCTCGGACTGATATATGGCTCGATCGAGCACTGTAAGTTAACGATATTAGTAAGTAAGTAAATTTTATTAAATAAATAAATGAATTATGCAATTATGAATCCAACAAAAGAGTTATCTGATACATTGAGAAGACAGTACAGATTACCAATAAATAGATCATACGTAAGACTAGTCATACGCTTATACTTAAAGAATACTAAAAGAAGTTGTCATGCGTTGATGTAATGCGAAAGGTCAACAAATCCACGTGCATACATGGCGCATATGATGATATGGAACATCGTATGTAGAGTTAACTTTTTAAATTTAGTTTACTATTATCCATACTAATATTATAAATGCGAAAGTGTGTCTGTCTGTCTGTCTGTTACCTCTTCACGCTTCAACCGCTGAACCGTTTTAGATGAAATTTGGTATAGAGATAGTTTGAGACCCGGGAAAGGACATAGGATACTTTTCACCCCGAAAAAATTTAGTGTTCCCGTGGGATGAGCGGGTAACACCGCGGGGCACAGCTAGTGACTAATAAAATTAAACTTACTTCTTCAGGGTCCACTTTGATCAGCCTCACCGGTTGCTCCTCCTGCGCCCACTCAGGGTCCTTGATTGGGATTATCAGATGATGGAAGCTGCCACGAAGATCCGACAATTTATTTAGCTCTGGGGATAAGTCACAACTTATATAAAATCATAAGCAAACCAACGGCAGTTATGCGAAGCAAATCAGAAAGATCGTCAGATGTTTGATCTTTTATTTTAACTGGTAGAATAGCCAGTAGAATGAAATAAAAGTATACAGATGTTTAGTATTTTTCAACATATAGCTTGCAAAGGGTGCATTACTTTACAGATTAACGATATTTTGACATAGAAAACTCCCATGAGTCTCACGACATGTCGAGCAATATTAGACTTCTACGACGTGACTAAACCCGTTTCGTACTAACTTACGTTTAGGTTACGTTTTAACTTGAAGATATTTGTCAAATAGTGGAAACTTCATCTCTTTACCCTGATATAGAAAATAAAAGAGACGCAGCGATTGTTTTCAATGCAGGTTATAAACCGTGTTACGTGTGTGTGTCAAAGACCTATGGTACCCGCCCAGCTGTAGTACAGAGGGCCTTCTTGAGACGTCGCCTGCTCCTGTCCTGTTACATAATACAAAATGCTTAAGATCAGGAAACGAACCCTCAATAATGAAGCGAAGCCTCGCGTTCCGCTCGCAGACCAGGCCGACTTCCCGCTTCTTCGCCCCCATCAGCTCGTCGAACTGCTTGTTGAACCACAGCCGCATTTTTTGTACGTTCAGCTGAAACATCCAATCTCTTACCGGTGGCACGTTGGCGTTTTTTAACGGGCGAAGCGTTTGCGTTTCAACTTGGCCCAAAATTCTTTACTATGTCGCGACGTTTGGATGTGCTTATGCTTTCAGGCTGTTCTCGCCTACAGGTGGTTTATTAACCATCTCATGAAATTTTGTGAGTAGATTCGATAATTTTTTTGGCGTTCAGATTTTCGATTTTTATTTAAATGGTGGAGATAATTAGGGTTTGATAACGTAAAATTACTTTCAGCAATATCGAAACAAATTCACGAGGTCTACAGCTCAGAGAGCGATAGTTCGATGTATTACCGAAAAAGATGCCAATGCCAAGCTTTACGTGATTCCGATAAGCGGTGCCGGGGCTTCGATACATAAAGCCATTGGTCATCTGGTTAAATTAAGTTTAGAGTAAAAAAAGCTCCGTGATATTGGAGAAACCCATAACAAAATCGCTGGGCGGAGCAGAAGAAAAATAATTTGATTAAATGCCACTTTAATGATTTTTATATCGTAAGAACGCGTTACTAATACTTCCTCGCAAGTGTGATGAAAAACGTCGTAGACGACTCTGGTGTAAAGGAATTACAAACTCGTGTCATTAAAGCTAATAGACACTCGTTTACCACCCTTGTTACGTAATAAATATTACCATAACAATATGTTGTAGCCAATTCATCTGCAGAAAGCTGAAACTGAGCGTCTGTGGGATCATGTACGGCGGAACGGTGACGAACTTGTGGACGTTGGTGCCAGCCATGCAGAACGAGTCTATCCCCGTATCCTCCTCTCCTATGTCCTCCTTCATGAACATGTCGCCTTGGCTGTCTTGACTTCTGCGCATGCTCGATTCTTTAACGGATACCGAGGATCTGGGGAGGGTGGGAAAGCGTTATAATGAGGACTGTCATTTTATTAGTGCACGAGGTTACTGTAGGGTCGACCATGACTATAGTAAAAATATGTTTTGTAATTTCTTGCATTGTATTTCTCCTGTATGTTTTATGAGGTGTGCAATAAAGATTACTTGTATTGTATTGTAGATTACGTAGCGCCTGGGTTAATATTGCAAGCAAGAAAGAAAAACGATTATCTCGAATAATACCAACTTTTGCCTCATAGTATAATCGGACAGCAAAGATTCTATATGCTCCTCCTCTTTCGACTGCTCCTCCCAGGGCCTGAAGAGGTTACTGTCGTTCTCCATCTCCAGGGTCCGCAGGGCGGCGATCTGCTGCAGCTCGGGCCAGTTGTCCCGCTGGGTCGGCAGGACTGCGAAGTTCTCCACCTATGATAACAATTGTTGGACAGTTTCTTTATTGTACAAGTGATACGTCTACTTAAATGGGCAGTAAAGGCAGCTACATGAAGCCTTTGCCACCACGTAAATATATGAACTTCAGGAGACTTTCTTCACAGATTTTTTTATTATCCGTGAAAACCCTGAATCTTTGAATCTTTCTGATGAGGGGACTAACATATAAGGGCAACAAGGGGACCAATTGTCATTTTTCACCAGTTTTTCTCGACCTTATTGACCCGTTAATTTGTTAGTAAAGAAGGTCTTCACGCCTATTAACCTCATTGCCGCAATACCTGATAGTGGCTGAAGATGGCGTAGATCTTAACACGCGGCGTCAGCATGGTGTCCCAGCAGTACTTCTTGATCCAGAGCGTCACCTTATCTTGAGCTGCAATCCGTGCTTCGGTGGTGAGGCGGATCGTCAAACGCTCTTGCTCTGCCTGCCAAAGTACATTGCATCAGTAACCTAGCTATAGGAAGCCATCATGCCCCTCTCATCTCAACTCGTAGAGGCCCTTAGGCTTTAGTTAACGTCGGGAACTCAATATTTCACGTTCGTTCTTGACCACTTAGCTTATGTATATGCTAAAATTTGAATAAGCTTAACTGAATAAGATCTTAGATCAAAGGTAGCTAAGTGGTTTCCTTGAGGGTTTTATTTATCAAATTCTTGACATAAATAGCGTCACAATAAGTTGGCAGCAATATTGTTCGTAAGTATTTTATGGCTCCATCTCCTTCGAACGTTAATTGTTATAAGAAAGCTGCTAAACTACCTTGGAAATTCTGCAGTACCTATTCTCTTCAAGCAGAGCTACTCAGAACCGCGTTATATCTGGTAAAGTTATATCGATAATTAGTCAGCGTTACCTGTTTCAGCCTCTCCTTCTTGTGTTCCGCGTGCAGGTTAAACTCTGCCAGCGACAGCTGATGCAGAGGCACTTCTGCGATGTTTTCTTCCAGAAGGGCTACCAGCTGTGCTCTTGCAGCGTTGAACCCTGCCACGACCTCGTCACGTTGGGTTTTGTAGTCCATCGCTTCTTCGCGCACCTTTTTGTCTTCTTGCAGGTCCAGGTAGTTTTCTTACATAAAGAAGTGTAATTTATACTATAATTATAAGCTTATCAACGCGATAATTGGGGCAAGGCAGCCAAGATACCCGCATGACATGAACCTTTAACATATTTTAGATACTTTTTAGGGTTCCGTACCCAAAGGGTAAAAACGGGACCCTATTACTGAGACTTCGCTGTCCGTCCGTCTGTCACCAGGCTGTATCTCAAGAACGGTGATAGCTAGACAGTTAAAATTTTCACAGATGATGTATTTCTATTGCCACTATAACAACAAATACTAAAAATAAAATAAAATAAATATTTGAGGGGGGCTCCCATACAACAAACTTGTTATAGATTATGGTACGGAACCCTTCATGCGCGAGTCGGACTCGCACTTGCCCAATGCTTTACATATTTTATTGATGTTCAAACGTTAATAAACCCAGTAAGCACTCAAGAAATAATGAATTATCGCATAAAGGTAAATAATAATTATGAATGAAAAACAAAAAAATTGCTTACTATCGTTCGCTCCAATAATCGTCAAAGTATTATTAGTCTTCTCAAATATCTTGAGGTCCGGCGGCACGAGCTTCGTCTCAGTGTGCATCTCCGGCGCGTCTGCATGAAGGTAGTGCACCACCATGGTGCGGTTGTTTCCCTGGTGCACGACGTATGTGGACTCTGCGTCGATTAATGCCTGCCGGATTCCGCCCTCGTAGCGGTGTGTCACCGACCGTTTCAGTTCTGTGGGATTATTCAATTGGGTACTCTGGTGCAGTCACTATACTATACGTACACGTCTCACTTGCCATTTGCATTTGCCTTGCAGTGCAGTGCAATGCGCGATCATAAACGGTCGTGCCGCAGTGCTCAGTACGAATTACTCAATTCGCGAATCGTGCGATTTTAATCGCTGCCCGTATTGTCACTAATATGGCCTCCTCGCGAGAGTCGCAGGTCATAGTTAACGAATTGTTAGCATTTATAGGTACAAAATGCCGTCACCACCATGGACGCGGAAAGCATCGCGCAGATCTGCAAGTCAAGCTTCCAGGAGGAGGATATTTGTAGTGGCAAGGCGCTGCTCTACGAGACGCTCGGCAAGGCCGCCGCCGATATGCCATCCCGCTGAAGGGATGGAGGTGTGAAGAGTCTTCGGGACATCATCACGCTGTTCCAGGCGACCCGTTCCAGCGACTACGTGCCTTCGTTCGTGGCGAAGCAGCTGCACCGGCTGCCACCCGTTACATTCGACCACGTCGATGTCACCAGGCTGCTGAAGGATGTTTATGATCCTGAAGAAGAGTCTGACCGAAGTCCAGACTAAGTTAGAGGTATCCAATAATACCGTAATTGAGTTGCGTTCCGAAGTAGCGTTATTACGTCACGCTATATCTGAATGTAGGTCAAGTGACACTGACACCTCTAAAATAGTCGCGTGTCACGGTGCGCAAAATGTGATCGGCGGTGTTAACGCTGACGCCGTGGAATCGCATGCGTCGCTGGTTGCTGACCAAGCGCCTCCAACCCCGCGCCCCGCCGCTCGCTCGCCTGCTCCAGCGGAGAGGTCGAGCACGTCACGTGTGAGTACGTCGACCCCGAGACGTGTTTACGCCGAAATTGCAAAGCGCCCAGCTGCTCCGAAATCCAGGCAGCCGTCATCTCAGGGGTTGCAGGAACCCGTAAAAAAGGACCTGCCAATGCCGGCTCCAAGGGAGTCCCGATGCGACGAGGATGGCTTCATGAAGGTCGAAAAGAAGAATAAGAAGCCAGCCTGTCGAAATCAGTGCGGTACCGCACCGACTGGACCGAAACATTTGCTGCGTCCCGCTCTACCTACGACGCTGCTTTATGTGTCCCGGCTACATTACAGTACGAAGGCTAAAGATATTGCAGAATATGTAAGGGTGAAGTCCGGTGTCATCCTGAGGGTCGTAAAATTGGAGTTTAACCACGACGTGAGTTTTAATTCCTTCGGGCTGAGAGTTCCGACGGACCAACTAGCGACCTTCACAAAGGAAGAGTACTGGCCGAAGGGTGTCATGTTCCGGCGTTTCCGTGGACGGCTACCTGACACTCCGAACACGCGTATCACGTCTCTGTTGAAAAATGTGACGTAGTTTAGTTACTTATGTATGGCTGATAATAAATTGCCAACATTTATGTATACACTGTTTTACGCCTTTGTGCTGGTCCTGCAGAAGCCGATCTTAGTTCCACCTGTTTATTATCAGCCATTCATTCTCTCCCATCCTCATTCATTTTCAATCCTCAAAAGCAGTACATTTCAATACTTGATAAACACTTGAGATCCATACTTACTAATATTATAAATGCGAAAGTGTGTCTGTCTGTCTGTCTGTCTGTTACCTCTTCACGCTTAAACCCCTGAACCAATTTTGATGAAATTTGGCATGGAGATAGTTTAAGATCCGAGGAAGGACATAGGATAGTTTTCATCCTGGAAATTATACCTAAAAAGATTGAAAAGTCAGTGAACAGTTCTGTTGGGATGCGGTGACTCTGTAAGAAAAGTAATTATTTGACCAAAAGCACAATTGCTCTTACATTTGCTTAGGCACTTTTAATAATCCCTTTTATCAAGTTCCACGCGTACGTAGTCGCGGGCAAAAGCTAGTCTTCTATAAATACTAACCGTATTTCTGTCGTCCGTCAGGCTGCCTCAAGACGATCGTTCCACCATATCCGAACGTGAGCAATGCGTTCGGGCTGAAGAACCCGTTAAAATACTTCACGTCGTGACATGAGTCGATGATAGGGCCCATCTTGACGGCTATTGTCACGCCTTTCTGTTGTATTAACGAAATTTAACATTATCAGAAGTCTACTTCTCGAAAAAATAGGATTGAGTTGTACCTACTCGTCTCTTGTTTTTGAGACTCTCATGGTATCCGGTGGATGTAATGTGATAAGTGCAAAAAAAAAAACACAGTAAAATGCGTACAAGTAGGACCGCATTGGTCCTGATTCACTTGACTCCAATCAGCCCATAATTGGTATATAGGAAGAGAAGGCAGTCTTGGTTGGTCTACGAGCTATGAGGTTTGCATTTGCCTTACAGTTCCTCTCATCAACTGCGTACGGGACAGACCCAAGTCAATGAAACCAAGTGCTTACATCCCCGGTGAGATTCAAGATATGGAAGTCCTTAGAGAGGTGTGGGATGCCCAGCATGGTGTCCTTTACTCCGAGCTGTATCAGCCGCGAATATGGTCCTAGCATTTTGCCGGCGAATTTGTTGTCTTTGCCCGTCTCAATGTTCACTGCGATTATACGTTCTCCTGGAGAGAAAGTCACAAATTCAGTATAAGCTCCTAACACAGACAAAATAATTATTTGCAAATGACGTAGTATCAAAGTATTTTCTAGCTTTGGAATATTCTGTTTCCGTATTTTGTTCCAAAAGTTATATATTTTAATGTAAACATTACATCCTTTTTAAACAATCTAATGTTAATGTCACTTACCTATCAAATATTTATCCGAAAACAGAACCAAGATAAAGCAGCGCATCACATAATTGACAGGCATCATGAAACAATCAGCTATCCCTCGTCCTATCTCCATGTACCGCACTAGAGTCAACTTGTAGTTTTCAGAGAGCTGGCAAATTACAAATAAGTAATCTAGATCAAATTTAAAGAAGCTCATTTTCAACCATAGACCATAGTGGAGATATCTACTGTATGGACATTATCAGAATTTCTTCGAAGAGGAAAGAGGATTGACTCAATAGTCCATGACTGAGTGATATAGGAGGTTTACATTCTGCAGTGGAATTACCAAACGCAGAAAATATAATGGTGATGTCTGATTTTTTTCCTTGAGTAAGCATCTCTCGGTAAAATTTACTAAGAAGTGATCCATAAGTTGTATGAACGAAGAGCTTTCACGGTTAGAAGTGGTATTTACCAGCATTATAAAAACATGTCCCGCAGACATAGCAGCAGCGATGACCTCCCTCCCAGTCGGCGAGAAGACCACGTGCGATACAATCTGGTGGGTCAGACACATGCTGCCCACTTTGTTCATTCCCTTATTAGGGTCATACGTCATCAGAGCGATGCCGTAGTTATGGCCCACTTCGCCAAATAGTATGATGAGAGGCTCCACTGGACTCGCTTGGAAGGATATATCGTTGCCTTGAACGAATTTCATGCTCATCTGTCGACAATTAGAATCAGATGCAAGATGTTAGTAATAAATATACAGAGCGATGCGAAATGACTGTACTTTAAATAATGATGCATTGTGATGTTGAAATTGATCTGAACGGGTAAGAAAAAGCTGTAGGTAATTTATAAAAAAGAAAACAGACTAAAACGATACAGTCCTTAGGAAGTCTATTTAAAAGCGTCTTTTGATGGGGATGGATGAACTCATAAGTAGGGTGGGTTAGTAAAAATACAAATGAAAACAATCACCAGTTTTGATGAAAACACTTCATAGATGCAAAGTACGCCTATATGGTTAATTGTGGCCAAATACTTGAAATCTGGAGCTATCAGTTGGATTTTCTGGATATCCCTGAAACAATCATAAACGTAAGAATAATCCCAACAATTTAAACCACCTTTATTGTTAACTATAATGTTAACACCAACCGCTGGTTCTTCCGTAATCCGTGCTAATTCCCATATTTCCCTTCAATTTCGTATAGCTACTTCAAGGGAAGTTCGTTAAATAACTTCACCGATCTCAAATTTTCATTATAAGAAAATCTAACTCAGATTCAGATGAGATCCATCAGTTACCATACACATTAAACAACCAATAAACTGCATACCTCTGTTTAAAGGCGATCAGCTCCATCTCTATTTTGTCCTCATTGTCCACGCTGATCATGTAGACCATGCCGGATTCAGTCCACACACAAGCAGCAGTGGAAGCGGCATTAGATACAACCTGCAATACCGGGTCCGGCGGATGGCATGTCCACACCATTTTCCATTGAGACTCGCACCTCTTTAGAGCCTGGAAGATCAGTGTGCTGTGAAAGAACCTATGCGCTTGCTGTCAGCGTCCATCGGGTTGGTAGACATTCTGTTTTTTTTCTGTTCTGTGTAGACATTTGATACTGCTTTACTTCAAAAGGTGATGACGACAGAGCCTCTGAGATGAGATGAAAGCCTTAACTACCTACTCGATCAACAACGAGGCGTTGATAAAAATTCCAAAGATACAGGAGGGTAAACAAAAAAAAAAAAATTAAGATTATTAGTGACGATGTCAAGCAAATTGTACCACTTCGTCGCTTACCATAATGACGCGTTGACAGGTTATTGGTGTAAAGATGCAAACGAATTTCGCTCTTATGGTAAGTAACAATGACAAAGTGGACCCTTTTGTTTGATAACGTCATGTCATAACAACAGTTGTTTCACTTAAGCACTTACTCGAATACAATTGTCAGGCCCGTAAAGCAGAACACCGTTTCCAAAGGAACAGATGAACGGCTTGTAAAGAACTTCAATGTTAGCGTCATTAGTCCATTCCAGATGAGCGACCATATTGATACCATCAGAGAGCACCTGAAATTTGTAGAAAACTGCGCTGCAAAGGGATCATCTAGATATGGTGATTTGTTTTTTTTAACGGTGCAGCCAATATTTTATTTTTCTTCTCGAGAAATATCAAGTTCGTAACAAGTATTACCATCATAATCACACCAACCACCAGAGATTAATAGCAGACACCGAGGAATGCGGCTCTTAAACCTTTCAGCCGATGACCTTGTTATTAAGCTATTCATCAGGATGAGCTACTAATCTTGCATTGTTTCTACCTACTTACATTAAACAAATCGGAGTTCTCATCTATAGCATACAACATGCCCTCGTTGGACCAACAGACACCGACGAAAGGCGGCTCCGAGACCTCCCACCCGGTGACCTCATGCTTGGGCCGCTTCATCATCAGGTTCAGCTTGTAGCACTGCGCGACCTCCCACACGATCAGGCCACGGCCCCAGCACTGGCAGATCATCATGCTTGAGCGGCTTGCTCTAGAAATGATTTACAATAAGAGTTAACTAATGCTTTGATTAACAGCAGTGAAAGAAATAGATGATTGTTTCTCAACGTGATTGTGTACTCTATATGACAAATTTCGTTCGAAGTGCCTTTAGAAACACAAAGTGCCCTCAGGCAAAGTGCTTTAGAAGTGATCGTAGTTTTCTTTTAGGCTGCCTCTCCACTGGAGCGGAGCGGAGCGTAGCTCTGCAAAATGGACCAATCACATTTAAAATGCACTTTTTTTGGGTTTAACGAAGACGCAGCGTGAGCGTGATTGGTTCATTTCCTTTTCACTTTAATAGGCAGTCTGCCTTATGAGTTGGTTTTGGCAGGCCTGAATCCCATTGGTCATTACTACTTCATACCATTATGGCTATTGTAGTGTAGACCATCGAATCTATGATGGTTGACAGGGCATCCGTTACTCTCAGTTTGGCGGAAAGTAAAACATGCTTTCCTATTTATTAATCGCGCGATAAACGTGATCATCTCATTTCCCCGCAGGTCTGGGCCGGTCTTAGGGTAAAGTGACTGGCGGGCGACAGGATCTAAGGCAGCGCTTGACGAGGGTTAGAGGCGCTTTACCACTTAACGAATGACTCGCTCAGGGCGTCTAGATAGCTGAGACCGGTAGTACCGCAGGTGTACTAACGCATATATCTGGCTACGTCTAGTGATGCCGGTCTCTATTCCCAGGAGCTTCTGTTTCGTACGCCAGCTCCACACCGTGACCACGTAGTTCGGGAACCCGCTGAACCCGGCCACCAAGTCGCACTCCATCAGACAGACGCCTTTGTAGCGGTTGACTTCAGGGTCTGAAAGATTTGAGTATTGGTGATCGAAGACTAACTTGTTAGGTTCAAATTCAATGGGACTTACTGTGTTGCGACTTCTATGAGATCATCACCGTTTCCCATTCAAGTTAAAGTCAAGGGACCATCCATCTGGGCGTCTGTTTTAAGCGGTAAACGCCAATACCAATTTTTTGTAATATCGCTATATTAAACGTTTGTTTGCGTGCGAATTTAAATATTGATTTTAGTCCTTATAAATACGCCCATATTATCTGGGGGCACGGTAGTGCCCCCGCCAAGACGAACAAAAAAGAAGGGGGCACTACCTACCTTTTCTCGAACCGTTTCGTCTCATATTCAAACCCTCATAGTTTCGTCCCAGTTAACACTAGAGCGCCCAAATTCTCAGGTTAAGATGCAGTTAGCAAACGTATAAAATGTACTAATTTTAATTGATCTAGCTTGTATACTTTAGGTTTTATAGGTACCTAAAATACGCCGATTTTGCCACTCACTCACTGACGTATCAAAACCTCTGGGGTACTTCCCGATGACCTAGAAAGCTGAAATTTGGTATGTAAGCTAGTATTAGTATACAAACAACAAAATAATTCTAAAACTTGGAACTTTTACCCCCCAACCCCTTAAACTAGGGGATGGAAGTTTGTATGAAACTTCCGCAAATTTTGATACTAGAGGTCTGAAAATTTGAACCTATAGGGACTCATTGTTATAAATCAAATACATATTGTAGGACTTTTAAAAAATCACCCCCCACCCTTTAAATAAGGGGATGGAAGTTTGTATGGGTTTCCCATAATAGGGGATAAAAGTGTATATATATGGGGCTAAACTTAAGTATTTCTTAAATACACAATTGTCTACTTCAATTGACGCCCAAGAAACCCTGCAGCCCAAAAAAATTAAAAAAAACTAGGGCACCTTACAAAAAGAAATGAGATCCCACCAAAAACATTTCATGTAAAATTGACGGCCAAGACTCACATTCTCATAACGCTTTAGCTGTAAAAAAGTTATCAGATCCCAGGAAAAGCCAAGCCCCTAAGCCTCGACTTTACTAACCCCACCACCTTGGTTTAAAAAGTATGGCATCAACTGGCTTCAAGCCCCTAAACCCGGAGTTTACTAAACCTACACCTTTGTTTCAAAAGTATGGCTTGGCCGTTTCATAGAGTACCGTAAATATGTCTAGCGGACTGTCCGGCCCCTATGGTAAGGAATTAAGTTTATAAGTATATATTATCAAAGACATAAACTTAATTTCTTGATACCATATGGGCCAGACGGTCCGTTGGACTTATTTACGGTACTCTATGAAACGGCCAAGCCATACTTTTGAAACAAAGGTGTAGGTTTAGTAAACTCCGGGTTTAGGGGCTTGAAGCCAGTTGATGCCATACTTTTTAAACCAAGGTGGTGGGGTTAGTAAAGTCGAGGCTTAGGGGCTTGGCTTTTCCTGGGATCTGATAACTTTTTTACAGCTAAAGCGTTATGAGAATGTGAGTCTTGGCCGTCAATTTTACATGAAATGTTTTTGGTGGGATGAATAATGACACAAAGGTAAATCAAGAAAGAAAAATTAAATGCGATCCACTGCAAGCCCATATTATTTAGGTAAATAAGTTTTCATAGACTGTATTATCTCATCTCATCTCAAATTAATTGTAACGTTTTTCAAAGAAAAGGCTTACGAAGTACCGTTTACTTTCTTTCGCTTTTCTTCTCAACAGCGGTCTCATCTTGTGAAATACCGGTAGATTCAGATTTAAACATGTAAGCCATTGTGCCCACTTACAGAATGTAAGTTAAAAATGTTTTGAATTTTTGGAACTTCAGCACAAACGGTCCCCCCGGGAAGTGGTTTAAATTTTCTTTGGACGTATTGTAAAATAAATAAATAAATAAAATACAAGTTTGTAAAAAGTTACGTACACTTCAGCGTGAGTCTTAGTCTTAGGCTTTAGTCGCATATTTTAAAAATCCCGAATTTATTTCTTACCTTTTAATTCCGCCATGATGGTAAGGCCATAATAATGTCCAATGAAAATTCTTGGATACCGAACCTTCTCTGCAAACGCAAACATCATGGATCTGTGACCTGTAAAATATATGGAAAAATTACACAAATATAGAAATATCATACACAGTCATAGTCATAAAGACAGAGTAATGTCCTCATCATATCAGCCGTTTGACGTCCAATGTTGGACAGGAATGTTCCTATAATGTTATTAAAACTATCGTGAGACATCTTTACTAATTATAAAAACGGTATAAACTCACGTAAAAATTGTCAGGAACGGCCCGACATGTTTCGAACTCATTTGGAGCTCTTCATCAGGGGTAGCTATCCGTGCTGCTACGCGACTCGCGACCCACTGCACTTTTAATCGCTCTTCTTGCCGCCCTCTGCGCACGCGCAGATAGCGCGGCGCGGGGAGGGCAGGGCTCTTGCGCTGTCACCACTGGACTGTCTGTCACTGCATTTTCACTATTACCCACTGATACCACGCACACTTGACTTATTGTATCAACGACATTGTCTGAACGCGAGATGTTTTTTAACGCCGGAATCACAGGTTTCCATGCTGGAGGTAGAGCCCAACCACCGTCTCGGTTGAAATTCGGGCGCCGTCCAATTTCGATAGCTTCACGTATCTTCCGTTGTACACAGCGTTTCTCACGAACCAACAACCGTGCCTTATCGAAACGTACGAAATGGGACGCACCGGCCTCGACAACATGCTCCGCAACAGCGGAGTCTCTCGTATCCATTTTTCTGACACTGCGTATATGTTCAGACAATCTTGTCGAAACATTACGTCCCGTCTCTCCTATGTATGCCTTGCCACACTCACACGGTATTTCATACACCCCAGGGGTTCCAAATGGATCTCTATCTTTAGGAGACCGTAGCAACTGCCTCATCTTAGTCAAAGGACGGAACCAGGTTGTAATGCTATATCTACGGCGTAAAATGTGTCCGATGGTATCCGTCACACCTTTGATATAAGGTAAGTACGCAGGCGCTCTCTCTACAGTCTGCGGGCGTTGTGCTGTACTGGGGCTCGCTACACGCTGACACTGTCTCCACTTATAGCCATTTTTCTCCAATACCTGTCGCACATGCGCTAACTCCCCATTTACGTATTGAGGATCACATAAACGGAGAGCCCTATTAATAAGCGCCCTCGGGACTGATGACAGGTGGGCCGGGTGGTGATGAGAATCAGCTTGTAGGTATCGGTCAGTATGCGTGGATTTACGATACACCGTATGTGTATCGTAAATCCACGCATACTGACCTGACTGACTGTGTACAACGGAAGATACGTGAAGCTATCGAAATTGGACGGCGCCCGAATTTCAACCGAGACGGTGGTTGGGCTCTACCTCCAGCATGGAAACCTGTGATTCCGGCGTTAAAAAACATCTCGCGTTCAGACAATATCGTTAATACAATAAGTCAAGTGTGCGTGGTATCAGTGGGTAATAGTGAAAATGCAGTGACAGACAGTCCAGTGGTGACAGCGCAAGAGCCCTGCCCTCCCCGCGCCGCGCTATCTGCGCGTGCGCAGAGGGCGGCAAGAAGAGCGATTAAAAGTGCAGTGGGTCGCGAGTCGCGTAGCAGCACGGATAGCTACCCCTGATGAAGAGCTCCAAATGAGTTCGAAACATGTCGGGCCGTTCCTGACAATTTTTACGTGAGTTTATACCGTTTTTATAATTAGTAAGGAATGTTCCTCCCAAGATTTCCAAAACTGTCCTTGTCCAACGGTCCTTTCTCGCGGTTTTGATCAAATCGTCAGTCCATCTTGTTGGCGACCTTCTCATCTGGGTTAGATTTAGGATTAGTACTTACCCTATTTGATTGAAATTAACCGAAAAGAAAATGTACCGTTAAAAACGCATAGACATAGACATAGACATAGACATCATTTATTTGGTTTACTAATGTTTCGCCGAAAATTATTTAGCAAATTCTTAACTCGCCGAACTACGTATCCCATATTTTTATTTGGTCAAATTTTCATTTCCCAACTCAACGTTTCGCACTGATATCTTTTCCCAATTAATGATTTGATAAACTATTGTTAGACCAATTATTATCTGGGATTTTTATAAGATGTCAATTATGTTTTCGTCAAATGTATTGATTAGCATACCTTGATTTAGCAACATATTGAATGGCATTATGCACTGAAAAAAAAGGTTTGTTAAATGTAACTGCATTTTCGTCTACCTATAACTTAAAAAAAGTGACTACAAAACTATGGTAATATATTACCAAAATCAGTTGAGTTATTTTTTTAACCCATCAATTGTGTTGTATATTATTTCACAATATTAGCTATATCTTGTGAAAAGGTTTGTTTATTTTAAGTAATATTTTTTTAACATATAGACATACCGTATGCTGACAACAGATTAACTGTTTGTCTAAACCTTACTGTATTTTCAACTTACTTTAGTGAATTGATGTATTGTACCTAACCAAGCCGTTCAGTAATGACTAAAATAGCTTTCTCATTATATGTAATCAAATAAAAATGTTGTTATACCCGAATCGTTCAATAAGTTATAACAAAGTGCTTTATCTGCAAGTAACCAAACAATTAGGTTATATGGCATAATTACTTTGTTCCTATACAGAAAAACTTTTTTGTTACTTATTACTAAATTGTTTCATTAGCTTTAACAATGTGCTTTGTCTGCATGTAACCAAACGATTGGGTTATGTGGCAAAATTACGTTGTTCATATACAGCAAAACTGTACAGTTACTTAAAATCAAATAGTTTCATTAGCTTTAACAAAGTGCTTTGTCTGCGAGTAACCAAACAATTAGGTTATGTGGTAAAATTACTTTGTCTATATACAGCTAAACTTTTCAGTTACTCATAACCAAATTGTTTCATTAGCTTTAACAATGTGCTTTGTCTGCATGTAACCAAACGAATAGGTTATGCGGTAAAATTACTTTGTCTATATACAGCTAAACTTTTCAGTTACTTATAACCAAAACCTTTGTAGGCTAGGCACTAGGCGGCCAGTGAGATCTAGCTGTTGTTCATAAATATTGAATATCGCACGCACCTAACGACATCGGGAGGGTTATATTCTATGACATACTAAAGCAGTTCAGTTAAGGTTGACAGAAAGGGATAGAGCTATAGCAGTTATACGTCTTTGTCCCTTTCTCTCAAACCAAACTGAACTGCTTCAGTATGTCATATAGTAAACCCCCTGATTTCGTTAGATGCGTGCGATATTCAATATTTATGAACGACAGCTAGATCTCACTGGCCGCCTAGTGCCTAGCCTACAAAGGTTTTGGTTATAAGTACCTAACTGAAAAGTTTTGCTGTCATAGATCTCACTGGCCGCCTAGCGCGTATGTAGCCTAAATAAGGCTGAGATATTTCTATACAGGATCGCAATAGATCTCATCGTAAACTAAACGTTTCATAATTGTAGTCATGGCTGGCATATTATGATCGAAGAAAAAAGGAGAAGATGAGACCTACTGACCCATTACCTATTAGGTACTTAACCCTTAAATGCATACGGTATCGAAAATGTACCACAATTTATTTCTTACTAATAATTGACTTAAATAACTTGAAATAAACCGTCCAAAAAAATAAAAGTCCAAGTGTCAATTGGCATTTTCAAAGTTACATTTGGCGTTTACTTGATTTCGACGTACGTTAGTTCAGTAGCATATTTTTGATACTTGCTTCTAAGGGTTAAAAGAGGTTGTTACTTTAAGAAAATGAACAAAAAAGATTTCGTGTATTTTTAACATAATTTTATTATAGTGATAATCAGTCTATACATTATAATTACTATCTTTAATTTTAATATTAATTCTTGAATGTTAATGTATTAAAAATAGTATAAGTACCAACTACTCTTGCAATGTTTAGCCTCTTATTATTTTAAGTAGACGTTTTGTTAGGTTGTTACAGGAGTCGGACTAATCATCGCAAAACAAGACTTAAGAAAAAAAATAACGGAAATACTCAATAACTTTTGGCCAATTTTGGGTTTCATTTATAAATATTATTTCTTGAATTGTTATCATCACTACCTGATTGTAAATTACCTATTGTGTTATTAACATCAACCAACAATGCTCGATTTTCATTATCTGAATTACAGATGTGAAACTTGTTCAAATGTTTAGCAAAAGTATTCTTTAAATAAAATGATCGATCACAACCTTCGTCTATACAATGGTAAACTGAAAAATTATGTTTGTTATGAGCTACAACAAAATGTTTGAACAAGTTTCGTACATTACAACATTTTTCAAAACATAAAAAACATGTAATCATGTTCAAAATTGTTTCCTATTGCACTTCTAATCCAAGGTCAGTAAATAGAGTTCGAACAGTAGTAAATACTTTGTCGTATTTAGTATTTAAATTAAATACAGCTTTTTGAAGAAATTGCCACACGTGGTTGGATTCTTGAGGATACTCTGCATTTAATACGAATATAATTTTGAAACATGCATCAACAGATTTCACAATGTTTGTCATCTCATATCGTAAATGGTTCAGAATTATGTACCTTGCAGTTATCTCCTTTAATGAGGGACCCACTAAAATTATAAATGGTTGTAACGTCAAACCTAATTCTTGCAGCTTTGTCTTACGCCGTTGAATGGTCTCGTCTATCTCAGCTGCACTCTTCAAATGACAAATAAAACCTTCCAGAACTTCATGTTTTGAAGGTGTCCATTGTTTTTTTGTCTTAGTTTTGACTTTAACCATGGAAGTCGTCATTAAAAATGGCAATGACATAAATGCCACCGTGTTGAGGACCTCGTCAGTATCTGCAACAGAAGTACGTGCTTATTATAAATTACTTGCGACGCGATGGGTGCGCAGGTAACGATGGCCATAAACAATTTTGAAATATTAATATAATATAACACGTGTTCTCTCGACAAAGAAAAGTACGTGTTTTTAATCTCGTACCAAACGGCAACAAAGTATTTAAGGCAAAATAACAGATTGACGATTTAACACCTCGGAACATCCTGTTGGTTAATTAATGCATGGTAATTACTGTAAGAGCATTCCTAAGACCACTCTCTACTCAGGATTTCGGTCTTTGTGGAGAGGGTAAGAAGACTTTCAATATAATGTTATATTACATACACGCTCGCACACACTTACACAAACAGACAGACACACAGACAGGTAAACAGACATACAGACACGAACACACGCAAACACACATATAAACAGACAGACACACAGTCACACACAGACAGAGACACACCAGACACACACACAGACAGACAGACACAGTCACACACAGACACGCACGCGCACACAGACAGAGAGACACACAAGACACACAGTCACACACAGACCCGCACACAGATACAAGACACACACAGAAGACACAGACTGACACACACACACACACGCACGCACGCACGCACGCACGCACACACACACACGCACACACACAACATCGCTATAACAACTTATGATGTTGATATTAATGTTGTAAGTATGCATCTAGTGAGTATGTATATGTGTTTTTAAATATATATTTATGTGAACTTACCATCGTTTTCTAAATAGCTTAAAATTTCTTTTAAACTTGTATCTTATCGTTTACGGCAGTATTCTATTATTTTTGGTCTAATCACAAACCAGTTCTCGTACAACTTGTTATCATACAGAGGATACAAACTTTTGAAATCCTTCAAAAGCTGAAAAATAATAATTTAATATATATTTAATAATATCTTGGAGTTCATTAACATGAAATACTTAATTATGCATTTTATATTTAAATACACCATTTCTGGACAGTTGTGTAAAAAATTAAAACATTTAATAAGAAAAAAAACTTTAATATAATAAATTAATTAATTGTAAATACACATTCACATAAAATTAATAATAATAATTAAAACTAATTATTCTAGGACCCATTCCTAAAGGTTCCCGACTCAAATAAAATGTTTTGGAAATATGGAGACAGTCTTACACAAATTGACTTCCTCCCATACTATCCCATTAGTCTAATACTAAGCTAGGCTTGTACTATGGGTACGAGACAATGATAAACATACTTATATAGAGAAATAAACATAAACTTGAAACACAGAAAATAGCCTAGACTCAGGAACAAATACTCATGCTCATAACACAAAAATCTTTCCTTACCAGGATTTGAACCCGGGACCGCTAGCTTTGTAAGCAGGGAAGCTTAAATAAATATAATGCAAAACAAATAACTTACCAACAAGACACCACCAGGCTGGTTTAGGGGCTTATATTTTTTTAAGTAGTCATCTAATGTCATTTCCGTTGTTAATTCGGTCAATCTCTCTTTACCTTCATTCGAAGATTGTAGTATTTTAAACAATTCCTGAAATAATAAATTAGGTTAGTACTTATTTGAGTTTTTTAAAGGACTAATCGTGTATTTCCTTTTGCAGCTGACTGTACCTGCTAATGTCATATTATTAAGAACAAAAAAAAATCACAAGTGCGAGTCCGACTTGCGCATGAAGGGTTCCGTACCATAAAACAAGTTTGTTGTATGGGAGGCTCCTTAAATATTTATTTTATTTTTAGTATTTGTTGTTATAGCGGCAATAGAAATACATCATCTGTGAAAATTTCAACTGTCTAGCTATCACCGTTCTTGAGATACAGCCTGGTGACAGACGGACGGACGGACAGCGAAGTCTCAGTAATAGGGTCCCGTTTTTACCCTTTGGGTACGGAACCCTAAGAAGATACTTAACAATATTGTTCACAAAATACCTAGGTAAGGATTTAGTGACTTACACATAATGTGTCATGTACATCTGGTTCCAATTCAAATGGTTGCAGCACATATGTCGTCACTGAGCCCTGTGCCGAAGTAGAAGGTTGATCAGAGATCTGGAAAATAAATTTAAGTAGAAATTAGTCTTCATTTCTTTCTTTATCATAGAATAATATATTGTTATTATGAATATGAATTGAGTATGGGTGTTACCGCTACAAGTGTTTTTCAATGCCTATTAATTTATAGACCACTTTACGGTATTTGAATAATCTCAAAATACGTAAAAATTATATGAGATCCTGATGAAACAAGAAAAAACAAGGAACTAAGTTCAACATTTTGAGTTCGATAACTTATGTGTAGCTTATTTTATGAGCATTTGTCGGGTGGGAAAGTCCATTTTATTAAAATATTAAATACTAATAATACCATTCAATAACCCATAAAATATAAGCCTAGTGTTATGATACCGATTCGATAAACGCAAGTTTTAATATAGCTTCAGCACAAAGTTCTTATTTCCCCAATGCTTGTAGGCTTTAGTATGGCGCGTTTTTTGGGAAAGTCCAAAAATGTGCTATTAACATTGCTGTATCTTGGGGAGTTTTTATGAGATTGAAGTCGTTTTTTCACCAATATTTCTATTACTGAGAGGTCGGTCTATAATAATATCCGCTTGCTTTGTAATTGATAACATGACAACGACGAACACGTGTAAAAAAAATATTAACTTACAGCCATTGTTCCGCCACCATTTTCGGATGCAGTCAAAGTTCTTACCAATTGAATTTCTTCGTTTAATTTTGCCCTATGGCCAATTATGGGTATTAATTCTTTTAAATCGCTCTCGGAAAGCATTTGCAAGGTTTCCATGTCAATAGCTTGTTCTAAAAAAATATGCGAGAAATCAGTAATTAAAATAAAAGCTACATTTCATGCACAATTTCACGCGAAGGTGAATATAAAAAAGAATTAGATAAGTGCTTAGTTTCTTACCTTTAAATTGATTAATGTAGATGTCTAGGCCCCATTCTCGTAGATAGTCTTCGAGAGGGTCTGGCGGCGACGGATTCCCCACATCCATTTTACTAAATGTTAAACGCTTTACATACATACAAGTAGGTAAAATAGTGACACTGAATCTATAATTTACTTAACAATTAACTTTAAGTAAGAAATATTTGAATTACTTATTTAAAAGGCGTAACGTAACGTAGAACTGCCGACGTTTGTACGCGGACGCGGCCGGCCGAACAGGAATGAACGAGTTTGCGAAGCGGGAAACCGGCCGGCGACGCGTGCGCAGGGCTGCCAACAGTGCCAACAGATATTTTACCATTAGTCAGCCGCGAGTCCCAAATTATACAAAATTGGTTGTCAGAATACAAAAAGTGATGAAAATTATTAAATTGCATGAATGTACGTCACACATTTCTTTAAATGCGTAGATTAAAATTCTACTCAATTTAGAGCCTGCCCCAAGGATGTTAGGGCAAATTTTTATTTTGTTGTCGATTTTTTTTTCTCAGGTTTCGATAAAATTTGGTGATTGTATTAAGCGGACGGCCCGACATGTTTCGAATTCGTATGGAGCACTCGTATGGGGTGCTTGCAAAAAATGTATAGATTATTTTTTCGCCGCCCCTGCGCCATCGGCGCGCGCAATTAGAGCGGAGCGTCGATCCAAGAATCAGTGACGAGGTTGCCGCGGCGGTGTACGGGCAGCCGTCCCTGATGAAGAGCTCCATACGAGTTCGAAACATGTCAGGCCGTTCCTGTCAATTTCACGTGAGTGTAAACCGCTTAATTGGAGCGGAGCGAGCGAAGCTCCCATGGATCGACTCGATTGGACTTCGTAACAATGCGCAGATCTCAGCGAGTTCTCAACCGATTTTAGAAATTTTTGTTTTAAAATGCACAAATTAAATTTCGCTAGGTCGTGACGAAGAGAAAATTTCGAAAAAAAAAAGAAAAACTCCGCTCCAATCTATGGTGCAAGTTTAGCCGGTGGCTGACTCTGCATCGACCTAGTACAATAATTAAATATGTCTCACGAAAGTTGTTGGTAAAGGCTTCTTCTGACCATGGTAGCCCAATCTCACGATATATGTCCTACAAATTTTTCTCCATTGAGTTACGCAAAACGTATGACAGAAATTGACTTATGGGACCATTTTTATTTTGCTGTCGAATTATTTATTTTGCATTTCGAGCTCCTCATTTTCAACTAAATTTTAGTACAAAATACGAAATGTTGTAAAAAAATATCCATACTATTTTTGTAACTCAATGGAAAATTTTGTAGGACATATCGTGAAATTGGGCCTACCTTGTTCAGCATACGCAACTTTACCAACTGACCAAATTTTATTGATTTCTGAGTAAAAAACAAAATACACAACAAAATAAAAATCTGCCCATTACTCAAATTCTTTATATGGCAACAATTTTACCTAATAAGCAAGCTGTCAAATTATAAGTATAGCCCGACATGTTGCGATTGGACCTTGGGATAGTGGCGCTAAATACAGCTTTCATGTTCAGAGCCCAAATTTCCCAGACACTCCAGACAGCCTTTAGATTTATAGTCATTGGTAAATAAACTGATACCACAAAAAAATATTGCAACATTTTCAAATGTATCGCTGTTATTTCGTGATCTGACTTCACTGGTCAGACTCGGATATTCTCGGAATAAAATTGAGTTTTCTGGATCAAAATAATTCATGTATCCAATTATACGAGATGGTCCAGGATACAGCGCTACAAAAAAGAGTAGAAAATAAAAAGAGTAAAAAATCGCCACTTCCTTCGCAACTGCCACATTTTTGACGTAGTGCTTGAACATGGTAACAATTTTCATACAAAATTGTTTTACCCAGTTTTGAAATACATTTCAAATGGTTAATAATGATCTTACTAGCTCTAAAAAAAATATCTTGTATTTTTGTGAAAGCTAGAAAGCTAATTTTATCAATTGAAAATTGGAAATTTCATGAACAGTCAAAAACGCCGTCCGCCATTTTTGCCTTTTGCTAATCTGTGGCGTGACGTAGAATTACCTGTAAATATTCGAAATTCGACCGTCGTATAGTGCCATTCCGCTCACTCCAATATACTTTGACAGGAGATCGAGAGGGACGGCACTATTCGAAGTCGTCAAAGTAGACTTTCAGTTTTGTTTACATGACCGATGACGTGACTATCATAAGCGAACATGGCGGACAGCGTTTTAAGCATTTCAAAATACAGATTAAAAACCATATTTTCAAATTCAATTTTTTCAGCCATCTTTCACTTTTATGAATTGAAAAATATATATTTAGGTTTCCTTTGCTAAATACTATACGGAATAAACATTAGTTTATTACAATTTGACTTGAGTCAACTAGCCTATTCCTTTTTCATCCATTTTCTACTCTTTGGTGTCGCACTGTACATCAGCGGTTCAATTACACCGTTTTATTGTATCCAATTATACAATCTGGCAAGTGGCAGCCCTAGTGCGGTGAAGCAGGAAGGGGTTCCGTTGCGAGCGGGGGGTAAGCGTTCGGTTACACGTAAGCAAAGGTTTCATCTATACACTAATCTTCGTTTGGTTAGACGTTGCATTAAGTTGTGGTTAGATAATGCTAATGTTTTGCTAAAGTTGCTCAACCGTAGGTTGGTTCTACTTACCAAACAAAGCAGGTTGTATGTAACAAAAAATAGTCTAAAATAGTTAATCAATGTTGAGCAATATAATAAAAGAGACTTATGTTATTGCTAGCCATCGCATTTGTCTCGAAGTTTGAACTTGGATTTTGTTACATATTTTCAATGATAACGCTTGAAATTAGATCAATGGGTTTATTTACCTATAACCACTTGGGTTTGTTTACTGTTTTATTGTTACACACAAACAAGCATTTGATTGCGAATAGCCCAACCTAAAATAACATTAACTGTTTTATTGCACATAGACAAACCAGAATGTTAAATCAAATTAACTTTAATAACGCCTTATCGAATTATGGTTATTGATGAAATAAGCGAAGTAGTTAGGTTAAATATTTTTTTCAGTGTGAAATCTAACCTAGTTTGTTAGAATGCAAGGTTCAAATTGCAGTATAATTTTATTGCATTAAGCGGGTAGGGTGATGCACCATGCACCTAAATTTAGAGGGTACTTTTGTTTACATACTTTGTGGCTCAAAATAGCATTTCATTCTTGAGTTATCATCGCTGATAGTTAATGTGCGTGTGTGCATAAAAAAAATAACCCTAACCTACCTATCTCTGGGAGCAGTTTCGTCCCGAAGACTGTAATCCCGACGGCTAGAATTCCTACAGTTCACATACATACGTATCACAAGTACAACAAAAGGAGCGTTTTTTAGGGATATAAAAAAAAAAAAACTAACCTAACCTAACCCGGCCGAGTCGGATCTGCTCACATACATACGTATCACAAGTACAACAAAAGGAGCGTTTTTAGGGATATAAAAAAAAAACTAACCTAACCTAACCCGGCCGAGTCGGATCTGCTCACATACATACGTATCACAAGTACAACAAATTGATTTTTTTTTTAATTTTTTTTTCTGTTTATCTTTGTGTTTTATTTTGCACTATCATCATACTGTAAGCAATGGTTGTAGGTAATTTGCCCAAATGGCTTTTGATGAATCGTTATTTGACTAAGCAAATCATTTGCTACACAATTATTTACCACATAAAATTTGACGATATGTTATTTGCCTTAGCATATCATTTCCTACACAATTATTTACCACATAAAATTTTACATAATAAAATTTTGGAATATAAAAATGTAGCGAAATAAAAAAATTACGAAGTAAAATTATGCCAAGGATTGGTTTGCGTAATAAAACTTTGGCGAAAAGTTGGTTGCCAAATGAAATTTGACGAAACATAATTCGGCCAAAAGGCAGTACACCCATTTATTTGTAATTGAGTAGGTTAATTACAAGTCACTTATTCGCTATAAGTAGGTATATTAGATTACACATACACAGGTCAGGTTGTGAGATTGTAGTAAGTGATTGGCATAATCACATCTTACGACTCCCATCACAACCAAATATGGGTGGTATAATATGCGAGAACACGTGGCCCCCGACTAGGTGGCTGGATGACCACGTGAAGGTCGCACGGAGTCGATCACTGCGGTTTGCGCAGGATTGTTTGTAGGTAGTGAGCTATATGGGAGCAGTGAACGTCCATTGGCTGTCAGATAGATAGAAACCTAGTGATTTACCTGCAATCACATCGACTCCATCCCCATCCCTTTGATTATTGGCGACATAGACAGTCTCCGTCCGCTGCTTCAAGTCCAGGAACAAGATGTAGCTGTCGTGGGCGACGGCCAACACGTCGGGCCCCACGAACGTCATGGCACTCAAGCGCTGCGGGATCGCCCATCTGTGAGAATATATAATATATAGGTATGCAGAATCGTACAAAGATATGAGGGAATGACCTTTTTGAAGTCAGTTGACAGAGAGCTTTAACACTTTCGACACCAACAGCCCGGAGGCCGGGCGCTCGTAAACTTTGTTCAGATGCCGGCCAACCCGGTAGCCGGGTTGATGCTATAAAAGTCGGCTCGGCCGGTTTCTGGGATATGTCTTACTTTTTGTCTGGTTGCAAAAGTGTTAAACGGCTGTAATACATTAACACGCACATACACGTATATTTAGGTACTTAGGTGTAAAATCCAAATTCAATTATAATTATATCGTACCTAGCTTTTACATTGTAATTAACTACTTTATCATCATCAACTGCTTCCGCAGGCATCTTTATCGTCTTGTGATATATATGACTTCCGCTATTTATCTAGACTATTATTTATTAAAAAACAACGTATTTTAAGCAACACAACTCAAATGTTGCAATGAAATCTATCAATTATCGTCTTATCGATCGCCGTGGTTTCTAAGCAACGGAATTGTTTTAATTTTAAGTATTTTATAAGGCCTCCAATGGCATCCCAATATTCTTATACAAAACCATTGTAGTTGCATTAAAATACCATCATGTTACGGTTTACGCAATAATCGATAATAGTAGAAGTCAATATTAGAGCCTACCTTGCATAAATTATTATAAATTACGATAAATACTACATAAAAAATGAAATGGAATATTTTGCTATCTGAATATTGCTTTAAATTTTATATTTTAGAATTAACACAAGTGGTCAAACTCTAATAAGATGAATGTTGAAACGGAACGTAATGTCAGTCAGCTCAGCTGTCAAAAAAAGCTGTAGATGGATGGGTACAGTGATTAATTGATAAGAATTAAAACGAATTCCATCAAAATAACACCAAAATAGACATGTATAGTGTTTTGAAGATACTCGCAAAACATTCGTGTTTGAAATGTAAATAAACTCCGTAGTGTATTAGTGTTAAAACATGTAAGTATTGTGATCTGCGTATCCCTCTACTATTGTGTTTATGTTCAAGAGGGGTGTCACAGAGGGGTTTCTTTTGTGTCGTGATGATGGGTTGTCGTGTGCAGGCTGAACGTGACGGCCGGCCCGCTGGCGCAGCCATGGAACTCGTCGTCGATCGACCTGGGGGACCCCAGGACGTTCGACAGGAACTTTGCCCTGCTGCTCATGTCTCTGATCTCCGCGGTGCTCTGGATTGTCTACATCTCCTACTACAACAGCCGCCTGCTTGGATACATACTCACCCGACTCATCAATCGATTCTATTTTCAAGATGAAAACTTTAAAATTGGTAAGTTTTTTATTTTCTATATTATTTTCAAGTTTAAGTAGAAAAATAGTCTTAACATAGTTTTTGAAGGCCAAAAGTCGCTAGAGATGTATTTCGATGAAGGGAAAATATTTAATTATAGAAGTTTTGTAGTTGTTCAACTTTAGCCTCATGTTTATTCAAGTTTACTTACATTGACTACAAGGAATTACATTGACTACAAGGAAACGCAAATGAATATATGAGAACAATAGATCAGTCATGCGTAATGTTGACAAACAAAATTAGTTGAGTACAAATTAATTTGTTTATTGCTCCAATTTACAGTTTATTATTTAAGTGTAATTGTTTTATTTACTTACTAGTAATTGTTTTGCTGCAATTAGTTCGTTAACTGTGTATCAAATTAAAACACACAAGTTGTAACTTAAAACCATATTACAGACTGTTGTTTTAGCAAAGGACTTGTGTTGATCCAATAACAAATCATAAAAAAAAATGATAGTGCATGTTAATTTTATTTTATGACGAATAATAAAATCACAATGAATATCCAAGTTTCTCAAAAACTGACACAGTTTAACACAAAAGTTTATCTCAGCGGTTCATACTCAGCCTTGCCTAAGAGATTAACATTGGACATGACCTTTGAGAAAATCAATCTAATGAATGCTAATAATTACAGTTGCTCTTTCAATCCAATTACCTACTTAGATATACATATGTATGCCCCACTCCATATAGTATTATTACCTTGATATAATGAATAATGTAGCTGAGGTGTTCCCAAACCTATTGTCTCCATATAAATATTGGTGCCCATAATTTATGATTAGGTGGCCATTTTTAGGGCTCCATAGGAATGCTGAATTTTGATGGTCATTTCAGACTTTTAGAGCAGTCTAAGGGTAGCTAGTCCCATAAAGACATTTGATCCCAATAAAAAAATAAATCAATTGACATCCTCAAAAAAGGGTTTACTTGGGTGTCCATATAGCTCTTCATAGTGTTTGATATAGATGTCATTTAATTAATTTATTTATTTAAACTTTATTGTACTAAACAAAAGTCAGTACAAATGACGGATTTAATGCCAAATGGCATTCTCTACCAGTCAACCATATGATCAAACAGAGATACTAGAAGTTGGTGCAAATCAAAAATGTAATTGCTTCTTACTTCCCATCCTTTTCAGATATATTTAATGTGCGATTTTTGGACTAAGCCTATAAATATCACAAGTCACAATAGTTATTTTGTTCCACCTTCATATATCATAGTAATAACAACAACATATACACAACACATAGTAATAACAATTTAATATTTTTTTTTCTTAAAATCAATATTTGTATTTATTATTCATTTATACACCATCCTCTCTTCTACAGTAAGTTAACATCAAACTGCCCATTAAAATTAAAATACGAAAGTGGTGTGTCAGTTTGTTCTGCTTTCACCGCTTCTAGTCTAATAGTCTTGCACACATACACTTTCCATGCAGATACTATAAACTGACCAGTGTAATGATAACCCTAGCTAAGTTCACAAATGTGCATTTTTTACTCGTCCTATGATATTTTCTTCGGTTTCCGCAACTGTAAGACATTTATTTATTTACTAGCTGCGCCGGGCGGTGTTACACCATCATCCCACGGGACCACTACATTTTTTTGGGATAAAAAGTAACATAGGCTACTTAAGTTAATCCAGGATGTGAGCTACCTTCATACCAAAATTTATCAAAATTGATCCAGCCATTTGAGCGTGAAGAAGTAACAAACATACACATAAGCACACACCCACACCCACAAACTTTCGCCTTTACAATATTAGTGTGATATGACTGATATGTCCTATTATGATGACCTAGTGTAGTGCAGCACTTTATGTTAGTGACCCAAAATATTTATTTATTAAATGCACAGGCAGCTTATAGCTGATGCGTGCATATCACTATTCACTTGTGTTCTGTGTTTGTAAATGTTTGTCTAGTCTATTTTTGAAAGAGTTCACTGAGGGTGCACTAATCACGGATTCGGGTAAACTGTTCCACACTTTGACCACGCGATTGGCTAGAAAGTGACGCCTAGGGTTGCTAGTACTGGCCGTTAATACCAATTTCAAAGAGTGTCCTCTCAGACGCTCGTTCGTATTTCTTGTGTAGATGTCGCTTATCGCAGGAACATTGTACACTCCTGTGAGTATTTTATATGTTTCAATAAGATCACCGCGTTGTCTTCTCTGTTCTAGCGTTGTTAAGCCTAGTTCCTTTAGTCGGCGAGTTAGTAGTTCGTTTTGTCCGCGAGTTCAAGTTCAGTCGATTCATAGTTAATCTTAATGGAATAAGTATTTGTGAAATACATTGTGTAGTCAAAACATGTATGTATATTGAATCTTATCTCTAAGATATAAGTTCCATAACATTTCATCATGACATGTATGGAATGATAAACCTATTAGTCATAATTCTATTGTTCTGATCATTTAATTATGTTAGCGCATTAGCGCAAGGGCATATTTATTTTAAATTTTACTCTGTTTTAGTTTTATCCATAGTTTTTTGACTTAGGTTGCGTTTCTACCAGAGATGTGCGAGGACCCGTAGCGGGGGGTGTGTTTTTGCTAACCAATGGAATAACTTCATTTATTTATCCTCGCTCTCGCTACGCATCCTCGCACTGGGGCTTGTGCACAAATCACGTGAGGTTCAATAGGGGGGAGCGGGGGGTCACGAAAAAATCACGATATATCACGTTGGGGGAGGGGGGGGTATAAGGAGACCTCACGTGTATTTTTCCACAGTGAACGAACTAAGAAAAAGTCGATATTATTTTCTCGGTTTTGTTAAAAATAAGTCTTCACTTGTTAAATACTTAAAAATAGCGAGTCTATTTTACAAAATTTTGGCGGAGAAAAATACACGGGAGGTAATGAGGGGGAGGGGGGGGGATAGCAAAAAACCTCACCAATAGGGAATGCAAAAACCGACCAAATTTCATAACCGATTATTGTATCGGTTATAACAAAAATAACCGATTAATCGGTTTTTTTATTTTTATTTATTTAAGCCTTATATCTTTTTATATTAAGTAACCGAATCTGTGTGCCTTTGGGCAAAGGCCTCCCCCATTCTTCTCCACTCCTCCCTGTCATACACCAGTCTGGGCCAGGTTTTGGTTCTTCCTGCCATGAGTTCAATCTCATCGGCCCACCTCTTGAATTGCCTGCCTCGGTTTCTTTTATTTATCGGTTATAACCGATTATTTACAAACTTTGAAAAATACTCGAAGAAATATGGTCTTAACGTGGAAGCTATGCTGCGTCCGACTTATAAATGAAACACAAATTATGTTTGGTACTTATCTATTTCTTTAATCAACAAAATATACAATCAATTCAATTTCAATATTTTCAATCAACAATCAAGTTCAATCAACTTCGGGATAAAGACAAAGACACCCCTCCTTAATCCATTACTCTACCTGCGCATTAGAAAGAAAGAGATGGGAGATGTTTATCTCCAAAGAAGGAAACAATGCGCCGTTATTAGCTATAATACCAGAAACGCAAAAAAGTAAGAATTTGCATTTATGTATTATTATTTCGATGGTCCGACCGTTCCGAGAGTTTCCTCGGAACTCGGCTCCGGGCTCGTCAGCTTCGGTAGTCGTAAATTTGTTTTAAGTACAGTACCTACCTAAGTTACTTAGCTTATAATGATGTTTGGTTTCGCGGTATACTACGAAAATTACAATAATGTAATGATTTAAACAAATATTAAATAACCGATTATAACCGATTACGAAATAAAAATAATCGGTTATTGATATGACTAAAATAACCGATTATAACCGATTTTTTCGGTTTCGGTTAAAACCGATTTGCATTCCCTACACCAAATATCACCAGGGGGGAGGGGGGGTCAAAAAGTAGCCGAAAAACCTCACGTGATTTGTGCACAAGCCCCTGGTGGAAACGCAGCCTTACAATAGTGATTGGACTTTATGACCATAGTGTAGGTTTCAAGCTAGCTGTGTCTATGTTATTCAGAAAGCGGCGTCGCGAAAAAAAATCAAGTCTATTGTGAATCGAAGTCGCGCACCGAGGGTTTCGTACAAACTATGAAAGCACTGCTCTAACGAAGATAAACTGTACTGAGCGACAATACTTAACTTTGCCGCTGGGAAACTGTTGTTCCCATACATCGACATAGGTTGGGGTAGTTTACCAACTGCAAATAAGATACAGTGCGTGAACTCAAATTGCAATTCGGATTGCAATAAGAACATCTCAGTTTTCACCCAATCATTCCTGGACTGCGAAAAGCGAGCGAGACAGGTATAAAATGCGAATCGCATTCTGACACACTGTATGACGCACTGTATTTTTATTGTAATGTAACTACAAATTTACGATAGTCCGACTTTTTTATTTACTAGAGCTACATAAGAATTTCAGGATTAATTGTCTATATGAGGTTTTACAGGGGTACACATATATATAATTATATTGTTTGTATTTATGTATGTGTATTGTAATGCATATGTGTTTATGTATATTGTTAATGTATATATCAAACTTATAGACTTTTGTCTCGTTTTATGTTTTTAGACACGGCTTTTATGATCCTGCACAGACTGCTAGTTTCTGTTTGGCCCTATGGTTGACTGGTAGAGAATGCCTTATGGCATTAAGTCCGCCATTTGTACTTTTACTTTTGTATTTTGTGCAATAAAGTTTAAATAAATAAATGTTGCTTCTTGTCAAATTTTATGATTCTAGGTCAATGGGAAGTACCCTATTGATTGGGAGTATCTAACATCTCCATTACGTGTACCAGTGTAATTAGTTATAACACAAATGTATCATGTAATCGTTTTAAGTATTATTTACGAAAAAAATACTTACTGTTGAGTTTCTTTTGGCTTTCTTCTCAACAGCGGTCTCCTCTTGCGAAATACCGGTAGATTCACAATCTGACTTGTAAAAGTGCCCCTGTGGCCTACTTACTGAATAAATTATTTCATTTCATTTCATTTCCTATAGGTTTTGATTCCCTTGCCAGCGTCAACAAAAGCGCCATAATCGCTTGTATCTTGACAGACGGACAACAAAGTGATTCCATAAGGGTTCCGTTTAAGGGTGAACTCAGACGAGCGTAATTTGAGTCGCATAATTTCGGTCGCGCCATACTTAATGTGACATTATGTATGGCGCGACCGAGCGTTTTATATACCGAGCCCTAAAAACCTGAGCTGACCATTTAACCGTCTAAAAAATACAGTAATTTATGTGATACAGACTAAAGTAGCATTATTGTCAATCGTATAAGTTTGGCGACGCGGTTGGCTCAGTTTGTAGACACCTGCCTACTGAGCCGGCGGTCCCGGGTTCGAATCCCGGCCAGGGCAAATATTTGTGTGATGAACTCGAATATTTGTGCTTGGGTCATTTATTTATTTTATTTATTTATTTAATAACATGAGTATGTTTACAGCACATAGCCAAAACACATACACATTAAATTACACAGAAAATTATACGATAATACTAGAATTAGGTTGTTCCATGTATTTAAGTATATATTTATCTACATAAGTATCTATATCGTCGTCTAGTTCCCATAACACAAGCCTTCTTGAGCTTAATTTGGGACTAGATCGATTTGTGTGAGGTTGTCCGATATTCATTTATTTATTTATGTGAAACTACTGAGTAAATGCGCCATCGGCATTGTTTTGGTGTACTTTCTCAAAAACTTCTAATTTTATTGAAGCTCCTGCCCTTTTATTATTTCGTTTGGATTGAAATACAATATGAGTTACTTTTATTCCACATCTCACAAAGTAAATACAGTGAGATTGGTCTTACACTAGTGTAGAATTGTAATTCTTGGCCAAACAGTTCAATGTAGGTACTTCACATTTAATCAGATATTTTAAGTAGATACCCTATCAATCTGTTTTATCTCAACATGATGATCTATGATTGAATCATGAGTAATCTTCAAAAATACACAATTCTGCGTATTAAATGCACTTGCTAAGTCAATTTAATCAATTCAATTGCAATTATGATTATTATATCTTTCATAATGCAAATTAATTGGTTTTCATTTAAGGGATAAAATGTCACAAGACTGATAATATTTTCCCAAACATATAACACCAATCTTTGTTAAAAAAGTCATCTGGTTAATTACTGCACTGTACTAGTTATTATCTAGGTATTTCTTGGTATTCTTGAATAGGGAAATAGACCTCTCAGAAGGGATCTCCTGTCGTTTCTATCCCGTGATGTAACTTCACACTCCTTACAAATACAAATACAAATACAAGTACTCTTTATTGCACACCTCATTCATAAAATATACAGGAGAAATACAATGCAAGTAATTACAAATAGAGGTAAACAACAGGCGGTCTTATCGCTAAAGAGCGATCTCTTCCAGACAACCTTTGGGTAGTGGAGAACTTGAAAAAATAAGATTTTGTTATTAGGCGGTGCAAAATCGGAAATTAATAATAATAATATAAAAATAAAAAATAAAAACAAATAAATAAATAAATATAATAAACAATAAATACATACATACATTCAGCCAACAGATAATAGGACCATTTGAATAAAATACGAATTATGAAAGGGATAGATAATGTTCTTTCAGTTGAGTTTTGAAAGAAACAAGAGATTTAGCGCGCCTTAAGCTCACAGGCAAGGAGTTCCACAAACAGACAGCTTTAAAAGTAAACGAATTATTATAAAATTTTGAGACGGAAGAAGGTACGGCAAGGAGCAAATTTTGGGCAGATCGAGCAGAAGTGAGATAAGTGAAACGCTCCTTGAGATAGCGGGGAGTTGCAGGATGAAAAGTATACTATAAACCCAAATATGAACCGAATGCCAACATTTTGAATGCGCTCAAGCTTATTAAGTTGCTCCTCTGTAAGATCGAGATATGAGATGTCAGCGTAGTCCAGAATAGGGAGAAGTAACGTTTGAGCCAACGCAATTTTAGTGGCAATGGGGAGAAAGTTACGCAGCCGTCGCAAAGAAGCTACTGCAGCAAACATCTTCCTGCTAACCTCACACATTTGTGGCACCCAAGATAAAGAACTGTCCATTAAAACGCCAAGATTTTTGACCTGGTTAGAATAAGGTATTACAATCCCATTAAAAATAATCGGTGGGAGTTTTAAAAAGTCGATCCTAGATACCATCTGACTACTGCCAATGATGATGACTTGCGTTTTCGCTGGATTCACTTTCAGACCGTAACTGCTACTCCAGTCTAAAATACGTAACAAGTCATTGTTCGTAGTGTCGATGGCAGCGGGGAGATCATCAAGTACGCCTTGCGTGTAAATTTGAAGATCATCGGCATAGAACAGGTGATAATAAGATGAAAGGTTTTGAGTACTTAATGGAATTTATAAAGATCGAAAACAATAGTGGAGACAGTACACCGCCTTGCGGAACGCCTGCCGATATACTGCACCAGGAAGTACGAGAGGACTCCACCTTTATTCTTTGCCGACGACCGCATAAGTAACTACGAAACCAGTCGATCACTGCAGGAGATATGTTAAGAGAACGTAAGATGGCGAGCATTATGTCAAAATCCACAGAATTAAACGCATTGCTGAAATCTAATAGGGTTAAAACCGTTAACTTCCGGTTATTCATGCCCATTCGAATATCATCTGTGATTTTAACAAGCGCAGTGGTGGTACTATGACCAGGACGAAAACCAGATTGAAACTGGTTCAAGAGGTCGTTCTGGTTCAAGAAAGAATTTATTTGTCTGTGCACTAGTTTTTCCATGACTTTGGATAGAAAAGGGAGAATGGATATTCTACGGTAATCAGAAAAAGAAGAAGGATTGGATTTTTTGGGTAAAGGGATGATATCAGCATCCTTCCATAGTGAAGGGAATACGCTAGAGGAAATTGAAAAATTAAAGATGCCGGTAATAACGGGAGTAAGCAGGTCGAGAAGAGGAAGTATCATGTTGCGACTAATACAATCAGCACCTACTGCATTTGAACTGATGCTCAGTACGTTCTTCTTAACATCACTGTCAGAGAAAGGACGAATAGAGAAAGGAGGAAAATCAGGAGTTGGAAATGTTGAAAGATAGTTAAGGGTATTCCCCTTAACAGGGCCATCAAATAAGGCAGATGCTGAGAAATGCTTGTTAAGCTCATCGAAATTAACATCATTAGATATAGAAGTCTGCTTACTCTTTCCAACTCCTAGTGATTTAAGAAACTTCCAGACTTTCGCTGGATCCCCATTTTCAACGGATTTATGAATATGGCGTCTTTGTGCATCACGACATATCGTGCTACACCGGTTACGAAGCTCGCGATATCGGTTTTTATTCTTATCCGACGGGTCGACTTTGTATCTCGATTTGGCCTGATTCTTTTTTTTCTATTAAAGATTTAATGTCCGCAGTAAGCCAAGGTGCAGGAAGATGCTTAACCTTTACAGCACGTACGGGAGCGTGAACGTTAAACAACTGAATCAGGAGAGAATTGAAGATGTTAATTTGATCGTCCACCGTATTAGCTGTAGAAACAACTGACCAATCAATTTTACACGCATCTTCACGGAGTTTATCAACATCTAGCCGACTAAAATTGCGTTGGAGAAGAATTTTTGGTTTTGACTTGGGAGGGCGAATTTTATATGAGAGGTAAATCAGGTCATGGTAAGAGAAGGCATTGGCAGAGTATTGGCCGAATTTGTCAACGTGAGGCAAAGATGAAACAATTGCCAGATCTAAAAGAGACGGAGAACAATTTGGGAAATGGTGCGTTGGACCAGATGGAAGAATATTAAGGTAGCAGGCCTTCATCACTGCTTTCAAACTGCTGGAACGATGGTCATCTTTAAGGAGGCACGTGTTTAGATCACCCATTATTATTCGGTGATCGAATAATGGTGTGAGATTTTCGAGTAGTTTCTCGAGGGAAGCGAAGTAATTTACTTTAAGAGAGGGTGAGTAAAATACACCAAGAAGTAATTTCGAGTGAGATAAAGTAATATCTAGGAACAAATACTCTGCAGAATCTGATGAAGTAGATATAGGAGATATGCTAGCTATAGAGTAGGGAATATTATCACGGAGGTAGATTGCAACTCCACCGCCACCTCTATCAGAGCTCCTTACTTTATTAAAAATACCAAAATCCGTTTGTTCTTTATAACTTATCTTACGCAGCCCTAAATATACACAAATCGACTTAGTCCCAAACGAAGCAAAGCTTGTATTATGGGTACTAGACGAAGATATACATAAGATATAAATACGTATATAGATTGTGTATTGGCCACATATGTTTTAACTCGTACTTGCAGTCTTTTTTGTGTTCTTGTATCCCTATACAATTGTCTGTGTATGACTGTTGACGGACTTAATAAAAAAATAAATAAAAAAAAAGATAACATCCATGACCCTGGAACAAATATTCGAGTTCCTCACACCAATAATTGCCTTTTTAACTTTGTTTGTTCTGCAGGTTCCTTCACCCTCAACGCGCTCTCCGGAAAGATCATGTTCCGCGACATAGTGTACGTGACGTACGACTACACGTTGCGGATCCAAGATGGCTACCTCATCTTCCGGTGGTGGCGGAGCTATGTGCCTAAAGATGTGTCTGAAGGTAAGTTACTTTTGGAATATTATACATCTGGTATTCTATCCCGAATTTTAACTGATATGGAGACTACGAAACCAGCGGGTATAGCTTATTCCGTCTTGCTCACACGGTATTGAGAGGAAATTGATGGACAATATTTGTCAAAGTGCTAAGTTGCGTGTCACAGTTGTGGCAGAGGTGCAGAGATGTTAACGAATTTTACTATTATACATGCATACATATATATATTATATATTATACATGACAACTTGTGATCTTTATAATTTCCCTTCCAGACTTATCCCACTCGGACACCCGGCTATCCATAATGCTGAATGGCTTCGAGCTGCACGTGTACAACCGCTGCGAGCTCTACAACGAGCTCGAGAAGACCTTTGGCCTGGAGCCGCTCGTCAAGCTGCAGCAGGACGACGCGGGCCGGGAGAAGGCCATGAACAACGCCAACGAGAAGCGCCGGCGAGCGCAGGACACCGTCAGGTCAGAGGCCGCCATGGCCCGCACCTGGAGAGACCTCATCCCCGTCATCAAGATAGACATCTGCACCAGCCGCATCGTCTTCGGCAACCGCTTGGTCCCCACAACATTATCCATCAGCGTCGAAGAATCCCACCTCGTATACAGCACCAAACCCCCAGCCTCCAGCTTAGACCATTTGATGCATTTCGTGAAAGCCAAAGCGGAGAATTGTAAGGTTATGTTGGCTCCGAGTCCGAATTACACGGCGATGGTGGACGAACCGCCCCGGTATATGGGTGAAGGGTTCGTTGTTATGAGTTCCAATTATATAGAGGTATATTTTTATATGGACGAGCCGGGTTTGGTCCCGGAACAGCCTGTGTTACTACAGCTAGCTAATGGTGATGTTGTTGAATCGGCGCCTCCGATTTGGGGTGTGGATATAAAGTGCGGGAAAGGAACAGATTTCAGTTACGGCCCATGGGCGGACCGACAGAGGGACCACCTATTCAAATTCTTCTTCCCGCCGAATTATAAGAATTTAGAAGTAACACCGCAACCAAAACCAGGGGATATGAGGCAAATGCAGTCCTTCGATATCAGGTTGTCGACGCTGAACGAAGCTACGATAGACATACTATTCACGAAGAACAAAGAAACGAACGCCGTTCACATAAACATCGGCGCCGGGTCCTATCTAGAGGTAACTCTACCTTGGATCGTGTTACAAGATGGCTATACAACGAAAATAACAGGGCAGCTACTGCATTTAGAAGCCACAACAAGTCTACAATACAGAAGTTTAGCAGAAAGTGAAACTCTGGAGTACACAGTGAAGTGCCATTATCCCCTAGTGTGGAACCACCATCAGTGCTGGCAGCTCGGGCTGACGGGATGCAAGGCCACCGCTCACCTCGTCTACACACACATAGACTTCATCCAAGACCTGATCAACGACTGGTCGAACAAGTCCCGACCTGATATACTCCACTTCGTTCCTTATACCTGGAAGATCTCATTGCTGCTCAAAGAATGCGAAGTTGTAACAGTCAGCAATCAATACAACTGGATAGACTGCAGTTCAACAAACCAGGAGAACAATCACGTCGCCTTCTGTGGTGACCTGTTGGATGTATCCTTCGACTTACCCTTCGTCGATTTCTTGCCTGATGTCATACCCTTAAAAATCTGGATACAAGGGGAAGCCGTCGACATGAGCCTGTACTTGCCCGAAGTGAACACATCTAGACTGCTTCTGCTGTCACTAGATAAAAACATGAAGCTGGTCCCGTGCCGGCTAAAAGCGTCTAAATGGCGGAGAAAGTGCGTCAAATCTCAAGGCTGGGTCGAGTGTTGGTCGGTCCCGATAGTAGCCTTGAGTGTGCGGTACAACTACCACCCCATACCACCGCTTGGGCCGGAGCCTCAAGCGGACATCACTACACCAGAAAAGGAGGAAATTCTTCTGTCTCCAATGAGGATACCACGGATGAGAAAGCAGCCTCAAATCAACTGGACGGTCGACGGAAACACGTTTGACCGCACGTCACTTCCGCCCGATAAAGTGAGCGTCGAGCTCGAAGTAGGGCCTTCTATCCTGCTCGCCTATGGAACGATTATCACGAGCTTTATGAACTTGCTCGAGAACATTTTCGGCGAAGACCAAACGTTCACAGACATGCAGAAAACCCCTAACCTAGAGACGTTCTTCTGGTCTAGTGAAAATACGCCAAAACCGGACCGGAGTAGCATGAATCAACACGCTGACATATCACTTGACGACTCCAGTGACAACAGTAAAAGTATCTTCGATCCTCGTCGTTACCGACCTCTGGATGTGACCGTGTCTATAATAATCCATGACATCCAAGCGCATTTGGTGAAGAATTGTAGTGAGAACGAACCGCCTTGCCCAGTGATACTCATCGAAAGGTTCGGCTTTGAAATGGATAAAAGTTTCAAGGAAACTAAGTTGCAGTTACTCTTAAGCCCTTCCATATTGGTCTCAGCGAACAATCTGTCGCGGACAAACCCGAATAATTCGGGAGCTCTCTATCAAGGGCATCTGATGCTCTCATCCTTTCAGCTACGAGGACACGGTTTCTTTAGTGATACGAATCGGTCCGTCGAAGAAGATACTATTGAATACGCGTGGATGATGGAACTCCAGCTTGGTCAGCTAACTGGCAGACTAACCCTCCCGCAGCTATACCAAATCGTATCGTCGCTTGAGACGTTCCTACTTCTCATTTGCGATAGCGAGAACGAATTGATTCCACCGAACTCCTTAAAGCAATGTCATCACGGCATGAACAACACGATGTGCCCCGAAACAGACGTGGTGTTAAAATACCGTTGCCCCACCGCCAATGAGATTAAATACAAGATGATCCGGGTTGCGATAGACTTGATAGACATTTATATCGCTGACAGCAACACGACGCTTCAGACGTGGGTCTCTCCGGTCAGACTGAGTCTGTGTAATTTACACGGGGCCGGATTCGGGAGTGGCCTCACCGGTCTTTTACCAAACATAAAGCTAGCTCTCTTCACTCAAACCAACATGCAGAGCAACACACATCACGCGTCCAACGGCAGCAACAGCAGCCAGAATAAACTGCCGGATAGCGAGAACTGGGTCGGCGTAGGCTCCGTGTCTTTAGGGCCAGTTTTACTTGAAGCTGCGTCTTCCTTGCCGCAAAGTCCCAGGAATTTGCATTTGGTGCAGCAGAAATTTTTGAAGCTCCATGACGAGAAGACTAAGCGGCTGTGGTTCATGTGGCCTAGCGAAGGAAAGACCGCGCAGTGTGGATGTATAGGTGGCTGTGCTTTCTTCGGTTCCAACAGAAACGGAGCGAATTTCTTGAAGCCTAATCCTTCCGATCTTCAGGAAGGCATCAACGTCGCAATGTTTAACATCATAGAGACGACTCCCGGAGAATTCGGCTACGGCCAGAGCTTGCTGCATGCCGGGCAGTTAGTGTTCCACACTCCTCCCTATGACAGCCTTAACGTATGCCTGCAGCCGTCCAATACCTCAACACTTATTCCTTCACCGTTGCCGCAGAATTTGAATAAATCTCCGCAGAGCACAGAACGAAGGAGTTTGACGCGCCGATTCTCATATACCAGCATGGGCAAAGGGAGCAGTAACGTATTGGTTTCCAGTACTAAAAGTGACGTGCCTTACGCCCGCCTAGTCGACTCAACCATACCCTTAGGTAGCACTAAGATCGACAGCGACTCCAAACTCCATAAGAGCATACTGAGTGTCCCGCAAATGGAGAGCAGCGTCTCCGATTCAAAGTTAGCTTTGAGTTGTACAGTGAAAGACAATACTAATCTAAACAAGAAAGTGCCCGCGCAAACAGACGTCGAAACTTTTGTGGTCCCCAAAGTTCCTACGAGAACCGTCGCCGTGTCGGAATCTCATTACTCCTTGAACTCTCACCCTGTTCCGCACGAGGAAGTCTTCCCGCTGGAAGTGCAGAGAACTATGTCGATAACTAGTGAGAATCACTCCGAGGCATTCTTCTCCGCCGACGAAGACATGTTCCCGAGCCGGTCGTCTAGTCTAAAACATTCCTTTGGCAGTCGCCATAGTAACCATAAGGATAAGAGCTCATTCGGCATCAACGATATAACTAATGAAAAATGGACTAATTCAATGCCACGGTCTGAAGTAGTAGACGGACCGGACACGATGAGCAACTTGAGTACGGGAGCTCAACCTGATTCCGAGAGCGGTTCAGTATCGTCAACGTCTTTTATCTCTGCCATATCATCCCAAGAAGACATGACGTTGGTAAACCTTCACATGCAGACCAACAAGCCTATTGTGGACTCTCCACTGCTCATGGCCAGTTACATGCAGAACTTGCCTCAATACAAATGCACCAACTGGGGCACTTGCTCTCTACCAAGTGGTACTGATGTCTTCACATTACCGCTATTCAAACGGGCTGATGATGGCTCACTGATCTACGTGGGTCAAAAATACCTACCCAAGTTCGAGGTCTTTGGGAAGAATCAAATAATGAAATTAGTTTCGAAGAAAGAGGGCCATTCAAGTCAAACTCAACACGGGCCTTTTTCAAACCTGACTCCGCACTTTAATAACCAAATCAAAGCTCACCCGTACCCTCAAGGCTGGTGGGACTTGCAGAGCATGCAGGACAATCAAGAGAACAAAGAGCAAAGCACTGCGGCAACCGCTACCACGACCAGTGACAGTAAAAGCGGGTTATCTGTCAAGCTACGAGGAGAAATCGAGATAATGTTGACTCCTCTAGTCCTTGAAAGCACTCAGAGATTCGTCGAATCTCTTACTCCGGTTCTGGCGAACATACACCCTATAACAGTGATAAACCACTTACGGCTGCTTTGTATCTCATCAGTGCAAAGCTCAAATATATTGAAACAGAAGCAGTACGCTTCCAATTGGCTGCCGTATATGCAGTCGCGGAACCAATCAAACATTGCCGCGGACAAAGACGATAAGTGCAAGTTGGCCACCATTCCTCATTCAAACATTTACGAGGAAACCATCTGCGATCAGCTCCAAGCGACGGTCACAGTTCCGAAAGTCAACGTGATCTTCATACAATCTTCCGTCGTCGAAGACATGATATCCTTCTCGGCTTTGGACAACATCCAGGATTTGACTTGTGTGTCCTTATTCGGTGTTTCCGTAGAGAACATTACGGCTAAATACGTCAGCTCCAAAAAGACGTTGGAGTCTGTTCAGTTGTATTACAGACCGACGTTAAGGGCATTAGGAAGCAAGAAGACCTTTGATATCATGAAGGGACCCCGCGCGCTGATCTCTGCGCAGTCTAGTGGAAGAAAGAGAGGTCCAGAGAGAGGGGATCCTGTGTACATTGAGACTTCTCAACAGCAGTGCGAAGACACAACTATTACGTTGAATATAGGTGAGTTGAGTATCGTTTTCTTGTAATGTTTACTGGGTTATATCAGCTTTGTTTTTTAATCTGATGATTATGTGTCTATAGGCAAGGTGCATGGGCAGTTACGGCGAATTCGCAATGAGTCTTCGCAACTAAAAGACGCCACGATCACGGGCATACCGTGTCAACATTCCAAGGTGTCGTTCAAGTTCATTAAAATCGATCCTGGTGCGAAGACTTGTGAGGCTGCGGTAAGGCATATTTTCAGTTTTGTGTTGGATTTTATAAATAGTTTGCTGATAAGACAAATTTGAACACTGATTTTGGATTGCTTATTAAAAATGGTAAACAAAATACTTGTTTTACATTGAGATTTCTTAGACGCTCTAAGATTGTTGTTATTCTCACATTTGAAAGCCATGACTGCGATGGCATTGAATATTCGGAATAGTGATGGAAATAATAAAAATCAAATTATAAATACAAAATTTGGGTTCGCTTTTGTTGCAGTGTTGCCAGAATGGTGCAACGGACGCGCAGAAAGAAAACGCCATCGGCTACATAATGTTCGAATGCGGACTGGAAGGCATCTCCATCAAGGTCTCCCAACACGCTCAGTCCCACAAACCGAACGAGGAGAAGAAACCCAAACCAGAACCCGAATCCTGCAGAGAATCCGTTAAATCAGCGGAAGAGTTGAAACCTGATAAAGAAAAGACCAAACCTAGGTCTTCGGGTATCGAGGATCTGTTTAGAAAGAGGGAGTCCAACTCTAAGCCGAGCACTCCTAACCTGGGGGCCGCTCAGCAGGCGCCGCCGACCGTGGTGCCGGAGCCGTCCACGCCAGGACCTGAGGAGCCGGTGAAGGAGTTGACGACGTCGGTGGTACCGTTGAAGGACAACGGGAACACGTCCTCTTGTGAGATTGATTTGAAAGTGGTCTGGTTTAACTTCGCTGCGCCGCCAAGAACGCCGATCACGAAGAAGATTGACTATACTAGGTGAGTGATTGATTTCTCGGCTCTAGAGTTGTACGTTCGGCTTCTTGCCTATCCTTGTAAATTTTTTGTGGATATAGGGTTGGAAACAGTTCCTCTTTTACTTCAGTGTTGGGCTGCGTAGGTTGCTGTCTCACGTCACACTCTAAAAATTTCTGCTGTAAAATTTCATATGTTCAACCAGATTGGACTGGATTAGCAACATCAGAAAAGCTGTCGTATAGTTATTCGTATAGTTATTGCAAATTTTACGAGACTAAGAGGAATACCATCTTCTTTCTTTAAACCTTAAGGGTCACGTGCATTAGCCGTATATGGTTTATCGAATCATATCTGTATGTCCCATTATCAGACTGGACTGGAACCTCCTGAGCACAGCGTCCCCAGCCATCAACGCGTGGATGAACCCGTGCAACCGGCTCGGCATCCGCGTGGTGGCGCTGTACCGTGCGCACGCGCGCCGCCTCACCGCCACCGCCGCCAGCCTCATGGCGGCCGCGCTGGACCTGGCGCCGCACCACACCCTTCCGAAGGTACAGCCGCGTGCTGGCGCTGTACCGTGCGCACGCGCGCCGCCTCACCGCCCCCGCCGCCAGCCTCATGGCGGCCGCGCTGGACCTGGCGCCGCACCACACCCTTCCGAAGGTACAGCCGCGTGCTGGCGCTGTACCGTGCGCACGCGCGCCGCCTCACCGCCACCGCCGCCAGCCTCATGGCGGCCGCGCTGGACCTGGCGCCGCACCACACCCTTCCGAAGGTACAGCCGCGTGCTGGCGCTGTACCGTGCGCACGCGCGCCGCCTCACCGCCCCCGCCGCCAGCCTCATGGCGGCCGCGCTGGACCTGGCGCCGCACCACACCCTTCCGAAGGTACAGCCGCGTGCTGGCGCTGTACCGTGCGCACGCGCGCCGCCTCACCGCCACCGCCGCCAGCCTCATGGCGGCCGCGCTGGACCTGGCGCCGCACCACACCCTTCCGAAGGTACATCCGCGTGGTGGCGCTGTCCCCGCCTCACCGCCCCCGCCGCCAGCCTCATGGCGGCCGCGCTGGACCTGGCGCCGCACCACACCCTTCCGAAGGTACATCCGCGTGGTGGCGCTGTCCCCGCCTCACCGCCCCCGCCGCCAGCCTCATGGCGGCCGCGCTGGACCTGGCGCCGTACCACACCCTTCCGAAGGTACATCCGCGTGGTGGCGCTGTCCCCGCCTCACCGCCCCCGCCGCCAGCCTCATGGCGGCCGCGCTGGACCTGGCGCCGCACCACACCCTTCCGAAGGTACAGCCGCGTGGTGGCGCTGTCCCCGCCTCACCGCCCCCGCCGCCAGCCTCATGGCGGCCGCGCTGGACCTGGCGCCGCACCACACCCTTCCGAAGGTACAGCCGCGTGGTGGCGCTGTCCCCGCCTCACCGCCCCCGCCGCCAGCCTCATGGCGGCCGCGCTGGACCTGGCGCCGCACCACACCCTTCCGAAGGTACATCCGCGTGGTGGCGCTGTCCCCGCCTCACCGCCCCCGCCGCCAGCCTCATGGCGGCCGCGCTGGACCTGGCGCCGCACCACACCCTTCCGAAGGTACAGCCGCGTGGTGGCGCTGTCCCCGCCTCACCGCCCCCGCCGCCAGCCTCATGGCGGCCGCGCTGGACCTGGCGCCGCACCACACCCTTCCGAAGGTACATCCGCGTGGTGGCGCTGTCCCCGCCTCACCGCCCCCGCCGCCAGCCTCATGGCGGCCGCGCTGGACCTGGCGCCGCACCACACCCTTCCGAAGGTACATCCGCGTGGTGGCGCTGTCCCCGCCTCACCGCCCCCGCCGCCAGCCTCATGGCGGCCGCGCTGGACCTGGCGCCGCACCACACCCTTCCGAAGGTACAGCCGCGTGGTGGCGCTGTCCCCGCCTCACCGCCCCCGCCGCCAGCCTCATGGCGGCCGCGCTGGACCTGGCGCCGCACCACACCCTTCCGAAGGTACATCCGCGTGGTGGCGCTGTCCCCGCCTCACCGCCCCCGCCGCCAGCCTCATGGCGGCCGCGCTGGACCTGGCGCCGCACCACACCCTTCCGAAGGTACAGCCGCGTGGTGGCGCTGTCCCCGCCTCACCGCCCCCGCCGCCAGCCTCATGGCGGCCGCGCTGGACCTGGCGCCGCACCACACCCTTCCGAAGGTACAGCCGCGTGGTGGCGCTGTCCCCGCCTCACCGCCCCCGCCGCCAGCCTCATGGCGGCCGCGCTGGACCTGGCGCCGCACCACACCCTTCCGAAGGTACATCCGCGTGGTGGCGCTGTCCCCGCCTCACCGCCCCCGCCGCCAGCCTCATGGCGGCCGCGCTGGACCTGGCGCCGCACCACACCCTTCCGAAGGTACATCCGCGTGGTGGCGCTGTCCCCGCCTCACCGCCCCCGCCGCCAGCCTCATGGCGGCCGCGCTGGACCTGGCGCCGCACCACACCCTTCCGAAGGTACAGCCGCGTGGTGGCGCTGTCCCCGCCTCACCGCCCCCGCCGCCAGCCTCATGGCGGCCGCGCTGGACCTGGCGCCGCACCACACCCTTCCGAAGGTACATCCGCGTGGTGGCGCTGTCCCCGCCTCACCGCCCCCGCCGCCAGCCTCATGGCGGCCGCGCTGGACCTGGCGCCGCACCACACCCTTCCGAAGGTACAGCCGCGTGGTGGCGCTGTCCCCGCCTCACCGCCCCCGCCGCCAGCCTCATGGCGGCCGCGCTGGACCTGGCGCCGCACCACACCCTTCCGAAGGTACAGCCGCGTGGTGGCGCTGTCCCCGCCTCACCGCCCCCGCCGCCAGCCTCATGGCGGCCGCGCTGGACCTGGCGCCGCACCACACCCTTCCGAAGGTACAGCCGCGTGGTGGCGCTGTCCCCGCCTCACCGCCCCCGCCGCCAGCCTCATGGCGGCCGCGCTGGACCTGGCGCCGCACCACACCCTTCCGAAGGTACAGCCGCGTGGTGGCGCTGTCCCCGCCTCACCGCCCCCGCCGCCAGCCTCATGGCGGCCGCGCTGGACCTGGCGCCGCACCACACCCTTCCGAAGGCTGTGGCTATGATTCTATTTAAGTTTCTAAGTGCAGTGTCTTAGCTAATTCTCCTAAATAAATAAATACTCTTCCTATGTGAACCCTTAAAGTTCCCGTTCTCAAACAATAATATATGATCGACAGAGCCGCTACGGCCGCCACACGCCGATGGCGAAGCAGCTACGGGAGGAGCCGTCGCTCCAGCTGTGCTGTGTGCTGCTGCGCTACGCCTTGCAAGCGGACGCCGCCGCCGTACAGGCGGACTTAGCTGAGCGCCATCTACCGGCGCTGTCCACACTGCGTCAGGTCTGTACTTCAGTAAACGAGTGCTTATGAATGTCGATAGGTCATCAAGCAGAGGTTCTCCTTAACAAGTCGAGAGTTAAAGTCGGAATGAATTTTACATATACAGAGGTATTGACTAATTACTTAAAATTAGGAATTGCAGGTGTGCAAAGCGTTTCCACGAAATCGTGCCACATCACGCGATGCCCTCCGAAAATCACCGTCTCATCCAATGCGCGTTCAAATGACCGAGATGGAGCGATGTAGGCGGGGCTTGTCAAAACCTTGCGAGTCGCACGTATTGTTCGTCGAATCAGAGGGAAATTTCTACCGCAGCATGATCGACGTACGCTGTGTGCGCCGGGACTCAATGCTATCAGCTGTTATCTTTTTTTATGTATTCCAGCTATACAGGCGGAATGATAATATTCCGCTACAAGTGAATTAGCAAAGACTTGTAATTTGAAGTTTTCTGCATTTTTTTTAAATTTTCTGCATCATGTTCGTTTAATAGTTTGCATGATGGAAAAGTTAGTTGACAAATCAATCAAATGACTAGACACGATGCTTAAAAGCTTATACATGTTCTTTTTAATAACATTGAACATTTTCAGGGAGTGATAGTGCTCAGTCGGCAATGGAAGAACATCCTGTACACCCCCTTGCTCCTCGAACACAACTACAAGAGCAAAGTCATGAAGCCTTTAAATGTTACGTTTGCTCTGCCGGACCTTATTGAGGTAAGTTAGCCGTACATCATTGGCCATAGGCTTTAATTTCTAGTATTTACTTTTAAGGTTCGAAGTAGTACGGACCTGGCGTATTGTTTCTAAACTTAACAATTTCACCTGAAGTGGGTCCATATTTGTACTACTGCCAACTGAGTTCATAATAGACAGTTTTCAGAACATCGTAAATCATAATGTATTCTCTGAAGGGCTACTCGGATGTTCAAAATTCGACTGTCGAATAGTGCCATCCCTCTTGATCTCCTGTCAAAGTATATTTGAGTGAATGGAATAGCACTATACGACAGTAAAATTTCGAACATTGGAGTAGCCCTTCTTTAATTCAATAAACTGTCAATCATAACTTTTAAACGTCGATACAGTTTTCTTTCATATTTTTTTAACCTTATGATTTTAAATGGTTCGGAGTTATGATCGGTGGTAATAGTGACTAAGTATTCATAGTGACTATTATGATTAAAACATGTATGAGAAACATTTTCGGAGTTCCAATAACCAAGGTTTAAAAATTATGTGATCTTTGGCGCACCCTGAAGTATATGAATGTGGAAATCGTCATGTAATTCGATTGCGATCATTCAGGACTCCGTGGAGGGCTGGCAGGAGTGCGTGGTGGACAACGAGGTGCTGGACGAGAACTGCCTCCTCCTCAACCTGGACACCGACAAGATCGAGGTGCCCGGTGAGTTGAACAACGATTTGCTTATATTTTGCGATACACAGCTATTTTTAAGCATAAATTATAAGATTTTCCAGTGACTCAATGGAAACGGACCCTCATATGCAAGCCAATAGAGCGTTCATAGAACCGATCCCATCGGCTTGCCTACTTGAAGCCATTTGGGTATCTTATTGCTCTTGAAGAATATTTAAAACTGGTTTTTACTGATTTTTTCCAGGCCAGTGATAGATACAGAGACTTGTAATGACATGTTTTGATGATTTGCCTGTAACAGACAGACATGAGAGACAGTCCATGACGACTCGGTTGTTATAGATTGTGTTTGTAATAGTACATTACATACCTAGGCTTAGGATGACATAAAATGCAGCCATAGGGACTGCGTCAAAGGGGTTAGGGGAAAAGTTGGCTAGGTTATTTTTATAAATAATGACACAAAGGTAAATTAAGAAAGAAAAATTTAATGCAATCCACTACAATCGAAGCGGGATTCGATTATTTTTAGGTTATTTTTTTCCATTGATGGTTTTAGTCTATGGCCATAAAGTTTCTCAGTTCATCTATCTATTTTGACTTAAGCCATACAGCTGTAAACGGATTTAACAACTTCAATCTTCTGTTTTATTTGCAAATGTGACTTAGCCAAGTCTTCCCCATAGTTCTGGCTTAAATATATGAATTTAATAAATTGAGAATAAAGCTACACTACATTATAAAGTACTTTTGTCCGGGTAACATTATTATAAATTGTATCGTTGGTATTGTATTTAGTCATTGAGAGTTGGTACGCTTTAGGAACGCAAATCTCATTGTCTGACGATCGATTACTTAAAGTGTTGTATCGATAAACGATCTTAAAGGGTAGCAACTGTGAGGGGAGCCCTTTGTTTCCTAGAAACTTATTTCGTCGAATATTCCATTTCGCAGAATATTTATTCCTCTGCAGTTCTTTTCATCATTATTACAAATATCATCCTATTAATTAGGTAAGGTTTGTTTTATAACAATCTCAAATAGTTTACGGTGGCAAAGAAAAATTGCTTACTACTTTTCTTTTTTTGTAATGAATCATTCGACGAAAAAAAATTCTAGGCGTCATTATAGACCTAACTGTGAGATTCACATAAAAGCACTAGGTCACTGTTGTATTAGTCTCAACTTACGCCGTGGGTACTGGCTGAGTTTCAATAATTTACGTACACAATAGTGGCAGTACTAACTGGTAACTAAGCGATAGCATTTTTTTTATTTACATTCAATGGAAATACGGCATTTGACTATACCTAGTGAAAATAAATTGTATCATTGGAACCAGTAAACACAATTGAAAATACACGCAACCAAATAAAGTACCAATAACTATTAAACATTCTACTATTTTTACTTCGACGTAAACTGTCTGCTAGTGACCGTCTGTCACCAGGTTGTATCTCATGAAGCGTGATAGACAGTTGAAATTTTCACAGATGATGTATTTCTATTGCTGCTGTAACAACAAATACTGAGAAACAATAAAATAAATATGTAACACAACAAACGTGATCGGCTGCGTTAAACTTGCACCTCATTAGCATCCGGCGGCATACAAACCAGTTGCAAACTTAGCTTAACCCGGCCAGCTAAGATGGTATAAGTGTTTGTACGGAACCCTTATTGCGAGAGTCCGACTCGCACTTGGCCGCTTTTTCGACATTTCATAAAGAGTAGCTGATTTGAGCTATCATCAAATACCGTATCTATAGTTTAAGTTATAGTTTATAATAATGTGGAAAAGAGGTCTGAGCCAGTGCCCACGTATCGTATAGCATAGTGAGCGTGTACTAACGGGTTGTGTCCTGCGAAGCCCCGCGGGCCGGCGCGAGCGCGAGCGCGCGGCCGCACTCGTTCCCCTCGTCCACGCCGCCGTCTGGTGGGTACCGCGTGTCGCATCCTGCAGCTTGCTACAGCTCTACCGGTTAACTCGGACGTTACTGAGATGCCACGAGGCGCGGTACGTGTGTCTCGCTCACTCGTATGGCGCTCGGATTTCTCGCTCGACCGCTCCCCGCGCCGCTGGTCGCGCAAAGTCGTGGCATCTCCGTTAGGAATGAGAGGGGTAGTCGCCATTTTTTATTGCAATCATGCGTGGTATGAAAGTAGATTGATGATCTCATACATAATAAGTTAGTTACATGCCAACTAATTATATATTTTGCCATTTAAAGGCCGATTATGATTATACACGCGTTTCATCCGCCGTCAGGCTGCTGTCATAAATATCAAAGCAATGGGCCAAAATATGCTTTAAATTTTATCAATTGTTAAAAAAGTTTCTAAACTACACTTTAATATTTTAGAAAATATGTCAATTTGTGATTACAAATCCATTCAAATAGTTCCTCATTCTAAACGAGCGTATAGGTAACTAGTAATTGGTCACAGCGCAGTCCGTATAACCATATAACAATAATGGTTTTGGATTCGTTTTTAATAGAGTAATAGAAAGTGGAGCAATTTGAACGCCAACGGCTGGAAGACCAGGATGCCAAAAGACATATACGCAAGACTCAACCGAAGCCCACCTACACTTACACTTACGACCCTGCTGGACAACTTCATTGCGCACCTTGTAATCGCATCTTCAAGACAAAGATTGGTTTTGCGAGTCACATCAGAGCCTTTCATAACCCGGACACGAATAATTGACGGAGTCGCTGTCGCCGGACACGGCGAGGAGGACTATATATATAATAGAGTAATGAAATTAGTTTAAAATTAACACTATTTGAAAATTTCAAATGTTGACAATTATGATCAGAGATACGGTTACGGTATATCATGTAAATATGCAGCTTGGTGCAGTTTATTCTTTCAAAATTATTCACTGACGGCCGTTGAAACGCCTTTATAATCACCCTGTAAGTTGTCTATGGCATTTCCGCGTCAAACGCTTCCTCCACGACCCTCGCTCATTCTAACTGACATAAAGTCTCAGTTAAACGGTAGAGCATCTTTTTTTCCGATCCGTGTAAAGGTGTCCAAAGCCACCGTTGAAAGTTTGTGTGCTTGTGTCACGGACTGTATCTTGTTACTGTTAGTTTTGCTGTTAGTTTATCGGTCTCTAATATCTCTTGACCACCTTAACAGTGTCTGCTGAAAGATATCGCAAATTTTCCATATCGTGGAATGTTAAATTAATATTTTCATTAGAGCAGCCATATTATTTGATACTTGAATTGTCTATTCTTGTAACCCATCAATTACAAATGCTGTCACTAGGCGTGTTTCTAAAATCCACGGAGTCGCTATTTTTTTTTAGCATTAAATCGTAATATAAATCTGTATGACTAAAAAAATTAGATAATATCGTACTTTTTCTGTTTCATCTAATATATGTCATATATTTTAAGATTATGAGTAAAAAAATAAAGAATTAGGGACTGTTCATTTTAATATCCACGGTATTCTACCAAAAATAATGCCACAATTATAATAAGTTATGAAATACACAACAAATAATATCATAAAGAAGCTTATTTTTGCTTGATTTCAATATAAATTGATACAAAAATCTACATGGATGACAAGTACTAAAAAGTTTCATTCAAAATGTACAGATCAAGAATCATAATTTTTTGGCTGATCCTAATGATTAATTTTATTTAAACTATCGTGAGACATCTTTAATAATTATAAAAAACGGTTTAAACTCACGTAAAAAATTGTCAGGAATGGTCCGACATGTTTATTGCAGTTCAGACCGTTCCTGACAATTTTTACGTGAGTTTAAACCGTTTTTATAATTGTTCCTCCTGCGTAATACTTCTTTTCCGACAACTTTTGCTAGTGTGTGTTTTTATGTAATTTTCTTTTTGACGCATGTTGATAATTGATAATACTTCTAGCTGGGTTTACTAAAGAGCTCGTTGTCTGGTATAAATTACTAAATCCTTTAGTATGTGTGTTTGTGTGTTGTGTGTACTTTTTGTCTAGTATCATGTTGCATTTTCACCAAAGACTAGATTCTATTTTCAAATAAATTTTTCAGTTTTCTTTTTTTATCGTTCCTGGATGTAAGCACATACAGTTTTTTTTTTATAATAATCGTGTTTATTTGGATATCTGATAATGTGTGTCCGACTCCAACACTTTGTAAATTGCACAATTTATGTTTATCTGGTAGTAGATACCAACTTTTTTGTGTAAATTCTATTCTAGATTGTTTTATTAGACGCATGCTACCAATAGGTTTCTTTAATTTAATTTCTGGATGACTACTTCCAAAACTGTTCGATGTGAATTATTTTTTTCTAAATATGTAAAAGTAATTACAATGTAAGATAATTTTGTTAAAATGTAAAAGTAATTACAATGTAAGATATAAGTTACAATGTAAAATACAGTCTGGTCGTTCTTCACTCATTTTTCACTCCTAATTTAGTGTGATTTGCCGCATTTCCGCCAGTTACACGACTCTATCTTCTGTCTTTCTTGAGCACTGCATAAAGATAGAAAACTATGCAAACGTGCGGTCAGTTGTGCTATTCCAAGAAGCATGTATACAATACTGAAGATTTTCTTTTATAATAGCTGAAGAAAGCAAAGTTCACTTCTGCAGTTCATCTGTAACGAATCCTATTCATATACTACCTCTTATTAGCAAGTAATAGATATTAACCCTGGGGGTTTTTTAAGGCCGACAGTACGCCTAATTATTCGTGCACCAAAAACCCCGATATATGGATATTACAGTAGAGAGGCCGATGGAATCCAACGGCGCAAATGCAAGGCTAAACGGCCTGCTATTTTCAGTGTAGTATATAGGCTTCTTGTGTTATCCCATTCATGGTTTCACGCATGAGACATTCATTGTGTGGGTGCGCAGTGCGCGCGGCGGGCGCGCGCGGGGGCCTGGCGTTCCCCTCGCTGCCGTTCACACGCAAGCCGGCCTTCCGCGACGACGCCATCGCTAGTAAGTGTACTCTAACATACCCTGCGATAAATAGTTGTAATGTAACTTGAGTGTCGTTGGGTGTTCTGTAGACGATGATAAAATAAAAAAAAAATACAAATTGAGAAGTGCGTGTGAGGCAGAGCAATCGATCTGAACGGCGTTCAGTCCCGATCTTGTGGTTATCTTAAATTTTTTGGTGTCAGCAGGACAGTTTTTTGCAAAACTAAAATAATAGTACAATAACATTACAAGGTTACTAAATTTTGATCCTTCAAAGATGCTATGATTTTAAAGACAACAGACAATTACTATTGTAATTTAACATCGAAAACTACCGTGAGTCTCAGATATATTAAAATACTTACGGGGTTTACTCACGTCGTAGAAGTCGAATATTGCTCTACATGTTTCGTATTTCACTATAGCAATATTGACATTTAATTAAATCTCAATTTCACCCAGTAACACCCGATGCAACTCATATGCACAGCTCGTGGTTTTCAGGCTTGTTTGTTTAACCGTTTGGTAGCACAACTGCTCACTTCACCAGTAAACAGTGTTACCGTATCCTAAAGTGTGTGCCTCAGACTACGGGACCCTGAAGGAGGACTTCCCGACCGTGGGTTCCAACCCGTCGCTGTACTCGCCGCACGGCAGCGACGAGAACATCAAGAACGACCGCGCGAGGGAGGACCTGTACCAGTGGATGGCGAAACAGGAACCCATTAAAGTGGTGAGTGGCTGAACAGTTCCTTCAATTGCCGAACTATTAATATATGGAACTCCTTGCCGGCTCATGTGATTCCTCCTTCTTATAACTTAGGACCCTTCGAACGAAGCGTGAAGAAGCATCTCTCGGGCCAGCATGTCAGTTGCCACTGTAACTTGGGCTCCCCTTTTTGCTTACCATCAGGCGAAGTGGAGCCACTATGCTGTGCCATTATAAAAAAATTGGGCAAGTGCGAGTCCGACTCACGCATGAAGGGTTCCGTACCTATATATATGTATATATAGGTATAACAAGTTTGTTGTATGGGAGCCCCCCTTAAATATTTATTTTATTTCATTTTTAGTATTTGTTGTTATAGCGGCAATAGAAATACATCATCTGTGAAAATTTCAAGTGTCTAGCTATCACCGTTCTTGAGATACAGCCTGGTGACATACGGACGGACGGACGGACGGACGGACGGACGGACGGACGGACAGCGAAGTCTCAGTAATAGGGTCCCGTTTTTACCCTTTGGGTACGGAACCCTAAAAAACAGGATGAATGCAACTTTCGAACTGTAAGCTCAGTAATAAAATTATGGCTATGTACTACGGTCGGCATCTTAAGTAGCTAATAAGTTTACTACTAAAATAAAAATGATTAATTATTAATGTGACGTCATCAAAAACCCTCTTAACTTTTTCCGATGAGCTAAGATTTAACGAGATCGAGACAAATGGCGCGTAGTCGTATTGAAGTCCTGCCCGTCTAGCACAACTATGCTTCGCGACTCTTGTCACTCTCAGCATCGCCTGTCACTTTCTCATAGTACTCCACAGAAAGAGTAAGTTAATTTATCTCGCTCGAGAAAGAGGCGCGTGTCACATTTGTACTAGAGGTGTAGATTAACTTTTGGGAGCTGAAACATTGAGTAGGAAAGTGTCTTTTTTGTGCCATAAGTAGGAACAAATATATCGTACATTTCCTCAATTTAAGCTGGTCGAATTGCTACCCTGTTTAAAGACATTCATTGATTAGTTTATAAGACTATGTTCTGATATGACCCTTCAGGAGTCAAAGAGCAAGAAGCCATCAATCATCCCCGCGTCGAAGATGAACCCTCGTGCGATGGCGGCATCACTGCCAGCCTGCAGTCTGTACCCGCTGCAAGGGTCCCTGATGCTGCTGGATGCCCATCTGGTTTTCCAGCCTTTCCTCGGCGCGCTAGGCGTGTCTCCGCATCAAGTGGCACAAGGTAAGCATCTTTACCAGTCTGTAGTCTGTTCCCGCTCCATGGGTGCCTAATGCTTTTGGATGTCCATTTAGTGTTCCAATGGAGTGCAAGGTGTGTCTCCAAATCAAGTGGCAGTAGCCCATGTTTCACTGAGATCTGGGTGAATTGACCACCATGGTGTCGTTTGGTGGTGGGTAGGTGGTCACAAGGTGGACTGATGACCTGGTAAAGGTCGCTGGAGTCCGCTGGATGCGGGAGGCGCAGGACCGGTCATGGTGGCGTTCTCTGGGGGAGGCCTATGTCCAGCAGTGGACGTCTTTTGGCTGATGATGATGTTGTGTCGTTACTATATAACTCTTCACATTATAAAGATGAAAGTTTGTGAGTGTGTTTATGGTTGTTTGTTACTTTTTCACGCTTAAATGGTTGGACCAATTTTGATAAATTTTGGTATGAAGGTAGCTGACACGCTGGATTAACTCATAGGCTACTTGTAGTGTTCACGTGCGATGAGCGGGTAACACCGCGCGACGCAGCTAGTAATAGGTATATATTTTGGTTCAGATGAGCTATCAGTCGTAAGTCCAATTCCTCCAAGTTTTGTTTGTATCTAATACTCCAAGTAATGCTCATTTTTGTGTTCACCAGGCGAATCCAAAAACAAGTCGGGCACAGAAGGCTCGAGCGCGTCGCCGGCGCTGGAGTCGCTGGGCTCGAAGCTGTCGCTGTGCTGCTGGCTCGACGTGTTCCGCATCGACATCGTCGTCAGCGAGCTCGGCTCCCACCGGAAGCATCAGCCCAAGGGAAAAGGTATCATTTAGCTTTTTTCATTATTTTACAGGCAGTATAACCTAAATTAAAAATTTCAAAAATCCCGATACAAGTAGCTTGGTCATTATGAGGCACTCATTTAATGAGTGGGATAAAAATGCTACTAAACTTAACCATAACAACAAAATTTGGAATGATGATTAGGTGAGGTCTTGTCACTTGTTGCAATCAAAGCTGAATATCTTGGAAACGGTTGCAGGTGTTTTTACCAAACATTGCTAAGAAAAATCTCGACAGACGACGCTTTCGATAAAATAAATGCTTTAGAGTCGGTTCATCCGTTTGGGAGTCACGATTCTGACAGTTCTGACAAAGACACCCATGAGAAATGAGAAATCATATGTTATTGTATGTTCCATTTCGCTCATTGAAGTCGGGTTTTTTTTTGTGAAAACGTGATTATGTATATTCCTTTACAACATTCCTAGGTCAACCCACGCACATCGACATCCCCTCGGAAACGCCCGCGTTCCTCTGCGAGAAGGTATCCATCGACGCGGACCTGAAGAAGGTGGCGGACATGGCCGTGGACGACCTCATCCAGCGACAGAACGTGCTGTACATCTCGAGAGGGCAGCTGAAGAAGCATATTAGTACCATGCTCAACTTCAATATTAGCGTGCGGTTCATATCGCAACAGGTGAGATAAACAACGTTATTTGACTAAGGGCCGATTTTTCAATCCCCAGATAAATTTATCTGCCAGTTTAAATTATTGCTATCCTTTTCTCCCGTCATATAAAATAAAAGTGATAGCCAACATTTATCTGACAGATATGTTTTATCTGGTGATTGAAAAATCGGCCCTAAAGTGAAAATAAATTTATCACCGACTAACTACCTGTTTAACAGACTTTACATGTTTTGTTTCCGTAGGTAATTACATCTGACCATGATGTTGGTTATACACTAACACTAACTTTTGGACATTATACTATTTTTAATTGCACAAAAGCTAAAAAGAGGATGGTGTGTGCCAAGCAGTATCTTCATAGAAACTTCTTACTATCAGATCGTTTTTGACTAAAGGGTAGCTGATTTGAGCTGTCATGAAAAACCGTATCGTATCTTTTGAGCGATAAAAACGGCAGATCATGTCGACGGAAAACTGTACCCCAGACGTCTTGACGTAATTTTCCGCTATGCTATAAGGAGAAAGAATGACAGATTTATCAGATTCTCTCATGTCCACATTAAATGCAGCTTTAATTACTTTTTTTTATTATTTTAATAAGATAGTAGTTTGAAGTGACGCGGAATGTCTGTTACCAGGTAAACATGCCATTGCTGCGGCTCCTGCACCAGATCAGCAACATGTACCAGAACGTGAAGGACACTCAGACCGAGCTGCGCACGCAGACCAAGATCTCGCATCGGCAGAGCAAGCACACGGCTGATTCTGGTAAACTATCTGAACAAACAATTAATTCTTTTGAGCAGCAATACTGTAAAAATTCAAATTGTATACGTATTTCTTTCACAAATAGACTTCACTGCTTCTTTTAAAGATTTTTGTCTACTAGCTTGGATTATCTAATCTGGTGGTAAGAAGATGCACCAAATGAGACTTCATCTGTATGTAAATCTATTCTTACTCGAATAACGTAAATACCTTAAAAATCATCTTTGAAGGATAACTTCCAGATATTGACAGGCTCCTGCATTCAAAATCGGCCCGCTAAAGAGCAGAATTTACGTCCATTGTAGATACTTCAGTTTCAGACTTCCGCGAGAACCTAGTGAGCGTATCCTCGCTCGATAAAGAGAGCCAGTACGCGACCTTGGATCCTAAATGGGAGCTCCGCACGCCGACCCCCAACCCTGAACTGACCGTGCCGCAGTCCCTGAGCCAGCACAAGTTGACTGGAGGAAAGTCTCGCCCGCAAAGCTTCGCCCAAAAACTTAGATCCACTGGAAAAAGCGTCAAGGGAAAATTAGGTGAGTTTGAACCGGATTGTTTTGTATTCTCTGCCTCTTTCAGTTAAATAAAATCTGAAATATACGGGGCTTTCTTAAGACTGGAACCATATTTATACTACGTCTGTGATCTGTATACACCACAAATATTTGATAATTCTAATACCAATACAACCACATATTCATTTGTGCATGTAGTAGAAATATTCAATATAAATTAAGGCCCACCCAATGAGTCTGGCTCATTTATCTGATCTATCACTGTATTCCAGCGGTACTTTACTGTTCCACTATATAATAGCGGGTGCATTCGATAGGCCAAAAGACATAGTTTTAAAACGAAATAGCCCTCAACTTGAATGTAAACAGATGTTTTACTCAAGTTTTACTGAAGTGAAGAAAGAAGAAGGGTATTCCCCAAAATCTCTAGATCAATACTACCGATAACTGAATATTTGTACCGTCTAATCTGATTATATATCATTATATTTTAAAATTCACAGCGTAGTATCCCGCTTAAATTTTTATGAAGCTTTCTCATCAAGTCAAATAGTTATAGGATATATTTTATCTACGCTAGACCAAAACATCGGTTTTCACTTTTTCTCTTGTGCGGTATCTTCGGGTTTCCCACTAAAGGCTTATTTTCATTGATCCAGTAGCTGGATCCAGCGTCATATAAAACCGCTGTATCCAGCACTGGATCGGAATAAAACGCCGGCCTATTTTACGACACTGGATCCAGCACTGGATCGGAATAGTCCGCCGGCCTATTTTACGACACTGGATCGGAATAGAACGCCGGCCTATTTTACGACACTGGATCCAGCACTGGATCGGAATAGAACGCCGGCCTATTTTACGACACTGGATCCAGCACTGGATCGGAATAGAACGCCGGCCTATTTTACGACACTGGATCCAGGCTAATACTGGTCTAAATCAGCCTTAAAGCGAGTTCGATTGTGACTCCAGGCTACAGCTCGCTGAACGAGGGCGCGCACACGCCGTACGGGCTGGCGGCGGCGGCGGCGCCGGCGCCGTCTCCGGAGCCGCGGCGCCGCGCCCCGCTGCCCGCCAACGACGGCTCGCTGGCGCCGCGCTGCTGGCGCACCGTCTACTCGCTGCTCTCGCTCTATGCTGACATGCCCGATGCGAATACTATCACACACAGGTACTATCTCATGCTTAAATGCTGTGCTTACCTTTCGTTGGGATTATTCGTTCAAACATATCGGCATTTTATAAGAGTACATTAACTCGTTATGATTTTCATTTGTTGTAAGCGTATCTATACCATTATAAAATTCTAGATTTGTACTGCGTATAGCGTGATGCAGGATCGTCATTTATTTTAAATGGGCGCGCGGCGCCGTGCCAACCCGGCGCCATTTGTTTTCATAATTTCTTTTGTCTTCGCATCACGCGGAAGCGGCTGGACAATTTTTAACCAATCTTGGTACAGGGATGGCTGGACATCCAAAAATGGTTATAGGATACTTTTGTCCGTCTACGGTAAAGAAACAAATACGCAGACGAAGTTGCGGACACCTTCTAGTTAATGTATACATTGGGTATGCAAAACTGACTCGGGTATCCTTGCTTATACTCAGGATTTTCTACTACATTTACGTATTCACGTTCTATGACATGCAAAATACTGTAGACTGGGCTCTAAGGACACTTCGCAACTGCAAATAATTGGCCAATTCCAGGTTCTCGGTGACAACTGACCTACCTGAACAGTACCGCGCCGGGCGCGCCGCGCGGCCGAGCTCGCGCGAGCAGAACAACAGCAACTCTTCCTCTAGCGCCGCGGGGATGGGCATCGTCGTGATGGGAGTGGCCAGGTGTGTTCTACTGACCATAAGTTTGCCTGGAGCTTGCGAATTGAAAGCGAATATTCCACTCTTTTCCTGTTTTCAGAATTCACCGCACCCGGCTACTAGCGTCTCTTTCCGGATTGAAGTTGGAAGCGGAAATAACGTCATTACATGCCTCGCTACAGGCGTCCCGCGCGCGGCAATGGTCGCTCACTGGTGTGGTGGGCCGCAGCATGATCGTGCTGCTCGAGGGTGTGGCTCCCAATCACCAGTAAGATATTTGAGTTTTAGATTTGTTGTCATCTGATTAGTTAGGCACGAAATCCCCTCATAAGACTGTCCACCTAGTGGTATGCCTATCTATTCTATATCGATATATTTTCATGTCAAGAAATGATTGCTTACATTTGGTTGCTTTAACGGATCATTTTATTTACCTGTCGTGTGCATTTTGTAGCATGCCATACAATTTTGAATCGAGTGCAGTTCAGGGGAGGTTTTATAAACTGATTTTGTTTTCAGAACGGTGGTGCGCGTGTCGGTGGGCAAATCGCAAGCGTTGTACTCCTGGGAAGCGGGTCGAGGAGGAGAGGGCGCGGCCGCCCTGGTGACCGTGGGCGGAGTCAGGGTGGACCTCCCGCAACATCCGGTGGCGTTGCACGGTGTTATGACGAGATCTAGTCGCCAGTTGTCTTCCACATTACAAGTGAGTATGGGTCGTGATGGAGGTCGCAGATGTCGTGTTCGAGGCATGTAGGGTATGCAAATGATGATGATGAGAGAGGGACAGGTGATAACTTTGTATTCGTTTGAGCAGGAGCTGGGCGTGACGCGCACTGCGTCGCGGCTGTCCCGCGGCGCGGGGGAGGCGGAGGAGGAGGAGGGCAGCCCGGGGCCCGCGCCCGCGCCGCCGCCCCGCGCGCGCGCCGCGCCGCTGCTGCCCGCGCCGCGCGTGCAGTTCAAGGTCGTGCTGCAGGTCAGTGGGGGGGGGGGGGGAGGGGGGGGGGGGAGGAGGAGGGCAGCCCGGGGCCCGCGCCCGCGCCGCCGCCCCGCGCGCGCGCCGCGCCGCTGCTGCCCGCGCCGCGCGTGCAGTTCAAGGTCGTGCTGCAGGTCAGTGGGGGGGGGGGGGGGAGGGGGGGGGGGGAGGAGGAGGGCAGCCCGGGGCCCGCGCCCGCGCCGCCGCCCCGCGCGCGCGCCGCGCCGCTGCTGCCCGCGCCGCGCGTGCAGTTCAAGGTCGTGCTGCAGGTCAGTGGGGGGGGGGGGGGGAGGGGGGGGGGGGAGGAGGAGGGCAGCCCGGGGCCCGCGCCCGCGCCGCCGCCCCGCGCGCGCGCCGCGCCGCTGCTGCCCGCGCCGCGCGTGCAGTTCAAGGTCGTGCTGCAGGTCAGTGGGGGGGGGGGGGAGGGGGGGGGGGGAGGAGGAGGGCAGCCCGGGGCCCGCGCCCGCGCCGCCGCCCCGCGCGCGCGCCGCGCCGCTGCTGCCCGCGCCGCGCGTGCAGTTCAAGGTCGTGCTGCAGGTCAGTGGGGGGAGGGGGGGAGGGGGGGGGGGGAGGAGGAGGGCAGCCCGGGGCCCGCGCCCGCGCCGCCGCCCCGCGCGCGCGCCGCGCCGCTGCTGCCCGCGCCGCGCGTGCAGTTCAAGGTCGTGCTGCAGGTCAGTGGGGGGGAGGGGGGAGGAGGAGGGCAGCCCGGGGCCCGCGCCCGCGCCGCCGCCCCGCGCGCGCGCCGCGCCGCTGCTGCCCGCGCCGCGCGTGCAGTTCAAGGTCGTGCTGCAGGTCAGTGGGGGGGAGGGGGGAGGAGGGCAGCCCGGGGCCAAAGCCTATGGTAAAAAACCCAACTTCACATTAACTTCATATTATTATTAACATGATCATATTGAATTTCCAGAGTCTCAGCATCACAGCCGCACTGCTGCCTTCGCTACAGGCGCAATACAAGATGGAGCACGTCCACAGCTCAGGCGTCACTGGACGTAAAGCTCACTTCACTGTGGACCTCCCACAACACTCACTGAGTTTCGTGACAAAACTACAGGTATGTAACAAATCTCCAGACACGTGTCTTTTTTAAACGGTTATTTAAATGCCTATTCTGGACATTTATAAAATGTATGTGTATGTATTTTGTGTGGTCAGGTGTCGGAGGCCAACATCCCGGCGTCGGCCATCGTGGCGCTGCCCGCCGCGCACGTGGCCGCGCGCGTGCTCGAGGATGCGCGCGCGCAGGACAAGCCCAACGGACAGGTAAGCCACTTTACTTATAGATACATCACCGTATGCCCTTCGATAGAATCTTTAAATCCATTTTACCGACTCGTACTCGCATGTCACATTCATTCCAAATTTGTCTACATCCTCTCTCGTTGATATTGTAGCAGTAGATGATGCAACTGTTACATAATGAGAAGTTTTAAAACACGAGTGTTGTTCACATTATATGTAAGATCACGCGAGTGTTTTATTTACTACTTTTTCTCAAACATCCAAGGAAATTTCGTTCTTATGGTCTTGGTAATAGAACGCGAAATACGTCCTTGTATAGCACATCTTGTTCAATTCCTATAACAAGTTCAGATATTATAGGTAAGGACCTACATTACTTGGCAGCGACCAAAATCAGACGTAATTTCATAACAGTACCGCAGCGAAGTCACCCCCACCGCGCGGGTCACCTCATGTGTTCCTTTGCTCCGCGGACTCACTGACAGGGCTGTGTTTCATATATTCATAAAAGAAAACCTATGACAATGATGATGAATATGTGTGTAGATAAAATAGTGTATGCAACTGTACATAATTAGGTCTTGAAACACACGTGTGATCCTATTATGGGTCGCTGCAAAAAAAAAAATACATAGTTAAGGGCTTTAATTAAAACAAAACTTAATTGATTCCTTTGTGTGACGAAAGTTACCCATACATTTTGTATGACTAACTTTCGTCACACAAAGGAAGCGATCGTGATTTTTTGTTAACTAAGCTTTTAACTATGCATATTTTTTTTGCAATCGACCCTTATGAAACTCTCATTATGTAGCAGTTGCATAAACTACTATTAAAGTAATGAATGTGTACCAGGAGGGTCGGGAGCCGGACGCGGCCGGCGTGGTGCTGCGCGCCGGCCGCTACCTGTACGCGACGGCCGACATCGGCCTGTTCGAGCACACGCTGTCCACGGACCTGCTCAACCATCTCGTCTTCGTGCAGAAGGTCTTCATGAAGGTGACAGTTTAATACGATGATGCGAGACTCAAAAGAAACCTTATCACCTTCTATAATAACTACATATCGGACAACCTAACATAGGAACGCCGGTTCTTTGCTTCACGTAGTTTATGGCGGGTGGAATAATTTAACACCGCTCGCAGATGCTGTCTTCTATGTCGTACGTGTGTGTGCATGGTCGCGTTGATGAACGCACCAATACTAGGCGTTATACACGAATCAATCTAGTCAAACAGTAAGCTCTAGTAGGCTTACGTTATGGGCAATAGACAACGATAAAGATACTTATATAGATAAATACAAACTTAAATACAAATAACATCCATGACTCAGGTGCTAATATTCGAGTTCGTCACACAAATATTTGCAAGGGCAAAGCTAGGATTCGAACCCCTAACCGTCTATATGCTCAGTGGGCAGCTGCTATACCACTGCACTACTGCACCAACCGCTTCATCAAGTGTTATATGTACAGACTGACATTGAATTTTGAATATAATGAGAGATTGACGTATGAGAGAACACGCCGCAATGGCGACAATTGACGTAAAAGTCACGGACCCGCCACGACTTTGCGCGACCAGCGGAGTGGCGAGCGGCGGCTATATGAGTGAGCGAGACACCGCGTACGGACCTTCCGCTTCTACAAATGGCCGACGGTCGCCGCTCCGCTGGCCGGGCCGTAAGTTTTGTTTTCGGTATTAACTAAACGGCATGTTCCAGGAGGTGAACGAGGTGGTGCAGAAAGTGTACGGCGGCGAGAAGCCGGTGCCGCTGTGGAACGAAGAGGAGGCGTCCACGTCTGCTCTCAACAGGATACTGTTCTCGCTGCTTATACGGATCAAGGTACCAACAGTAACTCATTCGTTTGTGATTCTTTCAATTTAAAGCCAATAGGGAGCTGTGGAGATCTCACAGAGAGGTCTTTGCCCAGCAGTGGGACACTCAAATAGGCTAACTATAAAAAAAATCAGTCACGATGATTAATTAGTTTTAAGTCTCGAGGAAAATGGTTGTTTGAAGTCTATTCAATTGTGCGGTTTTTGAGTTCTATTCCTTTGAAATGAGGTGTATACATATTAGGGTGGGTCATTTTTTTTTTTTTTTTATTTCTAACGGGCACAGTTGAAAAAAGGTGCCATTTAGTGCCATTAGTGGATACATATTTTTATTTATTTTTTTATTTCCGTTTTATTGCCTCCGGATTACTCCAGAAAAAAGTTGCAAATGTATGGAGCACTAAAAAAAAAGTGGCCTTGAATATTTTTTTTTTATTATTGTATTTCGTTTGTGATGCCCTACTTATTATACTCAGAATAAAAATACATTAAAATATTGGGCCAAATTTAAAATAATAAAATCTATTTTTTTAAGTTAGTATAGAAATGCCCATATTAAATGAGCGTTATGAAGTCTGATTTTATTATTTTAAATTTGGCCCAATATTTTAATGTATTTTTATTCTGAGTATAATAAGTGGGGCATCACAAACGAAATACAATAATAAAAAAAATATTCAAGGCCACTTTTTTTTTTAGTGCTCCATACATTTGCAACTTTTTTCTGGAGTAATCCGGAGGCAATAAAACGGAAATAAAAAATAAATAAAAATATGTATTCACTAATGGCACTAAATGGCACCTTTTTTCAACTGTGCCCGTTAGAAATAAAAAAAAAATAAAAAAATGACCCACCCTAATACATATACACATGCACGTACTGTAGTTATATCACTACTGTAGTGACCAACAAAAAAAAGTTTTTTTTTTTTAAATATATGACTTATTAGGTACGCAAATTTACGAAATTGTTTTCAAAATTCTCATAACTTAACAAAATAATAGTTTTATGACAACCATGAACTTAAACGCACTTTTTCATGGTGAAAATGGCAAATTACTTATCGTCTCCTACAAATATTGCTACACAACGCACAAGTGAGGTCACAGGTAGGCCATTTGTATAGAGCGTTTTAAGCACTCCGTAGGAATTTTGAACTTCGACGGTAATTGTTACTTTTAGAGTAGTGTAGTTAGTCCCATCCCATATAGATATTTGATCATAATAAAAATAGAATCGATTGACATCCTTTGTCTAGACGCCTATTGTCACAGTATATTTATTGTCAACAGCGCATCCAACTGACGGCGACAACGCCCAGCAACTCGGCGGTGCGGCTGGAGACGGGCGCGGTGGAGTTCGAGCTGTCCAACCGCGTGCAGAACGTGCAGCCCGCGGAACCCCATTCGCTGCGGCTGTTCGCTCGCGCACAGGTAACTGAATGAATGAATGATCATTTATTCGTTAATATACACAAAGTAGACAACACATATTAGAAACAAAATAAAATAAAGGCTGAACAGCCCTGATAAGGTTCAAGCATAGATAAGAGTGTATTACTGGTAATAGATAGCTAACTTCACGTCTTTTTCGGTCCAAAATATGAGTACTGCGATGCTACGCTAAAAAGGTCGTATCTTTGTATGGATTTCATAGTAAGATACGTTTTTTTTCGTAGCATTGCAGACTGTAGTAACTAAAGTAGCCGCTCGAGGGCGCTTTACGTCACGCTTCTATATTAGTTACTATTAATAATCTCTCCAATTTGTTAAATAATAATCGGAAGTAAATTTTCCTTGTAAAATATTTAGTTTCCTAAACCACAATATGATTTTTAATAGATTGAATAATAGAAACAAGTAGGTAAATGACTAAACTATTTTATTTTTTAAGCATTTAATATGTAGTAATTGTACAACAAATAACTGGAGTAAAGATGTTACTAACATTAGCGTTGAATCTAAAATAGACAACTATATCGTGGGGTCAAAAATGTAAGCCCTATTTCAAAGGTCTTCATCTCGGCGGGAGACAGCGGCGGCGATGGTGTACTGCCTTTTCGCCGAATTATGTTTCGTCAAATTTCATTTGGCAACCAACTTTTCGCCGAAGTTTTATTACGCAAACCAATCCTTGGCATAATTTTACTTCGTAATTTTTTTATTTCGCTACATTTTTATATTCCAAAATTTTATTATGTCAAATTTTATGTGGTAAATAATTGTGTAGGAAATGATTTGCTAAGGCAAATAACATATCGTCAAATTTTATGTGGTAAATAATTGTGTAGCAAATGACTTGCTTAGTCAAATAACGATTCATCAAAACCATTTGGGCAAATTACCTACAACCATTGCTTACAGTATGATGATAGTGCAAAATAAAACACAAATATAAACCGAAAAAAATATTTTTTAATCAAAATCAATTTGTTGTACTTGTGATACGTATGTATGTGAGCAGATCCGACTCGGCCGGGTTAGGTTAGGTTAGTTTTTTTTTTTACATCCCTAAAAACGCTCCTTTTGTTGTACTTGTGATACGTATGTATGTGAGCAGATCCGACTCGGCCGGGTTAGGTTAGGTTAGTTTTTTTTTCATATCCCTAAAAGACGCTCCTTTTGTTGTACTTGTGATACGTATGTATGTGAACTGTAGGAATTCTAGCCGTCGGGATTACAGTCTTCGGGACGAAACTGCTCCCAGAGATACGTAGGTTAGGGTTATTTTTTTTTATGCACACACGCACATTAACTATCAGCGATGATAACTCAAGAATGAAATGCTATTTTGAGCCACAAAGTATGTAAACAAAAGTACCCTCTAAATTTAGGTGCATGGTGCATCACCCTACCCGCTTAATGCCATAAAATTATACTGCGATTTGCATAATACCATTCAATATGTTGCTAAATCAAGGTATGCCAATCAATACATTTGACGAAAACATAATTGACATCTTATAAAAATCCCAGATAATAATTGGTCTACAATAGTTTATCAAATCATTAATTGGGAAAAGATATCAGTGCGAAACGTTGAGTTGGGAAATGAAAATTTGACCAAATAAAAATATGGGATACGTAGTTCGGCGAGTAAAGAATTTGCTAAATAATTTTCGGCGAAACATTAGTAAACCAGTTTTATGTACTAGCAACAACGCTTCTGAGCTTGTCTATGGGTTGTCTATGGTTTGTCTACAGATCTACAGAGCTATCTGGGCGACACGAAAGAGAACGGTGTTGTAACGAATATGTTAATAAAAGTATGTGTGGGATGGCGTTAAAATCAAGGCCCTCGCGCTTTGTTCTGAGATATCATAGCATGGGTTCAAGTCATGTTTAAAAAAAAAACGCGCCATTTAACCGGAGAGTCACTTCGACGTTCGAGATACGAACTGCGCAACGTGCCATCCCGCTCACATGATCTTTGATCTTCGAGATCGAGAGGGATGGCACGGTACAAACTAAAGCGGTGTAAACTAAAGGTAAGGGTACATAAAGTGATTAAGTGAGACCTTCATTTTATCATTCGTATCAAAAAACGGATTTATCGCAAATGTAACTTGATCACTTTGAGTCATTAATTCATATGGTAAGTAATTGTAACCTCTCAATAATCCATTTTTGTTCTCGTATCTATAAATGTGTTTTCCTACGATCTTTAGGTGGATCTGAACTTGAGTCTCGGCCAGCTGATCCGCAACGCTATGTTCGAGGAAGCCGAGCCGGAGTTCCAGCAATACGCGTTCTTCAACACGAGGATAGGTAAGTGTCATGTTTCTCTGGACCAAATAAAGACCTAGATTATTATTGTTATATATTTATTTATTAGGAACTACAATTTCCTTAAATCTAGATACATTGTCCCACAAAACCAGTAGCTGGTTTGACTGTGAGATGGCACGCAAGCTCCGAAGACTCGAGAAATGCTCCTTAGTAGGTTCTATCAGAATATATGTAGTGTAAGAGTCTGTATTGACTCCTAGATTTTCGTCGAATGTTTAATTTCGCCGAAAAATCATTACGTAAAAAGCATTTTTCTTTACAACTGTGAACTATTCGAGATTGTTATAAAACAAACGTAACCTAACCTAATCAATATATGATATTTGCGAGAATTAGGAAAAATATATGACTACAGAGAAATAAATATTCAGCGAAATTATCGTTGCCTAAAGAGTCGAGTGCAGTTCGGCACACCCGCGATCATAAAAACGTATAAATATACGTACATCTCCATTCTTAATTCAATATATACAGGATATCGACGCCCTCTGAATACTGCACAAATTTTGACAATAACAAAGACATGTACATATTTGCCGTTGAAAAATAAATATAAACTAATGTAACCTAAAATACCCCTGACGAAACCCTGGACGTTCAATGCCAAATTATCATTTTAGAAATTTGCCAATTCGTCGTATTAGCTGCCCGGGAAATAATAACCCAATCACAAATACACACAGGGAAAACGAAAGTCCTCAAGTGTGAATAAAAGGAGCGAGCGCGTAGTTTGAATGAAGATCTTTGATTCCCACTAACTTTTAAATTGAATTTCGCAGGAAATCTTAACTAACTTGGCACGTTACATAAAACCAGCACAGTACGGAAATAGAAGACACCGAGCTTTGTATAATTTGCTGTGACATTCATAAGAAATTCACACATCATTCAGAGCACAGATAATTAACATTTTTACGACCAGGTAAAAAAAACTACTCTAGAAACCGACAGAGCCCGCAACGGATTGTTGGTCGTGAAAGTGTTAAGGAACAAAAAAGGAATAGAGTAGAACGTAAAGACATAGTTTTTGAATTTCAGAATTTGCCGAGACATCTCAAGATCATTGTCAAGGTTGTGTTTCATATTGTTACAATTACATTAGAATTGCACCCAACAAGTAAAAGATACAAACACATACAAGTAAAGGTATTCAAGCAAGCGCTCCCCCAGTAATCTCGTTCTTTATTTATAAAAATAAAAATGTGGTATTTCCACATTAAAACAGAATCGAGTAAAAGTTTTTTTTAAAAACGTTGAGAAAAGCGCCATCTCTCTCGCGGTCCTCGCACTTGCTGTTAAGCAATGGGGACTGGGGATCGAGCGTGCAAACGGACATCCTAGGGTATGGCATTAGCGCATCAGCATTTTAGCGCAGCACCACAAAGCAGATAGGTACAGAAATCAATCTACATACAAGCGCGCTCGAGCAAACGCACACATAGACATTGCTCACATTGGACACGATATCTCGGACCAGTTCGGACCAGTGCGAGTGCGAGTGCCATCCGCTTGACGTGTCTGTGTCTGTGACGTGCTAGATTGACTTCTGTACCTATCTGTTTTGTGGCAGCACGCAGAAAGCGGTTCAGTAGTGTAAAATTATAGAATCAAAGATTTGGTGTGGTCGCCGTAACGATGTGATAGCTCAGTTGTTGCACTATGCCGGAAACGTAGCGTCGCAGGTTCGAGTCCTGCTTACATTACTCGTTCTAAAATCTCGTTCTATAAATCTCGTTCTTTTAAAGTTTTCGGTTTCCTTACCGCGGTCGGTAAAATCGTAATCCGTATAACACCACTGTGTTGTCTCGCTGTATGTCTGTCTGTGGCACACATAAACGGCTTTTTTGATAAATGATACAAACATATCTAAATCATAATAAATAAACATTTATTTCCTGTAGCGATGCGTAACGCATTCCAAGACGAGATGGTCAGCGGCGAAGATAAGGAGGTGGTCTTGATCACGCTGAAGCGGCCGCTGATCTACATCCAGCCGGTGGCGGTGGACCGCGCCATCCTCGTGTGGCTCAACTACAAGAACGCCTACGAGTACTGGAACGAGAAGCGGCTCAACCTGAACAAGGAGGTGCTCGCTGCCACGCAGCAGGTCTTCGAGAAGGTGAGACGAGTTCTAAAGAATTCTGATGACCCAGAAGAGACGGTACTATATCCAGCTGGTACGTGTGACAAGGAGAGACGCTTCGAGAAGGTGAGACGAGTTCTGAAGTGATTCCGATCACGCTGAAGAGACAGTACTACATCCAGCCGAGTACGTGGGAAGGAGAGACAAGGAGAGACGCTTCGATAAGGTGAAACAAGTCATGAAGTGAATTGGTGTCAGCATAACCGATTGGATGAAACTTCATTCTTCTGAATGAATTGACATTAGTCTCAGGCGAAAACTTATAAAATATAAATACTCTTCCCTTCCCTTTGACACCATGAACGTAATGGGGCTTCTGACCATATTTTACTGCAATTTGTGGCCGGCAACTATGGCCCTCCCTCTCTGACACCCTACGCTAGAGCAAGATGCAAATAACGGCCGGCCACAAATCGCAGCAAAACATGGTCCGTTTAGAAGCCCCTTAACGTTCGGAAAGGCGAGGTGATTAAATAAACACTTTTTGAACACGCTTAGGTTCCGCTTTGTTCGTATAACTTGTGAAATTGTAAATGTTTAAATCAATATAATAATCAATACGGCAAACCAACGAGAAACATCTTGTGAATTGTTACAAGCTCACCCCTCGAAGTCATCATCCGTTGAGAGTGCAAATGATTTCTTCGTAAATGTTGGAAAAGACCTAGCTGATAAAATTCAAAAAAAAAAAAGACGCTTCTCTCCCCGCGATCATTCATCTAAAAATATGCTGAAATCATTTGTGCTTTTAAATACAGACGAACAAGAGGTTGAAAGGATTATTAATAATTTAAAAGATAGCTCTGCGGTCCGCTGGGACGGCATTTCAAACAAAATGCTTAAACAATACAAACTCATCCTGATTCCACCTCTCACGCACATTTTCCAAAAATGCCTATCGGAAGGAATTTTTCCGAAATGCCTAAAAAAAGCGGTAGTTGTTCCTGTATACAAATCCGGCAGTAAGGACCAGGTAGCAAACTACAGACCCATCTCACTTTTACCTGCCATATCAAAAATATTAGAAAAAATCATTAATTCTAGACTAATTAAATATCTTGAAGAACAAAGTCTTCTATCAAGAAATCAGTTTGGTTTTAGGGCCGGGCTATCAACTGCTGACGCTGTTCATGAACTAACTAATTACCTAGTCCAAGAACTTGATAAAGGAAATCGGACAATAGGAATCTTTATGGACCTCGCAAAAGCTTTTGACACCGTCCCCATTGCCATTCTTCTCCAAAAGCTAGAAGCATTTGGTATTAGAGGTACCCAACTCAAATTACTAGCAAATTATCTAGATGAACGCACCCAATGCGTGAAGATAGACAATAATATCAGCTCCGACTTAAAAAACACCGCTTACGGAATTCCACAAGGAAGCGTGCTCGCTTCCACCCTATTGTTGATCTATATTAACGACCTTTGTGATCTAAAAATAGGAAATGGTAAAATAATCTCGTACGCTGATGACACTGTACTGCTTTTTTCCGCTAAATCAGCAGATGACGCACATGAATATGCACAGCGAGGCTTTAATAGCGTCAGCACCTGGTTACGGCATCACCTACTAACACTTAACCCAGATAAAACTCAGTATGTAAGATTTTCCATGCGTAAACCTAGCGTAGACATAACCTACCGCAAGCTCTATGCCCACATATGTAATAACATTTCAACTGTCAAATGCAGCTGCCCGGACATAACGCGTACCGACAAAATTAAATATCTCGGAGTTTTAATCGACGAAACCCTCTCGTTTAAATTCCATGTGGAAGCGCTGTGTAATAGAATCCGTAAGTTAATATTTGTTTTCAAAAAACTGCGGTCAATTGCGGATGAGCAGCTCCTCAAGACGGTTTATTTTGCTCTTTGCCAATCAATAATAACGTATTGCATAACGTCATGGGGAGGTTTGGCTAAAACCACAATTCTAAAATTAGAAAGAGCCCAAAGAGCAATCCTAAAGGTCCATACCTATCGTCCTTACCTCTACCCTACTAACCTTATATACAGTGAATGTAGAGTACTAACAGTTCGTCAGTTATTTATCCACGGCACAGTATTAAGGCAGCACTGCATAACTCCTTACAGCACCGAATATAAAAACAAGAGGCGTAAAGATATTGTTTGCTCCTATAACATGCAAGCAAAACACGCTTTTTCTACAAGATTTTTCATATTTCTGGGTCCATTTCTTTACAATAGATTAAATGCGAAATTGGACCTATATCCACTAAGCTTCGCTCAATGTAAGAAAGCGCTTCGTGAGTCACTACAAACTATGACGTACGAAGATACAGAGAACTTACTGGCTGTCATGAAATAAATATTTGTTTAGTTGAATTTAGTTCTTTAGTGTAAATTTTAGTCGTTAAGCTACAATAAGATTACTGTAAGATAGATGAATATGTACTTAAATTAAATAATGTAAAGGCTTTCCCATTGCCTGAAACACAGGGGCAACCCTAGTTCAGGTTATGTAAATTGTGAATTTATTTGTTTTTTAAGTATAGAATTTAACCGTCACCTCTGTACATTATGTTTTATCAATAAATTATTATTATTATTATTATAATATATTGTATACTTTCATTAATAATAAATTATAAAAAAGTGATCTTATTGTCAATGTAACAGAAATTCACATTTCACTTCAAGCATCAAATTTAAGTAGTTCGTAAATTTTTATTTAATAATTTTATTCAGTAAATCACACAGTTTTACAAATTATTAGCAATTTGGTACCTCTTTTTATATGTATACGAGATACCTCTATCAAGAGGCACCGCTCTTCCACGGTATATTAATAAGTACAAATAAGACAAAAACCGCCACAGTCTCCTGACTGTCGTGGCAGAGAGATGGGACAGTGCCCTAATCAGGCACTGGACCTCTCAACACATTAGTTTAGGCACTAACACAGTTATTTAAGTTATTTTTATAATACTAACAATATATGGATTCATTTGTCTGAAATAAATGCATTTTTTTAAACTAATCCAATACATTTTTATGGCAGGTGCAACTGACGTCACAAATAACGACCCCGCACGTCAGCAAGCTGTTCCTGCAGCTCAACGTGGACGATATCGGGATATGCTTGCCTCTGAACCAGCCTCCTATGGTAAGTGCTGGCAGGTGCAGCTAAGCTAAAGCTCAGTTTTACATTTGGATAGAATATAAAAATTTACTGAATGAACTACGGAAACGGCTCTCACCTTATGAACTTATTGAGTTAAGGTTTAGAATGATATTATTATCGTACAATGCGAGCAAAATCAATTGAAATGACAACCAGTGACGCCTCGACTTCAATGAATTGTGCGAACCCTGGTTATTATCCATATAATTTTCGTATACGATGATACTGATATTGATATGATATTGATACTAAAGTGATAGCCCGAACGCGCACTGTGTTCACTTTCAAAGGTTCGAAGGACCAAAATGGTCCACGATATGATATTATATCCACCCCAATCCGGATCCGGAATCCTGATTGGGGATCCGGTTCGAAGGACCAAAATGTAGGGAGCAACCCTAACTGCCGAGGCAAAGATGCAGAGGAAAACCACAGCTTGATACTTAACGACAACTACTACAACCATCACCTTTAATTGATACTTAACACTTAATATATACAGTTAGCCTACGTGAGCGACGTGACTTCCGCCATCACGTCGCAAAATGATAATTTACAAGTTTTCCATGAATCTACAATGATAATTGATTAGCCCCGTCACGTATGAGACTTCTAACCATGTACGCTTGCCTGTAGTATACACATATATTTTTTTGCGTTAGTAAAAAAGAAGTTACGCAAAGATTTGTATCAGCAACTGAGTGTTAAGTTGCAATACATTGCGTATTCGATATTTTGAGATCAAATCTCATTTTGAAGAAAAAGTGAGACATGATGATGACGATGAATCAAGACAGCATAGAAAAGTCGCAAATGAAACCGAACTCTCACGTCGCAGAAGTCGAATATAGCTCGACATTTTTCGAATCGGTTTACGATTCATCATCAGGAGAACACTACGGCCAATCGCCCTGTCGAGCGATATTCAACTTCTACAACGTGGCTAAACCCGTTTCGTATGTATGGGAGTTTTCTACGTAAAAAGAAAGCTAACTCATATGTGATTTGTGACAGGCGACGTGGGGTCGCGGATACTACGAGTCGGAGTCCCGCGGGGCGGTCGTGGTCACGCTAGAGAGCACCAGCATATCGGCCTGCTCCTCCGGCTCGCTCGTCAGCAAGGTAACACTCTTATGTCAGGCGACGTGGGTCGCGGAGACCACGAGTCGGAGTCCCGCGGGGCGGTCGTGGTCACGCTAGAGAGCACCAGCATATCGGCCTGCTCCTCCGGCTCGCTCGTCAGCAAGGTAACACTCTTATGTCAGGCGACGTGGGTCGCGGAGACCACGAGTCGGAGTCCCGCGGGGCGGTCGTGGTCACGCTAGAGAGCACCAGCATATCGGCCTGCTCCTCCGGCTCGCTCGTCAGCAAGGTAACACTCTTATGTCAGGCGACGTGGGTCGCGGAGACCACGAGTCGGAGTCCCGCGGGGCGGTCGTGGTCACGCTAGAGAGCACCAGCATATCGGCCTGCTCCTCCGGCTCGCTCGTCAGCAAGGTAACACTCTTATGTCAGGCGACGTGGGTCGCGGAGACCACGAGTCGGAGTCCCGCGGGGCGGTCGTGGTCACGCTAGAGAGCACCAGCATATCGGCCTGCTCCTCCGGCTCGCTCGTCAGCAAGGTAACACTCTTATGTCAGGCGACGTGGGTCGCGGAGACCACGAGTCAGAGTCCCGCGGGGCGGTCGTGGTCACGCTAGAGAGCACCAGCATATCGGCCTGCTCCTCCGGCTCGCTCGTCAGCAAGGTAACACTCTTATGTCAGGCGACGTGGGTCGCGGAGACCACGAGTCGGAGTCCCGCGGGGCGGTCGTGGTCACGCTAGAGAGCACCAGCATATCGGCCTGCTCCTCCGGCTCGCTCGTCAGCAAGGTAACACTCTTATGTCAGGCGACGTGGGTCGCGGAGACCACGAGTCGGAGTCCCGCGGGGCGGTCGTGGTCACGCTAGAGAGCACCAGCATATCGGCCTGCTCCTCCGGCTCGCTCGTCAGCAAGGTAACACTCTTATGTCAGGCGACGTGGGTCGCGGAGACCACGAGTCGGAGTCCCGCGGGGCGGTCGTGGTCACGCTAGAGAGCACCAGCATATCGGCCTGCTCCTCCGGCTCGCTCGTCAGCAAGGTAATTATCATTTTTTTTTTAATTTTTTTTCCAAAAAACGGTGTACATAACTGCATGCAATTGTAATTAACTCGCCAAACTGCTAAGACAGTACAAATATTTCAGAATTCATTTACTCTGATGAGACATCCCGCCATTCCTGGCGATCTAGCGCTGTCCCCAGAAGAATTCGTTTAAGAAGTTTTATACAAAGGATAAATTAGAAGCCAATATTTTATGCGATTTGAACCCACCGTCTCTGTTTAACCAGAACAGTATTCTTCCAACTGAGCTACAGGACCACTGTGCTGACCATATCAAATAATGCCTTCTAATCCCGCTTTTATACAGCGCCCTCCGCATACGCCAACCTCCAACACGCACGCTTTTTAACGTTCGTATTCTGTCCCACCGCTTTCCAGCAAGTGTTAGAATAGCGAGAGAGGTGGCGTTATTTACAATATTGATCAGAAACAATTTTGATCCTATTTTTGTGGTGATACCACTATTTATATTATATTATTTTGTATCTATGTACAAAATGAAAAATGTGGTATCACCACAAAAATAAAATCAACATTTCTGTTCACATTATGTCTTATTTATTTCACCACGGTCTTGTCCCGGTCTGTCCCATAATTATTTTTTTTTTTGTTTTGATGCAGGGCCGCTTCGTAGGGCTGTGCCTGCGTTTCGCGGATGACTTCGAGACTTCGCTGGACGACTGGAAGCCCGACCCGGAGCAATGCGCCGTCAATGTGTGCTGCGTGTCCGAAGGAACCTACGAGGTCTGCAGTAGGACCACTGCCTCCAAACATAACGGTGAGTAGCTGTCATCATAGCTGTAGTCAACCTCAAAAACAGCTGGACAGTTGAGTAATAATAGTATTTTATGCAATAGTTGTATAAGAGGGGTTAAAAAAAGCTATTGGCATAGGTTACGATGTGAGCGTAGCGAAAAGAAGAGGCCACGAGCATTTTTTTACCTATCTATAAGGTTGCACTAATTACGTTATCTACGACAATGCAGTCGAGTAAAAAGCAGAAGGTATAAAGTAAACATTTGAAAGTACAGAGTAGAAATAAGAAGGTAAAAGTTTAAAAGTAAAAAATAAAAGTAAGTAAAAAGTAAAAAAAAGTTAGGTAAAAAGGTAGTAAAAAGTTGAAAATATAAAGTAAAAGTGAAAATTAAAAACGATAACATGTGACACGCATCAGTTAACAGTGCTAACGATGTTATAATGTCGCCAAAAAAGCATTCAGTGCTTTTTTGGGCAGCAGGGTGTCCTATCGTTTGACCAAAAAACGTTTGACCAAACAACGTTTGACCAAAATAACGTTTCACCAAAATAACGTTTCGCCAAATGATCATTTGACCAAATGGTTCATTTCACCAAATAATCATTTGTCCAAATGATCATTTCACCAAATAATCATTTGACCAAACTTGAGGTGAATCAATCACCTTTCAGAGCAGATCCGACCCGGCCGGGTTAGGTTAGTTTGGTTTTTTTTTTATCCATAGAGGACAGGACAGGACAGGACGGGGACAGGACAGGACAGGACAGGACGGGACAGGACAGCATAAAGACAAGATAAAGATACTGGGTTAGGTAAATAAAACGCAATTCGCACACATAAAATACATTTTTCATCAAATGTATTTTATACTAATTGAAATTATACCAAATGAACATTATACCATATGAAATTATATCAAATGTTGTTATACCAAATTTACATTATACCATATGATGGTTATAGGAAATAAGTGTTCTATCAAATGATAAATATATGAAATAAAAATATATATTTTAAAATTATACCAAACGTTTATTATATCAAATGAGTGATTATACCCTTTGAATTTATATCAAATGCTATATCCAACATACTTATACCATTTATTTTTATATCGATCATTACACACTCCTAAAAATGGTATGGGTAAAAAAACACACTATTTGGAAAATCCTCATCCTCATCCTCATCCTCATCCTCATCCTCAATTTCATCCTCATCCTCATCATCATCCTCATCCTCATCCTCATCCTCAACCTCATCCTCATCCTCTTCCTCTTCCTCATCCTCATCTTGAAATAACGTTTGGTTAAATGATCATTAGGTTAAATGATTATTTGGTGAAATGAACCATTTGGTCAAATGATCATTTGGCGAAACGTTATTTTGGTGAAACGTTGTTTGGTCAAGTGATCATTTGGTCAAACGTTTTTTGGTCAAACATTAGTGAACCGGGCAGCAGACTACTAATAGTCTTTTAGAAGACTTTTACATATTATGAGTGAATAACTCATAGAAAAAAATCTGGAGTAGATAAACATACTTATTTAATTTGCTGTGATTATGTAGAGAACGCGAAGTGGTTCCTGAACGTGTCGTGGCAGATGGAGGGCGTGGACATCCACCTCGACGTCAACGTCGGCAAGCAGCTCTCCGCGCTCGGCCACACGCTCACCATGCTCACAGGTACTGGACTGTGATACTGTGGCACACACGACGTGGTTCCTGAACGTGTCGTGGCAGATGGAGGGCGTGGACATCCACCTCGACGTCAACGTCGGCAAGCAGCTCTCCGCGCTCGGCCACACGCTCACCATGCTCACAGGTACTGGACTGTGATACTGTGGCACACGACGTGGTTCCTGAACGTGTCGTGGCAGATGGAGGGCGTGGACATCCACCTCGACGTCAACGTCGGCAAGCAGCTCTCCGCGCTCGGCCACACGCTCACCATGCTCACAGGTACTGGACTGTGATACTGTGGCACACACGACGTGGTTCCTGAACGTGTCGTGGCAGATGGAGGGCGTGGACATCCACCTCGACGTCAACGTCGGCAAGCAGCTCTCCGCGCTCGGCCACACGCTCACCATGCTCACAGGTACTGGACTGTGATACTGTGGCACACGACGTGGTTCCTGAACGTGTCGTGGCAGATGGAGGGCGTGGACATCCACCTCGACGTCAACGTCGGCAAGCAGCTCTCCGCGCTCGGCCACACGCTCACCATGCTCACAGGTACTGGACTGTGATACTGTGGCACACGACGTGGTTCCTGAACGTGTCGTGGCAGATGGAGGGCGTGGACATCCACCTCGACGTCAACGTCGGCAAGCAGCTCTCCGCGCTCGGCCACACGCTCACCATGCTCACAGGTACTGGACTGTGATACTGTGGCACACGACGTGGTTCCTGAACGTGTCGTGGCAGATGGAGGGCGTGGACATCCACCTCGACGTCAACGTTGGCAAGCAGCTCTCCGCGCTCGGCCACACGCTCACCATGCTCACAGGTACTGGACTGTGATACTGTGGCACACGACGTGGTTCCTGAACGTGTCGTGGCAGATGGAGGGCGTGGACATCCACCTCGACGTCAACGTCGGCAAGCAGCTCTCCGCGCTCGGCCACACGCTCACCATGCTCACAGGTACTGGACTGTGATACTGTGGCACACGACGTGGTTCCTGAACGTGTCGTGGCAGATGGAGGGCGTGGACATCCACCTCGACGTCAACGTCGGCAAGCAGCTCTCCGCGCTCGGCCACACGCTCACCATGCTCACAGGTACTGGACTGTGATACTGTGGCACACGACGTGGTTCCTGAACGTGTCGTGGCAGATGGAGGGCGTGGACATCCACCTCGACGTCAACGTCGGCAAGCAGCTCTCCGCGCTCGGCCACACGCTCACCATGCTCACAGGTACTGGACTGTGATACTGTGGCACACACGACGTGGTTCCTGAACGTGTCGTGGCAGATGGAGGGCGTGGACATCCACCTCGACGTCAACGTCGGCAAGCAGCTCTCCGCGCTCGGCCACACGCTCACCATGCTCACAGGTACTGGACTGTGATACTGTGGCACACGACGTGGTTCCTGAACGTGTCGTGGCAGATGGAGGGCGTGGACATCCACCTCGACGTCAACGTCGGCAAGCAGCTCTCCGCGCTCGGCCACACGCTCACCATGCTCACAGGTACTGGACTGTGATACTGTGGCACACGACGTGGTTCCTGAACGTGTCGTGGCAGATGGAGGGCGTGGACATCCACCTCGACGTCAACGTCGGCAAGCAGCTCTCCGCGCTCGGCCACACGCTCACCATGCTCACAGGTACTGGACTGTGATACTGTGGCACACGACGTGGTTCCTGAACGTGTCGTGGCAGATGGAGGGCGTGGACATCCACCTCGACGTCAACGTCGGCAAGCAGCTCTCCGCGCTCGGCCACACGCTCACCATGCTCACAGGTACTGGACTGTGATACTGTGGCACACGACGTGGTTCCTGACCGTGTCGTGGCAGATGGAGGGCGTGGACATCCACCTCGACGTCAACGTCGGCAAGCAGCTCTCCGCGCTCGGCCACACGCTCACCATGCTCACAGGTACTGGACTGTGATACTGTGGCACACGACGTGGTTCCTGAACGTGTCGTGGCAGATGGAGGGCGTGGACATCCACCTCGACGTCAACGTCGGCAAGCAGCTCTCCGCGCTCGGCCACACGCTCACCATGCTCACAGGTACTGGACTGTGATACTGTGGCACACGACGTGGTTCCTGAACGTGTCGTGGCAGATGGAGGGCGTGGACATCCACCTCGACGTCAACGTCGGCAAGCAGCTCTCCGCGCTCGGCCACACGCTCACCATGCTCACAGGTACTGGACTGTGATACTGTGGCACACGACGTGGTTCCTGACCGTGTCGTGGCAGATGGAGGGCGTGGACATCCACCTCGACGTCAACGTCGGCAAGCAGCTCTCCGCGCTCGGCCACACGCTCACCATGCTCACAGGTACTGGACTGTGATACTGTGGCACACGACGTGGTTCCTGACCGTGTCGTGGCAGATGGAGGGCGTGGACATCCACCTCGACGTCAACGTCGGCAAGCAGCTCTCCGCGCTCGGCCACACGCTCACCATGCTCACAGGTACTGGACTGTGATACTGTGGCACACGACGTGGTTCCTGAACGTGTCGTGGCAGATGGAGGGCGTGGACATCCACCTCGACGTCAACGTCGGCAAGCAGCTCTCCGCGCTCGGCCACACGCTCACCATGCTCACAGGTACTCAACTGTAGTACTGTATACATTAGGTATGATGACGTGGTTGGTGCAGTGGTAGAGGAGCTGCCTACTCAGCCGGCGGTTCTGGGTTCGAATCCCGGCCAGGGCAAATATTTGTGTGATGAACTCGAAATTCGTTTCGTTTCGTTTCGTTTCGGTGACTACACCCAGCCAGCAGTTCTGCTGCAAGGACGCGGAGGCGTTGATCATGCAAGAGAAGGAGGGACAAAGAGGCTCTGCGAGAAGGCTCAGAATCGCATACTGACACAGTACCAAAGGTCGTTCAGGGTAGTATAGAAACCTTAACATTCCCTGGCCGGAGCCTTCGGTTCAGTGGCAGGGCACGCATCCGGGTCGTCCCGAGTTCCCCTCCGTCTTCTGCCGCTCCGGCAAGATCAACTGGCCCTCCTATCCGAGGCACCGGGGAGCCAGAAGTTACAGGTTGGGAGTGTGGGTTCCTTTGCAGTCGGGATGAGGACCGATGGGAGAGATCCGACAAGAATACCAGCATCGAGCCAGAAAGGAAAATGGACATATACATGTGTAAATATATATAGAAAGGATGTTTGACTGCGATTACAGTGCCCAGTTAGCACGATGAATATTTTCTTGTAGAGGCTGATCTTGTTGAGCCGTTGCTTCTTATGAGCTGGTTTCTTCTTCTTCTGATTCTGTGTCCGTTTCCACCGTCTTGTATATTTTTTCGGCTTTCTTCTTGACGAGGCCGCGATTCCTTGCAATGCGCTCCCAGTAGGCTCGGTTCCGGTTCGTGTACCGGGTAATGTCATGGTTTAGTGAGTCAGTCCAGGTGAAGTTGGTCTGCCAATCTTCCGCTTTGACTCCAAATAGGCCAGCGCAGCGTGTAGCAGGTGGGGTTTCGGACGTCTAGTTAAGTGGCCATAATAGGATATTCTACGCACTTTGACGGTTTTTGTGATGGTTTTCCCTTCCAGTATTTGGTGGATTTTTCCTTTGGGAGGGTCCTTTGATGCACCCAACATTTCTTTTACTATGTGCCTTTCATATTTCCTGAGCCGAGATCTATTCGATTTTGTAAGAGCCATGACATTGAGGCCGTATGTCATTGAGGGTGCGATAACCATCTTGTACATTAATCTAGCGATTTTCCCCTCGATTTTGTACTTCTGTATAAATTTTGTCAGGATTTTGGCGTTTCGGAGCGCTTTTACACATCTTGTCTTGATGGATGCTCTTCTGTTGTGTGTTGCAGTGATGTATGAACCCAGGTACCTTATGGTCTCGATTGGCTTTATTGGTATACCACCAAGGATTCTCTGCTGCTGTTCGGCGACGGGTGGACCGAAGGGGTCCCTCACAATAAGCTTGGTTTTTGTTCCGTTAATGGTGAGTCCTACTGTGGTTAGCAATTCTTTCAATTTTGTTACGAGACGGTCGAGCGTCGTTATACAGTCACCTATCATAATTAGATCGTCCGCGAAAGAAAGGATTAGTGGAAGAGTGATTTTTTTATCCTGGTTTAGACTCACAGCCTCATCCTCTTCCTCCAGAGTTCTCAGGACATCATCCATGAGGATCGTATATAAGCGTGGTGATAGTGGACACCCTTGTTTAACTCCTTTTCCCTTGTTGATTATCGCAGAGTTTTGACCGAACCAGGTAATAAACGTTCGTTCTCTCATACACGCAGCCACTATTCTGTTTGTCAGGGGGGCATTTGTCCTGCTGAGAAGGATATCCCTTAAGGCCCCAAGATCTACATTGTCGAAAGCCTTTTCAATATCAAGGGCCACTACGAAGAGTCTCCTTCCCTCCCTCCAATTGGCATCCAGGATTCTTCGCAGGGTAAACAAGTGGTCATCGGTGGATCTATTATTTAAAAAGGCCGCTTGGTAGTTACCTAGTGCCTCAATTTCCTTGTCTAATTTTTCAAGGAGGAAATTGGCATAGATTCGATAACCAACGTTGCAGACAGATATCCTCCTATACTCGTCTACATTTCTTGGCGATGATTTCTTAGCTATTGGCACTTGTTTGGATAGCAGCCATTCTTCTGGGATTTTATTTTTCGCCCAGGCTTCTTGCATAACGTTTGCGACCCTTGCGATGAACTCCGGTGGTGCTGCCTTGTACAGCTCCGGCGCAATTTGGTCTGTGCCTGGAACTGTACCGTTTTTCATTCTCCTAATGATGCTTTTTATCGTATCAGTGTCGGGCCTATCTTCGGTGGGCACCTCATCCTTCTGGCCTGTGAATGTTTCAGGTGGTTTGCCCTCGCTTTTCTTCAACTCTCTTACCCAGTTTGACATTGGGATGAAATGTTTTGGTGAAGATCTTTGTGCAGGTGCAGTTTTGAATTTTCTTAGGTACCTGTAGGTGATCTTCATTCTCATTGCCCGGTGTGCTTTACTGAGATTACGAAAGAAGAGCGTACACTCTTTATGGGAGTCCTGTTCTTGAGCGTCCCGGAGTCTCTTGCGTGCTGCCTTGACCCTGGTATCGTAGTTCGGGTTTCCTGGAAATTTATTCTTCAAAAACAGTGATTGTTGAAGGAAGGCGAGCGCTAATCTACTGTCCCGTGAGCGCACTATGGCTTTTGTTGGAATCGTATGAGATGCCTGTCTGAGAATCTCGTTAAGTTCGCTCCACGTGGGATTCTTATCAGACTCAAGCTGACCTTGTGACCGCATTTCCCAGGTAGTTAGAAGACGATTCACTTCTTTTTGAAACTCTTCTACTACGGCTGAACTTTGTAGAGCTTCGTAATTAATTGTTTTGGAGTTAAATGGTCGTTTATTCTTGTGACCTTCTTTCGGAACATTGCTATTGGATCTGCGGGTGATGGGGTCTTTCCAACTGGAATTTTGAACAACGCCCCATACTAGCTTGTGGTCAGTGCTAACGGACTGAGTGAAGATTCCTTGGATAGATTGAAAAAATAGAGGGCGATGAAGACTGGTTAAAATGTGATCTATTTGGGATATTCGGTTACCGACTTGCCATGTCGCTTTGCACGAAGGGTGGCCAAAGGTATTTTTCGCGCAAAGGTTGTGTTCCTGTAAGAAATGAATAAGCAAGCTACCATTATTTGTGTGATGAACTCGAAATATGTATTTATCTATAGAAGCATTTATCGTCGTCTGTTGCCCATAACACAAGCCTAGTAGAGCTTGTTGCCCGATATTTATTTATTTAATACTCACCTCTCCCGCTCACACATGCGTACACGTGTTTTATGCTAACATGAAGCTACGAAAGTTAACCACAAGAGGTGATATTGATCGCGATAATGTCAAAATAATTGTCCTAGCATTGCATTTGGAATGCTATTTAGTGTTAGATGAATTTCACCCTGTTGCGTCACGACAAACACAGGGTTATTTAAGCTATGTTTTTTATAGACGTGTTTTCTCGACAGGTTTCGAAGAAGAAGATCCTCTCAAAATGGACTACGAGAGTGACTTGGACGACGAAGCCGACAACAGTAAGGATTCACAAGTAAGTTTCTTCCTAAAAATTCCAATGTTTGTAAGACCTTTTTATGTCAAGCGGTATGAGATTCGAAACTGAAATCAGTAATAAATACACGTCCGAAGCTCCAGCTAGGATCGCGAATCCTATTCATACTTATTTCTTTTCTCGCCTAGGAGAGCATAGTTCTCCGGCGTAAATACACCGACCACCTCCCAGCCTTCGTGTTCGACAACACCATCGATGCCAAGAAGCGGTCCAAGCTCATCGAGAAGGAGATGAACGAACAGGCCAAGATCATCAACGACCTGCGGACCCTGGGCGCCAGTCACAGCACCATCGAGTACGAGATGAAGAGGCTACATGATCTGGAGGCGCTGGTCTTCAAGGACTTTAGACGGTGAGTGTGGCGTGGCCGGGCCGGACAGGCCAGGATCTGCCAGTGTGACTATCTTACCTGAGAATTAGGCGCTGAGCACAATATCAACAGCACCGACCGCAAATTGTAAGCCGCGACATAGCGTAGAAACGCTGATCGTCAATAACTTTAGATGGTGTGTGTTTTTTTTTGTACATACCATTTTGTAAACAACGTACCTTTTCCACTCGTCAGTGTATTCATTTTTATTTCTCTATTTAACCTTTATTGCACAACGCAAAAGTCAGTTCAGGAACGCGCCGCACCGGAATTGCACCGCTTGGTTAGCGGTGCAATTAAATTCAACCATAGGCCCAAACAGAGATATTAGAGTTGGTGCAGAGCAGAAATGAATTGTATTGAGAGCAACTATGATTCAAAGTGAACTTACGAAGGCAGAAGATGAAACAAATGCAGTTGTTGAGAAGTCTTTCCAGTTTGTTCAGAAGCTCCTCAGTTAAGTCCGGATAACAACATCACCGTAGTCAATTATAAGTGAAGTTAATGTCTGAACTAGCAGGATCTTGGTGTTAATGAGTAAAAGTGCTTAAGTTAGTAAGGTTAGTACTTAGTGTTAATGATGGTATTGTTCGCGCAGGGACATGATCCAGAAGCTCCGCCGGCAGAGCGTGCGCGCGAGCTCCATCACGAAGGGCAAGCTGGGGCTCGGCTCCAACCGCTCGCGGTCCTTCGTCGCGCCCGAGCCGCCGCCCGACGTCAGCGAGTTCCTGGAGTGAGTATAGTGTTGTTGACGCAGGGACATGTTCCAGAAGCTCCGCCGGCAGAGCGTGCGCGCGAGCTCCATCACGAAGGGCAAGCTGGGGCTCGGCTCCAACCGCTCGCGGTCCTTCGTCGCGCCCGAGCCGCCGCCCGACGTCAGCGAGTTCCTGGAGTGAGTATAGTGTTGTTGACGCAGGGACATGTTCCAGAAGCTCCGCCGGCAGAGCGTGCGCGCGAGCTCCATCACGAAGGGCAAGCTGGGGCTCGGCTCCAACCGCTCGCGGTCCTTCGTCGCGCCCGAGCCGCCGCCCGACGTCAGCGAGTTCCTGGAGTGAGTATAGTGTTGTTGACGCAGGGACATGATCCAGAAGCTCCGCCGGCAGAGCGTGCGCGCGAGCTCCATCACGAAGGGCAAGCTGGGGCTCGGCTCCAACCGCTCGCGGTCCTTCGTCGCGCCCGAGCCGCCGCCCGACGTCAGCGAGTTCCTGGAGTGAGTATAGTGTTGTTGACGCAGGGACATGTTCCAGAAGCTCCGCCGGCAGAGCGTGCGCGCGAGCTCCATCACGAAGGGCAAGCTGGGGCTCGGCTCCAACCGCTCGCGGTCCTTCGTCGCGCCCGAGCCGCCGCCCGACGTCAGCGAGTTCCTGGAGTGAGTATAGTGTTGTTGACGCAGGGACATGATCCAGAAGCTCCGCCGGCAGAGCGTGCGCGCGAGCTCCATCACGAAGGGCAAGCTGGGGCTCGGCTCCAACCGCTCGCGGTCCTTCGTCGCGCCCGAGCCGCCGCCCGACGTCAGCGAGTTCCTGGAGTGAGTATAGTGTTGTTGACGCAGGGACATGTTCCAGAAGCTCCGCCGGCAGAGCGTGCGCGCGAGCTCCATCACGAAGGGCAAGCTGGGGCTCGGCTCCAACCGCTCGCGGTCCTTCGTCGCGCCCGAGCCGCCGCCCGACGTCAGCGAGTTCCTGGAGTGAGTATAGTGTTGTTGACGCAGGGACATGTTCCAGAAGCTCCGCCGGCAGAGCGTGCGCGCGAGCTCCATCACGAAGGGCAAGCTGGGGCTCGGCTCCAACCGCTCGCGGTCCTTCGTCGCGCCCGAGCCGCCGCCCGACGTCAGCGAGTTCCTGGAGTGAGTATAGTGTTGTTGACGCAGGGACATGTTCCAGAAGCTCCGCCGGCAGAGCGTGCGCGCGAGCTCCATCACGAAGGGCAAGCTGGGGCTCGGCTCCAACCGCTCGCGGTCCTTCGTCGCGCCCGAGCCGCCGCCCGACGTCAGCGAGTTCCTGGAGTGAGTATAGTGTTGTTGACGCAGGGACATGTTCCAGAAGCTCCGCCGGCAGAGCGTGCGCGCGAGCTCCATCACGAAGGGCAAGCTGGGGCTCGGCTCCAACCGCTCGCGGTCCTTCGTCGCGCCCGAGCCGCCGCCCGACGTCAGCGAGTTCCTGGAGTGAGTATAGTGTTGTTGACGCAGGGACATGTTCCAGAAGCTCCGCCGGCAGAGCGTGCGCGCGAGCTCCATCACGAAGGGCAAGCTGGGGCTCGGCTCCAACCGCTCGCGGTCCTTCGTCGCGCCCGAGCCGCCGCCCGACGTCAGCGAGTTCCTGGAGTGAGTATAGTGTTGTTGACGCAGGGACATGTTCCAGAAGCTCCGCCGGCAGAGCGTGCGCGCGAGCTCCATCACGAAGGGCAAGCTGGGGCTCGGCTCCAACCGCTCGCGGTCCTTCGTCGCGCCCGAGCCGCCGCCCGACGTCAGCGAGTTCCTGGAGTGAGTATAGTGTTGTTGACGCAGGGACATGATCCAGAAGCTCCGCCGGCAGAGCGTGCGCGCGAGCTCCATCACGAAGGGCAAGCTGGGGCTCGGCTCCAACCGCTCGCGGTCCTTCGTCGCGCCCGAGCCGCCGCCCGACGTCAGCGAGTTCCTGGAGTGAGTATAGTGTTGTTGACGCAGGGACATGTTCCAGAAGCTCCGCCGGCAGAGCGTGCGCGCGAGCTCCATCACGAAGGGCAAGCTGGGGCTCGGCTCCAACCGCTCGCGGTCCTTCGTCGCGCCCGAGCCGCCGCCCGACGTCAGCGAGTTCCTGGAGTGAGTATAGTGTTGTTGACGCAGGGACATGTTCCAGAAGCTCCGCCGGCAGAGCGTGCGCGCGAGCTCCATCACGAAGGGCAAGCTGGGGCTCGGCTCCAACCGCTCGCGGTCCTTCGTCGCGCCCGAGCCGCCGCCCGACGTCAGCGAGTTCCTGGAGTGAGTATAGTGTTGTTGACGCAGGGACATGTTCCAGAAGCTCCGCCGGCAGAGCGTGCGCGCGAGCTCCATCACGAAGGGCAAGCTGGGGCTCGGCTCCAACCGCTCGCGGTCCTTCGTCGCGCCCGAGCCGCCGCCCGACGTCAGCGAGTTCCTGGAGTGAGTATAGTGTTGTTGACGCAGGGACATGTTCCAGAAGCTCCGCCGGCAGAGCGTGCGCGCGAGCTCCATCACGAAGGGCAAGCTGGGGCTCGGCTCCAACCGCTCGCGGTCCTTCGTCGCGCCCGAGCCGCCGCCCGACGTCAGCGAGTTCCTGGAGTGAGTATAGTGTTGTTGACGCAGGGACATGTTCCAGAAGCTCCGCCGGCAGAGCGTGCGCGCGAGCTCCATCACGAAGGGCAAGCTGGGGCTCGGCTCCAACCGCTCGCGGTCCTTCGTCGCGCCCGAGCCGCCGCCCGACGTCAGCGAGTTCCTGGAGTGAGTATAGTGTTGTTGACGCAGGGACATGTTCCAGAAGCTCCGCCGGCAGAGCGTGCGCGCGAGCTCCATCACGAAGGGCAAGCTGGGGCTCGGCTCCAACCGCTCGCGGTCCTTCGTCGCGCCCGAGCCGCCGCCCGACGTCAGCGAGTTCCTGGAGTGAGTATAGTGTTGTTGACGCAGGGACATGTTCCAGAAGCTCCGCCGGCAGAGCGTGCGCGCGAGCTCCATCACGAAGGGCAAGCTGGGGCTCGGCTCCAACCGCTCGCGGTCCTTCGTCGCGCCCGAGCCGCCGCCCGACGTCAGCGAGTTCCTGGAGTGAGTATAGTGTTGTTGACGCAGGGACATGTTCCAGAAGCTCCGCCGGCAGAGCGTGCGCGCGAGCTCCATCACGAAGGGCAAGCTGGGGCTCGGCTCCAACCGCTCGCGGTCCTTCGTCGCGCCCGAGCCGCCGCCCGACGTCAGCGAGTTCCTGGAGTGAGTATAGTGTTGTTGACGCAGGGACATGTTCCAGAAGCTCCGCCGGCAGAGCGTGCGCGCGAGCTCCATCACGAAGGGCAAGCTGGGGCTCGGCTCCAACCGCTCGCGGTCCTTCGTCGCGCCCGAGCCGCCGCCCGACGTCAGCGAGTTCCTGGAGTGAGTATAGTGTTGTTGACGCAGGGACATGATCCAGAAGCTCCGCCGGCAGAGCGTGCGCGCGAGCTCCATCACGAAGGGCAAGCTGGGGCTCGGCTCCAACCGCTCGCGGTCCTTCGTCGCGCCCGAGCCGCCGCCCGACGTCAGCGAGTTCCTGGAGTGAGTATAGTGTTGTTGACGCAGGGACATGTTCCAGAAGCTCCGCCGGCAGAGCGTGCGCGCGAGCTCCATCACGAAGGGCAAGCTGGGGCTCGGCTCCAACCGCTCGCGGTCCTTCGTCGCGCCCGAGCCGCCGCCCGACGTCAGCGAGTTCCTGGAGTGAGTATAGTGTTGTTGACGCAGGGACATGTTCCAGAAGCTCCGCCGGCAGAGCGTGCGCGCGAGCTCCATCACGAAGGGCAAGCTGGGGCTCGGCTCCAACCGCTCGCGGTCCTTCGTCGCGCCCGAGCCGCCGCCCGACGTCAGCGAGTTCCTGGAGTGAGTATAGTGTTGTTGACGCAGGGACATGTTCCAGAAGCTCCGCCGGCAGAGCGTGCGCGCGAGCTCCATCACGAAGGGCAAGCTGGGGCTCGGCTCCAACCGCTCGCGGTCCTTCGTCGCGCCCGAGCCGCCGCCCGACGTCAGCGAGTTCCTGGAGTGAGTATAGTGTTGTTGACGCAGGGACATGTTCCAGAAGCTCCGCCGGCAGAGCGTGCGCGCGAGCTCCATCACGAAGGGCAAGCTGGGGCTCGGCTCCAACCGCTCGCGGTCCTTCGTCGCGCCCGAGCCGCCGCCCGACGTCAGCGAGTTCCTGGAGTGAGTATAGTGTTGTTGACGCAGGGACATGTTCCAGAAGCTCTGACTAACAGAACAATCTTCTAGGAGGGTGGTTATTCCTACCAACAAACAAATACTTCAAGATTTAATAAAAATCATCCTTTCCTGAACTTTTTCGTTGCTTAATTATTTCCTTTATTATTTCTTATTTCAGTATTAATTATTTGTCAACTCAGTTGGCCCAGTTTGTAGTGCAGCACGGGCAAATATTTGTGTGATGAACTCGAATATTTCAGGTACTGGATGATATCTATATAAGTAAATATAGTAAATATTATGTAAATCGTCTAGTACCCATAGTGCAAGCTTTGCTTAGTTTGGGACTAGGTTGATTTGGGTAAGATTGTCCTTTAATATTTATTTTCATCACACTTGCTCGTAAGCACGGGTTTACATGCTAGAAAATCGGGCGGTAAGTCGTAAATTACGCCCTAGGGTGGTAAGTCATTTTAATCACACGTTAAGGGTTTACATGCTAGAAAACCGGGCGTTAAATCGTATATACCGCCCTAGGGCGGTAAGTAATGTTGCTATTGACTACTACTACTTTTGTTTTGGTTCCTCCAAAGTGTGATGAAAAACGTCGTACGTGACTCTGGTGGTAAAGGAATTCCAAACTCGTGTCATTAAAGCCCTCGCCTTCTAATAGACTCTCGTTGTGATTCCTCGTTTACCGCCCTTGTTACGTAATGTACTATTTATTATTCAGGGTGGAGGAACCGAACCTGATGAGTGCGGGCACCGTCGGCGACTCGGGGGAGACGCTGCTGCTGGGGGACGACGACCACCGGCTGGCAGACATCATCGAGGGCGCCAGCTGGAGCTCCATGGAGAGCGAGCCGCTCACCGGTATGTTGGGGCTATGATCATACCCCGGGGTATTCGGTGCGCGGATGATTTGACGCGTACTGTTGGCCTAGCGTTTATTTAGTTTATTTATTTATTTATTCAAAGGAATGCGCAAGTTTACAGTGCAAAACCCAAAACACTTACACATTAGGATATTCATGTGTGTGTGTGTGCGTGTGTGCGTGCGTGCGTGCGTGCGTGCGTGCGTGCGTGCGTGCGCGTGCGCGTACGCGTGTGTGTGTGTGTGTGTGTGTGTGTGTGTTTGTGAAGAAGTCATTCGTGCACCGAAAACCCCGGGATGTGGTTATGATCAATAATAACTTAAAAATACAAGTAGACGTTTAACAAACTAAAATAAGCTCAACAGTTGAACAATGACAGATCGCTTTTGTTTACCACTAATTGTAATGATAAGTGTTAACTGTATTTGTATTTCTTTCTTCTTGAGGTGTGCATAAAAGAGTATTCTATTCTATTCTAATGACGATGAGAACCTATCTGATCAAATCGGATGAGCTAGGCAGTATAAGTATTGTTCTGATATGAGCGAATTTCCTTTAGATTGGCTTTAGACTAGGTCACAAACGTCATTCCGAACTTTTTACTGTAACGCAACTTAATTAACAGATTCTTGCATTATGCACTTGGCAATGTATTTCTCACAATTTAATTCATATATGAATTATATGATATAATTAATTACGTACATTATGATGTATAGGACATTTATCTTTTGAGATGACAGCTATGATTGAGTGCTATTTTAACTTTAATCAGTGCTACTATTATGGCCCCATATCAGTGCTACTATTATACATCATAATGTACGTAATTAATTCTATGAATTAAATTGTGAGAAATACATTGCCAAGTGCATAATGCGAGAAGTGCTTTTACTAAAAAAAGAAAACACTAAAAAATACATAATTCAGCTGTTCAAGTCTTCATGAACACAGACGCCATGTTTAAAAAAAGTTACTTCCCGGCCTAGGCGTTCAATTTTGTATGAAATTCCTTTACAGTTCACTCGCGTTGTTCCGCCCGAAACGTGATACTTCGAAGTCTGTTATAACGCACGTTATGACTACATTTCATTGCATGTTTTAGAGAAATCTGTGTGTCCGTCAGGTCCGTCGCGATCGGCATCGTTGCGGGGCCACACGAGCAGCGGGGCGCGCTCCGTGACGTTCCAGCCGCCGCCCGTGCAGCGGCAGAGCTCGCTGCCCGCGCACCCCGACCACTGGCCGCAGTGTGACAACGTGCAGCTCAGGAGGAGGGATGGGTGAGTGCCATCATAAGTCGACACACAACCTAGTCGATCCGTGACGTTCCAGCCGCCGCCCGTGCAGCGGCAGAGCTCGCTGCCCGCGCACCCCGACCACTGGCCGCAGTGTGACAACGTGCAGCTCAGGAGGAGGGATGGGTAAGTGCCATCATAAGTCGACACACAACCTAGTCGATCCGTGACGTTCCAGCCGCCGCCCGTGCAGCGGCAGAGCTTGCTGCCCGCGCACCCCGACCACTGGCCGCAGTGTGACAACGTGCAGCTCAGGAGGAGGGATGGGTAAGTGCCATCATAAGTCGACACACAACCTAGTCGATCCGTGACGTTCCAGCCGCCGCCCGTGCAGCGGCAGAGCTCGCTGCCCGCGCACCCCGACCACTGGCCGCAGTGTGACAACGTGCAGCTCAGGAGGAGGGATGGGTGAGTGCCATCATAAGTCGACACACAACCTAGTCGATCCGTGACGTTCCAGCCGCCGCCCGTGCAGCGGCAGAGCTCGCTGCCCGCGCACCCCGACCACTGGCCGCAGTGTGACAACGTGCAGCTCAGGAGGAGGGATGGGTAAGTGCCATCATAAGTCGACACACAACCTAGTCGCTCCGTGACGTTCCAGCTGCCGCCCGTGCAGCGGCAGAGCTCGCTGCCCGCGCACCCCGACCACTGGCCGCAGTGTGACAACGTGCAGCTCAGGAGGAGGGATGGGTGAGTGCCATCATAAGTCGACACACAACCTAGTCGATCCGTGACGTTCCAGCCGCCGCCCGTGCAGCGGCAGAGCTCGCTGCCCGCGCACCCCGACCACTGGCCGCAGTGTGACAACGTGCAGCTCAGGAGGAGGGATGGGTAAGTGTCATCATAAGTCGACACACAACCTAGTCGCTCCGTGACGTTCCAGCCGCCGCCCGTGCAGCGGCAGAGCTCGCTGCCCGCGCACCCCGACCACTGGCCGCAGTGTGACAACGTGCAGCTCAGGAGGAGGGATGGGTAAGTGCCATCATAAGTCGACACACAACCTAGTCGCTCCGTGACGATCCAGCCGCCGCCCGTGCAGCGGCAGAGCTCGCTGCCCGCGCACCCCGACCACTGGCCGCAGTGTGACAACGTGCAGCTCAGGAGGAGGGATGGGTAAGTGCCATCATAAGTCGACACACAACCTAGTCGCTCCGTGACGTTCCAGCCGCCGCCCGTGCAGCGGCAGAGCTCGCTGCCCGCGCACCCCGACCACTGGCCGCAGTGTGACAACGTGCAGCTCAGGAGGAGGGATGGGTAAGTGCCATCATAAGTCGACACACAACCTAGTCGCTCCGTGACGTTCCAGCCGCCGCCCGTGCAGCGGCAGAGCTCGCTGCCCGCGCACCCCGACCACTGGCCGCAGTGTGACAACGTGCAGCTCAGGAGGAGGGATGGGTAAGTGCCATCATAAGTCGACACACAACCTAGTCGCTCCGTGACGTTCCAGCCGCCGCCCGTGCAGCGGCAGAGCTCGCTGCCCGCGCACCCCGACCACTGGCCGCAGTGTGACAACGTGCAGCTCAGGAGGAGGGATGGGTAAGTGCCATCATAAGTCGACACACAACCTAGTCGATCCGTGACGTTCCAGCCGCCGCCCGTGCAGCGGCAGAGCTCGCTGCCCGCGCACCCCGACCACTGGCCGCAGTGTGACAACGTGCAGCTCAGGAGGAGGGATGGGTGAGTGCCATCATAAGTCGACACACTACCTAGTCGATCCCTCTGTCTCTCAGTAATACAGTCTGGATAGTGCATCTTACCCCGACTAGCCAATAGCGCTACAACGTGACTGGTATAGTTAACCCTTTACCCAGTGTTCTGCCTTTTCGCAGAATTATTTTTTGTCGAAAGTTTCATTTCATTTTGTTTTTTCACTTCGCAGAATTTTTAGTCGTACATTATTCATAATTGTTGCAAACATCATCCTATACTATAGACCCAGGAACAAATATTGGAGTTAATCACACAAATATTTGCTCTTGCCGGGATTCCAACCCCAAGACCGCCGGCTCAGTAGCCAACTGTTCTACAAACGGCACCAACCATGTTTTCTCACACATATGCCCAAATAATAAACACACAACGTTTTCCAGACTACCCCTATCGGAGGGCGCCAGCTCCGAAGGCAAGAGCAGCAAGACGAAGACGGCGGAGCCCAACATCGACTTCGAGCTGGACGTGAAGGTGCACGTCAACAGCGGCAAGTGCGTGCTGCACACCAAGGAGCCGTGCAGGGACGACGACCTCAAGATGTGAGTACATCGAGCCGGACGTGGAGGGGCACGGCAACAGCGGCAAGTGCGTGCTGCACACCAAGGAGCCGTGCAGGGACGACGACCTCAAGATGTGAGTACATCGAGCCGGACGTGGAGGGGCACGGCAACAGCGGCAAGTGCGTGCTGCACACCAAGGAGCCGTGCAGGGACGACGACCTCAAGATGTGAGTACATCGAGCCGGACGTGGAGGGGCACGGCAACAGCGGCAAGTGCGTGCTGCACACCAAGGAGCCGTGCAGGGACGACGACCTCAAGATGTGAGTACATCGAGCCGGACGTGGAGGGGCACGGCAACAGCGGCAAGTGCGTGCTGCACACCAAGGAGCCGTGCAGGGACGACGACCTCAAGATGTGAGTACATCGAGCCGGACGTGGAGGGGCACGGCAACAGCGGCAAGTGCGTGCTGCACACCAAGGAGCCGTGCAGGGACGACGACCTCAAGATGTGAGTACATCGAGCCGGACGTGGAGGGGCACGGCAACAGCGGCAAGTGCGTGCTGCACACCAAGGAGCCGTGCAGGGACGACGACCTCAAGATGTGAGTACATCGAGCCGGACGTGGAGGGGCACGGCAACAGCGGCAAGTGCGTGCTGCACACCAAGGAGCCGTGCAGGGACGACGACCTCAAGATGTGAGTACATCGAGCCGGACGTGGAGGGGCACGGCAACAGCGGCAAGTGCGTGCTGCACACCAAGGAGCCGTGCAGGGACGACGACCTCAAGATGTGAGTACATCGAGCCGGACGTGGAGGGGCACGGCAACAGCGGCAAGTGCGTGCTGCACACCAAGGAGCCGTGCAGGGACGACGACCTCAAGATGTGAGTACATCGAGCCGGACGTGGAGGGGCACGGCAACAGCGGCAAGTGCGTGCTGCACACCAAGGAGCCGTGCAGGGACGACGACCTCAAGATGTGAGTACATCGAGCCGGACGTGGAGGGGCACGGCAACAGCGGCAAGTGCGTGCTGCACACCAAGGAGCCGTGCAGGGACGACGACCTCAAGATGTGAGTACATCGAGCCGGACGTGGAGGGGCACGGCAACAGCGGCAAGTGCGTGCTGCACACCAAGGAGCCGTGCAGGGACGACGACCTCAAGATGTGAGTACATCGAGCCGGACGTGGAGGGGCACGGCAACAGCGGCAAGTGCGTGCTGCACACCAAGGAGCCGTGCAGGGACGACGACCTCAAGATGTGAGTACATCGAGCCGGACGTGGAGGGGCACGGCAACAGCGGCAAGTGCGTGCTGCACACCAAGGAGCCGTGCAGGGACGACGACCTCAAGATGTGAGTACATCGAGCCGGACGTGGAGGGGCACGGCAACAGCGGCAAGTGCGTGCTGCACACCAAGGAGCCGTGCAGGGACGACGACCTCAAGATGTGAGTACATCGAGCCGGACGTGGAGGGGCACGGCAACAGCGGCAAGTGCGTGCTGCACACCAAGGAGCCGTGCAGGGACGACGACCTCAAGATGTGAGTACATCGAGCCGGACGTGGAGGGGCACGGCAACAGCGGCAAGTGCGTGCTGCACACCAAGGAGCCGTGCAGGGACGACGACCTCAAGATGTGAGTACATCGAGCCGGACGTGGAGGGGCACGGCAACAGCGGCAAGTGCGTGCTGCACACCAAGGAGCCGTGCAGGGACGACGACCTCAAGATGTGAGTACATCGAGCCGGACGTGGAGGGGCACGGCAACAGCGGCAAGTGCGTGCTGCACACCAAGGAGCCGTGCAGGGACGACGACCTCAAGATGTGAGTACATCGAGCCGGACGTGGAGGGGCACGGCAACAGCGGCAAGTGCGTGCTGCACACCAAGGAGCCGTGCAGGGACGACGACCTCAAGATGTGAGTACATCGAGCCGGACGTGGAGGGGCACGGCAACAGCGGCAAGTGCGTGCTGCACACCAAGGAGCCGTGCAGGGACGATGACCTCAAGATGTGAGTACATCGAGCCGGACGTGGAGGGGCACGGCAACAGCGGCAAGTGCGTGCTGCACACCAAGGAGCCGTGCAGGGACGACGACCTCAAGATGTGAGTACATCGAGCCGGACGTGGAGGGGCACGGCAACAGCGGCAAGTGCGTGCTGCACACCAAGGAGCCGTGCAGGGACGACGACCTCAAGATGTGAGTACATCGAGCCGGACGTGGAGGGGCACGGCAACAGCGGCAAGTGCGTGCTGCACACCAAGGAGCCGTGCAGGGACGACGACCTCAAGATGTGAGTACATCGAGCCGGACGTGGAGGGGCACGGCAACAGCGGCAAGTGCGTGCTGCACACCAAGGAGCCGTGCAGGGACGACGACCTCAAGATGTGAGTACATCGAGCCGGACGTGGAGGGGCACGGCAACAGCGGCAAGTGCGTGCTGCACACCAAGGAGCCGTGCAGGGACGACGACCTCAAGATGTGAGTACATCGAGCCGGACGTGGAGGGGCACGGCAACAGCGGCAAGTGCGTGCTGCACACCAAGGAGCCGTGCAGGGACGACGACCTCGAGATGTGAGTACATTTCTTTTCCATCACACTTTTGCTCGTAAACAAGGGTTACATGCTAGGAAACCGGGCGGTCAGTCGTATATTACGCCCTAGGGCGGTAAGTAATTTTGATATTGACTACTATTTATTACTTTTGTTTTATTTCCTCCAAAGTGTAATGATAAACGTCGTACGTGACTCTGGTGGGTAAGGAATTCCAAACTCGTGTCATTAAAGCCCGAAGCCGAAGGCGAGGCTTCTAATAGACACTCGTTTGTAATTTCTCGTTTACCATCCTTGTTACGTAATGTAATATTGCGTCACCCTATAGACCGTAAGTGGGAGAGAAAATCTCATTTCCTGGCCAAAGCAAGACTTCAAACTAGACAAATCACGGGTAGTAATTCGTAAATTCCAAGATCGCATAATGTGGCCATTTTTTCTAAAGTTGTATACCCCAGTTTTTTTTTCCATATTTTGGGTATTTTCTACTCAGAATCACGAGCTCTTTCGATCTAATTAGAAGAAAAAACTGTCCTAAAATATTCATACATTTTTTGTTTTTCCATTCCGTTACCGTTGTACTAAGTTATATGGAAATGATAACGGAATGGGACGAAAAAATATTGGGACAGTTTTTTTCTCCTAATTAGATAGAAAGAGCTCGTCATTCTGAGTAGAAAATACCCAACATATCGAAAATTAAAAAAAAAGTGGGGTGTACAACTTTAGTAAAAATGGCCTAATTATGGCCCAGAGACCTTTGGCTCAGTCCACAGACACCTGCGATCTGGGATCATTCAGGGGTTCGCCGCCCTGGGTATGTGATTGTACTATATTTAAATTTATTTGTGTTATATCAATTGCAGCGGTTCGAGGATGCGCGTGGGGCGGTCGGCGTCGGGCGGGCTGGGCGAGCCGGGCTCGCCCCCCGCGGGCCGGCGCGGCAAGCCGCCGCCCCTGCGCCACCCGCCGCCGCCCGACGTCACCGTGTTCCGCGTGCCCGGCCTCGACTTCAAGGTGACCGGCACTCGTCCGATAACTAATTGAATGAATAGTACTGGAGAGGCCGGGAAAAACGGAATTGCCGGCTTCGTACCACTATAGTCACCCGGCAAGCCCTCGTTTCCCGGCGTCTGCAGTAATGTACTATTTACGCCATCATTAAATTCATCAAATTCATGTTTATCTCGATAAGCCATTATTTTTATCGCGCTTGAAACGCCGTTGTCGTGAATGCCGATGTAACAACCGCGGGCAGTCGGTTGTATATCGCCGGCCTCATGACGTGCGTCAGCGTCCGTGTCTTTGCCAATTTTCCAGGGAGCGGTAGGGGAGAGTAACCTATATTGAACCGGCGCTTAAATTGGACCACTTCGTATTTTTACCAAATAACACAATTTATTTATTACACCAAATTGGTGGACTGATTATGGCGCTGTCGTCGCTTCATTTTTTGTTGCCAGTGTAAATAAATTGTGTTATTTGGTAGAAATACAGAAGTGGTCCAATTTAAGCGCCGGTTCAATATAGTTTACTCTCCCCTATTAGTTTTATCGCATTTTTGAGTACTTGACTCCACGTTTTGTACGTTTCCAAGTTCTCACGGACAACAGACAAGAGAAAGATAGTATTTTCTTCGGTTTCCGCGACTGTCACACATTTTTGACAACGGTATCTGTAAAGGTACTGAAACGTCAGGGAGGCTCAAATAATTAATATACGCGATATAATCCGTTTAAATTGTTTTATTTAAAAGAGGGAGATAGGTAGTTTTTACCACACGCAGACACAGCGGGGGCACTTTGTAGTTTACTTTAAAGCTGTACTTCGCGCAGGTGCACTACGAGTCCAAGACGCTGCACGACCCGGTGCCGTCCCCGCAGTCGCCGGGCGCGGGCTGCGCGCGCAAGGGCAGCAAGAAGGCGGCGCTGTTCGCCTGGATCACGCTGCAGAGCATCCCCGAGGAGACCGTCATCAGCCCGCACATCCTGGAGTTCCTGGAGCAGACGCTGGAGCCCATACCGACCAAGGCCTCCTTCACGGCGCCCACGCCTGGTAACATATACATAACATATATATTCATTAACACTCACGGCATGTCACGAAACATGGTTGTTAAGTAACAGGTCGCATCTTATTTACGCAGGCTCTTGAATAGCTTTTGAATTATTGACGATTCTTGTACACTTAACGATTGTACGACTTCAGCAAGACAGGTTACACTAGAAGTTGTGAAGCAACCAAGCTCATACCTAAAAAAAAATGTGTCCACAGAAACAGAGACAGGCGAGCGCTCGCACTCGGTGGAGGGCGCGTCGTACGGGCAGTACGTGTACGCGTCGTTCCCCGTCGACGTGATCGTGCAGTTCCACATGCAGCCCTCCACCTTCCGCTTCTCGTGCCTGCCGGCCTCGCGCGTCGAGTGCCTGCTCCAGCTGCCCTCGCTGCGCATCGTGTTCAGCTCCAAGCGGGCTGTAGAGTGAGTGTCGTGACACCAGCACGTGTACCGTCGTTCCCCGTCGACGTGATCGTGCAGTTCCACATGCAGCCCTCCACCTTCCGCTTCTCGTGCCTGCCGGCCTCGCGCGTCGAGTGCCTGCTCCAGCTGCCCTCGCTGCGCATCGTGTTCAGCTCCAAGCGGGCTGTAGAGTGAGTGTCGTGACACCAGCACGTGTACCGTCGTTCCCCGTCGACGTGATCGTGCAGTTCCACATGCAGCCCTCCACCTTCCGCTTCTCGTGCCTGCCGGCCTCGCGCGTCGAGTGCCTGCTCCAGCTGCCCTCGCTGCGCATCGTGTTCAGCTCCAAGCGGGCTGTAGAGTGAGTGTCGTGACACCAGCACGTGTACCGTCGTTCCCCGTCGACGTGATCGTGCAGTTCCACATGCAGCCCTCCACCTTCCGCTTCTCGTGCCTGCCGGCCTCGCGCGTCGAGTGCCTGCTCCAGCTGCCCTCGCTGCGCATCGTGTTCAGCTCCAAGCGGGCTGTAGAGTGAGTGTCGTGACACCAGCACGTGTACCGTCGTTCCCCGTCGACGTGATCGTGCAGTTCCACATGCAGCCCTCCACCTTCCGCTTCTCGTGCCTGCCGGCCTCGCGCGTCGAGTGCCTGCTCCAGCTGCCCTCGCTGCGCATCGTGTTCAGCTCCAAGCGGGCTGTAGAGTGAGTGTCGTGACACCAGCACGTGTACCGTCGTTCCCCGTCGACGTGATCGTGCAGTTCCACATGCAGCCCTCCACCTTCCGCTTCTCGTGCCTGCCGGCCTCGCGCGTCGAGTGCCTGCTCCAGCTGCCCTCGCTGCGCATCGTGTTCAGCTCCAAGCGGGCTGTAGAGTGAGTGTCGTGACACCAGCACGTGTACCGTCGTTCCCCGTCGACGTGATCGTGCAGTTCCACATGCAGCCCTCCACCTTCCGCTTCTCGTGCCTGCCGGCCTCGCGCGTCGAGTGCCTGCTCCAGCTGCCCTCGCTGCGCATCGTGTTCAGCTCCAAGCGGGCTGTAGAGTGAGTGTCGTGACACCAGCACGTGTACCGTCGTTCCCCGTCGACGTGATCGTGCAGTTCCACATGCAGCCCTCCACCTTCCGCTTCTCGTGCCTGCCGGCCTCGCGCGTCGAGTGCCTGCTCCAGCTGCCCTCGCTGCGCATCGTGTTCAGCTCCAAGCGGGCTGTAGAGTGAGTGTCGTGACACCAGCACGTGTACCGTCGTTCCCCGTCGACGTGATCGTGCAGTTCCACATGCAGCCCTCCACCTTCCGCTTCTCGTGCCTGCCGGCCTCGCGCGTCGAGTGCCTGCTCCAGCTGCCCTCGCTGCGCATCGTGTTCAGCTCCAAGCGGGCTGTAGAGTGAGTGTCGTGACACCAGCACGTGTACCGTCGTTCCCCGTCGACGTGATCGTGCAGTTCCACATGCAGCCCTCCACCTTCCGCTTCTCGTGCCTGCCGGCCTCGCGCGTCGAGTGCCTGCTCCAGCTGCCCTCGCTGCGCATCGTGTTCAGCTCCAAGCGGGCTGTAGAGTGAGTGTCGTGACACCAGCACGTGTACCGTCGTTCCCCGTCGACGTGATCGTGCAGTTCCACATGCAGCCCTCCACCTTCCGCTTCTCGTGCCTGCCGGCCTCGCGCGTCGAGTGCCTGCTCCAGCTGCCCTCGCTGCGCATCGTGTTCAGCTCCAAGCGGGCTGTAGAGTGAGTGTCGTGACACCAGCACGTGTACCGTCGTTCCCCGTCGACGTGATCGTGCAGTTCCACATGCAGCCCTCCACCTTCCGCTTCTCGTGCCTGCCGGCCTCGCGCGTCGAGTGCCTGCTCCAGCTGCCCTCGCTGCGCATCGTGTTCAGCTCCAAGCGGGCTGTAGAGTGAGTGTCGTGACACCAGCACGTGTACCGTCGTTCCCCGTCGACGTGATCGTGCAGTTCCACATGCAGCCCTCCACCTTCCGCTTCTCGTGCCTGCCGGCCTCGCGCGTCGAGTGCCTGCTCCAGCTGCCCTCGCTGCGCATCGTGTTCAGCTCCAAGTGGGCTGTAGAGTGAGTGTCGTGACACCAGCACGTGTACCGTCGTTCCCCGTCGACGTGATCGTGCAGTTCCACATGCAGCCCTCCACCTTCCGCTTCTCGTGCCTGCCGGCCTCGCGCGTCGAGTGCCTGCTCCAGCTGCCCTCGCTGCGCATCGTGTTCAGCTCCAAGCGGGCTGTAGAGTGAGTGTCGTGACACCAGCACGTGTACCGTCGTTCCCCGTCGACGTGATCGTGCAGTTCCACATGCAGCCCTCCACCTTCCGCTTCTCGTGCCTGCCGGCCTCGCGCGTCGAGTGCCTGCTCCAGCTGCCCTCGCTGCGCATCGTGTTCAGCTCCAAGCGGGCTGTAGAGTGAGTGTCGTGACACCAGCACGTGTACCGTCGTTCCCCGTCGACGTGATCGTGCAGTTCCACATGCAGCCCTCCACCTTCCGCTTCTCGTGCCTGCCGGCCTCGCGCGTCGAGTGCCTGCTCCAGCTGCCCTCGCTGCGCATCGTGTTCAGCTCCAAGCGGGCTGTAGAGTGAGTGTCGTGACACCAGCACGTGTACCGTCGTTCCCCGTCGACGTGATCGTGCAGTTCCACATGCAGCCCTCCACCTTCCGCTTCTCGTGCCTGCCGGCCTCGCGCGTCGAGTGCCTGCTCCAGCTGCCCTCGCTGCGCATCGTGTTCAGCTCCAAGCGGGCTGTAGAGTGAGTGTCGTGACACCAGCACGTGTACCGTCGTTCCCCGTCGACGTGATCGTGCAGTTCCACATGCAGCCCTCCACCTTCCGCTTCTCGTGCCTGCCGGCCTCGCGCGTCGAGTGCCTGCTCCAGCTGCCCTCGCTGCGCATCGTGTTCAGCTCCAAGCGGGCTGTAGAGTGAGTGTCGTGACACCAGCACGTGTACCGTCGTTCCCCGTCGACGTGATCGTGCAGTTCCACATGCAGCCCTCCACCTTCCGCTTCTCGTGCCTGCCGGCCTCGCGCGTCGAGTGCCTGCTCCAGCTGCCCTCGCTGCGCATCGTGTTCAGCTCCAAGCGGGCTGTAGAGTGAGTGTCGTGACACCAGCACGTGTACCGTCGTTCCCCGTCGACGTGATCGTGCAGTTCCACATGCAGCCCTCCACCTTCCGCTTCTCGTGCCTGCCGGCCTCGCGCGTCGAGTGCCTGCTCCAGCTGCCCTCGCTGCGCATCGTGTTCAGCTCCAAGCGGGCTGTAGAGTGAGTGTCGTGACACCAGCACGTGTACCGTCGTTCCCCGTCGACGTGATCGTGCAGTTCCACATGCAGCCCTCCACCTTCCGCTTCTCGTGCCTGCCGGCCTCGCGCGTCGAGTGCCTGCTCCAGCTGCCCTCGCTGCGCATCGTGTTCAGCTCCAAGCGGGCTGTAGAGTGAGTGTCGTGACACCAGCACGTGTACCGTCGTTCCCCGTCGACGTGATCGTGCAGTTCCACATGCAGCCCTCCACCTTCCGCTTCTCGTGCCTGCCGGCCTCGCGCGTCGAGTGCCTGCTCCAGCTGCCCTCGCTGCGCATCGTGTTCAGCTCCAAGCGGGCTGTAGAGTGAGTGTCGTGACACCAGCACGTGTACCGTCGTTCCCCGTCGACGTGATCGTGCAGTTCCACATGCAGCCCTCCATCTTCCGCTTCTCGTGCCTGCCGGCCTCGCGCGTCGAGTGCCTGCTCCAGCTGCCCTCGCTGCGCATCGTGTTCAGCTCCAAGCGGGCTGTAGAGTGAGTGTCGTGACACCAGCACGTGTACCGTCGTTCCCCGTCGACGTGATCGTGCAGTTCCACATGCAGCCCTCCACCTTCCGCTTCTCGTGCCTGCCGGCCTCGCGCGTCGAGTGCCTGCTCCAGCTGCCCTCGCTGCGCATCGTGTTCAGCTCCAAGCGGGCTGTAGAGTGAGTGTCGTGACACCAGCACGTGTACCGTCGTTCCCCGTCGACGTGATCGTGCAGTTCCACATGCAGCCCTCCACCTTCCGCTTCTCGTGCCTGCCGGCCTCGCGCGTCGAGTGCCTGCTCCAGCTGCCCTCGCTGCGCATCGTGTTCAGCTCCAAGCGGGCTGTAGAGTGAGTGTCGTGACACCAGCACGTGTACCGTCGTTCCCCGTCGACGTGATCGTGCAGTTCCACATGCAGCCCTCCACCTTCCGCTTCTCGTGCCTGCCGGCCTCGCGCGTCGAGTGCCTGCTCCAGCTGCCCTCGCTGCGCATCGTGTTCAGTTCCAAGCGGGCTGTAGAGTGAGTGTCGTGACACCAGCACGTGTACCGTCGTTCCCCGTCGACGTGATCGTGCAGTTCCACATGCAGCCCTCCACCTTCCGCTTCTCGTGCCTGCCGGCCTCGCGCGTCGAGTGCCTGCTCCAGCTGCCCTCGCTGCGCATCGTGTTCAGCTCCAAGCGGGCTGTAGAGTGAGTGTCGTGACACCAGCACGTGTACCGTCGTTCCCCGTCGACGTGATCGTGCAGTTCCACATGCAGCCCTCCACCTTCCGCTTCTCGTGCCTGCCGGCCTCGCGCGTCGAGTGCCTGCTCCAGCTGCCCTCGCTGCGCATCGTGTTCAGCTCCAAGCGGGCTGTAGAGTGAGTGTCGTGACACCAGCACGTGTACCGTCGTTCCCCGTCGACGTGATCGTGCAGTTCCACATGCAGCCCTCCACCTTCCGCTTCTCGTGCCTGCCGGCCTCGCGCGTCGAGTGCCTGCTCCAGCTGCCCTCGCTGCGCATCGTGTTCAGCTCCAAGCGGGCTGTAGAGTGAGTGTCGTGACACCAGCACGTGTACCGTCGTTCCCCGTCGACGTGATCGTGCAGTTCCACATGCAGCCCTCCACCTTCCGCTTCTCGTGCCTGCCGGCCTCGCGCGTCGAGTGCCTGCTCCAGCTGCCCTCGCTGCGCATCGTGTTCAGCTCCAAGCGGGCTGTAGAGTGAGTGTCGTGACACCAGCACGTGTACCGTCGTTCCCCGTCGACGTGATCGTGCAGTTCCACATGCAGCCCTCCACCTTCCGCTTCTCGTGCCTGCCGGCCTCGCGCGTCGAGTGCCTGCTCCAGCTGCCCTCGCTGCGCATCGTGTTCAGCTCCAAGCGGGCTGTAGAGTGAGTGTCGTGACACCAGCACGTGTACCGTCGTTCCCCGTCGACGTGATCGTGCAGTTCCACATGCAGCCCTCCACCTTCCGCTTCTCGTGCCTGCCGGCCTCGCGCGTCGAGTGCCTGCTCCAGCTGCCCTCGCTGCGCATCGTGTTCAGCTCCAAGCGGGCTGTAGAGTGAGTGTCGTGACACCAGGAAACCTGGAAAACGACACCTATGACGATTATTACAAAAAAGTGATTTCTACCACTTTGAATATCATATCACTTTAATGTACAAAAAAAAGGCTTACTTCACATTATCTGTACCTATAATTTTTTAAGAGTTCCCCGATTTCTTCCGGACTCCATCATCATCCCATCCATCAGGGGTCCATCATCAGTACATCATATAGAGCAATACCGTGTAAGTAACAAGTGTAGAAACGAATCAATATTCAAACAAATAATATTTTATTGAAATGAGAACTTTATCGACAGCTGTTATTTACGCGGTATTGCACTATCCCCGACAACGATATGCCATTTTGTTGACTTCGTTTAAAAATGTATGTTGTTTTTGGAAACCAACCTTAGTAAACGGAAAATAAAATGACGACACGATGTTTCAAATATCTGCCATCATATAATTTGTTAAAATCTTTTCAGAGAGACGGTTCTCCCAGCAGTCGCGATGGGGGGTCTAAGCGTGACGGGCTGTCTGGCCGACTTCTCCGTCTACATCTTCCATCCATACGGCGGCAAGAAGTCCAGCCTCAAGGAGCCGCAGTGGTCGCCGCTGTCGGACACAGAGAGAAAGGACTCGCTTAGTATTAACGTTGAGTTTGTGAAGTTCCATCTGTCGCGGTCGAGAAAGCTAGACTTCCAAACGGAGCAAGACCAGTCGAAGGCTACTGTAAGGTTTTCAAGTGAGTAAAATGTTTGTATGTCATAGGGCTTAAGATGTAGTGGCAGGAAATCGAGCCTCTAAGAATTTCAGAGTTGAGGCTAACGATTTTATAACAAACAATACGTTATGATCATCGATAGTTATGTGAAAAAATGCGTTCCCCGCTCTCCTCTTAATATTTCGGAAACTATTAGGCGTTTCTATAAGATTTATTTACCTATTTATTTCGTTTTTAATGCAGTATAATTTAAGGTGATAATCAAAATTTGGTTTTATTTCACTCTGGTATTGTCAATTGTGCAGCGATCGTGGACGTGGGCTCGGCGTGGTTCAAGTACGACATGCGGCGGTTGGGCGAGATCCTGGCCTTCCCCAAGGCGTGGTACCGCCGCAGCATCGTGCGCCGCATGTTCCTCGGCGACCTCAGCGTTGAGCGGCCCAGGTCAGTGTCATGTGGTGTATTTTTGATATTTAGTTTAATGGTTTAGTTTAAATCAGCACATTTTTTAACCACAACCTAATCGTCCTATTGTTTTTTTGTAAGACAACACAATATAAACATTTTATAATCTAGCAACAGGAGTGAAGCTGTCATAGGTCAGGGTTGCTTGATAAATATTTGGTATGTCGGGCCTGTCGGGGTGAAGTTATAAAAAAAAAACTGAAATAACATATATTAAGAATATTATTGCACTGCATACAAGCAGATTATCACTAGAGATGTGCCATTTCCTATTTCCGGAAACTTGCCTCATTTTAAACCATTGATACAAAGATCAGCGCTAAGAAAAATTGAAATACGTTACCTTGTGCAAGAGACCGCGAATCGAACCCTCTGCATTGCCTCAGTTTATATGAGGAAAGAGAAAAGTTTCCGGAAAATTTCGGAAACAGTCCATCTCTACTCATTACCCAATAATTGTGTGTTTTATTTAAGTAGTACCTGCGCCCCGCGGCGTTACCCGTGAATATACATTTTTTCGGATTTTATCGTAGCTTATTTTAAATTCAGGGTGTCAGCTATCTCCATACCTAATTTTATCAAATATGATCCAGCCGTTTGAGCGTGAAGAACTAACAAACATGCAAACACACTCACAAACTTTCGCCTTTATAATATTACTATGATCGTGCCATTGGCAATGCGCTCCAATGCAGATTCAATTTGTTTTTTTTTTCTATTATTATTATCTTTATTAATTAGAAAGGGGTTTTGTCACACAGTGACTATGTATTTGTATGTCACCCCCGTTGAGATCACACACTATAATATTATACACTTTTCACTACAGAGTACTTTAGAGTACAGTGGCGTTCATTTGTTCAGTTGGATGACCATTTTTTGTCTCGAAAAACGTAATGTGCAGAGTTATTTTTTTCTTGGGAGTCATATCATCACCACCGATGCAAAACCAATAAAAACCACTATGTTTGTTTAATTGAATAAAATGTTTCAGGCCTGCAAGCAACAATGTCCCGGTATCCCCTGTTTTACCACAAAGAGAGAAAAAGACTTTAGATCTACAAAAACCCAAAGGTACATTCTTACATAACGTGATGCATTCCTTCATTCAAAGTCCGGTTGTCGTTTTATATGAACTATTTTTTTTTGTCAGCTAGTGGTGAATCAAATAAAAAATTAACCGTCGCAAGATTAATCGCGATTAAATTTATCGACAGAATACTCGAGTGACGATTAAACTAATTGTAATTTGTGATTGACTAATATCACGATTGAATCTCGATTACAAGTTGGAAGGCGCAAATTTTTTACATGTATAAACTTGTTCCCAAAATCATTTTAGTATTAAATAAACTTGTCCTTATAATGCAACATATTTTTGATATATTAATCGATAACAACCCGGTAATCCGTATGTAGTATTGTTATACATCCCTGAATCCGAGGCTTAGACTTTGAAAAAAGATATTTTTTCAAATATTAATTAATGGAAATTAATCTAAAATTTAATCGTGACTTAATTGAAGTGAACTCATGCGACTAATATTAGTTATTCACCATCTTTATATCCCAAAATGTAATGTAGGTAAGCACATTCGCTTATCCCAATAATTTTCACTACTACATAATCGCCCATAACGATGACCTATCATGCCCTATCCGCATCCATCACTGTGATTGAGTACTTTTTTTACAATAGAGAATGTCTATTGATAACAGAGAACGGTTCGACGACGACGTCGAGCAACGCAGCGTGGGAGACGCTCGTGTTGTTCGCGGTCAACTTCACCAAGCTAAACGTCCATATGAACATGGGCAATGTTATGGGGAATGTCAGGTACCTTATTATTATGAAATTTAGGTCGTGTGTGGTCGATCATCGAGAAATGCCACAGTACGTGTCGAATACCGGCAAGGGCAAATATTTATGTGAAGAATTCGAATATATATCTAAATGTAGTAATCGTTGTCTAGTGCCCATGAGAAAAGTCTACTAGAGCTTACTGTGGAATTAGATCGATTTGAGTGGGGTGTTCGTTGTTTAGTAAAATCAAATTTTTCGTATCAAGTTAGCCTTTACAAAATTAACTTTTATCTTATTTCCAAATTTTCGTGTACAGTTAGCCCAACTTTACTAGACTGGACTTTTAGTTATCTTCGGGTCTTTTGATACGTAGAATTTAAGTTTTGTCTGAAGTGCGACCGTTTTTTTTTTAAACATGATTTGAACTGTATCAGGGCTGTTTAGCTCTCACTACCAGCGCGTCGGACTTTGTCTGGGAGTATAACTCGCTAATGGCATTATCTCCGCGCCACAGGAGTGATAATGAATGTTCGTTGTCTGTGTGTAGTTGGCAGAGCCGCGACTTCAACTGCACGGGGCGGCTGAGCATCGGCAGCACGGGCCACCGCAACATGCTGGTGTGCGTGGCGCTGGCCGGCTCCTCGCTCGACGCGCGCGGCGGCATCGTCGGCGGCGCCATCTCGCTCGCCGACATACACACTTACGGTCAGACTACCCACACCAGTAAACCTACATAGTTAAGAGGCCAAATTTTTTTCAGCCTGTATCATTAAGGAGGAGCATATTGTTGATGCTTGTGAACAGAACAAGGTTTTTATTTAGTTTCCTCACCACAGTGCACATAGAAGAGGAGCCAGGCTGCAACCCCGGGCACACGTGCGGCGTGCGGCTGGCCGCGCTGGAGCTGCGGCTGGAGTACATGGGCACGTCGGTGCTGCTGGCGCGCGTGTCGGCGCTGCAGTGCGCGCTGCGCGACGAGTGGCTGTGGCGCGGCAAGCTGCCGGCCAGGCAGCGGCAGCACAGCGCGCGGTGAGTGCGGGACAACCCCGCCACACGAGCAAGTGCGGCTGCAGTACATGGGCACGTCGGTGCTGCTGGCGCGCGTAAAGTAGCAAGATAATTATTATTTATTTCAAAAATGGGTCAAGTAGACTATTGTTTCTGTCTCTCTTGGAGGTTTATCTATTGGGAAGAAGAGCAACCGGTTTTCTAACAAACCTTTGAGCCCAATCCTGCAGGCTTTATTGAGTTTAACAAATTTCGTAATTACTTCATAATCATAACCAACCATTTCCTCCCCCTAGACCGGCCATAATTCTGACGCACGGCACACTGTCCTGGCAGCAGCTCCAGCTGCTCATGAGTCGCAGCACCACTCCCGACCTGCTGAAGATGCAGTACAAGCTAGAGGAATTCTTCACGCAGCAGTTCAACTCGTCGCGACGTGTCCTGTCCGCGCTGCACCCCTACCCGGCGAGGAACAAGCGAGGGCGTGAGTTTGTTTTTGTATTGTATAATCAGCTTAGGTAAAGTTGAGATTCAAGATTGCCATAATGGGATGATAACTTGCCGAATCGACCCGATCTAAGACGACTGCCCTCAGAAATTAGTGCAGCGGATACCGAGGACTGAGCTTAATTTTGATTATTTAGATACGTTTTTTGTATGGAAAGACCAAAATTAGTCCCCAAATAATGCCATCCTCTCATATTGACTAAAATGACATCGAAAGGTACCGAGACAATACGCTTCTAAGCGGTATGTTTGGTTCACTAATGTTTGACCAAAAAATTATTGACAAATGGTCATTTGACAAACAACGTTTCAACAATTATTCATTAGGCAAACGAGACATTTGACAAAAGTATCATCTTACAAAAACTCACTCAACAAATGATTAATTTGCAAACACTACTATTATGTATTCATTTTTAATAAAAGATTGTAACGTAGTTAGTGTAAAATATATTCTTTGACAAGACAAATCAATGACAGGAGTGACATTCAAAATCTGTTGAAGCATAGACAACATAACACCTCCGCCCTAAATGGTGACAGTGCCGAAGAGTCTTCAATTCATTTGTGGTATTATGGCGCCTAACATCTGATCTACGTGTCTCTTCCAGACCTCTCCAGAATCCATCTTGATTTCATAATGTACTCTGCCCAATACCTTGGCAACCGAACCAAACTCCCATTTTGTCTGTTTATTGGTGTAACTCCGTGCTTGAACTCTCTGACCTACGGTGAAATGCCGAGTTAGGGGCCTTTCATTTGCCGCCTGCGTATTTTCCCTCACATCTTCAGGGATCACTTTGAATTGTACGTGTAAAGCATTCCTTATCTGTCGGCCAAACATGAGTTCATACGGGCTTTTTGACGTGCTGGTGCTCGGTGTCCTCAGCAAGCGTTCTTTAATTTCCAGGACTTTATCCTGTAGTTTGCCTAGCTTATCGGCCATGCTGTGGAGGGCTCTCTTGATAGTCTGAACATATCTCTCCGCCTGTCCGTTCGTCGCTGGATGGTACGGTGCTGACGTCTTGTGCACCACTCCCCTCCCTTTGAGGAAAGATTCAAATTCTGTGGAAACGAATTGCCGTCCATTGTCAGACACTAGAATAATGGGAAAACCGAATGTCACAAAAAGTTCCTGTAGTTTCCTGATACACCATGTGCTTGTCGTCGTTGTGGTTGGGATGATTTCGACCCATTTTGAGTAGGCGTCTACGATTATGAACAGAGAATGACCCTTATATGGTCCAGCGAAATCAATGTGTAGTCTCTGCCAGGGTCCTGTTGGCGGTTCCCAGTGGTGTAATGCAACGTGTGCGGGGTCATTCTGATGTAATCGACACTCACGGCAGCTTTTTACCAATTCTTCAATTTCCTTGTCCATATTTTTCCAATAAACATAGCCTCGTGCTAGCAACTTCATCCTCACTATACCGAGGTGTCCCGAATGCAATTCCTCTAATACCCGACTTCTTAGAGTTGTAGGAATCATAACTCGCGATCCTTTTAGTATACAACCATCCTGAATGGTAAGTTCGTTATCATTGTAACCGTGCCGACGCACCGTTTTGCCCGTACTTAAATCTTGTAATAAATAAGTTATTGTATTCGGTGTCTTTTACCGTTTCCTCGGCGATTTTTGTACGATCGATTGCAATCGTGTTCATCTGGTTTAATTGAAATGCAGAATGTACGTCAATAATATTTGGTGCTATAATTTCTACGGGAAATCTCGACAAGTAATCGGCATTACTATTGTCATTTGACGTCCGGTACTCAATCGTGTAATCAAAGCCGGAGAGGAAGTGTGCATAATGAAAAAGCCTCATCGTACTCATAGCTGGCAAGGTTTTGTGTGGGTGAAAGATCGTGGTCAGGGGTTTGTGGTCCGTTACCAGTATAAATTTCCTTCCGTAGCAATAATGAAAAAACTTTTTCAAGCCCCAAAATAGCGAAGTAGCTTCTTTATCTATCTGACTGTATTTTTTTTCGCTGCTCGTCAAGGAGCGTGATGCAAAGGCTATAGGTCTATCGGATCCATCTGGTAGGCGATGTGATTGTGACAATTTTCCTCCATTCATCTCCACTAAGATGTCTTCTATTATAGGGATAGGGTACTGTTCGTCCCTAATGACCTTATTTAAAGTGACTTTGTAGTCTGCACATAGGCGAATGCTGCCATTGGGTTTGACAATGGGTACCACTGGTGTTCCCCACTCCGCGTTGTCTACCTTGGTAATGACTCCTTGCTTACACAGTCGTTCTATTTCATCGTCGACCTTTTCCTTAAGAGCGTATGGAATTCGTCTCGGTTTAACAAAAATCGGCGTTGTATTATCATGTAGGATTAAATGCCCTCTGTAGTTGGGTATGCACCCTAAGGTACCATCGAATACGTCGGAGAATTCTGTAAGAAGTGTATTGATTTCCGGGTGTACTTTTGACGTAATTTGATTAATGTTTGCCAAATCCAAATGTATTGATCGAATCCATGCTCGGCCGAAGATGGCATCTACATCTTGTTTAATAATGTATAGTTTTCCATTAAAAGATTGATTTCACTTGGGTTTGTGGGATCTTCGCTTGATTCAAAACAGTTTTAGCACTCAAAAACTTTATTGAAACTATGCATGTACAGTTTAGACAAGAATCACAAGTTCAATGACCATAGACCGTGTAGATACACAGTGCTGCCATCTACAAAGGAAGTTAAATTTTTCTTATACTCTAACACTCCCACTAAAATTTAACCAACTTTCATGACAAAACATAATAAATGTATTTATTAACAAAATTAAATACTTAATATCTGACTTCTCAGATAGACAAATGTTTGAGTGGGTAAGGCTTTTGTCAATATGTCAGCTAATTGACATTTACTTGGAACATAATTAACTTTAATTAAACCCAGCCCAATCTTTTCCCTTATAAAATTATATTTAACATCAACATGCTTCGTTCTCTTATGATAAACAGGGTTGCTAATTAATTTAATTGCACTCTGATTATCAACATTTAATGTGACACAATCATGACTTTCACCCAAATCTGACATTAGCTGCTGTAACCATAATATCTCTTTAGCAGATTCACAAGCAGCTACAAATTCTGCCTCTGTTGTGGAGAGAGCAATGGTCTTCTGTTTCTGACTGGACCAGGTGATTGGTCCTCCATTCATTAGAAAAATATATCCAGTAGTAGATTTGCGTGTATCTATATCACTTGCATAATCTGAGTCGGAGTAACCAACAATACCACTGCTTTCTCCATATTTTATACATAGACTTTTAGTATTTATTAGGTATCTAATTATACGTTTAACAGCATTAACATGTTGTTGACTATAATTGTTTACATATCTGCTCAACACATTAACAGCGAAAGAAATGTCCGGTCTCGAAACTGAACTTAAAAATAGTAAGCTTCCTATAGCTTCTCTATAAGGAAAGATAACAACTTTATCATCTAAATTCTTTGTGAGAATAACATTGACATCTGCTGGAGTGTTGGCAGGATTTGCATCACCCATACCAAATTGCTCAATTACTTGGTTTACATAGTTTTCTTGATGAATATAGATACAATTATTTTTCTTTTCTATTTGCATGCCCACAAAATATTTCAAACTTAATTCTTTAATTTTAAACGCTTGTTTTAAATATTCAATGATTTCCTTAATAAGTTCTTTATCAGAAGATATTACTAGGGCATCATCTACATATATTATCAGAAACACTCTAGTGTGCTTAAAAGTTCCTATATAGATACAATTATCAGCCTGAGACTGTACAAATCCATACTTCAGTAGAAAATCAGTGAACCTTTTGTTCCAGCATCGAGATGCTTGTTTTAAGCCATACAATGACTTATTTAATTTTAATACAAAATTATCATTCATTGACAAACCTTCAGGTATATCTATAAAAATATCTTCTTCAAGATACCCATTTAAAAATGCAGTTTTTACATCGAACTGTTGAATTTCTAAATTATACTTTGCAGCAATACAAAGAATAATTCTTATAGAATCATAACGTGTCGTTGGGGAAAATATTTCTTGATAATCAATGTCCTTGATCTGATTAAAACCTCGCGCACATAAACGAGCCTTGTAGCGTATAACTTGATTATTCTCATCCTTTTTTACTGTAAAAACCCACTTTGTTGTCAGGGTTCGCTGACCTGACCTCTTGACAGCAGTCCAAGTATTGTTTTCTTTATGTGCAGACAATTCTTCTTTAATTGCTTCGGACCACTCAGCCTTTTTTGAACTATTCAGTGCCTCAGCATAAGTCTGCGGCAATGACAACTCTACAAGATTTGCCTCCAAATTTCTGTTAACTCGTGGTCTCAAATTTATTGTCCGTCCTGTTGGTTCAGTTAATTCTTGAGATAGATCATAGGCTGGATCATCACTATTACAACTCAACATGCTGTCTTCATTTTCTGTTGAAGGATCTTCGGCTTCTGCAATTAAAGTCTCATCCAAATTAATCACTTCAGCTTCGCCCTGATTTGTTACTGTATCTTCTTCAATATCAATAATACTTATTTTTGCAATATTCTTTCTTGTGCTTGGAACTTCATGTTCATCAAAAATTACATTTCTGGATATCTTTATTTTCTTTGTATTTATATCGTACATTCTATAGTTGGTGTTGTCATAGCCAACTAGTATCATTTTTGTACTTTTCTTATCCAGTTTTTTTCTTAATTCCTTGGGCGTATGAACATAACCAATACTCCCAAACACCTTTATGTGACCTAACTGGGGTTTAACGTTGTTCCACAGTTCAAAAGGTGTTGTGTTAGGGGTCTGTGTAGAAGATGTTCTATTTAATATATATACTGCACAGTTCACCGCTTCTCCCCATAGCTCCAATGGTATATCTCGCGCATACAGCATTGAACGTGCACTTTCCATTATAGTTCTATTCTCTCTTTCTGCACGACCATTTTGCTCTGGTGTAAATGGCGCAGTACGCTCATGAACTATCCCCTCTGTGTCTAAATACTCTTTAAAAGCTTTATTTACATACTCTGTCCCATTGTCAGTATGTAAAATTCTGATACTATGCATGAATTTATTTTTAATCATTGCATTGTATTTCTTGAAGGCTTCCATGACATCACTTTTATTTTTAATAAAATATACATGCCTGTAACTTGTGGCTGCATCCTTAAACAGTAAGTAGTACCTCATGCCTTGAATTGATGAGACACTCATAGGACCACAGACGTCGCTATACACAAGGTCACCTGGCTGTAGTTCTCCTCGCTTAGATTTGTGGAATTGGAACTTGCACTGCTTCCCATATGCACAAGCTTCACACACAAAATTGCTTTCACCATTGTCAGTCACTTTCAGGCCCTCAACTACACTATTGTCACTCATGTTTTTAATTTGCTTTAGGTTAATATGTCCTAATCTTTCATGCCACATTTTCATATCATTTTTATTATTTTGAACCAAATTACAACTTTCAGGAACCACTGTTTTTATGTTCAACTCATACAAATTGTTTTCTGTAATATTTGCACTCATCACCACTTTATTGTCTTTATAAATTAAAGCACTTTTGTCTTTCTTGATGATAGAATATGATTTTCGTATTATCACACCTTCTGAGAATAGATTTCTTCTTAAATTAGGAACATACAATACTCCTTGCAGTTCACTATTCTCCCACTGACCATTGACATATCTTTTTATCAGTACTTTGCCTATGCCAGACACTTCCACAGACTGTTTGTTTCCTAACGTCAATGACTTCTGGTTGCATTCAACGAGGTCCAAAAAGAAATCCTTTCTGAATGTCATATGGGCTGAAGCCCCGCTATCCAGAATCCAAGTATTTTCTTCAGAATGACTTGCATTATTTTCTACATAAAAAGCCAGCATGTCTGCTTCTCCTTGATGAGGTTTTTGTAAGTATGTTTCCTTGGTGCACGACATTCTCTAGAAAAATGGCCTCGCTTGCCACAATTATAACACTCAAACCTGTGTTTGTTCATTTGGTTTTGATTTGTACCGCTTCCACTTGCCAATTGTTCACCCTTTTTTTGCTTTGTCTTCCATTGTTTATTTGCAACAAGAAGAGCTGTTTCTTGCTCTTCTTCTCCTGCGAAGGTCACTTCCTCATCCAAAAGACGTGCAGTTAAATTAACAATAGTCTGTTGCTTCGGATCTAATGACATCCAAGCTTGCCGCAATGCCCTATACTTGGGTGGCAATGTTCCCAATATTTTTGTTATTATAGCCATGTCACTAACAGTCTCACCACTTTCTTTTAGCTGCCTTGCCAGAGTTTCCACTTTAGAGATGTGTTGAGCTACACTGTCACTCGGCGACATTTTATATTGATAAAATTTCTCATGGATGAACATTTTACATAGTTCACTTTTCTGTTCATACACTGATTCTAACTTCGTCATAATTTCCATGGCGGTTTCGCAATTCTCAACCAATGTAATTTGTTTCAAGTCCATCGATGAGGTTATAATAAACATCGCCATTCCATCCTGCTTCATCCATTCACTATTGTTTTGTTCTGGTTTTGGTGTCGTTATATCGATTCCCTTGGCCTTTAAAGCGCATTTTATTTGAAACTTCCATTGACGAAAGTTATTGCCATCAAATTTCTCCATACTCATTGACCGCGTTGTTGGATCCATTTTGAGGTTATCTTGTCAAAGGTATTTTTCACGATTGTAACTTTTCTTTGCCTATTTCTTCTGTATTTCTATTTCCAGAGTATCCTGGGCCCATAACCACTTGGGTTTGTGGGATCTTCGCTTGATTCAAAACAGTTTTAGCACTCAAAAACTTTATTGAAACTATGCATGTACAGTTTAGACAAGAATCACAAGTTCAATGACCATAGACCGTGTAGATACACAGTGCTGCCATCTACAAAGGAAGTTAAATTTTTCTTATACTCTAACAATTTCCGTATTTACATGTGACGTATGTCACTCCGAGAGGTGCGAAAATTTCACCCGTGTATGTTCTCTTTGTGACGTTTGTTTTATAAATCTTGCACCCTGTGTTTAATTTCTTGAATTCCTTGTACGAGATCGATGACAAGGCCGCTCCGGTGTCCACTTCCATTTGAATGTGCCTGTTGTTGATGTGTACATTTATCATGAACTTGTCTGTGCTATTGGATTGTATTAAGTTCATATCCCAGGGTGTGTTGTCATCGACGGTATCGGATGTGTTGTCGGCGTCGTCCACTAAGTGTTCCGGTTCAATTTGGTTGCTTCTCTGCATCGGTTGTAAACAAACTCGAGCAAGGTGGCCTATTCTTTTACACTTGTTGCAGGTATCTTTTATGCTTCGACATTTGTTGGCTTGGTGCTCCTGACTCCCGCAGCGAAAACATTTTCCTTTCAAATCTTGAATTGTTAGGGTTTTATTCCCGGTTCTACGTGTGTAGTTGCTGGAACGTGCTTGAACCGCATGTAGGTCTTGATCGGAGCAGTGTGCGGGTGACATATTAGCTGCTGTCAGACTTCGCAAGTTCTATAATAGTGGCGGTTTTTACTACGTCTACAAAACTTGTCACCTTGGATTCTTGTAGAAGTTTTGTTCGTATATCGTTTTCCCGTAAACCCCTTATAAATTGTAATGTCAGGAAATTATCACAAATTGACTTTTTACAGTGACTACACGTAAAGTCACAATTTTGACATAATCTTTTCAATTCTGATGTGTAAGCCATGACTGATTCATCTATAGCTTGAACCCGCGTGATAAATCTGTGTTGGCTCGCCCATAAGCTTGGTTTCGGATCCATATATTCTTTTAATTTTGTGGTAATCTGCTCGAAATCTAATTCACATGGGTCGTCAGGGGCACATAAATCGTAAGCTTTTTGGTGTAAGTCAGGGGGTAACGAGCTGAGAAGCATAAGTGTACGAGTACGAGAATCTTCGAAGTTACTTAACTTCAAGTATGTTTCCAGTCTCTTTACGAAGTTTCCGAAATTTTCGCGTTCTTGAAATGGTTGGAAGTTAATCCTGGGTTGGTGGACAGTCACAGGTGTATTTTCCCTGGTACCTTCATAGCTCCGAGCGTTTTGTGGAGCTGACATGTACGTAGAAGGAGCACTTGGTGTCGGACGTAAGTTGTGTAATTTTAATTTCAGTTGTAAGAAAATTTCTTCCGTAGTATGACGTTGTTCGATCTCGGACTCCAAGTTTTCAGCTTGTGCTTTTTTTTTCGCTTTGAACATTATCAAATTTTCGCTCGTAGTTTTCCAGGCTTGTAAGCCTTTGACTTATTTCGAAGTCCGATGTAACTTGTAGTTGTACTAATTGCGCTTGTATTTTCGTGAGTTGGCCGCGAATTGATGCGCGTAGGCGAATTAATCTGTCTAATTCTTCCGCCATCGTCGCCAATATTATGTATTCATTTTTAATAAAAGATTGTAACAAATCAATGACAGGAGTGACATTCAAAATCTGTTGAAGCATAGACAACATAACAACTACACTTGGTGAATGTGTTAAATAATAAAAAGTCAATTGACCTTTTTCCATTTCACCAAATAATACGTTTCGTAAATTGACAATTAGTCAAAATGTCATTTAACAAAATGTTATTTCATAAAAAGTACTTGTTTTTCAAACATTATGATTTAGTCTGTAATCTGTAGTTGGGTAATTTATTCCGCTACTAGGTATCTTATTGTTCGTTTTTGTTGGGGGACGCAGTTTGAACCCTAACCTAACCTAACAACCTATTTTTTCTGCCAGCAATTCATTTTTGTTGGGGGACGTAGTTCAAACCCGAACCTAACCTATACATAATTATTTTCCAAATAATGTGTAGTTATCAATTTGACCCATACCATATCTATTATTAGATTTATTAACAAACGAAACACTTGTCAAATAATACATTGTACCAAACGTTTTTAGACCAAGAGTAGTTTTGTCTGACAACTCAGTTGCTAAATGATCATTTTTGTCAAATGATTATTTATAAAATGTAAATTTAACTTCTGATCATTTGGAAAAGTGAGTCATTTGTAAAATGACTTGTTGTAAAATAATCAATTGGCGAATCATTTTTTTGTAAAACGTTTGTCAAGTGTAATGTTGCTAAATGACTTTTGGTCAAACGGCAGGACACCGGTATATCTATATCTACTTGCACTCAGACTATATGTACGTACTATTATTTTTTTTGAGTGGTAAATTGTAAAGAGAACGTTATATCAAGTGATTTGTTTCGTTCAAGCAGCCCCCGGAGCCCCGAGCAGCGCAGCGTCAGCCCCCGCTGGAGACGGCCAGCCGCCGCCCGAGCTGCGGCACCACCGGCACTGGCAGGACGTGCTGCGCGCCGCCGCCGGCATGGCGCTGCCGCACCAGCCCGACGGTAGCTATACAGTATACAGCCCCCCCCCCCCCCCAGCTGCGGCACCACCGGCACTGGCAGGACGTGCTGCGCGCCGCCGCCGGCATGGCGCTGCCGCACCAGCCCGACGGTAGCTATACAGTATACAGCCCCCCCCCCCCCCCCCCCCCCAGCTGCGGCACCACCGGCACTGGCAGGACGTGCTGCGCGCCGCCGCCGGCATGGCGCTGCCGCACCAGCCCGACGGTAGCTATACAGTATACAGCCCCCCCCCCCCAGCTGCGGCACCACCGGCACTGGCAGGACGTGCTGCGCGCCGCCGCCGGCATGGCGCTGCCGCACCAGCCCGACGGTAGCTATACAGTATACAGCCCCCCCCCCCCCCCCCCCCAGCTGCGGCACCACCGGCACTGGCAGGACGTGCTGCGCGCCGCCGCCGGCATGGCGCTGCCGCACCAGCCCGACGGTAGCTATACAGTATACAGCCCCCCCCCCCCCCCCCCCCCCAGCTGCGGCACCACCGGCACTGGCAGGACGTGCTGCGCGCCGCCGCCGGCATGGCGCTGCCGCACCAGCCCGACGGTAGCTATACAGTATACAGCCCCCCCCCCCCCCCCCCCCCAGCTGCGGCACCACCGGCACTGGCAGGACGTGCTGCGCGCCGCCGCCGGCATGGCGCTGCCGCACCAGCCCGACGGTAGCTATACAGTATACAGCCCCCCCCCCCCCCCCCCCAGCTGCGGCACCACCGGCACTGGCAGGACGTGCTGCGCGCCGCCGCCGGCATGGCGCTGCCGCACCAGCCCGACGGTAGCTATACAGTATACAGCAAGCTGCGGCACCACCGGCACTGGCAGGACGTGCTGCGCGCCGCCGCCGGCATGGCGCTGCCGCACCAGCCCGACGGTAGCTATACAGTATAAATAAATTTAAAATACTGTCTATACAAAGTCACCGGAGACCATAGACAATATTAAAAATCCTCTGCCTTTATTTTATTTATTATAGAAATTAAGATTCTTATTATCAGGTTGTGTATAATGGCCCTAATATTCGCAAACTACACACGTGGACTTATTAGAGAAAAAAAATATAGAGGGATTGGAGGGAAAATTAAAAATACTTTTTTAAACATGGCGTCTGTGTTCATGAACTGGCTGAACAGCTGAATTATGTGAGTGGTGTATTTTTTTTCATTGCATATGTTTGAGAAAAGCACTATACATGCCTTAGCCGTGAAAAGGGCTTGCCGGCTTCGTATCACTAGACGGCCTCCCTTGCGGTCGGCCGTCTATATCTACTCAGCCGGCGAGCCCTTATTTCCCGGCGTCTGCAGTAATGTACTATTGTAGTATGTAGCTCATGTCTACATTTAGTATTCAACAGTAACACAATGGTTTACTGTAACATAATGCATATTGCTTGGATAAGCGTTAACCCTAATTGTAATAAGTATATAAACAGTCGTATACATTAAATAAATGTTCATATTCAAACCGGCTCCGACCTATAACTTATCTCCTACTCAATACCCGAAATAATCTTATTATTTCACTATAATTACTATTACTATTACTACTATAATCTTAATTACTCCAAATTACAAAAACAAACATATTTCTTTTTAAATCTAGGTAATCACTTAATTTGCATTAGAGTAATACATATAATACCATCTGATAGGCGCGGTGCTGGGCGGCACGATGGAGCTGCACGGCGCCAACATATCGCTGGCGTGCTTCCACGGCAACAGCTTCAAGGCCAAGTCCTGGGCGCTGTTCAGCCTCAAGGACCCTTGCATCAGCTTCGCCACGGAGGCCCAGCAGCTCGCCAATGAAGACGGTAAACTTTTCTTTTTGCTTCTATTTTTTTTTTTATTATACTGGCTGTTTGGGGAACGTCACTTTTGATTAAGGTCTATCAAGAAATTATGGCAGTCTAGCCTTCCAAATTTCGCAAATAGATTGTTTACTGTTTTTGTAATGCAGCTGTGTAAGGCTCAGGAGCGTCATGAACGCTCCTTCACTTATGTTATGTCTTCACATATAATTAACATAATTTTTGCGATTATTGGTGAGCTCATTAAGGAGCGCTTTTTGTGAAATTGTGAAGGACTCCGAAAATAAGATAATATTCGTCTAAATTTCGTAACACATGGGAACGAGCAGTCGAAACGCTCCTGACCCTTACCCAGCTATCGATCATGTACGGCGATTAGCAATATAGTGAGATTAGTGACTGCGATCGGAATTGTATCAAATTTCAAACCATACTTCATAGACTTTTTCCTTCTGCTTTGATGCGCTATGCATTAAAATAGTTATTTGCTATGCAAGGCTGCAAAGTTGTTATTTAGCGCCAGTGTTGAAATTGAAAGCTGAACGAGCGAAGGAAAATATTGCCCTCTATTTAACGTATCAAATTGAAGATATGACACTAGTGATGGGCCGCGGGAATTTCCTTTGTTCCCGGGAATATTCCCCAAAATGGGGAACATTGAACTTTTCTTAGTACTAGAGAAACTTTTAGTACTAGAAAGTTATAATTTGGTATGGTTATACATATTAGTCATTTTGACAAATTGGTAGAACAAATTCTTGGAAAAATACTTTTTTACTGTACCTCCCCCTATACTAAAGTGGGGATGTCTTTTTTTTCTAGTCTACCCCATGGTGTGATATGTCGTTGGATAGGCCTTACAAAATGTTGCAGGTTTGTTGCAACAATTTTCCGATTGATAGATCTGTTTGTGAAATATCAAACTTTAAATTGCACATTTTGGGAGTACTTGGGTATTGGCTATATAAACGCTGCTAGGGTAGGCTTTACAAGTTTACGAGTAATAATAGTCAACCAACTCATAAAGGGTACTTAGAGAAGTAAAACTTGCTTGTATGACTTTGTTAGCAGTTAGCAGAAAAAAAACATTAACACTGACGCGCTGCCACAAAACAATTCATCTGGCCCAGCATGACATATTTTATGAATCTACAATCAGATTGGTTTCGTGTACGTGTCCATTTTGCGGTAGTATGCCTAGTGGTTTTGTTGGTAGGTTAATTCAGAAGCTTCTAGCCTAGCTACCTCCTACTCCAATAACACCATGCTGCAGAAATAATTCTAAGAGCTGAAAATTTCTTGAACACAGCTTATCTTCCCGCAAACTCATTTGAGAAATGACAATGTTGTAGATATAGATTATAGACTGCGCAAAATCTAAATCTGAATCAGACACATATTGAAGTTGAGGAAGCAGTTTTCCAAATCGAAGACGTGTACCACACAGCGTAACAACTTCGACCAAGGTGTATCTGTTCAGCTATTACAAGGAAGAGCGGTAAGTCAATTAACGGATTTGAAATCAATGCATGTGTCTTCTCTTGGCTGGTTTTGAAACTACTGACGGATCAAACGAGGTTACGCTGCATTTAAGAAGATCTTTGAAACCAGAAGTTGGCCTGGAATCTTTAAAGACGTCAAGCCGCGCGTAAGACAGTCAGCGTGATTTTCGGCTACAGAGATATAGCAGAAATAATCCACTGAAAGTGCGCCAAATATGCGCCTCATTGATGGGGCGAATAACGTTTCCAGCAAAAAGTTACAGTCGAATCCGAAAATGACAAGATAGTATTTATGTCTTCTGATTCTGTAAAATCTACTGAGGAGTCGAAGACTATAAGATACGGGGGGCCTAAGGGAGAAACCTAACAGACGGGAAACAAGATAGTTAGTCTTTTGATTATTTTAAGTCAACTTTGGAAACGATGATTATAAGATTTAACTTTGAAGTCACAAGTGGAGCTATGACAAGCGGCGATGGCACTAAAATCAAAGCAACTACCAAGAACAGAAACATGATAGCTTAAATCCAAAGTGATGGGACGATGACTACAAGAGACACTCTCGGAGGCAGAGCCCCCGTATTTAGATAATAAACACAACTTTGAACTTTCAAGTCATGAGTAGATTTACGAAACTAGGGCTCGGGGGGATGAGCCCCCCGCACCAAAACAAGACTTCTCTTCTTGATCTTGTAATATATTTGTGATAACGGCTATGGAACCCTGCCTGGATCCAACTGATTAAAGAAAAATAATTTTATTAAATATTGCAAAAGATTAAATGCTGATATTCATTTACTTTTAATTTTATGTTTCTGGCAGGGTATTAATTAATGAATTATGGCATGCCTGTCTTTGGTACTACTATACAGTACCTATTTATAATACTATTGAAGTAATGAAATAAATAGATACATAAAAACAATAAAAACTAAATAAAATACAATTATTTTGCTAATTCCGTTGACAACACACGTGTTTTCTCTATTCCTTCTCTATCAGTAATTAACTTGCTTGTCTCACTGGTATTTATTTTACCATGTTATTCCTGAGAGTAATTTAAAAACTTGTGGAATATTCTTTGGGAACAATGAGAATATTCCCGGGAACATTGGGAATATTCCCGGGGAACAATGGGAATATTCCCGGGAGCATTGGAAATTTACATTTACAGCTGAATTTTTATATTTTTTTCTATTGAATTGCTAACCTATTAAATAGATAAACATTTTCTTATATAGAGAATGTCATAAAATAAATGTTATTCATATACAAATCCTAAATTCCCCTATATTCCCCTCACGGGGAATGTTCCCGGGAACAACGGCCATCACTATATGACACACTGAAATCCAAACCAAATAAACGAGAGTTAAAACACATATAAAAAAAGGTACATGCATCACAAAGTACGTATTAATCATCGTGATCGCAATTCAAATGACTTTTGTACGCTAGCGGATAAAATAGACTTTTGCACGCAGATTTTGCGCTATAAACGGGGGTTTTCCGTGTGAGTGATGTGAAAAGCATATTTGTGTCCAGGTGAGCTGGAGGTGAACGTGACCCAGAGCCTGACGGCGTCTCTGGGCGGCAGCAACGGCGCCTCCGGCGGCCACCAGTCGGTGGGCACGGTGTGCCGCATGACCCGCGCGCTGCTGTTCCCGCCGCAGTTCAAGACGCTGCGCGAGTGGTTCACGTACGCCTTCGCCAACAGCGAGATAGACGGTACGTACACTTGTGTCCAGGTGAACTGGAGGTGAACGTGACCCAGTGCCTGACGGCGTCTCTAGGCGGAAAAAATGGCGTTGGTTTTGGTGTCGATATTTATAATAAAAAACAGCGAGATAGACGGTACGTACAGAAACCAATACTGAATTTAATTGATAGAACAGTAAAAAGAAATATGAGCGTAAGTGTACGTTAAAAAGAGATTAATTTTAAGCGCCTAATCTCCTACTGGCGGCATATTACTCCCAACTGTACTGACGTTATGTTTACGAAAAAGAAAACAAATGAAAGGTAGCACCATAACGCAGGTGTCAAATCTCGTCGTCTTTGATCTTAAAAATATCCAAACACAAACAGGATATTTTTAATTATTTATCTAACATTGAATTTCCTCCAGCCATCGAGCTCTTCCCATCTTTGGAGCGCGAGCGAGAGCGAGAAGCGGGCGCCGGCAACACTAACAGCGCGGAGCGCGAGCGGGAGCGGAAATCCGGACCGCCGGGCTCTGCCTCCGGACACCAGCGAGAGGTCATCTTCGCGCTGCCGGTGCTGCAGCTGCACTTGCGGACCAAGCACAGGCAGAAGCCCAACCCGCCCACGGAGCAGGGTGAGTAGTGAGGCGTGTCCAGGCGGCTAGCGGGAGCGGGGGCGGGGGCGGGCGCGGGCAACACCAACAGCGCGGAGCGGCAGCAGAAATACGCTCCGTAGGATTGTTAAACTTTATCGGTAATTTCTGACTATTAGAGAATCTACACGTAGTTAGTCCCACATAGACATTTAATCACAATAAAAAAATGGATTGACTGACATCCTAAAAAAAAACATCATGACCGTACAAGGGTGAAGTCGGGTCTCTAAACTCGGATCCAAATTCACAACAGTACTTTCTTCCGAACAGAAAATACACAGTGACAATTATCGCTGGCCCAATATTACAGGGTTTTTATGTTACATTTTCAGGGTAATTAAAATTAAATTTAATGTCATTATGACATTTATGACAATGTTGAAATTTTAATTCGCCAAAAGTCAAACATAAAACCTTGTAATATGTATAAGATTCGCCGTGGAGGGAGCAGTTCCATCTCGCGTCAAATATTATAACAAAAATCACACAACGACTATTGAACGTTGACAGATGAGAAGCCGATAGTAGAATGCAGCTTCATCACGGAGTTCGAGGACCACATCTTCGTGTCGGTGGACGCGGAGGCGTTCCTGTTCCTCCACGACCTCATCTCCTCCTACATCAAGGAGAAGGATCGCGTGGTGAGTACTCATATTTTTTTCGGTTTCCGACATTGTCACAGATTTAAATAACCTAAATTGAAAATTTAAAACACCCCGACACAAGTGGATATAGAAAATGGTACCAAAACTGAACATCAAAATTTGGATCATAACTTGAATATCGATTGAGATCTTGTCAGTTGTTCCAATTAAAGCTGAATATCTTGGAAACTACTGGTCCCATTTTCACAAAAGATAGCTAAGAACCATGTCGACGGACAAGTCTTTCGATAAAAACAAATGAGCTCGGTTAAAAACACACTCAAATTGGTCCATCCCTCTGGGAGCTACGATGCCACAAACATATACACATGTTAAACTATTATATAACACCCCTCTTGTTTCGTCGGGGGTTAATAAAACATTTTACAGGGATTATATCGCGTATGTTCTTTTTTTTTCATCTCTCCTGTTCGGAAAGTGTCATTTTCATGAGTATATAGCCGGGTGGAAAATAGCTTTTCCATCCCTAGGGTGGAAAGTAATTTTTTTTTAATTGCTGCGGAGTCAAAGACAATTGCCATCTAGATGCACATCGTGACCAACTCAATTAGGTACAATCTAGTCGGCCGTGGTAAGTGGCCATTAAAAAAAAATCTCCAATGGTTAGATATAGGCAAGCTTAATTTATTTATATCCAATTATTAAATATAAATATATATGTATTATTATATTTATAACTCATAATTATAATTCTGTCCCTCATTTATTGATAGAATCGTACATTTATATAAAAAACAAAATTGAAACCATTGGATTTGTTTTTTTTTTTAATGTTGGCGGTACGTATATTTTAACTTTTTTTTCTATTAAATTGCAATAGAAAAAGCGGGAACACGAGATTAAATATAAATACCATGTCTTTTATTGATTAGTGATTATTGGTTAAAAATCACATGGACATTAATTGAACTCACTCATGACATGTGCGTGTAGTATTTTATTTTCCTCGCAGTCGAAATGAAAAGAAGAGTGTTCAACTCGGGTGAAATTACTCATTTCACCCTCGAACTATTGGCGCTATATCTCGGGTGCAATGGGTAACTTTCTACCCTTGGTTAACAATCTACTAGAGCCTTCCTAACATTTCTACAATCTTATTACTGTTGCCCTTGTCAAAGGATTGACTTCAGCAGTCATGCAGTTGACATCGTTAAATGTTTATTAAATTTAAATTCTAATCAAAATTTTCAATAGTAAGTGGATTCTGTAATATTTGCATGCTGTACACTTTCACCGAGTCAAGTTTGTAACTTCTGGCGGAGTTCATATAAAGCGTGTCAAGCGGTTCATAGGAATGTCGAACTTTAACAGTAATTTCTGACTCTTAGAGCTTTCTACCTGTATTTAGTTCTGTGTAGACATTTGATCCCAAAAATTGGTTCGATAATGTCAATCATAAAAAAGTAATCGTCAGCACCCCTACTCCGGTGCCTCTAACTATACGTGCTGGCCGTAGAACGATGGTCTCGTGAGTCTGCCGACATTTGACGTGTTTGTTCATGTCTGCAGCCGCCGGGCACGGGCACTCGCGCGGCGTGGGGCGAGGTGTCGGGTCCGCGCGCGCCGCCGCAGGACTACCGCGACTACCACTGTCTCACGTGGCACCTGGAGCCCACTGTCAGGTGTGTTCTCTACTACTGCAGCTGTGGGGCGAGGTGTCGGGTCCGCGCGCGCCGCCGCAGGACTACCGCGACTACCACTGTCTCACGTGGCACCTGGAGCCCACTGTCAGGTGTGTTCTCTACTACTGCAGCTGTGGGGCGAGGTGTCGGGTCCGCGCGCGCCGCCGCAGGACTACCGCGACTACCACTGTCTCACGTGGCACCTGGAGCCCACTGTCAGGTGTGTTCTCTACTACTGCAGCTGTGGGGCGAGGTGTCGGGTCCGCGCGCGCCGCCGCAGGACTACCGCGACTACCACTGTCTCACGTGGCACCTGGAGCCCACTGTCAGGTGTGTTCTCTACTACTGCAGCTGTGGGGCGAGGTGTCGGGTCCGCGCGCGCCGCCGCAGGACTACCGCGACTACCACTGTCTCACGTGGCACCTGGAGCCCACTGTCAGGTGTGTTCTCTACTACTGCAGCTGTGGGGCGAGGTGTCGGGTCCGCGCGCGCCGCCGCAGGACTACCGCGACTACCACTGTCTCACGTGGCACCTGGAGCCCACTGTCAGGTGTGTTCTCTACTACTGCAGTGCAGCCAAAATCGTTTATGGTCACGGAACAATTTATTGATCTTTTCACACGACACACCATAAAACTTGTGTGTGTGGCACGATACGCTACAAAATAGTTCAACGGAGGCCCCAACTAATTGCACGTACATTCCTTAGGCTGCTGTCGTGGGCCGGCAAGTCCATCGAGCCGTACGGCGTGGACTACATCCTGCAGAAGCTGGGCTTCAGCCACGCGCGCACCACCATCCCCAAGTGGCTGCAGCGCGGCGCGCTCGACCCGCTCGACAAGCTGCTCGCGCTCTCCTTGCTCCGGCTGGTCGCGCTGTGCCGCACCAACCGATAGCGACGGTATAGTACCAAAATACAGAGCTAAATAAAAAAAAAAACATATACTGTATGAAGCTTTAAGAAAACATTGATAATGGTTTGGGCTCGTGGCCCTGTGCCGCACCAACCGATACCGACGGTATAGTACCAAATTATACAACTAAATTTTAAAAAATTACGGTGTCTGTAGTCTGTTTACGGACGATAATTTTACGTGACAACGTCATAAGAAAACATAGATGAAAAATTGCATACGCTTGAGGCTGGTAGCGCTGTGCCGCACCAACCGATAGCGATGGTATAGTACCAAAATACAGAACAAAATTAAAAAAAAAAACATACACTGTATGAAGCTTTAAGAAAACATTGATAATGGTTTGGGCTCGTGGCGCTGTGCCGCACCAACCGATAACGATGGTATAGTACCAAAATATACGAATAAATTAAAAAAAAAATACGGTGTCTATAGTCTGTTTACGGACGATAATTTTACGTGATACCGTCATAAGAAAACACTGAGCTGGTAGCGCTGTGCCGCACCAACCGATAGCGATCGGTATGATACCAAAATACAGAACTAAATTAAAAAATATATATACCTACGGTGTCTGTAGTCTGTTTCCGGACGATAATTTTCCGTGATAACGTCATAAGAAAACATTGATGAAAAATTGCATACGCTCGACCCGTTAGACAAGCTGCTGGCGCTCTCGCAGCTGAGGCTGGTAGCGTTGTGCCGCACCAACCGATAGCGATTGTATGTTAACAAAATACAGAACTAAAAAAAAAACATACCCATACAGCATTAAGAAAACATGGATTAATGGTTTGGGCTCGTGGCGCTGTGCCGCAACAACCGATAGCGATTACAAGATTACGGAACTAAATAAATAAAAAATACATACGGTGAAGCGTACAAAAAAGGTGGGTGGAGACTACAGTTATGCATAAAGCGATTAGCGTAGATTTTTGTCAAAGTGACTTAAGTCTTAATTAATTAACGAGTGCGGTCCCTTTCTGCATAACGATGGTCGATTAATGGTTTGTGTGAAAAATAATATGAATACGAAGGAAGTAAACGACGAGTTGACGAGTAATAGGGAAGAATGGAGGACGAAAACATGCTGCGCCGACCCCGAATTAATGGGGTAAGGGCAAGGGAATTATGACAAACAGTGAAGCATTCCTCCTCCTTATTTGAAGTCGGTTAAGATAGAAACTCGATTCTTCAATGATTGTGACAAAAATCGCAGAGGAATGTTTCCAAAGCGTACAACATACGTCTTTAATAGCATTACAAAATGTAGTCTGTCGTACGCGAGTACCGATGAAAACTGTATCAAAAGGCGGTAACGTAAATTCAACTTAGTAAAAATGGTATAGGTGATCACGAGTTCGGAGCCAATGTACCGCATACAATATTCATGGTAAGATTAACTGTTCGCACTGCATAAAGCGAAGTTATGTAGACTTTAATTAAGCCTAATAAAATTAACGGTTATACCTTCACTCGAGTGCTCCCTCGCCGCAATGAATGTTTGTAGATCCTAACAACACGGACTATCGAAAAAACAAATATTAAGGTTCTTCCAAAAATTGTACCAACCCCATTCATTGAAGAAAAAAAATATCGTTTACTGGATGACCGGCAAGATTATGAATTTTAAAATTCCTCGCCACTTGTAAGGCAGTATTTGTCAGCTTCAAATTCAAATTATTTATTTCGGATCAATGCTGTACTTCAGCTGAGTAATCATCAGATGATAATAATCTTTTACTTTAAATATAAAAATAGAAGACATGATAATGTACAAAATATTCACAGTGAGTATGTCTAATCGGGATTGTAAATAAATATCAGACAACCGGGATTGTAAAGAATAATTGTTGACAGCGGTTTAAAAAAGAAATTACACATGAAAAGGGAAATGGGTCGATGCAAAAAAAATACTTAGTTAAAAGCTTAGTTAACAAAAAATCACGATCGCTTCCTTTGTGTGACGAAAGTTAGTCATACAAAATGTATGGGTAACTTTCGTAACACAAAGGAATCAATTAAGTTTTGTTTAAATTAAAGCCCTTAACTATGTTTGTTTTGCAATCGACTCATATGATAAAGATTACGGGGTTTATAGAAGCGCTGTAATATGTATAAGAAAAAGCAGCTGTCTAGTCTAGTAGATTGTATCATTGGTTACTCTAAAATACAAAAAATGAGAGCAGTCGGCGCAAAAGTGCCAGCGGGGCAAGTACACCTACCATATCGAAAAGTACAGCCTGTCTACGTGACTCGTCGCGCGACATAGCATTATCCGTCACTGTCACGGTACTGTACAGAAAGAAGTACGTAATATATTTTGAGAAAGAGTCGCGTGTCACAGTTGTGCTAGACGTCCAGGTGTTATCTATTCTAAATACGGCAGGCGCTTCTTCCGCTGGCGCACTTGTGCCGACTAGAGATATGACCTTCTCATAAAATTTCCGGAATCTTTCCTTATTTTGTATAAGAAAAGGACAATTTCCGGAAATTTCAGAAATGGCACATTTACTAGTACCGATTGACCTTATACAAAGAGTGACCGACGATCTCAACCCCATGTGCTTGACATCTTTCAAGAACAAATACACTGAATTCCAGTGTCTCTAAAGAGGTTATTTATCCGCGCTACTGTATTCAGACGGATAGGCAATGAAAAAACGAAAACATATGCTTTAAATATAATAAAATGTAAAAACAATCTCTGTTTGTAACGGGTATTATCAGGATGAGAATTATTATACATATTATATTATTCAATATGACGATTATCTTTCAAGTATATCGGAAATTATGATAGAAATCTTTTCTATTTTTAAGTACAATGGGATATTTCTTCAGTAATTGAAAATTATCGGTTTTTATTTAATTTAATTTTTATTGGTAATTTTTTCCAAAGAAATAATTGTAATTTTTCTGGTTTACGGAATTTTGTTTGTATTACTTATGTGCCTATTGTTTTATTAGTGTTATTTAAGGGTGGGTATACCCACTATAAGGTCGCAAATACTTGAGAGAGTTCACTTTGTAGTTGCTTTAATCGTAATATTTACGATATAAATTGTAGTAATGGACAGATCATAAGTAAATTACGTATTACGTCAATTTCAGTTATACACGATACTAAGGTCTCATCTTCGTTAATTAATGTATAGTTTTTTTTTACTGGAAGATGGAGCCGATTACCGGACTTACCAGTAGTACTAGCCCAGTGAAGAGAGCTCAAACTCACAAACGAGATTACTATACGCATTTACTTTAGACAATGGCGAGGTCTGTAATAATTTGCGCAAGTTTTCGGTCATTTTCTTCAACATAAGAACCGTCGCACACTGGAGCTTTTGCGGACGAGTTGTAACGAATGTCAACGAATTGAATGCGCGCTCGTGGCGAAATCGTGGCATGCCCACTCGTCGTTACAACTTTTCCGCAAATCGCACGGGTGTGAAGGCACCTAAGTAGTAATCACGAAAAACGGAATACAGTTTCTGTCGATAGGAAATGCTAATCGCTCGGTAATCCATAGTTTTATCCGTAAATTATTAAGATGACAATAAGAAAATGAAATTGAGTCTTTGGTATTGTCTAGGTGAAGTTGACGTAACATTGCAAATTGTTCAAATTACTTCGTTAAACGCTTTAATAGTCCACGCGAGTGGATTGGTCACACAAATCGAGATAGACGTTGCAAATAGGTCAGTAAATACATTTAGATTTCATTAGCAGAAGCTTGTGTTCTATTCCTTAACACTATTTCGCCTGGTGACAATCAAAACACAAAAAATTCTATCACTTCTTTTCAAAACGTCTTATCTAGTTAGTAGATTGATACTGGAATACGAGCTTTGTTTCAAGTAGATATTCGTTACTTAAGACTGCGCCGAGCGTTAGCGACTGAACCATAGAGCGCGAGGAATGCGTATTTAAATCGGCGCGCGGCCGCCATAGTAAAAAATTATAGCACTTTTTGATAAATCTGGACCTTTAATACCAAACAATAATTGAAATATTTGATGTGGAGAAATTGTAATGTTCATCTTTTTTTGAACTGAAAATCTGAATAGATTTCCATTGTTAAAGTATAAAAAAGCACTTAACGCCTGCTTACGATTTTATAATTTTCGTCCAACTTTACTTAGTTTTCTAGGGTAAAATATTAATAATCTTAAAAAATTTCCACGGAGAAGTTGTTAACACAAGTGCTAAATATATAGTTTAGAAATGGATTAAACAACTAGTGTTGACGTTGTCTACTTAACGGCAACTGCCTATTTTTCACATTTCGCTCGGCGCAGTCGTAGTTAATGAGTTTAGGTTGTCAAAGTCATAAAATTGCTTTGAACGTTATTTTCTGCTGTGTCCCACGACACGAGTGGCAATGTTTGCCGCGTCTATCTTGTGCTGTGTAGACGATATCTTTTACGCTAGTATTCAATTATGTATAACAGCTCTCGATCCGTTTACGCAGCATTTTTTAATAGGCACCTTGCATTGTGTTGATATCTACCGACCTAACTGACACATAATATGTAAAAGTACTTACAGAGTGACCCCGCATCGCTCCACCGCTGTATCGCAGATTGATATAACTTAACCTACACATGCTGCGTGTGTAGGCGGCCACGACCACTCGGTAAAGAGTGTACCGAAGAAGAAGAATAGATGTTGTATTCACGTGATATTATTAGATATATGTTCACCTGTCATACCACGACTTCGGAACATTGTGGCACTTTATTTTTTTGCTGTGGCGTGAGTGGCACGGTGACTTGCTAGACCGCTTGGCGATCATTTTGCTAAATTGATAAAAAAGATTAATAAAGGTGTGTACGTATGGTTGCTTTGTGATGTTCGCACGTTGCAACCATATGAAAAAATATCATTCATATACAAGCTTTTAATTCGATTTTAATACATATTTACTATTAATGTCTGTCCGAATGTTGCGTAGACGGATCGAGAGCTATAGGTATATCATTTCACGAAGAATCAGTAATTATTATTATTAAACTGTATGTAGGTCATCGTGAAATGATCCTGCGTTCACTCGAGTCACTGCCGGCGCGCCCTCTAATGGAGGTAATTGTTGAAGCAATAATAGTTTCCTATAGTGTACATAGATATGTGCTTTCAGTAGGCAACGAGTAGAACACGCCAATAACATTGACAATATAGAGCTTTGCCAAGACTTCGCGGGACAGCGGCAGAGGTGCAGGTACGCGTGTCTCGCTCACTCGTATCGCGACACCGCTCGGATCTCTCGCTCCACCGCTCGCCGCAGTCGTGACATGTCCTTTAGTCTCGCAATACGCGACGATAAAAATGAGACCAAATGTTGTCTTTAAAACACTGTATGAAGTGATAATAAACGCATGGGTTTTTTTTTTAGCAAATCATCTGTTGTCAACCAAAACTCACTAAGTATCAAATACCTACTTAAAATAAAGCTCGTATCTCAGTATCAATTCACAAACCAGATACGAGGTTTTAAAGAGCAGTGACAGAAATTTTAATGAGGTTCGGTTGTTACCAGATGAAATAAGAGTGAGCGAACCGCAAAATGCTTCATGTGGCAATCATAAATAAACTATAGGTGTGTCTACTGAAATGAAATATAATTTCATATTTGTGGACTATAAGGTCTATAAGTAATATTGTCAGTGTTATTGACGAAGAACATTAGGTAACCCGCGAAGGCGGCAGCTATGTGTATAAATTTGTATATTATGTTAATGAATAATGTAAGTAGGTTGAAGTTTCTTATATGTACTGATTATATTTTTATTATGGAACTGGTAAATTGTACATAATGAATGTGATACGAATAAATTATTAGAATTACTTGTTGTTGTATTCAAAACCTATTGACGCATGAGAAAGAATCAGCGACTATTCTAGAATTCTAAGAAATCACTAAGGACAAATAAATAAAAAATAAATATCAGACAACCTTACACAAATCGCTCTGGTCCCAAATTAAGCTCAAGAAGGCTTGTGTTATGGGTACTAGACTACGATATACATACTTATATAAGTAAAATTTATACTTAAATACATAGAACAACCATGACCCAAGCACTAATATTCGAGTTCATAACACAAATATCCCTAGCCGGGATTCGAACCCGGGACCGCCGGCTCAGTAGGCAGGTGTTTACGAACTGAGCCAACCGCGTCGTCAAATAACACTTTCGATCACGACATTATCTAGATTTTTCCGTGTTGGCGTAGTAATTACCGTACAAACGAAGACAGTTGACAAAGCTTGTAAACACGTACTAAGGCAACCCAACTAGGTGGACAGATGACCTCGTTAGGGTCGCAACGAGTCGGTGGATGCGGTCTACACAGGATCGCACCTTGTGGCGAGCTACAGGGGAGGCCTATTTCCAACAGTGGACTTATATGGCTGATAGATACTTGGATAGATAGGCACAACTCTACGTGTTCGTCTCATTGTAAGATGGATGAGTCCATATGGCGAAATTGTTCTTCATACACAGTTATACACAAAATAAAACGAGGGAATGTAGCAAAATATTTTTTTAATAAAAAACAAGATCACGTAAAAATAATGCACAAACAACTGCTCATAAATAAAAAATACACGAATTTTCGTAACAAAATAATAACGACATTTTACAATTTGTCTTTCGGGCTTAATAAAAGTTACGCTCATGCAATCTTTACCCTATAATATCAAAACCACATAATAATATTATTAGCTAGATACAACAGTACTGTAAAACTAGTCAACTGAAGTCCAGTCCACACGACTATGGTTCAAATTAAGGCTCTTCGTCCGTTCAAAAATGCTGATTGTTTTAGACATTTTTCTCTATGATCAAACACGTTTCTTAACATATTATCAATGTTACTAGTTAGAAGGTTGCGATTTGTTGATATTTGAAAATGACAAAATTCAGGCAGTAAACTTATTTTCGACTGTTTTTCTTGAAGTAGGTATTGACAACCTCATTAAACAAATTTAATAAAAACGTGTAAAATCACTGATATGATATGGATCTTAATAGAAATGAATGAGCTTAGTTTTGGATCATAGTTGGGTGATAGGGCTTTCGTTGGGTAGTTTTACGGTACTCACAAAAGCGCGGAGAATATTATTATCAGTTTGTTTACCGCGTAACCACCTATTTGTTCAGGGCACGGTGAATGTCAAAAATGGTGTGAATTAGACGCAACCATTCACCTTTTGAACGCCAAGATTAATTAGCTAATATTATTGTAGTCCTTGGAGAACCCTCTACAACACACCCCAGTGACAGTTGGCAGTGGGCAAAATGGCGTCCTATAGAAACATATTGTACCAGCAATTACCAGTGTGTTTTTCAATAAACATTTTATTACAAGTGAAGTTGGTGTTTAATCAATACAACACAATTATGTTCATTAATAATTTTCAATAGGTATGTCTATCTTAATGTGCCTCAGTCACAGATAGGAGGTTTTACATATACTGTATAGTCCTGCGATCAGTTTTACAGACGAATATAAAAAATAAGTTTGTCATAATTTTCATTTTAGTGACCAGCTTTTATAGCCGACTGTACTTTTCTAAAGAGCCCAAACTCGGTAGGATTGCTTGAATCTATTACAGAGCTCCTAGGGCCAGCTTCCGTCTTCATCATCAGACCAGCCCCATGGTAACATATTATTGTATTGTCATCAAAGTAGGTATGCAAAATGTCAGATCAATCGGTTGAAGATATCTGCTTCAAAATTGAGTTGCAAGATTCCACCCGAATAAACATAGTTGCAAGTTAAATAACACTTGAATTTAAAAAAATAAATATTTTGTCAGTTGGTCACCGATTGCAAAAACTACGAGACCTTACGTAGGAATGTTTCCAACAAGTACTTACACACGTATTTATACCCATAAAAATGTTAAATAACTATATAATTTGTATAGAACTTGAAGGTTGTGTGTTACTTACATTGTTTTACTGTGAATTACATATTTCGGTGAACTAACAATAATCTGACTACTTGTGAGATAAGTTTCATAATACTGATTATTATTTTTACAGTTTTTCTATTACTGTGTCACCTGACTTTGATAAACCCTGGATCATATAGAATATATTAAATCGATTATCGAGCTAGGTCTTATTTACACTACATTAATTTTTTCGCCTTGCATATGGTTAGAAAGTGTAAACATAAGTTTATTTAATCGTATGGCGTTTAGTACAATAAAATATAGGCATTTTCTTCAAATTACAATGTCACAAAATTAAACAAATAAACATACACACACGTGTTTGTCGTTGAATGTACTGTACATAGTGGTAGAAATTATGTGAGCTGAGTATAAGTGCACGTTAACATATTATATTTAACTTCTCTCCTTACTCCTTACGTACCTTATGTGTGCATAGAAAATCAAAAATATTTTCTAGTATCAAAACTATAATTCCTTCTACACAAAGTGTGACCAGCCCCAATTTATTTAAATTTTCCGCCGAAACTTTGAGTAATATTTCATTAATCATAAGCCAGACTATAACCATCGATTCAGATAACTTCCCCACCCTAAGGACCTCTCAGTTTCAACTAAAATATCGCAATCTGGGAGCTCACGAACTGTACTCCTTTTGAATTATATATCAATGCTTGTTAATAAGTTGATAGCACGGTATAAGATTACTGTACGATACCGTACAAGCAAATAGACATAAGAAGTATGTATGTAGGTATGTGGGTAGATTGCTCATACTAAACGGCGTATGTGCCAAAAGTTAGTCGTAAGCCAACCGTCACTCGCTACGCATTAAAATTAAGCTACCAGTTTGTGGAAGTGGAAATATAGTCTAAAATAATTTATGTTTGGTGTTTCCTTCAAGACCTGCGCCGAACATTGGTCCTTCGAGTGAAACAGTAGTGAAGACGGTGTTAATGCAGTGCATTGGCGCGGGTGTGAAGGATTCCTTCGCTGCAGATAAGTTATCGCCGCCCGCGGGCCTACGGCTCATCTTACACAAGCCTAAACATTGGCGAAAATACGCAGTGCGTGTGGGTCGTCCAGTTTGCTGTGACCCATTCCAACCAATTTCAAATGTGGAAGCTGTTGCAGCCTCCATTGCAGTCACCGTGTGACAAAAATTTCGGTGTGCAGTGCGCCCGAACAAATTAAAAGCCCTTTCGTCTATACGTATATGGGTGTTTTAGCGGCATAATATGCGCTAAATGTTTTGTGGTACAAATAAACAATATTTTTTTTAATCTACGTGCAGTGCTCGTACCTATTTCTACAACAGACGATTTCAGTTGTAGTTTCATTAAATATAAAATAACACGAAGAAAAGGGCTATTCTTTACGCCTGGGATCAACATCATAAGCTGTTCGTGTTTTCAATCAAGTATAGTGCTTAAAACTCTTAGAAGGCTGTATTTTACATTGTACTCAGTGATTTAGCAATAATTTCGATATATTTTACTACTGCAACGTGCAACCCAATAGTGTGCCGAGAAATAATTTGTGCAGGAAGTTTCTTCCAATTACACTACGAATTTGTGCTGCGCATGTTTGCATGCGCCTATCACAGCCAAGGAAATCGGATCGGCCACTCACAGCAACGGAGCGTCCTTGTGCTGCACACGGCTGCGCGCGCCTATCCTAAGTGTCTACGGGCGAGTTGAACGGGCCAATCATAGCGCGCGGTAACGAGGCAAGAGGCTACGATTGGCGTTTAATCGTTGTGACGCATTACGCTGCGTGAGAGTCGACGTCGATTATTGGATTATCATCGATTCAATTTTGCTGTGATTAGTTGCAAAATAGTTTTATTTTCTAAGTTTCATACTATTTCATCGGAAGCCATTGTTAATGTTAACTTACCGCAGTTGCAATTATCTATTGTATTGTTTGAATTAAGCGTAAATTGATATTTAGGCGCATAGAACAGTGTTCTAATCTTAATTTAAAGTGAAAATATCACGCTTAAAGGTTCGTGAAGTTTGTAAATCCCATTTTACCATTGTAAACTGTGTTTATCAACATGGGTGAAGATTTGAAGCGATTAATTGCAGCTAGGGGACAATGTAAAGGTTTTATGACAAGACTTAAGGCCTATATTAGAGAGTTGGAGCCAGGTGATTACGATTTATGTTTATTACGTGAGAAACGGGATCGTTTGGAAAAAGTTTTCGCGGAATACATGGAGTTAACTCTCGAAATTTCTCTTATAGATTCGGATGACAAAGAGAAGATTGATGTAACTGAGGCTTCATATTTCGATATGTCTGCGTTCCTCAACTCTAAGCTTGTACCTATAGTCGAACCAACAGTTTCCGCGTCTGGGCAACCTGCGCCTCAAGCCCGGGAGATGTCGGCAAGTTTTCAGCGCTTGCCCAGGATTGAAATTAATAAGTTCGGCGGCGAGGTAGGTCAATACCACGACTTTATCACGTTATACAACAGTGTGATTAATAAAGATCCCAATCTATCGCAGTGCGACAAATTTTATTATTTAAGGTCACTTTTAAATGGTGAAGCATTGAATATTATCAAACATTTGCCATTAAATGATGCCAATTACGAGGTAGCCCTCAAGCTCCTTTCTGAGCGTTATGATAATAAGCAACAAGTGATAAATTATCATATCACAGCTATTCTTGACTTGCCGTGCATTAATAGGATGTCAGCGCCCGCTATTCGGGACTTGCTGACCAACACAAAACAGCATTTGAGTGCGCTCAAAAATATGAATGTACCAGTGGAGCACTGGGATTTAATTGTTTTAACAGTGCTTCAGCGCAAGCTTGATCAATATACACTTAGGTCATTCCATTTAGAGAAACAAAGTTTGGGTTTACCGCAGTTAAATGATTTGTTCAAATTTTTAGAGGAGCGAGCAGCTGCTCTTGAAACACTCGGGCAAACTCAATCTGCTGGCCGGAGAAGCAGCTTAGTAGCTGCTGCTGCTGGTAGTACCAACAAAACTCCTTCAAAAATTACAAAATGTAAGTATTGTAATTCTCAATTACACAAGCTGCACCAGTGCCCAAGTTTTAAGTTACTTGACTCAGCACAGCGCCGGGATTTTATTGATTTAAAGAAATTATGCGGTATTTGCATGAATGATCACCCCGGTAAAAAATGTCTTTTTGGCTTTAGATGTTCTGTTTGCAAAGAGAAACATAATTCTTTGTTACATGAAGACAATCCTGTTGTCAGCAAAGGTTCAGGCCATGTTAGTTTACTGTCAAAAATGAGTGATAACGTACTTTTGCCAACAGTTAAAGTAAAATTAATTAATAAACAAGGCGATTCTGTTTATGCCAAGGCGATTTTAGATTCTGCAAGTCAAATTTCATTAGTGCGGTCTGATTTAGCAAAGGAGATTGGTTGTACTTTGCAACAGTGTGATACTTATATAAGCGGGGTGTGTGATGGTGCCACAAAAACAGCGCAGCAGGCCTCGTTTGTAGTACATTCAACAACAAATGATTTTAGCACGTCAGTAACGTGCCATGTAGTGAACAATATCACTAGCAAGATGCCACAATTTACAATTAATAGGAAGGAAATTAATTTGCCTTCGTATATCAATTTAGCTGACAAAGATTTTCATGTCAGCGACAAGATTAGCATCCTTTTAGGTTGTGACATATTCTTTCAGGTGTTGCTTCGGGATCAGCTTCCGGTGCATCCTGGCACCGGGCTGTATCTCCAGGCTACACGTTTTGGACACATCATAGCGGGAAGGGTGACGGGTAACACCAGTCATGCCGCTTCTCATCTTACCTCAGCATTTTGCTGCAAGCCTGTCGGTAAAGATTTAAATCATATTAGCTTAGATCAATCAATTGCACAGTTCTGGCAAACGGAGAAGGTGCCTGAAATTTATACCGAAGCCAATTCTGAACATGAATTAGCGGAAAAAATATTTGAGGAATCAGTTGAGCTTACAAATAATAAATTTCAGGTGGCTTTACCCTTAAAACAGGACATCAAGGAATTAAATTTGGGTGATTCATTCACTTGTGCATTGAAAAGGTTTAGGAATTTAGAAGCTAGGTTGGCAAGGCACCCCGGTCTATTTGACAAGTACAAACGGTTTATTGATGAATATAAAGACCTGGGGCATGCGGTCAGCATTCCTATCTCACAATACGATTTAAATAGACAGGCAACTTTCTTCTTGCCACATCATCCTGTTTTTAATGAGAACAGCTCTACCACGCGTTTGCGTGTGGTCTTTGATGCAGGTATGCAAAGTTTGAGTAAGGTTTCTCTGAACGATGTTCAACTCAATGGGCCTGTTGTGCAAAACGACTTGTTCAATATCCTAATCAACTTCAGGTTATTTAAGTATATTTTAAATTGCGATATTCAAAAGATGTTTAGGCAGATTTTGTTGCAACCATCACACCGCCCATTGCAAAACATACTTTGGAGAGATTCTCCCAATAAACAAATTGAGTGTTTGCAATTACAAACTGTAACGTATGGTCTTAAAAGCAGCTCGTATCTTGCTACTCGGTGTTTGCGCGAGTTGGTCAATAGGTATAAAGAGGATTTTCCCCTGGCTGCAGACGTGTTGCTTTACAACACCTATGTTGATGACGCAAATATAGCTTGTAATGACAAAGAACTTGTAATAAAAACTCGTAACGAGTTAATTAACTTGTTAAAGTTAGGTTTTAGCCTACACAAATGGTGTACCAATGATGACACGCTTTTATGTGACATCCCATCTAAATGTAAAATGGAGAGTCAAGAGGTTAATTTCTGCGAAAATAAAGATACAGATTTTGTGAGAACGCTAGGTCTTAAATGTAATTTAAGTAACGATACCTTGATAATAAGTTCTCCCGAGCAAGAAGTACTTGAAAGTTATACGAAACGAAAGGCTCTCAGTTTTATAAGTAAAATTTTTGATCCGCTTGGGTTAGCCGGGCCCATCGTGGTAAAAGCAAAGGTTTTAATGCAGCAAATATGGCTCGCGAATGTAGAGTGGGATACAATGTTGCCTGCCGCGCTCAATGAGCAATTTAAAGCCTTTGCAAACGGCCTAGTAAACATGCCAGATATTGTAATACCTCGAAATATAGATACACGGGAGGCGCAGTCTATTGACATTTATGGCTTTGCCGATGGGTCAAATCTCGCGTATGGATGCTGCCTGTATTTGAGAATTGTGAATGGTGAAGGCAAGGTTACCGTGAATTTGCTTTGTTCAAGGTCACGGGTGAACCCAGTTAAAAAACTGTCTACACCACGTGCAGAACTCAATAGCGCTTTGTTATTAGCAATGCTGGCACATAAGGTGTACGATATGATGAGGTTAAAATTCAACGCAAACGTGTATCTGTATCTCGACTCGCAAGTAGTACTTGCTTGGCTAAAAATTAATCCTGTAAAGCTTACTGTTTATGTAGCGAATAGAGTTAAGGCTATACGTGACTTGACGGAAGGTTTCTCATGGCATTATATAAACACCACGCTGAATCCTTCAGATTGCCTCTCGCGCGGATTGGAGCCGCACTTATTACAGCAGAATGCGCTGTGGTTCCAAGGACCTACCGCCTTGCAGAGCCAAGACTTTAAACCTCAGGCTGATGAAACTATAATGCCAGAAGAAATTCCTGAAATGAAATCTGCTCTTGTTACAGCTACTCCGAATGAGGACATAGCATTGTTTAATAATTGCTCTAATATAACAAAAATAAAGCGTAGCATAGCATGGTGTTATAGATTTATAGATAATTGTAAAAAGGGTGTAGCAAAAAATAATAATGATAAAAAGGTGGGTGGGAACACCACTGGAATTAAAACATGCCTTAAACATAATTATTAAATACTATCAAAATGTACATTTTTGTGAAGAAATCAAAGCCTTAAGGGCAAACAAACATGTTAAATCTGATCTTACAAAGTTGAATCCCTTTTTGTGTTCAAAGAACCTGCTCCGTGTTGGCGGGAGGCTACAGCATGCCGATATTCCGTACTCGCAACGACACCCAATTATTTTGCCTAAAGGTGCTAAGATTACTTGTTATATTATTGAGAACGAGCACAGAATATTATTGCATGCTGGAGCCAAACTTGTCTTAAACAATTTAAGCCAAACATATTATATAGTAAACGGGATAAGAGAGGTAAACCATATACTATATAAATGTATAACGTGTTTTAAACTAAAGGCAAGGCAAGCTCAACAGTTAATGGGCTCGCTGCCTGCAGATAGGGTAACCCCTTGCCGTGCTTTTCACAGTGTAGGAATTGATTATGGTGGACCTTTCACTGTAAAAATGTATCGCGTTAGAAAGCCCATATTGTACAAGGCGTACATTGCATTGTTCGTATGCTTTGCTACTAAAGCAGTTCACATCGAGTTAGTGTCGGATTTGACTTCTGAGTCGTTCCTAAATGCCTTTAAAAGATTCATAGCGCGTAGGAATAAGCCAGCAGTCGTATACTGTGACAATGCAAGTACGTTCAAGGGCGGGCACAACCAATTGGTTGAATTGTATAAATTGCAGTCGGCTGCAGATCACCAAAAAACAGTCATAAATAATGCTGCCGAACTGGGAATAGATTTTAAATTCGTGCCAAGCTATAGCCCGGTTTTTGGTGGTCTGTGGGAGGCTGGCATTAAAAGTGTTAAGCATCATTTGAAGCGCGTTGTTGGCACAACTGTCTTGACGTATGAAGAGTTAAACACCGTTGTGATACAAATAGAAGGCATATTAAACTCACGTCCATTGACAGCTCTGCCTACAAACGACCCCACTGAGATGCCTTATTTAACCCCGGCACATTTTTTGACGGGTGACACATTGACTTCTTATCCAGAACATGATTATACTCATGTGCCAACTAATCGTTTAAAATTTTGGAAACAATGTACACAGATAATGCAAAGCTTTTGGAAGCAGTGGAGCAAGCAATACCTTGTCCAGTTACAGAGTCGGCCAAAATGGCGTACTGAAATTATTAATATAAAGGTTGGTGCAATAGTTTTGTTCAGGGATGACAATGTGGCTCCACTCAAGTGGCCGATAGCCAGGGTAGTAGATGTCTTTCCTGGGCCAGATGGAAAAGTTAGAGCACTTTCCATCAGAACTGCTAAAGGTTCTGTTATAAGAACTAGTATTCATAAGATATCCGTTCTCCCAATTGAGACTGATTAGGTTAACTACGTATGTAGATATAAGTTTATAGTTAATAATATCGCGATTTTCAGCTAAGAACATTGGCTTGTTAGCAAATATTCTTAGTGCATTATATTTGTAAGTTAAGTTACAACTTAGTCATTTTTGCCTTGCTGCGGAATATGTACGATACCGTACAAGCAAATAGACATAAGAAGTATGTATGTAGGTATGTGGGTAGATTGCTCATACTAAACGGCGTATGTGCCAAAAGTTAGTCGTAAGCCAACCGTCACTCGCTACGCATTAAAATTAAGCTACCAGTTTGTGGAAGTGGAAATATAGTCTAAAATAATTTATGTTTGGTGTTTCCTTCAAGACCTGCGCCGAACAATTACTTTACATATACATCTTTCGACTTGAGTATTCAAAGGACGATTTATATGTACAAATTCGTCTGGGGCAAGATGTTTATTTCAATATAAGTTTTTTGAATCAAATTTTAAAATTAAACTCGATTCACTCTCTAAAGTACTTTATTTATGTATAACGTGTATTAAAATTGAAATTGCATCTGTGTCCGATCTGTATTTTTATGCTTAATTTAAAGCCAATAGGACCGTAACATTGGTCCAAATTTACTTGCAATAAAGCACCAAAAACGAATATTATGTAGTACAAGATTCTGCCACATTTTGGTTACCTTCACAAAAAATTGTCATGACATTTTACTTCTACAGCCGAAAAATATGCCGTCGAACTTTTTTACATGAACCATATACTGTATTGTATACTCAAATGTAAGTAAGGAAAATAAATAAATGTATAAGATTTTTCGGCAATGTGGTAATCATCCCATTGTTTGACATCTTAAATGGACGTGAGTCAGCTTTTTCACTATGAGGTTCTATGTGCCCATTATCAGGACATTTACCAGATATACCACAATAAAATAAAATTACAATATCTAATTTACTTTCCAATACAATTATGATAAGTCGTGCCACTCTAAATATATCCCATAAAAATGCAAACACTAACTTGGGGCCTTTGACAATTGCTAAGCAAAAATGAAACATCGTAGCACAAATAAGGTGCATTTTTGCTTAGCACTATTAACCAAGCACATTAAAGCTACCAGCGAGGACTTCCGTATGGCATTTGTGACGTCACATGTCATTGATTGATGACGTCACGTGTTGCTAGTCCGTCAGAAAGGGGCGTCAGCTGTCAACGTTAAATGAGCTGCTTTTGTTAAGAGTTGGGCAAACATTAGTCAATATTACAATATAGTTAGAAATATTCAAAAATAGATTTTTCAAAATGCTCTTCAGCGTCATATAGGGCTTTCTATATATACCGGGATACCGATTTTTCTTATGAAAAAATCGGCCGGGATTGGAAGTCTTAGCGTCATATAAGAGCTGTCTGAAGCATATTATGCTAATTATATTTTTAGCATTAGCGAGTTGTTCTATTATGAACATTCACATAGATTTTAGAAATTTGTTACACACTACAATGTTATGTAGCATTGACCCGCCCAACGTCAAGCTGTGTAGATGAAATACAGCGGTAGACGCAGCACTCAAACACCGCCTAAGCTCAATTAAGACCAGCCTTATCAAGCCAAACTATACCTAGTCCAGTAAAACTCAGCCTAGTCTAGCTAGTTCACCAGAAACCAAGCCCAGTCACGACAAGCCTAGTTCAGCTAAAACTATCCCTCCTCCAGCACAAACCAGCCTAGCTTGACCGACATAAGTCTAGCATAGCTAAGACCACACTAGCTCAGCAGACTGGTGATGCGCCGTTTCCGTAAATTTCCGGAAACTTTCCTTAATTACATACAAAATGATGAAAGTTTTCGGAAATGGCACATCTCTGACTCAAGAAAGACCAACTTAACCTAGCGTAACCGAGTCTCTAGCCTAGCTTAACTAAGGCCAGTCCTGCCCAGCCTACCTCAGCCTGCGGCAGTTAGTTGATGGCGAAGTTCTGCGTGAAGTCGTACTCGATGGTGGGGATGACGGTCTGCACGAACTTGAGGAACACGATGAGGTACGAGTGCACGCCCATCTCGCCGCCGCTCTCCGTCACCGTTTCTATTATTTTCTTCATCACTTCCGCGTGCCTGGGAACAAAATAGTACATATTAATTATTGTTTTTAATAAATGTTCAATGAACTTTTCCGAATGTTCATATACTTGTACCCTAAAGGAAAACTGCACCTCTAGCACAACTGTGACACGCGACTCTTTCTCGCGCGAGATATATTACCTGTCTTTTTCTTCACAGATGCTATGTCGCGCGACAAGAGTCGCGAAGCCAAGTTGTGCTTGACGGGCTGCTGACCGTAATTCAATGAGATTAGTACTACACGTTTGAGATATTATTGTTTTCACACCTTAACTCGTTTGTCAAAGTGTCTGGTCAGACTACAGATACAACATCGCATCGTGGTACAACGTATTTTACAATGTATTTTAATTTTGAATCTTGTTCGCACCAGGATGCGATATCGTGTCTTGTATCTAAAACAAGTCGGGCCGGTTGATTATTAGAAACAGTTAAAAGAGGATTTGAATGTGCCCACTTGACCAGCATTGGTCAATCTGTAGCGTGGAAGTTGTCTAGGCGACGTCCTTGGGAAAGGCTAGTGTGTAGGCCTGTAAGTGGGGAACCATAGCAACAGCCATCAAGGACTATGCCAAAAACCAGCACCAACAAGAGTGGAGGAAAATGGCAGGCTTGAGGCACTCAAAGCTATTCATGGAATGTATAGAATCAGGCTGGACCAAGAAATTATGGGAATACAGCAAAAGACAGCTCCGAATCATAACGGGGGTGTTTACTGGTCACTTTGGGGTCAAAGGACTATTGGCCAAGTTGGGACTGTCTGACAATACAGATTGTAGAATGTGTGGCGAGGAGGCAGAGACAATGAAGCACTTACTGTGTGGATGTCATGCCCTCGCCAGACTCAGAATGAAGGAATTCGGTATTGGTTACCCAGAACCGAAGGAATTCCAGGCACTACCAACTGGTTCCATCATCCGATATATGAAGGTGGTGGAACAATCCTTTGAGTAGGCGCGATGGGGGTAACTACACAAAAGATCCCATTGGGTCGAAGTGTATCCGCAAGGACCCCTTCCTAATAAGATAAGATAAGATAAGGCCTGTAAGTGTGTAGCCATGCCGGCCCTGTAAGTGTGTAGTGTGGAGGGGCGCTAGGTACCGGCAGGGGTGCACGGAGGCCATGCCGGGCCTGTAAGTGTGTAGTGTGGAGGGGCGCTAGGTACCGGCAGGGGTGCACGGAGGCCATGCCGGGCCTGTAAGTGTGTAGTGTGGAGGGGCGCTAGGTACCGGCAGGGGTGCACGGAGGCCATGCCGGGCCTGTAAGTGTGTAGTGTGGAGGGGCGCTAGGTACCGGCAGGGGTGCACGGAGGCCATGCCGGCCCTGTAAGTGTGTAGTGTGGAGGGGCGCTAGGTACCGGCAGGGGTGCACGGAGGCCATGCCGGGCCTGTAAGTGTGTAGTGTGGAGGGGCGCTAGGTACCGGCAGGGGTGCACGGAGGCCATGCCGGGCCTGTAAGTGTGTAGTGTGGAGGGGCGCTAGGTACCGGCAGGGGTGCACGGAGGCCATGCCGGCCCTGTAAGTGTGTAGTGTGGAGGGGCGCTAGGTACCGGCAGGGGTGCACGGAGGCCATGCCGGGCCTGTAAGTGTGTAGTGTGGAGGGGCGCTAGGTACCGGCAGGGGTGCACGGAGGCCATGCCGGGCCTGTAAGTGTGTAGTGTGGAGGGGCGCTAGGTACCGGCAGGGGTGCACGGAGGCCATGCCGGGCCTGTAAGTGTGTAGTGTGGAGGGGCGCTAGGTACCGGCAGGGGTGCACGGAGGCCATGCCGGGCCTGTAAGTGTGTAGTGTGGAGGGGCGCTAGGTACCGGCAGGGGTGCACGGAGGCCATGCCGGGCCTGTAAGTGTGTAGTGTGGAGGGGCGCTAGGTACCGGCAGGGGTGCACGGAGGCCATGCCGGGCCTGTAAGTGTGTAGTGTGGAGGGGCGCTAGGTACCGGCAGGGGTGCACGGAGGCCATGCCGGGCCTGTAAGTGTGTAGTGTGGAGGGGCGCTAGGTACCGGCAGGGGTGCACGGAGGCCATGCCGGGCCTGTAAGTGTGTAGTGTGGAGGGGCGCTAGGTACCGGCAGGGGTGCACGGAGGCCATGCCGGGCCTGTAAGTGTGTAGTGTGGAGGGGCGCTAGGTACCGGCGGGGGTGCACGGAGGCCATGCCGGGCCTGTAAGTGTGTAGTGTGGAGGGGCGCTAGGTACCGGCAGGGGTGCACGGAGGCCATGCCGGGCCTGTAAGTGTGTAGTGTGGAGGGGCGCTAGGTACCGGCAGGGGTGCACGGAGGCCATGCCGGGCCTGTAAGTGTGTAGTGTGGAGGGGCGCTAGGTACCGGCAGGGGTGCACGGAGGCCATGCCGGGCCTGTAAGTGTGTAGTGTGGAGGGGCGCTAGGTACCGGCAGGGGTGCACGGAGGCCATGCCGGGCCTGTAAGTGTGTAGTGTGGAGGGGCGCTAGGTACCGGCAGGGGTGCACGGAGGCCATGCCGGCCCTGTAAGTGTGTAGTGTGGAGGGGCGCTAGGTACCGGCAGGGGTGCACGGAGGCCATGCCGGGCCTGTAAGTGTGTAGTGTGGAGGGGCGCTAGGTACCGGCAGGGGTGCACGGAGGCCATGCCGGGCCTGTAAGTGTGTAGTGTGGAGGGGCGCTAGGTACCGGCAGGGGTGCACGGAGGCCATGCCGGGCCTGTAAGTGTGTAGTGTGGAGGGGCGCTAGGTACCGGCAGGGGTGCACGGAGGCCATGCCGGCCCTGTAAGTGTGTAGTGTGGAGGGGCGCTAGGTACCGGCAGGGGTGCACGGAGGCCATGCCGGGCCTGTAAGTGTGTAGTGTGGAGGGGCGCTAGGTACCGGCAGGGGTGCACGGAGGCCATGCCGGCCCTGTAAGTGTGTAGTGTGGAGGGGCGCTAGGTACCGGCAGGGGTGCACGGAGGCCATGCCGGGCCTGTAAGTGTGTAGTGTGGAGGGGCGCTAGGTACCGGCAGGGGTGCACGGAGGCCATGCCGCGCCTGTAAGTGTGTAGTGTGGAGGGGCGCTAGGTACCGGCAGGGGTGCACGGAGGCCATGCCGGCCCTGTAAGTGTGTAGTGTGGAGGGGCGCTAGGTACCGGCAGGGGTGCACGGAGGCCATGCCGGGCCTGTAAGTGTGTAGTGTGGAGGGGCGCTAGGTACCGGCAGGGGTGCACGGAGGCCATGCCGCTCCTGTAAGTGTGTAGTGTGGAGGGGCGCTAGGTACCGGCAGGGGTGCACGGAGGCCATGCCGCTCCTGTAAGTGTGTAGTGTGGAGGGGCGCTAGGTACCGGCAGGGGTGCACGGAGGCCATGCCGCGCCTGTAAGTGTGTAGTGTGGAGGGGCGCTAGGTACCGGCAGGGGTGCACGGAGGCCATGCCGGGCCTGTAAGTGTGTAGTGTGGAGGGGCGCTAGGTACCGGCAGGGGTGCACGGAGGCCATGCCGGGCCTGTAAGTGTGTAGTGTGGAGGGGCGCTAGGTACCGGCAGGGGTGCACGGAGGCCATGCCGGGCCTGTAAGTGTGTAGTGTGGAGGGGCGCTAGGTACCGGCAGGGGTGCACGGAGGCCATGCCGCTCCTGTAAGTGTGTAGTGTGGAGGGGCGCTAGGTACCGGCAGGGGTGCACGGAGGCCATGCCGCTCCTGTAAGTGTGTAGTGTGGAGGGGCGCTAGGTACCGGCAGGGGTGCACGGAGGCCATGCCGCTCCTGTAAGTGTGTAGTGTGGAGGGGCGCTAGGTACCGGCAGGGGTGCACGGAGGCCATGCCGCTCCTGTAAGTGTGTAGTGTGGAGGGGCGCTAGGTACCGGCAGGGGTGCACGGAGGCCATGCCGCTCCTGTAAGTGTGTAGTGTGGAGGGGCGCTAGGTACCGGCAGGGGTGCACGGAGGCCATGCCGCTCCTGTAAGTGTGTAGTGTGGAGGGGCGCTAGGTACCGGCAGGGGTGCACGGAGGCCATGCCGCTCCTGTAAGTGTGTAGTGTGGAGGGGCGCTAGGTACCGGCAGGGGTGCACGGAGGCCATGCCGGCCCTGTAAGTGTGTAGTGTGGAGGGGCGCTAGGTACCGGCAGGGGTGCACGGAGGCCATGCCGGCCCTGTAAGTGTGTAGTGTGGAGGGGCGCTAGGTACCGGCAGGGGTGCACGGAGGCCATGCCGGCCCTGTAAGTGTGTAGTGTGGAGGGGCGCTAGGTACCGGCAGGGGTGCACGGAGGCCATGCCGGGCCTGTAAGTGTGTAGTGTGGAGGGGCGCTAGGTACCGGCAGGGGTGCACGGAGGCCATGCCGGGCCTGTAAGTGTGTAGTGTGGAGGGGCGCTAGGTACCGGCAGGGGTGCACGGAGGCCATGCCGGGCCTGTAAGTGTGTAGTGTGGAGGGGCGCTAGGTACCGGCAGGGGTGCACGGAGGCCATGCCGGGCCTGTAAGTGTGTAGTGTGGAGGGGCGCTAGGTACCGGCAGGGGTGCACGGAGGCCATGCCGGGCCCGGCGAGGTGCGGGTGCGCCTCCATGGTGACGGTCTTCTTGGCATGCTCCGCCGACACGTCCTCGTACATCGCCTCCACGCTCAGCAGCGCACGGTTCTGCAAATGACATTCTGTTATGATGACACTATACTTATGACATTAATGTCGGATAAATATTGGCGCACTCGGTAGGATCAAAACCTTATACTACATGCTTATTTATTTATTTTATTTATTTGGAACATCAACAGCATTACAGAACATATATAACAATGCTTATAGCTAGAACATAAAGCCAATAACAGATGTCCACAGATATGCAGTTAACGAGGTCTTGAAAAGGTAACGATATTAGATTTCAATTGGTATAAAATTAGGTAAGGTACATATACACTTAAATTAAAACAAAAGAAAGCTAGCAACCACCCCAAGTGTGTGTACATGTGTGTGTGTGTGTGTGTGTGTGTGTGTGTGTGTGTGTGTAATAATAAGCATGTCTATCGTACGCAACTCCACGCTACCACATCATCAACTTTGCAAAATGAGTTTTCGAATACGGTTTTTTAAGACCGACTTGGAACAGTCAAATAGATCGGCGGCATTAAATTTACAATTGTATTCTCTCAGAATACGTACAATTGGGGAGTTTTGAGCATACCTAGTGTTTACCTTGGGTATGCTGAAAAGTCGACGTTCGGAGTGCCGGGTTCTGAAGGTTGGCACAGAAAAGCCAATTTCGGCAAGAAGTGAAGCACTATCGATACGACCAGACAGGATATCATGTAGTATAGAGACATCAAGCAATATACGACGGTCCTCCAGGCTCAGTAAGTGGTGGCGGCTGCACATAGACTCGTAGCTTGGATCCCATTTTTTGACACGATAATTAAAATGACGCAAAAATGAGCGCTGTAATTTTTCATTTTTTTCTTTATGCGTGACATATTGGGGGAACCATATACAGCTGGCGTATTCTACAATACTCCTGACATAGGCAAAGTACACAACTTTAATGCAATTGCTATCGTGAAAATCACTGCACACCCTGAAAACAAAACCCAGATTACGATAAGCCCTAGCGACTACTTTATCGATGTGCTGTTCAAAAGTTAATTTTGAATCCAAAGTCACACCTAGGTCTTGAATAGTGTTTACTCGTTGAATAAACTCACCTCCTATATGATACCTACTGACGTAATATCGGAGAACGACTACGTGTAAATGAAATTTGAGCGCATTTATTGTTAACATTTATCCTGTTAGTAATATAGTAAATTGATAATCGATCCAAATCAGCCTGAATTTTGTCGCAGTCACTCTCCTGGTTAATGTCAAGGAAAACTTTTTTATCGTCAGCGTACATTAGGAAGTTAGAGTTGCAAAATACAGTATAAATATCAGGGTTTATATGGGTCAGCTTAGGGTTTTTCTTTCTAAGATTATAAGGGTCAATCAACTTTTCTCTGTTGCTTGCAGCCATGGTGATGTCCCCTGGGTTACTCTTTAAAACTACGATTTACAGCGGCAATATTCAACAAAAATGTTGTAATTTCAGCAGTTATTAGGCCATTTTTATTTAGAATATCTCTTGAAAATACCAATATTATAAATTATCAACACTTTTATAAGAAGTTCAATCACTATTCTCTCCTGGGTCAGTAATAAAAACAAGAAAAAGTTGATCCATCCATAAATCAACGCGAGAAACAAAAAAATATTTCGGTATAAGAATATTCATTACAAGTATTTATTTATTAATATACTGCACAACATTCATTTATTTACTCAACCTCAATAAAAATAAGGATAAATTGGTAACAATTATGTTAGGTTAGGTTATGTATCTAAAAATAAATTGAAATATTTATTTAAAACTGTTATCATTGATCGCAGTAAGAAGATTCAGGCAAAATCTCACACTCGCTAGCAAAATGTCTTTCCAAAAGACATGTTGCTTGCCAATTTAAAAGAGTTAATTTAATCTGAAATAAAGTTTATTTACGTAATTCGGGTACTCACTTCGTCGTACCCGATGAGCCAGAGGCGCGGTGTCTGGTAGTACTTGTCGTACGTGATGTGCAGGTCGTAGGTGCGCGTGCGCACGATGTCGTCGCCGTCGCCGCGCGCGCGCGCCGCCTTCGGCTTGCTCTCCTTGCGCGGCGCCAGGTCTGTCGACTGAAACGAAGGATTCGTAGCATCTATTGTTTTAACACTAATTTAAAAAAAAGGAAGAGGTATCTTATCTAGACTGCGTCCTACAACATGGTTTTCTGCAATGACTTTATTTGAGACTAGCATTTTCAATTGTCACGATAAACCGATATTAATTCAATACAAGTTTTTAGCGGTTGATTACTTAAATAAATAATAATAATAAATAAATATCCCTTAATTTGGCATTGTCCAATATTCTGGACAAAACCTATGACCCTATTTTTTGTATTTTTTTCTCAACCACATTCGTTTGAACTATTGAACCCGGATAAGCTTTGAATTTTGGAACTTTTGTTGTTGTATTAAACAAATGTTCATTGTTAAATTAAGGGATATTAAGGGACAATCTTACACAAATCGACCTAGTCCCAAACTAAGCAATGCTTGTATTATGGGTAATAGACGACGATATACATATACATATAGATAACATCCATGACCCAGGAACAAATATTTGCCCTTGCCTAAAACTGATAATAATATCGAAAATCATGGTTCAATTCAATTGGCGATGTCTCACGAAAGTCTTAATAAGACTGAAATGGCTGTCAACTCACAGGGTCCACTTCATCCAGCAGCCCCGACTCCTGGAACTGCTCCATGTCCTCGGCGTCCCCGTCTTCGTCCTCTTCATCGTCGTCGTCGTCGCCAGCCTTCTCCGCCTCACCATCGCTGTCGCCGGTGTCGGCCGCTTCCAGGGTCATCTCACAAACCTGACATACAAGTGTATCATATAATTTTTGTACATTTGCTACACAAAGCTGCTAAAAGTAAAAGTGTTTTATTTTTGTAAAAGGGCAAAATAATAATTTATTTACAATTGGTTAAAAAAAAAATCATAACTATATCTTATACAGCAAAAAAGAGCACCCATCATTTTGTCACTTGTATCTATTTATTTTTATTGAGACAAAATCCACAGTATAAAGCAAGTAACATTATTTTTAGAAACATACATATGTGTTTAACATTGGCCAATTAGGGATTTAAATTTTATAGGCTATTAATTCATCTTCTTCGGGTCGCTGCGCCAGCAGAGTAAGTAAGTAATTCATCTTCTAAATAGTCCATATGGTATGGTTCGCACCCAAAACACAGAAATATATTTTGATAATTTAAATTAAGTTTACCTTCTCTTCAACAGCAGGCGAGCCAGCAGTATCATAGTGGTGTGTGTCCACCCACCCCCCCTCTCCGTCTTGGTCCTCCTCAATCACCTTTTCCTTATCTTCACAGTATTCTATCTAAAAAGAATACAATTGCATGCATATTTTATTCAGTTTCCGCAACTGTCAAACATTTATATAAAACAACAGGTACTTTGCATAAATGCAAATTTGACAGAGAAAATTTCTGTTTTTCTGTTAACCTTTGACAATGGTAACTGGAAAGTACCGAAACATCAGGGTGGCTCAACTAATTAATACATGCAATATGAACTGTTTAAATAATTTTATTTAAATGGACACACAGACAAATGGATGGGCATGCAATTAATCTTTCAATACAGATAGAAAATCAGTGACTTTCCGGATATTTATACAATAATTTCATAAAACAAAATCTGTTAAAAGTATATCCTAATAAGATTCTAAATATACTTAAACAGTTATTTTTTACCTTTGTATGGAATTAGTTGGTTGCTTTCTGCATGGAATCAAAAGTGACAGTCACTTTTGATTCCAACTTGCTAAGTTTCCCCCACAGCTTATGTAATGTCTTTTCACGGACCATACATTATATCTAAGCATCTAATCATATGAATATATTGCTCCATTGCTGTATTATAACCAACAAAAAGACTTGCTCATATTGTCATTCCCATAGTTAAATTATCTCTTTTTATTTTCTTTGGACCTAATGGTTTTAAGCTAAATTTGCAAGTTCGCAAAAATTCAGATTTGCAGGTTTACTATGGGTATGACGATATAATAACTATGCATCGGACTTCTCATAGGGTGGTTCCTACCGTGCTATGAGTAGGTATGAGTACGAACTAGATTTTAATGTTAATATCAAATCCATAGCTCTCTAATGGTACTACCTGCTTACACCTCCTATAGCAGGGCACATTTCTAGTGACTAGGAACTGCTTGTCAGCAGGCAGGTAGCTCCGGATCTTGGACTCCTCGCCCTTGGCCCACTGCCAGGTCGGACAGTGGTGCACGAGGTGATCACCGGCAGCCACAAACTCTTCCGGAGTGAGGACCCCAGTCTCTTGGAACTTCGATTCCTATAGTATATACAGACAGGTGATGATATGGTTACTAAGACATAGAATGTTGTTAATATGTATAGGATAATATCTATATAAATATGAGATATGAGAGTAAAAACTACAAATTAAGTAACCAAAGCAATAATAAAAATTGGAGCACCGTGATAAACTCCCCATAAAACTGCGTTTAACAAAGCAAATTCGACCTTAGCTGCTAAGGACATGCGTCAAGTATCGTTGTTTACAGTCTAATTAATCAAGTTCATTTACTTATTGATACGGCCTCGGTCACGGGGAGTCAACATTAGTATATAAGATAAACCCACCTTTAGAACGGGAGTCAGGTACCCAGCGACGCCCAGGGCGGTTCCCTTCACCGAGTTGATGACACTTTGCATTGTATCCAGCTGCCTACTGATCCAGGGAACACTGGGCTTTTTTGTGCCAAACAATAGGCAATTACAAAATTACCTTTAGCCGGACAATGGAATACGAAACTGCCGACACTGCCGTACCGTACGCAAATTCACTTCTCGTTTGACATTAATGACATTTCTAATCCGTTCAGAAACTTCAGACATCGGTTGAAATCGGTCATCTATTCGATTCTCTTAAAATTATTTAATCAACAACATTTATAAAATTATTGTAGTGTTATTTATGTTGTTATTTTGTGGCACAAAAACCAGTATTTGGTGCACGGGCAGGTCGATAAAAAATGTAACTGTCAAGAATATGTCATTACATTATATACGATACGATTCACTATCACTACTTACATACTGCACGTCAGATTTTCGACGGATAAACGCAAAAATAATGATATTATTATTGTCCCCGTAGAATTCTTATAAATTGGTTTTATACATATCTAAAAAAATTAATACCCAAGCTACCATGGAAGACGTTTTGGACGAGGTGGTTTCCTCGGAAGATTTGCAAGTAATGATTGTGTTTGTGCAATAATTTCGTGAGTCACTGGTGCATTGTGTTGAGTTGCGTTTTTGTTGTGCAGAAGTTCGAGAAAGTGTTCCACGAGCAGCTGCACCAGGGGCGTGTTACGCATAAGGCCCAGTTCGAGTACGCGTGGTGTCTCGTGCGAAGTCGTTACCCAACAGACATCAAGAAGGTTCGTTAACAGTTAACTTGAAAAAATGCTTCATCGTGTCGCGTAATTTAAAAAGTTATATTTACGTGTGACGCGTTCCGCATCTTTTCAAGGTTATGTATTATTTACATGTGTATTTCTTTAAATCATCTTGAATCACTACTAGCACAGTACATTATATTTAGGTATAGACTTTTTGTCCGCTATCCTTAACATGGCTCATCAATACTTTTGTCATCCTAATATGCCTTATCTTGCCTCTAGGAACTAATGATAAGGGGACTATTGTGGTGAATTTATTGATAGGTTAAATTGTATTGGACCTTGGAGATAAGAGAATATCTTTGTTATAACAATATTGTCAATGTTATTATCAGTGATCGGATCTTGGATGCAATTTGGGGTGAACAACCTCAAACGTTATGCTTAACATAGATGTGACTCGGGATTTCCCGGGATTTCGGGAAGTGGGTTATTGTTAATAATTAATAACTTTTGTTGAGGGTTAAGCTAAATAAACAAAATGAAAATGTTTGATATCTTTAATATAATATGTCATTTATTTTACATGACAAAAACTGAACCTAAAAATAACATGAAATTAAAGCTACATAGTATGTTGTAGTCGCGTTTATATAATGAAATTACTTTGGGAACGAGCTGGTACCTTAATGTAGCGGGCCTCTTTTGAGTGGCTACTCTACTTGTTTTCATCAAAAAGTGAGACATCACAATGGTCAAAATGTATCAAAAAGTCATAACTCCTTTATGCTTCTCTGAAGATGATGAACAAGTATCATAACAATCAGTGGATCGGATCAGTGGAGTGGAACCAAAACTGATGGACCAAATCAGTTCACTGGTAGAACTGATTTGGTCCATCAGTTTTGGTTTCATCAGCATACATCGGGGTTTTCGGAGCACAAATGGTTTGATGACTACTGAGTAGCGTAGTGTTAAATCATTCGTGCTCCAAAAACCCCGATGTATGGTCATCGGGCCAATTCTTGTTAAATGCATTGTACACATTTATATATTACTAGCTGACCCGGCGAAATTTGTACCGCCTGAAAGTCGTTAAATGTAGATAGCTTTTTAGTAAAAAAAAAAAAAAAAAGAATAATAAAAAAAGAATAGTAAAAGATTAATAGTTTAATCCCACGGGAACGTGATAAAAATTATCCTATGTCCTTCTCCTGGTTCTAAGCTACGTCCCCACCAATTGTCAGCAAAATCAGTTCAGCCGTTCTTGAGTTATTTATAAATAGTGTAACTAACACGACTTTCTTTTATATATGTAGATAGATATAATGGTAGTAATAAATTAATTATGCTTCCTACGTTTTTACACTATCTAAATATTTACATTATTTTATTACACCAGCCTTTGTTTAACCAACCAGCAACTTGGGAACCAATATGAATTTTACGTAACCAAATTTTTCCTTATACAATTCCAGGGCATTCTGCTTCTAAAGGAGTTGTTTAACTCACACCCAGAGGGCAAACGTGACTACCTGTTCTACCTGGCCATCGGCAATGCTCGGATCAAGGAGTACAACAAGGCTCTGCACTTTGTCAAGGCGTTCCTGGAGATCGAACCGGCTAACCAGCAAGTGTTGGCATTAGAGGTTGGTTTATTTACTTAAATTTGATTTTTCCTTTGTGTGTTATTAATGCAACTCCTAAATTAGTCACTGACAAAAGGGGTGCAGCATTACAAAGGAGTGAGATGGAGTTATCTCCATGCGTGTCTCACATATTGCTGTATCCCTCTCATCAGTGACTAATTTAGGAAAGTGTAATAGCCACATAAAGCTTGTCTTTAATTCCACTCTTTCAGTGCAGTGCAAACTAAATATATGCAATATAATATGATAAAGCTTGTAGTTCTTGCTGGCTGGATCTACTTATGTTAGGCCTTGTAGAATTTTTGTGTGTAATTTTTTACGAAACAGAAGTTGGCTGGCTATCAGTTTAAAATCCCGTAAGTTATATTACAACCAGAGTTGCATTTTGATTATAATGCAGTAACAAACAGTTAACATAAAAAACTACGTCAGTAGCAATTTGTCAAGGATTTGTCATCAACCTAATTCAAAACATTGTTTACCGTAATGCTGCTCAATCCTTTGTTCTTCTTGGGAAATACTAGCAACCCTAGGCGTCACTTTGTAGCCAATCGCGTGGTCAAAGTGTGGAACAGTTTACCCGAATCCGTGATTAGTGCACCCTCGGTGAACTCTGTCAAAAATAGACTAGACAAACATTTACAAACACAGAACACAAGGGAATAGTGATATGCACGCATCAGCTATAAGCTGCCTGTGCATTAAATAAATAAATACTGAATCCTATTGAAATAACCTTGACTCTCAACCCTGTGGATAGTTTAGGCTTTATTATGCAAAAAATATTTGAAATTTGCTGATTTTGTTTTCATCAGTGACTTTCAAGTTACCAATCATATTTAGTTGCCAGTAAAATAAACGAGTACTTACCACAAAAAATCGGCAATATGGCGAGGGCTGAAAAGCACCCTATTATGCTATACTTACTGTATGTGTGTATTTGTATGAATCATAGTTATACGTGTAACTACAAACCTGTAGCAATTTAGTGATGTTATTGAGCGGTTCATAATTAATTCATGTGCTTAACCTTTAGCATCGTAAAAAACGCAAGGTGTTTGCGTGCACACTGTTTATGCTCCGTAGCTATGTTATTGCACTATTTATATATTATTTACGTTTCTTTATTACACCAGCCATTGTCTCTGTCTTTGAGGCAAGACTTATCAGGTGATCTCATTCAATTATCTCATAATAATTTTGATACTTATTATTATAATTATAACTATGATTTCCACATAACTTTTGAGCAAAATTGAAAAAAATATCTTACCTCTACCCCAATTAATTTCCCTTTAAAAAAGGGGATGAAACATTTTATTACTGCATAATTAGTGATGAATAGGTTGTTTCAGTAAACTCTTCCTCATCGTAATCACAACTCGGGGAACACGCACGCGTCTGAGGCAAGTGCGTTTTTATGGTGTCATCATTATCATAGAACATTTAAAACTATTTCTCTCGTCCCTTCCTAAACTTTGGCACTATGAGTGTTGTTAATTTAGTTGAGTTTCTTCCGGCTTTCTTTTCAGCAGCGATCTCCTCTTGGGTAATGCCGGTGTACTCACAATCTGGCTTGTAAAAGTGCCCTTTTAGCCTAATAAATAGTATAAATATATGTGTATTATTACTTACTTAGTTTATGTACTTATAGTTTTATTAAGTATAATATAGATATCTTGGTTGTACGCAGTGTAGCTTGCCTATTTTCTTCAAATACCCATTCCTTCAATTGCTCAAAGGTTAACTGGAAGAGATCCCTAATAGAAATAAGTTCGCCTTTGTACATATTTCATTTGTTATCAATATTCATAACTAGTTGTTGTGTACAATAAAGTGTTTACATACATACATACATATATAAATTATTTCATTTTATTATGCTATCAAAAAACGTAACTTACCACGACGAACGCACTTAACCCGACTAATTTTTAACTTTTTGGGTGTGTGTCACACTTGGACCCATCTTATATTTCTTTGCAAAAAATCTTCTTGACTACTTTACGCCTACCCATAGCATAGTTGTTAATCTGTGCTACAGATAAAAACTAAAGGTTAGCGAAAGTAAGATTTGCATAATTGGTTGCAGCGTACTTTAGGTATACTTATAAGTATTGCGTGACTGTTGAATATTTATTTTATGATTTTTATCTGCTTATATCATTCCCTCGGTTTTTTAACCTAGTGTCGCATGTAACAGCGTAGTTAATCTATTTGTTTATTCTCTTGGATATTTAAATACAAAATCTATTTAGTTTTATATTACACGATTCATCGTTTAGTTGTGATCGTAAATTTACAACGAGATGAATTGTCTAGATGCGTCCTTGAATTGATTTACGTAACAGATTGAATCAATGAGATACTGTCATAATTTTATCAGTTACTGATATTGTCAATGTAGGTACTTATTTACATAATATACACGGCAATTGACACGGGACGGGCAGGGATACCATCCTCTCAGTGTACTATGAGGTGCACAATTGCATGGCCTTCTTATATATAAATGAATTCATTGGTCATGTAATTGTGCTGCTCATAGTACCTCTGCCTGACGTACACTACTCGTACATTGTCGAAAGTGTTTCTACGAGTGTACGCGTTGGTTTCAACCAAATGGCGGGGATACCATTATCCCGTGTTCGGGAAGAATATCATAGGTATAAGTTAAATCATGAGTATTTTACTTTAAAAACTCATTCCCAGACCATGAACAATTGAACATCAGTCAAACAAATACTCTTCAGGTGACCCCCACAGTTTCTATCGTACTTGTCTGTGTTTTACTGCGTGTATATCTACGGCTGCTCGTATTATCACATTCGGTATGCTCACTTGCTTTACTTTTATATAAAACACAGATTGTATACTTGTGATTTGTTGTCTTATGTTAGTTGTGTCTTGCCCATAGCACAGGTGTAATGAGGATCAAACTATACCTACCAATCTTCCTTATTTTAAAATTTACTCGAAATCATAATTTACAATAGTAGTTTATGCAACTGATACATAATGAGAGACATTAAAACACGAGTGTGGTTTTATGAAACGAGCGTCAGCGAGTTTCATAATAGGATCACACGAGTGTTTTAAGGCCTAATTATGTACAGTTGTATACACTACTTTATCTACACACATATCATAAGTACTCTAAGATGGGTTCAGAAGCCATAAGGAAATGACCGGCACCACTAGTGCTACCTGTAAAATATCTAAAAACGACATATGCTGATGCAGTAAGAAATAAATCTGAACAAATACATAAACAGATTATTTATTGTAATAGTTGTAATTTACATTTACCTACATTGAAACAATATTTTCAACTAAAATGTGAATTACAATAAACTTATCACAATTATACTTTCGTAACAGCAAAGAAAATGACATCAATAATGGCGGCAATTCGAACCTCCGTCAAGACGAATGTTTTTTTTTCTAAATCATATACAAACGAATGTGTATTCTCATGTCACTCGAGATCAAATGTCGTGCGGTTTTTATAAAAAAACATACTGAATTGACGTTTTGTATCGATAACAATATTAATATCTATGGATACTAGAATAGAGACCTACTTCAGTTTTGACAGCTGTTCCAAATTTAAACTCATAACCTTACAAAAATTGATACTGTTATAACATTACAGTACAGATTTTACCTACTGCCACAGATAAGAAAGTTCTCATAGTAAAATTGGTTGTAGTAATGCTGGTCATTTCCTACGGTTTCTGAACGCATTTTAGGGCACTAATGATATGTGCGTAGATAAACTATTTTATATAAATCTAAAGTCAAATTAAATTGTTTGGGGCTTTCCTGTAAGTATACCATATTCGTTTAGGTATATTATATTTATTGACGGCTACAGGCTTGAGCCACGTGTTTTTTTATTCCCTTTCATATTGTATACTAATACAGTATGAAATACTATATCCACCATAAAACTATTGGGTGGATTTAACCAAACTTTTATTCCAAGAATAACGCTTTCCACATGTTTGACTTTACGATCCCAGACTTAACGGTAGTCTTGGAATGTCCGAACACAGCCTCAGTATGTCACTTACTAACCCCACTCTCGGTACGTCACAGCGGCAAGTGAACAAGCGCATGGAGAAGGAGGGGCTGATCGGCATCGCGGTGGCGGGCGGCGCGGTCCTCGCCATCGGCGGGCTCGTGGGGCTCGGGCTGGCGCTCGCCTCCAGGAAATAGCACCTGGCCCTGCTGTGAGTACTCCTTACATTACCTAGCATGCCTCGATGTCATCGCTCGTCTCTCTCGCACTGTACTGGGTGGAAAGAAATATGTAATTTTATAAACCTCTTGCCCGCTCAGTTCGTCGACGGAAAACTGTGTCCCACACGATAAACTGACAGCATATAGTATGACATTGTATAGCCGCAAATGACGTCGTGGCGTCTGGGGCAGAGCTTTCCATCGACGTGATTGTCAGAAACTGTATGCATTAGATCATAAGTATGTTAAAAGACGTCACGAACCTCTTACGTTATAATCATTGCACAAAATATGCAAAATAAGCTATAATATTTAATTCCAAAAAACAAATTTTAAAATGACTAGAGAGGTGACCCACAAAGTAATAGTGCACCGTTGCAGTCAGAGCCCGCTACGCGGGTTCATGTTGTGTTTCATGATGTCCGACGTTTATCGTTTGTTTCAGAATGAATGCCGCGGTCGGCATTCATTACTTCCTCACTCGGAAGAAGAGGGAAGGGGACGACCGGCCGCCGGACGCACGGCTTCCGTAGCGCACTGTACAAACTCTAGACTGACCCAACAATAAAAAAAGGATCGCTTTACCGGAGGATTGTGTTTCTGTCGGCTCAGGACGGCTTCGTCCAGTCCTATTTAGACACTTTCTTAAATCGTCCACTATGCCATGTCGTTAGCATACTGATTCAAAATCACCTTCCTAACTCGTCCAACGACAAAACGGCAGACGGGTCATAGGTGGGACAAAGTTCTGATTCGTTGACATTCCTATATGATCCACAGTGCTAATTCGTGTACCTTCCTGTATCGCCCACAGTGCTAATCGGTTCACAGTCTCAACTCGTCCACATTTGTCAGACGTGTTTTATGAATTCTAGTTACTTGTATCGAATAAATCTGTGACGAAATGGGAATGTGGACGAGTAAAAAAGTTCACGATTAAAATAATAATATTGCTAATCCGCGATATAATATCGTGTCGCGGATTAGCAAAGCAATATTATTATTTTAAGTAATATGGATTTCCGCAAAGTAACGCCTGATTCAATGAATTACATCAATGTTGCCGAGTTAGCACTGCGGTCCAATATAGGAATATGGGCAAAATAGGAAAGTGACGATACAGGAACGTCAATCAAAACTAAAGACTATTTTGACAAAGACTAGTTGAGAATCTGACAAAATATGATTGTGTACGAATCGTCCGGAGCCTTTATGTCGATTGTAGTGTAGTTATAAATAGTATAGTCTATGTATATGTATAATGTATTTAAATTTCTCTAATCTTAGGCACTATTTAATAATTTATAAGAGCATTGTGATTATTTATTATGTAATTAAAAATAGATTTGTCGATGCGATTCCATTAAATAAATATTTTTTGTTTTTGATTAGGTGGTATCTTATAATTTGAATATTAACATTTTGCAGTATTAGCTTTCCCTGGCAAACTTTCTATAAATAATCAGTCCGCTTAGCGGCTTCTAGCACAAAGTCTCGATGCATTTAGCATTTAAATAGCTTTAATAAATCTATTATACAGCTAGTCGGAGCGGGTAAACAAGCAATTATACATAGTATAGACAGACAACCTTCATTGACAAGGTCAAGTAGAAATCAAACAAAGCAGTTCAAAACAATTATTTTTATTATTCTTGTATATAATAATAATGAAGTTAAGCGGCGTACAACTAGTACACTAATGTACAATGGCGAAGGCGTGGCATTTCCCAATTAAATTATACAAATCAATATCTATACATCTAAACAACGGGTTGGCACAATCCTTGCGCGTTCATGATGAGAATTATTGCGGCTCACAAATAAAGTCGCGCAAGAGTTGTGGCAGCCCTGGCAAATAAACATGATGACGGAATGGTGGCAGCCCTAACGCAGTAGTCGTATACAGTAGCGCCACCGGCGGCGACGGGGTTAACAATTTAGAAGAAAACATAACGAGACCGTGGTACCGAGTTCCAACATAAACGAAGTATTGTAATCCTCGGCCATTATAATACCTAACACAGTTTTTAAAGATGATCAAAATTAGGTTATTGTATTACTAACTTATTAAATCCGTTCATGAAAATCTCAGGATTAAACTGTAGTTACGTAATCTTTATGGCACAAACATTTTACAACACATTTTCTTTTTAGAAATACCTAAACGCAACCTAAACCGGATTGTAAACAAAAATAGTTTTGAAATTTCTTTATACCTTTCGTTAAGTTTAATTTAGATCTTACGCGCTAGTGGAAGTAAGTAGCCTTAGACAAGTGGAACTTATTTTACCACAAGTGTTGCCGTATACGTTTTATAAACTTAGTACCACGGTCCTTAATGTAGAAATGTAACAAGAAACTGCCGAAATGCTTACAATAACCGGTGGTAATACGTCAAACAAACATGCTCCAAAACTAACAGCTATCAGACTGAACTTAATTATTTGTGCACGCTATGAGATTCTAATACGTTAGTATTATTTCACAACTAAGCTCCGGATTTCCTTAAAGCCCCGCTACGCGGGTCCATAATAATAAGTTCGACCCGTAAGGTGGGGCCAGTTATATATTTGACACCTGTGAACTTAGTTGAGAAAAACTTGAGACACATGATACCGCAGCTTAATAAGCAATCCGTATACTTTAGTATTTTGTATAGTCGGCTAAGCATGAAACAAGTGGTTAGGAATCACGATATGTAAATTTGTTTATAGACTTTAAAAATACATACAGAACGCATAATGACTTTTATTTTGCAACAATGCATAAAAACATTTGGATGGTCTATAAAAAAACATGTTACATAATTATTTATTGTATATATTGCTGTCTTAGCCGATTATAGATTTGAGCTAAGAATAAAGGGCGGTGCCATGTGGCTCTGCTACTCAATGCTAGTTTGCACTAAAGTGACCAAGATAAAGAATTGACATCAAATTCAATCACTTAAATTAACGAGCAATAAACTCCAATCAAGAAGGTACTGTCCCTTAACAATAATTCCCCCGACCCTTATACTTGGGAGAATTTTCATCGGATCAGATCCTCCGTTGGTTGGATTAATAAACAACAATAGAACTAATAAATTGAGTTTTACATGAACTGTCATGCTAGTGAGGTAAGTAGGTAAATAAAGAAACTAAACGAACTTCCTAAGCTCATTAAGGTAACTAACGCGTGTCCTGGACCTCGCGTAAATCGCGCTGTCCCTTTCGCTTTAATCTTTCACAACTGGTGAGTGAAAGAAACGGATCGATTTTCGACAAGGCCCCTATGTAGACTTATAGTACATGTTACACGTTTCACTGGTTTCTTATACATAATATTTTGCAAAGCAACAGTTACAATGTTGATTTTATTTGAACCCTATTGGATTTATTTTTATGAATAAATCTAAAGCCGCGACCGCACGCTTGCCAAGCCTCGGCAAGCCTACAGGACGCAGTTATGTTAGAGTGAGCACGATACAGTTCCGTCTACCTCTAATATATAACTGCGTCCTGTAGGCATGCCGAGGCTTGGCAAGCGTGCGGACGCGGCATTGCGTCTTTTAACACATTCAACACCGGGAGCCGGCCCCGTGGGCACTGTACTCGTAGCCAGTTTTCGCTACATACGCATTTCCCCATGTTATCGGCTACGCGCGTAGCGCTACGAAATCCTCGGTTACGAAAGAGTTAAAGTGACACTGACAATAGCATGAATTGCTGTTTTAGGACAGTGACATAGTTTGTATTATGTGTCTCTTTAAATACATAATCTATTTAGTTTCAGAATAACATAGGTCTTGTATCGAGAAAGAGATGTTACAGAAAAAATAAATACTTTGAAAAAGTGCACAAGACCTTAGTGATAACGTCATGGTAACTGTTGAATTGCTTTATGGCATATTTAATCTGTGGCAATCGGGTGTATTGAAAAAATATAATATCTATTCATAATCACAATCTGGTAACTGGCTATCGGCTATCGGCTAATATAACATGATATTTGTGTCGTGTGCAACAGTATACATTTGTAATATCGAACAGTAAAGAAATCTAAATAAAAAATATACTCAATAATTTGCAAATCTTAAGCACTCATCTAAACAATCAAAACTTATATTATATACAGTCGAGATTACTCACTATGGCAACACTGTAACGGTCAACAAGTTAGGTATACAAACCGAAGTGATAAACCGAAGTGATGCGTCTCACTCACACTTAAGAAACTAAGTCTGATCTAGAGCGCCATTATACAAAAAACAGGAAAAATGACATTTTACTAAATATCTGAGTTGACAGTGCTTACAATACTATAGCTGCCGAGAACCCGCCACGCGGGTTCATTCTGCACGAGGAAGCTTTGTTTGACACTCAAATATAGGTTGGTGTGGATTTATTTTTCGTGTTTTTGGTATATCTGGCGCGCGTTAGAATCTCAAAAAAAAACCCCTAAACGTTTAATATCTTTCATATAAAAGGTTAAATGCTCCACCTATTGCTCTAAATACTTAAATAACGTGAAATCTAATGTTTAGGGAAGTAAATATAATTTTGTGACTCGCTTACAAATATACTTATTAATATACTAAATAACTATAACATTGTACTCTAAAAAATATGTATAAGTATTGAAGGCTAATATGAGATTGTAATCACAGTAATTGTTATTTAAGTAACGAGCCCACATCATTACTACAAAATAAACCTTCTTGCGTCTGACCGTCTGACCAACGACTGGTCGACGATCGGCCGACGACTGGCCGGCGACCGGCCGACGACTCGCCGACGACCGGTCGACGGCGACCGACGCGCTATGACCGACTTTCGTCCGCCTCCTATATACACACTCCGAAGGCAACATCAAGGTATACTTTATTTATTGCTTTTTGTTACTATTTGTTTATTTATTATGTACTTTACATATCACTCGAATTTATATACAATCCAATATTATGTCTTATTACGATTTGTTAAGTTTCGAATTTGAACTTTTCATTTTCAATAAATTCGCAAAATTACATGCGACAACAACAAGGTATCCCTGGAAATAGTGTTCAGTCTCAAGGCAGTTGAAGATTCAGAAGTGACGCACACTTTATTAGAAATAGTATGTTTTAAGCTCTGTCGTTCTGTTCGTATACAAGATATCGTAGATATAGGTTAGTCGCGAGCTCACTCGATGACGGAGGCTACGTGGCTACGCTACGGTGAGGTGGCGTGACGGTGTGGCGCTCGTGACGTGACGGGACGTGACGTCGCGAGCGTCACGCGTCACGGGACACGGGCACAGTCTAACATTCTCTAGTGAGTGCGCACTACACAACGAACGCAATGAGAAAGTCGAGTATCTATGGGCAGCACTAACGATCACCTAATGACTTGCGTATATTTAACTACTATATGCTCTACGTAGTATATATAAATGCAATCTGCAAAATACATAAAACAACAGTTATTTATATCTATAAATTGTATAAAATATTAAATTAAATCTATTGAAGTGAGGTAGATGGATGGAATTTCACAATTTGTGTGGATATATTTTCTCTTTAATGTTTACACGCCGGATTGGCCCGATGCTGAGGTAGATGGATGGAATTACGATGTAAGGCCCTACTAGTGACAGGGACCGTTACATGCACATACAAAAACACTACCCGCTATAGTCCGGCCGACGAGTCCTGTCGCAACAATGGTAGCCCATCCGTGAGCTCGTAACACAGATTACACAGAGTACTCAGCAATTAGCATTTAAATACTAAAACATCTGTTTTATTAGATAAGTACCTGTGTAATCCTCGAAGCATCAGGGATGGGAAACCACGAGGTCTCGATCCAAAATGAGCGCTCGCCGACCGGGGCACTAGTTACTACTAAAACAATCTCACGATCAAGTGGCGCCGACTAACGGGGCGGGGACTACAGTGACCACACGTACAACCTAACGCTCGCCGCTTTAAACCTAATTAAAAATGTACATTACATCGGAAATGGCACCAACGACATTCCACGGGTCAACAATCAAACCGATACGCGAAACGATAAAACATAACACTCAAGCACCGTTAGTGATCAACAGAACATCTTTCATGACGCCTTGCGCTCGTCGTCCGAGTAGGCCGCGTCGTCCGGCGCGTCGTCCTCGTCGCGCCTCTCTTCTCCACTGAAATCCTTCCCATAATACTCTTTCTCTCCCTCTTTATCGTCTCCTTCCCCGATGCTGTCGCTCCTTTGTCTCTCCTTCCCTAGATCCAACGGTTCGTCGGCATCTCGCGCGATGTCGGGCTTGCCCATGTCGGTGTATTTCCTCTGCATCTGCTTGAGGAAGCTCTGGTGCGCGAGCGTGGTGGGGGGCGGGGGCAGCGAGCCCATCTGTGGAGAGGGCTCGTCGTACGTCTTGCGGTCCATGTGCAGCGCGTTCATCGCGAGGTGGTTTATGTTTGGCATTCCTGTAACAATGAAATTGAGATTTAGAAGATAATCAGTGTGTAAAGCTCTGGTGTATAGGATCGCGGTGCCGTCATATAGTGGCCGTCTCTATACTTAGTACGACGAATTAAGTACGAAGTATGGAGACGGCCGCTATGTGACGGCACCGCTATCCTAGGAAACCCGAGCTTGTGGGTGTGAGGGACTATTCAAGTAGGTACCTAGGTAAACACAACGATCGAGCAATGTGTGACGTTTATTAATATTCCAATAGACAGGTGCCGCGTAAGCTAAAATTAGCCACATTGTCTCCACACCCGCAATCTACACAACACTACGTGATCTACTGGTTAGTGGGCGTTTTCTGTGGGATAGTACGCTACTTGAGAGTAATTCATAGGTGATCCTCATTTCGTTATTTGCTGCAGACGGCGCCACCTTAGCAAGGTAGCCTACATTGCCCAATTAGATAACTGTCTTTTCATAATTCTGTACCTATATTTAGTATCAGTCGGTAGACGCCATTCTACTAAGATGTTAGTGGTGTAGAACTTACCGATATACTTACTGCAAGTAGGTGTCGATAAGAGCCGTACGATGGCGCGTAGTCATCATGGAGCAGACGCGTGCGCACTCTCCGCAGTTCGTGCTGCTAGTACCTTCGCGATCGTTGTGTTGGCCAGTTGGCCAGATTGTTGTATGTAGCAGTCACCACTAGAGAGGTAGAGAGAGGAGCCGTACCGATATACTGCAGGTAGGTGTCGATGAGCGTGGAGCCGGCGCCGTACGGCGGCGCGTAGTCGTCGCGCCGCGGGGCCGCCGCGTGCGCGCCCTCCGCTGCTCTCGCCGCTAGCGCTCGTACCGCTGGGACTTTCGTGATCGTCGTGTTGGCCAGGCTGTTGATGTCTGTGAAACGATGGAATTTGTTATTAGAAGAATTCTAAAATTTTGTTCAGAATACTTTGACTACAATTTTGTTGGAGACGATTTCTTTATCCATCAGACTATATGGGGTATAGAGTCTTTTACTAAGTACTCCTACATTGAATACTTAAGCAACCTATATAACGATCGTTATCAAAAAGCCAGTTCTCTGCACATCGTACAAGGTCGTTGCGGTTAGATCACACTAATATAATAAAGGCGAAAGTTTGTGAGTGTGTTGGTGTTTATATGTATGTTACTTCTTCACGCTCAAACGGCTGCACCATTTTTGATAAATTTTGGTATCAAGATAGCTGACAATCTGGATAAACACATATGCTACTGTTTATCCTGAAAAAATGTAGTGTTCCCGTGCGATAGTGATAGTATGGTCATAAAGCGCCGAGTTGACGGCCAGTGACCTATAGCGCCATGTATCAGAAGTCTAAAGAACCACTTACGAGGCGGAGACACCGGTAGACCGTCCCCGTAGCGCGACTGACTCAGGTCGTCGTTGTCGTTGTCGCCGCACACGGAGCTGCTCTCGGAGGCTGCTGACTTGGCATCCAACTTGATGTCACACCGTCGAGGCCCGGTGGGGGATGCGCGCGCACGGAGCTGTTCCGGAGACACTTTCACGCCGGCTTTCGCTAGGAGCCTGAGAAAGAACGGGTACCTAATTAGCTGCGTTCAGAGAAGAGTAAGTATACCTACTTGAGTTATACTTGAGTTCTTTATGACTTTTGAATGCTCTTGTTTTGCCGTTTAAAGATTTCATTTACCACGCTTACAAATATTAGCGTGATAAGTATAACTTTTGCAAAGATTAGGGTTTTATAATGATCGAATATTTCGAACTTGTATTATTCTTATTTGTTTGCTTGCTCGGTTGAAATCAGAAGTGGGATCACGCTATGTGGTTAATAGAAGCATCAAAACATTATCTTCTTCAAATCGTTTCATTAAAATCTTTGTTATCATTAGTAAAAGGTCTATGTTTAAGATTTAAGGTTTAAGTGTGTCTTATGTAAAGGTAGGTATATGTTAAGGTATGGACTATATTAATTACTAGCGACCCGCCCCGGCTTCGCACGGGTGTAACGCTGATAAATTATTATTACTATTAAAAAAAACCGCATCAAATCCGATGCATAGTTTTAAAGATCTAAGCATACATAGGGACAGACAGACAGCAAGAAGCGACGTTGTTTTATTGTATGTAGTGATGAGGACTAAGTCGTGGATTATACTCACTGGCTAGCCAGCTCCGGGTCGAACCTGGTGGGCATCTGCAACACGGGCAGGTCTTTGGTGGAGATCCCTCGGTGCTGCCGCGACATGTGCGAGTGCAGCGAGTTGCGCGACTTGGCCACCGTGCCGCACAGCACACACCTGCACAAGGTACATGTTAGCATCTTATCTCTGGCAGTAGATGATTCTAAAGAAAACATTGACTTAGGATATGTCAAAGATCAAAACAAAGCAGAATACGATCATATTTCAATATAATTTCAGACTATCAATATAAAAATCTATGGTTGTGACATGTGGTCCTTCGGACCGGATATGCGTTTGTAATATTTACATGATATGGAATGTAATGAAATAATTTATTCAGTAAGAAGGCTACAAGGGCACTTGTACAAGTCAGATTGTGAATCTACCGGCATTCCCCGAGAGGAGACCGCTGTTGAGAAGAAAGCCGAAAGAAACTCATGAATGATATATTAACATGTCATTTTGCAAAGTAAACGTTATATTTTGATTAACACTTTTGCAACCAGACAAAAAAGTAAGACATATCCCAGAAACCGGCCGAGCCGACTTTTATAGCATCAACCCCGGCTACCGGGTTGGCCGGCATCTGAACAAAGTTTACGAGCGCCCGGCCTCCGGGTTGTTGGTGTCGAAAGTGTTAATATGACAACTAACCTGTATCCGGGGCACACTGTGTGCTTGTCCTCTAGATGCGTGCGCAGGGTGTGCGCGGAGCGGTAGATCTTGCCGCACTTGGGACACGGCCGCGGGTCCGTCGCGCGCACGCGCAGTAGGTCTTGCGTTCTCCGTGAACCACCTGAAATGTCGGAACTCAGTGATTGCTGCCGAAGTCGAGGTAAGAGTCATAATGGGGCATTTCTCAAAACATACCACATTTACTTCAGCAAGTTACCTATTTTGCTACCAATGTTTTAACTATGTATAGGTAACTAAGTGGACAATTTAGGTACAGTTCAAGAGTGCTGATGTTGCGTAATATGTGGTACTTTTTTGAGAAATCCTCACAGTAGGTTACACTGCCGTCCTAAGACAAAAATAAGTAATATCTCCATAAGTCCGCAAACCGAAATATTATTAACACACGCGCGGGCCAGAGCAAGTTCTCAATCACGACCTCCACCAAGTAACATTCAGAGATTAACACTTTCACGCCAACAACCCGCCTGGTGGGCGCTCATAACTTTTACTCAGCGCCCACTTAGCGGGCTCTATTGGCGTCTGGGGTGCCATTGCGCCCACCTAGCGGGTGCTGTCGATTTACGTGGTAGTTTTAATTTTTTTACCTTGTCGTGAACGTGTTAAATTCAGAAATTATACACAGATATGTAATTTTTTGGCTTAGTACGGCAATAATATTTATAGATCTTACCTGTTAGTCCCCCGAAACTCTCAAAGCGTGAGTGGTTAGTGAAATGCGGCTATTCTACTTCGTAGTTTTATTGATGTATATTATATAAGCAGACACTTTTTTCGGGTAAAAATTAAATTATTACGTATATATCGTATCACTAATACAATGGCAACTAGACTCGTTTACTCACATTGAACATTTGGTTATTGGGTTGACTAATTACATTGTTTTACACTTAAAAATAGGTATATATAATCATAGAGATATACACAATGCCTCTCAGGCGTCAGGAACAATTTCAACTACTCGCTAATTTACCAATATTAATTTTCGAGATCTATGACGTAGGTTCCTATCGCATATATTTTAAAGGCAACCATTATTGTATTACTATATTTATATACATATTGAGTTTCAGACTGGACTATATGTATACTAGGCCGTCTATTAAAAAAAACGCGAAATATTCGAAAATAAACTGTTTTTGGAAGACTACAAGACTATTTAAACGTCTGACTTGTTATATTAATTATGGAATAGGAAGCTACAATTGAGGAATGACAAATCATGTACAGTGCATGAGCTGACAGAATTTGATTAGAGTTTTATACTTGTCCAGGTCGCTCTTACGCGAACCTGTCAGTTTTCACCCAAACGCGAATCCTAATCTGGCAGCTCACGGACTGTAATCGGGCGCTCTGCCTTTTGGCAGAATTATTTTTCGTAGAAAGTTTCATTTCGCCGAATTTTCCCTTTGCAGATTTTTTATTCATCTGTAGTCATAAATTTTTCATAATTCTTGCAAATATCATCCTATATATAAGGTTAGGTTTGTTTTACAATCCCAAATAGTTTAAGGTTTCAGAGATTTTTTTTTAACGAAATGACACTTCTGCTAATTGAAACATTCGTCGAAAAATGATTCTGCGAAAAGACAAATAACCCTGTAATCGTAATAGCAACGCCGGTCGGTCCAGTCTTAGCATTATCATCTGCTAAAACGTTATAAAAGAATAAATTCTATAAAACTTACGCGTAACACTTTTCATTCATTATTACGAAAATATATGCGAATGGAAAGTGTATTATATTAAATAAATCCTCCTGTTCGTTCTACATTGACTAGATATGTATTGGTTGTGCTCGCCACGTACTTCAACATTTAAAAAATAAACCTTATGTTGGTTGAACGTATCTTAGGTACCTATTGCGCTAAAAGGCATTTGATTTTTAATTCTATTTCGTATTGTCTTAACTATGGTCGAAAATATACATAAGTATGCACGCAATCTGTCGTTTGACAAAGTATTCTTCGAACGCCGACGCGATGGTTCGCCCAAAAATTACAATAAATGTAATCGGTGAGTAGTTAGCTCGCGTGACGTAATCAGCTCTCAATGATTAGTTAAGTCATCCATTAGTAAAATTGTTAACAGATGATTAATTGTTTTTATAGCGTCATTGATTGAGATCTCAGCTCGCGTCGTGTGTTGGCACTATTTGGTATCCTCGTTTGGACAACCATGGCGTCGGTCAAAATAAGTTAGTCTATTTTGATGAACACACTCTTATAAATGGCTTCCTATGAAAATATAAATGCAATTATCGTTCAACTTAATTAAACCAAAGGCTGACATTCTGCGGTTACCTATACCTGAAATCGATAAATCATATTTGGTGTCGAGTCAGAATGCCGATGGAAAGTTTGTAAGTTGAACAATAATAACACGTCTCTTCTTTACAGTTATTTATGACGACACCGAAACGAAAGGATGCAGTCGCTAGAGACGACGCGAGCGTCGGGAGGGGGGAAGTGTCGAAGCAACAATGGAAGAGTACAGGCGTCAGGAAGTCGAGGGAACGATCGTCACTCCTAGCACTCGGTAATCTATCAATGGCACCAAACATCACAATTCTTATTTACGCGCTTAATATTATATACCTTACGTAAACAATATCAGTCTAATCTACTACAAAAATAATTTTCAGTCGATATATCCTACGGTCGACGCGCGCGGGCGTCGGAAATGCGTCGAGATCAATATCGGTTAAATATAAGCCGCACTTGGAGTCCGATTCACAGCCGTCGGGAGCGCTACGCCCAGCCGACACTCCAGCGCAGCGTCTTCATGCGCTCCCACTGCGGCCGGTGCTTCAGCCGCATGTGGTTGCGCACCGAGTTGGGGTGCGCGAACCGGCGCGCGCACGCCGCCACCGGGCAGCAGGGCGAGTCGCGCGGGTAGTGCGCGGCCAAGTGGCGCCGCGCCGCCGCGGGCGAGCGCAGGGCCAAGTCGCACAGCGGGCAGCGGCCCGCCGCCGGGTTGGCCGCCGCGGCATCTGCAATGCCGACACCAGGTTAGTGGCCAAACCGACGATGGGCCGCGCCCGCCCGCGACGCCGACCTACGTCACCGCACCCGCCTACTCGAATCCTACTGTAACTGTGTCCGCGTGTATATCGCGCGCGAGACTATTCGCTTCCGTCTCATGTACGTTCGGGTTCGTCGTCGGCGACGAGCGCGGCCCAGGCCCCGGCGGCGCGCGGTCACCACCAGCCCGGCGGCGCGTACGGCGCGGGGGGGAGGGGGGCCAGCGGCGCGGCGGGCGGCGGCGGCTCCGGCGCGCCGACGCGCCGTCTCTAAGAGTTCTGCCGCTGCCGGATGCCGTGCGCTTGCAGCTGGTGGTTGATGAGGTAGTGCTTCGTTTTGCACTTCTTGCCGCAGTGCTGGCACGGGAACCACTGGTCGCGGTCGGTCTGCGAGTGCACATTGAGCATATGCTGGCGCAGGTTGGAGGTGGAGGAGTACACGCGGCCGCACAGCGGACACTGCGGCCGGTAGCCCAGCGCCCCGCCCGCCAGGGCCGCCCCTGTAACACAGAGGCGGCGGTTAGAGACATCACCACACGTGACATTAAGCGCTACTGTATGTGTATGGGTCGAGGTCGGCGGACGGAGCGAGGGGCGCGGGCTCGCGACGCCGCTGCTTGATGCCGTGGATGGAGTTCATGTGTATCTGCATGTACTGGCGCGTCTTGAAGGCGCGGCCGCAGGCGGGGCAGCGGTGCGGCTGCTGCGGCGCGGCGTGCACGTTGAGCAGGTGCTGCTTCAGGTTGGAGTTGTTGGAGTAGCGCTTGCCGCAGGCGGGGCAGGCGGGCTTGTGCGGCTCACCCGTACTCTGGCCGTTGTACGCGCCGTACTGCTCCGGCTTGCTCTCGCCGCCGCCCGGCCAGGTCGCTCCTGGAGATGGCAGACGAGGTCTCGTTCATTTTCGTCTCTCGCCCTAACCACCGGACGCCTAACTCGCACGAGCGCTCGTTTCGCTTCCATTGTTGCGACGACTTCCCTAACGGTTGGGGACAAGCTACGTGACCGTTACTGGGGTGCTGAGCGCCGCGGCGCGCTCTTATAGAATGTTAGTGTTAGGTATAAGTAAGTAGTCGACATGCGGTACACGCATGACTCAATAATGCGCACTTAACGAGGCGATCGAATACGTTGTCTGCTAATTGCTAAATCGCCATTAATTTTAAATCGACATACGTTCCGGTCGGGTCTAATTGTTTTCTTACCGCGAGTCGGTAAAATCTAATCATTATTGAGTCACGCTAGGGAGACAAGATTATTATAAAGAAGTAGAATGCGATAGGTACATTACTCACCGAAGTTATCTGGTATCCCTGATGGTCCGGGAAGTCCAGGGAATCCTGTAATTATGAGATAAATTCATGATTTCCATAAGATAATCTATGATATACTATAATTTTACTGCAGTCACTTTAATATCCTTGTATCAGTTTGACACGTTTACATAGGAGTGAGAAAGCAGCAAAAAAACTCAATCAATTGGAGTTAAATTCATTGCTGAGACTATGTTCTTCACATGACATTCATAGGAGCAGACAGTGAAAGTACGCTGTAAGGATTCCACACTCCAATCAGGCTTCTCTATCCTCTTACGGGATGTACGGCACATCTGTAATGGCTATAGTGTGAAGGTATAGTAGTTCAAGGAAACTGCAACTAAGTCTCCAAGTCATCGTTGTCTAAGACAGAATGGACTGGAACACACGCCGTGGTCCTACCATGCCCTACCTTGCAGGTTGAGCAGTCCAGGGAAGCTGTGAGGCAGGGCTCCGTTGGTGTTGGCCACGTGTGAAGGGTCGTCGTAGTCCAGAGGTTCCTGTTTGGCGCGCGGTTCGCCCTCCGTGTCGCTCGCGCCGGCGTCCGATGATGACTCTTCGCCTTCGCCTGACTGTGGGGAAGGACGTTTTGATACACTGCTTTGTCATCTAAGGATAGTAACATGTAAACCACAAGGTTGTGCGGTAATATCGGCCAATATTTTTTCTTTGTGATATCATCGTAAGAGCCAGCAAATTATCCCGCTATAGCATTGTACAGTCAAGTTTAAAACTGTCATGTTTGTTTTGAAATTATCCGCATCGTTTTACTTGCAAGTGTCCGTATGACGTATTTGAAGAATACAATTTTGATTTTGCCTTCTCTAGGATAGTACTCATAGTACCTAAGCGACACCTGGAAAATCCAGGTTTATTCTGGATTAGTGTAGGCTGACAAATTCTGTGCAGTTCTCATAAAAGTTGTAGTACACTGTATGGCCAAATGTCAACCACTTTAAGGACAAGCCACGTCTAACCTGGAAAGGTAACAGTTGCGCGATTAACACGACGTATTGGCGTCTAAATAAGTACTTCTCGACGGTTCTGTTGTACTTACCAGGTTGTTAGAAATGGCGGAGAGGTGTGGGTTCTGCTCCAGCGCCTGGCCGAACAGCGCCATCTCGTGCCCGTTTCGCTCGGGGCTCCCCTGAGCCAGCAGTTGCTCCGTCCTACACCCGGAACGGTTACGGGATCATTAGTATGAACATTCAGAAGATGATCTATTAGTATAAGTCAGCTGACAATTCAAGAAGACCTCAATAATAACCTAACGCCTGGTATTGCAACACAAGATTAGTTGTGTGACGTTAACATTGAATAAAATAAGTTATTTAGATTTTTAAAAGCTTTTATTCAACTTGCAATGTATGTATGTATGTATCTAAGTATGTTTGTTCGGGTGAAATCTTGCAACTCAATTTTGAAGCAGATATCGTCAACCGATTGAGCTGAAATTTTGCATACTTACTTAACTTTGATGACAATACAATAATATGGTACCATGGGGCTGATCTGATGATGAAGCCGGAAGGTGGCCATAGGAACTCTATAATAGAAAAAGCAATCCTACCGAGGTTGGGCTCTTTAGAATCGTCTCAGTGAGCATTTGATGGATATCCAAAGAAAAGTACATAATCTATAAAAGCTTGCCACTAAAATGTCATTTTTGACAGAAACTTATTTTATAACTATTTTGTAGTCCTAATATTACTTCACGGGTACATCAACCAGATCTTCTCAAATATAGTACTATCCTCACCTAGTCTTCATCTGCGCCTGATACAAGTCGGAAGACCTTGCGCGTTTAGGCGGCGGCGTGTTGGAGGCGCCCTCGTCCGGCCTGCGCGCGCGCCGGCCCTCGCGGCCGCCCTCCCGCGGCATATCTCGGCCCTCTCGCGAGGCGCCCGACCCTGTCTCCGTCCATGATGATGCTGATTGCTGTGGGAAATTTGTTGTTTTTCATGCTGTCTGAATTCATTTCAAGAAGTCTGAATACGTGACGCATCGTTTTTATCACGTTTTTTACATAGTGCACTTTCATCTTCGTTTGAATACCATCCTCATCTGACATATGTAACTCTTAAAAACTTGAATACGCATGTAGAACCCTGCTTCTATTCTATTTTAAGCACTAGCTGACTAACCGGCGAGGCCTTCTGGTCGAGTGTCGGTACCGGCGCAGTCGGCGGGACGTCGGTGAGACCGCGCACTTGCAGAAGTTGCGCAGCCCGTAGGAACTCCTTCAGCTGTTCCTGTCCTATATGCACCTCGCCTTGGTACATAAACCTGTCAAAAACGTTATTATGAAATCGACTACGAGCCAGATGCAGCGTTTACAAGCTGAGTATAAGATCGTCGGCTTTATCAGGAATCGATCGATCCGTGCGTTTGTCTATAGCAGTCGTCTCTTTCGACTGAAAGGATGATCGATAATGATAAAAAAAAATTGGGACATGGACAATCTTACACAAATCGACCTAGTCCCAAACTAAGCAAAGCTTGTACTATGCGGGGTACTAGACGACCATATATATAATATATAAATACATATATAAATAACATCCATGACCCAGAAACGAATATTTGAGTTCATCACACAAATATTTGCCCCAGCCGGGATTCGAACCCAGGACCGCCGGCTCAGTAGACAGGAGCACTACAAGCTACGCCTACCGTCGTCGATGAAGTAGACATGCTGTTATTGGAGTGTCTCTTCATTGACAACATTTGCTTTATACACACAGAAATCAAATCTAAAGATTATGAATAATAGACATGTTGACTGATGTTGCATTCTACAGCGTACTGTAGTTATATAAATAAAATTAGATAAATATATCATGAAACAAAGAAAAATATCCAGAAAAATAAATATTTTTTTTTATTTAGTTATGCAAATTTTATGATATTTATTTTAATCCAAAAGAAATTTTGAAAATGTTTTCAGAATCCTCATAATTTTACAACAATAATTGTACAACTATGAACTTAAACGCACTTTTTCACGGTGAAAATGGCAAATTTCTTAATTTCTCCATACAATTATTGGTACCTATACCGGCCTGGGACGTCAGTAGTCTGGGCGCCTTTTGTATGGAGCGTTTTTAGCGCTACGTAGGAATGTTGAACTTTGACGATAATTTCTGACTTTTAGAGCAGTTTAAGTGTAGTCAGTCCCATCTTTATAGACATTTGATCACAATAAAAAATAGAATCGATTGACATCCTCAAAAAAAATTAGTCAACATGTCTATTGTAATATATTTGATCTTAGTGGTGACATTACCTGAGTAAGCTTTCCATGTCCTTGTCGTGAACGTCTCTGAGTATGACAATGGGGTGTTGGCAGGGGTTCGCCTTCAACAGTTTCCTGAAGTATGGGCTGCATGCCGATAACACGACCTGACAAACAGCAGTGCCAAGTTAGGGTGGATGGTTATAGGTTGAAGCATTGTTAGTTGAAGATTCTTTGGGATTAAATACAATACAAGTACCTACTCTTTATTGCACACCTCATAAAACACACAGGAGAAATACAATTAGAGGTAAACAACAGGCGGTCTTATCGCTAAAAATATTAGTAATAACATGATATAATGTAATTGTTTAATGAAATTATGAAAAGGGACTCATAATGATAGTAGAAGGTCGTTCAGTAACTGTTACAGCTATACAGTAGGTTCAATAGGGCATTAAGATTTCTTTCAAACACAACCCGTTTTTACGGAAAATAGTTCAATATATTGATACTGATCAATATATTGGCAGGGAAGCGAAATAGATATAAATGAGTATGCAAAATATTCCTGGTCCCAGTAGCTAAAGCCATTGAACTCGATACATCTGTGTTCCACACAGAATTATTTTCAAGAAAATCGACAGATTTTCCCGACACGTATCCTTCTTAGATGGCATCACTCTCTGAACGCCATACTCTCTGCTCATAACCTGCCCGTCTAGCACAAGCACAACTACGTTTCATGACTCTTGTTACGCGACCAGACAACCCCCACTAGACGGAGCATGTAACGCGACCCGCGCGCACCAACGATGGTACGGCAGAACATTAAAGTATCAACACGGCGGCCACCGTTTAGTTGCGTCCATGTTTATGAGTTCTCTCTACACCACTTAACACTACAATTTACCATGTTATTTAATTAATTTATTTTTTCGTTGACGTACGCATGGATCATAAACAAGGACGCAACTAAACGGTGGCCGCCGTGTTGATACTTTAATGTTCTGCCGTACCATATCGTTGGTGCGCGCGGGTCGCCTTACATGCTCCGTCTAGTGGGGGTTGTCTGTGTACGCGACATAGCATCGCCCGCCACTCTCTCACCCGTACCCTTACCCTTACCATGAGTTTACAGTGACAGTACCATCTAGCGCCCGCGTCAACGATTTGTATGGAGAATAGTAGTTCTATAAACTAACCGCTAGGGGGCTGTACTATTCTCCATACAAATCATTCACGCTGTCGCTAGTGAGAACGGTCACGTTAACACATGGTAAGGGTATAAGGGTGTACAGCGAAGAAAGAGGTAATATTTCTCGCACGAGAAAAAGTCGCGTGTCACAGTTGTGCTAGAGGTGCTTATCATCCCAGACGTGCAGTTACGGGCCGCATACACGCAGGCCCAACGGCAAAGGACCATTTCAAAAAAAAAAAAAGGTGCTTATCATGGTATAAGAAAACAAGGTATGGCACTCCGGCAAGTCAGCCTTTCTACTTCACTGATTAGTAGCCCCTTTATGGTAACTAAATAATTATAAGGAAATAAATGATTGCCGCCAGTCGTAGAAAAAAATATATTTGCATTAAGGGGCTTCTAAACGGGCCATGTTTTGCTGTAATTTGTGGTCCGGCCATTATTTGCATCTTGCTCTAGCGTAGGGTGACAGAGAAAGACGGCTATAGTTTCCGGCCACAAATTGCAGCAAAATATGGCCCGTTTAGAAGCCCCTTTACAATTAGATGAAAAAAAATTGATGTTATTTTGTTGTAATAATAGATTTTAAACACTCACGATTTTATGAGATTCATACAGGTAACAAGGGAATCGGGGAATATTATACACCACTGGCAACACAGTAACGGATTTACAGAACCGTCCTTCCCAAAAAAAAAAACAGAACCGTCCAACCAATCGTAGCGTGAGTCTCGCCCGTCATACCGGAGTGCCTTGTTTTTATACCATGGAGGTGCTGAAGAGACTTACCTTGTGCGCGGTGAAGGTGGCCCCGGCGCAGGCGAGCGTGACGTCGACGAAATCCTCCTCGTCGCGCAGGCGCCGGAACGACGACACCATGGCGGAGTGGAAGTCGTTCCAGCGCAGCGAGTACTGCTGCTCGCCGCCCGCGCCTGCGCCGGCCGCGGCGCCGCCTGCGGGCAACACTGCACAAGTTAGCTAAGGCCCCCATACATGGGAAGGCAAAACTGATCAGGCCGATGTGATTTTTTTTTTTTTTATATGTCATAGGGGGCAAACGAGCAAACGTACCGCCTGATGGAATGCGATTTACCGTCGCCCATAAACACCTGCAACACCAGAGGTGTCACGAGTGCTTGCCTACCCGGAGGACGAAGATAGAATGCCTCTATGCTAGTAATTTCACCGGCTATCTTACCCCCACACCGGAACACAACAATGCGAACATTGCTGTTTGGCGGTGGGTTAGCAGGCAAGACGGTAGTAATAATCCGGACGGACCCTGCACGAGGCCCTACTACTCTAAAAAAAATTGAATCGCTTCAGTCCATCCGGCCGCCGTAAAGCGTGGTGACCTTAAGGCCGTTTCATTCATACACGGTACGGATTTAAGTCCGATCAGATGGAACTGAAGGTAAACCTGGTCATGTATGGGGGCCTTTATTTAGAAGGCAAACAGAATGATGAGGGTGTATTATGTAATAATAAGAATACTTTATTTTTTGTAGCATTGCTTAACTAAGTTTAGGTTGAAAACAAGTGACAACCGCGTGTCAGACATGGGTAAGACTATTTCGTAGGCAACATAACTAAAAGGAGTCTGCTACGCATCTTGGCACCACTCTGGTGTACAGCCTTAATGGAATCCTGACCATGACATTAGATGTATTTATATGCTAATCTGACGTATGAAATAAAATGTAACCACTTAGGTAAGTATAAATTTGTCTTTTTTGGTTCGAGGCACAGTCAGCCCATGGAAATGAGTATAAGTGCCAAAATTTATTATGATACAAAAAAATCAATACATAGTATAAAACAAAGTCGCTTGGCATGGTTGTCTGTCTGTCATTATGTATGCTTAGATCTTTAAAACTAGCAACCGATTTATTTTGATACGGTTTTATTTAATAGATAGAGTGATTCAAGGGGAAGGTTTATATGTATAATAGTATGTGCATAATATAGTATAAACTTTTCATTTAGTATTAGCATTGCACCCGTGCGAAGCCGGGGCGGGTCGCTAGTAGTAGAATAAGATAAAGATGAAGGTAAAAAAATCCAACTATATAAAAAAAACGTTTATTAGAAGAGCAATTAATAATCGATGCTTAGAATATTAAATTATTATTTATCAATAATTTTGCGTAACTTATTTGTAGGTATTAATTTCTCTCCGTTAGGATTCGAAGTAAACACATAATTAACATTAAATGTGAATAAATGTATGAGGTTTGTAAGTTTAATGACATTATGAAGAAAATCCGAGTAAGATAATAAATTATTACCTACGAAATGTTCGTGCTCAAATTAATCGCTAGATATTTATGGAGACTGCCTATAACTCAAGTAGAATACTCACTTCTAAAAGGCATGACTAATAAATATTAAATAAGTGACGCAAATGTGCTTGTTGCATCCCAAAATTCGCAATCGTATAAAAGTAATATGCTTCATTATTATAATGAAGTTGTAATGTCAAGGCGCTGGCTATCGCATTGAGATCGTACTAATTACAGAATCAGCCATTTTCCTCAAAGAATGATTGCAAATGGCGGTTGGTGGGGTTTCACGCACACGCGTGGGTAAAATCCCAGTAACGAGACAAGTAGGTACGAAAAAAGAAAAGATGAAGGTGGACATAATGATCGTACATTTTCTCGACGAAACAGGTAAAGTTGAAATTAAATGAAATATTATATCAAACACGTTTTAATAAACATTATTTATCAGGTATATCACGCCCTAAATGTATTTATTATGGTAATGGTATTGTTCATCTGTGAGATTTAATTTCCTCTTTAAGGCATGTCTATTTTTCGAACCTGACGTGTATGATCCAACTTCCACGATACAGGCCATTCCTAGTGTGGGAGTCACTGTTCAATTGTGTTAAATATAGAAACATTTATTTTGGTAAATAATAGTACATTACTGCAGAGGCCGCGAAAAAGGGGATTGTTGGCCGAGTAGTAATAGGTAGATGGCCGAGTGATAACGAGGCCATCTAGAGATACGAGGCGGACAATCCCTGTTCGCGCCGAGGCTTGTATAGTGCTTTTCTCAAATAAATCCAAGGAAATTATAAAAATGTTCAATTTACATATTCATATATTTTTACTATTCCCGCCAACTTTTTACTTTTTTCAAATTTATTTTTTTAAGCGGTTATGGTTAATGTTTTTGCCACCAAACGTTAAGATGATTATTTTTATTAAAAAAATTACAACACCTTATTAATTAGATATTGTTATATTTTTTACAATTAGGTAGGTACATTAATTAGATATTATTATATTTTTGTTACAATAAACGTGATTCCTTGTTTATTTTATTGTACCTATATCTGTTTTAATCTAATTGAATGATATAGTTAAATATAAGAAATAAAACGTAAATAAACATGCACAAACTACGTTTTTTTTTATTGGCAGTATGCCATAGATTGTCAATAAAAGAAATAAACCCCACTGAAACAAAAGACAATCTCTTTGTTGGCCACGGCCATAATGTTGTATGAAATTCCTTTATTGAACTCTAATTTGAAATTAGAACGAATCTTCAACAAGTGCTATACAAAGACGTATTTCGCGTTCCATTACCACGACCATAAGAACGACATTTCCTTGGATGTTTGAGAAAAACTATATTTCTTAAATATTTATTAGGGTGCGTCTCCGCTGAAGCGGAGCGGAGCGGAGCGGAGTCGTGCGGAATCGACCAATCACAAAAGTGAAGCGGGGCTGAGATACAGATGTCAACTCAGGTGATTGATCGATATAAAAAAAAGCAAAATTATTTATTTGTAACTAAAGTTAATACAGGTAATATGTCGAATCCTCCTTTTAAGTTTGACACATGTATTAGGAGGTATTCGGGTCATTGTCAGATTTAGGTGCGCGTCTTTCCGGTGGACATTTGCGAAATTAAGGATTCCAGGGCCTAATTTTCTGATGAAATGCCTGTGAGAATAAAGAACGTTCCCTCTTCTATAATCCGATGTAATAGCAACATAACCTAGATTCATACAAGCTCTTAACTTTTGACCACCGAAGGGACAAATTTTATTTTTTGAACTGACAATGACCCATTCCCTCTTTCGTCCAAGGTTGAATTCGAGTTAAACATTCAATAATATTCTTATAACTAATCGATTGCGCACGGCCCCACTTCAGTGGAGTCGCACCCTTAGTCGGGACAAGTGTGCAAGCGGGGCAAGAGTACACTTTTTTTTTTATGTCATAGGGGGCAAACGAGCAAACGTATCGCCTGATGGAAAGCGATTACCGTCGCCCATAGACACCTGCAACACCAGAGGAGTCACAAGTGCTTGCCTACCCGGAGGACGAAGATAGAAAGCCTCTATGCTAGTAATTTCACCGGCTATCTTACCCCCACACCGGAACACAACATTGCTGTTTGGCGGTGGGTTAGTAGGCAAGACGGTAGTAGTTACCGAAATATCGGAGAGTACAGTTATATTACTAGCGCCATCTTGCCATGACTGACCTTAGTTGGGTCTATATTGACTCCTAGATTTATTTTTCGTCGAAAATTTCGTTTCGCCGAAAGATCATTTCGTAGAAAGCATTTTTCATAAACCGTAAACTAGTTATGAGATTGTAATAAAACAAACTTAACCTTATTTGTTTTATAAAAAATTCAAAGATTATTATGAAACAAATCTAATCTAACCTTACCTAATCTAATCGTAATCAATAGGACGATATTAGCATGAATTATGAAAATTGTACGACTACAGAGGAATTAATTCTGCGCAATGATTTTTCGGTGAAACATTTTTTTGAGACACTGTCTGTCTGTCCACGGCTTACCACTTGCGTACCTATGCATTTGCAAATAATAAATTATAGAGGAAAAAAACAATTTTGTATGTACATATACAGATTAATATAATAGATCAAAAAAAGAGGTTCTCACAGTTTGTCCCTGATATAATATATGTACCTATGTAGTCTTGAACAACTTTTTAATTTGTGTCTGATAGTCATCACCTTCCTATGCTGAGCTGATGATTGAAAGTAAATATAACTCCTTCACGGATAGGAGTTAGGGGATAATTCAAATGAGATGCATGCAAACAAGACCTCCCCGATCACCCCGCCATAAGTATTTAATTTGAATCACTAAAAAGTGCAAAAAAGAAATTACAAAAAAACGACTTAAAAAAAAATAACCCGTTCATGTACACATTACATTTAAATCACCTTTTGAAGACGGTGAAACCTCACGTAAATTATAATATACATATAATATCGAACAAAAATACTCGTAAATACCAAAATGATAATCGGTAGTGGTAAGGTAGTAAAGGCTTTATACGCGGTAACTTTTTTCATAGTAATAATTGAATCGTTTGGCACTGACCACAAAATGTTCAAATGTAATCTGTACATGAAAGAGTTATTCATGGCTTTTCAGTTTTCTTTTTTGAAGTTGGTTCTCTTATTTGTTAATTTTTTTTATGTCATCGCATTGAATTTTTTAGGTTCGGTAATGGTATCGATTCTAAAAGGTTAACGGGCCTAGAAAAATCTGTCTACCATGTAAAACATATGTATATAAGACAAGGCTGAGTACATAGTAATAATAAACACAATGCGTGTAAAGGTGCAATGCAAGCTTAGCGCACCTTTTCGGTACAGCAGTGCATTTTCCCGTATAAAAGTGCAAAAAAAAAGTTTAAATCGGTCTCCGATCCCTATTATATTAAATAACAAAATAACCTGTTCTGCCGCATATACCTACCACTAACATAACATATTTAACCCGTCGTGTCGTTCCTGTCGACTCGTGGTCACACCGAAAAGAAAAAAGAAAATTTCGATAGTTTTGATGTTATAAATTAATTAACATTAAAAATTTGATGAATAAATCAATATTTTATCCGGTTTCCGTGATTGTCACAAATACAAATAAAACAACTTACCTAAACAACGTTAAACTAAAAACAAAAACAGCTAAAATATATGTTTTATTCAGTCTATCCCGTGAAAACGGAAGCTGTAAAGCTTTCAAAACTTGAACGCAAATGTGAGCTAACTTAGGCATAATATACCATCCACTTAAACAATCCACTTCAATAATTTGATTTAAATATCGGTTCTATAACTATACCCACTCGTAATAGCCATGAGAGTACAGAGACCCGAATTTTCCATCTGGCTGTGTTTATACAATCCGTTTAGTTTTGGACTGATTTCGTATTACAATTAAATAGGTACCCTCCCTTTGATCCCCTGCGATCGGACCCACACGCGCCGATTTAGAGTTTTAGATTTATATGTTAGAAACTGGTTTATGTCCGCAAATCTATTCTTATTTACGCAGGAGCCGCATAGTTAAATTAATAAACATAAGAAAAATATGCGAAACTTTGAAATTAAAAAGAATATTTAAATAAAACAATTTAAACGGATAACATCGCGTATATTCATTATTAAGGTTGGTCAACCTTTGACAACGGTATCTGTAAAGGTACCGAAACGTCAGGGAGGCTCAAATAATTAATATACGCGATATAATCCGTTTAAATTGTTTTATTTAAATGTGAGACAGTCGCGGAAACCGAAGAAAATATTAAAAAGAATATATATAAGGTGCTAACAAATTAGTCACGGATATTTTAAGAGATAATACATTACATTAAATCAATTAACTTTTAACTGTAATTAAGGAACCTTTGTATAATTTTTTAATTTTAATTTACCGAACAAAAAAAAATATTATAATTACTTTTTAAAATAATCACCCTATTATGTACCTGTCAAGATGTTTAACACTGTCTGTCATGTCACGTCAAAAGTAGTTTTTTCTTAAATGTCATTATGATTTGGCGGGAAAACTGTAGGTTATTTATTAAATACTAGCGTATGCCTACGGCTCTGCCCACGTGGAACAAAAAAACTGTCCAATACGAACAATTTATGTAAAAAAAGTCGTGTGCTATTCCACTATCTTATTAACAGGGTGTTTTAACGTAGCAAATTTGTTTCCTAATTTTCTCCAAAAAAACATAACAATATCTATGATGTTTCATACTTAAATGTACTCCGAGAACCGAGTACTATCAGAGGTAAAAATATCCCTGACTAATTTGTTAGCACCTTATATATGTAACTACATTTATAAATTAAAATGTGAAAAGAAAATAAAAAAATATAAATAATTTAAAAAGGTGCCGATTTCTACATTTAAATGTTTGACTGATATTAATGTTCCTTCTTTTTTGTTAGATTCAATTTATGATTAAATACTACCGAGATAAAACTGAATAAAATCTAGTAAACTAGAAACTATTGATTTTGGGCTGATGTCGTATTACAGTCACTGGCGTCACTGCCCTCCCTTTGGTCCCCTGCGATGGGACCTACACGCGCCGATTTAGGAGCCTTGCGCACCGGCTGCGGAGTTTTAGATTTGTGTGTCGGACACTGGTTTATGTTCGCAACTGTGTTCTTATAAATATGGTACAGGGACTACTCAATTAAATTAATGAAGTGAGTTGTAGCATAAATTAAAAAAATCAAAAAGGAACAATATAAATATACGACAAAAATTTAATAAAAAGATAAATTACAAAAAAAATACTAAAAGACATTTAATAAAAAAATGTTTAACAAAAAAAAGAACCGACTTCAGTAAAACTAAAAAGCCAATAATAACCCGTTCAAGTACAGATTACATTTGACTCACCCTTTGAAATCGATCCCAAACCACTCAGTTATTATATTTATATATTAAAGTTTACGTGAGGTTTGGCACCGACTTCAAAGGGTGAGTCAAATGTAATCTGTACTTGAACGGGTTATTATTGGCTTTTTAGTTTTACTGAAGTCGGTTCTTTTTTTTGTTAAAATTTTTTTTTTCGCTTTTTAGTGATTCATGTAAAATACTTATGGCGGGGTGATCAGGGAGGTCTTGAAGGCATGCATCTCGTTTGAATTATCTCCTAACTCCTAACCGTTAAGGAGTTGTACCTTCCATCATCAGTTCAGCATTGGAAATGATGACTACCATATGCAAATACTTAAATAATTTTAGAAAATACATGAAATTATTATGAGTGCCTATAAAATTTCAGGAATTCCTTCGATTCCTCATGGATCTCGTCATCCGATCTTCACCAAAATTTTATGGGACCAACCTTGAGATGTCTTTTCAGGAACCTTAAAAGAATTTTCCAAATCGAATCATAAATGACGGAGTTATGAGGTAACAAACATAAAAAAAATAAAATAAAAAAAAAAACAACCGAACTGAGAACCCCCTCCTTTTATTGAAGTCGGTTAAAAATCTTATGTCGATTAGAAACAAGCTACTTTCTCCATTTTAATATATGATTATTTTCCAATTAAATTTAAAGAATTTATTTCAGAACATGTCCATATATTGTTAATCACATAAAACTTATAAACTATGTTAGTTATTTATATTGACTTAAATCTAAAAGACATCATACACACAGCCTCTCGATTCCATATGGATAGTATTCCAGTGCTTCCATATAGCGCTAGCAGGATACTCCGACAGGAGGGTGTTTAACATTCGCAGTTATAATTGAATAACAAACACATATATGTCTCAATAGTGTATAGTGTAAGCCTTAATTATGTTCTTAAGTTAGTGACTGAAATGACTGAAATAGGTATATAAGCTTTAATGCTCTGTGATACCGAGATGAGTAATATAAGCTTGTAAACTACGATCGGTTAGTTATGGGCTGATTTCGTATTACAATTACTGCCCTCCGTTTGATCCCCTTCGATCGGTACACGCGCCGATTTTAGGCGTCCAGCACCTCTAGCACAACTTTGACACGCGACTCTTTCTCGCGCGAGATATGCTACCTAATCCCTTTCTGTACAGTATCGTGAGAGTGACGGGTGATGCTATGTCGCGCGACATGAGTCGCGAACCATAGTTATGCCAGACCTACTGTGCCCTTACCATGAGTTAACGTGACCGTTCTCACTAGCGACAGCGTGAATGATTTGTATGGAGAATAGTACAGCCCCCTAGCGGTTACTTTATAGAACTATAATTCTCCATACAAATCTTTTACTAATTCGGTAGCGAGTACTGTCACTGTAAACTCATGGTAAGGATCCACAGAAGCGAAGCGGACAAAATAAACCAATGAGGCTGTGTCTTTGTAAAGCTCAAAAGTGCATTTAAATCTTAGGAATGTTATTGATCCATTTTACACAGCTCCGCTAGTGGACAGGCAGCCATCAGGCACCCTCGTATGTGATCTCAAGAATTTGCTAATCAAATTGTGACCAACTGATATTTTAGCGAAAAGTTGAAATGTCCCGCACGGATCCGTGTTTGAGCATGCGAAGGGTTAAGAGAGCCTAGTACCGACTTTGCGGAGTTTTTGATTTATGTGTTGAACACTGATTTAGTCCACAAATCGCTTTGTTCTTATCTCATTTCTGCGCGTCTCTTCATAGTTAATTAGTTTTGAACATTTACAAATTACAGGGTCAACTCAAATGCATTAATATAAGTACGCGATATAATCCTAGAAGGATATTTTGTTACATCAATCAGTGATAATTGCAGAAACCGAAGAGAATAAATATAAGAGTAGATACCTACTTCACTTTATTTCTAAAACTTAGTTCATTTCGAGAAATGAAACGCTAATAATCACATAAAAGGGGTAAAACCTGTGGCAAAAATGGGTTATTATTTGTATTATTATAACTCTGTCCCCAATAATGATGAACTTCGTATAAATTGTGGAGCCATTTTCAGTAGTCTTGTAGAAGTTTCGGCTTTTTACAATTATTATCAAAATAATGTTGATTGCTTCTATGACTTGGCCAATATTGCGGACATAGTAACACTAAGATGGTTAAAACGCTTAAATAATCACCCAAGAATAAAAGTAGCTGATTTGATCTGTATAGAGAAATAAAAAAAGGCCCGTAAAAATATTAGTTTTCCTAGCTTTTCCGCACTTGAGAGACCATCACATACGGCCCGAATGCCGACTCGCAGCGTCTATCAGGTAAACGACCGCATATTGATATCGAGTTGAAATTGAAATTTGCCGTTTGCCGTTTTATTTGGGCGCGTATTTATTACAGTGTTGCTTGCCCCCTGAATTTGGCTTTCAAATCACGTGTGAATTGATTTCTTTGTGTTGTCGAATCATGTATGCGAGACTATTATAACAAGCGTTAGATGGGGCATTAGGTATGAAGACGGAAAACAAAGAAAAATAGGAATTGAAGTTGCAAAAAAAATTACATTAAAAACAGCCATTGTGTTGTGATTGCTTAATTGCTTATAAACGTGTATTTGTAAATAAGTACGTAAATAAGCATCTATTGCGTCTGTCGAATCAAACGAATCCGATATGCGGTTTCAAAGATAAGCGCTTAGTTTATTTACGCACAATATTAGTACGCGTATTTTCCCAGAATTCGCCCGAAATGTCGTCCTTGAAAAGTTCGAGAGGCGGGCTGTCTAAGGAAACCTCAGTATTAGTTTTTTGATGACATGTAAAGATGAGTATCTAATTTTCTTATACGTTACATAGTGTAGATGTATATTTATTATATGGGGCTCGAGAAGCATGTAGCTAATTAATATATTTTTTTCCGATTGAAGGATAATATTATCTTTACCTATTTATCGTTTTCAAAGGCTGATTACAGGCTTGATCCAATATTAAATATATTTCTACAAGTTTTTCTATAGGTATAATTGTTTTATTTGTTACTATTAATTATTAAAACATTTAAACAAGTAAGAATAGAGCAAACTCAAGAAATCTATATTCGTAAATATGTGTAATATGTACCGGTTCGGTAAAAATGCTCTATCGCGAAAAGAACGGGCGAAAGAAATGTTATCGATAAAGTAAACGGTTCCTTAACGCTTAAACCATCCCTTTTTATTTGACGCGACTAGTACGAAATCGAAACACGGAACATCATAAAAACAACAAATTTCCAGCAAAAGTGAAAATGTGCCCGAAAAACAAAATCACACCCTATAAAAGTGGAATAAAAGACAGAAACGTCATTAAACGAGAGCTGTGGCGATCCCCCGAGGGGGGTGGGTTATCCTGGCGGGGGTGGTCCCCCCTTTGGGGGGGGTGAATATCAACGAACTCATGTCCCGTGCGTATGACGAACGTATACATTCTGTTAGTAAACAATTGAGTACGTAGCAGCCGCGGATTTGCCATTTGAATAAGGAAGGTTTTTTAATTTGCATTTGTTTTGGGGCTGCATAAATATTGCATTTGTCTGCATGACTGGGGGGCTTAATTAATGTGGGATATCTACTTAAACGTCAAAGTTGCAATCTGGTGTCATAACGTGATTAATGTTTTTTTTAAATGCGACACTTAGGGTTGAGTTTTCGTTATTTTAAACATAGATACTCTCGATGGTGCAAGAATCGATTATTTTGAATTATGAAGGCCAAGGCACATTATAATAACAGCGACTATGTTTATGACGTCAAGAACTGTCATTAGAATATTTGCGTGTGTTTGAAATGATTTAAAGTATTCGTTTTTTCTGTAAAGTATATAATAATAAAATATCTTATTAAAATCTACAAGTTCTTAATAGTAAACGAAGTCGTATTTATATTAAAGCTCGATGATATAAAATTCCATATAGGTATTTTAATTTCCGTTATAAAAAGCATTGAAGCTCGCGTGTAAGCTCGCTCGGAGCTTTACCGGAAGCTCTTCCCGGCGCTACGTAGTGCTCGTAGCACTTCCGGTTTCTGCACTCTGCGGGAAACATAAATACCTACCGACGGTTCCGCTAATTAGACATTTGCTTTTTATATGTTTATCAAGCAAATAATCACTTAAAAAAACGACTTAAATGTGGAGAAATTAGGTTTCTAGGGACTGAACGAGTTAGTAAAAGTGCTAAATCGATTTTGATAAAATTTATATGGGACCACCTGTGGGGTATGATCTACCAAACAAAACCTCCTTTTTCGAACTCGGTTGAAAAGGTCTCAAGCTCGAGGTAAATCATTGTCTAAAATATAAACAGCTTGTTTTACAAAATAAAATACGCGTAAAATTGTATAAGTTTTTTTGTAAGGTATTGTTTCCTTAAGTAGGTATTTTTAAGCATCGTACTAAATCGGTAAACCGAGCCATTTATTTACTGTAGTACGGACTTATGACCTTGGTCTATGCTTGATATCTGCGTAAAATCATATTTTAACTTAGATATAATACTTATTCAAAGAAAATAAAAGAATATGTGGTCAGCAGTACTCACCAGTCTCGGTCGCCATGGCCGGCAGTTCGGAGGGCGGCACGGCGGAGTCGGGGCGTGCTCGCGCGCTAAACTCCACTCCCGCGCATTCCGCGCGCGCTAACAACGCCGCCACTTTCACACCTTCCGTATCCCCTGGCTCCAAACAAATCCACACAACTTCGTCGCTACTTTTTCTATGAGTCTCCTCCGATCACTTCTGTGCTCCGTGCGTTCCTTTTTTGAATTTTTAAAATATATTGCTTCTTTTTCTTAAAGCTTGAGTTTTCTTAACTAGCGTTCCTGTTTTGTTTTTGTTTGACGCTGCAAAAAGGTTGTATCGTTAAGCACTGACCATCTGTAGTTTGTGTTTTCGATTACAAAAAAAGGAAATAAAATCATTTTTTTAAAGCGTTATTCAATGTTTTTTTATTGTTTTTGAATGTAGACTAATTTCGTTGGTCCTGTGCCAATATCTTGCAAAAATATTATTTTAATATTTTCGCAATTCTTGTGCATCGAAAACAGAAACGTATGATGTGTGTGGTTTTTGAGGGTGATTGTTTCCGGCGTTTTCGGCTGCGGGTTTTATTTTTATGTCTGTTTGCGTTTTTGAGTTACGACTTACGGCGGAGGGCGCGAGGCGGGTGTCTCATTGGCACGCGCGGAAGTGTAGGTATTGCTACTTTATATTTATTACACACGGATAATTTAGATATCGCATATCCAATATTTCACGACAGAATCACGAGTTGGTGTGTAGGAAAAAAACTTGTCTAATTTTTAAATGCGCATTAATGTTTTCAAACGTCCTTAATTGAACAAAACAAATAACATGTAACCAATTGTCCGACATCAAGTTAAATCATTTTTAATAGACAAATCTATAACACAAATTAAATCCGATAATTCGACAAACGATTAATAAGTAATTAGTTCCACAATTGCGTCCAGAATAACTCACGTTACACATCCGTGACGTAAGGCGATTAGCACATTAGCACGGGGACTGTCGGTGCAACGATCGATCCGTGCACCACAATAGGGGAGGCGCGGGCAGATAGAAATCAATACGATGTCCATCATCGCATGCACCCTCCCCTCCCCGCGCGCCCCGCCCCCGCCCGCCTGCGCCTTGCACCCGGAAAATGCATTTCCACGCAACCCCGCACCCGAAACCGCACAATCGAAAATCCGAATTTTACGAAAGCTCAATATACAACACGATTACTTTTTTTTGTAATGTCCGGTCTGGATGCACCGATATCGGACCGTGTCCGGTGTGGTACGCGCGCGTGCGGCTCGGCTAGCGTCACGCGGGCGACTGTCGCGCGCCCCGCCACTGTCGGGCTGAGAATAAACAGCGTGGGGCGCGCGGGGGTGCGGGGGGCGGTGCAGCCTGCACGCCCACCGGGCCGCCCACGGCCGGACCGCCGAGCCGTGCCGGACCGCCCGACTGTCCGGCTGGTCCGGCCGCGCTAGGACAACGCTCTCATTGCAAATTTATTTACACTTTAAGATGTGCAAATCACGCGTGTTTTATTTATCGTCTTATTTTCGAACGTTGCGTGATGACTGTTTTTCTCTATTAAACTATTAATACCTAGTTAATGTTTTTTCTCCAGTATGCTAATATTCCGGGCTGTCTGTCGAAGTGTTCAATTTAATATTGAGTGGGGCTGCCGGGAGACTGTCCAGGCGGCGAGGGTGTCGAGTCGAGCGCAGCCTTCCCGTCTCCGTTTCTATCTATTCCTATTCGCGTTATTCCTATATTATGATATTTGCACATATAATTTAAATGCAAATCATTTAAAGTCCGCAATGTGATGTTGATATTCTTATGCACTTTATGATTATTCCTATAAGTATAATGACTGTGTAACTAAGTATTATAAAACAATAATGTTTTTTTCTTAAATATGATAAACCAAGCTCATCGAATTCTTAACAACTTTTAAACTTATTAATTAAATTATGTAGTTACTTAGCTTGGTACCAATATACATTTGCTTTTTTAATTAATTAATACATATATATATATTAATATAATGTTGATCCTTTCTTTTACATGTAGGTAAGTATATCTATAGTTATTTTTATTAAAGCAGTAACGTCTGCTAACGTAAACCAAATGTTTACAATGAAGCGAAAAATGTAATGAATTTCGTGTTGGCCCGGAAAGCCGTTGGAAACGCAGGTTCGAATCCTGTCTGAACCATTAAATTTTTCAATTTTTCGCTTCATTGTAAACATTTATATCTATAGTATTTAGTAGCGATTAGATTTTGAAACTAGTTACCCCACGTCATCATAGTCATCCCACGGGAACAATACATTTTTCGTCAGCTAACTTCATACCAAAATTTATCAAAATTGAGGCAGCCGTTTGAGCGTGAAGAAGTAACCAACATACACACAAAAAAACTCATAAACTTTCGCCTTTATAATATTATTATTGTGATAAGTAGAAAAAACATATTCACACATATCAATTTCGAATAGAATCCGATGTCCGTTTAAATGCACACGCGGCCTTTTACAATAATCGCACAATTTTCAAACAGTGTCAGCCTCTACTCGATATTAAACATTTTCAACAGTGTCAGAGCAAGCTGCCCAGCCCCCCATCATCCCGTCGCAACCATAATGGCATATGTGTCTTCTAAACCAACATTACACACAAACAAACTCGCAAACGTTCGCCTTTATAATATTAGTGTGATAAGTAGAAAAAACATATTCACACATATCAATTTCGAATAGAATCCGATGTCCGTTTAAATGCACACGCGGCCTTTTACAATAATCGCACAATTTTCAAACAGTGTCAGCCTCTACTCGATATTAAACATTTTCAACAGTGTCAGAGCAAGCTGCCCAGCCCCCCATCATCCCGTCGCAACCATAATGGCATATGTGTCTTCTAAACCAACATTACACACAAACAAACTCGCAAACGTTCGCCTTTATAATATTAGTGTGATAAGCAGAAAAACATATTCACACATATCAATTTCGAATAGAATCCGATGTCCGTTTAAATGCACACGCGGCCTTTTACAATAATCGCACAATTTTCAAACAGTGTCAGCCTCTACTCGATATTAAACATTTTCAACAGTGTCAGAGCAAGCTGCCCAGCCCCCCATCATCCCGTCGCAACCATAATGGCATATGTGTCTTCTAAACCAACATTACACACAAACAAACTCGCAAACGTTCGCCTTTATAATATTAGTGTGATAAGTAGAAAAAACATATTCACACATATCAATTTCGAATAGAATCCGATGTCCGTTTAAATGCACACGCGGCCTTTTACAATAATCGCACAATTTTCAAACAGTGTCAGCCTCTACTCGATATTAAACATTTTCAACAGTGTCAGAGCAAGCTGCCCAGCCCCCCATCATCCCGTCGCAACCATAATGGCATATGTGTCTTCTAAACCAACATTACACACAAACAAACTCGCAAACGTTCGCCTTTATAATATTAGTGTGATAAGCAGAAAAAACATATTTACACATATCAATGTTGAATCGAATCCGATGTCCGTTTAAATGCACACGCGGCCTTTACAATAATCGCCCAGTTTTCAAACAGTGTCAGCCTTACTCGATATTAAACATTTTCAACAGTGTCAGAGCAAGCTGCCCAGCCCCCCATCATCCCGTCGCAACCATAATGGCATATGTGTCTTCTAAACCAACATTACACACAAACAAACTCGCAAACGTTCGCCTTTATAATATTAGTGTGATAAGCAGAAAAAACATATTTACACATATCAATGTTGAATCGAATCCGATGTCCGTTTAAATGCACACGCGGCCTTTACAATAATCGCCCAGTTTTCAAACAGTGTCAGCCTTACTCGATATTAAACATTTTCAACAGTGTCAGAGCAAGCTGTCCAGCCCCCCATCATCCCGTCGCAACCAAAATGGCGTATGTGTCTTCTAAACCTATACACCGTTACTCCCTCTGGTCGATAAGGTCCCGTTATCTGTCTACGTCTTAGGGATTTCATTAACTATTCGATTTTTCACGCGCAGAGAAGACTGGGATTAATTTATTCATAAGATTTACATTTTTATTGGCTGATAAGAGATTAAGTGATGAGTGAAGTAAATAAGTAGGCATTTAGTATTAAGATCGGTGAGGTTGAGTCTTAAAAATTTAAAAAGAATATGTTCCTGATTTCAGTGTTTTTAAGGTCCCGTACCTCAAAAGAAAAAACGGAACCCTTATAGGATAAATTTGTTACCTATCCACCCGCGCGTCCGTCTGCCTGTTGACTCTTTATTTTGATTTATAGAAAATATTTTCTGAAAATTCCAATTGGAAACAAATTAATAACAATTCGTTCTTTTTCAACAACGGCCTAAAATATTAATAAAAATACGAAATTACCATCTCCAACGGTTTAGGACTAGGAAATATATTATGTACGATGTAATTGTCAAAATCGATTTGCAAATTGCAAATATATCTATAGACTTAAAAATACTTCGGTTTATTATTATAGTACTCAAATTATTATATTTTTTTATTTATTATCTATTTATTTATTAGGAAGTTTAATTTTTTTCTTAGGTCTAAAACAATGTCTCACAAAACCTGTTGGTGGTTTGACCGTGGGATCTCTTTAGAGAATCTCTATTTGAGGTATATATAATCTATATATATAAAAGAAGAAGTCCTGACTGACTCATCAACGCACAGCCGAAACTACTAATGTTAGAGAGTTGATTTTTGCACAGTAGGTTACTTTTATAACGTGGGCTAGAGATAAGAAGCGATTTTGAAAAATTCAACCCCTAAGAGGGTTAAAAAGGGAATGAAAGGTTGTATGGGATACAAGTTTTTTTTTAAACTAGGAACTTGAAACTTTGTTACAAGATATTAAAATAAAATAAAAAAAAAACTGATTTCAGCGTTTTTGTAACTTCATCCCCTAAGGTGGTAAAAAAGGGCTTGAAAGTTTGTATGGAGATCAAGATTTTTTTTGAGCGCGGGACTTCAATCTTTTTGTAAAGGCATAATATTAAAGTACAAGAAAAGTAATTTCAGCGTTTTCAAAAATTCGACCCCTAAAAGGGTAAAAAGAGGTTTAAAGTTTGTATGGAGATTAATTATTTTTTTTGAGCGCGGGACTTGAATCTTTGTGTAAAGGCATATTATTAGAATACAAGAAAAGTGATTTCAGCGTTTTTAAAAATTCGTCCCCTAAAAGGGTTAAAAACGGGTTGAAAGTGTGAATCCATTACAAATTCCTTGAAACTTCTTATTAAGGCATATACAATAATAACAAAATAATATTAATTTTATGTCATTAAAGATTCTACCTCTAAGGGGGTTAAAAGGGGGATGGAAGTTCGTCTTGGGGTTCAAATTTAATTTTAAGCTAGGAACTTTAAACTTCGTAAAAAGTTATGCAAATAAAATGAAATAAAAGTGATTTCAGCGTTTTTGAAAATTCATCCTCTTAGGTGGTAAAAAGGGGGTTGAAAGTTTGTATGAAGATCAAACCTTTTCTTGAGCGTGGGACTTTAAACTTTGTATAAAGGCATATAAGTAGAATACAAGAAAAATAATTTCAGCGTTTTCAATAATTCGTCCCCTAAAATGGTTAAAAAGGGTTGAAAGTTTGATTCAATTACAAATTCTTTGACTAAGGCATATATAATAATAACAAAATAACATTAATTTAACGTCATTATAAATTCAACCTCTAAGAGGGTTAAAAGGGGGATGAAAGTTTGTCTCGGGGTTCAATTTTAATTTTAAGCTAGGAACTTGAAACTTTGTAAATAGGTATTAAAATAAAATGAAAGAAAACTGATTTAAGTGTTTTTGAAAATTCATCCCTGAAACTGGTTAATAAGGGGTTGAAACTTTGAATGGAGATCAAACCTTTTTTCTGAGCGCGGGACTTTAAACTTTGTATTAGTGCATATAATTAGAATACAAGAAAAGAAATTTCAGCGTTTTTGAAAATTCAGTCCTGAAAGTGGTGAAAAGGGGTTGAAAGTTTGTATGGAGATCTAACCTTTTTTTTGAGCGCCGGACTTGGAACTTTGTATAAAGGCATATAATTAGAATTCAAGAAAACAAATATCAGCGTTTTTGAAAATTCACCCCTGAAGGTGGTGAAAAAGGGGTTGAAAGTTTGTATGAAGATTAAAAAAATATTTGAGTGTGGGACTTGAAACTTTAAATAGAGGCATATTATTAGAATACAAAAAAAAGTGATTCAGCGTTTTTGAAAATATAGCCCTGAAGATGGTGTAAAAGGGGTTGAATGTTTGGAATGGAATGGAGATCAAACCTGTTTTTGAGCGCCGGACTTGAAACTTTGTATAAAGGCATATAATTAGAAATCAAAAAGTAATTTCAGCGTTTTTGAAAATTCAACCCCTGAGGCGGTAAAAAGGTGGTTGATAGTTTGTATTGAGATCAAACATTTTTTTGAGCGCGGGACTTGAAACTTTGTATAAGGGCATATTATCAGAATACAAGAAAAGTGAATTCGTTTTTGAAAATTCAGCCCAGAAGGTGGTGAAAAAGGGGTTGAAAATTTGTTTGAAGATCTAATATTTATTTTGAGTGCGGGAATTGAAACCTGAGTTCATAATGATTCCGCGTAATTAGACCAATTTAGCCGAAAAAGAAACTAAAAAGAGGCCAAGAGCGAGTCGAACTCGCGTACGAAGTTCGGTACCATTACGTATAAAATGGCAAAAAAAAAACACGTTTGTTGTATGGGAGCAGCACTTCAATATTTATTATTATTTATTTTTTGTTGAATTACAGTAACCAACATCAAAAACATCAACTTGCAAAAAAAGAAAAGTAATTTCAACATTGTTTAGATCTGAAAATAATATAATAAACATGTAAACTGTTCAAGATAAGATTCCACGCGGACGAAGTCGCGGGCAACAGCTAGTATGTACATATTTAAGTATATTTCTTATTTCAGGTACAAAGGCATATTACGGTAGTAGTGTAAATAACTGTTATTGATTAAAAGAAAACATCTGCCATACATGTGAATCTCCCTTTTACGATCGGTTAAAACATTATTGTATCCCTTAAAGTCTCAAAAGTGCAATTTAGCGGAGGACGGTAAATTCAATATAACAATTCGTTAATATTGAACAGACCGGCGACACTAGTAGGCTGGTTGCTCTGATTCCCCAGTGGGGCGCCCTGGTCCCTCATTTTGTATAACATGGGGCTTCTCTTATCATACAATGCCCTGGATGGCTGTACCCGAAGTAGGGTAGGTGCGCCGGTTTGGCGACCACCTTTGGTTTGCGACCATTTGACGGACTTCATTTCTTTCAATCAAGATAATAACATTTCTATAGATGCCACAAATACAAAAAAAATCTTACTGATTTTTAAATGATTTCTAAATAAGAATTGATACCGTCTGAAATAAATGGTTTAGTCCAGCGTTGTAGAAAAAATGTTCAGTGTGCGTGATGACGCAGTGGTGATTGGTCCTGCAGCGAGTTAGAGAAAAAATAGCACGGCGCGCGGCGTTCGACAGTAAGTTTTATAACTTATTTCATGCTGTACACATAAGTTCCATGTTTCATTAGTGCAATCGTTAACTTTTATTAATCTTTTAGTTGTTGTTTGCTATTTTTGTACTTAATTTTAACATAAAATCCAGTGGTCGTCAACCGGAATGCATATTTATCAAAAACTTCGGATTGCGGCCATATGGTCGCAATCCAACGTATACAGCAATATTTTGTTTCTCCTAGTATGGTCCTTATGCTTCATTCAAAACTGTTATAATTTAAGGTGTAGTGTTGTAAAACTGTAAAGAAGTGATTCTTTGGTTTGCGGCCGCCAGTGTCTTTGAAGGAACTTTATTTAAATCGACTACAAATATTAGATAGTAAGTAGGTGGTCGTTAACTGACGTAATTGAAATAAATACGTTAGTTCGCGGCCACCATTATTTAGTATGAGGGAAAGGATGGTCGTAAACCAAATCAGTGTGAATAAAAATATTGGTTTGCGGCCACCATACTTTTGTATGAGGGAAAGGACGGCCGTAAATCAAATAAGTATTGGCTTATTGAGGGCGACCACGTGTGATTTTTTTAATTTGGCTGGGTATTGAAAAGTTCTATTTATGCCATTAGAATTCATACTATATAGTATATTATATACACTACTATATATAAATTTATTATATATGAGTGAGTTAACAGTACGGTTTTGCTAACTCGAGGCAAATATCGGTCTTTATGTCTGATCCCTGGTCATAGCAGACAGAAATATATTATTAATTAAACTAATTTTTTAGATGGCGCTCCCAAAAAAATTGGACGCAACAAAGAAAAAGAAGCGGACTGTCCATTACCCTTCGGCCGCCGACGAAACTATGCTACGTAACCAGCTACGTGTGAAGGATTGTTTTTCTTGCTACGAAACTAGTTAAGTACAAAGAGGTTTTTTCTTCCTACGAAACTGGTTTCGTAGAAAGAAGAATATTGAGAAGAATACTCAAAAGGCTTCTACTGGCTGCGTTTATCGTGGTTCCCGACAGAATAGCAAAATGAAAGTAGCCTATGTCTATTATTAAAGGTGGTTCTTTTTTATAAATTTTTATTTATTATTTTGCTTTGGGAATTGAATTGTACAATTGATGTTTACCTTTTCCAAAATTAAACAAATGCTCTCCTGAAAACCGCATCCAAATCGGTTCTGCCAAATGCGAGATAAATGCGAACAAACATCCATGTATATTTTTTAGAATCCCTTAGCTTTGTGGCTCCAATTAGTAACAAAATCGTTCCGGTAGTATATCACGTCACTAATCGGAGGTGAGGAATTCTACTTTGTCTGAACCAATCTATGTGTTTTTTGTTGACTTCCGGATACTACGATAGTTTGTGAAATGTCTAATTGTGTTTGAAATAGTTAATTATAATCTACTTTTCCAAAAAAAACTGTGACTATCCCGGAACCCTATTTTTTGCCCACTGACACAACGTGCACCTTTCGCTGCTTGCTACCACGCTATCCAGCTTTTCAACAAACTACCAATACAACCAAAAACAATAATTAACAGTCGTATTTTCAATGCAAGACTCAAAGACCTTTTGTTGGAAAAGTGTTATTATTCTGTGTTGGACTTCATTAATGATTGTAATAGTTAATTGAATATGTATTATGCATGTATCGATAGTATTATGATTATTTAAATTGAGACTGACATGTATTTAACTATTTTAATTTATGTATAAACCAATTGTGCAGTATTTTAGTATTAAGTTATGTATTAGGGTTTATTATTATTATTTTTATGTTTGATATCATATTCACATACAATGTACATTGTGACTGAATAAATAAACTTAACTGAACTGAACACTACTTCGTTTTATTGGAATTGACGCTATATTTGCAATAGTAGCCGATGCATATAACATTCTAATGTTGCCAAAATTTAGAAATTAACGCTTTTAGGGGAATATCAATTGCACAAGTCTGTTAGAATCGCTAGTGACTATCTCCGGAGGTTCCGGTCTGTCGATTTCTTTTGACATTGGAAAAACCGTTCTTTTATAAATAAAGCACATGACTAAAATGTTAACTCGTTACTTTATCTGTATAGCCACGATATTAAACCCGAGCTAAGAGCCAAGATTAAGAGTTATATAATAAGATTAAGAGATATAAGAGTTAAGAGCCAAGGTGATCATGTGCTCATGAAAGTTAAGAGAAGAGTCCAGAGTAACTACTAAATCCCTAATAGTCTCAACCCGAGTAATTTTCTCTGATATTAGGGTATAATTGTAAAGTAATGGATTACGGGCCCTACTGAATGTTATAACCGCACATTTCTCAGCATTGAAGAGAAGTCTATTTTCAATACTCCACTGGCATACGCGATCAATATCATCTTGCAGGGACTCACAATCTGATAAACCCTGTACACCATAAACGAGCTTCAGGTCATCGGCATACAGTAAATTTCAGGCGCACTTGGAAACCAGAGCCAGATCATTGACCATAACTCCAAAAAGGAACGGGCCCTGGCTGACCCCAGAACGAGTATGATATGGCTCTGAAATAAAGCATCCGTGCTGCACGTACTGCTGCCTGTCGCGAAGATAACAAGCAAAGAATTTCAGCCGTTTCGGTGATAGACCAATAGCGCACAACTTGTTTAAGAGAACATCGTTATCAACGCGGTCAAACGCTTTCTTAAAGTCAAAGTACAGCACGTCAACCTTTATTCCATTATCCATATGATCCGAAATGGTATCAACCAGGGTTAAAAGGTTAGTCTCTACTGAAGGACGAGACCTAAAGCCATGCTGGGCATCACAGAGTAACGGCTTCAATTGTGGAGCTACGATTGTATTTATGATGGACTCAAATAACTTTGCTATCGAAGATAGAATAGCTATTGGTCTATAACCCTCAACGTTGCCCGTACAACTAGATTTAGGAATCGGCCTCACCCGTGTAATCTTCCATTTATTAGGGTACTCTCCGGTATCCAGGGCCAAGTTAAAAACGTAAAGAAGCGGCACTGCTAACCATTCTTTGCACCCTTTTAGAATAAACGCCGGAATAATAGTATTGTGGATAAATATAACATGAAAACCTAACATCTATAGAATCAAACGATAGCACTCATATAAAGGTAGGTAAGGTGAAAAAAAATATACATGTTCAACGTGTGGGACATTCAAATATGGCCATGTACACTTTTTTTGAAATAAAAAACACTCACTTTCTTATTTTCAGACCCCTAGCCAATAGCAATGCCTGTGTTAACAAAATACAAAAATATGTTTTGTCCCTTTCCCACTAATGCAAAGATGTGTCAGAAACTGGTTACGTAGCAAGAAAAATAATTCTTCCCTCGTAACTGGTTACGTAGCATTGGTTTTGTAAGCGGTCGTACGTAACTAGTTTCGTAGGAAGAAAAAAACCTCTTTGTACGTAACTAAGTTTCGTAGCAAGAAAAACAATCCTTCACATGTAACTGGTTACGTAGAATGGTTTCGTCGGTGGCCGAAGGGGTCCAGTACACCGAAGAGACCCTGAAAAAGCTCTAAATGACATTCGGAAGGAAGGCAAGGGAACAAGAGATACTTACAGATTGTATCAGAAAACAGTATTACATCAGATGATGAAAAATACTGTCAAAGTTGATTATTTTTAGCGTTCCGTACCCAAAGGGTAAAAACGGGACCCTATTACTGAGACTTTGCTGTCCGTCCGTCCGTCCGTCTGTCACCTCACCAGGCTATATCTCAAGAACGGTGATAGCTAGACAATTGAAATTTTCACGGATGATGTATTTCTATTGCCGCTATAACAACAAATACTAAAAATAAAATTAAATAAACATTTAAGGGGGGCTCCCATACAACAAACTTACAGATATTGGTACGGAGTCCCACTCGCACTTGGCCGGTTTTTTAATTATTTACCGAATAAGAAATAAATATGATTATCCTCCATTGTTAAAAGGCAATATTAAACATATTTTTAAATCAATTGTACTTGTTTTATTTTCATAATTTAAATATTAACATATTGGTCGCAAACTGGCTTACTGGTGGTCGTAAACTGATGAAAGTGGTCGCAAACTGACGTTTTGGCTATATTATTACTTTATCAGCATTTTATAATAATTTATGGATTGGAGTATAATATTTCTGATTTCATATTCAAACTAGACTATATTTGGGACTAGTTTACATTAACGCATACTATGCTGTGTGTTGATAATATTTTTTTTTTCTCATCTGAAGTTGGCAACTCCGTTAACTGGTCGCAAACCAGCGCAATGACCCTACCCCCTTGTTTTTGGCCGAATACTCGGATTAGATTAAAATTAGAATACTACTAGTTGCACCGCGCGGTGGTACCCGCTCATCCCACGGGAACACTACTTTTTTCGGGATAAAAAGTAGCCTAAGTGTTAATCCAGAATGTCAGCTACCTTCATACCAAGATTTATCAAAATTGGAGCGTGAAGAAGTAACAAACATACACATAAACACACAGAAGCTTTCGCCTTTATAATATTAGTGTCATATTGTTTACATACTTTACAAACATATAAGTTGCAGCAAAATATCTCTCCTATTCTAACATTTTACTTCTAAGACGAATAGAATCTATGGATAGGATCAAACAAATCTCGGACCAGAATTTTAATATAAAACAAATATAATTTAATGTATTTTTAGTGTATTATCTATATATATAAAAGAAGAAGTCCTGACTGACTCATCAACGCATAGCCGAAACTACTAATGTTAGAGAGTTGATTTTTGCACAGTAGGTTACTTTTATAACGTGGGCTAGGGATAAGAAGCGATTTTGAAATATTCAACCCCTAAGGGGGTTAAAAAGGGGATGAAAGGTTGTATGGGGTACAAGTTTTTTTTAAGCTATGAACTTGAAACTTTGTAAAAAGGTATTAAAATAAAATGGAAGAAAACTATTTACAGCGTTTTTGAAAATTTATCCCCTAAGGTGGTAAAAAAGGGGTTGAAACTTTGTATGGAGATCAAATATTTTATTGAGCGCGGGACCTGAATCTTTGTGTAAAGGCATACTATTAAAATACAAGAAAAGTGATTTCAGCGTTTTCAAAAATTCGTCCCCTAAAAGGGTTAAAAAGGGGTTGAAAGTTTGAATCCATTACAAATTCTTTGAAACTTCTTATTAAGGCATATATAATAATAACAAAATAACATTAATTTAACGTTATTAAAAATTAAACCGCTAAGAGGGTTAAAAGGGGGATGAAAGTTTGTCTCAGGGTTCAATTTTAATTTTAAGCTAGGAACTTGAAACTTCGTAAAAAGGTATTAAAATAAAATGGATGAAAATTAATTTCAGCGTTTTTGAAAATTCATCCCTGAAAGTGGTAAAAAAGGGGTTGAAAGTTTGTATGAAGATCAAATCTTTTTCTGAGCGCGGGACTTTGAATTTTGTATAAAGGCATATAATTAGAATAAAAGAAAAGCCATTTCAGCGTTTTTGAAAATTCAGCCCTGAAGGTGTTGAAAAACGGGTTGAAAGTTTGTTTGGAGATCAAACCTTTTTTTGAGCGCCGGACTTGAAACTTTGTATAAAGGCATATAATTAGAATTCAAGAAAAGTGATTTCAGCGTTTTTGAAAATTCAACCCTTAAGGGCATTAAAAAGAGGATGAAAGGTTGTAAAGGGTATAAGTTTTATTTTAAGTTAGGAATTAGGAACTTAGTAAAAAGGTATTTTATTAAAAAATAAGAAAACTAATTTCAGCGTTTTTGAAAATTAATGCCCTAAGGCGGTGAAAAAGGGGTTGGAAGTTTGTATTGAGATCAAACATTTTTTTTGAGCGCGGGACTTGAAACTTTGTATAAGGGCATATTATTAGAATACAAGAAAAGTAATTTCAGCGTTTTTTAAAATTCAACCCCTAACGGGGTAAAAAAGAGGATGAAATGTTGTATAGGGTATAAGTTTTATTTTAAGTTAGGAATTGGAAACTTAGTAAACATGTATTTTATCAAAAAATAAGAAAAATAATTTCAGCGTTTTTAAAAATTCATCCTCGAAGGAGGCGGTGAAAAAGGGGTTGATAATTTGTATTGAGATCAAACATGTTTTTGAGCGCGGGATTTTAAACTTTGTTTAAGGGCATATTATTAAAATACTAGAAAAGTCATTTCAGCGTTTTTGAAAATTCAGCCCTGAAGGTGGTGAAAAAGGGGTTGAAAGTTTGTTTGGAGATCAAACCTTTTTTTGAGCGCCGGACTTGAAACTTTGTATAAAGGCATATAATTAGAATTCAAGAAAAGTAATTTCAGCGTTTTTGAAAATTCAACCCCCAACGGGGTTAAAAAGAGGATGAAATGTTGTATTGGGTATGTTTTATCTTAAATTAGGAATTAGAAACTTATTAAAAAGGTATTTTGTAAAAAAATAAGAAAACTAATTTCAGCGTTTTTGAAAATTCATCCCCTAAGGCGGTGAAAAAGGGGTTGATAGTTTGTATTGAGATCAAACATTTTTTTGAGCGCGGGATTTTAAACTTTGTATAAGGGCATATTATTAAAGTGTAAGAAAAGTGATTTCAGCGTTTTTGAAAATTCAGCCGTGAAAGTGGTGAAAAAGGGGCTGAAAATTTGTATGAAGATCAAACATTTTTTCGAGCGCGGGACTTGAAACTTTGTTTAAGGGCATATTATTAAAATACTAGAAAACTCATTTCAGCGTTTTTGAAAATTCAGCCCTGAAGGTGGTGAAAAAGGGGTTGAAAGTTTGTTTGGAGATCAAACCTTTTTTTGAGCGCCGGACTTGAAACTTTGTATAAAGGCATATAATTAGAATTCAAGAAAAGTAATTTCAGCGTTTTTGAAAATTCAACCCCCAACGGGGTTAAAAAGAGGATGAAATGTTGTATTGGGTATGTTTTATCTTAAATTAGGAATTAGAAACTTATTAAAAAGGTATTTTGTAAAAAAATAAGAAAACTAATTTCAGCGTTTTTGAAAATTCATCCCCTAAGGCGGTGAAAAAGGGGTTGATAGTTTGTATTGAGATCAAACATTTTTTTGAGCGCGGGATTTTAAACTTTGTATAAGGGCATATTATTAAAGTGTAAGAAAAGTGATTTCAGCGTTTTTGAAAATTCAGCCGTGAAAGTGGTGAAAAAGGGGCTGAAAATTTGTATGAAGATCAAACATTTTTTCGAGCGCGGGACTTGAAACTTTGTTTAAGGGCATATTATTAAAATACTAGAAAACTCATTTCAGCGTTTTTGAAAATTCAGCCGTGAAAGTGGTGAAAAAGGGGCTGAAAATTTGTATGAAGATCAAACATTTTTTCGAGCGCGGGACTTGAAACTTTGTTTAAGGGCATATTATTAAAATACTAGAAAACTCATTTCAGCGTTTTTGAAAATTCAGCCCTGAAGGTGGTGAAAAAGGGGTTGAAAGTTTGTTTGGAGATCAAACCTTTTTTTGAGCGCCGGACTTGAAACTTTGTATAAAGGCATATAATTAGAATTCAAGAAAAGTAATTTCAGCGTTTTTGAAAATTCAGCCCTGAAGATGGTGAAAAAGGGGTTGAAAGTTTGTATGAAAATCAAACATTTTTTTGAGTTTTGAGAGAGCGGGACTTGAAACCTGATTTCATAATGATTCCGCGTAATTAGAGCAATTTAGCCGAAAAAAAAACTAAAAATAGGCCAAGAGCGAGTCGGACTCGCGTACGAAGGGTTCAGTACCATTACGTAAAAAATGGCAAAAAAATCACGTTTGTTGTATTGGAGCAGCACTCTATTTATTATTTGTTGAATTACAGTAACCAACATCAAAATCCACTTGACTTAAATCTCATACAACTTGCAAAAAAAGAAAAGTAATTTCAACATTGCTTAGATCTAAAAATAATATAATAAAGATGTAAAATGTTCAAGATAAGACTCCACGCGGACGAAGTCGCGGGCAACACAGCTAGTATTGTATACAATTAAATATTTGGAACTGAATGTGAAGTGATATATGGATACCCGTATTTTTTTAAAGGCGTACAATGTCGACGACATTAATATAATTAACTAGTTTGGCTTGTAGTAAAAGTGAATTGGCATATTAGTATTTTGTTCTTTAAGCCATTTGCGATGGCAAAATGTCGCATCTTTAATGCTATGTCACGCAACAAGAGTCGCGGGTATAGTTGTGCTAGATGGAACGTTTATAAAATGCTCAACGACTAGATGAACCTTAACGACAAGATATCAATGAAATCTTCACTACATTTTTTCTTGATTGTCTGTTTGCCTCCCTTTTCACCAACTTTGGGTAGGTAGGTACTGTAGAAGAATGTCCCAAGCCGCGCCCGCCCTTGCCCCGGGCGAGTTCATAAAAATGGCCCGCGACAAGACAAACCTTTTATGAAACGTGCCCACTACAATACCCCGCTCTACTACATTTTAGAACGAATCTAGAAGGAAAATCTTGTTCCATAATCAAAAATAGACAAAAATTGGTGCTGATAATCTTGGGAAAGTACTTAATAATTAGTCATTCAACAACTTGTCATTACTTGAACGACCAATAGCATAATATATTGATTGAAAGCGCTACAAAGCGCGTTTTAATTGTGTGTTCAGTTCATTTATTGTTTGGCTTTGATTCGTATTTAACCTTGGACTGAAAAGTCAAGTGTTACACAAATATAACACAATCGAGTTTCATTAAAACTGTAACTTTAATCTTATTAAAACTTACGTGAGATATATTTAATTATAGTATTAAGCGAAGCGAACATGGCGAGTGTGAATCGTGTCGAGCTGTTCCTGACAATTTCACGTGAGTGTAAACCGCTTAATACAGTAACTGTAACTTTAGTTTCTCGGCTATAATAAAACAAGAGATCTTAGACAAGATTGGCATCCTCACGCAAATTACTGGTCACGGGGTCGAGTTCCGTTCGACCCATATTTAAATTCTGCATTCTAAAATAATGTTCTGTCCATTTTCCGACATTCTATTCGTATTTCTTCCCCGATTCAGTAATACCGTCTTTTCCGCATCGACATCCAAAACAGCACAAGACGGGGCGTTAAAACATCGCAAAACAAAAGCCGGCTCGGCAATCCGTCAAGCGGCCCGGCCCGGAAGTGCGGATTAGGAATCAATAGTGGCGTAATGATAGTTGGAGTAATCGCTGCGCTGTGTGCGGCGCGCATTACGGGGGGTGCAATCGTTACTTACGCGGCTGCGATTGGTTGTAATGGACGGTGGTTACGTACGCTTTTTTGTTGCGAGTGAGGAAAATGCTGCTTTCTAGTGACTTATTATACTGATGTAGTTATACGTCTAAGGATTGATGCAGTATCGAAGTACCTACCTATACTTAGTCAAAGGGAGCTTTACTCATGGATTTTTTTGCAAAAATCAGATTTTTGGCCTGAAAGGCTGGCTATGTAGTCGGGGGTCAGACGCTTATTTTTGTTGAAACTCTGTTGATAAGCGACTAGATGTAGTAACATTGGCTTAAAGTAGAATGATTTGTTAATGATAAAAATTATTGGAAGCTCGTCATGACGGGGGGTGTGCAATCACCACTCATGCAAGGCCGGGGTTGGTTGTATGTAATGGAATTATTCATTACAATAATTGTATTTGTGGATGTTTGTTACAAACTTAACCAAGGAAGTTTATGTTACACGTGAAATACGCTGCTGTAAGTAATATAAAAGCGAACGGTTATTTGATTTGAATTTCTATTGACAGTTACTTAGATTTTTTGCAATGCCGTTTTAAGATAATATTCCATTCTGTGTCCAATATCTATTAAATTTTAGCTTTCTTTTATCATTTATTTTTATTTCTTTTATTTTAGATTTAGTCCGTCACTCACGTACCTATGTTCATATTTGTTCCGTATCGTTATAGTCAGTTTGTGATTGTCGTTAACAATATTTACGCGTATTAGAGTATCGCAATAAAGCGTACTTGAATTGTATGTTGAGTAAAACTATTTTTTTGTGTGAACCCATCGTAAATTGCGGTCGTGTCTCAGCCCCATCAATTAGCTATCACACGTCCGTGAAACTACTTAAGGGCACTTTAGGCATCCTAAATCCGAGCATTAACCCGCGAGCACTAGTGACCCCACAATACATTACGGCGCAATAATCTCTGGGGGGCATCCCCCCGGGGGGCGCGCCCCCCGTCCGTCACGGAGTCTGTCGCCAGTGACAAATGTCTCCTTGCAAGCACTTTATTAGGGGCATATTAAAATTGACAAAATGACGCGGGCTTAGTTTCGCAACTTGGAATATCGGCTTGTCTGGTGTTTTTGGCTTTATGAGGAAATACCAGAGTAGGTACTTGTTTATAAGCCCTGTTCCGAAAGCTATTTTCCACTGAACGATCTCGACAGTGTCATGAATGTTAGAAATTCTAACATTTATGACACTTGCGATAGAATCGAAAAGATATACTTAGTTAAGTAAATTATACATCCCACGGGAACACTCGATTTTTTCGGGATAAAAAGTAACCTATGTGTTAATCCAGGGTGGCAGCTAATATCTTCATCCCAAAATTTATCAAAATTGGTCCAGCCGTTTGAGCGTGAAGAAGTAACAAACATAATACACATAGACACATAAACACGCTTTTATAATATTTGTGCGACCGTATGATTATATGTAATCCTGAAAAACATGTTTTAGTGCAACTAATTTAGTTTCTGGGAAAACTAAATTGAATATTCTCCTTTCAGAGACTTCTACAACAGCAATGAAATTATTTTGACGCTCGTATGTTCAGTGTAAGAAGAAATATTAAGATAACATATTATATGTGGGCGTGCAGTCACCTCGAAAACTGTAAACACGACGACGTCATAATGTCTTTTATACTTACACCAATTGTTAAAGTGTGTTACGTAAGGGGTATTTACACATCCATACTAATATTATAAATGCGAAAGTGTGTCTGTCTGTCTGTTTCTTCTTCAAGCAACCGCTGAATCGATTTTGATGAAATTTGGCATAGAGATAGTTTAAGATCCGAGGAAGGACATAGGATAGTTTTCATCCTGGAAATTATTCCTAAAAAGATTGAAAAGTGAGTGAAAATTAGAAGTTGGGGTGCGGTGACCCTGTAGGAAATTAAACCAAAAGCACAATTGCTTAGGCGCTTTTAATAATCCCTTTTATCAAGTTCCACGCGTACGTAGTCGCGGGCAAAAGCTAGTAATAAATATTTTCAGTCCCTTAAAGTTACACAAGAAAATGCACCTCAATAAACTCCCCAATAACATGACGAATCAGCCATCTTCACTGTATAATTACGTCCATTTTTCGACACCCACACAACTCAAAAGATATATCCCTCTATTTCCGGCTGCGGTATAAATAGTTTTGTACGAAATAGAAGTTCACTTAGTTCACACCCCCCGTACGTGACGCACCGGAGTGGGGGGGAGGGGGCAATGGCTGTAATGAAGCTGACTTGTTCTCCCTGACTTAGGTGTGTTGGAAAAATACGGATAGTGTACAGTTACATCGGGGGAAATCGGGGCTGATCGGGGATGCTCGGCATGATTTATGGTTTGGCAATTTTTAAGGTTTGCTGTATGAGGTTTCAGACTTTATGGGGTTTCTCTTTACTTTGTTTTTTTTTTTCATAATGTTCATCGATGGATCGTTAGAAGTATTTGCTGCAGTTGATGAACAGTATCATCAAATGAGCATACCCAGAAGATTTCAATATAAGCCAATGCTTTTAAGGACCCGATTTACTTCTTTGACAGACAGGTATTTCTGTTTTGTTTTAGTTGTTATAATGACAAGACCAAGGAGAGCCTCGCTCTTAGGTTTATGATGGTTGTTGACAAAATAGAAGCTACGTCTTGCATAAAGCTATAGGTACGATATTTTGTTTTGTTCTTTAAACCGTTCAATTTTCCTTATATAAATATCGCCATAGAATAGAAGCATTAGGTTAAATAAGGTAACGTTTTCCAAAAATAAAGCATATTTGAAATCCTTCATAAAATGTAGATAGCTTTCACTGGCGATCGCACTTTCAAGCTTTACTTGTTCCACGCGCGTGGACGGGGAGAGAGGGGGTAAATCGAGGCTCAGTCAAGCACCCCCTGTATAAAGTATAGCCGTGGCGTGGACACGTGGAACAACACCCTGTATATCGTATACATTCATGTTTGCTGACGGGGTTTAAACAGCCCCGATAAAAAAGTGGGGTGTTTCAGTTTAACATGTGTATCTGTCTGTGGTATCGTGGCTCCCAAACACAGGGTCCGATTTAAATCCGATTTTTTAGGGTTCCGTAGTCAACTAGGAACCCTTATAGTTTCGCCATGTCCGTCTGTCCGTCTGTCCGTCCGCGGCTTAGCTCCGATATAAATAACATATAGGTACATGTAGATAATGGCGTGAATCAGCAGCGGCGCGGTTATGACTCACTCGCGGTACCACTCGGCACCACTCCGCGACGTTCCGGCTTCGATTAAGTGCTTAAAGGGGTGCTTCGCTGTCCATTTCGGCTGATTCTTAAAAAACGGTGTGAAACAGACTATTTAAACAATTACAACTCGTTTTAGGGTTCCGTAGACAAAGGGTAAAAACGGGACCTTATTACTAAGCCTCAGCTGTCCGTCTGTCCGTCTGTCACCAGGCTGTATCTCATGAGACTGTGCTGGACAGTTGAAATTTTCACAGAAGATGTATTTCTGTTACCGCTATAGCAAACAAATACGTACTATTCATGATAAAATATTAATAAATTAAGGGGGGCTCCCGTAAAAGAAAAGGGGGTTTTCCATGATATTTCGTTCGACGGGAATTTTCTCATGAACCGTACTAGGCAGACAGTTGAAGTTTTCTCAGAACGTATATTTTTGTTACCGCAATAAAAAAAAAAAAATGAAAGGAGGAGAGGTCTATACGAGATTGCTCGATATTGGTACGGAACCCTTCGTGTACGAGTCCGACTCACACTTGGTCGGTTTTATTTATGAACGCAAGATTCGAAGGAAAGGGTGCCACGTGCGGACAGCTTTCTCGCGCAAACGCTGGGGCTTTCCATAGCTCGGTACAGCGTGGGATGCTGCCTGCGTCGTGGGCACCCTACCGAGGGATCTTAGTTTTAGGAATATTTTTTAATCTTAGTTTAGTTTTTAGTGCTTAGTGTTTTATACACCGTGAAATTTTAGTGGTTGTTTTCCCGCAACGATATGATTTTGCCATGGACGTACAATCCGTGTGTAATCTTTTTTTTCATTAATGTTAAGAAATGTCAGATTTGCAAAAGCGTCGAACGAAACTCGAAAATGACCTAACACCAGTAGTAGCACTGCAGTAGTACGTACTTCTTTCAAGTGAATAAAACAAAATAACCTAAAAAGTAGTTCCATTTTTCCTTCATACTTTTACGGGCTTAGGACCGTCATTAAATACGTTTTACGGGCAGTTTACGGATCTTCAAAAGTAAAAATTACAAGTTTAGATCAAGCTTGAAATGATCAAAAACGTATTTAAGGCGTATTTAAAAAATGGAATCAACTTATTTACAATGATTATTAAATTGCCTTACCTAATTTTTAATCGTCCCGTATTTACACTTAAAACTTCCCGATAACGCAATTGTTCGTACTGCAATCCGCCACGTTCAATGCACAATCGGGCACGTTTACTTTGGTTGTTTTTCAATGATATTCATGTAACTATCACGTCTAATAACATCGAAAGCGTCCGTTATTCCCGCTATGAACGCATCACGAGTTTCGTATTCCCGCTGGTACACTAGGCGCTTTAGCTCAGACCACAAATAAAAGTCCAACGGAGTTAGGTCCGGGTCTGTCGTAATTAGCCCTGGCGTACAGCGTACAGCTGCACCATCGCGACGTACTCTAAATTTGAATATTCGTAATGTCGATCCATTTAACGTTGATTTGTGAACTCCGCATGCGCAAAACGAGGGTGGATGCGCTTGCGCCTGTCACGGGTCAACTGAAAAGAAGGGTAGCCGGCTACCCGCCGCGTCGGCGCCTTAATCTACTACTGGGAATCCCTGAGAGAGTGAGAGGGGAGTATCCGCGTTGCTCGCTGCGGGAGCGCCTTATTACTGACATGCTACGACTTATTTGTGCCTAATCGTGTTTACTTGTTTATTCGTTTATTCGTTTATCTGTTTACCTACAATATCGGGAACTGTCATTTACTTGCAGTTTTAGTGCGTTACTATTGTTTTTCGCAAGTTCGAGTTCAGGGTATTATTTTTGTGTTTGTTTTAAAGACAAGTTTTTATTTTTTGAGTTTGTCTATTATAATTCGAAAGTACTACCGATACCAAATCGCCCTGCCGCGGGAAAACAACCACTAAAATTTCACGGTGTATAATACTAGCTTTTGCCCGCGACTACGTCCGCGTGGAACTTGGAAGTATGGAAGCAACCTCGTACAACACGATAGATAGATAATGTATCCACCTTATCACCTTAATTAATGAAAGAGCGCCTAAGCAAATGTAAGAGCAATTGTGCTTTTGGTTTAATCATTACATTGTCTACAGGGTCATCAATGTCATCATGAATTACTTACTCACTTTTCAATCTTTTTAGGGATAATTTCCAGGATGAAAACTATCCTATGTCCTTCCTCGGATCTTAAACTATCTCCATGCCAAATTTCATCAAAATCGATTCAGCGGTTTAAGCGTGAAGACGTAACAGACAGACAGACAGACAGACACACTTTCGCATTTATAATATTAAGTATGGATTTTTTTAATTCGTCCCACAATTTTTTTATAACGTAACATACGTTATAAAAAAATTAAAAAAGTCAACGTAAATCTGTAATTGCGTTGTAATATAACGGGCCATCGATAGCTCGCTGGTACATACAGTAACAGCTTATTGACACTTTTCATGAAAACCACCAGACCATTTTAAATGGGACCAGAATTATAATCAACAATCAATTATATTTTATATGGTTGACTGGTAGAGAATGCCTTATGGCATTAAGTCCGCCATTTGTAGGTTTTACTTTTGTGCAATAAAGTTTAAATAAATAAAGTATCAAATCGTAAGTAATAAATCAGTTGGGACACTACCCCAGAACCGTAGGGGTCGCAGGTTCGGGTCCTGCTTAGATTGTAGTAGATCACATTATTTTTTCTTTCATAATATACTTTTGTGTCAATATTTATAAATAAAATAAGTTATACAGTCATGTTAATGACAGCTGCAATATTTACTTTCCAGTCACTCAGTCGTAACTGTCACCTGTCACTTTCTGGAGATCAACTAAGGCGTTGCCATAGAGATAAGCTACAATTTACTCTCATTAAGTGCTTCACTTCACTTTTGGAGCGCCAGTAACCTGTCTACTAATTATTTTTATTAAAGCAGTAACGTCTGCTAACGTAAACCAAATGTTTACAAAGAAGCGAAAAGTTGAAAAATTTAATGGTTCAGACAGGATTCGAACCTGTGTTTCCAACGGCTTTCCGGGCCAACACGGGCGTCCTACTAATTGGACCACCGAACCAGATGTCAGAGCCATTGAATTTTTCAACCAGTTGCTTCTAATGCCTTAGTGTGGCATCGTAGCGCCATATACCGTAGAGATTTAGACTTTATAGTCAGCAGGTTCGAATCCTGTCTGAACCATTAAATTTTTAAACTTTTCGCTTCTTTGTAAACATTTAACCTATCTACTTATAAAATGTCATTATTTACAGTACCAATTTGTAGGAAACGTGTAGAAATTGAATCGTAATCAGCAGTGATCTCCTTGTGATAGCGCTAATAAAACGCGGATTGTTTTACTGCTGTTTGTGCCCGAGTGCGTAAACACGACAATTTGTATCAATAGTCGTAAATAAGCCTTCAAAATTATATCTCCGGGCTGTGGCCGCTGCGAAGTGTGAATCAGCTTAAGTGGTTTAGTAACACAAAGAGACTTAATATTTTCTTCACTTGGGGATGAGTGCGGTCAGAAAATAGCGTTTTTTTATTGCGTGGGACATTGAGCAATTGATGAATAATATATATACCTAACAATTACTATATTTATTATTCTTCTCAAAACCACTGATGTTAGGAAAAAATAAATTTGAAGCATATATTTTTGTAGTGGCAATTGTTTTGTCGAAAATCAATTAAAAGAGGTTAATACTCGGATATAAAGATTCAAATGGATTACAAGATACAAGTGAATAAAGGTGGAAAAAAATGTTTTAGAAAATATTTCTAATAAAAAAACATTTTTTTTGTTTTTACAATTATGTGGTAGTTGGATTTTAACTTCCCGGTCATCTAAAGGTGTGTAAGGTTTTTGATCTAAATGTCATTCAGTGATGGAAATGGCTCAGGTTCGATGTGAATGAGAAGATTTATATGAAAAAAAAAATACTAGTAAGCATCGTACAAGAAAACAAGGTATGACTCCGGCTAGTGAGACTTTCTACGTCAATGATTAGTTGCCGCTTCATGGTAACAAAATTAATAAAGAAAAAAAAAATGTAAGACGCTATTCGTACAAAAAAAATGCATCTATGCATTACATTTGTCATGTTCTTTGACTATATTTTATTTTGCCGTAATAATAGATGTGACAAGGGATTCGGACACACAGGAACGGATTGACAGAACCAATCAAGCAATCATAGCGTGATGGCGTTGAAAGTCCACCTGTCATTCCGCAGTAGCATACCTTGTTAGGGTTCCGTAGCCAAATGGCAAAAAACGGAACCCTTATAGATTCGTCATGTCTGTCTGTCTGCCTGTCTGTCTGTCCGTCTGTCCGTCTGTCCGTCCGTATGTCACAGCCATTTTTTTCCGAAACTATAAGAGCTATACTGTTGAAACTTGGTAGGTAGATGTATTCTGTAAACCGCATTAAGATTTTGATTCAAAAATAAAAAAATAATAATAAATATTGGGGGCTCCCCATACTTAGAACTGAAACTCAAAATTTTTTTTTTCATCAAACACATACGTGTGGGGTATCTATGGATAGGTCTTCAAAAATGATATCGAGGTTTATAAAACATTTTTTTTCTAAACCGAATAGTTTGCGTGACAGACGCTTCCAAAGTGGAAAAAAGTTGGTCCCCCCCCCTCTAACTTCTAAAATAAGAAAATGAAAAATCTAAAAAAAACATATGATGTACATTACTATAAAAACTACCAACGAAAATTGTTTTGAACGAGATCTAGTAGGTAGTTTTTTTTTAATACCAAATACCTAACTTTGCACCTAATTTATATGGGGCGCTATACATACCAGGTGCAAACTTAACTTAAACACTTAGGGATGGAAAATGTTTGTACGGAACCCTCTGTGCGCGAGTCCGACTCGCACTTGGCCGGTTTTTTGTTATACCATCTTCTAACTATAATTGCGACACTATTCGCGAAGTTGACCGAAGTTGGGCGAATACGAGTATGATAGTGTGTAGCACTCTCTGCGGAAACCCATAGTTCGGCCAACTTGTGTGGAGCTGGGGTAAAGTTCGTGTACTAGTGATCGATGTATGCGCCCCGCCGGTGCGTGGCGCGTAATTCTGGTAATTTCCTCGCGGAAGCGAAGGGCATGTAGCCGGCGCACGCAAGTACCTACATACATATAGTGTGGGTGCGAGGTTTAAAGAAAGCAGGAAACGGTAATAGGCGCCATTAATATGAGGTATAGTTGATTATTTCAGGCGCAGGTCATCCTGCATATAAATAATGACTTGGAAAAGTTAGTATTAATTTTGTAAGCTGCAAACGCTAATGATTTTATGGAAGATTTTTTTAGGTACTTGTTCGTATATACTATTTATTTATTTATTTTATTTGTAGTATTTAACACTAGAAATCCAGATAAAACTCCGTGAAAGGGGATGCCCATCTGTATATAGGTTATGGGCTCCGTTTTCCGCACTTAGCCCGTGTATATTCGGGCCGTTGTGCGTACAGATTTGCCAACTCCATCTGTATAGTGACACAACAAGGAAAAATGCGACTGACCGACCCTAATCCTTGAGGGAAGACAAAAAGAAGATCACGCATTCAACTATTTCGTCTTTGGTTTATTAAATAAAATAAATATTATATTTATTATGCAAAACGTAATTCGATGTCGCAATGAAAACACGATATACCGGGTGATTCCAAGTAGGGAGAAGTCACAAACTATAATAAATAGGGAAATCTGTTCTTGGGAACCATGGCGTCGATTTTAGATTTAAACTGCATTATTGTTTTTTTCTATAATCTCATACATAATTTTTCATATATAACCCGGAAAACATCGCTGTAAAGAATATTACAATACGACATGCGATTACTTACAGAATTTTAACTAGGTTGAATTTCCGGTTACCTATATATGAGATTTATAATAACATAATAATTCAGTTTCTATTAAACCTAAAATCGACGCCATGGTTCCTAATAAGAATAGATTTTTCTCTCTCTTATAGTGTTTGTGTTCTCCCTACTGACTCATTTGGATTGATCACCCTCTATATTTGTACAGAATGATAATAAAAGAATGAATTATACATGTCTAAAGTAATGCGGAGTAAAACTGTCACCGGGGGAAGACTGCCACAGTTCAATAACTAAGTAACTGTTAGTCTTACCATGGTCTTACCCCACTTTACCTTATAAAATTCATTCAATACCAACTAAATTACTGGATCGAACCTGTTAACTACGGTCGTAACTTATCTACCTGTGTGCCCAATTTCATGGAAAACCGTCTAGTAGATCTCGTGTTAAAGGAGTTAACACAAATAAAAAAATGTTGAACCGGATCGAATATCTCTTTTATGAATCCGATTGTTGTACATTCATTGTAGGATTTGTAGGGTTAAAAAGTCGAATGTATTTACTGCATAATTCTAAAGTTTAATTCGCCCGTAAACCACGTTTTTCCAACTTTTCATTATTCCGGAAATAACCCATTGGTAAAAATAAATTTAAATTATTATTATGTAATAATACGACTGGGGAATTATTCACAGGAGAAATTATATTTAATGAAAGTAAGTAAGTAAACACTTTATTGTACACAATAACAGTTAAAAAATACATGTATTACAAATAACATATAGGTACAAAGGCGAACTAATCCCTATAAGGGATCTCTTCCAGTTAACCTTTGAGCAGTTGAGTGAGTACGAGAAGAAGATAGACAAACTAACACCGTGTACAAAAAGGTATTAAAAATAATACAACTACTAATAATTACACATATAGACTATTAATACATACATACATACATATATATAATGTAATATAAATATACACATAAATATAAATACATTGTAGATCCAATTCACAAGTCATTGGAAAGCCATAACTTCTTAAGATTCGTCTTGAGCGGTGCCACAGATGGAGACTTCCTAAGGGACAGTGGCAATTGTGTATGTATGTGTATGACTCCAGGCTAGTGAGATTTTCTATGTCACTGATGAGTTATAAGGAAATATGTTTGCCGCCAGTCGTAGAAAAAATATATGCATTGATGCATTATTAGTTGTAATAATTGATTTAAAACTCTCACGATTTTATGAGCTTCATACAGTTAACACAAGGGACTCGGCGAGTATATATAAACCCACTGGCAACACAGAAACGGATTGACAGAACCAACCAACCAATCATAGCGTGATGACGTCAAAGTCCACCTGTCATTCCGCAGTATCATACCTTGGTTTCGTACTGCAACAGCACAGCACCAAACTGGTAATGGTGCTCTACGGCTCTAAAATAGGCAAGGCAGTGTTAATCGCGTGCTGTAGACTCCGTGCTTATGTTGTATATAGGTATAACGACGGTTTTATCATTATTTGATTTACCCTGCTCTTCCATTTCCCTCAAATATTTGCAGGGGTACGCAACCAAAAACTTATATCCAAAAATTCTAAACGAACCTTCAAGCAAAGTGACAGACAGGGGTAACCAACCAAATTATACATTCTGGATGTAGACGCACAATTACCATGGCACGCCACCGTTCCGACATATTTAAACAAAAGGACGTAACTGACACAGATTTTGTGCTAAGTTAGGTCTTTATGTGAAAGTGGAACATTCCGCGTGATTGCTCGAACACGGTAATTGCCGTCCTATTGCAATTATTATACGTAATCGAGAAACGAAATTAATTTCACATTTTTAGGGTACCGGTGGTGGAGAACGCCTGGCTTCAGGGTTGTTGGTAAGAAATCATTCAGTTTCTACTGCTATGTAACGTATAGCCTGCCAGAAAAATAGTTGTAATTAGGGCGATTTTACCTTTTTTATTCTGTTTTAAACAAAGTGCACCTCATAATAAGAGCGCGCTATTTTTTAGGTACCTAAATTAGTTTTTGATGTGCAAGTAGCAGAAGGTTTTGGAAAATTATGGAAACTTCTGGAAACTTTTACACAGACTTTGAAGCCACTTTCCATGGCAGGAAATTCTTAACAGGATGACAACGAAAATATTTCTACGTGAACTATCATTATTAGCTATTATTAGGTAAGTGTAGAAATGCATATAATACCTATTTATATTGTATAATTTTCGGTTTGTGTGAAACTTCATATATTCGTGAGTCTATAAAAATATGACAGCAGTTTTTCCCAAAATGAACATGGGCAACGAACCTTTTTTTTTTCAATTTTGGTACAAATCGAAATAAAAGAACGAAGAATAAAATATCGAAGAAGAAAGAATATCTAGATTCTCCTAAACCCTAAAGAAGAACCCTCGACCATTCCTTAACAGCTGTTTTCGAGGTCAGATCCGTAGGCGATGCCTCGCCGAATCAACGCTTACTTACGCCAGCTCTGATGTTACTCATTTCTCCATTTCATAATGAATCCTCGGCGCGTACCTACGTTAAAGTTCATAATGAAATGCATCGTTAAAAGGAGATGTGAGCGTTATAAAGGCTGTATACAGTGCCGTACTAAGCTGAAAGCTTACTTACATAAACTCTAATCTTATTAGATTACGTCGTTTCAAATTAGATCTTCCATACACAAAATAAAGTTCACATTGCAGTACAACACCAATACAAGATATGCGCAAGCAAATAGGGTTCTAAACGTTCATGGTAATTGAAAAGGGTGTATACGCTTTATAGTCATGAAGATTTTTGTGCACTTTTATTTCTAGATGGATAATCGTTTCAAGCTAACGCTAGGCCTATCTGATAGTCCGTAAATCAGCCTAGGTGCCAGCCCCGTCTCGCTTATTAGCAGTGCTATAGGCATGGCAGAAATAACCATTTGGTGTAGCTTTCCTACTACGAATATAAAAGTGGTATGTGCTAAACAGATTTCTAGACACTTAAGACCGTTTGGAGTTGTGGTGTGGGCCACAATTACAGCTTAATGTTACAGAATTTTATTTGTCAATTGACCTGATGACTTTTACTGCTACGCGGGTTTTATGAAGGTCTTTGGGTCAAGTAGGTATTTTACTTATTTTTGATTCTAGTATTAATTAATCTATTAGTCTTATGAGGATCGATGAGCCTACCGTAACGAACAGAAAATACTTATTTCTGTAAAATTTTAAAACACGATCTGGCTTGTTGTTATGTTGTACTTGTTTTACTTAAATATTATGTGCTGGTTGCGTGGGAGGCACAACAGCACACGGCACCTTTAGGTGTACCTACTTGGCGTTAACCTAATGTTTTATTTTGCAAATGAAAATAAAGAGTTTGAGAGTCCAATGCTTTTACTCCACCGAAGAGTGAAACTTTCAAATTGTGAGTGATATGACTGTTTTGTGTTAATCACTAATATGATTAATGTTTACAAGTATTAGATAAGCGAAAGGGCTGGACGAGATAATCAGCCGCTTCATTTCGGCTATCTGCCCAACCTTGCCATAGCCGGCCCACTGACAGCTGATATCGTATCGGCTATACTTGGGAAAGGAACTCCTTTCTATTAGTAGGTAACATCTATACTATTATAATATTCTGGATTTGTATTGAGAAACAGTTTTCTATGGAGAGAGGTCATGATTTCATGAAAAATCTTAATAGCGTGATGCAGGATCATCATTTGTTTTGTATAGGCGCGCGGCGGCGTGCCAGCCTGGCACCATCTGTTGGGCATAATTTCCATTGTAATTTTAATCAATTTCGGTACAGGGATAGCTACGGTATAAAAAAAATACGCGTACGAAGCGAGCACCTTCTACTTAATAATTGGCGCGTAGACATTTTTTTTAAGGAAATCATTCCTAGAGGGCGCTAAAAACGCTCCATACCAATGGTCACCTACATTGTGACGTCAATCTGTAGGTTGGGTACCCATATTTGTATGGAGAATTTATTTAGTAATTAATTTGCTATTTTCACCGTGAAAAAGTGCGTTTAAGTCCAAGGCTGACATACAATCATTGTTTTGTTAAATAGTGAGGATTTTCTGTAACAATTAAAAAATCTTTTGGGCTTAAAAAAATTGCGTACCTTTGAAATCACATATTTCAAATAAATACAAATGTCTTTATTTTGCTTGAAATATGGTACATCACTTGGTCAAACAATATTATAGCACAATACATATTTCACCAGCGTCTGGCATGCAAAATTTTATAACTTATAATGTAACTAACAATCAAGGCCTATCAAAGGAGGTAAAATATTCAGCGACGGAGTAAAAAGTCTTTTCCACAGACCATGCTTTTAGTTTTATTTTAAGAGTTTTCAAAGGTAATTCTTTTATTTCCTGATCAAGCCTGTTACATAATATAGCCTATCAATACCTTGTATTGCAATTTGATACGTCTCGATAAGTCTTGAAGAGTTCTGGGTTCGCTTTTACAAATACACATATTTCGTATATTCATTCACGGTACCGTCATTAGGCATAGATCTTTGTACAACGGTCTGCAAGATGTGGTAATATCAACGTCGCAGATTGCCCTAATGCATTGGTTTTGAGCTATCAGCGCTCGATTTTCATGGTGCTTCCCCACAGAAGGATGGCATATCTAAGAAGGGAACAGACATAGCCATGATACGCTTGAATGTTAGCCTTCTTACTGCAAGTTATTTATTCTAGTCCGTATACATATAATCAAGTACGTAAAATCGAAACTATCCGCAAAATATCCGCAATATGGCTACATCTAAACATAAAAACGAAATTTAGGTATTCGCCGTTAATAGCCAAGTCTACATGCAAAATATTGAATGTAACTACATATTTTCATTTAAACGCAAATAGTCCCAAACATTCTTCAGAAATCAAACGAAGTATCATATAATTCGCTCAATAGCGACTTCAAACAGAATAAATAGGTACCTACTACCGAGTTAGATCAAACGCAGGACATCGCCACAAACTGCGTACTATTACTCGAGGTGTCTGCGGGATGAGCTGATTAGTGATGGTCAGGTGGGGGGTGGGGAGCGACCCCCAACTAACCCCCTGCAATAAACAGGGGGGCGATCGCCTGAACTTAAGTATTGATTCGCGCGAAACGTGATTTGTACGCACTCATCTGGAGGTTAGCTTGCGGCTAGAGTTCAACGTCCATCCATCGACTGCTACTTCATCCATTGCCGTTTCTGTTACAATGTGGAAAGAGTGGTTGTGTAGGAAGGCTTCAGTGTATGGTGTGGTTGGTGTAGCGTGCGGTTAGATTCAGTTCCGGAGTGTGTGCGTGGTACGCAGCGGTGTTTACGCGTAAACCCGCGGTCAATAGGCTCGCGCCGCGGCCGCACCTACCGTTGTCTTCGGTAATGCCCCCCCGACACGGCATCTAGCGAGTTATTGCAAGGGTCTTGCTTTATCCTCCTTGTAAAGAACGTCGTAAGCGACACGCTTTAAGGAGGTAGCTACGTCTTTCCGCGTAAGTGGCACGATGTTTTATTTGCTAAGTGGTCGGCTATAGTTTCAGGGCGGAGCTAGAAGCTCTAATTGACGTCGTGATATTATTTAAATGGCGGTTTATTAGAGTTTACGTTTAATTTGGATGATCCGCTTGTTATTATGGGGTGGTGGAATTTGAAATTGTAATTAGCGTCAGCTAGAGAGCAACCAGAGCGGACGTGTCGCAAAGTTATATTTGAATATTTAAATCAATACCATAGAACTCTAACCGGTACCATCAGTTATAATAAGTGCTAAATTTAAACGAACAACGCGAGTGTCGTTACGCCAATTACTTCCGAAGCGATATTTTCGGTGCTGCGGTAACGGCTCTTCACCCCCTCGGGTAAACGAGACGAATATTTAATTTTGGTCTCGCTCGCACTAATTACTTACACTGCATAGAAACAATAACGTACGCATTAGAGCCAATTACAAAGATCAACATGCCTCTCGAATGCTCACCAACTGGAAGTGGCCTCGGCGGCTCGCACCCGAACTTAAGTCTCGCATCGGATCTATCTCCAGAGACTGAAAATCAAAAAATAACGTTTCGCAACAATAAAAGAAAATATTTGGATAACAATGGCGAAATATTATCTGAAATGTCGGAGATCCGAAAACAAATGTTAGAAATGATGGCGCTTATGAAGACTTCAAAAATGATGGGCGAAAAACAAACTGAATCTATCAACAAAATTTCGGAAGACATAACAACTATCAAAGACGAGGTCAAGAATATAAAATCCACGATGGAAAAACTTAAATCAGAACAAAATGTTATAAAAACTCAAATAAGTAACCTAATGCATATAAGTACCGAGACAGAGAAAAGAATTGACGTAATAGAAACTGAAGTAAGCGAACTTAAAAAAGGATCTATCAACATAAGTGCTTCCAGCAAGATCTCGCCTGAGGAACTTATATCAGAAATACAAGAGCGCGAAGTGAGAGCATCCAACATTATAATACAAGGGATCCCAGAAGCAGATCACCCCACGCAAGAAGAGAGATTGGCGCATGATATGGACGAAGCTTTAAAAATAATAAGGAAAATTTCACCCTTATGTCCGGCTCCTCTACAAACACAGCGGTTGGGAAAACAAAAAGCTGATAAAAGTAGAATGCTAAAGGTACGTCTCTGTTCTAAAGAGCATGCAAGAAACATTCTTACCAATCAGAAGAATAGGGTAGATGAAACAATCAGTATCTACACCGATAGAACTCCTCAGCAGCAGAACTATATTAGCAATCTGAAAAAAGAAATAGAAACTAGGACCGCAAACGGTGAGTCGAACCTTACTATAAAATATTCCAAAGGTACTCCAAAAATCGTCGAATCACTGGCAAAAAACTAGAAATCCCAGATAATTTGAGAGAAAATACGTACCAACTTACCAATACCTACCAAAATTTAACAACTGGCAAAAAGTCATTAAACTTTTTATATGCAAACGTAAGAAGCATTATGAAGCCAGGAAAACTAGACGAACTTAAATGTACTATAAAAGCTATCAAAAGCACCATTCACGTCATTATTTTAACAGAAAACTGGATAAAGTCTGATGACGAATTGAACAGAATTCAAATACCAGGATACACGCACTATTGTAATTATAGAACAGATACGCGAGGAGGCGGTGTTTCCATACTTGCACATAACAATCTGAAACATAGTGAAATCAGAAGTGTAAACATGAATGGTACTCACTACCTATGGATACATCTTGACAAATATGCTTTGGACGTCGGTGCTATTTACAGAAAACCCGAAAACTTGCATCTAAAAGCATTCTTGGATACATACTCGGAACAGTTAAGCAAGTCAACAAGAGCCATTATATTTGGAGATTTTAACATAAACATCCTAAGTAGTGATCGAGCAACTAACGAATATAAGCAGATAATCTGTGAAAATGGGTTTAAAATCGTAAATCGAACAGACGAAAAGTACTCCACTCGAGAAGCTGCAAAAACAAAAACAATTATAGATCACGTATGCACAAATCTGACAGAAAACTTCTTTCACCTAGCATTAGTAGAATCAGCGATGTCAGACCACAAGCAAATTTACCTGGAAATAAAGAAATATCAGCCCCCACCAATCAAAAAAACCAAATATGAGGCAATACATTATGAAACACTATATACATTAGCAGAAACTATTAATTTCGACGCAGACTCAGAATATTCACTTCTAGAACAAAAGCTGATATCATGCATCAATGGCAGTAAAGTCCCAAAATTCAAGTATCAAAACCCACCGAAGCAAGACTGGATAAACAGAGAGATAATTGACGGAATAAACAAGCGAAATCTCCTGTGGTACGAATCCAAGAAACAACCAGGAAACGAAGCTAAAAAAGAAATGTTTATAAAACAACGAAATCAAGTTACTGAACATATACAAAGGACAAAAAGCACCTATTACAACAAAGCATTCGCCGACTGCAGCACTAATCCGAGCAAAATGTGGAGACTTATAAATAGCCTGGCAAGGAATAAAACCGAAGGAATGCGAACTCCCCCCAAACTAGAAATAGAGACTGGGACTATAACTGTCCCAAAAGAGATCTGCGAATGCTTTAATGAATACTTTTCTAATATTGGTGCCACACTAGCCAACAAAATCCTTACTACATCGCACTTGAACATTGCTACTACAACGTCAGATGTTCAGTCCCAATTCACAGAATTTACGCCTGCCACAGATCAAGAAATCACAGCTATCATAAACAATTTAGACTCAAATACCAGTTCGGGTTTAGATGGGATAACAGTGAAATCTATAAAATGTGTAAAATCCCTGCTAGTTGGTAAGTTAACTGAGTGTTTTAACAAATGCTTAAAAGAAGGTTACTTTCCCGATAGCTTAAAGCTCGCAAAAGTAACTCCAATTCACAAAGCTTCGACAAAATCAGATCCGGGAAACTACCGTCCAATCTCAGTTCTTCCGGTACTATCAAAGGTTCTTGAAACCCTGTTGCACAAACGTCTCGAAGGCCATCTTAGGTCGATAAAATTCCTCTATTCGAAGCAATATGGCTTTAGACGACAGTCAAATACCTTAACCGCCACCATAGATCTTGTGACTAAAATTAAAGTGAGTATTGACCAAAAAAAGATAGTGCTGGGAGTTTTTATCGATCTAAAGAAGGCTTTTGATACTATTAGCCACCAAATTCTCCTGGGTAAACTGAGCGAGGCTGGTTTGGGCGGAAAAGTCCTTAAAATATTTGAGTCTTACCTAGTGAACCGCAAGCAAATAGTCAAAATAGGTGAACATGAAAGTAGTCCGCAGAATATCACATTTGGTGTCCCTCAAGGATCTATTTTAGGACCGTTGCTCTTCCTAGTGTACATTAATAACATCAGCAAAATTGGTCTAAGAGGCGACACTACTTTGTATGCAGACGACACAAGCCTATTTTACTACGGGAATTCTATCCATGATATAATATCTGATGCTCAAAGCGACCTAAATCTACTCAATAAGTGGTTTCAAGATAATCTCTTAACTATAAATATTAGTAAAACAAATTACATAATTTTTGTGCCAAAAAACAAAAAACTTCCAAATAACCAGCCTCTTACTGTAAACAATCAGCCAATTAATGAAGTTGAAAAAGAAAAATATCTGGGTCTCATATTGGATAAAAAATTAACATGGCAACCGCAAATCGAAAAAATAAAAAATAAAATAACTTCCTTAACTGGCTCACTCAAGGGTATAGTACGATGTCTTCCAAAACGAGTCCGATACACAATATACAACACACTCGTGAAACCACATATTGAGTATCTAATCGAAATATGGGGCACCGCTCCTCCAACTAACTTAAACTGTCTAAAGCGAGCTCAAAACAAACTAATTAAAGTCTTATTTAACTACAATTTTCTTACGCCAACGAGTAAAATTTACAAAGATACCAAAATTATGAACATTAACCATTCCTACATATATCACACTTGTATCCTAATCAGAAAAATATTATCAAATGACCTTCATATACAAATTTCTTTCACGAAAAAGCAACAAATTCAAAGAATTAAACTCAGGAACGCTAATAACCTTGTTTTACGGCCCCCGCGGACGAACTATGGCAAAAAATGTATTTTATACGAGGGAGCGAACCTCTATAATAAACTCCCGACTGATATCAAAGACGCCAAATCATTACGCACATTTAAAAGATTATTAAAACAATATCTCTCAACTCGTCCATAAATATGTTAAAATTGTAAAATGTATGTATACATAAATTTACTTATTTATAAAATTATAACGATATATATAAAATTCTAAAGTAATCCAAATAAGAATCAAAATTTATATTTACAAGAAAATATCAATACTACAGATTAATAGTACGTATATACCTTAATTGTTTAATAAAATTCATATACAATAAATAAATAAAAAAAGCATAAAACTTACTAAACTAACTAAATAACAGTTTAGCGCAAGCTCAATGTACGCACGCATTTGTTAAGACACTTCCAAACTCTTTATATCCATGTAAAACTGTTATCTTATCTACTACTGCGCTCGCATCGCGCAGCGCAGCGCGCTCCTATGCAGACAGCGATCGTAGTTTTACTCAGTTAACTTGTTTTGTATGCTTTTATAATTCTACCGGCAAATTGTAACTTTTATAATTTTGCGATAGTAATAATGATTACGCTCAACTAGCTTAGATTATTATAATTTATGCATGTAATGTTTTTTCTCAAGTAAGTGAATTATTGTTATTCTTTTGAGAAATAAAGATCTTTAAACCGAATTACGGCGACGGCGGCATATTATTATTATTATTGCTGTCATAACGAACTGTGTTTTATACATATGTACCGACTTACATATATTTACAGAAACAAAAATGTGGCTTTGAAGCAAATGTAGGTACCTACTGCTCAAGAGAAAATAGGGGCCACTTGATATTTTGTGCTTGAAAACTTGTGATTTTATTGAACAATCTCCTACAGACTTAGCAACGCAATATTGAGTCAAAAGTACGTTAATTCAAATTCCAAATGTACTATTTTCCATATTTAAGGTCATGCTGTATTGAATGAGTTTAAAATCAGCCCCAAAAATTATTACTTGTCTCTGATATTTTTTACTTTGCTGTTTTCAGAGAAGAAAGAAAATCAATCGAGAATTTTAAATCGTGCTATATTGATAAAACAAAAGTAATGAGTTTGATTGTGAATTTGAGTGATAAAAAGAAAAACTATAATATTTTCATCTGATATCCTAAACAAACTGAGAAACGCAGGCAAAATTAATTAACATTCTTTTTAGAATAAACTGCGTACCAACCTTTAAAAGGATATATCTCTGCTTTTCCGATACTATCATTTTACGTTAAGTTTTCACCTGGTAACTACGGCGTCGGATACAAATGAGGTCCATACTTAACGTAACCGGGTTATAGAAATCGAGGTTTCATTCTCGTCTGTTTCGTCCTCCAAAACTTTACCAGTCTTTACGAGATTTTCGAAACTGAATGAGAAGGAAATGTTCTGCGTCAGACTGTTTCGATTTTAGCACAAATTGCAATTCGTCGGGATAGTGCAATACCACGTAAGTAACAAGTGCAGATACGATTCAATATTCAAACAAATGCTAAGTATTTTATTGAAATGAGAACTTTATCGACAGCTGTTATTTACGCGGTATTGCACTATCCCCGACGAATTCTATTATAATAAGTTAATTATAGAATTTGTGTACTAGGCGTCCTTTCGCCGCAAAATTTGGCCAAAAACAGACGCCTAATACACAAATTTTAAAATATTAATCTCAAGAATAGAAACGGTCTGTTACAGAACATTTCTCACACATTCAGTTCCTAAAATTTCGTAAAGATTGGTTAAGTTTCAGAGCAGTAAACAGACGAGAACGGAAACTCGATTTGTATGAAAATCATCATCATCAGCCAAAAGACGTCCACTGCTGGACCTAGGCCTCCCCCAGAGAACGCCACCATGACCGGTTGCGCCACCCGCATCTAGCGATGGACCTTACCTTGCACGATGGGCCTTATAAGAAGTCACGCAGAGAGCAATGGAGAGGGTTATGCTCGGAGTTTCTTTGCGAGATTGAATCAGAAATGTATGATAAATGAGTAGCGGTATTTCCTATTAACTGCATTTATCAACAAATTACTACGATATTATCTAAGATACCTACATCGGAGAATACGGGAGTTACTATGATGATTTTTATCCTGATTACAGCCATCTATCGACCATTAAACATAATAAAATATTGAGTACAACGATCGAAACTCGACAAACTGTGGGAACGCAATCCCTCGTACAATCGCATATAAACGGCAATTATATTTCTATTAGAATAATCAAGGAGTTGCGTTTAATCTTAATTCTATCAGTTTCATTAGCTACCGGCGCGGGCGCACCGGAAACATATCTCAACTTTATGAATGATTGGATTGATATCTGTTTTGTCATGAGAGCAGTATAATAACTTGATAAAAACGACCAAATTCTAGCAAAATCAAAATTAAAAACATGTACCAGTATGTTATTTTTATTACAGCGGTAACGTTTGCTATAGCGGAAATCAAATATTTACAATGACGCAAACATTTTAAAAATTAATGGTTCAGACAGGGTTCGAACCTGCGTGTCCAACGGCTTTCCGGGCCAACACGGGCGTCCTACCAATTGGGCCACTGAACCTGATGCGAGAGCCATTGAATTTATCAACCAGTTGCTTCGTTGCCTTAGGGTGGCTTCATTTTCTCTTCATTGTATTTTTTTTATTTTATTTTTTATGATATATATTTTTTCGGTCTTTAAATTTTCGATTTTCTAGTCACCATAAATAGCTAATTGCTTTTCCTAAGCAAGTGCTTCATTATCAATACTATTGATTTCTTGTTCTGCTTAATTTATTGAATCAGAAATAAACATTGTATTATTGACTGCAATGTTTCAAACGTGTCGCGATGTCATTGCTCTTTCAGGGATTTTTTCTTCCCTCCCCGTGTCCCTTTGAGACCAAGGGCTTTGCGTCACGTCCGAAGTGTTGATATAAATAAAAAATATTTATGGGAGATTTTTTCTTTCGTTTTCCCTTAAAGAACTACGCTGACATCTTGGGAATATAAGGGACAAGATTTTTTAAACCAGAAATAAGGTTGTGTCAATAATTTTCCTAGCATTTAGCACGCACTACTAGTATTATGTGGCATATTTTAATTGAATAAAAAGAAATTCTTTAATATTTGCCTACCGGAAATGGTACAACTTTTCATGAAAAATCTTAAACAGTGAATATTAGTTGTGGCCACCCAGGCAGCAAATAGGCTGTATAAGTGATTATGCATTCTTGGGCATGATCACAACCTCGACCTCACCAATACAATTGCCAGGCCAACTTCGCCACAGCGTGTCCAATAACAAGCGTTTTCTATTAAATCAAATACTGGTCATTAAATTTAGACCGCGATCGTGAATGAATGTAGCCGGCGCGGGCGCAGACACGTGATTGCCAGCGATTGTTTATTCGCCTTTCCAATGCCGACGGACATGTTTATCGTAATTTAACTTTATCACGATTATGACGTTCTTTGTGGGGTCCGATTCACCGACATCGAAGAAAATGTAAAATAATAGAAACGCTATAAAGTTACTAAGATGTCATTGATTAATCATTAATGAAAATTATTGACTATTTAATATATTATAATAAATAATAAATAGGTTTTTGTTATAATATTATGGTTATGTATTGTGTTGTGTTATCAGATCTTCTTGATGGTAGGCACCATAGTAAGTAGTGTATTGTTAAATTTCAGTTTGATTTAACTGACTTGACTGAATGTATACAATGTATTCGATCGACAAAAAACTCATTATAAAAGTTAAACAATATATTTAATACAAATTAAATGGAAGGGTGTTTTTAATGAACGTTATATTATAATTACTATAATTAATTACCCTAGCCTTAATATTATAAACTACATAACTTTGGTGTTTTTTGCGGTTATCTTCTAGACTTCGCAGTTTTCTGCAATGATAATTAAATTAAATCAGGGTAATAATTAGATGGTTAAAGCGTTCAAATATATAAATGAATAAGAACTCATTACATACGTCCGTTTGTTTGCTACCCTGTGTAAGGAGCACAATTAGCACAAAAATCACTAAACACATTTCTCAAGAATAGCCTCATTTTGCTACAGTACCGTATGGAAACATGACAAAACACCATTACTCGTGTAAAACAGCCCGTATTTATAGTTCCCTACATCAGTGCACTAAAACCCCCACTTCCTCTAAGGAAGCTTTTGTATCGTAAAACAAAACACTAAGTACGGCGTTAATATTTATGCGAAGAGCCCTATTCTATCAAATCGCCTCTTTACTCCATCAATCTCCTATTCTACACAACCTCCCATTCCCAAAACCCACTTTAACAGGAACATACAAAGTCGAGATCAAAAAACAGCCATATACGAGATTGCGGAAGTTAGGAATTGAAATGGCCGAGGGGGTGAACGGAAAGGGCAGGGGGAAAGGGGGTGAAGGGGGGAAGGGCCGCGAATGAAAAATTGCGCAATTAGCCCCGCAGACAGTGAAAAACAAGTGCACTCGATCTGCCCAGTCGATCGGATGGCTCCCTTTGTGATGGCTAAGACTTTGTAGACCAATTGGACAGTTGGTTGAGACTTTGTACCTAGTTGGGGCAGATTTTCTTGTCGCTGTTAACTTAATTGCAAGCGCATAATTGGATTTAACTCTTGAGGTGACAATGTACATCTATTATGTACCTAACCTTTTCGTTCAGATATTGCAAGTGTAATATTTATATTCTACATAAGGTTGCAAATTATATACTCAATGCGCATAAAATATATACTCTATATCAACTACTTAGAGTATTTTTTTTTATCACTTTTTGGAAAAAAAAAATAACACAATCCTATACGAAATGCATTAAGTACTTCGCAATTTTTTCATAACCGTTTTTTCTTCACCAAAACCTTGAACCTTGAATGTTGTGATAAAAGGGTGGCTATCCTAGTCATCTATCAATTTGTTAATTAGTGATCGTGCTCGAAGACCTCGAAGTGATAACCCCTTTCCATAAAACGCATTTTAAACTTGTAATAAGTAGCATTAAAAAATATAGAAGCCGTGTTTTATTTCAGTTTTGCTTGTATATGTAGACTTCAGCAAAACATCTATAGGTTCTACTATAAAATTCTCAAGTTCTAAATTCTAAAGTTGTATGTAAAATCAGTTTTTTATGGATAAACTTTCAGGCAAAATATTAAGCGCGCGGATTCAGCCTTAGAGCGCCATCTGTTGGAAGAAAAAAATAAAAATATTTGAAATGGCCGAAAGTAATTTATTTGAACAAGAAACTGAGGTTATCCGCATTTGCAACCGGAACGAGCACTCGCTCTATAATAAATCTCTGTAACTCAATCTGGAAATGAGATTTACGAACCGTCTGAATTTCCTAAAGATTCTTACGAAGTAAAAAAATATCTAAATACAAAGTTGTTGAATAAAATATTTCATTTGAAAAGTCTCTTTCATTCATTCCATTGACATGTTTGACGTTTAGTTGCGAACGTGATAAGTTGATAAGCCATAAGAGTTTAGACATGCGTTTCGGCCACATGTCAGCTACCACGTGCACCCATAAAGCGACCGCACGCTCCTCAAGGAACTCCAATCAATCTTTAATTTCGCCGCAATAAATCAATAAAATCGCCATTAATTTCGCGTACCGCACACTCTTAGATGGATCCTGCTAAATAATGGACAGCCATCAGGTCTCATTAACGCCGGCGGGGGCGCCACCGGCGACCGGCGGCCGGGCGCCGACCGCGCCCGATCAATACCCGACTGCGCGCCCGAGACCCTCCGACCGGCGCCGATGTTTCCCGACCGGCCCCGAAGTTCTCCGATTCGCGCCGATCTCTCGCCGCACATGACAAATGTCACCGCGAGAAGGCCCTGCAGCCCTCAGGCCTCGCTGAAAACCGTGGAAAACCGTAGGAAAGTGCATCGGTGGTGTGATGAGACGTACAGTGCGGTGATACTTGCCAGTGGCTATTGTACGTGAGAACTGTTTTTAACGTGGATATTTGTGTGTAGTGTAAGTATTTTAGAGGGTTGTTTAGAATAGAATCCCCTTTAGTTTTTGAATGAATTGATCTTATTTTGTTGCTTTTGAGGGTACAGTTGGCTCCGCAGACCTCGAATTGAGCTGGCTGTGCCCTATTTTAGGGCTGTTTTAGTTTGGAAGCACGAAATATCAATAACTTTTAGTATCTCGTCTGTCAGTCTTTTCCACTAAGCTTTTCCTAGTTATGCATTAATTATTTTGTTTTATTTTCTGCCTGTAGACTTATGCTTTGCAATTGGAAGACAATAATAGTGAAAATTTTGTACCTAATTTTGAGAAATTGTTTTAATAGAATTACAGGGAGGTCCCGGGCGCATGCGCGGTGGCGCCGCTCTGCGTCATGTGTTTTTCTTACATTTGAGTGGTTCATGTACCTAATGGGCAGCTTAACAGGTGTTAATTAACTAGGCATTAAAACAGGCATTAGTTCAGGCACTTGCCCGTGTTAGTACTAGATTTATGTGCTTAGATAACGAGAGTTCAAAAAGTTTTCGAACTTGATTATTTATTTATTGTTTAATTAATTACGAGTCGATGTTACGATTCCTTAAATACAGTTATTTCGAATTAATCTTATTAAATTAAGGCCTTAACAACAAAGGTAGGAAATGTTCTCTGTAAGTAAGAAAATATAACTTTTTTTTCAAACTATTTCATAATTAACTATCCTAAGATTATCTATCAACCGTTTAAAGTGATCGTATTGAATTATAAAAGCGGCTTTTTCAACAAATTGGCAGCGATTTTCGCTGTAACAGCACCGCGGTGACCTTGACCAATTTCCGAGAAAGCCTGCGCGCGGCGCTGCAGTCGCACTAACCACCATTTTAACAAGATCCCTGCACATATAAAATTAAACTCTAACCTTACGCACACAAGGCCACAAGTCCCTCATCAACAGCTCTTTATTTATTGGCGAGGGTGTGAGATGGCCTATCAAAGTGACAATTTCGAGGTCAGCCATAAACAGGAGTGAAAAGGACGGCGGTCGTCTAAAAATCGAACTATCTAGTTTGAAAATGGAAGGAAATTTGAAATTCGAGATCGTGAATTAGAGTAGGATGGTGATAGACGGCTTTTCGTGTGGAGTTGAATGCACTTTTGTGGACATGTGACAATCTGTACTTGAAGATATAGAATTGCAATGAAATGAAATCGGAGAGTTTTCACATTTTTATAAAAACCAAATTTGAGATATATATGAAACGATTTCTACAAATGTTTTGAAATGAGGAGGGACAAAAATGTTGTTGAGTCACAGAAAAGGTCAGGTGTGGTAAGGGCACAGTTTATTAGAGCCATTATATGTAAAATTTACCAATGTGTTCTACTTCCTTACTTGACCTTGAATAATAAAATACAAGTATTATTGCTCATTTCATGCCAAAGTTATATAAATTACGTTACATATACACATAAACATACTTAAAAAGATCAAGAATAGTCAGTAAATTAAACCTCTTCCATTATCATTTGAAATTGTCTATGGCTTGGCAACTTCTCTTCAACCAAATGAAACGTCAACATCATATTTCATGGTGATTTACATAATTAATTAAATTTTTGGATTAGGCATGTACGTACCTATATAATGAATATTTCTTACCTTGATGCAAATTATAGTGAAGTGTTGAAAATCAGCAAAAGATCATTTACATTTGTATTTCAGCGGGCTCCTTGAAATATGTTCGATCAACTTGAATCGCAGAAATCAATCTTTATAATGACAGCATCAGGTACGTCACGAGCGGACATTTGAATATTGAGTGACAGGTAGGGATTTCCGTATCGATATACTGACTTATCGATGCTTTGTTACCTATATACTATATTGGTTGCTCCAAGATTTGTTTGTAAAAATATAATTGTATTGAATGTTTAAAAAATAAACTAAAGAATACCTTGATTCTTCAGTCATCATCATACATATGAATTTTTCTTAAGTCTGTAGGTATTTAAATTTTTTTCCCCATTTACTTTTGTTCAAATAAACGATCAGATTATGTTCGAAACTTTCGGGTGTCAATGTCAAACGTAATATCTTGACTGATGAATTCATTTCAGATTCTTTTTAGGGTTCCGTACCCAAAGGGTAAAAACGGGACCCTATTACTGAGACTTCGCTGTCCGTCCGTCCGTCCGTCCGCCCGTCCGTCTGTCACCAGGCTGTATCTCAAGAACGGTGATAGCTAGACAGTTGAAATTTTCACAGATGATGTATTTCTATTGCCGCTATAACAACAAATATACTAAAAGTAAAATAAAATAAAATATATATTTAAGGGGGCTCCCATACAACAAACTTGTTATAGATTATATATATATATATGTATAGGTACGGAACCCTTCATGCGCGAGTCGGGCTCGCACTTGCCCAATTTTTTAGTGTATTGTACCTACCTACCTAACATACTTCATCATCATCATCGTCTCCAAAATAATACAAAAGAAATACACACTTACTAATGAAGCTGGGAGCGATCAATAGTAGGTATTAAAGGCGTCGATATGAGAATTATCGATATAGCTAGCAAATCCTACGTTTCACTCCCAAAATTCCGATGTCAGGTCACTATTAAAGGTTCTATAGTACGTCTTGCATAACTTCGTCGCGCGACAAATACTACCTGTCACTTTCCTGTCAATACTGTGCGAGCAAGACAGGTGATGCTAAGTCGCACGACAAAAAGTCGCAAGACTTATGTCAAGATCATTTGTGATTCAAATGATTCAGAAATAGTTACGTGAGGTGTGAATAGAGGGGCAATATGTGTTATTAATTTATTTATACGAGACATTAAAACAAGAAAATCACAATTTAGCAAATTATCCCAAATACATAATTATAAACCATTACTTTATTTTAGTAATATTTAGAACGGCATTTCAAGTTTTAGCTACATCATCAAAAATTATCTCATTTAAATAAGTAATATTGAAATGTGAAGAAGAATATCATATCATATGTTAAAATAAACCTATTCTGTACATATGTACATCTTATACCAGCCTACACTTATTTAACATTACAAGTGTTATGCGCACCGTTTGTATCGTTTCCGTCTTCGCATGGCGTAGAAATTGTAGACAGCGTTATCCTATCGAAATAAAATGTTTATATTAAAGCGTAAAATTGAAAAACTTTATGCTTTGAGCGGGATTTGACCTCACGTCTCCACGGCTTTCCGAGCTAGACGAGTGAATTGCTAATTATTCTATCAAAACCACTAGCTAAAGTATTAGGGTTCCGTACCCAAAAGGTAAAAGCGGGACCCTATTACTGAGACTTCGCTGTCCGTCCGTCCGTCCGTCCGTCTGTCCGTCTGTCACCAGGCTGTATCTCAAGAACGGTGATAGCTAGAAAGTTGAAATTTTCACAGATGATATATTTCTATAACAACAAATACTAAAAATAAAATAAAATAAATATTTAAGGGGGGCTCCCATACAACAAACTTGTTATAGATTATGGTACGGAACCCTTCATGCGCGAGTCGGACTCGAACTTGCCCAATTTTGGAATTTTCCAACCAGGTTTTTCTTTTCTTATATGCCACGGTGGCATCGGAATTCGCAGTGCCCTCTACCGTTTAAGATTCTGACTTTCAGCACCATCGAAATCTACCTATCCTAAAATCCATACTATCCATACTAGTCCATACCTACTATATACTATCCATCCATCCATACTATAATATTATAAATGCGAAAGTGTGTCTGTCTGTCTGTCTGTCTGTCTGTCTGTCTGTCTGTCTGTTACCTCTTCACGCTTCAACCGCTGAACCGATTTTGATGAAATTTGGCATGGAGATAGTTTAAGATCCGAGGAAGGACATAGGATAGTTTTCATCCTGGAAATTATCCCTAAAAAGATTGAAAAGTGAGTAAGTAATTCATGATGACATTGATGACCCTGTAGAAAATGTAATCCCATCAAAAACATAAATGTAAAATGAGAGCCAAGTTCAATATCGCCTGCACTTCGCCGACAAAAGAATTGAGATCTGCAAGGGCGCCAAGTTCTTTGCCCTAAAATTTTAAGATACAAGGACATGCGACATACTCGATGCATTTATTTTACTTGGGGAGTAATTCAATATCAAGATTTGACTTGGCTAGTTTTCACAAACTAACTAAATTTTATAAAAGTAACATAGTCATAGTTCATTATCAAGCTAACAGTAGGTATAAGTAACAAGACGTACACTAACTTGCGTACTTACCTTTACGAAAATAGGTTAATGATTTGATTGATTTTGATTTATAATATAAATTTATATTTTAAAACTAGCCAAGTCAAGTCTTGATATTGAATTACACCCCAAGTAAAATAAATGCATCGAGTATGTCGCATGTCCTTGTATCTTAAAATTTTAGGGCAAAGAACTTGGCGCCCTTGCAGATCTCAATTCTTTTGTCGGCGAAGTGCACGCGATATTGAACTTGGCTCTCATTTTACATTTATGTTTTTGATGGGATATCATTACTTTTTGTACAGAAATTATTATGATGTGTAAATTACTTAATTATTATTTGTTAATTAGTTCTGTGTGCTATTCTAGTACATCTTTTGAAAGTTTTGAATAAACAAAGAATTTTCCAAAACGGTTAGTACGTATTGGATTTTTATGTGCATGTATGTGTAAGTGTGTGCGTGTGAGTGTATAGGTATGCTATTCTAGTATATCTTTCAAACAAAAAAAGAATTTTCCAAATCGGTTTATAAATGACAGAGTTCTGAGGCAACAACCATCAATAATAATAATAATAAAAAAACATAAAAAAATCACTGTTTTCGATTTTTATATGTATACACACACAATTACTAAGCTGGATGCCAAATTTCACCTTTCTAGGTCACCTGGAAGTGGGTTAGGTTTTTGATTACTAGTGAGTCAGTCAGTCAGTGATAAAAATACCGTTTTTTGGACTTTAATATCTCAATAACTATTTAACCTATATTAATGAAATTTGGGGTTCTACTTGTTCTAAAGGATCTTAATACATAAGCCAAATTTCATTTTTTTATGTTAAATAGATTTGGAGTTATTGGGGGGTCAAAAGTGGCTCCAAACGGTTCGTGTAATATAACACACGGCTGCTGCTCGCCAGTTCCTGCGGTGAACTTGGCTGGACACGCTGCCGCGTGTCTAGATAATTAGACCAAAAGCGCAATTGCTCTTAGATTTGCTTAGGCGCTTTTAACAATCGCTTTTGTTACGTGTGTGTGTTGTACGAGGTTGCTTCCATACTTCCAAGTTCCACGCGGACGTAGTCGCGGGCAAAAGCTAGTATCCATACTAATATTATAAATGCGAAAGTGTGTCTGTCTGTCTGTCTGTCTGTCTGTCTGTCTGTTACCTCTTTACGCTTAAACCGCTGAACCGATTTAGATGAAATTTGGTATATAGATAGTTTCAGTCCCGGGGAAGGACATAGGATACTTTTCATCCCGAATATCCCTTTTAGGGACGAAAAACGGGATTAAACTTTGTATGGAGAGCAAATCATTGTAGTTGAAACAACTCCCTACATGTCATCGTTTTGACGTAAACTAATCTACCTACGATAGACCTTGACGAAACGCATACCAACCTATTCTTTGTAAAAAAACATTAAATTCTGATATGGGAACATGTTTCCGCAAAATTCGATTAATCGCGTAATTTCAAGAATCATATACATAAAATTTTACAAATTTGAATCAATCACATTTGATTTGACAAACGTCACACACCCATCTGGCAAGACATGTCAAACCAGTGATAGCAGAAGGGCTACTCCGATGTTCAAAATTCGACTGTCGAATAGTGCCATCCCTCTCGATCTCCTGTCAAGGTATATTTGAGTGAATGGAATAGCACTATACGAAAGTAAAATTTCGAACATCGGAGTAGCCCTTCAGGTAGGTATCACGCTCCGATACGCACATCATCTGAAAATAGTGCCTAGACGAGCTTTGATTATGTACCTCCGCTTGGTAACTGAGTATAAATAAAGTAGTAAATAACTCAGTATGCAAAGATAGGATACTTAACATTAACAATATTATAAACGTGAAAGTATTTACGTTCGTTCCTCTTAATTTTAAACGATGATTGATGGACGGTCGCCAGTGTTCGGAAATCGTCGTAAACAGCCAATTGTTGAATTGCCTCTTTCTAACCCTTAATTTGGCGTGTATGGCAGGGTGAACAAATTCTTTGGCCATCTTTTTCCATATATTTTTTTCGAACCAGAATATTTCGCTCTATTTTACCATAACGAGGCTTGAACCAGCGACCTTCATCATCTTTTTTCAAATTAAGGGCTACCGATGTGCAATATTTATCGCCGAGTACAGTATTAGTGCATAAAGTTTTTGTATTTTTCGGATTTTAGACTCGGATACTCGACAAGACCCGAATTGTCAATCAACTATTATGCTACATAATCGACGTGCTTAAGTCAAGGGCCTGACACGCGTTGATGGAGAAGGATAGCCTTATTACGATACTTATAAGAGGAAATAGAAAAAAGTGCCATTTTTTGACTCTATCACCGACCGAGCATTTTTTCATGGTCGGTTTATAGGCACACTTATATTCATGACGAAAACTGGCTATGTGAAAGAACCATATTGGCACCAAAACTGATATTGTTTTCAAAATCAACAAAAAAAGTACCAGTTTTGTTAATGCGCAACTTAGACGCACCCAAATTTGGCAACGGCGCTAGATTGAGAATCACCTAATTAGGGAAATACATTGTGAAGGGCACGATTTTAACGGGAGAAGCCAAGGGACAAAGTGCACTTATACCACGTGTTCCAATTATACCGTATAATATAATTTACCATTTAATTTTAAACGTCTACAGTTTCCATTAACAGATTTTAGCATTTTCTATGACTATTAATAAATCATAGGGGCAAACGTTAAAAGTAGCAGCAAAATATTTGGGCACGAAATGTTTTTCTCATGAACAGTATGTAGCTTATAAATTTATGAAACATGTAATGTCTCTTTTTTAATGTGGGTACACCACAATTTTATTTAAACCATGAATACAAAGATCAAAGCTATGAGTATGTAGCTTGCTCATGTCTCCAAATCAAAAAAATTACCTGTTTTTACTGACCGAAATAAATCATTTAGGATAATTTATTGAACTATACTTCAATAAACTAAGTTGTAAAAACCAAGTTAGAAAAATAATAGTACCTAATAATTATTTTGTCCCAATTTCATAATGTGACTAAATTCTTTGGGGAATAGAACCATACCTTCTTCGTCAGTTGATTATGGACCGTCACCATCTCGAGCCATTTCTGAGCATAGCTTATGGAATCGAATGGGACTTAGCCTCGGATAACTTATTGAATCGAATGGGACTTAGCCTTGCAACTCCGAAAAGATTAAAAAAAAGGATGTTTTGCATTTTGTCCCTGACTTTCACCCAAAAGCCCAGAACTAAACTACTAACTAGATTCCATTCGAGTATTGAATACCAGAAAGCTTTTTTTTAAATTGTCAATATCAATTAACGAGTTCTACGCGTACGAAGTCGCGGGCAAAAGCTAGTACTATATACTATACTATAATGTATGTCTGTCTGTCTGTCTGTCTGTTACCTCTTCACGCTTAAACCGCTGAACCGATTTAGATGAAATTTGGTATATAGATAGTTTCAGTCCCGGGGAAGGACATAGGATACTTTTCATCCCGAATAAATGTAGTGTTCCCGTGGGATGAGCGGGTAACACCGCGGGGCACAGCTAGTAGCCTATATACGAGTAGGTATAGATACTGCTTGTTTATCGTTGGCATGAGTAAATACTCAAATGTGTATGAGCACTAAGCATGAATTGTATCGCATGTTAGGGCATGATTTGATTGCATGTAATTGATAAAGCTACTTACATAGTGGCATCAATCAGATTAGAGTCTGACTAGTACTTAGTAAATGATTTAATTATGACTAAATACTTACAATGCGTAAACAAAACTCAAGAGGTAAGTCTTGTACTTAAGAAGGTATAATAGATGAATTTGAAACTACTAGTTAAATTATAGTTAATTGATTATTACTCTTTATTATTTGCACTTTATCATATCATATACTTTTTTTATTTTGCACCTATTTTTAACAGATTTCCCCGTTGAAACTAACAAACGGGAATATGCTTATCCATACTTACAATGCGACAAGAATAGCGTAAGGCGGTGGTCTGCAACAAACGCCGTAGGTCGCGTCCGGCGTGACGCTGTACGCGACGTACGAATGCTTACTATGGAAATACACTATAGTGGTCTCTCTCAGACGCCAGACGCGGCGCACGAACGCCGTGCGCGGCGTCCGTAGGTCGAACGCCGCCTACGCAGTCATTTCGGAGCATTCAGGCGGAACGGACGTCGCGTTTTTGCGATTGAAAAATCGAAGATGGTGAAATTTACAAAAAAACAAGATGAATTACTGATTGAACCAGTCAAATTTAACAGAATATTATTTGATGCCAGCGATAAAGATTACAAAAACAATGTGTTGAAACACAAACGTTGGGAAGAAATGAGCTTGGTTATTGGTCTACTAGGTGAGAATCCGTTTTATACCTGGCCTAGGTACCGAGGGGTGTTCTGTCTGTGTGTCTGTCTGTCCGTCTGTTAGTCTGTCTAATTGTGAAATCGTAGCTCTTTGAACCGATTTGAAATCGAATGCTTTTTTAATCGAGATAGCTACCTATTATTCATAAAAATCGGTTGCCGTGGCTATGCGGCTTGCGTAGGTACAATGTGATAAATAAAATAAATATGCTCACTTTGGTAAGTACAGCGATTCGGTTGCAGTTTCTTTTTATATGACATCAGTGCCGTGGACACGATGGTACTACAATGTGTATGGGTGTATGGAAAGTGTATCGGTGTATTAAAGTATTTTTTCATTGTTTGTAATTTATAATTAAGTACATAAAATCATCCTCCTCCTCTTCAAGAAGAACTCTTAAAATTGTCTGTTCGTCCATATTTTCACTTCACGTCCATTCGCGTTGAGTGCGTGCGAAAAACTGATCTGTTTGCGCTGGACGCCGCGTCTCAGAGCGACCATGACAGTTTGCGCTGGAAGCCGCGTCCAGCGCAGCGTCCGCGACGCGGCTTCCAGCAGACGCCGGACGCGACCTACGGCGTTTGTTGCAGACCACCGCCTTAGGTACTCTATATTAAAATAAAACATAGGCATAGACATTTTCAAAATACGATACTAGAGAGTTTCATCTTCAGTAAGTATATGTATTATATTACACTTCGATAAGTCTTAAATTTCTACTACATTATCTCCTTTAGATTATAAAGGCAAGCCAAGCATCGCGCCATTTCTCAACGTCGTAAGACCTTTGACGCCCATTCGGTACCGTACGAGTATCAAACTCCAGCTGTGAAGCAGAACCTCTTTATTTTATTATCAAATCACCTAAACGTTTACAAAGAACGTCCGAATTTACATCCAAATCGTCAACAGGCGCTAAACAGTCGAGAAATAATGAAATTACTATACAAATGGCGCTGTTATGTTCACAAGGGTTCGGCATATGGATATAAAGACGCATACGAACCTTCGTCGGATTTCACTCAAGATTTGAGCTGTATCTCAAGACGGTAAAGATGGGATTTCAAGTTCAGTTTCGAGTTATGATGACCATTGATTAATAAGTCAAAAGACTGCCAATTGAATGCAAAAGGCAATGACATCTAAGACTGATGCCTATATAAAGCCGCATTTCGCCGATCTATCGGGGGGCACGGCAGTGCCCCCGCCAAGTCGAGCGCGAAGCAAACACTGCCGTACCATCCTTTACTGGAACCATTTCGCCGCATTTTCAGGCCCCTATTTGAGCACCTCTGGATAAGACCAGAACGCAGAAGTTTTTGTCATCCAGTAAGCTATAATCACATACTTAAAATCCAAAATTTCAAGTCTGTAGGTCATTTAGTTCCGAAGTTAAGCGAAAGCAAAGTTTCGCATTTACGACACTCACTCACTCATTCACTCACTCACTCATGATCATCAGTAAAGAACTAGTACTTCCCATAAATTCAGAGAGCTGAAATTTGGTACAGAGTTAGGGTTTAATAGCCACATAAAGCGAAAACTATAAAAATTGGCCAAGTGCGAGTCCGACTCGCGCATGAAGGGTTCCGTACCATAAAACAAGTTTGTTGTATGGGAGCCCTTAAATATTTATTTTATTTTATTTTTAGTATTTGTTGTTATAGCGGCAATAGAAATAGATCATCTGTGAAAATTTCAACTGTCTAGCTATCACCGTTCGTGATATACAGCCTGGTGACAGACGGACGGACGGTCGGACGGACGGACGGACGGACGGACAGCGAAGTCTCAGTAATAGGGTCTCGTTTTTACCCTTTGGGTACGGAACCCTAAAAACTAGGATAATCGAAGATCTGGAGTACTCTGATTAGAAAACACAAGAGCCCAACCAAACTATTAGAGATCGACATACAACAAGATGAATATTTTTTGTAAAGGCGGTGTTCGGTTGGCCGCCGTCGCGAATGATCATCTCTCCTGATGATGGATCGCGTACCGATTCGAAACATGTCGAGCGTTATTCGACTTCTATGACGTGAGTAAACCCGTTTAAGTATTTTGATATTCAACTTAGTGGGCCGCTTCATTTGATGTCAAAAATCCAAGGTCTGAAGTATTTTGACGACGCGTTTGGCTCGGTTTGTAGACACCTCCCTACTGACCCGGCGGTCCCGGGTTCGAGTCCCGGCCGGGGCAACTATTTGTGTGATGAACTCGAATATTTGTGCTTGGGTCAAGGTTGTTCTATGTATTTAAGTATATCTTTATCTATATAAGTATGTCTATCGTCGTCTAGTACCCATAACACAAGCCTTTTAGAGCTTAATTTGGGACTAGATCGATTCGTGTGAGGTTGTCCGATATTTATTTATTTATTATTTATTTGATGAAGAACCCTCAGCTGGTCTCAGCTGTATTAGAGATATGGTAATGCCCCCTTCTACTATTGGTACATTAAAAAATCGACTGTCATTGAAAAAATCCAGCGTAGTGGGTACACATCTTCTAATTTAATCTAGCCTATAGCGTCCCACAGCTGGGCGGGTTACGTTTTACAATCCCGAAAGTTCATAATACCTAGTAGTTGAAATACCGATGGTCAAAATACCGAAAGTTCAAAGGCGATATTCGATAAACCGAAGCTCAAATTACTATTTTCAGAAAATCGAAAGTTCAAAATCTCGAAATTTCATAATCCCGAAAGTCAATGAGCACTTTAAAAGTGTCAGGACACTAAACTAATCTGACTTTTCCGTGGAACCGATCTGCTCCGGCGCTGCGGGATGTTCAGCCCCTCCGCCCTAGCGTAAGAAAGTGCGACTGCGGCTCGCTTGATGCCCGCACTTTCTTATGGCGGCCGGGGGCTGCCCTCCCTCCGCGCCTCCGGCCTTTTATATACACTCTAGGGGTAGGGCAGACAAGACCACGTGGAATCGGGGTTGACAGCTTCGGTTCTGTGGCAAGTCGATTAAGAAAAGGAAAGAGTCCGGGAGAGTGGGAAATTATGACACTAAATAGTCGATATTATGATAAAATATTCTGTCATGGACTGCCAACCGAACCGAACTTGTCTGGAACCGAAGCTGTCAACGCTCGCCTCCGCAGCTTCGGCTTTTTGGTCACCTTCGGCGACCAGCCTCAGCTGCTGCGACTCGCTTGATGCCCGCACTTTCTAACGCTAGGGCGGAGGGGTTGCACATCCCGCAGCGCCGGAGCAGATCGGTTCCACAGAAGAGTTCACTTATAAATAGTAAGTATAGTAGTAGGCAAGTAGGTTACGTAATTTAGGTTAATATTCTTTGTATAAAATAAACATTAGAATCTGTAAGACTACAGAAATATAATTCTCGACAGTTTAAATAATATTCCGGATTACAACCTTCAGGCAGGATCATAGTCTTCGGGATTATAATCTTCGGAATTACAGTCTTCGGGATTTCATTCTTCGGGATTACAGTCTTCGGGATTATAATATTCGGTATTTCATCCTTTCGATCAAACGTTCATTCGGAATTTTAAACTTTCGGTCAAATAAACATTCGAAATTTTAATTTTCGGTCTTCCGTCCATAGGTCTTATGAAATTCGGTATTTTGAACTTCGGCATTGTAATACGTACCCGCTGGGCGAATGCCTCCCCTTCTGCTTTTAATACGCATATAAATAAAATTAAAGGAAAACTCTGGGTAAGACTAGACTGGCTTTTATACTTATACTTACAAGTTTACAAGAAGAAATAGTCGAACGATTAACTTTATTCTACTCGAAAATTACACAAATTAAATGAACAAATTACACCAAAATATTAATTTCGCTCAAAATTTGGTCAAAATATAATGCATTGGACTAAGAGTGGCGGTGATACCCGCCGCACACGTCGCTAGATGGCGCTAACTGTATTTTAAAACGCGCCTACGTTTGTTTTTCCGATAATCTTATATGGCGAAGTGGCAACCGGCCGCGTTACAGTCGTTTACGACATTCTTCTATTGCGCTCGAAAACGTTTGCTAGGGATTAGGAGGGATTATTTGCATTTCGTTGATTTCGCTTATTATTTCGTGAGGTTTGCTAAAGTGAATTAGCAGGTTGTTATAAAACAATATGCCCACGTTTCTACAAAAAGAAGTGAAATCCCACCAAAAACATTCTGTAAAAAACTAGCCAAGTCTCGATGGAGCTGCTTGATTATCTCTAAAAAGTAATGAAATCTAGACAAAGTCGTACCAAGTCTAAGGTTCCTTACTGCGATTTCTTTATTATTATAGTTAATATTGTGTGACTTGGCCGTTGAAGAGTACACAAGGGTACAACACCAGGTGCTCCATGACACCATTGCATCAATCTGTCGCCAGAACCGCTACCCATTGACGATGGAAAATGGCCACTTGGAAAACGTTGATTCAATAACCAGTCAATTGTAGGCTTGATAAAGCTGCGTATTTCAATAATATTTATGTATAGGCGAGCCTGAAACCAACAGTATAAAAAATATTTCTAGTACAGATGGACCTCTAATCATTGATAGAAGTCCGTCTGTACGTCTATTTTATGTTAGATCGGTGGTCGATTTGACGCTCCAAAAAGAAGAAAGCAGAAGTCAGCATTGTCAATGCTGAATGCATGTGCTGCACAATCAACAACAGCCTAAAATGAGACACTAGCGTCAAATTACCAATACCAGTATGGGCTATTATCTCGCTTAACAAACATAGGTAGTTACAACAGATACAACATTACGTGTAAACAAAATTGACTTGTAGCGGTTCTGGGGACAGATTGGTGCAATGGTGTCATGGAGCACCTGGTGTTGTACCCTTGTGTACTCTTCAACGGCCAAGTCACACAACATTAACTATAATAATAAAGAAATCGCAGTAAGGAACCTTAGACTTGGTACGACTTTGTCTAGATTTCATTACTTTTTAGAGATAATCAAGCAGCTCCATCGAGACTTGGCTAGTTTTTTACAGAAGGTTTTTGGTGGGATTGTAGTTGACAGTGAGTCTCAGTTCTATTTATCTCGTATGGCGGTTACGCTGTATGTCTACTGGAGCGAAACGGAACAGGACTGTCTATAATAGACCGATCACATTCTAATGTTATTAATTTTTTTGTGAGACATTATGTGAAATTGTCACACGTGAAATTGTCAGGACCTGCTTCGTCATTAGTGACGAATTTACCGCGCCGCTGTACAGATAGCAATCCCTGATGAAGAGCTCCATACGAGTTCGAAACATGTCGGGCCGTTCCTGACAATTTCACGTAGGTAAGTGTTAACCGCTTAATACAACAATCGCCTTTTTTTTTAGATGTAAATACACTTTTCTTGGGCTTTGCTCAGCCTGATAGAGTCGTATTCACCGCTTCGCTTTAGTGGAGAGACAGCCTAAAACCTTTCATAAATCTCATTCCAAATAAAGTTTCGTAAATAAATCAATGGGAGGCGCTCTGGCGTGTTAACAATGCTTAACAGCAATATGAATGTATTAGTTATGTATGTAATAAACGCTTTATTGTACACAACAACTGGTTATAAATACATTCGTAACAAATGAAACACGTACAAAGGCGAACTTATTCGTATTAGGGATCTCTTCCAGTTAACCTGCAATTCAGTTGAATGTACTTATAGGACAGGGAGTTCTCTGGTGGCGTCGTCTACAGCGACTTTGTACAGGCATGGGCAGTCTTCCTATTATTGGTCCATGGATACGGACTTCAAATAGCTTCATTTTTATTCGTATATGGTTGACCCAGAGTTATCAGACAGACGGCGATGGTATCGCGAAGTGGAATGACAACTTTCGAAGTTAAACGCATTGCTGACCTCTGGCCCAGGTTCGACGCCCGTTTGTGTCACCTCGGATATATTACAAGTATTTGTCGAAGTATCCGCTAATGTTAGCTTTCTATGTAACGTGAAAGTTTAATTTATATTGAGATAAGTGCCGAATTATTGTAATGTCTCTATATGGCAGGATGGCGTCGTTTTTAAAAGTGGTTCTCATGTTTACTGATGAATGAAATTGAATAAAAAATATGCGTTACCAGCAGAACCTAATATTCTAATAGAATTATATTAAATTTGAGCACAAACAATAAACAATTAACTCATTATGACCTGAATTATTTTGGGTCTCAGAATTAGAAAATCTTTTAGTATATGGATGTCGAGGGTTTTCCAAGTTATTAAAAGTTGAATGTAATTTTTACTTTTGTATGAAGCGATGGGTGCCAAACGGCACCGCAAGGCTTCGTATAAATTTAAAAGAGATTAAAATCGAGTTCAAACTGCAATTTTTGTTTTCTGTCTGCTCGGTAATTTTTCTAAAGACACTACTTGAAATTCGAAAAAACAAAACAAAATTATGGCTGTGGCGTTAATTTTAAACAGGTGATTTCAATATTCTTCAGGTCAGCTATCCTAAAGATTTTTTTTATTGAAAACTACCTTGCTAGCCATATGGGTGAACCATGGTACTAAAATTATATTGAATCGATACCTACTCCAGTTATATTTGGTCAGTCTAAAGGAAGCTAAAATAACTTTCCAGAAATATCCCTTTCGTGGTCTGACCTCGTTACTTATATAAGATATTTTTCACAACTAAGTAGGTACCTTATTTTTATTTTACATTGAATTTACAGCCTATTCACTAATATAAAATACCTAATATAGATATATAATATATAAGGCTTTTGGCTTTGAAGATATATTCGTGTAGGTACATTAAATTAATCTATACGTCCTAAGGGTTAGCCAAAAGTTACCTTTCCAGGCAAATTATTAAATGCTTTCCTGTTGCGAGCATTTTTTTTCAATTATTTTGTATTGTTAACTCTTAAATTTCACGAATGCTTGAACTTTATTTTTCGTTGCCAAATTAAGGATTAATCCAAAGTTACCTTTACCTAAGCAGATTAATCAGCATTGACCTGCCCACAGCGCGGCGGCCGGCCGCGGCGGGCATGCGGGGCGGCGCTGAGGCATGAGCGTGGCGCGCGCGCCCGAGCCCCGAGACCCACCGCGCCACCACCGCTCTCACCGCCACCAGGTAACTATAATTAGGTAACCCAAGAGTACGGGTCAATTTGACAGGTAAACTGCGTTTAGGTAACCCGCGAGTACAGGTGAATTTGACAGGTGAACTGCATTTAGGTAGCCCGCGAGTACAGGTCACTTTAATAAAGTAAACCCAAGAGTACGGGTCAGTTTAACAGGTAAACTGCGTTTAGGTAACCTGCAAATACAGGTCACTTTAACAAGTAAACCTAAGAGTACGGGTCAGTTTAACAGGTAAACTGGGTTTAGGTAACCCGCGAGTACGGGTCACTTTAACAGGTAATTTGTATTTAGGTAACCCGCGAATACAGGTACTTAATTTTAACAGATAACGTATATTGAGGTAACATCTGCGGACGTGTTACTTTTATTAACAGGTAGTTGTGACCTGTTCGCTGCACGGTGTAACAGGATTAAATATATGTAATTAACTCTTAAATCATTAACTAATATAAACCTACTCTTAAGATTATGCTATTAACTTACTGCTAATAAGGGTTTGCAGTGTCGGAGAATTTTACTAACGGAACATTTTAATTATGGGGTTAGAGCATTTCTGTTCTAAAACTAACAGAAAATCGCGAAACTACATACCTCACTAAAAATTGAACTAAAAACGAAACTATTTCTTACTCTACTTTAACACCAATATCCAATCCAACTCCAATTGTGTCCCAAACGCGTCCAGACATGTCAGCACTGCAACTGTCGATATTGCATGTTTCATATTTTCTCCGTAGCGGAGTAGGACGGTAAAATATTGGCAGTTGCATCGCTGTCATTGGCACTTATCGATTTGTTGACGGCTAGAAATGCAGGAATTTACACTACATATTACCCTCTCTATCTCTCTATCACAAAGAAAAATTGAAATGCGTAGCCTGACGGAAGAAACCGGTACCTCTGGATTACCGATCCGACGTGTTAACCCTTCCGCCACCCTAACGCCAAGCAACATATTGAATTTCGAATTGTGTGTCGATCTTTTTCTCTGTCATTGCATTTTACAAAAAATAATATAACATTGTTTTATAATATTCGGCTTGAAAGTTATTGCATGCTTGTTAATATATGAGGTACTTATTAATTAATTAAACTTATTCCTAAGTAGCCCCTAATTAATTTACCTAAAGACTGATTCGGGCGTAGTTACAATAGGGGTGCGGCCTGGGTTAAAAATACATAATTCTATTTAGTCCGTCAGAATATTGAAAAATATTAGACTAGGCACATATGTTTTGTTTTATCAAATTAATAAAAATAGACAAAGATAGAGACCATCAAAGTTCTTGAGTAGGGGTTTGTGACGTCAATTTCACTTGTAAATAAAAATGGTGTACCTCACAAGTGACATCACGCGAAACTTAAAAGCTCTGTATCATCGTATTTTTTTGTTTGATAGTCAAAAGAAAAAATCCGTGTTTATTATATTTTAATAATCTAACTGATGGACTAAACATTTTTTTAGTCCGGTTGCCTATTATTAAAATTATAAAATCACCTATATCTCAAATCATAAAAACAAAACAAACACTCGTCACGGGTCACGGAAACAGACACTTGTCTAAGTCAACAAAGTAATTGTACTTAATCGATTCGAATTGCAGACTTACCGCGTCAAAACACGGGAAAGATCAAATCTCAGTGAAGTGAGAACGAGTCTTTGGATGATTGAGATACGGTCCTATATGGTTCCGAATCGTGTGGTCAGCTTGGTCAGTTGAAACAGTATTAGGGATGGGCAAAAGAAAAAAATGTATCGATATTTTTGAGCAATAACGATTAAAACGAATTGTATAGAAGAATAATATCGGATACCTTCACTTGCCCAAAAATGACGATATTTCGATATACATGTCATGCTTTACCCACAGACACAGCTGAAAAAAAGTAAAAAATCATTAGAGTAGGTAATTCTAAGTTTTTAAATTTAGCTCTCCCTTGTCATTAATAGGTTTAAAGATTCTTTATTCTCAAAAGAATTTTTACAATTCACTTGTAATAATGCATTCAAACAAAAATCAGACTTTAAAATTAGCGTTATTTTTACTGGACTAAAAGAAATAACATATTGTATGTCGGAATTCAAAAATACTGTCGAAGTATCGATATATCGATGCTTTTTATTTAAACCTAAAGTGATTGTGACCACCCGTCTCCCGTAACCGATGCGCATACACAATAATTGGTCGCCGCACGCGCCGTCCGCGTTGATCTCAAATTGTGGTCATCACGCGATCGCAAGCTCGGTCAGTGGGGCCATGACGGACATGCCACGACTTTTCGGCAAGCGGTGAGGCGAGCGGTTGAGTGAGACATCCGAGCCACAGATTATGTACAAGTTACTACTCCGAGCGCGGCGGCCATACGAGTGAGCGAGACACATGTACCGCTCACCTCTGCCGCTGCCATTGGCGCGCAAATCGTGGCCAGTCTTTATAACGCACAGTTCCCTCTTATTAATTTACGAGACTAGATTTTTTAAATATATCTACATATAATATCCTGATGATTTCACATTTTTTTTGGCTGTATTTATAAAAATATGTATTTATTTTCTCGTAATATTTGGTAAGGAATAAGAGAAAACGCACGTATAAGATATGCAACAAGATAATCGACTAATGAGTTCAGTTTTTGGGCGCATTATTTATTAGTATTGTCGCTAAATCTAAATTTAAAGAAGAAGAAACCATAGGCTGGTCCGTAAGATACGAACTTTGTTCTATTACTTACTATGTGAAAAATAACACAAATATCTGGGACTAAATTGGCCCGGGTGGATGAGAGAGTTTGGGATGCTTCTGATACATATGGCTGTCCCCGTGTTTTTCTTGAGGAATTACTGAACAGGATAAACTAAAGTAAGGGGAGGTTATCTTAGCACTTCAATTTTTTAATTCCCAAATTTAAAATGTTGTACATTGCGATTTTGTGGTACTAATTAATCATTTACTCCCTACCTTATCTGTAGTTGAATAGACACTTAGTAGGCAAAAGTTGAACAATTAGAGGCTTCGCACCTGATATGAGCCGGTCACCGCCTCCCACGCGGCCGTGTTAATGACTACGATTGCTTTTATTCTCTAAATTCGGACGCCTGTGACAGAGCGGTTACTGGCATCTTTTTTTAGCTCATTCAATCAAAAAATTAAAATTCAAGACTTTATTCTGTAAGTACACTACAAGAGCTCTTTTACATGTCAGATTCAAGTTATAAATAAAAAATATTTACAATAATAAGAAGTTCTAAGAACATCGTTAATATTCATGGAACAGACAAATCAAATCATTAGGCATATTTAACAGAGATATGTTTATTGTCTCCGGGTCTATAATTGCAATAAACTTAACTTATACTTTCAGAGATGTTTGAAATAAGTCTCTAGGGGTCAAGATTAAAATACAAATACAAAATACAAAAATAAAATAAAATAAACATAAGCTTTAGTAATAAGTTTAATGGAGATATAGAATTAGAGTCTCCGTGGCCAACAAATTAAGTTCGAGAATTTAAAAGGTCTCCACAGTCATTTTGCAGTCTAAACGTGAAAGATAAAAAATAATCTAAACGAGTCAGTCACTGTAACTATAGCAACTATACTTAACGAGTATGTCAACATAAATATACAAAAAAAAATAAGATCACGAGGCACGCTATAGCAGCGGCGATCAATAGATGAGCTAAGAGAAAGGTGGAATCAGAATCATTAAATTTATTAAATAATTAATAAATTCTCATGAAAACCGAAAATATCAGTCAGTAAGAATTGGTAACCATCTCAGTCATGAAGAAGACATACATTTCGGAGTACCACAGGGTAGTGTTCTCGGCCCAACCCTTTTCCTAATTTATATAAATGACCTGTGTCAACTTAAATTACAAAATGCCCAAATCATTACTTTCGCTGACGACACAGTCTTGCTTTTTCAGGAGAGTACTTGGTCTCAGTTGGTGAATATGGCTCAGCATGGATTTAACGAAGTGACTACCTGGCTAGACTTTAATCTGCTCACATTAAACACCTCAAAGACTAAATATATCACATTTAGTACACGTAACATTACTCAACCGCTATCTGGTAGTGTATCAATAATAGCACACAAATGCACTAATCTGAATAACTGTACGTGTCTTCCAATAGAAAGCACAGAACATATACGTTATTTGGGCGTTGAACTGGACAATAACCTTAACTGGAAAAGATACATCGACAGTTTAACTCGCAAAGTAAGAAAGCTAATGTATATATTTAGGCATTTAAGACATATATGTGATAATAAGTTGTTAACCACATTATATTATGCACTCTGCCAATCAATAACAACTTACTGCATTATAACATGGGGAGGCTGCGCAAAGACTACTTTACTACCCCTAGAGCGTGCACAACGTGCGGTACTTAAGGTTATGACTTTTAAAAACTTCAGGTACCCTACACACAGCCTATATAAAAACACGTCAGTTCTCACTGTAAGACAACTATTTATTAAATGTTTAATTTTGGCTCAACATAGAAAGCAACCTGACCACTGTGCAACTCGACGTAGACGTGATCTAGTCTATTCAGTTCCTACATTCAAGCTAGCATTGTCTCGTAAATTTCAAAAATACCTTGGACCTTTTCTGTATAATCGTTTAAGTAAAAATATTAAACTCCGTAACCTAAGTTCTTATCAATGTAAAAAGTGTTTGGACAAATTTCTTAGTTCGCTTGATTACGATGACACGGAAAACCTTATGAAATGATGGCATTACACAATAAACATAGACTCATACACACACAAATGCACTCACACAAAAACACACCTACATACACACACACACACACACACACACACACACTCACACATACACATCCATGCAAATATACACATATACCTGTACCAATACCATAATGAACCATAAATAACAACTTTGTATTACACAAATGCAATACGAAGATTCATCTGCATTTTTTGCTTATACTACTTGTTTACGTTCTAACTCTTAACCGAATAGCAGGCAGCGTAATCGCTGTCTTTGTAAGTTAATTACCTTAAGTTACCCTCATTTACTTGCATTGTATACTTAGATTAAAACTCTCAAAATATTATGTTATACCTACGCGGATACACTGTTAAAATAATAATAAAAATAAAAAGATGGTTAAATTATACTAAATTTGATACGATGTTGAATCTTACTTCACCGTGATACAGTTTTTCAACTAGTACGGGAAGTAAAGGCCACCACTGTACTCAAGGTATTGTAACCTAACAATTTAAGAATAAGTGTACCTATTAGTGATTTAGTTGTAAACCTGTTGTTGGTTAAATAAAGTATATTATTATTATTATTATTTACTATTTAGGTACCTATCGTGCGGGCGGCAAAAACTTGCGATGTCTTGTCACTCATAAATCGCATATTTATCGCCTATAGTAAAATGGACAGATAACAACTAAAATAACAAAAGTTGGACAGTTAAAAGTTTTGAGCTCGAATCAAATACTAAATATATTATGTCGGCGGTCATTGCGCCACCCACACGGTTAATGGTTCTGATAGCTTTTACTGTTCGAATGTGGACTGCGACAGGGTTCATTGTTATCTGAGGATTTCACAGCGTGATCTAAGTTTTATCTACGTTTTTTGCCACAGGTATAATAATATGTAGTATTTATAGACTGGATAATATTTAGAATTAATTAAATAAGAAAGGCTTTTTTTACAGTTGCGTAGCTATAATCACAACAATACTTGTAGTAAAAAAGTAACAGTTAAACAGGGCAGTGTAGACGCGCTAGTCAATGATTAGAAAGATAATGATGAGAACTTGTACGTATAACTTTATTGCTCGTTGCCCGAATTGCTTATAAACAGAAATATAAATAATTCAGGTGTATGTATTAGCAGTCATATATTAAACCTGTGTATAATATACATACATATATTAAATCGATACTTACTCATCTAACATGACCATAAGCGGCTCTAAACTATTAAAATTCCGCCAATACGCAAATCCGCAATTGCCTAAGCAACCCATACATGCTACAGTTCCAAAGCGACTCTTAAACCAAAAACAACCACACTTTCGAGGTTACAAAATGACGTCACTTATAGAAACATGTTCATCACTTAAGACTATTTGATAATGGAAAGCAATGGTTCAATACTTTTTTAATCTATGGCCAGTATGGTGTCGACGTTCGGATATACCCAAACGCGCCATTCTTAGAAAAACAATCACAGATAAATTAATTGCTTTTAAGGTTAGTTAGTCATGAAGGTAATTTAATCTTTGAGGTCAATGGATTGTCTTGCGATTTTAAATGGCAATATCGACAGTTAATCGCGATTCTTCTGAAAACGCAATTATAGTAATTTGAGGTTTATGTTTGTTGTTGATGCAATGCTTCTGGTCGTGTCATGTTCCTCATTGCTGACTGCTGCGGGTTTTGAAATTATTAAAATGTAGATATTGTATCTTTGTAAAGCATCAAAGTAAGCTGACGATTTTGCTACTGGTATTTAATTCAAATTATCAGCAACTTTCGATGCTGACATTGCTAACTGTACTTAAATATTTACGCAGAAGATCCCCATAACATTTACCTATTACTCCATAAACAACAAACACGAAAAGTAGGTACCTACATTATACTTCAATAATTTGTATCATTGTCAGCACGCGTCATTGTCAGTGGCTTGATTTTAAATATTTAAAAGTGGATCTTCTACGAATACCATTTACATTGCAACAACATCAACAGCGGGGCTAGCATATGTTGCCACGGCATCGCTTGTCGCGCGACAAACTAGGCTAGGATTCAAGGAATGCAGTATTCAGTTTGGATCTCTATATTTTTGACCAATTTTAGAGTAGTACGTTCTTGAACAGCAAAAATGGACCCGTATTGTCAGAACTACTGAAAAGTTCATAAAGTTGACGTTGAATGAGAGTCCTGAGCTACCGGCTCCTTAAAGATCATTATGAACAATATTAATACCTCATTATGGAGGGAGTGCCGGTGGGCGTGGCTGCGTAGGCGCACCGCTCTGACCCACTGATATCGTTCCGCCAACAATTACAGAACGATACAAGTACGCTTGAATCTAGAGCGTACATACGACGTTCTAGAATAAGATATGCTTTTCCATCGTGCTAATAAGAACGACGGAAGCCCACTTGAATATGGAATGTACATAAGACGTTTTAGAATGATGAATGAAGTTCGTGTCCATCGCTCATTGCGCATAGTGATCCGGTCATTGAATGAGATTGAGTGAATGGAATCGTGAATGGGTAAACATGGTGAATGAGTTGCGGGATTGAACATTAATGTTCAAATTATTATTTTATTTAAATTAAGACTTATGTTTGTCTATAGTGAGGTCATTAACTACTATTTATCATCTGATTTAATGAAACGATGAAAAATGCCGATATAAAGCGGACAAGCTACAATCTACAACTTTACCTAATCACAATCTCTGTCTAGTCCATTATAAAACAGTCCAATCGTTAATATTGGTTTATCTGTTTACGAGATACGACAGACAGATGTAATACACATGTTAAACTTATGACACTTTTGTATCGAAGTTCAGCCGTAACTAAACTAGGTATGTTTTTTTAAACTTAAAGATTTTACGTTCCTATCCAAAAAATATACAATTACCACTTTTAGAAGCACTTAAACTGCATAGTTTTAACGTCTTTCAATTACAATCCGTGCTTATTTATACCGACGGGCATTCTAAACAGATAATGACCCTATAAAATCCACTTATCTCCCATCGGCGGCTTTCTGTTACGTAAGAATAGCCAAACAGTGCCATCTCGAAAAGACAGACTCTGATCCAAAAGTCGGTTTACTTAGGACCTTTTTATTGCAAACGTGGCATAACTGTGCGCGGGAGCGCAACAATCTCATACCAATTTTAAGGCGTGTCTCCACTTCCAAGGAAACTTCAGCGAGAAATGTTTGAGAGACTGTTCGACGGTATCTATTCCAAAAGCCAGTGTAAGGTACGAGGAGGACAGATCTTAACTAAAAAAAAATCCGAAACCGCTTTTTATTTCATTAAGTAAGTTTTACTCTGAAACCGTAAACTTATATGAACCATCGACACAGCAATTGGACAGAAATTTAGATAATTTTTTGGTCTCGGAGCAAACTGTGAAAGGTTAGTTGATGAACCTAAATGATAACGGTATTCCTGTTTTCGCGAAAGTGGAAACAATGCTTAAGACTTCCAGGCCCTGCTTCCAGCGCTAGATCAGGCATTGAGCGAGATTTTGATTTTACTGCACATCATCGAGAATTATTGGCAGCTCACCAAACCGTGAGGCTGCTGCAGTATTCGCGAATATCTTGCAAGTGGACACACGTCCTTTATTTTATTTATTTTATTTATGGACACACGTCCTAAGACTTCCAGGTCCCTCCAGCGTTAGACTGAGCGAGACCGCTCGCGTTTTGTTTTTAGGTGCACAGACCACCGCATACCGTCGCGAATTATTCGTCGCTTCTCGGAAAGGAGGACCAGCAATAAATCTGACGGCCTCATTATGCGGTACTCCCTACATTCCGGCCAGTTAGTTCGGATAAAAAGTTGACTATTGTTCGCCGTGCCTTAGGGAGGTTAGTTTTGTTTGTGGTCGGCGTGATGCTGGATTTATCTAGAACATGTTCGGATAATTTCTTAGAACCATGAAGCTCGGTTAGCCGCTTGTTGACGTGAATTTTAGTTTACTTTTAAGTTGAAAATGATATATTAGTTATTTTGATTGGGTCTCTGTCTGTCAGTAATGATAAACATGGTATAGTGCAATTGCGCATTTATCGCTTATTTTATTAATTCCAAGAAACTAATTTTTTTTTCAAGAGATTAGGACGCTTTCCCTGTGAGGCATGCATTTCATTGTTATAATTAAATAAAATTATCTAACGGTTATCTAGAGGTAACTTTCATCCCCGATTTATTTTATAAGTACATGTAGGTATTAAATTGTACTGCGAAGATCCAGATCCAGAATTCCGATTTAATTATTATACCAATATGTTTTATAATTTTATACCATATTTAGTATATCCAATCTCTGTCGCCTTTGAAGCTCTTATATGCGCCGACGCATTTCCCGAAACCATTCGACGCGGAAACGAGACAGTGTGCTCGGCGACACCCATAACATAACACAACACTGACAAATATAAAAGAGTTCAATTTCTACAACTTTTCAGTGGCGTAGACGACCTTTTCAATTTGTCAACAAAGCAGAGCACACCACAATAAAATATCCAAGTATCCTCTTAAGTTTGCTCTAAAATGGAACCCAACACATAGCGTCCTACAGACAACAGTATAGCAGTATTAGAGCGCGATCCGAGGTCACTAGATCCCACCATAGACATTATTCCGGACATTTTTCTAAGTCAATTAAATCCCAAAATGGCGACCGAAACAACGCGGATTGTTTTTTACCAGCCGTTGAAATGTTTTACTGTTATTAGTAATGCTATGCGGATTAGCTTTGTTTGTTTGATTTACTGTAATTTTGCTGTGGAATGCTCGCTCGGCTTTCCTGGGAATAGGACTAAGTATTATGAAAAGGATTTCTAACATAGTTTAATGACAAAGATTTAACTATGTGAGTGAGTAGCGGAGGTTTTTGGAATGGTGAATAGTCGAGCAGATACAGAACTAACGAAGAAAAATAACTTATCTTGAATTCAGAAGTTTATTATACATATTTACCAGGCACAACACCTCGGATCGCCGAGGCCACTCCCAGAAGTCGTCAGGAACATCAAGGGACTGCGAGGCTTTCTGGTAGAGTTGGGTTGGCAAGAGTATAGTGTCAGCAACCCTTCACGCAAAATAGGCGCATTGTAAGTCGTCGAGTTGCGGAAAACCAGCCCGCGTTAACCTATACCTACATATTTTTGAGTTCAGTTGTCTGCAGATAGAAGTATATGTACCCTCCATACAAACACCTACATATTTTCAATGAATCTCACTGTTATTCTTCTTCAACCCTTATCCACACACTGAATCGCGTTTCGCCTCCTGATTTGCATGGCAATATTTTCGGCTTCAAGCTTTTTGTTGCCAAACGCATCTGACTAATTATAAACCATGGTTATATGATAGAGGAATGAAAGCCATAGGTAGCTAAAAAAAGGATAACGAAAAACAATCTGAATTTTATCAGATATATTTGTAGACTTCAACTTGTTTCATGTTGTTGTTGTTGTTGTTCTAAGGCACCCCGGAGGTGCAGAGGGCCTTCATCAGCTCGCGCCACGCCCTTCTATTCTCGGCAACTTTTCTGGCCTCACTCCAGCTCATTCCAACGGCTAGCAGCTCGCTCTCTACGGTGCGCCGCCATGAGTGTATAGGACGTCCGCGGCTGCGCCTTCCGTCCGGCGGTTGTTTCATAGAACAAAAAATACTTTTTGCATTTGAAGAAACACATTGCACGTCGCATTGAATTTTAATTAAGCATTATGTCTTCGTTAGCCGGCTTTTCTGCTTAAATTAGTGGTCCACCGAATGTTCGGATCACACGGTTCGGATCGGCGCGGGCGCACAATTTCAACGACGCAACAGCAAAAAGTATTTCGCCAGAAATGTGGAAAGGTGGATCCTTGGTAATAAAACGTGTCCTCTATAGATATTACCTTCATCAATGTATGGTACAAAGGAATATAAACAAGTAGGTTTTTTTTGCGTTTTTATCTTTCGTATTATGATATAGGTTAAAGAGTAAAGTGAGATGAGTTTCAGTTTCCGTTGTTTTGTCTAACTTTGGACTTTTTTTTTGTCTGCTAATGTTAAAAATAAAAATATATGAATATCGGACAACCTCACACAAATCGATCTCTCTCCACTCCACGGTAAAGCTATTGTAGGTTTACGTTATGGGCACTAGATGACCGTATAGGTACATACTTACCTAAGTACATATATAGATAAACAAATATTTAAATACATACAAATAGATAATTTGAATTGTCAAACGCAATGAAATCTGTATCTACAGCGCATTTACTATGTAGCCTTCTTTAAAAATAAATGTCCATAATATTTATTTATTTATTTAAACTTTATTGCACAAAACAAAAGTCTTTAATGCCTAATGGTATTCTCAACCATAAGACCAAACAGAGATACTAGAATAATTATCTGATAAATTTAATCGAAACACATATTTAGTTTTTGAACATTCAAGCTGCATTAAATTAATTTGTCAAGCTGTCTTTTGAAGGTAGAAAGAGCACATCACTGAAGTACATAATGATATTTTTCTTTTTTTTTTTCATTTATTTGGGTAAACAAACAGTCATCAAAATTGCGTTACCTAAGCGTTTTAAAACAGTTTTTAAATATATGTGTGACCAACACCGTTCACCACTTATTAATATTACAATTTAATCGTTCTTAGCTTATATTTCAAACAAATGTCATTAGAAACTTCGAATTTGGCCGTTCGTAAGATCTTGTGTTGTGTTAGCATCTACCAAGAAGCACATTTAAAAACTACTTAAATTCGGCCATTTCTCAGTTAATTTAAACGGCACAAATCCATGAACGGGACCATTGTCACTCACTCGACGGCGGCGAGGAGGTAAACACCTTTTAAGTCGCGCCATAAAGGTGCCCACACACGGGCTAATGAGCCGGCGAGATTTACGGGCTATAAATAATGCTAGTAACGCGTAATGACCATATGCGTGTGCGCAGGCGACGTGGAGAAGTTACGTACGCTTTGATTAGAGGGTTACGAATGAACTTTGTGGGTATCATTTAATGTCTGACAGATGTTTGGCTCGTTTGGCTCGGTTGGTAGACACCTGCCTACTGAGTCGGCGGTCCCGGGTTCGAATCCCGGCCGGGGCAAATATTTGTGCAAATATTTGTTCTTGGGTCATGGATATTATCTATATATGTATTTATATATTATGTATATCGTCGTCTAGTACCCATAGTACAAGCTTTGCTTAGTTTGGGACTAGGTCGATTTGTGTATGATTGTCCCTTAATATTTATTTTATTTATATTTATTTATTTTATGTATGAAATGTTAATAAAACAGAAACGCCTAAGTACGTTCATCAGTTACTTAGTTACTATTTCTGGTAAGCTGAAGTTAGTGGTGGCTTTGATTAGAAAAATATTATTTTTATTCAAGTCCTAAAGATATACTCCGTAAAAAAAAATTATATGCAACCTATCGAATGTTAAATCATGTTTCAGTTCAGTGATGATACAAAAACCATTTTCAACAGTAAAACTTAAACCACTTTGGAAATTAAAGCTTTCAGTTTAGAAAAAAGAAACATTTTTCTTTTAGGAAACCTGGTTTCAATATGGAAAAAAAAATCTGTTCTCAAAAATGGTTTCGAACCTTCGGTTTCCAAAGTGGCCTATCTCGTGGGTAAATTATTCAAATACATAATTATATCATTATACATAATTAGTGCAAACAGTTAATTCTTGCTTTCAATGGTTTAGAACGAAGTTATGAAGTGGACTTTTTGTGCAGTTTTGTTCTTGTGTACACAAGAAATACCTTGAATATTAAAATCAGTTTTGGTCTATGGTTCATTAAGGACAATAGACATGCGGCACAGAGACCTTCGGCTTAAAGTTTTGAAGAAACCTTTGAAACATATTCGGTCATGTACAAATACGCTTTAGTCTAACAAAAATACAACGTAGACCGAAGTAATTGTATTATGGTACAAAATGAAATTGTTAGTCTTGATAAAATAATGAATTAAGCGGTTTTTACACTCACGTGAAACTGTCAGGTACGGCTCGGCAGGTTTCGAATTCGTATGGAGCTCTATTAGGGCGGAGCGTGTCGGTCAAAAAAGTGACAAAGTTACCGCGCCGCTGTACGGTACGGGTAGCAGTCCCTGATACAATTACGTATATCGTCGTCTAGTACCCATAACACAAGCCTTCTTGAGCTTAATTTGGGACTAGATCGATTTGTGTGAGGTTGTCCGATATTTATTTATTTTATTTATTACAATACAGTAATTAAATATGTCTCACGAAACTTTTAATTCAAATATGAAATTAATTTACTTGTAAGAAAACAGCAAAGTTTTGAATTTAATGATAATTTTGAGGTTAGAATCTTGTTTAATAAATCGGACAAGTAAGAAACAAATAGACTGAAGTAGTATGTATTAGACAAATAAATAAATATCAATCAACCTCACACAGATCGATCTAGTCCCAAACTAAGCTCAATAAGGCTTGTGTTATGAGTACTAGACGACGATATACTTATATAGATAAACATATACTTAATTACATAGAACAACCATGACCCGAGCACAAATATTCGAGTTCATCAGCATCACACAAATATTTGCTCTGGCCGGGATTCGAACCCGGGACCGCCGGCTCGGTCGCCAACCGCGTCATTAGTCCCTCCCAGTATACATTAGATGCTCATAGTTGTTTACGACACGTGACGATTTATAATTTCTGGGAAAGTTTTCCAACATGTTCGTGTACTCATTAATTTTAATTTTGAATAGTAATCCGCCGGCGCTATACCACTAATAGTAGGGGAAGGCAGGGCATAGTGGATACCTTTACCTTTGACAGGTACCAACAGAAAAGTTTTACAAGGACGAAATAAAAAAATGTGTATAATCAGTCTTTATTTTATTAAACTTTAAAACCGAAACATTTTTAGCCTCTAATGTTCAACATTTTTTTTAATATCAAGCAAATAATCAAAAAACGTATTTTAGTCGCTTTGCCCAAGATGCCGGGCAAAGTGAAACTGATTCGGGGGCAAAGTGAACTGGGCCCGGGCAAAGCGAATATTCAGTCATAAAATCTTAATAAACTAAATAGGTAATTCAGCAAATTGTAATCAGAATAACAACGTCTCAATAATATTAATTAGGAACAGTTATCACAAGTAAACTTTGCATTGCCCTCATAAGCTGTACAGTCTTCATGGCACCAGTGAAGGCATTTATCTCAGCGAATCCAATTTCCAGTCGGTTGTCCACCTGCTTCGATGCTGTTTTCACATGCCTATATAAAGTCGCATAAGGCAATCCATATCTTTCGACCGTCGCTTTAATTGTTTCTCCGGTTTTGCACTCTCTGATAGCCTTATCCATAAGTTCTGATGACCAGGAGCCGTGGTTTGTCTTTTTCTGATATTTGTGCACCATCTGTAATAAAATATTATAAATTGAAACCCTTAATCTCATAAATTTAAGCCCACGGGCAGTGTATCCGCTTTGCCCTATCCACTTTACCCAATCAACACATTTACGAAATAAATTTCGCAAAAAAAAAAATTGTGGCTTCACTCTTAAAAAAATTCACTGCAAACGAAAGATGCTTTAAAAGGCAATAGAAGCTTTGACGATTAAAATTTGCGTTATTTACTATAACAAAATAACGGACAATGTACTTACCTTAAAAATCGATATTTTTCCGCAAAAAACACGTTTCGACTCGTCATTGGCGATACGCACCGCGACCGTTCACTACGGCGCCTGCCGCTGACTGATCTAAGGATCCCGAACGTTGTCTAGACGCATAGCGCGTCAAGGACTAATAGGTCAGGAGGGGGAAGCACAATTCGCTTTGCCCGGTATGTCCACTATGCCCTGCCTTCCCCTATTAAGAGCACACTCATAACTTTATAATATTGTAAATGTATATGACGGACCACACACGTGAATTACCGCCATTAGTTTTATTATATTTCACAGTTTTGATGTGTTCTCACCACTTTATAGGTTAATGCTTGAAACCCCGTGTGATTTAGCAAAAATTTTTAGCATAGCATAATTAATTTCTGAATGGTTATACAATCGTAACATCTCTTCCATTTTACAAAAGAATGGAAATTGCAAATAAAATAACTGGAAAGTTATTTCACTATGCTCTACAATATGTACTTATAAAATTCACAGTCTCCCAATTTAAAATAGTTTTTGTCTTTGCCATCATGTTAGCTATAATAGTTATATCATTAATGTGCAGACTTCATCAATGCCCACCAGACACATTAAAAGTGTAGAAGATAACTTAAATTTAAAAAATAAGATTTGAAATTAACTTTATTCTATAAGTAGGCCACAAGGGCACTTTTACATGTCTCAACATACCGCTTCACAAGAGGATACTAGTGTTGCGAAGAAACGCCGAAAGAAACACAGTTACCTAAGGAAATCTCATAGCAGCATGAAAAAATGCAGAAAAAATCTGGTCGTTATCTCTGGCGCTAGTCATTTGTTTTTAGGCATGTCCCCAGCTTTAAGTGCTTTAATGAGTGCCAAAACGACTAATTGCCTAGATAAAGCGATTGCGCGAACTATTAAGCCGGCTATCGGCGCGGGCGCAGGTCGATGACCCGCCAATAAAGTTTATGATCCTACCCACAAGTGTCAATGTAACGCTTTACTTTGCTTTGGCTCGACAATGACACTTTTATTGTGTCACGGATAGATCTTACGCTCTGTCAATGCAGTCTCGAAATCATTGGAACTGAGCAGTTTTGTGATCGAATGCACATTCGATGTACCTACAAGATCAGAAGTTTTTCTTATCAGAAGGTTTTCTACCTTTTCACTTCAACTGCTTTGAATATCCATTTTGTAATAACAACTACTCATGAATCCAAAATAAAATAATGATCTTGAAATCGGATGTATTACACATTTAAGTAAAGCAAACTGATTCAGATTGAAAATCTTAAAATTATCCGAGCGCTGGGTAAACTGAAATTAAATCCGTTCCAAAATAAATACAAGACTGTATCCTTTCGTCCTTACACTTTACTTGAATAAATAACGCCTGATTCGGCGTCCGCACTCGAAATAACCTCGCCCTTTCTGTCCCCCACCACAACACCACTCAAACTCCATTTGCAATACAACGTCTTCATATACAACATGTACATTACCGCTATCTTGCAGTAAACTCCAGCCAGCCATGAAGCACAACGCGCAGTGGACGCGACACAAATCGATGAAAACGCGAATCGATTCTAAAGCGTCAAAGTAATTTAATTTTGCTTATACAATTTTTGTTCGTTTTGCACTAATGAATAATGTAAGCTTTGCAATTTCGTCTCCCTCTACAATTATAAGCTAGAGCGGGACGAGACGTGTCATTAGTGCAAGTGGTTTATTATTTTTACTGAGTTATTTCGGTCCGGCGGGCGCATCCCTTCGCTAATAATTACAGCACGATACATTTAACTTGAACCTTTGATGTTAATTAAACCCGAGTCCGAGCGACGGGACTTAATGAGTACTGCTTATAAAATAGAGTTATGTTCCAATAAACTACACCAGTTACTTTATTTTTGGATTTAATTCTGTAGAATCTAATTTTCAATTTTATTTTTATCGTTACCGGTGCTTGATTTTAGCGCCATCTATGTTCAGAATCGTAGACTATTTCAAAATTTAGATTTCAATTATTTAAACATTTTGAAATTGGAATAGTGCTACGGCGTAGCATTCGTAGCAGCAGGCGTAGCGCTGGCGAAATGCTTTCACTGTAAGGTTACGCACGCACGCAGCGTCCCGCTACGCAACGGGATCGTGCGTGAGCCGGTTCTCGGGGAGTCGGGATCGGGAACGCACTTTGTTTGGGTTTTTTATGAGGTGCGTGGATGAAGGTTTTTGTAGGGGCGACGATAGTGGCTTGATATTGTAATGCGACGACGACGCGGTTGGCTCGGTATGTAGTGCAGGTGCCTACTGAGCTGGCGGTCCTGGGTTCGAATCCCGGCCAGGGCAAATATTTGTGTGATGAACTCGAATATTTGTTCCTGGGTCGTGGATGTTATCTATATATGTATTTATTACGTATATCGTCTTCTACTTAGTACCCATAGTACAAGCTTTGCTTAGTTTGGGACTAGGTCGATTTGTATAAGATTGTCCCTAAAAAAATGCACACGTTCGTAATAAAATAAAATCGGAAACTATATGGAATCTGTTTAAGGCAGTGCGTAAGTCAATAATCAACGTGCAAAAATAGATACTAATATTTGGTCCCCAGCTTAGAAAGCACCCTGTATACAGACATGTCATTATATCAGCCCTAAATCGCACGTCAAATAAACCACCACCCGATATCCCTTGATCGGAAATGCAAGAAGTATGTCCGCAATAACGGGGGTGTTTCGATCCGCCATGTTTTATTCAAATTGTGCAACGGCGTGTCGTGGACGCCGGGACTTGTAATAGACAATCGGTTATCATTTTCTCTATCCAGGGTGACTCAAAAGTGATCAAGATTTACTGTGTATACTTGTAGTATTTGTTTTCACGCGTAGCTGGAAATAATTTACCATCGATCTTAGCATTGACAGCATTTATTGTATAATTAATCCCATCAAAAACATAAATGTTAAATTAGAGCCAAGTTCTCGCATGCAACGTTGTCGACTTCGCCGACAAAAGAATTGAGATCTATATGGGCGCCAAGTTCTTTGCCCTAAATTTTTTAAATACATGGACATGCGACATACTCAATGCATTTATTTTACTTGGGGTGTAATTCAATATCAAGACTGGACTTGGCTAGTTTTTACATATAAATTTATATTATATTTGTCTAATCATTAACCTATTTTCGTAAAGGTATGTACGCAAGTTAGTGTACGTCCCTGTTACTTATACTGTTAGCTTGATAATAATACTATGTTACTTTGATAAAATTAAGTCAGTTTGTGAAAACTAGCCAAGTCAAATCTTGATATTGAATTACACCCCAAGTAAAATAAATGCATTGAGTATGTCGCATGTCCATGTATTTAAAAAATTTAGGGCAAAGAACTTGGCGCCCATATAGATCTCAATTCTTTTGTCGGCGAAGTCGACAACGTTGCATGCGAGAACTTGGCTCTAATTTAACATTTATGTTTTTGATGGGATCTCATTACTTTTTGTACAGAAATTATTATGATGTGTAAATTATTTAATAATTAATTGTTAATTACTTGTGTGTGTGCTATTCTAGTACATCTTTTAAACAAACAAAGAATTTTCCAAATCGGTTAGTACGTGTTGGATTCTTGTGTGTGTGTGTGTAAGAGAGAGAGAGAGAAAGAGTGTGAGCTATGCTAATACATCTTTAAAACAAAGAAAGAATTTTCCAAATCGGTTAATAAATGACGGAGTTCTGAGGCAAGAAGCATAAATAATAATAATAATTAAAAAAGTAAAAAAATCACTGTTTTCGATTTTTTTATGTGTACACACACAATTACCAAGCTGAATGCCAAATTTCACCTTTCTAGGTCACCTGGAAGTGGGTTAGGTTTTTGATTACTAGTCAGTCAGTCAGTCAGTCAGTCAGTCAGTCAGTCAGTGATAAAAATACCGTTTTTTGGACTTTAATATCTCAATACCTATTTCACCTATATTTATGAAATTTGGGGTTCTAGTTGTTCTAAAGGATCTTAATACATAAGCCAAATTTCATGTTTTTATGTTAAATAGATTTGGAGTTATTGAGGGGTCAAAAGTGGCTCCAAACGGTTCGTGTAATATAACACACGGCTGCTGCTCGCCAGTTCTTGGGGTGAACTTGGCTGGACACGCTGCCGCGTGTCTAGATTATTATACGATGTTATAAGTATATTATATATAAGAAAATACAGACTAAGATAAAAATATCTATACAAGTTCGACCCCTAAAAAGTAGACCGTCTTCAAATGGATGTATTTTTTTATCATAGCTAAGATACTGCATGAAGTAACCTAAAAAAATCGAATGGATTTAGAAGGAACGGTGCCAAAGACAGATGGTTAAATGTTCAACGTGGGTTTAAAATACAAAATTTAAATACATAACGCTAGTCTTCTGTGCCTTACTTGTTTGTAGTAAGACGACAATATTTACTTAAATAAACATATGCTCAAATAAATAGAAAATACCTTTGTCCCAGAAACAATATATTCCAGTTCATCTCATCAGTCATCACACAAATATTCGTTCTTGCCTTGCCGGGATTCGAAGCCAGGACCGTCACCTCAGTATGATAACTTGATAACACGTCAAATGCATAATCGCATGCAAGTTTGATAGCGCGTGCATTACGACCTAATTACTGCACTTAGTCATTCGGGCACATGTAGCGGATGCGTTAGCGATATCGCCCAGTTAACTTATGATGCTCTAATGCCCTAACTATTACGGGGTACAGTCAGCAAAGAAAGTGGTCTACCACTTTTGGACTCTATTACATTTAAAATAGAGTCGAAAAGGGGCAGACCACATTTTTGGTTGACTATATGTATAATGTACGAAACTTGATATAATACCTAGACGTTATACGGTACACAATACACATTTAATAAATAAGCCACACACAACTTTAGGTATATAATGTGCGCTTTTGAATTCTGATTGGTAGCTATTATATTGAACAAAAATGTATTCTTTTAACTGAAAGATGCTGTAAATCGTGTAGCTTATAGTTGTACTATTTGGTGTACTCGTATGTGCGTCTATTTGCGTATTGGTCTCTTTACGTACCTATTGGACTTTGTGCGTATTGTACCTTTAGTAATTATTGGTCTTTATGCGTGTAAAGGCTCGTTGTAGACTTATTTTTGGTATTTAATTAGCTAAAGACTTTTATATAATTTTTTATATAATATAATCATCGTTAAGGTGCAAGAGTAAACTGCACTAAGCAACTTTATAAGCCTCAAAAAGAAAAAATATTCCTTTAAACCATAAATTTCCGTCAAAATTCAAATTCAATCACTGAATATTTCTAATGAATGTTGTATAGGTAACACAAAGGAAGACAACAGATGCGCGAAGGCTGCGCAGGAGTGGGTCGTGCCCTTGAGCGCGCGGCCTTGAGTCATACGGGGGTTGCCAGACGCCGGGCTATGGGATAATGCAGATAATCTAGATACCTAATATTTTTAACCAAATGTTGTATAAATGACAACAGATGCGATGTTGCGCAGGAGTGGCTTGTGCCTTTGAGCTCGCGACCTTTAGGGAACGTTGCCACTGAAGCGGAGACATGCGGAATCGACCAATCACAAAAGTGAACCGGAGCTGAGATACAGATTTCAAATTAGGTGATTGATCTATTCCGCTCATCTCCGCTCCGCCTCGCTACAATGGTCATGCACCCGAGGCATGCGGGTTGCTAGGCGCCGTGTTGTGGGGTAATGCTGATACAACGGGAACCAACTTGCGGTGCTCGATGACCAATTGGTAGATTTTTTTTTATTGTTTTGCAATAATTTTAATGAAAAGGTTAGGTCTAATCTAGGAATGATCCTACCATCAAACAACAATAATATTTATAAATTTATGAAACATGCAATGTCTCATTTTTTTGAAACAACCAACATTTATTTTATGTGTAAAAGATAATAATTGAGATACTGGCATTCCTCGATAGTTTATATAACTTAGCTAATGAAAACTTTTAACTTTATTCTGTAAGTAGGCCACAAGGGCACTTTTACATGTCTGACTCAGACATGTAAAAGTCAGACAGAGGAGATCACTGTCGAGAAGAAACACCGAAAGAAACTCAACAGTCAGTCATTTTTACAGAAAGGATTTCTTAAATAAAATGTTTGTTTTCTATGATACGCAAGCATTTGTCAGAAGTTTTTCATTAGTTATCATAAATTCCATGAGCATTGTTCCTACAAACAATTGGCTCTTGCGCTATCTGCTCTATATAATACTGGCAACCCTGGGGTCACCTCTGCACGCGATAATCGTTATTAGTGCCGCGCCGGCGGGGCGGCAGGTGCGCACGCGCGGATTTATACACTGCGCGGGAGTGCAGCCACGTACAGCCATCCTGCAATAAATCAGGCAAGCTGCTGAAACATACGATACCTCTGCAAACCTGTATGCATAATACAATAAAGAATAAAAACACTGAACTCCGATTCATTTTGTGTGTGTGATCCAACGTTCTCGTGATTATGATGTTTACCTTGTTGTCTACCAGTTGTAGGTAGTTAATGACAAATACTAAATATAAATAAGTTCTTTGCCTTTACGTTTGTTTATATACATTCAGGGAGGTTTTAAAGTATCGTAAAGTAGGTACAAACACGCCTAAACTTATACTATCCAAATATGTAAAACAAATAGCAAAATTTTAAATGTTTCAATAATGACAACAGATTTGGAAGCATTTTTCTGTTTCAAGGAGGATAATATGTTGTTACGACTTTCCATGATTTGAGTCGATAGCTTGTGCGTCACTTTCTCGTACATTATAATTTATTGTGCATATAATATAGAATTAAAATACACAATGAAAAAAAAATAGCCAAAGGCTTTCATAACCCATAAGAAAGACACATCAGTCATATAGATTATCATAAAGTTCCACTAAAAAAACTATTTTTGGCATCGACAGGTGCGCGCGCGGCGCAGCACGCGCTGATCTCGACTCGCGCGCAGCCTGTTTGGAACGTGTGGCCAGGTTCTAGAGCACCTGACGCTGCCAAATGCTAAAATTTATAACAAAGTATAACAATTACTTTTGGGCTTTGTCTTTGGATTGTATGACTAAAATGGCTATATCTGTTTATTTTAACGAATAACGAATATGTACACTAAACATTTTGTAAAGATGTTCGTTTTTAAGTGTTAGTTACGTGTTTCACAAACTAGTCCCCGCAAGACGCATAGCAAGTACTTAGCAATAATTATTAAAATAAATATAGTGTCAAAAATAGTTACCTGTCCCCAAATCTATGTCAATATTGAGAGAAAAATATTCATTTAAGAGAACAACAAAAGGTCATCAATAGTCGAATACTAACGACTAAGAAAGGTCATTAATAAATAAACTGTTAATCCTTAAACTATAAATCTGGCTGCAGCTACCAAACTGTATGTAAGCGATGTTGTAATTATTGCTTTGTGTAGTTTCAACTTCTTAATAATATCCAGTCACGTGTTTATTTCAATTTGCTCGGCTCGCCAGCGACCGCAAAGCACAACCCTAAAAAAACCACAGCTAAATAAGTTAATCTCAAAGCTCTAATGAAACGTCACACGGCGACAAAGACGGAGACCCGACAGCGTAAACCAACTTCTATAATACACTCCACGTGCACTTTATCTACTAGGTTGAAAGTCCTTTTTGATGCTTCGATGATGTGATAGGAATTCGCGGGGAAATAATACGGAGTGGAAAGATGGTGCGATAAGAGTACCTGCAAGTATCCGTAGGGTTGTCGATTGATTGTTGCGGGAGTATTATATTTGAGATGATATTTTGAAGGGTGGAATGATCAAAGGATAATAAAAGGGAAAGATGTGTGACCGACTTGTATTTTTGAAAACAGTGGGTTTCATATAACGTATAAGTATGTAAGGTTAAAAATAAGTAGTTAACTGTTGTTATCATATCTTTAGCGCGCAATTTTATATTATCGATGGATTACTTGCCATTCCTCTATAAAAAGTTCCCAGTCGTGGCTGTTTGGATGCTGTTCATGATTTTTTTATATATCATAGGAGGAAAACGAGCATCGCTTGATGGAAAGAGGAAGAGTCACAAGTGCGTTGCCGGTCTTTCAGGTGGGAGTACGCTCTTTTCTTGAAGGTTTGTAGGTCATATCGGTCCGGAAATACCGCAAACGACCATTCATTCCACAATGCAGTCTTGCGAGGCAGAAAATTTCCAGAAAAAACGCACCGTTGTGGACTGCCAACTATATAATTTATAATACTATCTAATTATATAATACTACACTATCTAATTTGGTTAGTCTTTCCTCTCATTTCTACTTAGTGCTTTGTTTTACAATGGTTCTGGCGATTAAGAGCGTTGTGAGAGCACTCGATTATGGATGGGTCGCTTTTTTTAGTGTGTCTGTCCATATATTTTGGAAATTACATATGTTTTGGAATTAATCACAATTAAGTGGGTACTGCATGTTACATTTTTAATATTGGTCGCAGGCAAAGCCCTGCGCCTGGGCAAATAAATCGGATGCATTAACATTCTTCCCGCGTCACCCGCTGCCATATCGCTTGGCTGCCGTATCGGCGTATCAAACCATCTCCACTAAACACACCTAAATAAAACGCTTTTGATTCGGTATTGTTCGCGAAATATTATTTAAATGATATATTTAAGTAGAGTTTAATAATATTATACAGTATGAGTAAATAGTACAATTACAGTAAATAAATAAATAAAATGAATATCAGACAACCTCACACAAATCGATCTAGTCCCAAATTAAGCTCAAGAAGGTTTGTGTTATGGGTACTAGACGACGATATACATACTTATATAGATAAATATATACTTAAATAAATAAATCAACCATGACCCAAACACAAATATTCGAGTTCATCACACAAATATTTGCCCTGGCCGGGATTTGAACCCGGGACCGCCGACTCAGTAGGCTCTACAAGCGAGCTAGGTCTCTACAAACCGAGCCAACCGCCTCGTCAAACAGTATATGAGTAAACAACTAAGGTAAGTTGGGGTAAGAAATCTAAATCGGCTTCTCAGTGTTCACAATTTAAGTACGCATTAATTTTTTTTTTTTTTTTGCTAGCCTGTGTTTGTGTCCCACTGCTGGGCAAAGGCTTCTTCCTCAGACTTCCACAGGTCCCTGTTTAGTGCCTGTTCCGGCCAGTTGCTGAGAAATGCGTCCAGGTCATCCCGCCATCTCCGTCTGGGCCTGCCCCGTCTGCGTCGTCCATCTTTGGGCACCCACTTAGTGGCTATGCTGGCCCATCTGTCTGGATGCATACGGCAAACGTGGCCTGCCCAATCCCACTTGAGCCTGGCTGTTTTGCTACCTATGTCAGCTATGCGTGTTTTGGAGCGCAGCGTGGTGTTTCAGATGCGGTCCGTCCTTTTCACCCCTAAAATGCTGCGCTCCATGGCCCGTTGGCAAACCTTCAACTTGGACTTTTGGCTCTCAGTTAGCGACCATGTTTGGGCACCGTAGGTTAGGACAGGCAAAATACACATGTCGATAAGTTTCCGCTTCAGTGACAGTGGAAGGTTTCCCTTCATGAACTCTTTCATGGACCAGTAGCTCTTCCAGGCATTTTCGACGCGGCGTTCGACTTCTTTGTCCTGTCTGTTGCTGAAAGAGACTAGCTGGCCCAAGTAAATGTACTCATCGACATAGTGTAATATCTGCCCGTCTACCTCGACCCTACGTTTCGTGCTGTTGGTCATTACTTGAGTCTTTACACGATTCATTCTAAGTCCAATTTGAAGGCTTGCGGTGCTCAGATCTTTGAGCATTAGCTGTAACTCTTCTGCAGAAGAAGCGAAGAGAATAATGTCGTCGGCGAAACGAAGGTTTGAAAGCCTTCTATCACCAACTAATATTCCCCTTGCTTCCCAGGAAACTGCCAGGCTCTTGAAAACTTTCTCTAGTGTGCTTGTGAATAATTTTGGAGATAGCGGGTCCCCTTGTTTGACACCACGCTGCACTTTGAATGATTGGCCGGAAGACTGAAGCTTAATGTCTGCTGTGCTATTATTGTAAATAGTTTTCATGAGATTAATGTAAATTGGATCAATGTCTTGATTTTGAAGTGCGGTTATTATGGCGGAATGTGTGATGCTGTCGAAAGCTTTAGCGTAATCCACGAATGCTAGGTATAAGGGAGAGTTAAATTCGTTGATTTTTTCTATAATCTGGTTTAGTGTGTGGAGGTGGTCGGTGGTGGAGAATCCAGGACGAAAGCCAGCCTGACTGGGTGGTTGGTGTCGATCAAGCTGCCCTGCAATGCGAGTTTCAATTACCTTGATAAATGCCTTATAGATATGAGACACTAGGCTCATGGGTCGGTAATTGGCTATGTCGCTCTTATCGCCCTTTTTATGTAAGAGAATAATATTTGAGTGGAGCAGTTTTTGAGGGATTTGACCAGTTTTCAAAATATCATTATAGAGTTTAGTTAGTGGAGATAAAAGTATCTGTTTGCCAAAGACTAGGGCCTCTGTGGTTACCCCGTCAGCTCCAGGGCTTTTAACGAATTTCATCGTCGACAAAGCTTTTGCAACTTCATCGACTGTTATGGGGGAGATGGTATCTATATGAACACAGGAGCCATCTTCAGCATTTTGTGTTTTCAGTGGGTCCGAGTATAAAGAAGAGTAGAATTCTGTACATATCTGCATTATTTTATTTCTGTTACTGTGTTTGTTGCCAGTTTCATCTTTTAAGTTTGTAATCCACGTCTTGCCTTTGGTAATTCCATTTTTAGCTACTCTTAGTGATCTGTTATTGATTAATGCTATTTTAATTGAATTTGTATTATTGTTTCGGATATCGGATCTGATGCTGCGTTTGGTTTCCCTGTCTAATGCACGGTATTCCGCTGAACCTATTTTTGAACTACATCGTCTTTCTAGTAGACTTATAGTTTCAGACGAAAACTTGCGTTTTTTCTGCTTGGTCTTGATCTTAGCACTCGCCGACTCGATTGCGTCTACGATATTGCTGTATTGGACCTCCACGTCGCCGACATCTTGGTTCAAAATATTGAATGTATTTTCCAGTCCTAAATTAAATTGGTCGTAGTTGGCAGTTAATGCAAATTTGTCTAGTCTCCTAGAGTGTCTGCAAAACAAATTCTTTCGGTTGATTTTGAAATTGAAATTCAGTGATGCTCTGACGGGTCTGTGATCTGAACTGAACTTAATTTTGTTTATTACGCTTATGTTTTTTACAATGTCATTCGTTGTTAATACAAAGACTATTTCATTTTTTGTTTGACCATCGGGTGATATCCAAGTCCAGCGACGTTGGTCTTTTTTGAAGAACAAGCTATTACAAATCTTGAGGCTCTGCCCAAACGCAAACTGGATCAAACGGGAACCACGTGCATTCCGGTCTCCCAACCCATGTGGTCCTAGTATTTCATCGTTGTCCAGCTCTTGTCTGGGGCCTATCTTTGCGTTGAAATCGCCGAGTACTATATTCCAAGATCCGCGATGTTCATCGCATGTCTTGTTTAAAAGGTCGTAAAATTCTTCTACCTCGTCGTCGCTGTGCGCAGATGTTGGTGCGTAAACTTGGATCACCGTCAGGGTTTTTGTTGTTGTTAGTTGAAATTTAAGAATTGCAATCCTGTCAGAGTAGCCACAAAACTCTATTATATTATTCTTCCACTTTTTAGCCACCATGAAGCCCACGCCGTATTGGCCACTGGTGGCTCCAAAGTGATAGAAAATGCACCCATCTCTTTCCTCTGTTTCTTCGCCGTCTCTTCTTACCTCCGATAAGCCTACGATATCCCACTTGATATCTTGGAGGGCATTTTCAAGTTCTACAAGTCGTTCATCTTTTAGCAGGGTCCTTACATTATAAGTTAGAACATTGAGAAATTCAGTGTCCGTTTTGCATGCCAAGGTCGTTTGACGGGAGATCGCACTAATCGCCCGGGGATTCTTAGCACCCCTGGCACCAGGGATGGTCCGCCTACCGTCATTGCCGGCATCCCCAGCACCGCCGGGCACTCGGGGCCTTATCGGGGAGTTGTACATCATGGGAGGTTAAGGCCGTAATCCCACCACGCTGGCCAAATGCGGGTTGGTGGGTCGCCAGTTATGCCTCGTTTGCTGGTTGGCAGGGTGCACCACGTGCAGGTGAGGTTGGCTTGGATCCCGTGAGATGTTATATGGGACCCCTTACACCCCGCATGAATATTAATATAATTAAAGGCCCCGTTAGTCTTACTCCGTTGGATAATAAACTATGTTAAGTCTTACTACAGAGATCAAAGTACAAAGAAAAATTTAAATGTGTGACCTATATGCTGCGATATATTTGATGGCGACTGTACCCGGTTAAATACTTGTTTCATAAATTTATGTTCAGTCTTACCCTCCTTTACCTTGACTTTATTTCGCACATAAACAATAACACTGGAATGCTATGTCGCTGATATAAAATATTTAAACAACTCCAACAATTTTGAGTTATTCCAACGTTTCTATTATTTGCTTTTTTACCTTTACACCTCCAAATAGTTAAATCCTAAAAAAACATTTCACTACCATACTAAAACCTGCCGCCAATTCTCACGTACCCTCGCTACCCCATAAATTATCGATATGGCAACATTACCGTGACGTGGCAACACTAGCTCATAGTTCTGAAACGTCTTAGAAGCATATAAGTTCCGATGACATACGTCATTTCAATTAAACATAACTGAGGTAAGAATCTAAGAATCCACCTGACTCGACACACACATAAAAGATCTTACAAATAATGCATTCATGGACACGCAAAAAGTGTCAGATAATGTTCTATACACACATGCGTGCATACGTGGGTTCTATTCAGGTATACAGAGTGGAGAGTGGATTTTTTACAAGGGGTTTACAGTCGGAGTTAGAGAGAATCAAACGCGTAAGGCAACGCAGTTAAATATGTTATTAAAAAAAAGCTTTAGACAATGATTACGAATGAACTTTATACGTTATTCAATTAATTTTTGGAGAATATAATTGAACGAATCTAATGAATACATTTATGAAACATGCAATGTCTCATTTTTTTAAATGTGGGTACACCACAATTTTATTTAAGCCTTTAATAAACAAAGATCAAAGCTTAAAGAAAAATTGTAAAAGGAGCTACTGGGAATCGAACCCGGTACCTATGGATTGCCGGTCCAGCGCGTAATGGCTAACGCGCAATCCAGGGGTACCGGGTTCGATTCCCGGTTTCTTCTCCCAGGTAGCTCCTTTTTCAATTTTTCTTTAAGCTTTAATCTTTGTATTAAAGGCTTAATCTAATGAATATTTAAGATCCAGATTCTCTTACGTTTTTTCCAAAGCAGTTATAAAATATCCCAGCATTGAATTACAAAAACAATGAATAAGGTATGTTTGTATATCGTCGTCGTTTTAATACATTTTTATAACTTGATATTTAAATTTATTTTTATGTATATGTCTAAAAATGCATCCTGCATCGTATTCGTAAAATCACGAATAATTCTACGCACTCACGCGACCACAGATAAAGTAAGCGCGCTACGTGCCACACCCGCGCCGGTGCAACAAAAAAAATATCATATCTCATTACTGAATCTACTGCGGTTACGGCAGAGCGAAGGATTGGAACTGGCATTTTGGATGGTCATGTTAATTTAAGAACAATATTATAACCAAAAATATCTGAACTGAACACGACGCTTCGCCGTTAACAATAGAGGTTTTTATATAATACTTAGCGAAAAAAAAAAATATGTCGACAACTCCATAAGTAGGTAAGAGGTTGAATATTTACATACATGCTTTCGGTACAAAATTTTAAGTCAAGAAGCGAGTAAACCGTTGATAAAATCATGTTTAAACCTACGAGCGCTTACTCGTCGCGGGCATTCTGTAATGTAACAAAAAATTGAAATCTGAAAAATATAAAAAAAAAATTGTTCGATAAATACTTTGGAAGCTATTGTTTTTATGACAATTCAAATCCTTGAATACTGCCGCATCCGAACCATCAACCTGTTGCGTGATTCCACAGTATACGATGCACTTTCGTTTTTATGCAGTCCGGATCCACCCCAAATGGACGTAACACCGCACCGCGTTTTTTTCTAAAAAGGTTTATTTCATTTATCTTCAGACTCATGATTCGTTGCATTGTGCCAAGCGTAAATAATTATAAAAAACTTACCAATGATACTGGCCGAAATAGTTGAAAAACTTTTTATTTTTAAATAACGAACGTTTCGATTTTGTTTGCGTAGGCGAAGTTAGCGAGAGATTAGAACGGTGTACCGTTTTTTATTTTTATGGTCATAAAACGCTGGCCAGTTAGATGTATAGATTTTTATCTAAGAACGTCATATTTTAATGAGTTTATTATATTAGACATTACCGGTTATTTCACTTATTTATTAGCAATGTTAGAGCACCGTTGGTCCATACAATAAATATATCGGTAGCATAATGAAACAGGAGAGCTAATGGAAAAAAATCTAGTTTTATACTCAATTTTCGATTTCCATAACTATTAAGTTCATGTATGTATGTATAATTATTAATTAGAATCAATTGTGTAATTTTGGAATAAAATAAGAGGTACAAATGGATGAAATTATGTGCTTTGTATCATATAATAATTTTTTGTTTAGGAAGCTATGGGTTTTGTATGGGGACTGAGATGTTTAATGGTAAATGTGTAAAAAATGCTTCAAATTTTTCAGTGTTTTTCCAAGTCACCTGTGATGTATTGCCGGAATTCTCATCGTTAACGGATCGGCCGCTTAAGCGGTGCTATAATTAGCCTTTTATGACCTAGGAATATTATCGGTCTAGTGAAACGTGAACCGATTTTACGACACTGTTCTCGAAACCATTGTAACAGGCTTAACTGTACGCCACCGCATACATTTAAAAGGGCGTAGCTACATAATTTTTTATTTAATTATACGACGTTTTTCACCGTGAGGTTGTATAGTGAGAACTCGCTTGAAGAAACCATAAACGTCAACAAAATTAACTGCACTGGCCGTAGACACAATCGCCTACGTCGGAACGGGTATAGTTCGATCGGGTCACACACACATACGAAGTGGTACGGATACGCCTGCATGATTAAGTTAAAAGATTGTTGTTGTGTTACTAAAAAGTGGAACTCTATGCTGGCACTAGCGTTTCCTGCTTCTTAAAACATAGGACCCTTCATATCAAACGAAGCGTGAAGACACGTCTCTCGGGCCAGCATGGCAGTGTCAACTGACAGGGCACCGTTGATTTCTTTTCTTGTCCGTTGCCATTGCGACTTGGGCTCCCTTTTTGTTTACCATCAGGCGAAGTTGTGCGAATAAAAAATGACTAGTAGTTTATTTTTTATGTTTTGATTCAAGTATGTAAAAAAACACGTTATAACAAAAACACAGCAAATAAATTAAGCATTGCGTAGACCACTGTCGATTTATATAATCTTATTACTTTCGGGACATACCTAATTATTATTCGGAACAGCCCGATTGTGATTTCCTGACGGCGGGGTTGTATGGTTAGCGTTCCCTAATGAAGAGCTCTGGAGCCTCTGGAAGACTGGCTGTCCACAGACGCGGGGCTGCGGAAAGGAACCAATCAGGCTAAGATAGCCGGTGAAATTACTAGCATAGAGGCATTCTATCTTCGTCCTCCGGGTAGGCAAGCACTTGCGACTCCTCTGGTGTTGCAGGTGTTTATGGGTGACGGTAATCGCTTTCCATCAAGCGATACGTTTGCTCGTTTGCCCCCTATGACATAAAAAAAAGGTTGCCTCTTTGTGAATCCCAAGAGAAGTGCATTTAAATTTGAGGAATGTGATTCTAACATTCTAAAATATGTAGTACTGAAAATCTTCCAGGGATGATCTCATTACAGCGCCATCAGTTGGTACATAGCTGAACACCCTAGACAATTATTTATAGGATACTTTTTATCCGACTACGGTCTAGAAAAAAAATAAGGAGACGAAGTTGCAGGCACCTAGTACTAGTTTGTGTCTCGACACTCGCGACCGGGCTCATTATGCAAACTAGCCGATCCATCTGCGAAATCAACAGTCCAACGACATCTATCCTTCGGAGCTAGAACGCAGTAAGTCACGTACACAACACAGTCCACTCTCTATCTCGATATTCTTCGAATAAGTCAAGGAGGGTCCACGATAGTTGAGGGCCTCCGTTCTTTTATTTTTTAAATGAATTTGGTTATTATCAAGGTTCGTAAAATGCGAGCAAAATTCATTGAAAAGGTTCGTCACCGGTTGTCATATGCCAATTCAATAGATTTTGCTTGCATTCTACGATCCCTGATCATTATTTAACAGGCTTCTTTTGTATTAAACTTGGAGCAAACTTGCACTTTATTAGCTAGAGAAGCAAATAAAGTGCAAGTTTGCTCACTAGGATGTGCAAGCAACTCGCTCGCGTATTATCATTAGGTGTTTACTGTAGCCGATTAAAAAGTATCCTGTAACTATCTTTGCATGTTCAGCTATCCCTGTACCAAAATTGGTTAAAATGTGTCCAACCGTGTCGGCGTGTTGAGAGGACAAAGAAATTATGAGCAACTGATGGTGCCAGACTTGCATAATCGTGCTATTAAGATTTTTCCTGAACTTTGGACCCTTCTCTAAAAAACTGATTTTCAAATTTAGAATTTTATAATAGATATTAATGTTACTAAATAAAGCACATGTTAAAAGTAGGTATGAACTACCTGTTACCACATGTTGTCTTATAGACATAGTGGGTCCCATTAATATATAATTCAAGCAATTCGTGTAGAGTTTTGTTACGTTGTTTTTTTCCTCAAATCGATTAATTTTATCTGGTAAAGAACAGCGAAGTGCTAATAAATTTAAGGAAACAGACAGTTGCCGTACATTAATGGTGGATTTGTATAATGGCATTCAATAGAAGACAAAACATGATTGATCTCATATTTTATGATCTCATACTGAAACAAATATGAACAAAAAAAAACAATATTCGTTCTTACTTTCATGAATGTGGAAATATATAATAGTTTGTTACATACCACTGATAAAAACTGATACTACTGATTAATAGAACTGATATGTTTTTAACTTAAGAGACAGGATATGGGCACGGGGTGCATTGCGTCCCGAAGTGAATTTATAAAATAGAACAAACTTTAAATCAAAAATCCTAGTCTTATATCACTGTAAATAGCCAGAGCCAACAAATCAGCAACGCAACATAGGTTTACATCTATATTAGTCTAGCCTAAGACACGGACGAAAATATGAAAGACCTTAAACATCTTCATTACTGTAATTAAACCCCAGCATGACATGACGGTTGCTTTTATCACGCGATAAATAAGTGACAAAGTATCCGTCACGTTTTGACCAAAGAGCGACAGATACTTTCTCACTTATTTATCAAGTGCTAAACGCAACCATCATAGGCCATAGACATGGACAAACCGACAGCACAACATACATAGGTATACATGTTATCTATATGTGTCATGTTTAGTGTCGAATATATTCGCTTTGATTGGGAGGTGGATTGTCATAAATAATAATAATATAATTGGTGTGTTGTTCTGTTTCAATATTTACAAAGCGACTCTCCCAAAAAAGTAACCTGCTGCGATCTGCTTAGTAAAATAGAAGAATAAGAAGATCAAACGTCACTAAAAATACCAAATTGTAATCGCCACATCTCCAACAAACACAACCGGTTTCCGAATCTGAACACTATTCGTATTTACTCAATTAGGTAAACCCGCCTTATACTGGTCATACAAGAACCAACTTAACTCCAAAATAAATCAAGCTAATTTCTACCTCTCCACGAAGTGATAAGATTGATATAAGACGTCGCAGATAAGTTGGTCCGTGTATGCGCATACATTAGCAGGATTACCACAAGTAGAGATGTACTCAACGATGTCGCAGCAATAAATAACCGATATTCAAATCGCCCCGATACCGAATCGGTACCGCAATTAACACGCGAACTGGTTCCACTAGTGATGTGAATTTGTCGATGTACCGAACAGATACGATCTTATCGCGCCGATTTATTTCAATATGCATTAAATTAAACTATAAATGAAAGGCAAATTAGCTAGTATTTAGCTCGGTATTTGTTAATAGACAACTTTGAAATTAGGTAATTTAGACATTCAATACGCGCGGTCATTGGTTTCTTGAAATTTTAATAAGTCTGTGATCTTCGCGAATTTTATTACAATAATTTGTAAACTTAAGCAGCTGAAGTAAGTTTTGCGTGACTATCAAAAGATTCTTCTGAATATTCATTATAAAACAACTTATAAACTTGAATTAATTAGTGAAGGAGCTAGATGAATTGCGAATAATTTTGGAAGTATTTGAATAAACCCTATTTTCATCTACTTACCTACTAGTCTATAGTTTCTTATAGAATTTACACTAACTTCAAAACCATCTCGTATACAGTTCACGCGACGAATAAATAGCGTGATAATTATGTACTGTACTGTCGATGATTGGCCATGCATAGCTCGAAACAGTCGATAAAATTATCGCAGGATCGAACCTTGCTTCCATCCCTAGCTAATACACAAAAATGGTTTTATTCGCTCTATCCAATAAGTGTGTAATGAATCTTATGAGTATGGAACTATAATAGCGTCCAACGTGGGCATGGCCCGTTTTTGCATAATTTAGGTACAGTCACGTGCATTTAATAATTATGTCTTTCTCTCGCAAACATTTATTATGGAATATTAGACAATATCTCATACTTTAGTGTCCAAGCTTTGTCCAATATGTGAGGTAGGTAGCAGTAAGGAAGAACTCAGTAAATGATAACTCTTAGGGAATATTTGACACGAAAAATACCTCAGTGCCTGAAGACGAAAGTCTTCGACCAGTCCGTATTATACCGGTGATGACCTACGGATCTGAGACGTGGTCTCTGTACAATACAATACAACAATACTTTACAACAAGAAAAATATTACATGACAAATCTAACTATGAGCCTTTTAAGGAAGCTCAGAGTCACTTAGCGAGCTATGGAAAGAGCTCGGGATTTCTCTACGAGATCGAATCAGAAATGAGGAGATTCGTAGACGAACCAAGGTCACCGACACAGCAAACTGGGTAAGCAGGCTGAAGTGGCAATGGGCGGGCCACGTAGCTCGAAGAACCGATGGCCGTTGGGGCAGAAAGGTTCTCGAGTGGAGACCACGAACCGGCAAGCGCAGTATAGGACGACCACCCACTAGGTGGTAGACGACCTGGTTAGAGTTGCGGGGACTCGCTGGATGCGGGTCGCTGCTATCCGGCCCATGTGGAAGTCTATTGAGGAGGCCTGTGTTCAGCAGTGGACGTCCTATGGCTGAAATGATGATGACGATGATTTGACACGATCGTAACAGCTGCAATCTTAAATACAATATCGTACTATTAGAAAACCACAGGGCTTTGGCAATTTAGAAAATTAAGTTTTTAAGCTGTAATATATATTCACATAGCAATAGTTGGAACAAATGCCTTATGCCTCAAAACGTTAATATTTAGGTTAAATCAAAACTGTGCTGTAGCGTCAAATCGCGATTCATCATCAGGAGAGCCAATCAGTCGTGGCGGCGGCAAAGAATATATATACTAAACGGCGGCCAACCGAGCACCCGCGACTGATCGGCTCTCCTGATGAAGAATCGTGAACTGATTCGAAACATGTCGAGCGATATATTCGACTCCTACGACGTGAGTAAACCTGTTTTGTATGTATTTTAATAATAGCACATTATTACGAACACTTTTCATTGGTCATATTTTATTCTACATAATAACTCAACCTCATACTCCATTTTCTTCAACATCAAGATTTCCTTAACTTTTGCTTGTCGTCTAATAAAGTATACTTTCTTCGTCTTTCTTGTGACATTATATTCACTCCACGTATCATATTTTCCGAAAGGTTTTTGACTCCTAACGTGCCCCTGTACGCAAAATTAAAGTTACGATTAGGGATGTCCCATTCTCGATAACGTTTCCCTACTTGTATGGGGAAAGAACGTTCTCGAGAACTTACATTTCCCATACATATTTATCGGGAAAGATTTTTGTGTAAAATTTTACGTATATTTCGCCATTAGTAAGACTTATTTGTAGCTGAGTGTACGTGCGTTATTAATACAGGTTTAATGTTAACTGTGATGTGTCGTTTCCGCCACCAAACCGTAGTTTCTCCTAATATATTCGATATAATGTCTAGCCGCGGTAATGTATACTTGCTTATTTAAATGGCGGCTAGTTTTCGCCGAATGCAGCTTCTAGGAAAAGATTCGTTACTTATTTATAATACATATATTAATAAAACATGGGTGGATACAGTATTGGTAGAAATTTTGGGCACATTTGTATCTATATATATTGTTACGAGTAATTTAACTTTATTCATTGCATCGGTTTGATAAATGAATTGATCTTAAAGGTTACAGAAAAAAACGTTATTTATATAGAAGCCAGTTTATAGGAAATAATTAACTTATTTATGCAAGTCAGAGGAATAATAAAGTCGGTTGAAAATTACATTACTGCCTATATTATTATGATAGTAGGTACAAAGTTAAAGAAATTATCATAAACATATATAAGTTTACTGAAATCCATATCCATACTAATATTATAAATGCGAAAGTGTGTCTGTCTGTCTGTCTGTCTGTCTGTCTGTCTGTCTGTCTGTCTGTCTGTCTGTCTGTTACCTCTTCACGCTTAAACCGCTGAACCGATTTAGATGAAATTTGGTATATAGATAGTTTCAGTCCCGGGGAAGGACATAGAATACTTTTCATCCCGAATAAATGTAGTGTTCCCGTGGGATGAGCGGGTAACACCGCGGGGCACAGCTAGTCATACATAAATGTATCTCTCTGTAAAAGCACGTACTTATTATTTTCGTGCACTTATAACAGCTCAGTACGGCAGCTAACAAAAAAAGTCGAATTTATAGCCAACGTCATAAATGCCGGCAGGTTTACAACTGCTGAGTACTCAGATGTGGTTAAGACTGAGTGGAGTAACCTTTCCGACAGGTTTTAAAGTATGCGGTGACATATGTCTATGTATTTACTGTGATGCAGTTATGTATAGTCTACCAACTATCGGTCCTGCGCAGGGATAATGGCGCTACAAACAGCTTTCATTTGGCGATAATGTACAGTCATAAATATGTGCATTATTAAACGTAAATAGCGATTTGTCAAGGATTTGTCATCGACCATCTTCAAAACATTGTTTACCGGAATGCTGCTCAATACTTCGTTCTTCTTGCGAAATAATCACTGTATCCTATTGAAAAAAAAGACTGAAATTCTTTATTTACATCAGTGACATTCACTGACTTTCAACGCCAGTTACCAAAAATCTGTCGTTGCCAGTAAAGTAATTTAGTACCACTGAAAGTCCGCATATAGCGTGGGCCGAAAAACACCCTATTGAACTATACGTTCGTAAGCTGACGTGAAATTACAGAGACAAAAGGCAGACGTATGTGTGGTGTATAGACATCTTTATATAATAAAGTGCTGCCGCCATTACAATGACAGACGTCAACGGGAGCGGGGTCAGTAAACCTTATTGCTTACATTGTTTTATTGAATCTATTCCTTCCCACCCTGAAAGAAACCCTGTACATCGCAGTATGTGCAGTATGTGTGTACACTTGTTTCAATTTATGCAAATTAACCAGAAGTGAAGCGTGTTTCATAGTTACTGAAGTGTACAGTTAGACGGCTATAAATGAACAGTCAAGTATAACGCAGATGCTCATATTTTACACTCAAGAAATTTATTCGCCTTCTACGGGCGTGCTCCTAATTCAGCGTTTATGCTGTATCTTGGAAACGTTTAGACAGATTCCCAATATTAATCGATGGACTCTTAAGACTTGTTGGTTTTAAAATGCAGATGCAGAACGTATAACAGTTTTTGAAGTGAACCGTCGCGTGGGTACTGCTCTATGCCCATAAATATATGTTTCTGTCACATTTACGCAATGTGAACAATATGTGAATGTGCTTTATGCTAAGTACGGATCGAATTTCGTAAAACAATCTATTAGGGTGCTGTCTCACCGCGAGATTCACTTGTAACAATAAGTACCGTAGCCAATAATAAAAAATAAAAATAAATAATAAAAACAATAATACATGTAACCTACAGGAAGAGCGGCGCCACCCAACACAGGCTTGCTTAGACAGTCGCCAAACTTAAGTGGCAGTGGGCGGGGCACATTGCTCGTAGAACCGATGGCCGTTGAGGCAGATCGGTTCTTGAGTGGTGACCGCGGACCGGAAGACGCAGCGCGGCGCGAGACCGATCGCTGTGGAGAACATTGGGGGACGCCTTTGTCCAGCAATGGACGTCTAGCGGCTAATATGATGAATTATATTGAAAAAAAAAAATGTTACAGGCTTCTTCAGATACTTTCATTTTCAACCAATTTTACAGATTATCATGTCGTATCAGTGGCGTGGTGTCATACTATTACTCAGGGCAAGCTGGAGAAGATTTTGCTTACTTTCTCTTCCGTAGCAATAGGGACTAGTGTGGTGCCCAAGCGTCCTGAAGCGGCCTTGCCGGTGGGAATCGGGTTCCATGGACGCTCCGCCACTGCCGTATATTGACATGCACTATACCTACATGGCGAGTCATGGGGGAAGGCCTATGTTCAGCAGTGGACGTCTGTGGCTGATAGATAAATACATAGATAGATACAATATACATAATATGGTCCTCATAAGTTGTTTTATGTAACTTCGGGATAACTGCGCGAACTGGTAAATTGATAATGGACGAATTGAAAGTATTGAAACTATTTATTATTTGTGATGTGTCGAGGAAGTAAATGTTATCGTGTTTCTTAATTCTGTGTATTTTTGACTTCAATATTTTTCTTGGCTTAACGTTTACTTTCTTCATATTTCTTGCAAACACTCGTGGTGCTAAAACGTTTAGAGACTTCTTATTCTTTTGTGATCGAGTTAGATATGGCTAGTTTTAGGTTAAAGAGTAGCAAAGCTAGTATCAGTAGAGATGTGGCGTTTTCGAAAATTTGTATGGGGAGAGAACGTTCTCGAGAATATTCCCCATACAATTGTTTCCGGAAATTCTCGGAAACGTCACATCACTAGGTATTAGTAACTAACAGGCTAGTAACTCTAGCTGTGTGTGAAGAATTAGCATCATAGGCTAATACTAAAACAAGCCTAATCTGTCGCAAACATCAGTTATATAATTATAACCTGACTGCTATTTTCACAGTTTTGTAAGAACCTAATGTGCTTCGTACAGTCAACCAATTTGATTCCTAGGCCATTTCGTACCTTGTCACAGTGAACGTCAATACGAAAGCTGTTTGACATCTCATATCATTGTCATTGTGACAAGGTTCTATATCGGCCTAGAAATCAAATTGGTTGACTGTACCTATATATTTCACGACACCACGAGTCTTTGTGAATGCTACAGAATGATTAGATATAGTTATTGATAGATATAGTTGCTTCTTTAGACGCTACATGATCACACATTTCGATGCTTTATCTTAGGCACTAACACACAGGGTTTCTCCGATAAAATTAACACTACTTTGTAGAAGGGCACTCCATATAAAACAAAAAAAGGGCGCGTGTCATAAACTGGAACTAATATTCCTATATAAACGTCACACTTTTGCATAGATGGTGGCGCCGCGGCTGTCATTAATTTCAAAATGGCGGCCCGGAATGTGTCCTTGTAAAGTGCTCGTTCTATGCAGTAGTTTTTCGTTTATCGGATATGTTTTGGTAATTTGGAAAGATTGGATGCGTTTTTCACTTGATAAAAAAAAAATCTAATCCAATTTAAATTAAAAATTAACTTTTAATTGTTTTATATATACTTACCAATAAGATAAAATGTATTACAATCTTTTCCTTTTTCAAATGCTATTATTTCTGTCAAAACTTTAGAAGCATAGAGATAATACTGACAGAAATACTAGCAATTTGTTCTTCTATTATATGAAGTGTACATACGAGAACATTAGTAGCAACCACCTTAGATTTGCATTCTTGACATAGTTTTTCCGTCCTTCACTTACTCGTTCTGTCCTCATTTTGTGTTTCACCTCTGACACCATCATCAGAGACCCTTGCTCCACAGGATCTGCGTCGGAATAACCTCAGTTTTTACCCAAGCTTATTATTTTTAATCCGAAATTAGCCTGAAATAAAGTTACCCCTGAATTAGTTACCTAGAATAATCCATGCCCTAATTTACACCCAACCATGGAAGTAATGTTCAAAGTTGTATTGAGCAAAAATAAATATAAATATTTGCACATAACATTAACTTGCTTGAAGAAATATCCTGTCCTTAAAACGTACTAAAACCACCATAAAGTGTGTGCTCGCAGAGTACAATTTTGTATGTATACTTTATATCAATGGGGTGTCTAAACTTGACGAATTTTTGTAGGTAGCAATCAATCCAATGAAGTTAGAATAAAATCGTTGGGGTACATATACCTACCTAGTAATAAGTTAATCATCAGAACTCAGTTATAAACCAAAAAATTAAAATAAGGTTTAGCAACCAACCTGTTGTAGAAGCTGGAGTTGATTAGAATTGACTATGATATAATCACGACATTTTCGAATCTAGACTCGTCTAGCAAAAAGAGATAGGCGATAACAGTGTAGGTAATCTGGTTGGGAAAACTACACCACATAGAGGTCTAGTAGCAATAATAATACCACAGAATGTTTGGGGCAGTCGAAGACTAGTCCAGCAGCGAGTTACAGTCAGTAAATCGCTTTAGACAGTTAAAGTCAGTTTAGTCCCATATTAGGGGAGTCCGGACAGGTACAGTCGAAGTGTGTGATCATGTCCGGCGGCTGACGCTGGTGGTCGTGCAGGGCGGCGGCGGCGCGCGCGGGCAGCGGGCGTCCGGCTCGAGCACGTCCGGCTCGCTGGGTCGCGGCGCGCAGTCCGACCCGGACCTCAACAGCCGGCTCCAGCCCAACCTCAACATCGGCTGGGTTCGTATTACTATGTACCTATTTGAGCTTGATGGCCGGCCTAGTTCCCCGTACGGTTTTCAACATAACATTTTACCCCAAAGCTGGAGATGTGCCGTTCCTGAGAACTTTTCTTGGTTTGTATGGGATATATTCTTGAGAACGTTATTGTCCCATACAAATCGGAAAGGTTCTTGAAAACGACACATGTCTACCCAAAGGTAATTTAGATACCCAAAAAATTGGTTAATACCCTATTTAGACAAAACTCGCAATTTAAATTTAGACAGCCATTTTTAATTTTCTCCCATAAAATGTAATGCTTCTTTTCTTATTTAGGCTTTCTGAAATATAACATTTAGACACCCAAAAAACAAATGTAGAAAATTAATATTAAATGAATAAAAAGGTATTTTATTCATTTAATAAATGGTATAGGTTGTATAACTTATTTTTATTTATAACTTCTATTATTGTTTGCAAACATTTTAAGACTTTAGAAAAATAATTGAAACTGAAACTACGAGTAATTGTCGGCCATCTTCGTTTTACGTATATAATTGAATTTTACACACCCTGTGTCACACTTTCTCTGAATAAAAGTATTGAGACGAAACTATTCTTACAGATGTCGATGTCGGGTTGATCGAGATATATTACCGAATAAATTGTGATGTGAACAGTTTTAGATAAAACTAGGAAAACGTATTTCCTTTACGAGTATCAGTCACTTATACGTGTGTAACGGATACTTGTAGTGGAAAATATTTTTTCTCAAACATGCAATGAAATATTGTCTTTACGTTCCTTATAATAGGCTCGGAAGTATCGCTTTTTGGGCGCAACAACTCGAGAGGACTGTAAAGGGATTTCATACTGCTTTTCAGGCCTAGGCCTGCAAAGTAACTTTTTTTTGGTCTCAACAAGAAGGTCATTCACACAGCTGGCAGGTTTGACAAAAAGCAGGTTTTGTTTTTAAAGGTTGGTTGTTAGACTAAAATGTCCTTGTTGAGAACGCCAGCAACCACGCCGACAGCGAACCCAATGTAACGTCGTGACGTCGCTTATGTACTAGGTTAAGTTAGAATAAGACTGATTAATATATTGTAAAAGATCTCATAGTTATAAGTTAGACACATACAAGCTGTCATAAGATCCATATATACTCAATGATTCTTATATACTTAATATAAAGCACATAAAAGATGCTATAAGAACCCCAAGGCAAATCATCCAATCCTACCGGTAAATCAGTCGCACCCATGGTCCATAAGGTACTGGTTAAATAAGGCGTAACGAAACCCTTATTAAACCACAGGTAAATGGGCCAGGGGCGTAGCACCCCGTCGTGAAACACCCGGGGCGGTAAAAGAGCTTATGTAACTCGACCACGTGAACCGTAACAGAGCTTAACGTAAAACGTAAAAGTTTTACAATCCGGTTACATAAGGCCACCTACCGCCTCAAATACATAAGGGACAATCGAACCCTTGGTATATAAGAGTAGACCCGAACCCCCGGTAACAAAAGTACATAATATGAACCCCTACCGTAAGCAAATGTAAGTAGGAATCGACAGGAACAATCCTGCAAGATTCCTATTCACAAAAGTTGCCCACTATACACGACGTATAGTTGAACCCTGTTACCTGAACCCTAAGGTTCAGACAGAACCTAAGAGCCCTTACTGAGCCCCGTCGAACGGGATATGTGTAATGTTAATCGGACTATAATTAGCCGAGATATGTTAATTAATAAGCAATTTTGATAAGCCAAAAAACGGCCGTTATTGTCCAGAGCCTGAAACTGAAGAACCAATCAGAGCGAAGAGCAGGTTTTGGAACATTTAGAATTAAAAATGAACACTCTTGACCGAAAGGGGCGTTCCCGAGGGGAAATGAACGCTCCCTCGACTCTAATTGGTTCCCAATAAGATTATGTTGCTTACGGGAGTTATGTCTGGCGAATCGAACCTAAAATGTTATATAATAAGTGAACAAGAAATAAATGTATGCACTACCGAAGAACCAGTTTTATTACTCTCTACTCTACAAGATCCTGCCTACAGTTTTCAAGAGCTCCAGCCTGCACGTCGGTCCAAGTTATTCGTCGAGGTCCTGTCCGTCAGTTGAGCTCCGAATACTTGGACGCGTCCATCGCTACGCCGTACCACATTCACGTCGCGTTTACGTCGGTCTACGTTGCGCCTACGACGAATCTACGGCGGATCTACGTTGCGGTCTACGTCGCGCCCCGTGCATCACGCGTCCGTACCCCGCGTCCGAACCTCGTCGCGTTTACGTATACACTACGTCGCTTACGTGTGTACTACGTCGCGGCCCGATCTACGTCGCGTCTACGTGTCCTTACGTTTGGACTACGTCGCGGCCCGTTTTCAGCGAAAACAGAACCGAACCGAACCTGAACCTTCAAGCTGATCCAGAACTGAACAGAACCGAACAGAACCGAACCGAACAAGCTGTTACAGGAAGATCCACGAACGATCATCGTATACAGTCCACTGCGAGCTGAGCCGAAGAAGCCGCCCTGTTGAGACCTGTACTCAACAGCGTTGGTCATTCGAGAGCCGGATTTTCGAGCCAGAACATCCGAACCACCATGGTGCAGACAAGGAAGCAGACGAGTGAAGCAACTTCGCACGACGACCCGCCGACCGAACCGACCCGAACCTCCGGCGAGACGTCTGCAGAGCTGCTGGGAGCACGTCCGCGAACCACAGAGACACGCGCCCCGGGCATGCAGCCCGAGAAGAGGACATCGCCAGAGTCACCGCCACAGATGGACGACACGCTCCAATGGCGGGCAAAGCTGGACGAACACCTGCGCAGAACCAGTCTGAACCAAAAAGAACCCGAAGAACCCACAGCCGTCGGATACTCGACACCGACCGGCGAACATTTAGCGTCCCGTCTGACGCACGCGCCGCGTACCACCGAGACACGCGAGCCCCGCGCGGCTATGACGTCACTCGCGTACGCGGCCTTTGACCCCACGATCCGCGCACCGATCCCGCGACCCGCGACACCCGTACCGCGCGAACCCCGCACGTTCGATAGAGACCGAGCTCTCGAACAAGTGCGATTCCAAATCGACGAACGCCGCGCGCCGTCGATTACATCGAGAACCAGCAGCACTACGGAGGCGCGGAAAAAAGAAGCGGAACTACAGGCAGCAGAGCGGCTTGCTGAAATCAAGCGGCAACAACTGCGACTGGAAGAAGAGCTTGTCAAGAAGAGGCTGGACACCGAACTGCATCGCATCGAAGCGGAGGGCTCACAGGCCGGCGGCTCGCAGTCCGGACGTCCGGCGGCAGAGACAGCGGAGGAATCGAAGCGGAGGATAAATGCGTGGCTTACACACCACGAGGTAAGTAACGCTGCTTACCGCGATGACCCGACGCCAGGGAGGCGTCGCACCGTCACGCCCGAGCGAGCCGAACGCGAGACCCGCACCTCCCGAGAACGATCCTCCAGCCGATCTCAGGCGATAGATCGGTTAGCCGACCATCTACAGACGATGGCCCGCCCTCCGCCGAGACAAGTGTACGAGTTGCCTGCGTACTCCGGACACCCCGCTGAGTGGTTGACCTTTTACCACAGTTTTGCAGAGTCAACAAAAAGGTACAAGTTCACGGAGTACGAGAACGTCGCCCGTCTACGAGCTGCGCTGAAAGGCGAGGCGCGAGAGTGCGTGCAGCACATGCTCGCGTCGACGTCGAACCCCGATCTAATAATTAGAGTCCTGAAAAAGAATTTCGGCAGAACCGACCTGCTAGTCGACCGAGCTCTAGAGGAGCTTAAACGCCTGCCGTCACTCGGACCGAGCGCCACCGACCTGAACACCTTCGCAATAAAGGTAATGAACATTGTATCGACATTGGTCGATCTAGACCGTCGAAACTACGGCGGCAACCCGTTACTGATACGGGAGATAACCGACAGGTTAAGCCCGCATCTACGGTCGAGGTGGTGCTCCTTCGCAAAAGACAACGTAAAGGGCGGTGAGTGCGAAATAATATTGCTAGCCGAATTCTTAATGGACGAGAGTGACGCGGAGTTATTATACTCGCACGCGAGAGCGCCGTCACGCAGACCCGCGCATAACGCGCCCACGCAACCGCAACCTCCCCGACGAACGACATACCCGAACCGGGGAACGAGCGGCGCGATACAGCGAGCACAACCTACACGAGCCCAAACATTCGCCACGGAACGAGTGGAAGCGTGCTATTGCTGCGGCAATAGTCACCGAACGAACGAGTGCCGCAAACTGTTAAGTATGCCCATACGAGCGAGATGGGAATGGGCACGGGTAAATCACGTTTGTTTTAAGTGTATGAACCAAAAACATCGTCGTGATACGTGCACTGCAAAAGGCTGCAGTGTACCTGGCTGTCCACACTCACATCATGCAATACTACACGAACCGAACCGAACTGCGTCAAATGTGAGTACAAACAGCGCCGACAATAACGCCCGCCCGCCGCAGTCGCGCGCGCCCGCCCCCGCGAGCGCGCCCTACACTGCGCCGCCCAGCGAACCGAACACAGCGCCGGCACGCCGCCGCGCAGAGCCCATACAAGAGCGAGAGACGATCGCTATGACGTCACACAATGAATCAAACAAGGTGATGTTGAAAATCATGCCCGTAATACTGCGCGGTCCCAAGAAGGAGGTACTGTGTTACGGGATGGTCGACGAGGGATCGACAATCTCTATCGTCGATCAGGAGCTAGCGAGCGAAGTGGGTCTAGAGGGACCTCAAGCGCCGCTACTAATACAAGGCGTAGGAGCGCTATGCCTGAACCAGCCGAGCCAACGAGTCGAAGCAACTGTACGAGGCGCCGACGGAGGCCCGTCGTACAGTATGCAGCTCAGAACCGTGCCGCGCTTAGGCATTAGGGAGCAGACAATGCCGCGCGACAGTATAGTGCGCCTGCCACACTTGGCCGATCTAGCCGAAGCGTGCTATACTAATGTGATACCTAAAATTTTAATAGGAGCAGATCATTGGCATCTAACACTGCCGTTAGAGGCCCGAACGGGGAAGACGAGTGAGCCGCTAGCCGTACGCAGCCGTCTAGGATGGTGCATTTACGGCTCAGCACCGAGAACGGTAAGGGCCGGTGAAGTAGTCATGCACATGACGGAGCCGGACAAGGAGCTGAACGCGATGATGAGGCGATATTTCGACATCGACGCGTTAGGGGTGAAACTAATAGATAAAGCGAGCCCCCTAGACGAACGAGCAACAAAGCTGTTTAACGAAACGGTAAGACGCATCGAAGGACCCCGGTACGAAGTAGGACAGCTGTGGAGGACCGACGAACCGAACCTGCCTCCCAGCTACAACATGGCGTACAAAAGGTTACGCAACTTGGAGCAGCGTATGGACCGGGATCCCGACTTCGCGCACGAATATACAGCACAGGTAAATAACCTAATCGAAAAAGGTTATGCAGAGCCGCACTTAGGTGACCTAACGAGCCCTAAGGCATGGTTTTTGCCGCACTTTGCGGTAAGAAACCCGAACAAGCCCGATCGCGTCCGTCTAGTATTCGACGCGCACGCGACATCGATGGGAACCAGCTTGAACGACGAGCTGCTAGAAGGACCCGACTTACTACAGTCATTGACGGGAATACTGCTGCGTTTTCGTGAGGGTACGTACGCCGCTACGGCGGATATACAGGAGATGTTCCTGCGAATAAAGCTGAGACCTGAGGACCAAGTATCGCAGTTATTCCTGTGGCGGGGATCGGACCGCCAACAGCCGCCGAAGGTATATAAAACAACGAGCGTGTTGTTTGGAACGAAATCTTCGCCATTTCTAGCACACAGTGTCCGCAACCGGAACGCGGAGGACAACGCGGACACCTACCCAGCAGCCGTGTACGATATTACACATAATACATACATGGATGACCTCGTGACCTCTTACGACGATGAAGACGCGGCGGCCGAGACCGCGGTGCAAATCATCGCGTCGCACGCCCACGCCGGCTTCAACTTGCGCGGCTGGACGTCGAACTCTAAAAAGATATTAGAGCGGATACCTATAGCGCAGAGATCCGACGAACCAAAGAACCTGGGATCTAAAGAGCAGAAAGTATTAGGTATGTTTTGGAACGCCGAAACCGACGAGTTAGGTTTCAACACGGCAATGGTACGAGTCCCGGCCGACGTGCGGAACCTGAACCGAGGGCCAACAAAAAGGGAGGCCTTGAGCGCGGTAATGTCCGTCTTCGACCCATTGGGGCAAATAGCGCAATACACTGTTACCACAAAAATACAAATGCAGCGAATTTGTATTTTAAAATTAGGTTGGGACGAGCCATTGCCGGACGACGAGAAGGAGCTATTTTTACAGTGGCTCAGTAACATAGAATATGTTACGGCGCTGCGGCTACCACGGCGATGCTTGTACACGGGGGGAGGTAAGAGACACCAATTACATATATTTGTAGATGCCTCCGAGCAAGCATACGCAGCCGCAGCCTACTGGAGAACCGAGGGAGGACCTCACGAGCCGGTACGTGTGCAGTTGATCACGGCGAAGGCAAAGGTCACGCCCATTCGCCCGATATCGATACCGAGAGCCGAACTACAAGCTGCGCTTATAGGTGCGCGACTGGCGCAAACACTGCGCGAAGCGCATCGAGTAGCTGCCGAACAGATTGTGCTGTGGACAGACAGTCGAACGGTACTGCAATGGGTGCGAGACAATGCACGCCGGTACAGTACATTTGTATCACACCGACTCGGCGAGATCGCCGAGTTAACAGAGATCGAGCAATGGAGGTGGGTCCCGACCCGCCTCAACCCGTCCGACGACGCGACACGCGCGGACCCGCAGCGTATCGTAAGAAACACCGACCGCTGGTACACAGGTCCGGATTTCTTACGACTGCCGGAGGCGCGATGGCCGCAAGAGCAGCGAGATACGACGGAGATACCGCACGAAATAATCGAGGTATGTAATGTGGCACAGGTCGTCGACCCGCCACTACCGAAAATAGAGCGATTTTCGAACTTCGACCGACTGATTGGAGCTACAGCGCGAACTCTGCAGTTCATCGAACGACTAAAAAGAAAGGTGAGAGTCCCATTAGAGGTACGACACCTCAATTCAGCGGAGCACCTGTGGATGCAATGGGCGCAGAGGAGGGACTTCGCTGACGAACTACGGGCTCTCTCACGAGGGGAGCCGCTAGCCCGCAGTAGCAGGCTATACGAACTCGATCCGCAACTGCACGACGACGGATTAATGCGCATGCGGACGCGCATAAACGCAGCACCGCCATCCGTCAACAAGCAGCCCGTCATACTAGACGGCCGCAACCCGTACGTGAGACTACTGATACTGCGCGCTCATAAGCGAGCGCACCATGCATTTAACGAAACTGTTGTTAATGATCTCAGGCAGCAGTTTTGGATCTTGCACTTGCGACCATCGGTGCGGAGCGTGGCCCGGACATGCATGCATTGCGTGTTGCGGCGCGCGCGCCCGCGCGACCCGCCGCTGGGCGACTTGCCCGCGGCCCGCTTACAGCCGTTCACCCGCGCATTCCACTATTGCGCGGTGGACCTATTCGGCCCGCTAGCCGTCACTATCGGCAGGCGGACCGAGAAGCGATGGGTGGCACTGTTTACGTGCCTCACTACCCGCGCCGTGCACCTCGAGGTGGTGCATACGCTGTCAACCGACAGCGCCGTGATGGCGCTGCGCCGGCTGGGAGCCAGGCGCGGATGGCCCGCTGTCATGTACTCGGACAACGGGACGAACCTGAGAGGCTGCGACTCCGAGCTGCGAGCCGCCTACGTCGAATGGCTGCCCGCCCTGCAGGAGCACGGGCAGCTACACCGCATGGACTGGAGGTTCATCGCGCCGGGAGCGCCGCGTCAAGGCGGCGCCTGGGAGCGGATGGTGCGGACCGTCAAAACCGCGCTGTCCGCCACGCTGAACACAAGATCGCCCAAGGAGGAGATTTTCAAGACGCTGCTCGCCGAGGTCGAGCACTGCGTGAACTCTCGACCTCTCACCCACGTGAGCGTCGAACCCGATGACCCCGAGGCGCTCACACCGAACCACTTCATACTGGGAGGACCGTCGGGGGTCCCTACCACTGGCCCCTGCGAAGAAAATGAAAGAAAAGCTTGGCGCGCCAGCCAAGCACTCGCCGACTCTTTCTGGCGAAGATGGCTACGCGAGTACATCCCATTACTCGCACCCCGGGGCTCCTCAAACCCCCGGGAGACCGCCATAGCGGTCGGCGACTATGTCTTGATCGCCGACCCGAACCTGCCAAGAAACACATGGCCAAGAGGCATCGTCGAAGCAGTCTACCCGGGACCCGATGGCATCACACGCAACGTGGACGTCCGAACGAGAGGAGGCGTGTTCCGGAGGCCGACGACGAAGCTGGCTGTTCTACCCGTCAACAGGAGGTCGCCGCCATGCAGCGACCGAGGGGAGGATGTTGAGAACGCCAGCAACCACGCCGACAGCGAACCCAATGTAACGTCGTGACGTCGCTTATGTACTAGGTTAAGTTAGAATAAGACTGATTAATATATTGTAAAAGATCTCATAGTTATAAGTTAGACACATACAAGCTGTCATAAGATCCATATATACTCAATGATTCTTATATACTTAATATAAAGCACATAAAAGATGCTATAAGAACCCCAAGGCAAATCATCCAATCCTACCGGTAAATCAGTCGCACCCATGGTCCATAAGGTACTGGTTAAATAAGGCGTAACGAAACCCTTATTAAACCACAGGTAAATGGGCCAGGGGCGTAGCACCCCGTCGTGAAACACCCGGGGCGGTAAAAGAGCTTATGTAACTCGACCACGTGAACCGTAACAGAGCTTAACGTAAAACGTAAAAGTTTTACAATCCGGTTACATAAGGCCACCTACCGCCTCAAATACATAAGGGACAATCGAACCCTTGGTATATAAGAGTAGACCCGAACCCCCGGTAACAAAAGTACATAATATGAACCCCTACCGTAAGCAAATGTAAGTAGGAATCGACAGGAACAATCCTGCAAGATTCCTATTCACAAAAGTTGCCCACTATACACGACGTATAGTTGAACCCTGTTACCTGAACCCTAAGGTTCAGACAGAACCTAAGAGCCCTTACTGAGCCCCGTCGAACGGGATATGTGTAATGTTAATCGGACTATAATTAGCCGAGATATGTTAATTAATAAGCAATTTTGATAAGCCAAAAAACGGCCGTTATTGTCCAGAGCCTGAAACTGAAGAACCAATCAGAGCGAAGAGCAGGTTTTGGAACATTTAGAATTAAAAATGAACACTCTTGACCGAAAGGGGCGTTCCCGAGGGGAAATGAACGCTCCCTCGACTCTAATTGGTTCCCAATAAGATTATGTTGCTTACGGGAGTTATGTCTGGCGAATCGAACCTAAAATGTTATATAATAAGTGAACAAGAAATAAATGTATGCACTACCGAAGAACCAGTTTTATTACTCTCTACTCTACAAGATCCTGCCTACAGTTTTCAAGAGCTCCAGCCTGCACGTCGGTCCAAGTTATTCGTCGAGGTCCTGTCCGTCAGTTGAGCTCCGAATACTTGGACGCGTCCATCGCTACGCCGTACCACATTCACGTCGCGTTTACGTCGGTCTACGTTGCGCCTACGACGAATCTACGGCGGATCTACGTTGCGGTCTACGTCGCGCCCCGTGCATCACGCGTCCGTACCCCGCGTCCGAACCTCGTCGCGTTTACGTATACACTACGTCGCTTACGTGTGTACTACGTCGCGGCCCGATCTACGTCGCGTCTACGTGTCCTTACGTTTGGACTACGTCGCGGCCCGTTTTCAGCGAAAACAGAACCGAACCGAACCTGAACCTTCAAGCTGATCCAGAACTGAACAGAACCGAACAGAACCGAACCGAACAAGCTGTTACAGGAAGATCCACGAACGATCATCGTATACAGTCCACTGCGAGCTGAGCCGAAGAAGCCGCCCTGTTGAGACCTGTACTCAACAGTCCTATTTGTCAATTAATAAAATGTTGTTCTTTGAAGTATATTTTTTTATTTCATTGTATGTTTGAGAAAAGCACTATACATGCCTCGTCGTGAAAACGGATTCCCGGCCTCGTATCACTATCCGGTATACATATATACCTACTTGGCCGGAAATCCTCATTTTCCCGGCCTCTGATGTAATGTACTATTGTTATGGTTGTGACAACTGTGAAAAAATGATTAAAGGATTCCTGACTGATAGACATTGTTCCTATCGTAGTTATGCTATTTCATAATTTCCAGACCAGAGGAAGAAAATCTGTGTCGTTGTCTGTGAAATATTTTCAACGAGTTTATTTCTTAGATAGTTTCTTAACTTCTTATATTTGAGGATACCGTCCTTGTCACCTAAGTGTGGGACTTTTAAGCTGTAAGTTTTTGTTTACCCAACTTCACTTGTATCATAAAAGTACTTACTTACATCAAATCTTGCTAGGCGCGTTCGGTACGCACACTAGGTGACCAAAGTGACACACAGGCTCCATAAGCGATTTTACAGCCCTTGTACAGCAATTTTAAACTGTATACGTGATCTCGCTGTCTTTATACAGCTCGTTTAAGCTGTTTAAGCACAATTGCAGTTCTTATGGGAAATATTCTCGGCTCATCTCTACTTATAAGGCTCAGCGACTTACTTATGCAGCCCTTATACAGCATAAATTAGCTTTGTAAGGGTTGCAATATCGCTTATATAGCCTCTGTATGGTGGTGCTGTGGAGTGTGTAGCAGGCCCATGTTTGGTCTCAAGTTTTCGCCGACATTGACAAAGGTCGATAGTTTGTTACGTATTCTATCAGCTAGTCGACAGTTTGATCCGGAGTAGCAGTAGGCATTCATATTGATACCACATTAATTGTATTGTTCACGTTGCTGTCCTGAAAAAAAAGTACTAGTATAATTTAGATGCCGATGGTCTTATCCGAATTTCGAGATCGTTTCACTGTTTGTTTCAATACTTTTATAGAATCACACCGCTTAGATAGAAGTACCGCACTGTAGTAATGTAATAGACTATATATATACTGGTCAAAAGACAATAAAGGCTCTTTCATATACAATAATTTCAAATCCCCAATTAATATTTTTCCTTCTTTATTATGGCGTATTTAGGGAGCTTAAAGTGGGTTTTTGAGCAGTATGTATACATGTAATAAATAACTAAATAAATAAATAATAATCAATCATGCATGAACTTTGTTTAACAGATTGTATTCGCGATATGTTTCCAAAGCATGTGTATATTGTATTGCATGCAATTATATAACTGTGTTTAATTTCAAATCAAATTACTTTAAAACGTGGTTACTTTTATTTTAGTATTTAATTAGGATACACAGTGGCGTGGCTTGGGACAACACCTCTGGGTAAGCCGGAATCGATTTACCTTACTTTTCACTATAAACAATAGGCAACATTTTCTAAAATGGGCCACGCCACTAGTAAACGCTCCAAAAGTACAACGTTTTTACGTAAATTAAATATGTGGTATAAATATGTATTTCAGGATCTCCACTGGAAAATTTCTCGTATTTTCTATATCAAAAAACAACCAAGACAATTCACACAAAAAGAAAGCTCGTAATGATCTGTATCGTCGCACGTCGATCCAAAAGTACGCAGATAGCGGAAACCACACCTACTTACATATACTTTAAATAAATAAACAATAATAAACTGGATTATATGAGACATGCTCCGATGATGCATACCTCTTACCAAATTCTAACAATTTTTATTACCCATAGTTACCAAATAGAAACATGCGACACACTCAAAACTAAACCTTACTTCTTAAGTAGTTAAGTGTCGTTTGGTGTGCGCGTGCGCCTGTCCGGCTGTGTAATTTATTGCACATTGCGCAGATACCCGTTCCCAGACGTTATTCTAATATAATTCGTAAATCGAAATGCCGAATGGTTTTAATAGAAATCACTAACATTGTTTATGTTGAAGTACCATCTTCGTGTGGCTCTCAAACTTTGATGTTTTTTTTTGTTTTTATTCGTTTGACACTGTTTTGATGAATATATTGACTCGTTATGTTACTTTGTATTATAGGTACTACTTTTAGAGCTTATACATTAAATTATCACGGACTACAGTAGCCATTGTCACGTAACCATGTTGATAGAAAATAAAAATTGCCGGCCAAGTGCGAGCGCGACTGGCGCACGAAGGGTTCCGTACCATTATTTGTAAGTTTGTTGTATGGGAGCCCCCCTTAAATATTTATTTTATTTTATTTTTAGTATTTGATGTTATAGCGGCAATAGAAATACATCATCTGTGAAAATTTCAACTGTCTAGCTATCACCGTTCTTGAGATACAGCCTGGTGACAGACGGACGGACGGACAGCGAAGTCTCAGTAATAGGGTCCCGTTTTTACCCTTTCGGTACGGAACCCTAAAAACAAATCAATATTGTTTTGAAAGGTATTACGTAATCGGACTAATCGGAGTGCCTACTGTACCCAACACATTAAGTTCGGAATGAAAATATAATGAACAGTCTTTATCTTAGGGTGAACGCAGACAAGCGTATTTTTTTTTTTATTTTCAGTCGCGTAATTTCGGTCGCGCCAATATAATACATTATGTCACGTGATCACGGTCACACTAAGTATGGCGCGACCGAAATTACGCGACTCAAAATTCAAAAAATTACGCTCGTCTGGCTTTACCCTTAGTCGTTAGTAATTTGGCGATTGAGACGTTAGTACATACATAGTACGGAAGTGACGTGCGTCGTAGCGTGACGTCATCAACAGCGCTACGAAGCCTCTACGCCGCTACGCGCTACGCGGTTTGAGAACCGGGCGCTGGCGGCTCACCGTGTTTTATGGCACATTATACCATAATATTATTTTTTACTTAGCACATTTGTTTATACCTGCGTCCGTGTGCGCCCGCGCATGTCACAGTTAAAGTAGTGGCAGTATTATAACTGACAAGCGTGGGTGATTTATCAACTAATAACATGATACCTAATACATATATTTTTTTATTTTAGCACATTTGTTTATACTTACGTTATTTTGCGTCCGCGCAGTGCGAGAAGTGAGTGGATTACCAGCAAACTTCCCACAACCGAGATGAGTTAAATAATTGTATACGAGAAAAAGAAGAAAAATGCAAAAGTGGTAGAGCATATAAGATTAAAATGTATTTTGTCACGGGGATAACTTTATTACTCAATATTAAGATGATTAAATTACTGAAGATGTTTAGAGAAATGTTAACAATGATGCTATTCAATTTAGAATGTATCGAGATTAAATCCAGAGATAAGAACATTAGGAATGTTACGTCAAACGACGAATTTTGTGTGTAGTAACATTACGTCCCTTAGTTCGGTCATTATAGTTGATTTTAATGTATATGACTTGGCTCTAGTCTTGCTTACTCACTCGCGAGACGAAGTTTTTAGGTGTCCATATCGTAGGTTTATATCCCAAGTTAAGTCAAGGTACTGCAGAATTTACTCTTACACCATGTGTGCCGCTTTCAAAATAAAAATGTCGTACGTTATTACTAACGCCCGCGGAATCTAATAGCCAAACGATTTTTATGTTCTTTCGCGGTACTGGATTGTGTTACCGGGGCCGCTAGTTTCTAGGGTTCCGTACACAAAGAGTAACTATTGAGCTCTATTTGTGAAGCCTCTTTTGTTTGTTTCACTGGGCTTTATCTTTTGAAGTTACTTGGAGTTTTCACAAAATGTAAGAGAATCTAATAATACATGCAAGTCATACACAAGAATTTAATTTTTCGATGCGCTTTTGGTACGTGGTAAGTCCGCCACTTAAACATACGTTTTTGTAATGTGCAATCAAGTTTAAAATTATTAAAAAAAAGTGTATCGAAGTGTCCTGTAATTGCTATTGGTCTTTATAACGACAAATCTAAATGAAATAATTAATTCACTAAATAGGCCACAAGGGTACTTTTACAAGTCAGATTAAAGAAGAGCCCGCTGTTGAGAAGAAACCCGAAAGAAACTCAACAGTAAGTAATGTTTTCCTAAATAATACTTAAAGTGATGGTAAAAATTACACCATCGTAAAGAACCTTCCGTATCTCTGTCCACTTCGGTATTGGCCGGTTTTTTCCACTCTTTGTCGATGGAATCGACTTTTGTATTCCAAGATGGCCGCAGTTTATGGTGACTACCAATTAGCGGAGCTTGCCGTGGCTTTTGTTACCATGATTTATGTCTATGAGTTTTGTTGGTAATTGCAATTTGTTTTTTTAGAATTAATTTGGATTTTCGCTTGTAATTACGATGACGGTTGTCGTAAATCAAGAAATGGCGTTTATGGTTGGTGCTAGAAAGCGGATAATTATTATGGATAGAATGGTATTGGCATTGGTTTCGAGTTTTTATTACACCCAACGCAAACCAATTATTGGCAAACAAATAACCTATTTTCACCAAATGTTCTAGATTTGAATGCTTTTTAGCTGAATAGCTGCGTAAAATATAGTAACAGCATAGTTGACGTTTCTTTGACTGCGTGTCTTATTGATATCATTTTCATTTTATTTCGTAGGTAAAAAATTAATAACTGCATATAAGAAGCGAGCTTGATACCAAAACAATACTTTGTCAAAAATAATTTATCTTTACCAAAATAATTTATCCTTATGTAGTTTTTAGATAACTTAGTCACTTGACAGCAAAATTGTATAAATATCGACCAATTCCTTAGGTTACTCATACCTTGATCGGTAAATCTTAAGACACACACAGGCCAAGGAGTTTAAGGACATATAAATTACTAAAGACCATTTTAATTGGACCACACGCGATCACGCAGTAAATGATTTCCCTACGTCGGCATTTACACTCGGCTGTTGCTGAGAACTCAATCTTAGGTTATTTTTACTCTGTGGCGATAAATATTTTACTTACGTTGGTGGCACTTTTCGATTCGATTCAAATAATTTCGAATTTGGAATTCTTAATTTATTCGGTTTTACTCTGTGGCTATAAATGATTACCTTAAGTTGGTAGCTCTATTCGGTTCATTTTTCGAATTCGTTCAACTTATTTTTACTCTGTGGTGTGAATTTATGTTGGTAGCTCTGTCGGGCTCCATTTGAAAATTCCTTCTTCAGTTATTTCTACTGCGTGTCGCTAACAGATTTACAATGTAATTATTTCTTTAATTAGATCGTGCGTTATGATAAATTTTGCTTTCAACCCGTCATAAAAGGTCTCGGAGTATAATTTATTATGATTATTATGTAATTTTTTTATAGAACTGTTTCTATGATGTTTGCCAATTCATAACAATGTATCTAGTGAATTAATGAGCAGTGAATGAGTGTCTTTGGACACTTTTGTGATTTGGAGGCATCAAAAACGAAACTTTTTTACTATTTTTTCATATTTTACTGCCGCTAATCGTGACAAACAACCATCCCTTCAGGCTTTAAACGCGCAAACTTTTTAACATCATCTATAAAAAAACTTACGAACACTAACCAGACATTAGTATTTTGTTTTCCCCATATTAATACCCGATTTATGGGATCTTTACTGCTGGCATGAGAAGTTTATTGTAGGTTTAACGAGTTAGAATTTTTATGAACAATGTTTTATACGCAGGTACGGCAGTTGGTTAATTAGTTGGACGATTAAAGTTCTACGATGCTCGGACGGATTTCTGTCGATATGAACTAATAAATCTATTTGGTTCCGTATGTTAAAAAATAGAATTTAGAATTTAAATTAAGTTATTTCAGGCATTAAAGGAGCCTTTGATAAATATCGTGTTGAATATAGCCATAAAATAAACCAAAAAATAGGCCACGTTTATTATATTTTTACGTACTATAATATAACATATCGTATGTAACATGGGTAGCATTCGGATGCGAGTTAATTTTGATACGTTGTTATATACAAATAAGTTAAACAGCATTACGTACAGTCATCAAACCAAGGCACTGTGAATTACAAAACTACATATAAAGAAACTTTAAACTAGTTTGATTTAGGCGACGTAACTGCAGGGCTCGGTTGCGTCTCATCTGGCGTAGCATTCGGCAGATAATTTGCGAGCAGATTCCCCAGAATTGAAACACGACACCCTTCGGCCAAAAGTCATTTTTTTAAGACATCATTTGCACTATCTCAGGGCTGGTTAGCCCTCACTACCAGTTGTCGGACTTTGCGGGGGAGTATAACCGGCTAATAGGACCACAGGAGTAATTTTGGGGGCCAGAAGTCTGCAGTTGCGATGGTGTCCTGCAGCGGCCGCGGCACGCGCACCACAAACGAGCTGAACTGCACGTTAGTGGCGTAGTGGTAATAATCAGACCATTTAATACGAATCCCTAAAATCTATACATTAAACCAAAACACTTATTCGGTGGCTTCGGGATCTCACGGTAAACAATTTTTATTTGAAAGTAACAGTCTATTATCAGATCAGATGTATGCGGGGGTCGTAAACCGTTTATTGGGTATAATAACTGAGTGGAGTGCGTTTATTTGCCACGATACGATCTGTTTATCGGGGTCGCCTGATTAGGCGAAGGTAGTCTAATATATGCTACTGTATGTTAGTATCTTATTCTCCTCGGTCGTGGTACGGTCAAGAATTTCTAATTGATTTACAGTGCACCATGGTGCACTGCTACGCCCGCCGCGCCGCTTCTGTTCATAGGCAAAGGCATGACGAATTTTTTAAACGTGTCTATCTATTCTGTTTTTTATTGGGATCAAATGTCTATATGGGACTAAATACACTTAGACTGCTCTAAAATCAGAAATTACCATCAACGTTCGCGGATATCTAAAAACATACACGTAGCCACCTAGTCGTGACATCATTGTATTATTTTAAATTTGAAAGCATTTCTTATTAATAATTTTGCGAGTCTATGTAAGCTGGGTTGACATATTTGCTTGGTTCCGAAAATGATTGTAAAAAAATCTCAGTAAGTTGAAACAACACTTATCCAAAATGTCACGTAATTTGCAGCCTTTAAACGGGAAATTCAGCATTATTTCACCTCGGTCTCATCTATAATAATTGGGCCAAATGGTCGAGACCATTTGGTCTAAATTTTCGTACAGCTGCATAGATGTCGCCTTTTGTCGCGAGAGGCCGTTTCGCTCGTTATTCGGTTTTATTGTATGAATACGAGATGAGATTGCGACACGGCCAATTGACGGACTTTTACACGCTATACGGTGAAATAGACACAGATTATATATGTATAAATGTATAGATTATTCAAAAGAGTAGATACTGGGTCATATAATTTTATTCCTGCGGATGGTGGGCCTTCTAAAGAAAAAGGATGTTTAATTATTCAAAATTCAAATTCAAATTCAAAATATTTATTGCATGGTTATATGTGTACAAAGTTCTTACAATAATAGTTTAGGTTCTTCCATATCCTGCCTCACAGAGGCGTGCAATACTGAACTTAATATGTAGGTATGTCATTACATGTTCTCAATTCTTATTATTATCATCAACATTATATAAAATAGAACTTATCACACATTAATTATATCATTACTAAATTCAAATTAAGTATTATTATAAACATTATTAACATTAATCTTTAATACATAGCATTATATTATCATTATTATATTTACATACGAAACGGTTTACTCACGTCGTAGAAGCTGAATGTCGCTCGACATGTGTCTATAATATATTTATAGCGATGTTGATTCAGCCATCAGATTGTCCACTGTCCACAGTAAAGACAGCAAATTTCTTAAAACTTGTATGATCCGACCTCACATTACAACAAAACATTCATATGTTTCAGGCGAATTGTTAATTTTACCGGCAAAGTTTTTTAACTATATCTACTTGTACTTACTTATTGTATGGACAGAACCTACCCTAAGGAGCGTTCGCGTGGAAGAAAGTCCCTCTTTATTGCTTCTCTGTAATCGCGTAAAAATTATCTTATTACCACTCGTACATCCCCAAATACCTACCAGTGTGCATACTGAAAATATAAGAAATCGGTCCAAATAAAACGTTTAGGCAGGCGTGAAAACAAAAGAAGAACCTGGTCAGGACTATCAGGTTAAAAATGCTAAGTAAATAAAATGTACCATACTGGTATTGTTCCGATGACGCTATGGCCGCAAAACTCATAAAAACCTCCGAGAAAACCGGATTATCGTTTGATCCGGATATGTCTAATATATTGCCTGACTTTGTTACAAATTTGAGACAATGCTACGGTTCGCCTCAGCGGCGCACATAAATTATGTTTAGAAGGAAATTTAATTAAATGTCATTAAGTGATTTTATCACCCAGGCTCGGGTAGTAAATAGGAATAAATAATTCATGACCATACTGCTCTAAATGGTTTTAGCTTGTGAGAACACGCAAGGTGAAGACATCGATATTGATATCGTTATTGCTATCATTTGATATGTTATTCTACGCTAGTACCTACCTATAAAAACGTTTTGTTTGTCACGTTATTAGAGAAACGAAACGAGTGTTTATTGAATAATTCAGTACAACCTTTTTACATGCTTAATATTAAGAATGATATCTTGAAAGCAAAATTAAAATTTCCAAAATTGTAATACATAATAATATAAAAATACGTATTATTTAGTGTAGTTACATTCATTATTTTATTTGAAATTTCAAAATACCCATACTATATTACTATTACGATTACTTTTTGAAAGAGGCGCACTTTTTACTAAAATATGTAGCTTTTTGAAAAAATACGAAGACATTTTAATACTTGCTAAAAATGAAATGGCATGTTAATGTTTTGTCCCGGAACCTTTTGCAATGTGGCATGTTTAATACAAAATACTAATAATAGATATGACAGCTTTTTCCCACCGCCTCTGTAAATAAAATCTAGCCCCATCGCTTGGACAAAAAAACAAAACTCGGCTAGGGCTTTTAACTGTGGGGATCTCGGACATTTAATTTGTATCGTAATAAATATTTCAGCCTTCTGTACCTATATTTCTAAAGAGCTAAGCTAAGTAATTATAACAACAATGAATTATCAATGTATATAGATAATTCGTGTAATGTAGGCTATGTAGGCTATGAACCAAAACGTCAAACGAAAGCAATAGCGATAGCAATACATCTTACCTAATTCTACCAACAGTACCAAATACATATTGAGTAGTTTAGTTTGGCGATAGTCGTGTTACAAATAGAGAAGAATTTGTCGTAATGATCGCTACTGGTTCCGACTACATTCTTAATGGAAAACGTACTAACTACGTATCAATTCCAAAAGCACTTACTACTTTATTCCATTAAGAAGCATAGGAGTGTCTTATGGGAAACTTTCTTCGGTAGAATGTGGGATTAACAACCGATATACTAAGCTTGTTAATCAGAAATTAGAGTTTATTTTATAGTTCTCCAATTAAAGTCGGTAAACACGTTTGGGGCAATGTTGGTGCCGTTTTAGAGACAAAATGCTTCGAGTGTTTTTTGCGCTCGATTTTAATCGTGTTTTATGCATTCATTTAACTTTTATTGCAGATTAAAAATATGCTTAATGTTAAATTATTGCCATGCAGCACTTACTGTTAGACACTTCTCTAGAATATAAACTTATCTAGGATATCTTAGGACACGAAATAATTTTCCAAACAAGCTAAGTAGATTGATATACTCGTATTCTACTCATAAAGAAATGAAATAAAATTAAATACTTACTTCATTCCGTAGGTAGTATAAACCGTACAAGGGTACTTTTACTAGTCTGTTCCGCCGGTATTTCCCAAGAGAAGATCGCTGCTGAGAAGAAATACGAAAGAAACTCAACAGTCAGTAATTTTTTTCGTGTCGTTTTACTGCATTTACTGAGTATTAATCTGATTTAGAAGATATAAGAAAAAATAAAGTACAGTTTCGTCATATGTCGCTTTATACATTTCCTTGAAGTAATTAGGTACCTACAAATATTCTCCGTTAGCGGAGATGACGACACTCTTCTGAAGCAAATAAGTCACGATGATGCTCACATTCATAGAAGTATATTGTTACTGAACTTTGATCAGAGCACAGAAAATCAACATATTCACACGCTTAAAATTCAAAAAACAAAACAGACATTTTGCATATGTATGACCCCGTGATCTTAGGTCATTAGGACAGTTTTATACCTTTATAATGAACCTATAAACAAAACGATAAATCCATATCTATCACACATTTCACCGGTGCTCCGGTCATCTTAATTTACGAGCTTGATCCGGTTATCACTGGATAGAACCGGCCGAAACCGGTTACAATTACAATCAATATCGCCCTGGGTTTACCTGGGCTTGTTACTTAATGCTCCTTGTTATTTATTGGTAGTGTAATGATTTTGGGGATCCGTGGTAAAAATCGGGTTAAAAAAATAATTAATTATTTTAAGGGTTAAAAGTCTTATTTTCAGATACGTCGAATTTGCTTTTTTTAAAGGAATGGACTGGATTGAAGAATTCCAATCATTAGTTTGGGGTTGCGTATAATGGCGGCTCTACACTACTCGCGAAGTTAACCGAAGTTGGGCGATATTATTATTATTAGGCTCCCTCGATACTGTAGTGCTTCTGGCATGTTTGCGGATGCTAGCATGGATGATTTTTATGCCATAGTTAATACGCAAAAAAACTGCGTCTATAGTACATCGTATACGGTGGAGCGCCAACAGTATCCTGAAGATGATAGCTGATCGGTTTGACTCGGTCATTCTTGGCCGATATATCGAACTGCACGTTAGAAATGTGCAGTTTGATATGTTGGCTAAAATGACACGAAGGTCCTACGTGCGTACATATGTGTTACTGTCTTGTTACTAACATAGAATAAAGTTGTAAATACTAACAAACTATGGACTTCTCTGTCTGAAAATAGGTACCTAAATGATTTTTATGTTTATTATTTTTTTTTTATTCGTGTGGCGAGGTACTTCGCTGCGGAAGCCAACTTCGGCCAACTTCGCTCAACTTCGCGAGTATTCTTTATCGAAGCTTCGTTGTAATCTTGTTATTTTGACTGCCGTTGCCATACTTCGTTGGTCTAACATTGTTGTTGATCTGGTGGAGTCCGCAATCAGTCAATCAATATTATTCTTGTATAAAATGCTTAATAATTTGCTTCTAATTATTTATTTATTTATTAATTTTACAACAAATATTACATATAATCTAAAGCCCTGCGAAACTGTTATGACAGTTTGTCTACAGGAAGAATTTTTAATAACTAAAAATATAATTTATAAAAATTAGTACCTATCAACTTCTTAAAGATAAATTATGGCAATTACAGACAGTCTTCTTGTCAAAATTGTTCTATTGATGTAATTTTAAAGTTACTTACTTAAGACCGATAAAAATACAAAGACAACAACCACACATGAACAAACACATTTACGTAAGAACACGACAAGACTAATTGCACACTGACTCACCTTCATTAATACCTCCAACTTTCCAATTTATTGTCTCGCCGACCACAAAATAAAATTTAGAAAAGCTCATTGCTTATGCTATACAAATTTCCACCTTACAGTAAGTGACATAATCGAGAAATCCACAACCTCGCATCTCCTAGCTAGATTCAATTATTATCCACTTTAAAGTATTATTCGTTCACTTTAAGTGTGCACCTAGGGTCTACTCTGTCGAGTTTAAGTCAGGTGCAAACTCAATGCAACTGAAGTTTTATAATAGAGTTCATAGTGGAAATTATCGTGCGTTTGATAGGAGGTTGTTGTGGTTATTGGTGGTGGTGGATATGCTACGTTACTTTATGGGATGCTGATATGTTTAACGGGCAGCTATAAATTAATCGCCGTTCGTGATTTATGGGAGTCGGAGATCAATAGCTGCGCCGGCGCTGTCTGTCAACGTTATACCTACTTATAGGCAAATTAGGGAAATTTCTAGAAAATACCGTTACATGGAAATTAACACTATGGCGACATTGCTGAAAATGTCGCTGCATGTCGTTTATCTGGTTTTAAAAATAAGTAGAGACGGTATACTTATACAAATTGAAAACAATTATATAATTTTTGTGAGCATACAAAGGTAAATATGAATACAAAATTACGCGATCGTACATTGCACTTTGCAGATGGGAATCGAACCCACGACCTTTACTTATCCGGAGTAGTGCTCTGACTCCTGAGCTGCCACCACTTTAAGCACATCGCGTGAAGTAAAGCGTTAGTTATATTCCGCCAAAGCGCCCTCTTTACTATTTTTGTTTTTTAAATGCTAAGGCGCATTATTCATATTTATAGGACGTGCATTTAACGCATCATACCCCGCACTCCTATCGCCATTATAATAAAAGAAATCTATTGGCTGATTTGATTTATGATTGATAAAAATAAGACAAAGAAGCAATAATCAAGGCTTGATGACACGCAAAAATGCATACAAAGAAAAAACTATGTCACTTATCTTTAATGTACTGGTTTTGCATTTTTACAGTAAAGAAAATATTTGAAAATCCATTTATTAATTCGATGAATGTGTTAATCGATGCTGAATGAAATTTAGTATTTGAAGAATACACGTTGTTTTTTCTATTACTCGGGTATATAGGTATATTTTTAGTGTTTTTTTTATTTGGTTATATTTAATAGCTAGCATATTTTATATCCCACTCCCTCCTTTGAAACTATATAAGTGCGAAAGAGAGCACAGCAAGCAATATCACAGCCCGCACTATGCAAGCTGCAAGTTCCGAACAAAACCAATTTAAATTTGCACAAGGAAGCGTTAAATATGCACTAAAAGTTTTGTAATTTAGAACTTTATCGGGACTGTGCCTCTTCCGTCAATGTATTTACCATTGCGAAACCTAAATACATACGACGGACTTAAAATAAACTTTATTTTATACTATAAACATTGACAGAAAGGAAAGTTATGAAAGAAAAATGTATTGTGATCCACTGGAATGTAAGCAAGACTCGAACCTGCGACCCTACAAACGCACATCCTAGGGTATCGCTAATGCGCATATGAATTTAAACACATATGACGCAGTAGCGCATAGCATTTGGAGTGATTGATGTAACGATGTGATAACTCAGTTGGGCGAGCACTACGCCGGATACGTAGGGTCGCAGGTTCGAGACCTTTCGACATTAAAACAGAATCGATAAAATTATACTTTTTAAAAGCTTCCTTCGCGAATTCAAAAGTTTTTTCGTTTATTTTATTTTATTTTTTTATTTTAAGCAGTAATGTCTGCTAGCGTAAATCAAATGCTTAGAATGAAGCGAAAATTTTTTTTTTTTATGGTTAATAGGTATATTAATAGGAAGGACGCCCGTGTTGCCCGCAAAGATTTTTTTTATATTTATTTGAGTCGGGGCACTAGGGAATGAATAAAGATCTACAATCGGTCTATTTTTAATAAACTTTGTACTCTTCAACATAATGTTTTCTTCGGTATCCGTGACTCTCGCAGATTTAAATAAAACAATTGAAACATTCGTATCGTTTTCAACACGCGCTGATTAGGCGATCCCTAATTTCTGTAGCAATAAACGCTGATGATCTGTCGATGGATGGATGGATATCTTGTAAACATGAACGAGACCAATCAATGCACATTCCAATACCACAGCATTTGCTCCCACACCTTTCATTAATTTTATTATTCGCTATTAAAATTAAATATCTCAATCGAGACAATTCAAGATCTACGTATTGCGGTAGTAGACGCTCCCATTACTGCACTTTCCAATTTCATCGAGGACATTACTGGCCAAATTACGGTTAATTTATATGCTGATTCCATCTATACCAGTTCTTGTAGCGGAAACACTTGGCTATTACGACCGTATTAGCGGTATAACTGCGTCGCAGTGAGCGGGAGACGTAGGGTACAGCGTCGCGTGGAAAATCGCAGCGTTTTTGCGACAACTACGATTATATTTTTTTTTTCAAATGTCAATGAATCCTATTTTTAATCGGGAACAAATTTCTATGTGGGGTCTAAATAGATTTAGAGCACTCTAAATAGTCGAAAAATACTGTTAATGTTCGGCATTCTTACGGAGCGCTGAAAACGCTCCATACAAATGGCGAGTGTGCCGTGACGTCATCAACTTGAAAGGTAACAATATGTACGTCCAGGCCAATCGGATCACGCATTACTTATGGGTCAGAAATCGTAGGTACTTCTCGTAAAAACAATTTTACCTTGTTTTTTTCCTCTTTGGTTTATTTAACTTATAGGCAGCCGCATCGCCTGTAGCTGGCCGTGTACCGCTAGGTTGGCCGCGTTTGAAATACTAACTCTTATTTACGTAAATGCGACGATTTTTTGTTTCGTGAAACGCATAGTCTGCCTAAATCCATCCAACCCATGTGGATTTCTATCTCAATGTGAATGAAACGCAGCGTTTGAGCACGAGAAGCCGCACCGTATGTTCTCGTTTCAAGCGTGGTTTATTGGTTACGATTTGGTTTAATTTATTCGGATTGCATATAAAATGATTTTAATTAAGCCAAGCGATAGATTTATTTAGAGATGTTTCTATATTTTGTAAATGTTCTCTTTCTCGGTAACGGTCCGCTTCCTCCGGGGTCACGGGTGACATACCGATGTTATTTAACTTTTGAACACGATTGCTTTTCTTAGTGTTGGTGACATATAATTTAATGTTGATAATTTTTTATTTGCATTTTAATTTTGGTTTGAAATGTGTACAAATTTTCGTAGTTTTCCGTTCACTGATCATATAGATATGTCATATAAATGCATACATGTGAACATTATGATAATTTATTAATTGGTTGACTGACATTTCTTTTGTTTTCTTACTTCATCTTCATACTAGTCTCCTTTTAAAAGTCATCTTGTAGCGCTCATCTTTTTATTATACATACAATGTGGGTCCTGTAACATAAGAAAAAAATTAAAACATAGATTTTACTCGTTAAACTGAACAACATTTGTACAGCAACTTTAAAAATAAGTCAGTTTTAAAAAATTTATTATTTCAAACAAATTTTATAGTATTTTCAATGTATGTCGTCCAACGTTGACATTCCCTGAGCATTGATATAGCTGTCACTCTACTAATATCAGACATTGCGCAATACATTGCTTCTTTGTCTAAACTTTATTCTACAAAACGTCATTTAATACACTTTATTTTCAGAAGTTGCTTAACAAATGTTGTTTAGTTTCAAGGGACGAATCTATGTTTTAATTTATTGCTCCTGTTACAGGGCCCACCCGGTATAATTCTAAAATCGTAATGATAATCATGTGGAAATGGGGAGGAGTCATACTTTCAGGAAAAACGTGTTTCAGATACATAAGTAACTAATAATAGCTAAATGAATAACTAAGCTGGGCCGGCAACGTCGCCTTTTCGATGACTGCAAAAACAAAATAACTGCAGTAAGTTCATTAGACATTAGACACAGTGTTTTTGTTGAACAGATGTGTGACATTGCAGTAATACGGATGTGCCAAATGTGGCCGTCAAGTGTCGCTGGGGTTCCGTGGGCGTGGTTCACGGGACAACGTCGACTTGAGAGGAAATACCATTACAAATGCGCGGGGCGCAGCGTTGTTGTTGATGGGTAGCAGTAAAATTTGTGCAGTTCATAAGAAATAATTTAAGTAAGTAATTTATAAGTGGTAGCACACGAAAATGTTTGTGAGCGCTTTATCCGCAAACAAACTGTGCTCTGTTTGGCGGAATATAAATGTTTTACATACCACATAAGTTTTTTATGATAAATAAATAAAAAAAAAACATAGAAATCGAGGTTTCTTCCTCCAAAGCTTAACCAATCTTGATGAAATTTTAGCAACTGAATGAGAAAGAAATATTATGTGTCGGGCCGTTTCGATTTTTGCGTTTATTATAATAAACATTAGCCAAAATTCCGCCGCAAACAGACGCTTAATCTGGTATAGAACATTTCCTTTCCATTCAGTGCCTAAAATCTCGTCTAAATTGGTTAAGGAAAGAGACGAGAATGAAATAACGATTAGTGTTACTAGGTTACGTTAAGTTTGGACCGCATTTGTATCCGACGCACTAGTTACCAGGTACTCTTCACGTAAACTGATAGTCTCGGAAAAGGATCTGTGATATGTCCTCCTAATAGTATTAGGTGCAGAGAGTGTAAACATGAGACGGGTTTAGCTCTAGGACCCAAAGCCACCCATTAGCTTGGTCACTAAATAAATTAACTCCCTCGCGAAGGATGCATCCCTTTAATACGTTTACGATAGATATGGTTTAACCCTTTGAACGCCAAGAGCCACTAAGTGGTCGTGTGCTGTCGTGCCTACCACGCCAACGACCACTAAAGGGGTAATGGCGGACGCTGTCAAAGCAATTTTTCCACTGACAGATTAGGTATATTCTCGCTCTTTCTTTTTCAAGTATTGGCGTATAAGCTACATTTTGTCATGGGAGGAAAAGCGTTCTAAAGGTTAAAGTGAGGTTATTTCGAACCTAAGGGTTTACTTTGAATTTCCAAATTACCAAATAGCCCCTTGGTTGGGTCCCAAACAGCGTCAACACCGTATATTGTAGAATTTGTAGATATCAATTTGATTTATCAACATTGTCGGATATTTGCCTCGATGAAATCCTTTAGTAAAACAGACTCATCTCAAAAGTCACAAGTATGTCACAATACTGGGAAGTCACAGACATCTTTCATGTATTCAATGTGAAAGTAAGTACTTTGAATAGTTGTGTAAGTCAGTGACATGATTCATTTTTAGAATTTCCTTAAGATCGCCAATAGTAATTAATTTTACAAACATATTAAGTACTTACTAATATAGTCTGAGTATTATATATTTGGCTAAATAATTAAATAAATATCCTTCGAAAGAACCCTGCGCGTCATTTCATTTGCTCCATACTTTTTTCCTCAACCGTAAGACACCACCGACTTTTTGCCCAGTTTTCGGAAGTGCAAGGAGCGTGCCATCTGCCGGATCGAATTACCGACCTCTTTGCCCCCTCGTCCCTCGCTCCTCGCCCCCTGCCCCCTGACCCGCCGGCAAATATTATATCGGTGACTATGCCTCTTTGCACCAATTAGGGCGTTTAAAAATTTGGTTATTAAGTAGTGAAGAGTCGAAATCAATATTCGATTGTTTTGATAAGCACGTAGCAAAAGGTTTACTACTATTTTCTTCTTAGTCGGTATCTTCTGAACGGTAATAACGGTAACGGTCGGTAATTTGAACTGTGAGTGTAAAGCTCACATCATCTTTTTTGTGTGGATTGGATCGTTGTCGTTAAAAGGCGTCCTAGTTAAGTTTTTAATGGTACTATTGTTAAAAAAGTGAGTGCAATACTCGCCAATAAACTTCGTGTTTGGCGAAATTTGTTGTAAAATGTGTACCATGCTTTTTTGAAATAAATAAATTAAAAAAAAATTATTTCATTGCTGAAGGTCGTGTCTAACTTGACATATTAATGGTAGTCACTTGATGCAACATGTTTTTCCACGTGTTTCTGTCCTCAAGTATTAGCATTAGGTATTGACAGGCTAGTGAGCGTCTTTATAAGATCTGACCAACGGGTAGGCGATCGACCGCGCAGTCTTTTGCCGTCTACCTGACCAGCTACCATCAGCTGTTTCAGATTATCCGGGTTCCTGCGAGCGACGTGTCTGAAGTAGTTCAGTATCTGCTGGAAGTATATAGTTAACTACTATTTTAGATATTTTTAAAATACTTCGCGGGAGTCTTTTGGTTGGATTTGCAATTTGTTTCATAATTTGTCGTTTTATTCATTATCAGATTTTTAATGATCTTATCTTGTCAGTTTCTATTAAACGAAATTACCGTTATTGGAACTACGTGTACCTACTTATTATCAAACGTTTTACAGCCTTATTAAACGTTTCATTCAATAGATATATAGTTGGCATACGTATCTAGGTGTCAAAATAACCATTCACACTCCGCAATGAAAATATCGCATGTAACATTTTTTAATGCTTCTGACTTGAGTCATAACTCCATTAATGTAAAATCGAAATAGATTCTGAACTTTTTGAGTTGGTATCTTTTTGTTATTGGTGTAAGCAACAATAAGCTCGCCAATTATGTTGAGGCTTCAATGCACCGGCGTTTGTGATCAGAGTGCTAATTACACGATTTATTTAGAAATGGTAAATCTTTATAACTTATCAAATATACCGGTTATTTGTGAAACTTGTCGGATGAGTAACGATTGTTTAATCAACTACGCGCACATATCGATCAGAAATGTTGTTAACTATAGTTGTAAGCTCGATTACATATTTACTTACTTATTTAACTAAACTAGCTGCGCCACGCGGTGTTACCCGTCTAGCCGTTTGAGCGTGAAGAAGTAACAAACATACACATACACACACTGACAAACTTTCGCCTTTTATTAGTATGGTAATGGTAAAGTTGCCAAACACGTTGTTTATCTTTATATACTTAGACAATGAAAATAACGGCGCACTATACCTACTACTTACGTGTAAAGTAGTCAAAGGAAAGCTAATAGACAATAGGTACAGTCGGGAATGAAAAACTGATGTAACTTAACACACTGTCGGAAAGTGACGAACCTTTTCATTAATTCGACTCATCATCCTCCTAGCCTTTGTCCCATTTTTTGAGAATGAATTCTCAATCGGGGTCGGCTACCTAAATCCCAAGATGTGGCGTAGGCACTAGTTTTTACGCAAGCGACTGCCATCTGACCTTCCAACCCAGAGGGGAAAACTAGGCCTTATTGGGCTTACTTAGGTGGTTTCCTCACGATGTTTTCCTTCACCGAAAAGCGAGTGGTAAATATCAAATGACATTCCGTACATAAGTTCCGAAAAACTCATTGGTACGGGCCGGGTTCGAACCCGCGACCTCCGGATTGAAAGTCGCATGCCCTAACCACTAGGCTACCACCGCTTGCCTTTTCATTAATTCGACTATTAGGTATATTTAATTACATGTTATTATGATAATTTTATGTACATATGCAAACTGTGTCCTTTTTATCTAAAGGTACCTATATATTTTTAACCTTGTTTACTGCGATTTTTTGTTTCGCAAGGCAGAATACTTAAACTAATGTCTATTGTTTGCTTTTTAAAAAAGTGAATGTGTCAGATGCATTATGCCTGTGACAAAATTTTCTATTCAAACTCAATGAAGTCACACAATACACGCCGTGAGTCGCACGTGGGTCAACAAATCGCAAGTAACAAGTACGCCACATTGCACAACGCACACGGATACTGTGATTCAGCCGTGCGATTGAATCACGCGCAGGTATTAAACGACCGATTTATAATTACGCGCGTCGCACGCACAATACCCGGCGACGGTTAAAAAATCGCCACTTTACCTGCCTCGAGATTATTTAATTTTGACCTTCATTAATCATATTTTTTGTGTCCAAGTCAGGTACTGCGAGTAATGCTTTTAACCTTTTTTTTTCATTAAAAAAATGTTTTTGTCTATGGCATATTATTAGATATGAAGCACACAGCGAAATCCTTTTAAATAAAAACATGGTGTATTGTCTGATCTATCTGTTACACCTACATGGGTGTATAGATATAGGGATTTCGGTGGGATATATGACCTTTTATTGTGTGGTTTTTGTACGAGTCGTGTGCACAATATCAGGTTACGATCTTGGATGGGATCGCGACTATCGCCGTCAAGTATTATGTTGCTAGATTAATTTATACTTTGGAATAGTAAATAGTTTCGTTGACACCGTTTTGACGAGTCTTTGTGGTGGTCTGGAATTGGTTTACGTTAACTAAATTATTTGTAACGTGCTTTTTGCTACAAAATCGTGAATAAGATCTAATAACATTTTTCATTATGCTATACCTACACATTTTATAATATTAGTAGGTGTGTAGTTTACACTTACTCTATAAGATTATAATAGTGCCTTAATTGGTTAACTACGAAATTGAAACTAACTACGAGTAAAACTACTAATTTATAATAATATGTATTTATCACTACACTTTGACTGTCATTGACCGTATATGGTTAGAACGGTCATGAATATCTTGTAAACACATTGCTATTTAGCTGTCATGCCAACGGTATCCAAATGATAATGCGTAAATTATTCAACAGAAACTTATGAAATAATCATTGCGTTGGGAAAATGCGGTGATGTCACTAAATATCTAAATATTTGGACATAGATTCGTTTACGTTTCCTCAATTTTTGGTCCATATTTGGGTTCATATAAATCTAAAAAGAAATAATCAAGAAAGGAGGTGTCAACAATTCAACATTGTTACACCCTCTTCTCTGGTCTATCTATACAGTGAAGCGGTGGCAATATGCCCTGTAGCAGTAAAACAATTAAAACTGGCCGAAGGGTCAAAGTTACCCCGACTGGTATCTGACTAGGTCGATTTGTGTAAAATTGACCCGTAGTATTTATTTTCATTTCATTAAAATTGTGATGAATGAGCTAAATTCAGTACAAATTAGAGAAATTGCAACTCTAAAGATGTCTGTGAATTAGAATAGTAAGAAACCGAGGATCAGTTGTAGAAGCGCTCAAATTACCTCAAACGTCGCACCAGACGCAGATATCAAATTGATTTTATGTAAATGGCTCATTGGGTGATTTACCCAAAAGAAAACGCGTTTACTTTTGCGGTTGAGGAAATAACCTATCGCATTCTAACTTGTAATCAAATAAAAATAAGGTATATATTAGATAAATGATTTGGATTAACGGCGTAGATGAGTGTAAGTGTAAGTTTGTACATAGATTGAAGTGTGTATGTGCGTATTAGCATAGCTTTCTAGGTGTTTGCGTAACGACGATATGTGTGACAGTTTGATTGTAATTTATAACTATAATTTCTTTAATTTCAAATATACGGTGGGTTTATGGAGTTTAAGTAGAAAGTGTCATAAATTAATTGCGGTAAGTGTTTTGTGAGATTGTTTTTTAGATTTTACCGTTAAGTTTGGCACCTATTGGATGTGTCGTTTGTATGACTGGTCATTCGTATATGACTTTAAATGAAACTTAATATGTACATCATCACTATCATTATTAGCTAGGTACATGCCTCGAAAAGGTAGTGCGTGGATCAGGAAACGAGAGTCAGTGTGTTGTTGTTGCGTTTGTTTTTGCGCGAATCAACGTGCGGGGGCGGGTATGCGCGGTAATATGCGATGATTCGACGTCTTACTGTTTTTTTTTTTAATATTTTTAGATGCTTTTGAGTGGCGTGGCGTCCATGGAAATCGATTGCCTTTGGCTTGAGCCTATTGCAAAAAATATCCTGCTGCTGATTATTTTAAATGGAGTTTCGAAGTCATTGGAGTTGGATAGAAAAGGATTAAGACTGCTTAAATTTATCATTATGACAACGCGGTTGGCTCAGTGGTAGAACAGCTGAGCCAGCGGTCCCGAGTTCAGATCCCAGCAAGGGTAAATATTTGAGGGATGAACTCGAATATTTGTGCCTGCCTGCCACAAGTCGTCTAGAGCTTAATTTGGGACTTGGTAGTCTGTTGTCTGATATTTATTTATAATTAAGATGTTCAGGTATATACACCTACTATATAGTTTTTTTTAAATTCATTGCAGATATTAGATTAAAGTTATTAATAATCAATGTTATTTTTCATTGGATAGAGATGTGAACATTTTGACTGGCAAAGAAAATAAGTAGTACACAAAACATGCTTGGTGTACGTCCTTAACTGACAGGTTGAAATAAACACGCTCAACAAAGCCTGAAGCAGGGCTAAACCATCGGCCGTGTCGAAGGGCGGGGGCGATACGGGGTCGTGCGATAAATCACGTTCGCTTTGTGCGAATGTCGCCGGACGTGAGAATACGCCGCTCATTGCGATCACATGCACGTGTACACATATCAACCGCGAACCTAGAAGGACATAAGTGCATGGAGTTTCCAGTAATTTACAACTTTCTTAAACGCGGTAGTTGGACTGCATGATTTTTTTCCGATCGATTCTGTTATTGCGTCTAGGATGGTGTAGGAGTTTGAATAGATATAAGTCGTTTTAGAGTAAAGAGTGTGGTGACCTGTTGTTGCGTTGCATGGGTCATTAAGTGCAGAGAACGATGCTTTCGTTAAAAAAAATGCAGTTGTAAGGAAATATTCGCAGAGATATATATTTTTTTTTTTATTATTTTATTCAACAAACAAATTACACAGCATTACAGCATTATGCTAGGCACTGTGAATTTAATAATAATACCTAAAATAAAACTAAAATAACAATTAACACAGATAATAACAAACTTTCAGGAATCACTAGGAGGACGTTCATCCATCGCCTTACTGAACTTCAGACATTCATCACATATAACCTTCCAGCTATATGGATTTAGTTTACGAGAAATTTCAGAAGTTATGTCGCACGTCGCTGAACTAATGATTTTTTCTCGTGGCCACGGTAGCCTGAAAATAAATGATACTGATTGATTGATGATAATATAGACATTTTATCGCTGATTTGTGGCTGACGTGTGATTAGTGGGGACAGCTGGTTGTTTTATCAAATGTTTTATTTAATTGAAAGCTTTTTCTCTCAAACCACATAATTTAAATGTAGGGATCTATGCTGCCACGGATGTTACAAGCGTTTGTAACTTCAGAAAATCTTAGAGATGCAAGTGTATATTATTGAGAACTTTCTCAGGACAAGCCAGACAATGATACAACTCTGGCAAAAAAATATATTTATGGATTCTTCAATGATGTCCGTATAACGTTCATATACCTATGTGACGAGTGAGTGGTTGCAACACAATTGGAAGAGATCCCTTTTATGGATAAGTTCGCCTTTGTACATGTCTATTGATTTGATGCTTCGTGAATTTGATTATGTAAAATAAAGTGTTTACATACATACAGCCAGCCATATTTTGTTAACAAAAAAAAAACTATTACAAATTGCAACAAACTTACGTAGTTACGTCAACTGCAGACACAAAATCCCGTTACATTCAAACAGGTCAACAGTACTAACTACGCAGCGCTAACAAGTGTCAAGATAAAAATGGAGATGCAGAAATGCCCTCGTGCTCAAGTGCGCCACTGAGCCGACCCAGTTCCGGACAAAGCCTTTCAGCGCGCTGCAGCTTAGCGCTCTGACCTTATTTGCTTATGCTATGAGTTATGGACATGTTCCTGTGTTTGATAATTCAGAGGTATATTATAAAGACACTGGCAGGATTTTAACCTATAATTTGAAACGCTTTTGAGGCTATCTTACCGACTTTTGACTTGATCGACTTTTCAAAAGCGTTCAATACTGTTAATCATGACCTTCTACTGGCAACACTTAGTTATTTGAATATCTTGTCATCAGTGGCTAAATAGTTTGCTTCTTATGTTTAAAATTACCATCAGATGGTTCACGCTGATCGATTATTCTCTGATTGGGTGTGAAATCACTTCTGGTGTGCCACAGGGCAGTATTCTACCTCCATTTAATTTTTCTAATTTCTATTAAATAGATTTCGTCTCATATCACCTTCGCTCAGTGCCAAGAGCTAAAGCTTAGCGCGGTGACCTGAATTGCTTATGTTACGATTAGTCAGCATTTTCACAATAATATGATATTTTAAAATTTGAATCTAATTTGAAAATTAATGTGGTAGAATTAGACCGATTTTTTATAACGGCTGTTGGCATATTTTTTTATATTTAATTAGTAACAAGTACGATATAATAAATATCTTCCCTCATCGGTTATTTGATTGAAATAAAGTTTAACTTGCTTCATAGTTATTTTGCGTGTTGTACCTGTGTATTTACATGATTTACGTAAGAACTGTTTTTTAGATCACGTTACGTGCAAAATAATTATATTCTAATGCTTCGCCAGATTCCCTGACCTTTGACATTGTAATTATGCTATAAAATAATTACCCTACACGACCGGTTCAACATATTGACTTAAGCTACATTGAGCACGATTTTGTTTACGACCAGTTTGGACCTAAATTAAATAATCCAGGCAAAGTTTTGCACAAATATACAAGGTTAATAGAACTACGGGACTGTGATCTTACACAGCGTTCTTATAGTGTCGATTTTAAGTTCTATTTTTATATGGTTCTATACGTCATGAATGAAAGCCTCAGCTATAATAATCTACAGCCGATTAGACTAACTTCTATATGTCTAAACGACACCAAAAAAGCACATGTGTGATGTACTAAATATACACTTGTTTCCTTCTTAAACTGGACTCCAGTTCGCTTGGTAGCGAATAAAAACAACATTACAAATTCAAGCCCTACCTGAGTCGAAAAAAGTAGCAGTTACCCGCTATTTCTTTGCGCCTTGATATCTTTAGAATTCGTCAACACAGGATGATATCGAAGGTTTATTACGTTATTGTAATTGTCATCGCTGTTGCTTTCTGTAACAATCAATGGCGGCCATACAACTATGCCATATATTATATCCATGGATTAGCATATTTTATGACATTACAACACATTCATTTTTCAGTCTTAAGACAGGCGAGAAAATAGGCAGTTGCCGTTAAGTAGACAAAGTCAACAATAGTTGTATTTAGCACTTCGAAGAATGTGTTAAAACAATTTCTCCGTGGAAAATTATAAGATTATTAATATTTTACCCTAGAAACTAAGTAAAGTTGGACGAAAATTGTAAAATCGTAAGCAGGCATTAAGTGTTTTTTTTTTATACTTTTACAATGGAAATCTATTCTGATATTCAGTTAAAAAAAAAACAAACATTGTAAACATTCATCACATTTGCCCGTATCAAATATTTCAATTATTGTTTATCAAAAAGTGCTTTTAATTCTCTATACATTTTTACTATGGCGGCCGCGCGCCGATCTAAATACGCATTCCCCGCGCTCTATGGTTCAGTCGCTAACGCTCGGCGCAGTCAAGCTGATTGAATTTTTATCTTGTTAATATCGTCATCGTCTGTCTAAATATTTATTCAGCATAAATAACTTGAGATTAAATTGTCATTGAAAGTATATCTAAATATTAAAAAGTACAGATGTAAGGCTGCTTGTCCAATGGAGCGGAGCTGCGTAAAGTGGACCTCACAAAGACGCAGCCTGATTGGTTCAATTTCTCCGCTCCGCTCACGCCATCTTACAACTACGCAACTACAAATTATGACAAGTGTAACAACATCGAATGTTGTGATAATTAAATATGTAGGTATATAATATATACCATGAACCCCATGGCACTTGGCTTAACATAATAAGTTCCGAGCGAGTATAATAAGTATTACAAGGGGATATAATTAGAGTAAATAAATACCCCAACTATTGGCACTGCATCCTAAACAAACATGGTGCCCGCATTACGTTTCTGTCACGATACTGACATGAAACTCGTTTTGAGTAATTTTTTCAAAGGCAAGTCAGAGTTCTTAGAAATATTCGGGTAAATAAGTATGTGTGGTGAACACATACATAGCGGGGTGGTGATTTTAGTTACGGTTAAGGTATCCAGGTATCGGTGGGGTAATTTTGTGTTGAAGGAGCCGTAAAATTGAGTAAGAACTTCACTGGCTATATTGCTATGTAGCTATGTATAACACATTATAACTCTTGCGGTTTGTGCAAAGGACCGGTGAATAATAAGGTAGATACTTAAATTTGGGTTCGAAAGGATGGTCAAAAATAACTTAAAAAATTGACTTAATCCTTTTCCTCACACATTGTTGGAGCGAATGTTTGAGTCAATATGAAAATTACTATTAGGTGTGCCACCAAAATGTAGGAGTGATCTCAATTTTGACTTATATTTATATGAGACAATTAGAGAGGTCCAAATTAAAACATTTTTTGAAATGAGTCGACAAATGACATAGTTAAGGCTGAAGTGACGCCATAAAGACACTTACAGACGAACTGAGAACCTCCTCTTTATTTTTAGAGACTGTTGAAAAAGGAAAAGTAGAATTAAAATACCTACGTAAAAGCAAGATGTGTCTGGGCACAATACAAGAAAGTAATCTATCAGAATTCAAGGAGGAATCATCGGATAGGGTATGATTGATAGGCCTGCGGGGATATGCCTAGACTAATATAGCAGTGTCACAATACATTACGTTGGCTAAAATATATGAACCTTTGACCTCTGAACTCGCTAAAGCGTTTTGACTCGCAAATGTACCTACTGACGGATAACGCACGCCAATTTGAAAGTACAAACGACTTACCAGCGTCGACGAAATAAGCGTTTTAAATGGCCCGAAACGCATGAAAATTTGTGAATTTTAATGGCAACACTAGTTTTGCGGAGGTGAATGTCTAGTGAGCTAGCAACACTCAAGTCGGGCACTGAACTTAGCACAGCACTGGATAGGTACATTAATGTGAAAAATTTGCCAAGTTCGGTAAATCGTCGCAAAATTAAGTGAATCCCTAGACTGAATACTACACCAGTAAGCTACTAATAATAATTATATTTTTAGCATTGACTGTAAAAAACGTATGCGAGGTATTCAGCTTCACTTTAAAATTTAGGTACCTTAGATCAAGCAATGTGAAGTTCTTAAGCTTCCACAATGTACAATGTACTTTACATGCAATAAAAATGAGAGTTTTGCAGGGTTGTGAAAGGTGTTTTGCATATAGGGAACATGTACAACGAAGGAGTTGCCAACTGTCAGTACCAATTTGGACAAAAGGCAATCTCAATCTTTTGCATCACTTACTCTTAAGATTGACATTAATAGTGCACCTAAAGTCCCTGCACGTTCCGCGGTTTTATCTCGGAAAATTCATGAATCTAATAGGATACTATTAGATTCAAGAATTTTCCGCGATAAAAAGTAAAACGAGTTTATGTTAGTCCTCATGCATTATCTTTATGTAATAAGTATCGTCATTCCATTGCTCTACCGTTAGGTAAAAGAAAATAAATAAGTCAACAAATACACTTATAAATCCAAAGTTACCAATTTGCACGTCTTAGCCTAACTATGACAACGCGACTCTTTGTCGCGCGACAAATACTTACCTGTCACTTTCCTTTCAATGCCGTACGAGCAAGACATGTGACGCTGAGTCGCGCGACAACCGAAGTCACGGCAAGATATGCTAGCCCTGCTGTAGGGATCTTCTAGCAATAGTGGCAATACAGAGAGAGAGTATATTATGTTTTTTCGTAACTTGGCGGACCGCACTTCCAAGCCCGCATCATTATTTTCCCTCATATGGCAGCCCGTGAAGTATTATTCCAATGAATGGTAAACATTCAACCGCAAAATACAAACGGTTACTTTGTTTTAAATAATTGGAATTTTATTTTTTTATTTTTGAGTAGGTATCTATAAGGTTGGAATTGACAGATAAAGAAGCAAGTTAAAACTATATTATGAAACTAGATATCCTGTAAAACGGAAATTAAACGTATTATTTTAAGTTTCATAGCCAATGAAATAAAAATATATGTACCTAACTACCTACCTATTCCTTTTAAAATCGTGCTCTTAATTAAATAAATAAAATAGATATTAATTTTAAGACAACCTCACAAAAATTGACCTAGTCATATTTTCTTCGGTTTCCGTGACTGTCATACATTTAAATAAAACAATTTAAACGGATGATGTCGCGTACATTAATTATTTGAACCTCCCTGACGTTTCGGTAGCTTTACAGTTACCGTTGTCACAGGTTATTTTATTTAAATTGACCTAGTCCCAAATTAAGCTCTGTTTTCCGGAGCACAGTAAAAAAAAAGCGTTTCATAGTTGGTAAGCTACTATATCACAGTAAAAAAATGTTCAGTGTATTGTTCAGTAGTCGCATTGGTAAGAAGTTTTAGCGATTCAATAGGATGAATGTTCGTACAAATAAATGTCGGTCCTGCATGAGCGAGTCGGTAATGCACATTAGCTGTCTCACAGTCGGTTAGTTGCTAAACCGTTTAGATACACCAGAAAAAAATGCGCCTTTACACAATAATAATATTGTCAGTATCTTCACTTCTGTTACGGAGTCAACTTTTGGCAATGGTTTTAGCAAGCCGTGGACATACGACATCTCTTACATTACAGCGAGTGTTGACGTGCATCCGTGCAAGATATCATATATTAGAATTTTAATCGGGTATATCTTTTATAAAACACTATTTCATTCATCTAAAAGAAGTAGATAATGCTATTTGCGAATCATAGATGCGATGCAAAATTTCTGGGTTCTTATGTAGGGTTTCTGGGTCCTACTTGTATAGGGATCAAAATCGACTGCCTTTTCTTAGGGGACCTAAATAAATTTCTCAATTTTAAAGTATATTTACTTCATATAGTGCGCGAAAAAGAAAGTGGGCACTATAATCTAACACTGATCAAGTGATCACTATAAGAATGGGTAGGAGAAAACGTTTCCAAGTGCCGAAAAATATTCTCAGCTACTTACATTGTGAGTCGCGTAATGCTCGGTAAAAAAAGTGCAGATTACGCCAACCGGTGTAATGGTATTATAGTTATTGTATCTCTTTTTTGCATTGAGTGAACTGTAATCCTTTGTCTGTCGAAAAAAAACGGAAAGTTCAAGATTGGTTGCACAAAATATTATACATATAGCTTAATATATTTTGCTTAATCCTTCGCATATCGTAAGTTGTTCGATTTAATACGTTTTCTCTACCAAAAAACATACCGACGAAGAATTAAACCTAACTCAACTATATGCAACCAAAATTGAGGATGTTATATTATGGAGGCACTGTTAATTTTGATTATCCACTTTACTACTACTACTATTTTTTTAATCGACCCTAATATGGTTACCTAGCTGCCCGTTTAAATATGCCGTAAAAAGAACTAAAGATTTAGAGTACTAACTGTATTAATCTAATAAGAAACTCGTGTTTTCCAATGTCCATATGAACATTATTTATCAGTTTTGATACCTACACATTTATAGTGTTTAACTAAGAGTGGAGCAGCGGCCTTAGAATGATCACAGCCTTCGATAATGTGTAGCTAAATATATACAGCATCGATAATCCCTTCACCCTTGGCTACACTCGTTGCTCATCCACACAATTATAGTGTGCATCCCGTTGCACACAGTGCACAGGTCTAGACTAGATCAAAGCTTCTCAGACGTCTTTCATGTGCAAACTGTGCAAATCGATGGATAACCAGGCTTTGATCGTGGTGCAACAAATGGCATTGTTTTGTTCTTGCCATTGGAGCGGAGCTCTTTTGTTTTGCTTAGTGAATAAGTTTCTAATGTGATAATATCGGACGCTCGAAGACACGATGGTAGTACCTACATATTACTGATGTAAATGTGCAGAGATTTCAGTGGCGACTACGTATAGGAAAGCGCAGCGAGGACGACCTCCGACTAGGGCAGATAACCTCGTGAGGGTAGCGGGGAGTCAATGGATGTGGTCTGCACAGGATTGCTCATTGTGGCGAGCTAAACGGGAGGCCTATGTTCAGCAGTGGACAATACAATACAGTACAACAATACTTTATTGCACACCAATAAAAGTTTACAAAAGGAAACAAGACAAATGCAATTTAGAAATAACGGTAGACAACAGGCGGTCTTATCGCTTAAAAGCGATCTCTTCCAGACAACCTTTATAGTGTTTAACTATGTGGACCTTTGTGGCTGATAGTTTGTTAATTTGCAAAGGGCAACATCCAATGCAAAGGCAAGTTAGCAAACCGATGTTTAAATGGCAATCAATAGCTTTGTTTAGTTTTACTAGCTGGATTCCGAATTTAATTTATATCTCATAATAAATCTAGGTTTCAATAGCCGCAAACCGAAATGATTCACAGTTTAAAAGCTTAAAACAAAAGATGATTAATTCAGAAGTGTGTAATACGCAAACATTGCGCAAAATTCCCACGTTTCTTTGATATACTTTCACACAATCCAATTTGCAGCGTCATTATTTTACCAAGAAACTTACTATGATTTATTTACATATGTTAGATCTTAATTACGCTGTGAAATTTCCTGACATATGCCTTATAACTAACAGTGCAAAGCATGAGTTTGCGCCTGAGAGTGACGAAGTTACGGCCTTTGGAAACGGAGGGGTAGAAGAGGAAAATTCAGCGCATATAAAGCCTACCGTGAATGAATCCCGGTGCGACCAGTTTCAAATTACGAGAATGCCGTCTGAATGCAGGCTGCAGCTCCCGACCTACTGCCCAACTGACTCACAGCCGGGCGAAATAAAAATAAATGGCCCATTTTGCCACCTGAGGGGAAAATGCAGTAAGATTGCACGGGACTTGAAGATAGTTACTGCTTTATCTCTTTGTCTACGTTTAGATCGTGTTGCGTAGGTAGTTACACCAAATAAAACGCTACAAAAGGTTTTTCTTCTGATCTTCGCAAAAGTCTCATGAGAATTTATTGGTTGTTTGTGTACACTAATGCGGAAGGCAGAGCCAATAAGCCCCATAATGCGGGCCGGGTACGGTGGCCAATGTGGCCATTTACGCTGCTCACTGTGAGTAGTTTTTCTAAGTCTCTCAACATAGTATACATATAACTCTAGCTGACGGACATTTTCATAATCTCACGATTACAATCAATTAATGAGCTTGATTAGATTTTACAATATAATGAACACAAACTCGTTTCGTTATTATTAAACGTTAAGTACGGACAGTTTAAAAGGATAAATAAAAAGTTTAGAGCTCCAAATAAGCCGAAATTAATACTGGCCGGTTACCCTTTTCAATCACTACTGCCCCTAATCGTGCAGTATACTTAGATCGTATGTAAATGTACCGCTGGTCCTTCCAAGAAGCCGCCATCTTGCTCCCTAATTATTTTTAATTGCCGCAAACAACACGACGCGGCCTTCGACAATTTAAGTCTAACATTTTTTTCGCGTCTAGTCTGATTCACGTCGATTACTTTATAAATGAATCATGACTGCACGCGAATATGAAAACAAGTAAGTTTTTTACCTGCCGTTCTTAGAATACGCTCGTAAATCAATGGAGGCGCCCTGTTATTTGAGTTCGCATAAAAATTTGGGATATGGGTAATTGCATGAGGATTTGAGCGTAGATGCATTCACAGCGGGTGGCGTAGATTACGTAAGGCCCTTTACTTTCTAATTAGTAATAAATTTTACTTGTAACCGCCGACGGTTAATGTCTAAGTTTTTAATAGTTGTGTCGACTTCTGTCCTTAAGAATTGTGGCGGTCAAAAAATTGTTCAGACATTTTAATTGCCCATTACGAGGCGGCCATATGTCGCGTCAATACCGATTTCGGCGGCAAACTCGAGCTCCTGTTTTGATTTTTTTGCAATCTCTGCCCGCTCCTTTTTTTGTGCTTTCATGCTCAGTGCGCATGCTGTGAGCACTTTCCTTTTGGTCAATTTGACAGGCTTTAAGGATTTTGCGTTTGTTGTGTTATAAGTTAACGTTTGAATAGATTTGTATGGAGGTGGCGATTTGAAAGATATTGATGCACTTAAGTGTTTCAAGTACTTAGTTACTCCCAAGGGAATTTATAAATTACGTAAAAACGGACATCATTTATCCGGAGGGACAGTCAATTAACATGAATGAAAATAAGGCTTTATTTTAAAGCGAATCTTTATTGTAATAAACGACCTAAGTAAAGTAATTTAATGCTTCGAAAATATAACTCCGAAACCGAATTCCATTAGAGGATTTATCTGGGGACGCAAGTGTTTGCGCAAGTGTCACGCACACACACACTCACATATACACACATGCGCCCGCGCAGGTACCAACGCTAATTGCCTTCGTATGCAGGTACCCGCGGGATCAGAGATGTATGACTTTTGGGAACATGTCGACTTAACACGGTCGATTTCAATTAAGAAATATTTTTGTGACTTGAAAAATATAGGTAACCATTTTATTAAAGTTACTGCATGTATATTATTGTTACTTCGTATTATTTTTGTGAAAATTCATCAGACGCCAATTTTCAGTGAATGACCTGTTCAATGGATTTTTATGCCATTGAACAGGTTATGTACCTGAAACGATTTACCAATGTTCATTTTGTCCGAAAGCTTTTTTTAAACTGTAAATTTTCATAATACACAATTTATAAAACAAACTAACCTAATGGGTTCTTTAAAATGATGTTTATAAAATCCTAAATTAACCTAAATATTACGAGTTTCAGAAAAAAATGCTTTCGGATAAATTGAAAAATTTTGCGAAACGTTACGGATGGGAAACAATGTTTCGGGGTTGAGATTTTAACAAAACAAACTAATAATTCGGTAAAATAAGTGGATTTCTCCGTTAAAAAATATTTTTTAATCAAATAAATATGTTTAATTCTACATCTTAACGTCCTTATTGACTCGTTATCTCCCTAATATACAGATTATGCGTACAGTATTATGATAAGCTATCTAAAACTTTCCACAAAATAAAATTACCATACTAGAGCCAGCATTACAAAACGAGAGTCGAAAACGATCGATTGTTTCTCTAATCGAACAAGTTCCAAATGCAACTAGACAGAGACAGAAACCTTACGATACCCGCATTTTATAACTAAGTCAAAAAGGGAATAAGTGCGTATAAAGTTTTTAAGTAGTTAATCCGTTTTGCCATGGCGTGATGATGGGTCAGCATTGTCGAGTACCTGCCGGGCGGTAATTTTTAATTGACACCCAAAAAACTCGACCCAACCGAATTTATATATGGAATTTATCTTATTACTCTGCGTGTGTGTGTTAGAGGATTTAATGCGGCATTATTTTTTAACGCGACGTATTATAATGGTTGTAAATGCTTTAGGGTTATCTTGGATGCTGGGCTATTGTTGTTTTTGTGTCAGTTTTAAGTACCTTAGGTATTTTTTGTTTAATGCACTTGTAAACGACTTTATAGGTATTTAATACCTTATACCTGAGTAATCATTTTAAATAATACCGTCAGATATTTGTTTTAAATTGGTTTAGTTACTTTATTGAGAAACAAGAGTTCACGTTTATTTTGTCTTAAAAAGTAAAACTGAGACTAAATTCGTCGGATCTATACATCCATCTATAATATATTTATATTTATCATTCACAACAAAGTGTCAGTAATATATCCCTACTTTAGCGATGTGCTCTAATTGGCTGTAAATGGCAAAAATATGGCAGATACGTATAGAAATAATTCTTTTTCTTAAGCGAATCCCATTAGCTTTGTACCCGATGAACAATACTCATTATTATACATGTACTCATGTACATTTTTTAAATGGCATAATATCAATGCCACTTGATTAGGCCTCAGCCACAATAGTTCCAACGAATGGCTAAACAATTAAAATTATGGGTGTAAATAAATATGAAGGTTATATTTACGCACACATTCCAATTTAACGGTCGATCTAAACAGCCACACAGGCACAGGTAGCCGCCTTCGAACAATGGTTGCTCCAAAAACTCCAAATTCAAACGCAAAAAGCCGGTAATGAGCGCACTGTCCGCCATAATGGCGGCATTGTCTATGCGGCCAGCATTGCTCCCGGCAGAAAAAAGAGAAAAACCTTTTCGAGTTACAAACTTTTTGTTCCAATTTTAAGGTTAGGTTAAATCGTTTTGAGGGATGCGTTTTTATGGAGTGAATTTTAGTTTTATTATTGGAATAAATTACAAATTCAGATTCTGCTAAAGCTAAAGAAGTTTAATAGGTTTATCATATAAAAAACAAGTAATAGTCTGATGGTAATAAAGAAAGCGGAATCTAGGATAAAACAATAAACGCCAAAACTGGTCTAATTTAGTATGAACAGTTCCGCTTATGTAAAGTGCGGGTAATGCACAGCCGGTATGCTAATCCGCCTGGTTCGATAAAGATACTTTTTTTAATTAAAACAAAATTAATAAGCCACCGGAAGCGAGCACAGATTTATATGAAAACATAAAACGTTTCGCATTAACAACCAATTATTTTGTTCTTAGAAACGTCTAATTATGTAAAGAAGACATGGCTAATGTGGCTAACTGTACTTTTATTTTTAATAGTGCGTGGCCAGTGACATTAGTTCATGTCGCGCAGTTTAGATACTTATTTAAATTTGTTTTTTTCTAATGTGAGATTAAATCAAGCTTTGGAGTATCTCGTGTATGGCGCAAGCGTCGTCTCATAGCGGCCATAGCGCACTTACATTATAGTTACTTTTCGGATTATCACACGTGTAATAGTTGTGACGATAAAAACACTGTTACGTAGAAGATTTTCTCTCAGTGCGCTAATCTTTATAGGATATAAATTAAGTTTAGTTAAAAACTAGTTATTCAAAATATTATTTCGCGATTCTCAAAGCTGCGCCCTTTAATAAGGGATGTATAACAATCATAAAAAAAACTTTAAACTAAAACAAAATGGTGATCGAAACCATAACAAAGGGAGGACAGATTTCAGTCAGCTTTGGTACTTGATAGCTTTGAGATAGCTGGACAGGGACAATAGGGACATGCAAGGATGGTTACAGTTTTTATCCGACTACAGTGAAGTAAAACACTGAAAAAAATATACCTACAGTGAATCCCACTGACGTAACAGTTAGGCTTACTGTATAGGGGGTTGAGGCTTTTGTTTGTACTCTGCGGTCAACTCTATAGTTTCTAAACCAAATTGTTTTTTTTTTTTTTTACTATTTCGATTTAATTCGATTTATTTAAATGTTTGACAGTCGGAAAACGGAAACCCTTCTTGCTCATATCATTTTACGTAAGTATGTGACTTCGTATTCACAAGCACCGTTAAGGTAAAACCATTGCTCAATGTAATTGTAACCAGAATCTCGGTAATTCCGAGTGATTCAGCCGTAATGTAATTGGAAACGTTGAATATTTTACCGCTTATCTCGATAGATAATCGATTATGGCGTCATTTATACAAAGATCATATAGTTTAGTACAATTTACATTATTTAAGAGAGTCGCATATGAGTACAAATAGAATATTTATATTGTAAATTTTGTAATACATAACAATACAAATCGAAAGGTGTAAATCCTTTCAAATAAACAATGCAAAGATCGACACACAAAGCATAAGCAAAAATTCGAAAGGTTGCTTAGCTGTTAGGGTGGCGGAAAGGTTAATACGCTGGGCCGGCAATCCAGAGGTACCGGGTTCGATTTCCGATCTCTTCCACGAGGTAACTCATTTCAATTTTTCTTTGAGCTTTGAGTTGTTTAATACAAATCAAAAATGCAATTTTCTCAGCAAAAGTCTAATCTAAGCCGGCCATCTGATTTTTCTTCTCAAAAAATAAACATTATTAGTAATTTTTAAATGTTGCATTAAATTTTAGAGGGCGCTAGTAATTTTTTATTTCAAAGCGGCTATTTAAAATAGCATCTATTACGAGCGAGAGAACATTATCAAAAATGGACGTCATGTAAATTTCCTCATTTGGTGACGACAATTGTGTCTACATTATCGCGTTTTTATGCAAATATCGATCATTAGCCGAATAGAGTTCAAGTAGTTATGGATATGTGCGCCCGCGCAAATCTACTGGCCCCGCTAGAGATGCGCCACTGGTACACACAGAATTCGATTGTCGATAGAATATAAATTAGACGTTGGGCAAAACGGGCTCACTGTGTGCGCGCCGCAAGTCCCTCTAACAGCCTACATTTTAGCGCATGCGTCGGTTGAATACGTTGTCATTGTCACGCCCCACGGCCAATTGCGTTGCATTTAACGCAACGAACCAATAAATTAGAGTTTTGCAAAGATTGAAAGAGAAAACCTGTACACTGTTATAGTTAGAAATTAAATCTACGTTTAGTAAATCATCAGATCATGACCTTTATTCTTGTTTCGGTAATAGTCGACAACTATGTCGAATGTGTCACAACAACATTATGTCTGGCGCATCTCTAGTCTCTACATTTCTAAATTTTTATCTCTTAACGGTACAGCGAAGATCTGGTTTGAAATTGTCGAAACAAGGTAAGATCGGTTTATGTTGACATTATTTTTGTTCAAGTAAATAAATTACCTAATTATAGTAATGGATTTGTGTCTCCAAAAATGTTCGATGGAAGATTACCATCTTAATTCTTTATGGTCATAAAGTTAACTATCTGGCCATTGGACGTGCTACTTTCCTACATTATGAATTTAATTTCTAATAATAAGTACTTATTTTTCTGCAATGGGGATATTGTACTCTGTGGAATTGTTGCTAAATTGTGTACCTATTTAGTAACTAACTGATTTAATATTATTCGATATTATTGTTAATCGAAAATTAATGAATTTTTAAAATACTGACCACTGTCACGGCGCCTGAAAAAATAAAACGTTCTAATTTCAAACTTCAAAAGCGTTCCTTCCAAACCGTGTGTCATACATAATCGCTCAACGCGTTCGAAATCCAAACCGACTTGTTATTGTTATTTACGGGTATCAGGGCTGGCCGAATTGCCCGGACCCTTCGCACTTGCCGTGAAAAAAAATTAAGCCGCTTTAGCAACGCGTCTGATTTGACTCTTACTTCATTCCAATAGAGTTTCCATTACGGTGTTTAAATGGGTTATTAGTTTTGTTTAATGCAGGGTATGGAATGCAGCGGATAGCGCGTCTCGCGTAGGTACTAGTTTTTTGTGGGGTGCAAGCGAGACAGAGCAAATAGGGGTCGTTCGCGAAGTGCACTAATGGGGATTATATTTATTCTCGGGGATTGTTTTGTGACGTTTTATTTCTTGAGACAGCTTTGATTTTTGACTCGTGTGTTGCTTGCGCAGGTAGAGGCGAGGTGAGATATTTTGAACCAATGTAGCAGAAACTGATATCATATTTTATTGAATATGGTTAGATTATTTTATGTCTGTATTGGACTGATTTGATGGTTGGGTGAAGGAAAAACAGTATTAGGCAAACTGACCACGGGCTAATGATAATAAGTGTTAAATATAAATTATGTAAATAGGTATTTTTATATGTAAATATAGATTCAATTCCGAATTCATTACCTACAAGAATATGTACAAACTTCATCTAAGTAATTGTGCAATTAGCTCGTAATTAGGTCCATCGGCGACAGACAAGCGACAAAGTTCACCAATCGCGTGACTAATCTTTCGTTCAGTTAATCAGACCGACAAATATCTGTGGCTTATAATCATTTCGCATTCATGTCTTTACTGTGTGGCCTGCAACATGAGACTTATATAACAATGGCGAACTCCAAACTCAAAAATTCACGTAACAAAATGTAGCGCAATGGGTCACATTGCCGACCGGGCGTCCTTGGCTCCCGATTTAACCCTACCACGTCCAATAAGACGTATAACACTTAAACTGCAGGCCGCCTTGCAGCATCCTTCGTCTCAAGACTAACCCTTATCATACACAGAACGACATATAGCGTTGAAACTGCTTGACCGCTTACGACCTTTTTCGCATCAGTACCAGTTGTAACACCAATCCTAAACAATTTTAAGGGTCCCGCTAATAAAAATAAACGTCTAGAATTTAGATAAGTGTACGGCGGTACCAGAATTTCGGTATCGTTTAATTAGTGTTATTTACCTGGTTTTTATGGGTCCGAACGGTTTGGTTTAATTGGCGAGATGAGTAGGTACCTGTTTGATCGAGATTACGAATTGAATTTATAACTGTATTCAATAACCGCGGGGCTTTTACATTTATTAGGATTGCTTTTAAATTTGTGTACTGATTGGTATATTGAAGCGTGGATGAAGCCTGCATAGAAACCCAATGCACTCTGGCATTTAAGACAACCGGATTACTATTGATTGGATATATACTTGTGAGTACTGGCTAAAGCAGTGTCGACGGATCTCCTTATGAAATATATTAATGTGACGAGATACTTCATAATCAATGCAATACTGTTGATAGTACAGTTATTACAATAAATGTGTATTTTTATAAATAACCCCAATAATACTGAAGCTGGTTGATGGCTGGTGGTGGTAGATCGCACGTCATCTGCTGTTAATTTTATCGCCCACTTGGGGAGGTTTTAACTTGACCAGCATTAGCATGAGAAGACCCAAGCCCAAGAGCTCTATGTTAAGGCTTCAGTCTAACAGTGATCTGCTATCAATTTGAATATGAAAATAATAATCATCTTATTAGGAACGCTTGCGCTGGCTGGGTCATGTGCACAGAATGGAACCCTCTCGTTTACCGCGACGTGTTCTGCTAGGCGCAATAGCGAATGCAAAACGTAATGTCGGAAGGCCCTTGCTTCGCTTTAAGGACTGCGCGAAGCGCCTTTAAGATAGACAACCAAACCTGGGAAGAACTCGCGGTAAGGCGCACAGACTGGCGCAAGTGTGTGGCGGACGGCCGCAAGTGGTGCGACGATGCATGGTTTAGCGCATTGACTGACAAGAGGCAGAAACGACATCTAGGCGACCATACTAACTCAACAACGGTCAGTGTCTCTTGTCAAGTTTGCGGTCGGGTATGCCGATCGCGTATCGGTCTTTTCAGCCACCAAAGACGGTGCTTCGCAGACTGAAGACCACAAATCGTCTGTAATAGACTGAAGGGCCTATGATGATTAGGAACGAGACAAACTGGAGAGTCTTGATTCCTCTGGTGTTTCAGGTGTCTATGGGCGACGGTAATCGCTCTCCTTCAGGCAATCTGTTTGCTCGTTTGCCCCCTATGACATAAAACAAGTCTCTATTGTTATAGTCAAGAAAAGCTTCTTGTGAAGCAGGTTTTAAATTTGTATTAGCAACTAACTAAGTAACTTTTTACATATAAGAATCTTATATAACACAACGCAATGCAGTCAGTGTTGAAAAACAGTTTCATAGATTATACCAACAATTTTATTGTTCGAGAGATAGGTAATGTTCTTTACTCTTATTCTTAAATATAGACAGGGAATTAGCACTTCGCAATCCAACCGGGAGCGAGTTCCATAGCGGAACGGCTTGGACAGTAAAAGAATTGGAATACAATTTAGAATGGGCCCGGTACCTTAAACCCTCAAGGCTAGTGTCCAAATTCTCTACCGCTATCAAACGCTTAACCGCGTCTCAAACTCCAAATGACTTCTCCGTATCGCACCACCAAAACAATAACTCAGTTCCACATATTATTATCCCAAAACGCGGTAACTCCCAAACATTCGGGTATGCTTTATACCACGTTTTTTACTACCCTGTCTACCGAAACCAGAGCGCCGTATTTCCACGGAATATTGATGGCTTTACGACCTTGTGGTTCTGGTTGGATGCCGCACTAACACTGTGTAAAGTTTTAGAAGGCTGTAAACGTTTAATAGGGTAACTTTTACGATTAACTGCCACTCGGAGGGGTAGGGGGCACGAACGTAGGCTTTTAAACGCGGTGTAATTTTGGCGTGCGTTGGTAGCGAGCGCTGCGTTTTATTAGGATCGTAACTAGTGTAGTGTTTCTATGTGATGTATTATGCATTATTATATAGTTATTTTTATTTTACTTGATGAAACGAAACGTGGAAGGATGGAACATGGCAAGACCGAACGATGATAGATAGTCGTAGGTAGGCGGTCATGGAGTTCTGGTCTAAACTTGAACAGAGATCAGTCAAGTGGGTAGGCTATCAGCTCGCTGGCCACCAATTGTAAGATAGCAGGGAAATTGTTAATATGTGTGTTAATTCGATCGTGGTTTGTGATATTGTCTTGTAAGAAATGTCTTTCGCTGTTAATATTTTCCGCGCAAATGATTGCGCGGAAAGTGGATTTTCAGTACGATTTTAGATTTTATAATCCCAGTAACATTATAAAAGCGAAAGATTGTGTATGTGACTGTGTTGTTACTTCTCACGCCAAACGGCTGGACGGATTTACATGAAATTTAGAACAGAGATAGTATATACCCTAACTTAAAACATAGGCTATACTTTTTATCCCGATAAAAAAACATGATTTATATTCATGATTATAGTGCGTACTCCCTACTCCCTTCTACAAAGCAAAACCGCGGGTAAAAGCCAGTTCATAATATAGATGTGAGCCGAAGCAACGATTAGTTGGATGAAGCTGTCGGCAAAAAGTGATTTATCCAGCTTGCGCTTGCACCTGCTTCGTCGCGCATTCAGAGCTGTGCGCGTGTCATCGGAAAACATAAAACAAACAAATATTTAGAAGTCACTGTTTTATGAACGGAATAGACACATCCAGTCGGGCTAAAAACGACCCTGATTAACTTTGCTTGCATCGAAATAAATATAAAATGGTGAAAATGGCTAAGTAGTAGCCCCTAATTATGGCCGGAAAATGTCTGTTAATTGCGTTGCGCAAGCATACTCGTATCTGGGTGAAGACCAAAAAGTTTTTAACCTTAACTCACCCTTAACTCACTTAGTTAATATTTGTGTCAAAGTCTCCGTTGTGCGACGACAGTTAACCTTTCAATAACGTACCTTAATGTTCTACTTTAAGGTTCCTTATTGTATCGTTATTTTTTGTCGCACAACGGAACTTTTTCAATTGTTTTTAATTCCTCGCTAACTTCGACTTAATTTCATCCAACTTTTTGGTCCTGACCCATCTATACTATAATTAGATTCTAAAATTATATTGGAAATCAGTCTTCTATTGAGAGTGGTAATTATTTTAGAAAAACCTTAGCAGCGCCATACAGCAGCTCGGTGCCGGCCGTACAGCATCATCAGTCGGTAATTTTTTTTTATCCTCTCATCACCCCGAAAGGGTTAGACAGATTTTTGTACAACTTTGATACAGGGAGAGCTAGACATCCAAAGATGGTTGTAGGATACTTTTTACCTGGCTACGCTAAAAAATATTTTGCGTGGAAATTACGGAACTTTAAGTCCAATATAAAAACTACCCTCCCCCTGGCATACATTACGGGCGCGGCGCGACCCAGTTCTCGCATCCGCCTTTCAATCACAGCTGAAAGAGTTAAGAGGGGAGACGCGACACTTTTCAATGTTCAGCAGTGCAACTGAGGATTTTTCACTGAGTAACGTTTATTACGCCTCAATTTCCTAACTATTTGGCACTGTGAGTTGTAGACCTCGCGAGTTTGTATCAAAATGACTAAAATACTTACGTGTGTTTTTTAATCACAAAATTGCATGGGAATCAGCAGTAAAATTTGCGTTTTCCAAAAAAAAAACCGGTAACCCTCTTTCTTCCAGAACTTGACGTTTTTGGGTTCATCTAACTCAGAATCGATAGCATTTACAATTTGAAGAATAAAAATAATTACCCTAAAATGTATAACTCCTAGATGCTCTCTGTACAATCAGATTTCTGATTTGCACCGACTTCTATTAGTATCTCTGTTTGGCGCTATGGTTGACAGGTAGAGAATGCCATTTGGCATTAAGTCCGCCATTTGTGCTGACTTTTGTTTTGTGCAATAAAGTTTAAATATATAAATAAAATAAATCAACTTTGGTGGAATATTTATTCTTCATACAAATTACGTGTCATTGATTGACGTCCACAGGTTTATTTTGTTCGTGCAATTAAAACGAAACTCCGGTCAAACCTTTGATACTGTGTTACACAAAAATTAAGCTTATCATTTTGTGTATATATTTATTTACTGCATAACGCTGAAGAATAGAGATGTGCCTATGTTGCTATTACTGTAATAAACAGCTTTATCCTTTCACGGTTACTTTTGAAATTTTGATCATATTCTTGGGGATCGCTCACAGAATCCCGTGAGTCATAGGCATTTCCGACGAAATTGCGCGAATTATACATACACCCAGCCAGTTTTATTTTTAATTCGAGTATCGGTATTTATGATCATACACTGCCTGTTTTGAGGTCTGCACTTAACGGCAAAGGATATTTATATCATTAAAAGTAATGCAAGGATGTGCACGCACCCTACGAGTATAATCTAATTGTATTATTTGGTTTATTTTACGGCAATTCGAGGATCAAAGCGACGGGTGCGCATTTTTTCACATAACGACTGATTGTTCTAACGTCTTTTGTCATGATATGCCATATAACTCTAAAAGTATAAAATTTTAAGAGTTTTGAGAGTAAAACCTAGCTTAAGTTGGGTTTGTAGTAAAACAATCCTGAAAAATTATTTGTTTCAGAAAAAGTACAAATTATGACTACGAGAATTATGACTAATGAAAATTATGATTAAGAATTTTATGTGAACCAATATGGATCCCCAAAGCAATTGCCTGAAAATCCCACACACCGTTGTACAGTAAAGCGTCTTTGTAGTTTCTGCACTCGGTTTTAGGCTGTTGATATACAACCTAAACACAATAAAAGAAACAAACATTGAGTACAAAATTGTAGCGTTCACATATCGGCCGTATCGACTTGCCGCCTGTACCGCAGTCAATAATTAGCTTTTTGCCGTCCTAATTTCGGTATGATTCGTGTTAGGTCGGAACAGCACCTGTCGCTTCGAGCCCTGCTGTCAGATGCTCGCGAATTTTGACAGCTCTAGGGATGAGGAGAACTATCGATATCGAAATTTGTGGGCGATTATTTATCCTGTCATTCGCTGTTGGTAAATAGCCTATTACAAATGTTGCAATTGTATTGATGTGTGCAACTCTGCACCCAAGTTCTATCAGTAGCGAATTTACAACAGAATTTACATACAGTGTCTCAAGTGTACATACCTTCGGAAATTCACACATGAAATACTGAATAACTTAAGTTTTGCATCGCGGGACTTCTAATGAGATGTTATTGCTTATTAGACCGTATAAGTCGAAGGAGCGTAGTGTTAAATGATTATTGTTGGTTTACTGGTTGGTTTGCAATAAATAAACAATTAACGTCGTTTTTCTTTCATTATTAGTTTATTAATTATTTGCTCGGGCTTGAAGTTCAAATCCCAATATCTCACTTAAAAATTAAACAATAAAAAAATAGTTCTGGTAAAACGACACTAAACTTGTAATCTGACCGGCCAATTATTATCGTGGATGCTTAGTTAAAAGTGTCACAAATTAAATACGTGAGAATCGAAATACTCAGACGTATCAAATGCCATTATCACACATTCGTAATACGCATTAACATGATTTTTTATTAGTTTCAATGATTTCGTAACAGATTTCAATTTTATGTAATCCAAGTTAATGTTATTCAGTGTGATTGCTGCGATTATGACATATCACGGCAAGAACGCTCATCTCTAATTAACAGATATGATGTGATTCAAGGTTTTATTTAATTAAACAAGTACTTAATAATGAATTACTGTTTTTATTTGAGAACTATATAAATCATTAATTACATCGTTTAATTTTGACGTCAATATGTAAAAAAGGCAGATTGAGTAAACCGCTGTTGTGTGTTCGTTTCAATAACATTTTCTTATAGTTTCCACACTGAGATAATACTTAAAATACTTGGGTAGGTTCTATCGTTACCTTTTGCCCCTTAGAGCGGAAATAGAGGGCTTCCTCTACTAGTTCTCGGATCCCTATTTATTTTATGCGTAGACATGATTCGGAGCAACAAAAATATGGCGCAAATAAATTATGACAAATGAAAACATGCCTATTTATATTATGTGTAGACATGATTCAACAAAAATACATGATGAAACAAAAATATGCGCAAGTAGATTATGACAAATGAATATCTGCTTTATCAAAATATGCGAACCGTGATTATGCCAAAACAATTTATGCGGAAAGTCAATTATGCCTACATAGATTATGCCATGCAAAATTATGACTAAAACATTATGCCAAAACAGAGAGAACCTTCAAAATGATAGCGTGATAATGTGGCTAACTAACAACTGGGCTTAATATTACTTTTAACTGTATTGTAAACTTAAAAGGTTTACATCAGATCTGTTTTGCATTACATTACCTTTTATTTTTCTTATAGGTATTTGCACCTTTTTATCGATAACTATCCAAAGTAAACACGCAACGTCCCCACCCTGCGACTGGTCATTTCAGTAATGGCGTGTCGGACAACGCAAGCGAATGCAAGAAATCCGCGGGAGGGGGAGTAGGGTGCGCAAGGGCAGTCTGGTGCCCTTCATGCGGGTCACCTTGCGCACAGTACCTGCGCGTGCGCCTATTGTCCGCGCAACCTGACACCCAACAAACAGCCATCTTGAAATTGCGGTTCTATCACGCGTTGCTCGCTCAAAATGAGGTCGGTTTTCCCGTAACGCGCGATTGCAATTGACGATTCGTTATTCTAACGAGTTCCAATTTTAAGTTTGAATTTTTTAAAACCAATTGCATTTTATAGGTGAGCGTGACAGGATAATTTAAGAAAGGAAGAGTGGTTTTTTGCTCGTCAGCTCTCGCATGCGATTTGGTTTTTTGTTTTTGCTAGCATTGAAGGTTTTTTGCGGCGCTTTGTTTGAAGTAATTATTTAGATACGTTTAGGTATCGAGTACTGTAATAAACACTTCGGTTTTAATACCCGTTTCTGGTATAATTACGGCAATGTTTTGATCGTTAGTCAAATTATGTTTTTTTGTTTGTCGATATAATTGAGCGGTTTCGGTTGGATACTTCTGAGGAATCGTTCCTGGGTTAATAAATATGGATGCAAAAAGATGGTATCGTTGAACAATGCGACATTTTCCTGTCGGCGGGAGCTTTCGCTTTTCTTCTGAGAAACGGGATTTTGCTAGAGCTCGTGCCGTGAGTCATAACGCTGAGTAATTCTAGATTACAGTCGGTTAGTACATGTTTGCATCGATAAAACAACAAAGTTATAAATTTTTGTTGTTTTAACGATGCAAATACCTAAATGTACGTAACTTAAATTTTGTAATTAGATTAGTCCATATAATTATTCTCTATAAATACATTTAGAGCACTTATTTGGGTACGGACCAAAAAGTTGCACGAAATTAAGGCATAGTTCCATACAAAACGAGACGCGATTGGAAAGACTTCCGTTGTGCGACTAAAACTCACGATACAATAAGGAACCTTAAACTAGAACTTTAAGGTCAACGGTTAATTGTCCATCCGCACAACGGAAAGTTTCATACAAATTTTAATTAAGTAAGTTAAGGTGCTGAACGCCCATTTTAAGTTTAACGTAAAAATTAAGGGCTAGTTTTAAGACTAATATCCACAGACCATAAGCTAATATATCTGTGGCTTAAATACTATTCAGCTTTTTAGTCTTTTGGATTGGCTTTTGTATTTGTCGATTTTGATGCGGTTATTGATCGATTGCTTGTATTGATAGATGCGCTTAGTAGTTTTTGATGCACATTGCACTTGTCCACAACGCCAAATGGTGAATTTATGAAAACATTTATATACGAGTACACTACACAAGTATTTTAGGCTATCTTGGATGATATCGTTCTTGAACATGCTTTTGAACTTATAAGGCAATTTAGCTAAGGGTCTTGAGCGATTCTGTCCAATAATCTCCTTCTCTTTTCGATTGGAAATAAGTATGATAATTTCCTAGATGCTTAAAATCCAAATGTTGAATGTGGGCCCAAATTAAAGATGGAAAATAATTGTTTTCATGAATCTGCTCGTAATGTTTTATTTATACAAATTATTTTGAAATTAAATTATCTGTTCTAGCCAGTCAAAATGAAAACTATTCGATTTAAGTGACGACACGTTTGGCTCGGTTGGTAAACACCTGCCTACTGAGTCGGCGGCCCCGGGTTCGAATCCCGGCCGGGGCAAATATTTGTGCAAAATATTTGTTCTTGGGTCATGGATGTTATCTATATATGTATTTATATATTATGTATATCGTCGTCTAGTGCCCATAGTACAAGCTTTGCTTAGTTTGGGAGTAGGTAGTTTTGTGTATGATTGTCCCTTAATATTTATTTATTTATTTATTTATTTATTTATTTAAGTATGAATGTTTTTTGTGTTTTGATATTGATTTCCCCTCTTTTTTCAAAACCGTCCCCGATCGTCTACGATAACACGACATGTACCTTTACCAGATTGTTAAAAAGGGGCATTTTCTAATTAATAATACCACTAACAAAATCTTTAGTGTTCTACGTTATTAAGAAATATTCGTTTAGAAATTAAGCCAACTTTAAAAAAGTATTTACTTTAAAGAATATTTTGGAAAACGGTGTCAAAAATAAATACCATCTATACACTTGTATAAATTTCCATAAAAACTATGGACAAAAAAAGATATCATACTGTATCTGTATGATTCATACAGATAGTCCATTTTACCATGGACATCGAATGGAGATTGTTTTCTGGAATTATATTGTCATTAATAGAATATTTAAATATTATTCTAGTAATTTTGTTATCTTTTAAAGATTTTGTTAGATTTTGAAGATTCGTGCGCCAGAAAAGTTTAAATCATTTTATCGGAGACGATATTTCTTTTGTTTAAAAAAAAAACAATTAAAGCAGGATACTTATCGTTTGTTCCACAGGAATCCTCGCCCACATTGACGCTTATATCGTCGAAGGTAAGTGGCATAGTGTCGTCGACACAGATTTAGAGTATGTGCCTAGACCTACACATATATTATTGAATATTGTTAGAGTTAACATTTAGACCGATCCCATTAAACACGTGCATAAATAAATGTTAAACAATCTTGATCTGATTGAAATTATCTTTGCAACATTTTTTTATTATTGATTTTATTAATCATAACTGGTGGAGTGAAATAATGAAATTCGGCTGCACCTATTTGTATGGTAGGCAATTTACTAATCAAATCTACCATCATGTATGTTTTTTTTTTCAATTGGCTTTTTAGAATTATATGTTTTTGTGAGATGCACGTGATATCTATTTACTCTAAGTCTGTGGTCATCATCATGCCATCGCTTACTTCTCGTGAAACAAAAATCCTGCGCAATTGTTTTTTTTACCTGTATGTTTTTGAACATTGCATGAAATATGTATATTTTTGAGAGCTGTAATAATGCTAAGTATTAGGATGCTAAGTATTAGGGAACCAGACCACGCGGAAGACCACCGATGAGGTGGACGGGTCAAGTAAAAACCGCCGTCAACGGTCCTCTACACGAATGTACCAGGAGGGCAGCAGTACGAGAAGAATGGCGTCGCATTGTAAAGCAGGCCACAAAATCAACGACGTGACGGCCACGACCACTCTGGCAAGAGTGTACCGCCAAAGAAGAATTAGGATGCTCACACACCGGGAGCATTCGTCTGTAATTTGCTGTTATTGTTGCATTACAGGCGGATGCTTTTGGTGAGCGAGTACCCTTATACATTAGGTATATTCTCGTATTTCTTAAATTTCAAGCTATCCTAGTGTTAAGGGGATTTCATGTTACACTGTCATTACGTATATTTAGATTTTGCTATTTATTTTTATTGCCATGTATGCGTCATATTAAACATTAATTCAATTTTTATTACCAACGCTTAAAAATTGACGTAAAATTCACGTTTTACCCGAGGATTTACTCTTGTTCGAAATTAAAAGTCTGTGTCATACTTCTTTAATTCAAAGACAGTTTAAGAGGGAGAGGAATGGGAAATACAAACATCAAATGGTAATCTTCAGAGTAACAACCTCAGGATCGTTTCGGTTATAGATGGGCAATTTGCGGAAAGTATCCAAAAACCTGAGAAAATTTCCAAAGATCCTTGGAAACTTTCACAAGAATTTAAAAGAATATTTAAACTGGGATATTTCCCATGGGGAGTTTTGAGAAATTTTCTAAGAAATTTCCATGAGGAATGTTTCGCAATTTTGGAAATTTTCTGTGGACACACCATTAGTCTCAGTTGCTACACGAGCGCACTAAAGATAGACAGAATCGTCATTCTATTTGCCGGGTTTAGTTTAGAGATGTACCATTTCTGAAAATTTACGTATTATTTTCTCTTTTCTTTACAAAACAAGGAAAGTTTCCGGAAATTTTCAGAAAAAGGCACATCCTAGCCCTTCATTATGTATGTACATAACGTGTATAATGTGATTGTTTACGCATGCGCTACCGTCATTCATTCCACTATATTTGGAGCTAGAAGCGAGCGTAACATATCCAAATGACACGAGCTATTTTCAGAGCGGAGATGCACTTACAGCATCCCTTTTAATCTGGAAATGTTTGTCGAGTATCGTGTGTTTGGTCTTGTTTTAAATAGTCTCCAGAAGAGCTTGTTGTTTTTTTTTGTAGCTACTAGGACTTAATGCTTGTATTTATCAATTGGCATTCTGAATGCTTCTAGAATCTTTAAAACTCTTGAACTAACGCAATGTCTTTTAATAGAATATTTTTATCGATTATCTTTTAATATCGAAATGCCACTTTTTTTATAAATATTGACACAGAGGTAGAATATAAAAGAAACATGTAGTGTGATCCATTGCAATGTAAACAGGACTCGAACCTGCGACTCTACGTTCTGGCGTAGTGCTCTCCCAACAGCTATCACATCGTTACGTCAATCACACCAAATCCTTGATTCCATATTTCTACGCTACTGGAGCGCCCTCTGCGTCATATGTGTTTAAAATACTTATGCTCTAGAATGTGCGTTTACAAGACGTGTTTGTGCATGCGTCTAAATACCACAGGTCCCATACTATGTACTAAAAACAAATGAATGCAAAAATGACCGCAAAGTTTACGCTTCAACCACCTAATTGTGTCTAAAAACGTTTAAATATGTATTCAGTATAACATAGATTAATATAAGGCAGTAAGCGGACGAGTTTCGGAACTTTACTGTTATTTATCGATACATACCTGCTATGGCTACGTATATGTATATGTTTATTGGGCACTTTACATACATTATATGTCGTCTAATTTAAGTTAATGGTTGTGAATATCAATGTAATTAAGCGTTGCTTCGTTCGTTATGAATTTAGATTAATGTTAGGATTTGCACGCAATATCACGATAATAGGCAATCACTATGCAGTTTTATGATTACCTAATCAAGTCTGGACACACCTTCTTTGATACAGTTTTGATTATTGAACTACCTATTTAATTCTACGTATTATAATTGCTAATGAGTTTAGAAACTTTAACGTCTATCAAAAGCTTTTGACGGAGCATTCAAATAGGTCATAATATTTGGCATACACGAAACATCATTCCCAAATACGGTACTTGATTATAGTGAAAAGAATTAAACCACTAAAGACAAATTGAAATAAGTTTCTGTCAAAAATCACATTTTAGTGGCAAGCTTTTATAGCCGACTGTACTTTTCTTTGGATATCCATCAAATGCTCACTGAGACGATTCTAAAGAGCCCCAAGCTCGGTAGGATTGCTTTTTCTATTATAGAGTTCCTATGGCCACTTTCCGGCTCCATCATCAGATCAGCCCCATGGTACCATATTATTGTATTGTCATGTCAAAAATTCAGCTCAATCGGTTGACGATATCTGCTTCAAAATTGAGTTGCAAGATTTCACCCGAACAAACATACTTTAAACATAGGTACAATGCAAGTTAAATAAAAGCTTTTAAAATACACAAAATCAAATGAACTACATACCACAAACTTTTGGTAATTATATTATTTTTAATTGAATGAAAACTAAAAAGGAGTGTTTTGACTACGGATTTTTATGACGTCACAAGCCAGTATCTTCATAGAAACTTCATACTAACAGATCGTTTTTGACTTTTCATAAAGAGTAGCTGATTTGGCTGTCATCAAATACCGTATTATTGTCTACTTATAATTATACTTTTTCTCATTTCACCTCCCTTCAGAATCTTCGTTAACTAGCCGGTTACAAGTACTAAGTACTAAGAAATAACAATTAGTATTTTAACTATAAATTATCGATTTTGTAATAAACACCTATTTAGAAACTACGGGCTGTAGGAGCTATATACCCTGAAAATTTGTTTTAAAATGTAAAATTTAGATTTTCATGTTTACAACCTCCGATAAAATACAACAGTAAAAAAGCTATATTTTTATCGAACCTCCTCACAAAATTTCATGAGAATCGGTTGAGAAATGCAACCTGTTAGCAATAGTATATATATGTATATAGTATCGAAACATTAGGACATATAACAGAATTTTTGGCCAAGCTGAAACCGAGACGCCCCGCTCACTCGGTCAAAAAATATTTTCGCCGTTGCGTATAAAATCGTCAATTAGCGTTAAGCTACAGATGCTGCCATCTATCGGGAAGCATTAGCAGTGAAGTAGGTAAGATAACAATTACAATAAATAGGTAAGTGATTGTCGCCAACGGGTTTTTGCGGTCACAAGATGGCCGACGAATGTTAGAATTCCAAAATTGTCGAACATCGTCTCCATAATGTGCAGGTATCTTCTATTTCATTTCAAGTTACGGTAAAAAAACTAATGTACAGAGACAAACATCATTGGGGTTCCGCTGGCGTGTGATAGGAGAACCTCATAGATGTACGATTTTTGAGATAAAGAAACATGAATCACAGTGTCATTAACATCAAAATAAATTACATTTACTTAACATACGGAACATTATGTTCACTCGTAATATATTTTTAACCGATTGCAAAAAAGGATGGGGTTCTCAGTTTGTCAGAATGTTAGTTTTCTATGGATGTTCCCCGATTACTCGAAGATGGCCGGACAGATTTGGAAAATTATGTTTTTCTTTGAAAGAGAGGTTTTAGTAGGATCCTAGAAACATCGAGGGACCTTTTCAAAAATTATGGGCATATCTATCGTGATAAGAGTATTTTTAAATAAATGACACGCATAATAGCTAAAGTCGAAATACATATAGAGTGGCACGATCTCCGATGGATTCGGACTAAAACTGTGAAAGCTAACTTTTTAAAATGAAAATTTAAAGTCAAAATGTAAAAATTATTAAATTGAAATAATTTTTCTTAGATATTATATTTAACTTAAAAACTAACATACATATTAAATCAGCAAAGCTGTTCAGCGAGGAAATTCTGCCGCCATATTCGGTATCTACAGGGAATAATTTTCTGGTTTTTTATTTTTATTTTATTATATCATATTTGTACAAAGTTGTTAGTAGTATTCAGTTAAAGTTTTTATTTACGGTTTTTTTGATAATTCCTTACTCAAAAACTAAGTCAAATTTTTCTCTGCGATGTGTTACGCATGTCCGTAGTAAAGCTCGTAGCCTCAGCCTCCAATATGCTACGGAACCACCTCCCTAGATGCAGCTCTCGCTTCGACCTGATTATGGTCGTGGATGTGTCGGCCGGTCTCGATAATTTATTTTAATTAAACTGGTTGCGCGCGCAGCCCGGAATGTCCGTGGGCGAGTGCCGTATGGCTCTTTACATCATTAGGCAAAGCAATTAAACAATCGCGTTTCAATTTTTCACCAGTTTTTGGGAAAAATGTTATACTTTTTCCAGTTATTACAACAACAACAACTGCAAAATAACAAACATTATTATTGAAGCAAAATCATCTATATTATGATATAACTTCGTATACAACCAAAGGTCATAGGTCAACTGCAAAATAACAAATATTATTATTGAAGCAAAATCATCTATATTATGACATATCTTCGTATAGAACCAAAGGTCATAGTTCAACTGCAAAATAACAAATATTATTATTGAAGCAAAATCATCTATATTACCTACTAGCTGTTGCCCGCGACTTCGTCCGCGTGGAATCTTATCTTGAACAGTTTACATCTTTATTTTATTATTTTCAGATGTAAACAATGTTGAAATTACTTTTCTTTTTTTGCAAGTTGATGATTTTGATGTTGGTTACTGGTTAATAAATATTGAAGTGCTGCTCCCATACAATGAACGTGTTTTTATTTGCCATTTTATACGTAATGGTATCGTTCGACTCGCTCTTGGCCTCATTTTTTGTTTTTTTTTCGGCTAAATTGCTCTAATTACGCGGAATCATTATGAACTCAGGTTTCAAGTCCCGCACTCAAATTAAATATTTGATCTTCAAACAAATTTTCAACCCCTTTTTCACCACCTTCTGGGCTGAATTTTCAAAAACGAATTCACTTTTCTTGTATTCTGATAATATGCCCTCATACAAAGTTTCAAGTCCTGCGCTCAAAAAAATGTTTGATCTCAATACAAACTATCAACCTCCTTTTTACCGCCTCAGGGGTTGAATTTTCAAAAACGCTGAAATTACTTTTTTTGATTTCTTTATATGCCTTTATACAAAGTTTCAAGTCCGGCGCTCAAAAAAAGGTGTGATCTCCATTCAATTCCAAACATTCAACCCCTTTTTAGGGTTCCGTACCCAAAGGGTAAAAACGGGGCCCTATTACTGAGACTTCGCTGTCCGTCCGTCCGTCCGTCCGTCCGTCTGTCACCAGGCTGTATCTCAAGAACGGTGATAGCAAGACACTTAAATTTTCACAGATGATGTATTTCTATAGCCGCTATAACAACAAATCCTGTTTAATCTATGTACCTATTTTATTTTTTTGTTGTGGCAATAAACGTTTCTTTCTTTCTTTCAAATACTAAAAATAAAATAAAATAAATATTTAAGGGGGGCTCTTGTTATTGATATATATGTACGGAACCCTTCATGCGCGAGTCGGACTCGCACTTGCCCAATTTTTCACCATCTTCAGGGCTACATATATTTTCAAATACGCTGAATCACTTTTTTGTATTCTAATAATACGCCTCTATTTAAAGTTTCAAGTCCCACACTCAAAAAAATGTTTAATCTTCATACAAACTTTCAACCCCTTTTCACCACCTTCAGGGCTGAATTTTCAAAAACGCTGAAATTTCTTTTCTTGTATTCTAATTATATGCACTAATACAAAGTTTAAAGTCCCGCGCTCAGAAAAAGGTTTGATCTCCATTCAAAGTTTCAACCCCTTATTTACCAGTTTCAGGATGAATTTTCAAAAACACTTAAATTAGTTTTCTTTTATTTTATTTTAATACCTATTTACAAAGTTTCAAGTTCCTAGCTTAAAATTAAAATTGAACCCCGAGACAAACTTTCATCCCCCTTTTAACCCTCTTAGACGTAAAATTTATAATTTTATTATATATAATTATATTAAATTAATGTTATTTTGTTATTATTATATATGCCTTAGTCAAAAAATTTGTAATGGAATCAAACTTTCAACCCTTTTTACCCATTTTAGGGGATGAATTATTGAAAACGCTGAAATTACTTTCCTTGTATTTTAATAATATGCCTTTATACGAAGTTTAAAGTCCCACGCTCAAGAAAAGGTTTGATCTCCATACAAACTTTCAACCCCCTTTTTACCACCTAAGAGGATGAATTTTCAAAAACGCTGAAATCACTTTTGTTCTATTTTATTTGCATAACTTTTTATGAAGTTTAAAGTTCCTAGCTTAAAATTAAATTTGAACCCCAAGATGAACTTTCATCCCCCTTTTAACCCCCTTAGAGGTTGAATCTTTGATGACGTTAAATTAATGTTATTTTGTTATTATTGTATATGACTTAATAAGAAGTTTCAAGAAATTTGTAATGGATTCACACTTTCAACCCCTTTTTAACCCTTTTAGCGGACGAATTTTTGAAAACGCTGAAATAACTTTTCTTGTATTCTAATAGTATGCCTTTACACAAAGATTCAAGTCCCGCGCTCAAAAAAATACTTGATCTCCATACAAACTTTAAACCCCTTTTTTACCCTTTTAAGGGTCGAATTTTTGAAAACGCTGAAATGGCTTTTCTTGTATTCTAATAGTATGCTTTTACACAAAGATTCAAGTCCCGCGCTCAAAAAAATATTTGATCTCGATACAAACTTTCAACCCCTTTTTTACCACCTTAGGGGATGAATTTTCAAAAACGCTGAAATTAGTTTTCTTTTATTTTATTTTAATATCTTCTAACAAAGTTTCAAGTTCCTAGCTTTAAAAAAAACTTGTATCCAATACAAACTTTGCACCCCTTTTTAACACCCTTAGGGATAGAATTTTTCAAAATCCCTTCTTATCTCTAGCCCACGTTATAAAAGTAACCTACTGTGCAAAAATCAACTCTCTAACATTAGTAGTTTCGGCTCTGCGTTGATATGTCAGTCAGTCAGGACAAATCCGTTTATATATATAGATGATATAACTTCGTAAAGAACCAAAGTTCATAGGTCAACTGCAACATAACAAATATTATTATTGAAGCAAAATCATCTATATTATGATATAACTTCGTAAAGAACCGAAGGTCATAACATAATCCTTTTTTTCTCCATTGTTAGTTAACATAAGTATGTAGGAAGGTATTTTTTTCAGTGACCTTTTCACTTATTTTTTGATCCAATCGTCAGAATCTGCACTTCTAGTTATTTTGTCCAGGCCTCGACATATGAATCATTTTCTTTTAAAATTACTAATTAAGACTGTAGACCACACGTACACGATATACAGAAATAAAGTCAAGTAAGAGGCTAAAAAAACTTAATGACGACACGATTTCGCCGCGCGATGACTCGACCAGACGCGTTGACTGGCGAGTTCTTCGTCATGAATCTTTGGCACTTATGTTTCTTCTCAAACGTGGTCTCCTCTTGTGAAATGCCGGTAGACTTGGACATGTAAAACTGCCCTTATGTCCTAATTCACTACATATTATTACAAAACAAAGTCGCTTTCTGTATGTCTGTCCCTATGTATGCTTAGATATTTCAAACTATGCAACGGATTTTGATGCGTTTTTTAGGGTTCCGTAGTCAACTAGGAACCCTTATAGTTTCGCCATGTCCGTCTGTCCGTCCGTCCGTCCGTCCGTCCGTCCGCGGCTTAGCTCCGTGGTCATTAGTACTTACTAGAAAGCTGAAATTTGGTATGAGTATGTGTATGTATAACGCCGACAGAACGGTAGAATAAAATTAAAATAAATTTTTTTTTCGGGTACCTCGAACACCTAAAGTGGGGGTAATTTTTTTTCCTTTAAACACGTGTGTGGGGTGTCGTTGAATAGGTCTTGTAAAAATAATAGGGGTCTTTTAACATTATTTTTTGATAAAGTCAGCAGTTTTGTAAATATTCGCTCCAAAAACAAAAAAATAGTGTCCCCCCCCTCTAACTTTTCAACCACGGGTCAAAAAAATTCGGAAAAATTCATGTTAATGAGGCCTTATAAGTACTTTCAATGAAAACTATATTGAACAAAATCGGTCTAGCCGTTTTTGAGTTATCGCCAAACTTCATATTTTTTCTTTAAAAGGTTGTAAGTTGACTTCCAGAAGGTAATAAGTGATTACAGTTTCTAGGGCGTTTACGACTTTTTTATAGAGCTTAAAATCTTTCTCAACGTAAACCTCGGGCTTAAAACAGCAGTTTATTGCGAAGGATGAGCAACTACGGAACCCTACACTGAGCGTGGCCTGACATGCTCTTGGCCGGCTTTTTAATAGATAGTGATTCAAGAAGAAGGTTTATATGTATAATACATGCATAATTTATCACTATCAGCATTGCACCCGTGCGAAGACGGGGTGGGTCGCTAGTACCGAATAAAATTCATTATTTCATAGTGACTATTTAGGTCATTTTAATGAACTTTAATTAATTATTAGGAAAATATTTTTTTTAAATTTTTTACTGAACTTTTGTAATCAATTAGAATAGTAATAGTATTCCTTTCGACGCATTCTCTCGATTTCAATAAAATATTGAACATACAATCACTCAATTTTGATTTTGTCGACTCTACATCGGCGAACCGAAGCTAACAATAAAATATTATTATTAAATTATTATTATTAATGAACTATGTTAGTCTTACACCACCTTACCTGAAGGCGTTTTAATTATACGACACAATTTTATTGTGTAATCGCCTTATATGCATTTGCTTGCTATAATTTTTTATTTTATTATAATGGGAAACAAACAGCATACAATCACACTTAGGTAGAGTTAATTGAAGTTAATGGTGTATAACGAACTACCAATACGATTTCGGTGCATAAAAGATTTAAAGCCTTTGAAATTATCTTTATGAATAGATTAATATTTTGTTGCAAAGACTTTTATAAATACCTTTACTCATAGGCATTTAACTTAATTATCCTTCATAAGAAGTGTGACGAAGGTCTTAAGTTTATTTTCCCACCAAATGTTGCCTGCAAATACCAGACTCATTGCTCATTACGATGAGTAACCGTCACGACCAAGTACAAAACGAGTAATTCTGTATATTAATGTACAAAAGTCTTAAGTACCCAGACGATTCTTGCTTGTGTGATCTTGTTGATATTATCGCATTAATTGGCATAATTTAATAACATTTTTCCTGGAAATGTGATGAGTAAGTGTTTTAATGTTGTGAAGTTATTAATTAAACTGTGTTATAATCGGTTTATAACGCTTTTACCACTTGAGTGGTTGTTTACTAGCGTTATTCGTATAAATAATATATGTATGCAGTAATGTATTTGGATAGTGATTGAATATTCACAGTGACATAGACAAATTTAATCTAGAGTTAAGAAGGAGAAGAAGATACACTTATTTTGTTAACCAATCTACATTTTACATTATAATAAAAATAATAATGTTAATGCATGAATGAATGGTACACGTAGGTATATGAAAATAAATGGTACACGTATGTAAACGGTCTTAAATATAGATATAAAGTTACACATATTTAGCCGCTGACGCGACGTGTAAATTTTATGAATCCTTATATACTAGAAAATATGACTAGGTACAACAAAGTATCGTGACACAGTTCAATAATTATAAAAACGATTTAAACTTATGTAAAAAATGTCAGGAAAAACCCGACATGTTTCGAACTCATATGGAGCTTTTCATTAGGGCCAGCTAGCCGACCACGCGACTGGACCGCGAGTGGCTATTATATACACAAATTACACCTAATCAGTGATATTTAATTTTCTATCTATGAATGCAATGAGCTAAATGGTCAGTAGTTTTCTTTTATGTGCCAAAAGTAATTTTCAGGTGACGATTTCAGTAGCTCCCCTCAGTAGGTATTATTTTACTGTCCACCATGTGACATGTCATGTCTATCGAACAACATAATGATACTGTGTCTGATTGTGTGTAACGCGTGCACGGATTGTTTTGGATCGGCGCGCGCGCCGGATGCGCCGAGAGCCACTCCGGCGCATAATACATAAAGTCGTCTAGAACTGGCGTAGTAATATATAATTTTTTAAAGCATATCAAGTGTACTTTAGGCGAAAACCAGTGTTAAAAAAACTTGTAGAACCAAACTTAACTTAAAATTTATTATTATTAGTAAAAAAAAATAATGAATATCTTATTAGTAGTAATATATAATTTTTTTAAAGAATATCAAGTGTACTTTAGGCGAAAACCAGTGTTAAAAAAAACTTATAGAACCAAACTTAACTTATAATTTATTATTATTAGTAAAAAAAAAAAGAATTTCTTGTTAGGATTGGGATTGCAGGAGGCTGTAGTGCAAACGGATAGCGCTAGGGCAATTTAGTATAAATATAACGGTTATCTGATTAAAAGGTGTAGATCCAGGCTCACGTACGCGGTGCCGGCGTGGTACGCCCGTGGCGACCAGCAACCGCAAAAAGATCCGCGCCCAAGAAACCCTGGCACTAAGGACGATAACTAAATCCCCAAGATTCGTGCGGAATGACCACATCCAGAGGGCACTGGAGTGGGAGAACATCGACGCCTTTGTGGAAAGGCTGGCGCGACGCATGTTCGCCCAGGCCGGCAATTCCCACCACGTGCTGCTTCGGGGCATAGCCCCCCACCACACGAGACCCCCAGACGCCCGTAAACGACCACTCCCGAGGGATCTCCTGCAACCACCGGATTAACGAAGAAGAGAAGCGGATGGCACAACCATCCACGTCCACCAAGACGTCTTAACGCCAAGATGGCAACAGACTAGCCGCAAGAAACGACTCTTAAGAGTCATTAGATAGACCTGCCCGTCGTTACGGGCAGCGAACCCACCGCAGCCTTATTGTGCACCGCACAGAAAAGGCCTCCCCACACTTTAGAAAAAGTGTGAGATGAAGAAGGATTGATTTTAAAAGGTGTCAGGAAGGGCCCGGCATGTTTCGAACTCATATATAGTTCATGATTAAGGAGATGTATTTATTTATTTATAGTTATCAGAAAAACGCTAGTTTACAAAGTGCTTGACCAAAACGGATTACTAATGTTTGGCAAATAATCTTTCCCAAAGTATCACATCGCAAATTTTGTTTCCCAAATTTTTATTTGGCAAAAAGTGCAATTAGCAAAACTACGTATCGCAAATTAACAGTTTGCAAACATTTTGTTTAGCAAGTGGTTGCTTAGCAAATAATTACTTGTCAAGTTTTACTTTCCCAATTATTTTTTTTGCAAATATATCGTTTGGCATAACATTCTTATCCCAAAATATTGCATGGCACACGATTTATATCCCAGTATAAGGTGAAATAAGTAATACTATGATGTTTGGCCCACTCACTATAGGGCCGCGTGGCTCGCTCGCTACGCTCGCTCGTTAAGGTCGCAACTCAACCTAACACTCCTCCTCGCTACGCTCGTCGTCGTACCTAACCTAAGCCAAGTCGGACCTGCCTTACGTACTACTATTAGGTAATATTTAGGAATACTTAGGGCTTACAATTTACCAGACTTTTGCTATAAGTTCAGCTTGCAAAGTGACTAATTTGGGAAAATTTTGTTTGGAAAATAATTTATGACAAAAGCAAACATTTGCTTTATAAGCATTTGCTAAATAAAATCTTGACAAAGTGAAATTTTGGGAAAAGATGATTTGACCAAATGAATACAATGGGAAATGTAACTTTGCTAGAGATGCATTTGGGAAATAAAACTGTTGCGATAAGTTATTTGGGAAACATTATTTGCCAAACGGCAGTACACCGACCAAAACACTTACACTACTTAGGATATACACATAATAATTAATCATGTTTACAATCTTAAAAACTAGATAAATATTAAAGAAAGGATAATAGTAGTTTATGCAACTGATACATAATGAGGGGCCTTAAAACACGAGTGTGGTTTTATGAAACGAGCGTCAGTGAGTTTCATAATAGGATCACACGAGTGTTTTAAGGCCTAATTATGTACAGTTGTATACACTACTTTATCTACACACATATCATAAGTACTCTAAGATGGGTTCAGAAGCCATAAGAAAATGACCGGCACCACTAGTGCTACCTGTAAAATATCTAAAAACGGCATATACTAATGCAGTAAGAAATAAATCTGAACAAATACATAAACAGATTATTTATTGTAATAGTTGTAATTTACATTTAGGTACATTGAAACAATATTTTCAACTAAAATGTGAATTACAATAAACTTATCACAATTATACTACTTTCGTAACAGCAAAGAACCAACAAACGAATGACAACAATAATGGCGGCAATTCGACCCTCCGTCAAGACGAATGTTTTTTTTTTCTAAATCATAAACAAACGAATGTATCCATATTCTCATGTCTCTCGAGATCAAATGTCGTGCGGTTTTTATAAAAAAAGAACCGACTCAAGTACAGATTACATTTGACTCACCCTTCGAAGTCGATCCCAAACCACTCAGTTCTTATATTCATAGTTATATTATAGTTTACGCGAGGTTTGGCACCGACTTCGAAGGCTGAGTCAAATGTAATCTGTACTTGAATGGGTTATTTTTGTTTTTTTAGTTTTACTGAAGTCGGTTCTTTTTTTTGTTAAAATTTTTTTTTTTTTTTTTGCTTTTTAGTGGTTCTAGTGGCCATCTGTGGTGTTCATCATCAGTTTACTTACATCAAATCCTATTTACTTAATGTAAATTCTTGACTTTATCAATAAATTACCGAAAGCGCCGTACATGTCCCTATAACATTTGAAGAGTTCCCTCGATTTCTCCAAGATTCCACCATCAGATCCCGACTTAGTGCCAACGGGACCAACTCGGAGTTATACCCTTTCGATTTAAAAAAAAAATTGAAAATCGGTTCACGGTTCTCGGAGATATCGAGTAACATACACACAAAAAAAAAATTAGTTCGAATAGAGAACCTCCTCCTTTTTTTGAAGTCGGTTAAAAAACATACTGAATTGACGTTTCGTATCGATAACAATATTAATATCTATGGATACTAGAATAGAGACCTACTTTAGTTTTGACAGCTGTTCCAAATTGAAACTCATAACCTTGCAAAAATTGATACTGTTATAACATTACAGCACAGATTTTACCTACTGCCACAGATAAGAAAGTTCTCATAGTAAAATTGGTTGTAGTAATGCTGGTCATTTCCTACGGTTTCTGAACGCATTTTAGAGCACTAATGATATGTGCGTAGATAAATATAATAATATGTACAATTGCCCAAAGCAAATTAGAAAAAATAAAATTTACCTATAATAATATTTTTAATCATAATTCGTCATTAAAAAAAGAGTTACAGGTTTACGGTCTGGGCTGTCCCAGCGGCAGAAAGATATTTACATGTCTTAAATTATTTACACCGACGCATATTTGTCTATTTTACGTGTGCCACATCTACACGGTTCCTAACTCTGCGCGGAGTCACACATTCGGTAAGTGTACAAGTGAAGTGTCTCTGCTGTCGGAGTCGAAATAGCCATAGACAGGAGAGGAGAGGAGGGGGGATACGCTTCCGTCGCGGGAAGCACGTGGCATCGTGTTTTTTTCTTGTAACAGGTCCGTGAGAGGAGTTTTGGGCGCGACACGTGTTAATGGCAGATATTGAGGAAATGTATAGGGATCGTTTGATGGTTTGAATGCAGATTTTATTTTAATAAATTGCCTGCTTGAAATTTATTTGACAGCTCATTTTGTCAAAACTTGATGATGATAATATAAATTGATCAATATTGTTCTGAAGCGTCAATAAAAACACGATCTCTATTTGTGATTTGTTGGTACACATAAAAAACTGGCCAAGTGTGAGTCTGACTCGCGCACCGTGGGTTCCGTACAAACACTTATCCCATCTTAACTGGCCGGGTTAAGTTAAGTTTGCACCTTGTATGTGGTATGTATTGTGCAGCATACAAAGTTAACGCAACCGATCACATTTGTTGTTTGGGAAGCCCACTTATTTTTATTGTAGTCTGTTTTTAGTATTTGTCCTTATAGCGGCAACAGAAATACATCATCTGTAGTATTTATTGTTCGATTGTCGTTAGGGAATTTCCAGAAATAGGTACCAATCAAAGCTATACCGCATAGCCTAGCAAATTAACGTTCAACTCTCATCAGACTATTTTTCTTGCTTCGTGTGTACCATAATCACCTACCCAGCAGTCAGAGCTTATTAAATCAGTGACCTAAACATTTGGTGATACTTATACTCTTGTAACGCCCTACCTCATACCAATTTGAAATATACCACAAGACAAATATAGTATAACAACCTTATCCCTTAAATGCACGATGATCTATATTTACACGTTACTGAAATGACACAAGTCAGAATCTGAATATATAGTCAATACAGACTTGGTCAAGATTATCCCGAAATCTCAAACTGACGTGGATTTCTTGGCTAATTACGTCATTTCAGAATTTAAATTAGTATTATTGTATGCATTTAAGGGTTAAAACAACAACTAACAATCCACCAACTGCAACTATACTCAGAATTTTATGAAACAGATAAATAGACGGCGTGCCTACTCGTATGTAAATAACCTATATTGACTTCATCTGTTATGGTCTCTGGTATTAGCCGAAACTCACCCACTGTTGTACAAAGGCCTTCCCATGCAATCTATCCGCAATCCTGAAGAGGTCGTTGGTGCACCTTTTGGGGCTGATATAGCTGGCTAGGCCCAATTTACTCTTAAACACTCTCTTACAAGTGTGAAAGTAGCTGGATGGGTATGGATGAGTGCTCGGTTGGCCGCCGCCGCGGCTGATCGGCCCTCCTGATGATGAATCGCGTACCGATTCGAAACATGTCGAGCAATATTCGACTTCTACGACGTGAGTAAACCCTCAGTCTGAGACTCACGGCAGGTTTATATATATGACACAGAAGTTGAAGAAACTCTCGTACACGAAACAGTGTTTCAAATTAAGGATAGCATTATTCAAATGCCACATCTATAAACAGACTAAATACGTGATTGTTTAGCCAAGCGGGCACCCGAGCAAGCATTCCGTGTCAGTAATCTTTATAAATGCGCGGGCAATGGCTACGCGCATATTTCACTAGTATGTGGAAACCGTCGCCAACCGAAATAATACGGGCGTGTGGGTGGATGCACTCGTGCCGGCCAGGAGCGCGTAGAGGTGGATGTGGTATCTACTCAAATTCTGAGCCTCAAGTGTCAGTATTCGTCCATCGTGTGTATTACCTGAAAATTATAACTAGGGTCTACAAGGCAAGAGCGCAAAGGCTGTTGCTATATATTCGACTCACCAGATCACCACCAGGCACTGACAATTACATTTTTTGGGTCAAATGCCAACTTATACTAGCTACTTTGGACAGCGACGCGGCCTCACCATCCAAAGAGGCTACGCTGCCAGTCTTCTGTGAACAATATCTAGTGAAGGCGATCTGATGGGTATATTATAACCTTTACGCTCTTTATATCCTAATAATATTTATATTTTAGGTATAGATTCACTTTTGTTATTTGTTTCTTTAGGTGTAAAAACTGCTTCTAATGTTCCTAAATATTGCTTCACTCACATCGCATACATCGCTTAAATGTTTTTCAATCAATTACATAGTTGCATCACCTTATTTACCTGCACAAAATCTCAGTGGGAATTGTGTTAGGATGTAAGATATACCTAACTTAAGTTTTCATTATCATATTATGTAAATGTTTTGTCTAAGGTAAACGCAGGTATTACCGACCCCCTTAAGGCAATTTCAAAATGAACTATCATTTTTAAGGATGCTGATTGCTCTCAGATTCACGTTTTTATTTTTTTACGTTTGTATTATGTGTACATTCTATATTTTCTATGTTAAAGGCTACTGAATAAAGGTCTATACTGTATAAAATAATTTATATAACGACGAAGTCGATTGTTGCTAATACCGACTTACAAAAATGCCTGTGAAGCTATTAACGATTTTTATGCAGCTATCACCGATCGTAAAAATCTATATACGATCGGTAATAGCTTCTTACTGTTGCTACTACCGACCCCTATGGATCGCTAATACAATTTGTTAGTGGAAACATATAATTTATCAGCGACTCATAAAAAGTAGGTATTTTTTATTAAGTTACACCTTCTGACTTTAAAACAGATTGTAATTAATTAATATAACATGAAATATGAACCCATGCACACAGTTTTAAACAAAAAACAATAATTTTTAATGTAACAATTCAAGAATCGACCTTCCAAAAATATGACATTATTAGTTCAATTAACAACGTGATAAAAAAGAAAGTAGAGAACAATACGTATGTCGCTAATACATTTTTACAAAGAACCGATGTTTTTATTTAAATTGGGCTATTAAAGTACCTGTGTTATTGTCATATAATGACATAATAGAGAAAAAAACAAAACTCTATTCTGAGGCCATTAACGACTTATGGGTCGGTAATAAAATTTGTAAGTGCAAACATATGATGTATTAGCGACTCATAAAAAGTAGGTATTTATTATTAAGTTACACCTTCTGACTATAAATCAGATCGTAATGAATAAATATAACAAGAAATATGTACCCATGCATACAGTTTTAAACAAAAAACAAATATTTATAAATGTAACGATGCATGAGTCGACCTTCCAAAAATATGTCAATATTGGTTAAAATAAAAGCGTAATAAAAAAGAAAGTAGACAACAATACGTAGGTCGCTAATACATTTTGACAAAGAACAGATTTTGGAATTTCAATTGGTCTATTGAACTACCTGTGTTATTGTCATATAATAACACAATATAGAAAAAACCGAAACACTATGCTGAGGCCATTAACGACTTATGACTCGGCGATAGCTGCCACAACTAAAACTGATGAAGCTAAGACCGTCCTATTTTATTTAAAGGTTTTATCGTTTCAAATAGCTTGTTTTTCAATAAAATGTGGTATGAAATCCAGAACTGACACTCAACGGAACATATTTAATAACACAACAAAAAGTATAGCACTCACTTATTCGAATAAATCGCTTAAGTAGAAAAGTCACGTGCTTACCTGATGGATTAAGGCCTAGTACGACGTGAACTGCACCCACGCTGTCTCCTCACAATTTGGGTTATTTTGTCTCTTTTTTGCACTTTCACACACACTAACGCAAAAGTAAATGATGGTCTAGGAACCAACGTGTGCGTAGCTTCAGCTATCTATATCTAGAATAGTACAGGAAGCGTAAAAATTGACTTTCAATTTATAGGTCGGTATTACCTGCAGATTTTCGATGGGTCGTTGATACCTGCGTTTACCTTATGTCTGTTTATTCCCCAATAAAGAAAATAAAATACTTAAAATCATACCCGGAGGCCTATGACGGTTGCGTTTATCACGAGATAAATAAGTGACAAAGAAGTGTGAGTGACAGATTCTTTCTCAACACAACTACAAAAAATCTCATTTTGTCAAAACATGCCGGTTGCTTATTGCGCTTGCGTTGTCACTTGTTTATTAAAGCGTGAGAAAAGCAACCCTCATCTTAGGCCCGCAGCATGCCGCATCCACCAAGCGGCGGCCCTACGTCTTCGCCCCTCCCGTGTACTCGGTAAACTTTTATCTGCTCTAAGATTATTCCCCGACCGTTGAGCGATATATTTACTTCTTACTTTTCCTCTCCGCTAATAAACGGCCCTACTGTACGATATTATATATAATCGAATCGGCCTGGCTCGGGTTGTTACAAAGTTTACATTTAGCGTCGAGTTATTGATTCAGATATTGTCGTGGAGTAGATATATATTCTTTGCTGCTAGTTGTTATTTCATTTAGTTAATGCATTCACTGTCAGGGAGCGTGGCCTAGGAACAAACTAGTATGACGGTGAACGCATATATGCGTTGCTGGTAGTAAATGCTATCATGACATGAGTTAACACTAACTATAATTCAAGCAATTTTTAGCCTATGGTGAAAATATCACAGTAATATTATAAAGGCGAAAGTTTGCGAGTGTGTTTATTAATTTTTTACGGTCAAACGGCTGGGCCAATTTTGATAAAGTTGGGGATGGAGTAGGCAGATAGTTGACAACCTCATCTTTTTATCCCGAACGCGAGTAAACCGCAGGGCGGGCTGCAGCTAGTTGTTAATTCATAATACATTCAATATACTCTAATGTTGTTCATATACATTGATGAACGATTCTTATGACTTATGACGTTTGATTCTAATCTTGTTAAAGAGTGTTTTTTTTTTGCTTCGTAGTGTACTTCATATTTTAATTAAAGATTATTACACCGTACCTAATTCAAGAAAGCATTCATCTAGCGTTTGAAATGTTACATCATTCATTCGAATGAATGTTTCCAGTACCATCGGATTTTTGTGCGTTGTGTTGTGCTGAAATGTATTAGGTTGATGAATTATACTTAATGTATACTATCAATCTTTCCTATTGAATTATTACATTATAAGAATCAATATCTATGTACAAATAATCCCCCAGACATTTTATATAAGCAAATTTTACGACTGAATAATATTTTCACACGAACGTTGAGTCTGTTGTCCTATTCGATGCTGTTGCCATTGATACCGATTCATTTGATTCATCTGGCGTTTTTATTTTGCTTTTTTATTGGCAGTAAGCTTATGGCGGATTAGACTCTATTTTCATAACGCTATTAAGAGCAAGCAGGTATGCCACCCAGGGGATTCAATACCGTTTGCGTCACCCTGGGCTGTAAGTGGGATTTCTGCCCGCTACACGTAGCCAGCACTTTAAAATCTGGCCGACGAAGCGTTCGGACAGGATCTCAGATGAGAGAATGCGATTCCTGAATGACGCTATACGTGACCTCACTGTGGCGAAAAAATCTGGAATACGGGATTTGCATAAAAAAAATAGTTCCTCTGAATATTTATATTTATTATTCTGTTGCTCGTAACGGAACCGTACGATAATTTCCAAATGGCATTCTCTACCAGTCGATCATAGGGCAAAACAGAGTTGCCTCAAGTGGGTGCAGAGTAGAAAATTTTGGGATAGCGTCTAATACAATGATACATATACTTCTATAGGTAATACACTATAAGTATTACTAGGGACGCGCCCAGGCTTCGCAACCTTCCTCTTCAATCACTCTATCTATTGAAAACCGGCCAAGTGCGAGTCGGACTCGCGCACCGAGGGTTCCGTACAAACACTTTCCATCCCTAAGTGGTTAAGTTAAGTTTGCACCTGGTATGTATAGCGCCCCATATAAATTAGGTGCAAAGTTAGGTATTAAAAAACTACTTACTAGATCTCGTTCAAAACAATTTTCGTTGGTAGTTTTTATAGTAATGTACATCATATGTTTTTTTTGATTTTTCATTTTCTTATTTTAGAAGTTAGAGGGGGGGGGGGACCAACTTTTTTCCACTTTGGAAGCGTCTGTCACGCAAACTATTCGGTTTAGAAAAAAAATATTTTAGAAACCTCGATATCATTTTTGAAGACCTATCCATAGATACCCCACACGTATGTGTTTGATGAAAAATAATTTTTGAGTTTCAGTTCTAAGTATGGGGAGCCCCCAATATTTATTATTATTTTTTTATTTTTGCATCAAAGTCTTAATGCGGTTCACAGAATACATCTACCTACCAAGTTTCAACACTATAGCTTTTATAGTTTCGGAAAAAAATGGCTGTGACATACGGACGGACAGACGGACAGACGGACAGACAGACATGACGAATCTACAAGGGTTCCGTTTTTTGCCATTTGGCTACGGAACCCTAAAAACGAATCAAAATCCGTTGCGTAGTTTTAAAGATCGAAGCATACATAGGGACAGACAGACAGACAAACGGCAGAAAGCGACTTTGTATTATAGGTACTATGTGCTTAGTAACAGTGATTTACATATATAGTAAATATATAAGAATTACGATCAGAGGTCGACTGCATAGGATAATGGAGAAATATAATATTCACTGCTGTTCTATATTTATCACATCGCCGAAATAAACGTACTAGTCAAGAAACATTAAAATTACGACAATACCGCGATTCTTTTCCAAAACGACATAGTCGAATGTTAGGTATCGTGTCGGTTACGCTAGATTCAAGTGCGCGATAAAATCTTGGCAGATATCCCTTATTTTGAATTACCACCGGCCAAATGACCCAATGTAAGTGCTCTCGAATTAGACAAAAAGTAATTGGAATGTTACCGCCGTGCAAATGATGTCATTCCAGCTTGTTTACTGCACGATTTATCAATAACTGGGAATACTGCGCCGCCATCTTGGAAATTAAATATGTGACTTCAAAGGTACGAAAAATTTATAATTTTTTAATCCAAAAGTTTTGAAATTGTTTTCAGAATCCTCATACTTTAACCAAACAGTAATCATATGCCAATTTATAAACTTAACCGCGCTTTTTTATATTCTTTAGTGTCGCCATACAAATACCTATGGGTAGATATGATGACGAAACGATTTTTTTTTAGGTGGCTATTTGTATGGAGCGTTTTTAGCGCTCCGTAGGAATGTTGAATTTTGACGGTAATTTCAGACTTAGAGCAGTCTAAGTGTTGTTAGTCCCATATAGAAATTTGATCCCAATAAAAATATAAGTAATCGATTGACATCCTTAAAAAAATGTTTCGTAATGCCTATTAACACTTTAACCGTCCGATCCTTTAAATTTATGAAACATGTAAAAATGTCTTATTTTTTTAATGTCGATTCCCGGTCTCTTCCACCAGGTGGCTAATTTCAATTTTTCTTTGAATCAATGGTTTTTGAATACATTTTACTTTCGAGTCAATCTTTGTATCAAGGTTTAATACGTCCAATATATCCTATGTCAGTTACTTGGATGCGGGCTGCGCAGGATGCTACAGTGTCTTAGCTATGGGAGAGTGTTCAGCAGTGGACATCTGTGTCTGATAGGCAGATACGAAAATAATGAACATGTTAAATTCTTCAATCTTAATTAATGTACCTACCGTCAGATTTTACCAGACCTCCGCAAGTCAAACACTGACGCCAACAAACTGTCTTAGCAGTTTGGCGACTTAATTTCAGTTGCATGCAGTTATGTACATCTTTTTTTTTTTTTTTTAAAGTCAAGCTTCAGAAAACATAACAAATAAAGAGAAATGCCGAAAAGTCTCCAGTACCTTTCCTTCCTATTTTAAGTAGTTTGAGCAGCCTGCTTCAAGTAGGTATGAGGGTTTAATCCACGCTGAGCCTACGTGCTACGTGACGAGCTAGCCAGATTAGCCGAAATTTTCCGTCACCATGACAAAAATATATGTAGGTACGAGTGTATTGGTTCACGGCACAATGTTAGTCATATGGCCAATACATCGCTCAAATAGCTATATATAAGAGTGAAAATAATTAGTGTCAGTAAGTATAGAAACAAAGAATAATTACGATTCACCTCTAGGTATGTATGTAAATAATTTCTTGTAGACAAAAACAGGTTACAAACATTACATGTAGGTACAAACGCCAACTTATCCTAGGTAGGGTAAGCATTACATCTCAGAGCAATAATGTTTGAACCATTAACGGAAACTGTTTTGGCTTCTGTGTTATCTATTTTTGTTAACTCTAAGTGTGATTGTATGCTGTTTGTTTCCCATTACAATAAATAAAAAAAAAAATTACAATGGTAAGTATAAAAAACTTCATTTTTCTCCTTTTTTTTCAACTTACAAGAAAAGATTACATTGGATACATTTTACAAGCTACCCAGATTAATAATATACGCATGGATAATAAATATTTCTGTCGAGTTATTAAAAAAAATTGCTTTTTTTCTAAGAAGTCCATGATGAAGAATGATCGCAGCAGTTTGTATGTAACGTTACCCGCGAGACTCCGGTTGTAATTAGAGAACAGATTTACTGCTTCTATATTTACTGTGGCATTTTTATTAAGTAGCTACAGAGATATTTTGACATGTTATTTAGAATGTCATTTTTGATGCAAGTATCTTTGAACGATGATAAAATCTTAGCGTTATTAATCCCCGAAGACTATTTTATTAATTATGATGTATCGACTACGTCGCTCAAACACCTATAATTATGTCTATATTAATGTAAATCGAATTTGATCATAGATCTATAGATGTGAAAAAGAAACTATCGATCGTTATAATAGGGCTTGCAATTCCGAAATTGATTTGTATTATCTCCTTTATTCATTTAAAATCTTAAGTTAGGTTTTTTACAATAAAGTTATATCAAAAGTAAAATACAATAAAGAAATTACAAAATATATAAACACATTATAAAAAAATATTATTATTATTATAATTCCCTAATTTTCGGTACTGGTCATTCTAAATTATATCCGTCCTACTAAGCTAAAACTTTAGTTGACAAATGCATAGTTACACATATTTAATTCGGAAATATTATTACAAAAGTGGTCTCTACAGAATAACTAAATATGTACCATAAGTAAATCGCTAACCTATTCCATTTTATCATACCAATAATAAACGATTTAATAGATTTTGAAAACATAATCGACTAATCGCACAACAACCATGCTTATAAACAACGATCGTTTTTCAAACTGAGTTAAATACGTTGCACCTTTTATCTAAAGAGACTTTGAATCTAAATCCGCGAACGACAACGACAATATTAATTGTATGTGTGAATAACACACTTAAAATAACAAGTGAGCATAGATCAAAGATGGCGGTATGTCCGGCGCCATGCGCGTGACAAACGCGAATTATAAGAAATGTGCGCGGTATTAATAGCGTACTTCGTGCGCAATCCAGATTACATTACTGGATTTACTGTGAATACTTACATGTGGATGTTTGTCTGGGAATTCGTTCATTTTTTAAGGTTACTGGATCGTTAATCTCGTCTGCGTTGCCAGTGACTTACAGTATTGAAACGTGGTCTAACGATGGGCCTTTTAAGTATGGAGACACCCAGAGAGCAATGGGGAGGACTATGCTCAGAGATTATCTACGAGATCATATAAAAGAAAAAGAAAGAAAGAAAGAAGCATTTATGCCCACACCAAAAAATTAAATTGGTACTTACATGGAATAAGCGAACATTGAACAGCATTGTCAGTAGGTACATTTTCCACCCAAATTATTCCGTGTGACAAAAGGAGCGGACTCAGCATGTGCTGCGACAGCCATGCGTCTGGGCAGCGCTGGTTTTCAGGCCGTCCCTTTTCTCATTCTGAACCACATTGTCATATTTGCGGGTGCGACCAAGGTATATATATCAGAAATGAAAAGCACCGTATTCTAGAGTAAGCGACATAGATCAAATAATTTTTTAAACTTAAGCGCTAAAGAGCGGAGGCACATTGCTCGTAGAACCGCCGCCGGGGTTGACGACTGCTTGAGTGCCAACCACGCAGCGAAAGACGCATGGTGGACAATGTCTATTACGTACATTGGTTATTTAGTTGATAGTTCTAAGATCGCCTTACGTAGTAATAGAAAGGTGATGGAATATTTACTTGACTACACTTTACCCCATATTACAATTCCATATCACAATTCCAAGCCAGCATAGGCGAAGTGGACAGAGGCCGGGGTAAGTTTTTGACGACTTCTCACAGTTACCTGATTAACCCACCTTCGTGTTGAAATGAAATCTTTGCATTACAAATTTCCATCCCGTTTGGGGCTGGCAGGGCGCATTATCTAGATAACCCTAACGCGGTTAGATGATTCTAGGTAGTTAAAAAGCATTATTGAATTCAAATGCTTATTTTATTATAATGAAGAGTAGCCACTTATGTGTTATCTTTGTGATACCGACTTTCGAAAGTAACCTGAAAACGAAGTTGTTTTTCATAAGCACCATGTGCCGGGCAAGCAGCCAATAATCGGCTTTCGAAGACACTGTTTACTCCCAAAGCACCTAATTTAATTTTATTATATCGTACTCACTAAAACCGCGATTGCGATGTAAATTTTACATATCCTTTATTGATTTCGGTGTTCATAGGCAATTATAACCGACTTTTACAACGTATACTTTTTGCGATATTAATATTCTAGTTATATAGTGTAATCAAGCATATAATTGAAATGGCGGATGCAGCCTCGTTCCATTCGGAATAAGGCGCAATTAAAGAGCCAACGGTACCTCATACGAACACTCCCAGGTGTAGCGTATGGGTCGAGAGCTAGATGACGGCCATGTTAGATGCGGGATCAACCATTATCTCTTTTTCTTGTGTCGTATTCCTCTTTTCTGAGGGTCGTGAACTCTATCACTCTTCGGACGATCGGCCGGTCGGTCCGGCGCATGGGACTCCTTCCTCTTAGTCTTCTCCTTAAATGTTTCCTATCACTAAGAGCTTTTCCTGGTTATCATTCTTCTTCCTGGCAATATGAACAAAGAATACATGTAGAATCCATGATCCAGGGAAGCAGATGTTGCGGGATCAGTCATTATAAACTTTCGTAATTTGCATGTCTTCAGCTACTGTGGGAAATCTCGTCGTCCAAAGTGCTCGAGCGTAGGTACTAGGCACCATGATCGCTTATACAGTCCAAAAGACGGGCCATACATGCGAATTAACAAAAAAACCTTCAACTAAATAAGATGCAATAGACAGAATAGTTTGTTTAGAACTGGCGTCAATTGGAAAGTCTTTTACCCTATACTCGTAAGGTATTAGTTAAATTATAATCAATAAATAATTTAGAAACAATATTCATTTTAATTAACAACTACTGATCGAATGTCTCAGTTACAAATTTTAAAGGCTTATTATTTTCGCGGCGACAGAAAAATTAAAGAGCAGCAAACTATTTGCAACTAAAATAATAACTTGTCAGCGATTAAATATTTTGGCAATCATTTATATTAAATGAGCTTTAAACTAAGGATATTTTAAAATTCAAATAATGGCAGCTACTTTAAGGTAGCAGAAATAATAAACAAGATTACTGAAATCATAGGCGAGGTACTATAAATAATGACGTGGCAACTAATATTAGCAGAAGATCCGACTCGGCCGGGTTAGGTTAGGTTGGTTTTTTTTTATATCCCTAAAAAGCGCTCCTTTTATTTTTTTTATGACCTTGATTTATTTTATATGCAATCTCCATTGAACAATTAGAGTAGGCCATTTTCAACTTTTTATCCGCTGTCATGTTTCCGCTTAATTAGTTAATTCAGTCGCCAAAACTCGATGCTAGTTTATATTGAAACAAAGCCGAAAATTTATTACTTAGCTGCTACTTTTTACTTTATTAGTCTCCGCAATTAGTCGCCAACTTATTATTTTTGCTACCCCCTTTAATTTTATATAAATCCCTAAATCAGATTAATTTGTCGCTGCGTTAAATACATGCCAATTTTAAATAGGTATACGTAGAGAGTTCCTAAGCGAATGCTAGCAAAAGGTCACAGATAGAGTTTTACCAGTTCCCCACTGTCATTCACTCCCTTTTGGCATACCAATTGATCTACTGGATAGATGTACAAGTCTGGATATTATTTTATTAATTTTTCAGCATTGGTATGGTAATCAGATCAATGTTGTGAAGTGGGCGAATGCACTGTCCTCACCGTATGTACTCGAGTGCGGAGTAAGGCAAGGGGGGCTAACATTGCCCAAGCTATTTAATTTATATATGAATGCACTGATCGAGGAGCTAAGCGGCGCGCATGCAGGTTGTTTTATAGATGGTATTAGCCACAACAACATTAGTTACGCCGACGACATGGCGCTGCTAGCGCCGTCGGTCGGTGCACTCAATGAATTAATTAGCATTTGCGAAAAATATGCTATCGCTCACGGGCTCGTGTACAATGCGAAGAAGACAGTGTATATGGTATTTAGGGCTCCGGGCATGGAAGCCCCGGATGTATCACTTCCGGTCTTGTTAAACGGGGCTCCAGTCAGCAGAGTCAGTCAGTTCAAATATCTAGGCCACTATTTGTCTGACAACTTCAAGGACGATGTGGATGTCGAGCGGGAACGCAGGGCGCTGGCGGTTCGAGCGAACATGCTGGCTCGCAGATTCGCTCGGTGTACGGCTGCAGTCAAAATAACTCTTTTTAGAGCATACTGCACGTCGCTGTACTCGGGTGCTCTGTGGGTGAACTGTTCGCAACGGTCGCTCAGCTCTCTGCGCGTCCAATATAATAACGCCTTCAGGGCGCTGTTGGGGCTGCCACGATTCTGCAGCGCGTCCGCCATGTTTGCTGAAGCTCGAGTGGACAGTTTTTCTGCTGTACTGCGTAAAAAGATGGCATCTCTTTTGATCAGAAAACGTGGCAGCTCAAACAGCCTCCTGAAGACCATTGCTGTAAGAGGTGAGTGCTCAATAAATAAATAAATAAATATCAGACAACCACACACAAATCAACCTAGTCCCAAATTAAGCTCAAGAAGGCTTGGGCTCAATAATGCAACACTTAACTAAAAATACAATGTCGTTAGCTAAATTTGAATACTAACATAGTTATAAGTAAAATACTAACAAAATGTGGATCTCGTTGTCTGAATAAATAAAGTTTATTATTATTATTATATATAACATTAATTATGTCATAGTCATAAAAAATAACAGTATAAATTTTTATAAAAAAAAAATATGAAAAAATATTAAATTTAAGGAATTGAATCAAATTATATGATTGTTTTCTATTCTAATCCCGCATCTATCTCACCGTCATATTATTACAGTCTACAAATTTCAATAAAGGTACACGGATTTATCACTTGCACGGCACACAGACTAGCTGTCAATTCGCCTCGGCCGTCGCCGCCTCCGCTAAACATCGCAATTCGCCAAATAATAAAAACCAATCACACCCGTATTAAAAAGCCAAATTGATAGTTCATACTCTATAATTTCCTGTGCTCTGATTCGAGCGTGTTTCGCATCTAAACTTTAACTCGAACGAAACTTTTAACACTTTTTATTTTTAACCTTTGACATACTTAATGGAATTTGCGAATGATGTGATACAAGTTTGATATCTACCTCTGTTCTTCTGTCACCAGTTTTTTAGTCACAGATAATATTAATACCAGGACTGCAACTGATCTGATGTGCTGCCCGAAAGTATCAAAATTGACAAACTTTCCACAAAGAAAAAAACCTCATCTGTTCAAAGTTTCTGTAGGTGTCTGTACCTATGCTGTGCTGAAGGATATTTTCCGACATGGAAATTTTCCACCATTAAAGTTTTCCAGGAATTTCCCGAAAACATTTTCAAAAGCTTTTGCAATTTGCACACTTTTGCTATATGCTTTTAGTTTGATTATAATTTCATTATCAAAAATCTTAATACCAGATGATTCTTTAAATTTTTCTTGCGAATGGAATTATCTCTTCAAATGCTTCGTTGGGACATTAATAGTACACTATATACCTAGGCCGGTGAATCGTGAACTTACGTATACTTATCTTAATGTTTTAGTTGTAGTTCCTTTGCAGTTTAAGAGTGCGAATCGTCATGTTGAATTGTAACTGGTTAGATAAATAATTCGTTTTCTATACTCATGGATTGCCTGCAACGAGTGTTAGCTTTAGTTTTATGGGTCTGCGATCGTCGACCTTTGCTGAACTGTGGGCGGATTATTATATTAATTGTTTCCTATATTAACGCACCATATTGATTGAATCTTGGTTATCGCGTATGTAATACTAGTTTTTAATTACTGTACGTGTAGTTTAGTTGTCGGTCAGGTTTTTGTGTTATTCTTTGGAGTAGCTAAACTTAGTAATTATGTTTTTTACAATTTTTGTGTATTAGGATAATAATTTTTTTTTATTAATTGTCATTGAATTTTTGAAAATACCAGGGTATAGGGCATATGATGTAGACCACAACTAAGGACTCTCCTAGATTCCCTGGACAGTTCTTTTTTAATAAAGTGACGTCACAGGAAACATTATACTTATTGCATTGATTTACTATTATTGTATCCCACCAAAAACATTTCAAGTAAAATTAGCGGCCAAAACTCCCATGATCATAAATCATTACGCTTTCGCTGTAAAAACGTTATCAGATCCCAAGAAAAGTCAAGCCCCTAAGACCTGACTTTACTAACCCTACACCTTGGTTTAAAATGATGACATGTCCGTTTCAGATATTCGAGTACCTATGTTAACAATTTGGACCTTGTGGGGTTGGTGTAAGGCACTTAAATATACCTTACTTACGTTGCAATTTCCTAGAATCATGTGTGACATAAATTACCTACTTATTTACGTTACTTGCTATTAGTACCTACCTACCTATAAATATGAGTAGTCAGTTATAAATCCCATTTCTATTATATCTGATTTGCATTCCTATAAGGCGTAAAAACTCATAATCAGTATAATCACACAATATTATAAAGGTGAAAGTATGTGAGTTTGTTTATGTGTATGTTTGTGACTGCTTCACGCTCTAAAGTAAAGTTTGTTATGAAAGTAAAATAGAATTCTCGAAAAAAAAAATATTCCCGTGGGATAAGCGTAACACCGCGGAGCGCATCTACTATAAAATAATAATATTAATCTATTAATTCTGTAAATCGCATCGAATTGCTTTTCATATAATAATTATGTGTTACTATTTCAACAAACCATACAAACGTGTATTCGCTACCGCTGCATTCCCATGCCACATCCCATGGCGACGCTATTTCCATCTGCAATAACACACACATACACGGACAGACATACGCGGTATTTTTATTACGCACCCGTTTTATTTCAGCTACAATTTGACAAAATAGAAGGGCCATCGCCGGGTAACTTGACACTGCCGAATATAAATATAACTTCTCTGTCCACTGCTGGCTGGTTTTCAAAGGGACTATTACATTTTTGACTGTGACAAGCAATGGGTAGGGTTTTTGGTGGATATCAGCGGCCCTTTAATGAGAGTGCGTTCACCTCTTGAGTACGTTTTTGGAGACGAAACGTGCGACAAACGCGTTTCCGTGTTCATTAGGTTTTAGTTTTATGCGTCGTGTAGCTTTAGTTTTTATGTACGGGTTTAAAGCACTCTGATTGTGAGAGATTATCTTTATCTTGATCGTGTCTTCCTCTGTCTATCTGTTCGTGATCTCCTGAAAAGCACTAGATTTATCTACAAAAATAACTGTTTGTTTAGCGGTCTGGTTTGTTTACAAGTTAGTCTGTTTACGACTACCAATAAGTGTAGGTAGACGAACATATGCACTATGGATTCGTGCACTGGAAGACACAGTGTCGCTAGAAATCCCTACAAGGTGAATTGATGACATGACGAAGGTTGCTCGAGTCCTGGTGTCCAGAACCGGTCATGGTATCGTTCTTTGGGAGACCTATTTCCAGCAGCTGATGATGATTAATGATGATGATGATGGAAAGATCCGTAAATTGATTTCTGTTGTTAGATGCTACAAGTCTGTGGATATGACTATAGTTTTAATTGGAAACATTAAGTTTTCCAAAGGTATTCATTTTATACTTTCTCTCGATTGTACACGTTATTTGGATTCAGGAAATGTTTACGTAGTTTAGTTTTATTGGTATAATTTTCTAAGACCTCGATGTGACATTAGGTCGCATTTCGAAGGTTACAGCATTACTTTGGTCTACAATGGAATTAGTAAGGCTTTTTGATTCCATCCAATTTTCGTGATTATCGATTTTCTAATACCCCATGCATTTATCATACAGAAGTCACGTAATAACTGAATAATGCATGAAGTGTTTTTTATGGAAATTGCGATAATAATTCTCTCACCCCGTTAATATCCAGTATGTATTTATGCCAATGCAGAGAACGATACCTGCAGATAAGACATGTTGTATTATTTTTATCTGATCTATGTTCCAGTCAATCATTCCATGTAAATTCTGTGGACGAAATTATTCAACCACAACAATGCTTGAAATATATGTACATAAACATATATACGAGTATACTGCGTGTTGAACTACATTGAGTTCAATAGGTATAGTTTTTACAAGCTTTTATTTAACTTCAAATGTTTGAATGCCCTCCTAAACCCCTTTAAAACCCTTTGATTTAAGATTGCTCTTGCAAGCTGAATTTAATCCAGTTTCCGTTTCCAACTCTGTCCGGATTTAACTAATTTGGCAGCACAGACATCTTATAACGTTTCCTATCGACGCATGTTTTCCCTGAAAATAATAAGTAGTTTGGATCTCTTCAAATCAAGACAGCATGTTTCATTTTAGGATTCCAGTTCCTTTGTCAAAAGACAGCGATAAAAAATTTAGTGCATAAAAGAGCGTGCACAAGTGAGAAACTAATTAGTACTCAATCTAATAGCAACTTAGTATAAATAGGTATGTACAGAGTTGTGTAGGACAGCCTCGCCTATCGCGTGCATCAGCTGTTTATAAACCAACTATTCAATAACAACATAAACAATACGCACCCCTCTCCAGGCCATAAAGCGGGTGTTTTCAGGACTCCGCTCGCGCCGTAAACTCGAGGTGTTCACGAGTTCACGACTCGCGTAAACTCGCGATGTAATCGCCGACGCGTAAATCTAACACCTGTCCCGGTAAAACTTCACTGAAAAGACAACACGCATCCATCGAACACTTCCTTCGTATACTTAAAAGTAAAGTATATGAAAAGCGAGCGGTGAAAATCATGCGATGCGTTAAAACTGTTGGAACTGTGAAGGTTGGTACGATGGGTAGCGGTTTAAGGCGTTCGCGTAGCATGTTACTGGCAGATAAAAAGGTGTATTTTAAAGGAAGATTAGCGTCGGTTAGGTCGTTTTATAAAACGGACCTTAGTCCCCTTTGAATAATTGCTAGCTATCAATGTTTCTAACTTGTTACAGTTCAGTTGGACAGAATCGATACCACTTGCGTTTAAACATTTAGTAAGTTTTAGTTTCGCGTGATCGGTGCCCGTATTGTGGAATGTAATCGCCATTTTTACGGCCTCTAATGTATGTTTTGTAAGTATACGAATTACTTTAAAAGTACTTGTAGCTGAACGAAAAAGTTGGAATTTATATTACAACATTTGCACACGATTACGAAAAATAAATGTTTGGATCAAAGGAAACATTGAGATGTGAAACATAATTATAAGATACGTAGGAATCGAACTTTTTGATATTAATAGTTTAGATATCCGTAATAAACGTTTTTTAAACCAGTCACTAAGACGATTGGCAAAGTCGCTGAGACCACGGTACATGCAACTGCGTCCGGAACGTCAGACAATGAAAGTAAATAAGAAATATCGCGATGGACTCGATTATTAGTGTTAATCCGTCATAAAAAATATTAGAACAGGATAGTATAAAGAGAAAAATAAGTACTTAAAAAGCATCTTTGTACTTATAGATTTTAAATAAGATTTCTTAGATTTAGATTTTCAATTGTGTCTGATGAATTATGTAGCTGTCTTCATCCAAACCTACCCATCGCACTCTCCTTAACATCTTTACAATACTGACTTACACTACTATCCTTTAAATCATCAGTTTAATAGGAATCGTGGGAAATCGGCTCCCTGTAAACAATATCAAATGCCAACTTTCCTTCCTCATAACATAAGAACCCATAAATTCAACAACCAAACTTCATATGCCAGTTACGAAACAAAACAGCGCATTCTTCAGCCACAAACTGCCATAATACACATTTCACTTCTACAAATGTTATGCGTCTTTATTAATAATGCGTCGAAGTCATGTGGCAATGGATCGTCTTTTTTCTGACGTCCAAACAATGAAATCCTTAGATTTTTTTATATAACCCCTTGTTTACCCATGATTTTCACCCACCCACTAAGATCTAAGTTCTCATAGATATATTAATGGCCACACAGTGAAATTTCATATTGAAAGCGCCAAAGAACAGAGAAATCATTTTTTCTATTCCATGGAAAGCACCAACGAATGCTGTTTCATTGTCAGAGAAAAACGCACCTATGCCTTTAGTGCCTGCCGCATAGCGACCACATCACACGATCCATGAAAAAAAGCTTTTTCCTGCTTAGGTACTTCAAAATTTACAGTCCCTTCCTTCGGCGTGAACACGAATCCCCACCCCGAACCCTAAAAACTAGTACGTCAGGAAGTTAATTGCCCTATCATTCAATCGGGCGAGACGCAGTATCTGCTTCACACAATCCTGCGTGCCAAACTTGCGGGCGGCGCACGCATTGTGAGGCAGCCTTTAGATCGGAGAGTTACTGGATATGCAGGTTCCAAGTGGTAGGCGAGTGGCTCATACCTTGTTGAGTGGCAAATACAATGATACTATCATAGTAATCAATAGTTACTAGAGCCAAGTCTCGAATTTTATTAAGTGTTCAGTCATGTGCTACTTTCAGTATGAAGTCTTTTTTCAGACCTCCAGCAGTTATGCCTTATACTTACATCATTGCCTATTTTATTAGCTAAACGTAAGTTAAGTCAAGTAATAGTGCTAATAGACTCATCTGACACACATCTTGACCACATTTTCAATTCCAACACATGGCAATAGCAAGCAATTCAGGGCGCACACGAGCCTCCGCTGCCAGTCACACATTATACGAGCAGACTCGCACTGTCAAGTACTGGAGCAAGTGAACTCGCTTGCTAGTAGCACCTTTTCAAGTCCGTATAATGCGTAAAACATGGCACTAGCAAGCAATTAAGGGCGCACGCGAGGCGCCGACGTCGCGCCCTAATACAGAGTGCCGTCTTGCCCACGCAAATTATCAGTCTACTTCCGAATCTGTTGTTTCGGCTTTTTAATGTTCGGTGGGGAAGAGGACAGGCTGTATGACATGCAATGTTTTAACAAGCGGCAGCTGTGGCTGAAAATCACGCCCTTTGTGAATTTGGCTTTAACCCTATAAGTATTTAAATGCCTGTGACAATATGATTTAGAATGGTTAAAACAATTCAAAATCCTATATCTGGTATTGTATTTTCAAATTGTACCTACTGATAAAATTACCTTCAAAAACTTTGACACTTACGAGTAATTTTCAAAATAAAACGTATGATTTTGATTGATACAGATAAATTGAGCTTGATGGTCAAATGGTTTTGTTTGATTGAAATGATATAGGTATCTATAATTAAATGAAACTCAAATTTGAGCTACAAGCCATGTGTGTGTTATAGTTTAGCGGTAAAATCAAAAGATTAGGTATACTGTCAGAAGTTAGTAATTCATTATTATAAATAATCAGAATCTATGTTGCTATACGTCTATGAATATTGCATCACATCATTGTGTGGTTTATTCTGATTAACTCCACTACCCAAAGGTTGTCTGGAAGAGATAGCTCTTTAGCGATAAGACCCCCTGTTGTCTACATTTATTAAATATATTATAACATGTCGGGCCGATCCTGATAATTTTACGTGAGCGTAACCCGTTTAATACAATAATAATTTTTGTGTGTAATTTGTAAACTGTTTTGGTATGCAATAAAACTTTTTGTATTGTATTGTATGAATCGGATCGAGCGCGACAGTCGCCTTAGATGGGCCGAATCTGTCCGTCTGTAACGACGTCTGAAATAGCTGGTTCGTTCACCCTCGGACCGGCGACACTTGCGCCACCGAGTGGCTTCCGACTTCAATCACAACCTGTATTCATTTCCTTCGCCGTAAGAATACAAAAGACGCCATCGTGTTGCTTAGGAATACTATTTGAGCATTTCTCTAAAAGTTTGTGCAAGATTAAGACGTCAATTAACGTTCAATTATATTTTTCGTGTTTTGTTACCAATTTTCTTTGTAATTTCCAATTTATGGATTTCAGACTAAGTACATCTAAATCATAATATAATTAACAAAGTGTAAGCATAACAGAACCTTAATTATCAAACATAGCCATAACATTGATATAAAATTACTAAAATAATTGGTAACGAAATTGGAAAATTATATTGATCTTCAATTAAAGTCTTTTTGTACAAACTTTTTGAGAAACGCTTATTTATTAAGGGGCTCCCCGCTCTCAATGACCTTCGATCTGTTGCGATAGATTTTACCATATTATAAATAGCTAATCATAATAACATAGTTTCTCACAACAAAATACCGTATCAAGTACCTTTCACATGTCACTGACTTTGAGATACAGGCCGTCAAAGTTTACGATTTTTTCGGGGAAAAAGTTGTGGAAACGGTTTTTTTGCGTTTTTCTCGAAAAGTATTGAGAAAAATAGAAAAGCTTCACAACAAATTTTGTGGAATATGGTTTAGAACAATAAAATGTAAGATATTTTCTACATATACACCGGGGATAAAAGTAGAAACGAGATTAGTGTATTTTTGGTCCTTCACCGAATATTTTTTTATAAAATACACAGTCGGTAAATCAAAATTCGGGTCACTACAAAGTGTTAAGCATAGACCATACTACAATATATATTAAATAGGACATTATAACTCTATAATCCACAAACTAGATACGATGTAAAAATCATCAAATTGGCTGATTTCTGTAGGGAGCCCCTTAATTACTGACAAAAACAAGAGGTATCTTAAATACAAGGATAACATAATATGTAATTTATTATGGCAGACGCAACCAGAATACACATGTAGAAATTTCAATTTGAATTTCCAACTTTTATTGGGTAAGTAATTTGTTAGCATTGGCCCCAAGTTGGGCGCCATTATTACATGTAGATAGTTTTGGAAGTTACTGATTACTACATACCTACTAAGAAAGCTTACCACGAATGTATGTAACTTATCTTGACTACTAATTATAAATTATAACCATATCCTGATATTTTTTACACGGATACACAATAATATAAAAACTGGCAGGTTTGTTTGGCAATGCTTTCCGAAGTAGGACACTACGGTTTTTTCTTAACTATACTGAAATTTTGAAGCATATAAGGCATGTATAATTATGCAAAGCATTTATGTTCTAATAATGGAGAAATAAACATCTGTCAGTGCTTCTCTATTTGGTTCGTTTCTATGGAAATAAAAGATGTAAGTTAGGATGATTTGCTCGAATTGACTCGACTGACGAATCACTTTAACTGGACTGATATTAGTTATAAACGTATATTTTAATATTCTACGCATTTCTTTCTACATAATATATTTTCTTCATCTCTGTGCATTCCTTGCGTTTAAATGGCGCGTCACAACAGCAACAGTCGAGTCCGCGCTATACAGTTACTGTTTTCCTCCAATAATAGACCACTTATTGTAGTCGGGTCTATTTTAATGTAAGTTTTATATTAGCTCGGAATAGTTGTGATTGCGCAAGCGACACGGTCCTAACGCGTCTCGGTACAAACACCCGAAAACACCACTTGGAATCCTGCCAAATTAAACGGCGATGAGTAAGAATTGATTTTTATGGGTGTCCCATTCATTGAATGTTGGATAGATACTGTTTTTATTTGTTTGTTGGAGCTACTAAAAATTCAGTTTCACACGCACGAGTATCTACGAGTATATTTATACGGTTAATTTTAAAGGTACCTACTGAAGTGTGCTTGTTTTTTAATAATGCAAATTTATTGTCATAATTGGCGGGCAAAAAATAAGTTTACCTGCTTATATTTATTTGTTCGGACCACAAACGAAAAAACCGGCCAAGTGTGTGTACGGGAAGTATTAGGAGAGATGTGAATCAAACAAATGTTGGGACCGAACTGAACTATATTGAAGAGTAAATGCGATTATTAAGAGTACATAAGGTTGAGTATACATTATAATATAGCTTACCACTACACCTCCCATTCGATGGGAAAAAAAAAAAAAGAAAAGAGAAAAAGGGAATACTTTTTCTTTTCTTTTTTTCTTTTTTTTTTTTTTTCGTTCTGCATAACTTGTTTTCGCTTATACTATTGAAAAATTTTTTTTTTTTTATCTAAATACAATAAAATATCTGGATAAAATATTCATACATAGTACATTTTAGTACGGTTTTTGTGAACGACGTCCAGTTTTCCGTCCTTAATAATCTGTACATTTGGTGACAAGTCCTTAACTACTTTATATGGGCCGGAATACAAAGTATCCATTTTAGTGCCCGTTTCATTTTTTACTAATATTAAGTCACCGTTGGTGTAATTAATTGGGTTTACATAATCATCATAAGATTGTTTTCTCTTAAATTTACTCTTAAGAAGGTTTTCTCTTGCCTCCTTTTGAGATAGTTGTAAACGATATTTGAACTCACACGGGTAGCTGTCGTAATTATAAAGTGGATCTATGTTGTTTACAATATTACTGGGAAGTGAACACATTTTCCCGAATACCAGTTCATACGGAGTAAACTTCGTCTCGGAATGTACAGCCGTATTAAATGCGAAACGCCAAAAAGGGAGCCACTGGCTCCAGGTTTCAGGATGATTGTCAGTTTGGATTCGTAGGAACGATTTTAAATGTTTGTGTGTTACCTCTAGGGATCCAATAGATTGGTGATGGTAAGCTGTGGACTGTAACTTGTTGATTTTTAATAGTTTACATACCTCCTGGAATAAAGTGGACATAAATTCTTGCCCTCTGTCTGTAGCTATATTTTTCGGAACGCCGTATCTAAGGATGAAATGATTGACTAATGCCCTGGCAACTTCAGCCGTCTGTTTCGTAAGTAAAGGATATGCCTCAACATATTTTGTTAATTCGCATTGGATCGTTAATATGTAACCCAACTAAATGTGTGTATGTGTAGGTATGGGCGAAAATGTTTTACAGCCCACACTATAGCGAGGAGTTCTTTTTCTATTACTGGATAATTTTTCTCTGCTGGGTTTAAGGCTCTACTAGCAAAAGCGACCGGTCTGCCATTTTGGTTTGACAATATCGCGCCAATAGATTTATTTGATGCATCTGTTTGTACTATAAATTGGTTCTGTTCCGATAAGTCTGGGTAGTCAAGGACAGGTGGACTGGTAACACAATCTTTTAATGTTTCAAATGCTGTCTGGCAATGTTCATCCCAAATAAACGCTGAATTCTTTTTACATAGTGAGTTTAACGGTTGCGCTATAGCTGCAAAATTTTTAACAAATTTTCTATAGTAGTTTGCGAATGCTACAAATCTTTTAACTTCCTCTGTGTTTTGTGGACATGGGTAGTTTTTAATAGTATTAATTTTTTCTGGATCCGGCATAATGCCTTCATTGGAAATCACATGGCCTAGGTAAAGTATTTTCTTTTTTAGGAAATCACATTTAGTTGGGTTTAATTTCAAATTTACTTTTCGTAGCCTTTCTAGTACAGTTTGCAAGTGTTTATTATGTATTTCCAAATTTTTGCCAAATATGATTAAATCATCAAGGTAAATTAAACATTTTTCATAGTTTAAACCTGCTAAAGCTATGTTCATCATACGTGAAAATGAGCTAGGACTTGTTTTGAGGCCCATTGGCATTCTTGTCATTTGATACTGCCCTGAGGCAAAAGCTGTTAATTTTCTGCTGTTTTTATCAAGTTCGACATTGTAATATCCCTGGTATAAATCTAGGTGGGTGAAATAAACACTGCCAGACAGTGATTCTAAAACCTCGGTAATGTCGGGTAGTGGGAATTTATCATCTTCAATTGAATTATTTAGCTTGCGATAATCTATTACCAAACGCCATTTCTTCTCTCCGCTCTCGTCTGTTTTCTTTGGCACTAATAATATTGGGCTAGACCAATCACTTTTACTAGGTTCTATTATACCTTCATGTAGCATTTTGTCTATTTGCCGTTTAACTTCTGTTTTTTGTGAAACTGGTAGCCTGTAAGGTTTTGTGAATATAGGACTTATATTCGGTTTCAACGTAATGTTATGTGTATATATATCTGTTGTGCTTAAAGAATCACCTGGTAAATAGAAAACGTCTGCGTATTTCGCACAGATACTCTCGATCGTTGTCTGTTCTTCCTTATTTAAATGACAAATGTTTAGCTGGGCGAATAGCTGTTTTACTCTGTTCGCATTTTGATTTATTTCATCAAAGTTACAGATATCGAATTGACTTAGTTTGTGAATTGTAGGGTTTATATTTTCTAACGATAAATCATTGTCGGTAACGTTTAATATCTTTATTGGTATCATTCCGTTTATTGGCGTTGCAATAGAGCTTGCCAAGTATATGCCTTCTTGTATAGTCGTTGAACATACTACACAGTCTTCACTAAAATTTGTTTCCAAAAAATGTATAGATTCGCATCGCCGGGGTATATTAATAGCTTTGCTACAGTTATTCTTTATCGGAAAACTAATACTAACTCCGGAATTTAGTTGCAATGTCAGATCGTTGTTATAAAAATCCAATTTACCTTTATACTTATATAAGAAATCGCGTCCTAGTATACCGTCAGACTTTATTGGTAACGTTTCAAATACGTAAAACTTATGTTGCACATTCGTATCTCCCAAAGGTAGGGTAAGATAAACATATCCGATCTTTTCTTTTTTTCTTTTTTTTTTTTTTTTTTGGCCTGTACTTTTCCACCAAGTCCGTTCATGATAATGTTCTCTTTATGGATTGGAATGTTATGCTTTGCTACATGACCATATTTGCATGCCGACAAGGATGCCCCGGTATCTACTAGGAATGACGAGGATGACATAAACACGAAACAATTACTGTCACCGACTAATATTTGGTGATCACTGTTAGTTCCGAAAAAACTGAATCGGGGCTTCCGACGCAGGGTTCTCGGGAACGTTCTGGGGTGCATCGTCCGGTTCATTCAAAATGTGGATGTCACGCGACTCTTGTTGTTGCCTGTTATTATTAATAAACGTACCTCTATTTAGACGCCCTCGGGTGTCATGACCTCTTGAGGTCCACGGCTGGTGCCAACCACGGCTCTGATTTCCATGCTGGAAGTTTCGGCCTCTGTAGTTGGAGGAGGCCCTGTTGTTGTAGCCTCCACGTGGTCCTCTATAATTATTCCTGTTACCTCTAGTGGGGTAGTAATAACTATCTCTAAACATACCCAGTACTTCTCCCGATGCTGGTGTCGAGGACATTTCTTCGTCTTGAGCACCCTGTATCGCCTCCTGGAGCGACTTGTAGTTTCTCGCTGAAATTATTGTGCTTATTCTACGGTTCCGTAAGCCGTTGGCAAAACGTTTAATTGCGTAATTTTCATTTATTGGTTTCAATATTTTATAACACTCTGTATTGCCGTCTGCTTGCGATACCGTAAGGTCAACAAACAAATCAGTTAATATTTTCCCGTAATCCGAAACTGACATATCATTTTGCCTTATTGTTTCCATTCGGCTCTGAATTGCCGTGGCTGCCTTTTTTGGCAACAATTCCGTTCGCATATCCTTCAACAACGCTTCAACACTGTCATAAGAAGTTTTTAATTTTAATTTAGCAGATTGTGACAGCCTACTTTTCAACACGAAATTAATCAAACTTTTTTTACAGTCCGACTTCGAAAGAATTGAATCATAATATTCAATGTTATCTATCAATTGCTTAGTGGCCGTCTCGTCATCTGTCATACTCGGTAGAAGGCTTAAAGCGGTCTTTAAATCGAAAGTGGCCATGGTTACTTTTGGCTCGTTGCCTTCGTTCTTGTTACTAATATCCTGACATAATGTAATTACCTCGTCGTATGATGATATTATTTTCCTATAAAATTGCTCTAAAAGAGGTAAATCTTCAGTATCTATTTTACCTGATTTAGTACTACTGTCAATTTCCGCTAAACAACTCTCATATCGCTCATATATTGCGCGTGCTTCGTTAGCTTTTGTATCTAAAATGGGGCCGGTCCTTCTAGCCGGGCCAATCTTAATTAGGTATGTTCTGATGCCCTTCAATTCCTCATATAGAGATTCTAATACGTCTGCCATCAATATATGAACGATACTTATAATTTATAATTATGCTTATGGATTAAATTAGTTGTATATTTTAAACATAAATGATAAATGCAACGACATCTACGTAATAAGTTCATGTAAACTGTAACTGTAGATAAGCAGTTAATTAATTTATTACTCGATTTTTTTTTTTTGATGTTATTAATCAAGTTTTACTCACGATTTTTCACTTCCGCACTAAATACTCACTATTTTCACGAACAGTTTTATTTTTTATTGCACTTCACTAAACGTCGAGAGCTGGGTGGTCCTTCTCTGGCCATTTAAGGTGCGGCGCCAGCCGCCTCGCGCTGATGGTGTCGTTTTGCCGACGAATGCACTGTAGATATTGTCGCACAAGTTTGGATGCAAAAAAACAAAATAATATCAACCCGATGATTCCAATTGCAATTGACAAGATGACGACGAATTTTATGGAAACATCTTCAAAGTGTTGTATGGCTGCACTATTACTTGTTTGACACATGATGGTGTTTAATTTAAAGAAAAATAAAAATGTGTATAGGTATGATACGTCTTTCAAATATTTCTTTCCTTCTCTTTTTTCTAAACCTGTTCCGGAACTCTCGGGTATAGCTGTGGCTGAGCGCCTTCGCTGCCGGTGTCTCCAGGTGATCGGCGATATATTGACCTTCGCAAAGTGTTACGATGAATTTCCCGTGTTATCCATTCAAGGTGACAATTTCTATATATCTTATATATTGCATAAAGTACCCCCAATAGGATGGTCAACACTATTATGGATAACAAGATATTAGTAGTTGTAATGTGGAATTTAAATTCCTCAATAGAGGAGTTGTTACTTCCCCCCACGGAATTTTGCACCACTATTGTTTCTTCTGATTTGGATTGTTGTTTGCCCATATTGCTGCTATATCCGCACACACGTCTATCACCCGAAAAACACGAAACTGTTTTTGAACCATTGTCACTTCGCGATAGTTCTATGAATCCGTGCACATATTTCTGTCTATATATGGAGAACGGTCTCAAATTCGCACGACACGCGCTAAGCGGTGGCCTCTGGCAGGATCGCCATGTACGGGAAGTATTAGGAGAGATGTGAATCAAACAAATGTTGGGACCGAACTGAACTATATTGAAGAGTAAATGCGATTATTAAGAGTACATAAGGTTGAGTATACATTATAATATAGCTTACCACTACATGTGAGTCGGACTCGCGCACCGAGGGTTCCGTACAAACACTTTCCATCCCTAAGTGGTTAAGTTAAGTTTGCACCTGGTATGTATAGCGCCCCATATAAATTAGGTGCAAAGTTAGGTATTAAAAAACTACTTACTAGATCTCGTTCAAAACAATTTTCGTTGGTAGTTTTTATAGTAATGTAGATCATATGTTTTTCTTAGATTTTTCATTTCCTTATTTTAGAAGTTAGAGGGGGGGGACCAACTTTTTTCCACTTTGGAAGCGTCTGTCACGCAAACTATTCGGTTTAGAAAAAAAATATTTTAGTAACCTCGACATCATTTTTGAAGACCTATCCATAGATACCCCACACGTATGTGTTTGATGAAAAAAAAAATTTTGAGTTTCAGTTCTAAGTATGGGGAGCCCCCATTATTTATTATTATTTTTTTATTTTTGCATCAAAATCTTAATGCGGTTCACAGAATACATCTACCTACCAAGTTTCAACAGTATAGCTCTTATAGTTTCGGAAAAAAATGGCTGTGACATACGGACGGACAGACAGACGGACAGACGGACAGACAGACAGACATGACGAATCTATAAGGGTTCTGTTTTTTGCCATTTGGCTACGGAACCCTAAAAATGGGGAAATGACGTTTTATAATAGAATAGAATACTCTTTATTGCACACCTCAAGAAGAAAGAAATACAAATACAGATAACACTAATCATTACAATAATAAACAATAGGCGATCTTATCGCTAAAAAGCGATCTCTTCCAGACAGCCTTCGGGTAGCGGATTAATATAAATGAAATGAGATGAGTATGCGATGCAAAAAGTAAATAAAGTAATCAAGAAAACTACCGAAAAATGATAAAATGATTAAATGATGACGTTTTATAATGATAATTTCACTAAATCTATTTTGGTTTGATATAATTATACCATTGCTTTATACTTTGTGTAATGTAACGAATGATAAACATAATGATGATGACTATTGAGTTAGGTGCTAAAGACCTATAAATCCTTAAACCACTGGTTTGTATAGTTAAGTTCGTTAGTTAGTTTGAGTCCCTCAGAGCAGAAATAAAAGTCCGAAACGATGCCGAGTAAGTTATAGCTCAAAAAACATACATTCTAAAAAATATTTTGCACACTTGATTACCTAGTGGTCACAAGTTAATTGCGGTTTTTGCAAACATTTATTGTTAATTGAATTGGTACAATATAGATATGCAATTATCTTCAAATAATTTTAAAGTGACCACATATATTCTGAATAAATTAAATAAATATCGGACAACCCCACACAAACCAATATAGTCCTACAATAAGCTCTAGTAGGCTTATGTTATGGACAAGACGACGATAAACATACTTATATAGATAAATGCATACTTAAATACAAATAACATCCGTGACCCAGGCACAAATATTCGACTTCATCACACAAATATTTGGCCCTTGCCGGGATTCGAACCCGGGACCATCGGTTCAGTAGCCAGTTGCTTAACCACAGCGCCAACCGCGTCGTCAAATACCAATTATAAAAAAAAATTACCGTACAAATTGCGAATAAAAAATAGAACACAGTTTAAAGTACACGTTAACTTGAATTCAAATTATCAAATTGCATTCATGTAATTGTAATGTTTGTTTCAGTGGTCAATCACTGTTACTTACTACAATACAAAATATTTTCAGCAGCATTTTCATCGACAGATACTTGTCGCGCCATCTATGAGATTACTGGCGAACTCAACTAGCTTGTTGATTTCAACGCCACCTAGCGACAACCATTGAAAGTATTACGCCAGCGAGAAGTCGCAGAAAGCGAAAGCTTTAGCTAGCTATACCTATGCGCGTAGAAAACTTGGCTGTATAGTAATTGTAAACATCAAGAACAGATGGCGCTAGTAGTTCTCAATTTTACCTACTCGCGAGTTCATTATGCAAAATACGTGAAACGGTCACATACATTACACTTTTGTGACATTTGTTCAATAGTTGTCGTGCAATTTGTAACGATGTCCTTGAATAAATTCTCTTAGTAGGTAGGCTTTTCCTTGACGATGCATACCGTGTCCGGAGCATGTGCAGTCTCCATCAGACATATTGCAGCATAAACGGCGTTCATAAATATCTGAACAAGACTCTTATTGAGTGGGCGTTACAGTACATGGTTAGATATTTATGAACGCCTTAGGATATGCTGCGATATATCTGATGGCGACTTTACTGCCTTCATTTTCGTTTCTTTTTTTTCGACATCTAGCCAGTCTCCTGAAATGTTAAAAAGCATTAAAAAATGCAATGCATAGACATGGCATAGACTATACATTTGGCGCGAACGAGTAGTAAGCTACAGAAATAGGTCTAATACTCGTACTTCCGCATTGCCCATGGACTTGACTCTTGACACTGAGTGTCTGAAAAACACGTAAATCTCCCAAAGACATGTGTCCACACGTCGGGATCTAATAGGACACTCCACAGACACCATCACCAATGTCACTTCTGCCGGAACTGCTGGCTACACTACTTTTCCATAACACAATACACTCTTAAAACGCTAATTTCAACTTTAAACTAGAAGAGAAAACGCTAACCGTGGCAGTAAATGTATATTTGTGAGCCAAATTCGTGCCAGTTTCAAATCAGACGGGATTCAACCTTATCTTGATTAGGATAAGAAATAGGGTGGATGTATAAATAAACCTAGCTGGCTAGTTGCAGAAAGATGGCAGCGTTCCGTGAAATTATCGCTGAAGGCGATTTGCGATGTGTCATTTCGGAATTGAATGCAAAGCGTGGGTAGTTTAATTTAAAAGCAATTTTAGTAAATGTGGTATTCAAAATGACATAAGCGACAAGAATCGATTGAGCATTATTACAAAATGTATTGCTGTGCCAAATTAAAAGTGTGTTCTGAAGATTTTTTTATGTTGTGTATTTTGGCTTACCAATAGCCTGGTTAGTAATATAGAGGTATACAATAGGAATAGCAATCGCTTCTTTTCCTCCTTAGTATTTTTTTTACCAAGGCATGCACTGTACTGTAGCTATCGCATTTCGTAATATATTGATGAATTTTATTTCCTGGTCAAAGTTCTAGTACCAATTTGATCATAACTTGACTCCCTAGGAACGCTTTACCTATATAATCTAATGGGATACAGGAATACCAGTTTGTCTACAGCTCTGTTCACAATTTTCCCGAGAGATGTCGCTAAGAAGATAATTCACATTGCGGTCATGACCCCGTGCCAACCGACGTTGATTACGCGGAAGTTACATTATCTGATTCTAATTTTTATTTTTAACAACGCCTGTATGTAATTTGTTATATACATAATGTGCAATCAAGTTTATATACCCAAATAAGTACCTATTTAGATATCTATAATAAATAATTATCCTGCGAAAAATACCTACGTGTTCGCTTGTAATTGATGGTTATTATAATTAATAGGAGCAAGGAATGTTACATGCGACAAAACAACACCCAAACCAAGATCTGTAAAAAATTCTACCTGTCCTAATGATACAGATAAATCATAGTTGAGCTGGTGAAGCGCCAAGAACCAGTACAGCTTCTTTCCTGATTCATAACAGCTATCAGCACATAGGCTCTTTATAAACCCAGTACGTCGCCTTCCTGTCTACCTTATGATAGTTATGATCCTCAAACCTAATCTCAATCAATCGGTAAATATCCTCACAAAACAAACGACTTACATTAATATAAAAAATGCACCACATAGGCTCTTATTAAAGTAACACCAAGCCCTCCGTCTCAGTGTATAAAATGGCTTATGTGACTACGAAACAAGATGGCAGATAGGCTCTTTCTCCCGAGCCAACATTCTCAATGCTCCTGAGTTCACTCCCGGCGTGTACGCCGCGCAGTGGCCGTATTTTTAGCGCAAGCCGCGCGCAAGCGCCCGCGCCGTCTCGACATTTAACAACCAAAAACACTATAATGCACAATTAGTGATTTAGTTTAAGGTGTGTGATCAGTGATATGTGTGAGTTATGACGATGGATCGCCTGAAACGCCAGCGACTGTACAAGCTCGGCAGACGAAGGGTTAGTAACCGACATGACATTGAGATATCATCGCACTTTTTACAATAGATTTAGGTATTAATGTAAAGGTCATCAGTCAATTGTGTCTTGAACAACTGAACTTTTCCTTAGGTAAGTCACAAATATCAATTATTGTGTTGTGGATAGTGTTAAATAAGAACGTGCTGAAACTATTTGGTTTGCGCTTAAATGTTCGGAATTTTCGGATAGTACGTGTCTGATTAGCGTTTAATATAAAGAGGGTTGATTGGAGGGATGGATTGTATAATTACAAATAGTAGGTATATAATAATATAACAATTATATTTATTTTCTATTTGCTACTCGAATAATTTTAATCACTAATCCTCTAAGCCAAAGTGACGTTGACGTATGGTTCAGCTGTCAAATCTCAGACGTGTCTATTTGAGTTAAGATGAACATATGATTTCGAGACAATTTTAACACTATGAACACGTGGTTAAGAATACACATACCTATATATTATTATGAATTTATGAAGAGATTGCGATACGATTTTCTGATTTTATCTTAATGATACCAAAATGAAACTAATTAAGTACCTAAGCATATAATAACAATAAGTGTTTACCTATAGAGAGAGTGTGGCAAAATGATGTGTCCTGAAGGGAATGTGCCATAAACTTAAAGCTAATTATATGTATAGAAAATTCTTAATTTTTTGATATGAAGAAAACTTTTTTTCTGTTCCCGGGCCCGTCATTTTCTTTATAAATACCTAAAAAAAAGAAGGACAATCAAACAAACAAATCGATCGAGTGCCAAACTAAGCAAAGCTTATAGTACAATCTTTGCTTGGATACTAAACGACGATAAATACATAATACTTATATAAATACATATACAAAATAACATCTGTGACCAAGGAACAAACATTCGAGTTCATCACACAAATATTTGATTCGGACCTAGCAGGACCGCCGGCTCAGTACAGTAGGTGCACTGCTAACTGCGCCAGCCGCGTCGGCAACATCATCACACATGTTAGATAAGTTCAATATACCCTATTTCAAATATGTCACCCGAGGCCATCGGACAGGAAGTAGGATTTTCTCCCCAGCCCAGGGAAGAAAATCCCACTTCCTGGCAATACGTAATAGTACATTACGTAACAAGGGTGGTAAACGCGGAATTACAAACGAGTGTCTATTAGAGCCTGAAGCCGAAGGCGAGGGCTATAATGACACGAGTTTGGAATTCCTTTACCACCAGAGTCACGTACGACGTTTTTCATCACACTTTGGAGGAAATAAAACAAAAGTAATAAATAGGTCAATACCAAAATTACTTACCGCCCTAGGGCGTAATTTACGACTTACCGCCCATTTTTCTAGCATGTAAACCCTTGTTTACGAGAAAGTGTGATGAAAAACTTAAAAAAAACCACGGGCGGTAATTGGGAAACTCTCAGATCGCATATTTATGGCCCTCACCTTTGGTTCGGGACATTCACAAATTCACCGACCTTGGTATGTAATGTATTATTACAGATTCTCGAAAATTTATAAACATCTTAACCATCAACATTTATCAAGTATTTCTGAAAATTCAAGTGGAAATTGGGCGTCATAAACATATTATTGTTTGGTGTCGCTCAGCGAGGTAAAAATATGCCAGTATAAACATTATTCCGTGTTCGAGTCCCGTTTTTGTTTAATATTTGTAGGCAAAGGTTGTCTTCAACCGCAACACGAAACCGGAAGCAGAACGCGCAGCCTATAACCAGTGTTCGGCCGGAAGTGACGTGTCACGCGACGTCGCCTGGAAATTCAGGGAAACAATTAAAAAACAGCCCAACGTGTAAATTAGTAATGGCGTGGCCGGTTCGGTGTTAACTTACTTTAAATAGTAAGCGTCCTTAGTTTGAAATATGGCCTAATTCAATACACTCACATTAATGTTGTCACTTGTATATAGGGGACAAGGCCGTATTAAAGCATATCGGGCCTAGCACTCCGTAGTAAAGGGCCTCAAAATCATATATTAATGTTTATTCGGGAGTTGTTGGGGCGTCCCACGTGATATTGGGGGCCCTGGTGAGATTGGGGGCCCTGGTCACGTCCCCAAAGTTCCTAGTGGGAAAGTGGGGCCTGGTAGGAGGGCATTTTAACATGTGGGCAGCTTCGAAATAAAATAACTCCTACTCAAGTTTTTAAATCTCGGTTGGAAATTATTACTGCATTAAGGTTCCTTATCCGTTCGAAAATGCTGAATGTTTTAGACATTTTTCTCTATGATCAAACATGTTTCTTAACATATTATCAATGTTACTAGTTAGAACAGGGCTATTGCGATTTATTGGTATATATTTGAAACCTACAGTTCTTTAAATTTTTTCATTGATCACTTTTGTTAATACATTATACAAAAATATAAGGCTTCTTAAAGTCGGGCGGGTAAGCTGTCAGTCTTACAGGGTTGTATATTTTGTACCTTCATAGAAGGAAATGTATTAGTGTGCAAATTAAACAAAAAAAAAACAAAATAATCAATTTAAGAAGTAAGATGAGTAACTAAGATAAGTAGCAGTCTTGTGTGATTTGACTTATACATTGTAAATTTTTACCAAACTACGGCAGCCAAAAAGGGGTTATGATTTAAGCAGTTGGTATATTATCTACTTATTTTCTACTATAGAATTGTAGTACTCATCTGAATTGTTATAACTAATTGGCGACCAATCATCGGCGACGACAGGCGAGGCCTGTCGCTGTCATTGCCAAGCTATTTGTATACATTGGTTCTTATCGATATGTATTTGTCAATTATATGTGATTGGATGAATTCGGGACGCTTGGATTTTTTCGATTCATCATCCATATTATACAATGAGCTGCAGGATGGAACATTTATGAATGAATTCATTCAAGTCCAAACTGTAGTGTCGTCGGAAGTGTTGCGATATTTCCACTTTGTCGGGTTTAATCCTGGGTCAATTTCAGGGCGTTTAAATTACCCGTGTATGTCATATATGAATATACAGGCTGGAACAGATCGAGGGACTTTTAAGCAAACTGGGAATTGTTCAGACTGAGTACTTCATTTTTCACCAATGTTCTTTGTAAATATTTCTATCCATTTTTGAGATACAGTTTGTTAAATATTAGTGTACAAATCTGCATCTTTTGAATATCGCTTAAGTGAAAGACAGGTTTCAATTTAAAATGTAAATAAAACCTTTGAATTAGTAGGGTTGTCACTGATATTAAAATATTTTATTTTGATGTCATTTTTTACTTTTAAATCCCGCTTAACAACTATAAAAGGTCGATTATAGATCACTCAGATGACACTATCCTGCCAGCCCAGTCTTTAGAAATGTTCCACCCTGTATAATCGAGGTTTCGTCCTCGTCTGTTTCGTCCTTCAAAACTTAACCAATCTTTACGAAATTTTAGCAACTGAATGGAAAGAAAATGTTCTGTGTCAGACTGTTTTGATTTTTGCGCAAATTATTATTGACGACGCGTTTGGCTCGAGTTTGTAGACACCTGCCTACTGAGCCGGCGGTCCCGGGTTCGAATCACGGCCAGGGCAAATATTTGTGTGATGAACTCGAATATTTGTGCTTGGGTCATGGTTGTTCTATGTATTTAAGTATATATTTATCTATATAAGTACGTATATCTTCGTCTAGTAGGTACCCATAACACAAGCCTTCTTGAGCTTAATTTGGGACTAGATCGATTTGTGTGAGGTTGTCCAATATTTATTATTATTATACAATTTGTGTATTGGGCGACTGTTTTCGGCCAAAATACCGCCACAAACGGCCGCCTAGTACACAAATTCTATAATAATTTGCGCTAAAATCTAAACGGACACAGAACATGTCCTTCTCATTTAGTTTCTTAAATTCCCGAAAATTGGTTAAGTGGAGGAGAAAACACACAAGAACGAAACCCTGAATTGTATAACCTGGTTACGTTAAGTTTGGACCTCGTTTGTATGCGATGCCATAGTTACCAGGTGCAAACTTAACTTAAACTGATAGTATGGGAAAGGAGCAGTGATATATGTCCTCGTAGACTGGTAGTTCAAATAAAAAAATTCAAGTCTAACGGCATTTTGTGAGCCATTTTGGCAACATGACTTTTTCGAAGTAAAATAGCCTGCTGAATTCGATTCTGGATGTTGCCAAGCCGAATTTTGCCCCCCTCCCCCTATTTCCCCCCTTTTTACCTCAAAATATGTCCCTAATCACGGTTTTTACGGTTTTATACAAAAAGTATTACAGCTAGAAAAAAAGTGTCAAAGACAAGAATGATCTTTATAAAATTTACTATAACATGGTGTATAAACTTATTTAGTAGGCCTTATGGTTTGTGAGCAATATCTTCCCGAACTTCATTATTTTCAAAAAAAATTGATAAACATGGTCGAGGCAGTGAAATACACTTATTTTGGGATTAATTGGTATCGCACAGGATCCAGCCGCTCTGCAGCTCTTCACGCTGACATCCAGTTGGCGTGCTGCTTATTATATGTCAAGACTTACGAGGCTTTCAGTCATAAGGAGTCGTCAGATTTAGACGCAGAACTGTATCCAAGTCGGGCTAAAAGCGACGTAGAAAATAAAAATGCTTTACTTCTAACCATGAAGTCATTCTAAATGCTGAGTTATACACCACGCCGTTTCTGATGAATGATTCTTCTGATGATTTGAAGGTCGGGCCTTTGTTAATTATGACCTTAGCGCAGTTGCTGACCTGCTGTTGGTGAGCCTTTCGGAAACAAACTTCGTTACTTAGAGTCAGCCAAGCTGCTTAGCTTTTTTCTGTTGCAAGATCCTGGGTAACTGCATTTCTAAGGCACATTTCTGGAGAATCTGGCGTATAACTGAGCAGTTTGAATGACTTCATGGTCAGAAGCAAAGCATTTTTATAGACGTCCCTTTTAGCCCGACTTGGATACAGTTCTGCGTGTAAATCTGACGACTGCTTATGACTGAAAGCCTCGTGAGTCTTGACAGATAATAAGTAGCACGCCAACTGGATGTCAGCGTCAAGCGCTGCAGAGCGGCTGGATCCTGTGCGATACCAATAATCCCAAAATAAGTGTATTTCACTGCCTCGACCATGTTTATCTTTTTTTTTTTTAAATAATGAAGTTCGGGAAGATATTGCTCAAAAACCATAAGGCCTACTAAAAAAATGTATACATCATGCTATAGTAAATTTTATAGAGATCATTTTTTTTGACACTTTTGTTCTAGCTGTAATACTTTTTGTATAAACCCGTAAAAATCGTGATTAGGGACATATTTTGAGGTCAAAAAGGGGGGAAATGAGGGGAGGGGGCAAAATTCGGCTTGGCAACAATCAGAACCGAATTCAGCAGGCTTTTTTACATCGGAAAAGTCATGTTGCCAAAATGGATCCCAAAATGCCGTTAGGACGGTAAAGGAAACCGATATTTCGAATTTTCTACCAGTCTATGAAGTTCGGGAAGATATTGCTCACAAACCATAAGGCCTACTAAAAAAGTTTATATACCATGTTAAAGGAAATTTTATAGAAATCATTCTTGTTTTTGACACTTTTTTTCTAGCTGTAATACTTTTTATATAAAACCGTAAAAACCGTGATTAGGGACATATTTTGAGGTAAAAAGGGGGAAATGGGGGAAGGGGGGCAAAATTCGGCTTGGCAACATCCAGAATCGAATTCAGCAGGCTATTTTACATCGGAAAAGTCATATTGCCAAAATGGCTCACAAAATGCCGTTAGACCGGTAAAGGAAGCCGATATTTGGATTTTTCTACCCGACGACTATCAACCTGACTAGTTACACAAACGTTTAAGAAAAAAGGTTGTGACTTTCTCTCGCCCGAACAAAGTAGCGGGTGTTCTAGTCAAGAAATAATTTGGCAAGCGCGAAGAGATAGGAAGTGGTAGTCACCATCCACAGACATACAACAAACAACAGGAGAGATGCGTTGGCGACTTGCCACCTGATGACAATCACAGACAGATGCAAGTCCAGGTTTTTCATATATAACATGTTTGGTTTTTTTCCTTTTTTTTTTTTATATACCTGTTGAGAACGCCAGCAACCACGCCGACAGCGAACCCAATGTAACGTCGTGACGTCGCTTATGTACTAGGTTAAGTTAGAATAAGACTGATTAATATATTGTAAAAGATCTCATAGTTATAAGTTAGACACATACAAGCTGTCATAAGACCCATATATACTCAATGATTCTTATATACTTAATATAAAGCACATAAAAGATGCTATAAGAACCCCAAGGCAAATCATCCAATCCTACCGGTAAATCAGTCGCACTCATGGTCCATAAGGTACTGGTTAAATAAGGCGTAACGAAACCCTTATTAAACCACAGGTAAATGGGCCAGGGGCGTAGCACCCCGTCGTGAAACACCCGGGGCGGTAAAAGAGCTTATGTAACTCGACCACGTGAACCGTAACAGAGCTTAACGTAAAACGTAAAAGTTTTACAATCCGGTTACATAAGGCCACCTACCGCCTCAAATACATAAGGGACAATCGAACCCTTGGTATATAAGAGTAGACCCGAACCCCCGGTAACAAAAGTACATAATATGAACCCCTACCGTAAGCAAATGTAAGTAGGAATCGACAGGAACAATCCTGCAAGATTCCTATTAACAAAAGTTGCCCACTATACACGACGTATAGTTGAACCCTGTTACCTGAACCCTAAGGTTCAGATAGAACCTAAGAGCCCTTACTGAGCCCCGTCGAACGGGATATGTGTAATGTTAATCGGACTATAATTAGCCGAGATATGTTAATTAATAAGCAATTTTGATAAGCCAAAAAACGGCCGTTATTGTCCAGAGCCTGAAACTGAAGAACCAATCAGAGCGAAGAGCAGGTTTTGGAACATTTAGAATTAAAAATGAACACTCTTGACCGAAAGGGGCGTTCCCGAGGGGAAATGAACGCTCCCTCGACTCTAATTGGTTCCCAATAAGATTATGTTGCTTACGGGAGTTATGTCTGGCGAATCGAACCTAAAATGTTATATAATAAGTGAACGAAAAATAAATGTATGCACTACCGAAGAACCAGTTTTATTACTCTCTACTCTACAAGATCCTGCCTACAGTTTTCAAGAGCTCCAGCCTGCACGTCGGTCCAAGTTATTCGTCGAGGTCCTGTCCGTCAGTTGAGCTCCGAATACTTGGACGCGTCCATCGCTACGCCGTACCACATTCACGTCGCGTTTACGTCGGTCTACGTTGCGCCTACGACGAATCTACGGCGGATCTACGTTGCGGTCTACGTCGCGCCCCGTGCATCACGCGTCCGTACCCCGCGTCCGAACCTCGTCGCGTTTACGTATACACTACGTCGCTTACGTGTGTACTACGTCGCGGCCCGATCTACGTCGCGTCTACGTGTCCTTACGTTTGGACTACGTCGCGGCCCGTTTTCAGCGAAAACAGAACCGAACCGAACCTGAACCTTCAAGCTGATCCAGAACTGAACAGAACCGAACAGAACCGAACCGAACAAGCTGTTACAGGAAGATCCACGAACGATCATCGTATACAGTCCACTGCGAGCTGAGCCGAAGAAGCCGCCCTGTTGAGACCTGTACTCAACAGCGTTGGTCATTCGAGAGCCGGATTTTCGAGCCAGAACATCCGAACCACCATGGTGCAGACCAGGAAGCAGACGAGTGAAGCAACTTCGCACGACGACCCGCCGACCGAACCGACCCGAACCTCCGGCGAGACGTCTGCAGAGCTGCTGGGAACACGTCCGCGAACGAGCGAGACACGCGCCCCGGGCATGCAGCCCGAGAAGAGGACATCGCCAGAGTCACCGCCACAGATGGACGACACGCTCCAATGGCGGGCAAAGCTGGACGAACACCTGCGCAGAACCAGTCTGAACCAAAAAGAACCCGAAGAACCCACAGCCGTCGGATACTCGACACCGACCGGCGAACATTTAGCGTCCCGTCTGACGCACGCGCCGCGTACCACCGAGACACGCGAGCCCCGCGCGGCTATGACGTCACTCGCGTACGCGGCCTTTGACCCCACGATCCGCGCACCGATCCCGCGACCCGCGACACCCGTACCGCGCGAACCCCGCACGTTCGATAGAGACCGAGCTCTCGAACAAGTGCGATTCCAAATCGACGAACGCCGCGCGCCGTCGATTACATCGAGAACCAGCAGCACTACGGAGGCGCGGAAAAAAGAAGCGGAACTACAGGCAGCAGAGCGGCTTGCTGAAATCAAGCGGCAACAACTGCGACTGGAAGAAGAGCTTGTCAAGAAGAGGCTGGACACCGAACTGCATCGCATCGAAGCGGAGGGCTCACAGGCCGGCGGCTCGCAGTCCGGACGTCCGGCGGCAGAGACAGCGGAGGAATCGAAGCGGAGGATAAATGCGTGGCTTACACACCACGAGGTAAGTAACGCTGCTTACCGCGATGACCCGACGCCAGGGAGGCGTCGCACCGTCACGCCCGAGCGAGCCGAACGCGAGACCCGCACCTCCCGAGAACGATCCTCCAGCCGATCTCAGGCGATAGATCGGTTAGCCGACCATCTACAGACGATGGCCCGCCCTCCGCCGAGACAAGTGTACGAGTTGCCTGCGTACTCCGGACACCCCGCTGAGTGGTTGACCTTTTACCACAGTTTTGCAGAGTCAACAAAAAGGTACAAGTTCACGGAGTACGAGAACGTCGCCCGTCTACGAGCTGCGCTGAAAGGCGAGGCGCGAGAGTGCGTGCAGCACATGCTCGCGTCGACGTCGAACCCCGATCTAATAATTAGAGTCCTGAAAAAGAATTTCGGCAGAACCGACCTGCTAGTCGACCGAGCTCTAGAGGAGCTTAAACGCCTGCCGTCACTCGGACCGAGCGCCACCGACCTGAACACCTTCGCAATAAAGGTAATGAACATTGTATCGACATTGGTCGATCTAGACCGTCGAAACTACGGCGGCAACCCGTTACTGATACGGGAGATAACCGACAGGTTAAGCCCGCATCTACGGTCGAGGTGGTGCTCCTTCGCAAAAGACAACGTAAAGGGCGGTGAGTGCGAAATAATATTGCTAGCCGAATTCTTAATGGACGAGAGTGACGCGGAGTTATTATACTCGCACGCGAGAGCGCCGTCACGCAGACCCGCGCATAACGCGCCCACGCAACCGCAACCTCCCCGACGAACGACATACCCGAACCGGGGAACGAGCGGCGCGATACAGCGAGCACAACCTACACGAGCCCAAACATTCGCCACGGAACGAGTGGAAGCGTGCTATTGCTGCGGCAATAGTCACCGAACGAACGAGTGCCGCAAACTGTTAAGCATGCCCATACGAGCGAGATGGGAATGGGCACGGGTAAATCACGTTTGTTTTAAGTGTATGAACCAAAAACATCGTCGTGATACGTGCACTGCAAAAGGCTGCAGTGTACCTGGCTGTCCACACTCACATCATGCAATACTACACGAACCGAACCGAACTGCGTCAAATGTGAGTACAAACAGCGCCGACAATAACGCCCGCCCGCCGCAGTCGCGCGCGCCCGCCCCCGCGAGCGCGCCCTACACTGCGCCGCCCAGCGAACCGAACACAGCGCCGGCACGCCGCCGCGCAGAGCCCATACAAGAGCGAGAGACGATCGCTATGACGTCACACAATGAATCAAACAAGGTGATGTTGAAAATCATGCCCGTAATACTGCGCGGTCCCAAGAAGGAGGTACTGTGTTACGGGATGGTCGACGAGGGATCGACAATCTCTATCGTCGATCAGGAGCTAGCGAGCGAAGTGGGTCTAGAGGGACCTCAAGCGCCGCTACTAATACAAGGCGTAGGAGCGCTATGCCTGAACCAGCCGAGCCAACGAGTCGAAGCAACTGTACGAGGCGCCGACGGAGGCCCGTCGTACAGTATGCAGCTCAGAACCGTGCCGCGCTTAGGCATTAGGGAGCAGACAATGCCGCGCGACAGTATAGTGCGCCTGCCACACTTGGCCGATCTAGCCGAAGCGTGCTATACTAATGTGATACCTAAAATTTTAATAGGAGCAGATCATTGGCATCTAACACTGCCGTTAGAGGCCCGAACGGGGAAGACGAGTGAGCCGCTAGCCGTACGCAGCCGTCTAGGATGGTGCATTTACGGCTCAGCACCGAGAACGGTAAGGGCCGGTGAAGTAGTCATGCACATGACGGAGCCGGACAAGGAGCTGAACGCGATGATGAGGCGATATTTCGACATCGACGCGTTAGGGGTGAAACTGATAGATAAAGCGAGCCCCCTAGACGAACGAGCAACAAAGCTGTTTAACGAAACGGTAAGACGCATCGAAGGACCCCGGTACGAAGTAGGACAGCTGTGGAGGACCGACGAACCGAACCTGCCTCCCAGCTACAACATGGCGTACAAAAGGTTACGCAACTTGGAGCAGCGTATGGACCGGGATCCCGACTTCGCGCACGAATATACAGCACAGGTAAATAACCTAATCGAAAAAGGTTATGCAGAGCCGCACTTAGGTGACCTAACGAGCCCTAAGGCATGGTTTTTGCCGCACTTTGCGGTAAGAAACCCGAACAAGCCCGATCGCGTCCGTCTAGTATTCGACGCGCACGCGACATCGATGGGAACCAGCTTGAACGACGAGCTGCTAGAAGGACCCGACTTACTACAGTCATTGACGGGAATACTGCTGCGTTTTCGTGAGGGTACGTACGCCGCTACGGCGGATATACAGGAGATGTTCCTGCGAATAAAGCTGAGACCTGAGGACCAAGTATCGCAGTTATTCCTGTGGCGGGGATCGGACCGCCAACAGCCGCCGAAGGTATATAAAACAACGAGCGTGTTGTTTGGAACGAAATCTTCGCCATTTCTAGCACACAGTGTCCGCAACCGGAACGCGGAGGACAACGCGGACACCTACCCAGCAGCCGTGTACGATATTACACATAATACATACATGGATGACCTCGTGACCTCTTACGACGATGAAGACGCGGCGGCCGAGACCGCGGTGCAAATCATCGCGTCGCACGCCCACGCCGGCTTCAACTTGCGCGGCTGGACGTCGAACTCTAAAAAGATATTAGAGCGGATACCTATAGCGCAGAGATCCGACGAACCAAAGAACCTGGGATCTAAAGAGCAGAAAGTATTAGGTATGTTTTGGAACGCCGAAACCGACGAGTTAGGTTTCAACACGGCAATGGTACGAGTCCCGGCCGACGTGCGGAACCTGAACCGAGGGCCAACAAAAAGGGAGGCCTTGAGCGCGGTAATGTCCGTCTTCGACCCATTGCGGCAAATAGCGCAATACACTGTTACCACAAAAATACAAATGCAGCGAATTTGTATTTTAAAATTAGGTTGGGACGAGCCATTGCCGGACGACGAGAAGGAGCTATTTTTACAGTGGCTCAGTAACATAGAATATGTTACGGCGCTGCGGCTACCACGGCGATGCTTGTACACGGGGGGAGGTAAGAGACACCAATTACATATATTTGTAGATGCCTCCGAGCAAGCATACGCAGCCGCAGCCTACTGGAGAACCGAGGGAGGACCTCACGAGCCGGTACGTGTGCAGTTGATCACGGCGAAGGCAAAGGTCACGCCCATTCGCCCGATATCGATACCGAGAGCCGAACTACAAGCTGCGCTTATAGGTGCGCGACTGGCGCAAACACTGCGCGAAGCACATCGAGTAGCTGCCGAACAGATTGTGCTGTGGACAGACAGTCGAACGGTACTGCAATGGGTGCGAGACAATGCACGCCGGTACAGTACATTTGTATCACACCGACTCGGCGAGATCGCCGAGTTAACAGAGATCGAGCAATGGAGGTGGGTCCCGACCCGCCTCAACCCGTCCGACGACGCGACACGCGCGGACCCGCAGCGTATCGTAAGAAACACCGACCGCTGGTACACAGGTCCGGATTTCTTACGACTGCCGGAGGCGCAATGGCCGCAAGAGCAGCGAGATACGACGGAGATACCGCACGAAATAATCGAGGTATGTAATGTGGCACAGGTCGTCGACCCGCCACTACCGAAAACAGAGCGATTTTCGAACTTCGACCGACTGATTGGAGCTACAGCGCGAACTCTGCAGTTCATCGAACGACTAAAAAGAAAGGTGAGAGTCCCATTAGAGGTACGACACCTCAATTCAGCGGAGCACCTGTGGATGCAATGGGCGCAGAGGAGGGACTTCGCTGACGAACTACGGGCTCTCTCACGAGGGGAGCCGCTAGCCCGCAGTAGCAGGCTATACGAACTCGATCCGCAACCGCACGACGACGGATTAATGCGCATGCGGACGCGCATAAACGCAGCGCCGCCATCCGTCAACAAGCAGCCCGTCATACTAGACGGCCGCAACCCGTACGTGAGACTACTGATACTGCGCGCTCATAAGCGAGCGCACCATGCATTTAACGAAACTGTTGTTAATGATCTCAGGCAGCAGTTTTGGATCTTGCACTTGCGACCATCGGTGCGGAGCGTGGCCCGGACATGCATGCATTGCGTGTTGCGGCGCGCGCGCCCGCGCGACCCGCCGCTGGGCGACTTGCCCGCGGCCCGCTTACAGCCGTTCACCCGCGCATTCCACTATTGCGCGGTGGACCTATTCGGCCCGCTAGCCGTCACTATCGGCAGGCGGACCGAGAAGCGATGGGTGGCACTGTTTACGTGCCTCACTACCCGCGCCGTGCACCTCGAGGTGGTGCATACGCTGTCAACCGACAGCGCCGTGATGGCGCTGCGCCGGCTGGGAGCCAGGCGCGGATGGCCCGCTGTCATGTACTCGGACAACGGGACGAACCTGAGAGGCTGCGACTCCGAGCTGCGAGCCGCCTACGTCGAATGGCTGCCCGCCCTGCAGGAGCACGGGCAGCTACACCGCATGGACTGGAGGTTCATCGCGCCGGGAGCGCCGCGTCAAGGCGGCGCCTGGGAGCGGATGGTGCGGACCGTCAAAACCGCGCTGTCCGCCACGCTGAACACAAGATCGCCCAAGGAGGAGATTTTCAAGACGCTGCTCGCCGAGGTCGAGCACTGTGTGAACTCTCGACCTCTCACCCACGTGAGCGTCGAACCCGATGACCCCGAGGCGCTCACACCGAACCACTTCATACTGGGAGGACCGTCGGGGGTCCCTACCACTGGCCCCTGCGAAGAAAATGAAAGAAAAGCTTGGCGCGCCAGCCAAGCACTCGCCGACTCTTTCTGGCGAAGATGGCTACGCGAGTACATCCCATTACTCGCACCCCGGGGCTCCTCAAACCCCCGGGAGACCGCCATAGCGGTCGGCGACTATGTCTTGATCGCCGACCCGAACCTGCCAAGAAACACATGGCCAAGAGGCATCGTCGAAGCAGTCTACCCGGGACCCGATGGCATCACACGCAACGTGGACGTCCGAACGAGAGGAGGCGTGTTCCGGAGGCCGACGACGAAGCTGGCTGTTCTACCCGTCAACAGGAGGTCGCCGCCATGCAGCGACCGAGGGGAGGATGTTGAGAACGCCAGCAACCACGCCGACAGCGAACCCAATGTAACGTCGTGACGTCGCTTATGTACTAGGTTAAGTTAGAATAAGACTGATTAATATATTGTAAAAGATCTCATAGTTATAAGTTAGACACATACAAGCTGTCATAAGACCCATATATACTCAATGATTCTTATATACTTAATATAAAGCACATAAAAGATGCTATAAGAACCCCAAGGCAAATCATCCAATCCTACCGGTAAATCAGTCGCACTCATGGTCCATAAGGTACTGGTTAAATAAGGCGTAACGAAACCCTTATTAAACCACAGGTAAATGGGCCAGGGGCGTAGCACCCCGTCGTGAAACACCCGGGGCGGTAAAAGAGCTTATGTAACTCGACCACGTGAACCGTAACAGAGCTTAACGTAAAACGTAAAAGTTTTACAATCCGGTTACATAAGGCCACCTACCGCCTCAAATACATAAGGGACAATCGAACCCTTGGTATATAAGAGTAGACCCGAACCCCCGGTAACAAAAGTACATAATATGAACCCCTACCGTAAGCAAATGTAAGTAGGAATCGACAGGAACAATCCTGCAAGATTCCTATTAACAAAAGTTGCCCACTATACACGACGTATAGTTGAACCCTGTTACCTGAACCCTAAGGTTCAGATAGAACCTAAGAGCCCTTACTGAGCCCCGTCGAACGGGATATGTGTAATGTTAATCGGACTATAATTAGCCGAGATATGTTAATTAATAAGCAATTTTGATAAGCCAAAAAACGGCCGTTATTGTCCAGAGCCTGAAACTGAAGAACCAATCAGAGCGAAGAGCAGGTTTTGGAACATTTAGAATTAAAAATGAACACTCTTGACCGAAAGGGGCGTTCCCGAGGGGAAATGAACGCTCCCTCGACTCTAATTGGTTCCCAATAAGATTATGTTGCTTACGGGAGTTATGTCTGGCGAATCGAACCTAAAATGTTATATAATAAGTGAACGAAAAATAAATGTATGCACTACCGAAGAACCAGTTTTATTACTCTCTACTCTACAAGATCCTGCCTACAGTTTTCAAGAGCTCCAGCCTGCACGTCGGTCCAAGTTATTCGTCGAGGTCCTGTCCGTCAGTTGAGCTCCGAATACTTGGACGCGTCCATCGCTACGCCGTACCACATTCACGTCGCGTTTACGTCGGTCTACGTTGCGCCTACGACGAATCTACGGCGGATCTACGTTGCGGTCTACGTCGCGCCCCGTGCATCACGCGTCCGTACCCCGCGTCCGAACCTCGTCGCGTTTACGTATACACTACGTCGCTTACGTGTGTACTACGTCGCGGCCCGATCTACGTCGCGTCTACGTGTCCTTACGTTTGGACTACGTCGCGGCCCGTTTTCAGCGAAAACAGAACCGAACCGAACCTGAACCTTCAAGCTGATCCAGAACTGAACAGAACCGAACAGAACCGAACCGAACAAGCTGTTACAGGAAGATCCACGAACGATCATCGTATACAGTCCACTGCGAGCTGAGCCGAAGAAGCCGCCCTGTTGAGACCTGTACTCAACAATACCTAAGGGATAATCTTACATAAATCGACCTAGTGCAAACGTGTCCAACCTAAGCAAAGCTTGTACTATTGGTCTCAGAGCTCCATCATTCATGAAATTCTATTTAATTTAAAATAGGGATGAGAGTCTCATCATGAGACCATAGATCCACAATGAATTGACCGAACTCTTCGATTTCACTTCTGTCATCAAGGTTAAGTATTTGTTATGTTACTATTTGGATGGAAAAAATTATACCTTTAAGAAATATATTAACATATTTTTTTTTATCGAGATTTAAGCATGCAGAAGCGGTGGTAGCCTAGTGGTTAGGGCATGCGACTTTCAATCCGGAGGTCGCGGGTTCGAACCCGGCCCGTACCAATGAGTTTTTCGGAATTTATGTACGGAATGTCATTTGATATTTACCACTCGCTTTTCGGTGAAGGAAAACATCGTGAGGAAACCACCTAAGCCCAATAAGGCCTAGTTTCCCCTCTGGGTTGGAAGGTCAGATGGCAGTCACTTGCGTAAAAACTAGTGCCTACGCCACATCTTGGGATTTAGGTAGCCGACCCCGATTGAGAATTCATTCTCAAAAAATGGCACAAAGGCTAGGAGGATGATGATGATGATTTAAGCATGCAGATACAAGGCAACACTAGCCTATAACCTACTATATATAATTATTCCTGAAAACCAGGAAACTCATTATTTTTCTCAGATCAGAAACCGCGTGATTTCACAGAAATTCCGCCTAACCGGCTTGAAATTGTTTTGAAACATGTTGCATGCTGATTAGAATAACACGTGGAGTCACCCTGTTTCGCGGAAGGCCTTGTGGTTTGAAATTGATTGTTTTACCAAGAAATGCCGCTTTAGAGTAAAAGGTATGCATTATGTTGTATTAGCTTTCCACGTGCATTATTTCTACTTACCTAGTGCCTTTATTTATTCATTACTGTGGACTATTCACTGTCGTCGTTATCATTCTCCCAATGAAAAATCTCCCTGACCTAAAAAAAATAGGTAACTAAGACTTATTAAGAGAGAGAGTGAGAGAAGTTACAGAATTAGGCTATACGCAGATAGAGGTGAATATTTAGCAAACCAGACGCATAAATAATGGATGACTTACGTAATATAGCATAAGACGCCATAACCTAAATTTAAAATTGCAAATATCTCCGACACAAGTAGTCTCCGACTCATTCAATGATTGATATAGAAATTGCTACAGTCGAGTTCATTTACATCTACACACTTACGAGAACAAAAATATCTGAACACGATTTTATGCTCCTGACAATAGGGTAGTATTCAGCTATTTTTGTTCTCGTAAGTGTGTAGATGTAAATGAACTCGACTTACTAGACTGAACATAACTACACAATTTGGAATTCATAGCTTCAATATTGGTTGAGATTTTATCACTTGTTCCAATTAATCCTGAATATCTTGGAAACTACTGGTGCTATTTCCACCCAACATAGCTAAGAACCATATCGACGGACAAGTCTTTCGATTTAAAAAAAACGCACTCAAATAGGTACATTCGTTTAAGAGACGATACCATGGCAGACACAGAGATACACAAATACACATCCTAAAGTTATAACACCCGCCCTCTTTTTTCATCGAGGATAGGAGCTATAACGATACCAAACTGAAAAAGATAGCGACATCAGTGTTAGGCAAACATGACTAAGTATCAGCCTATTATCATTGATTGAACCAAGATCGTGAGATAGCCAGGCGCGGCCTCCAATCACTGCGCGTCTCCTTAATGAGCTCGGGATCCGATGAAAAATATGACAAAAATTCGTGATACTGAAATATCTGAACAGCCCTCGAGCTGTTTTGGACCTTGGCTCAAGTTCATAAAGTGCACACTTGAGTGACGTAAGATGAGCCCTCTGATGGCCTTGCCAGTCAGTAAATTTTTGGGTCGGGTTCCTGTGAGAGCGGTTAGCAAGTAAAATATCTAGTCAGGATGTTTGGTGAGTATTAGTTTTGGGAGCACTTACGGGTCAAAATTGTCTTTATTACAAGCTAACCTTAGAGTAGGTTTCTGCCAAATGTCTCTTTCCCTTGTATCTTAGTGTCTTTTTTTATCCCAATAAAATTATAGTCGCATTTTAAACTCCTAACTGGTTTAAGGGACATTCCACCAGAACATCTACATTGTCGGGCACGTGATAGCTATGACAGTTACCTTAAAAACATATAAAAAGCCCAAGAATTTACTATCTTCAGGAAATCCATGTTATAAAATTTTGATATATATACCAGAAATTTACTTTCTAACTCAGCGTCACGTGTCGGGGACATTCTGGTTAAATGCCCCTTAGCATTCTTAATAAGTGTAATCGCAGGATAATGAACTTGGTATAGTCATTATCGAGAGCGAGTTTCCTGAAAAAAATATAAAATTATTTTATTTACAAACAATGTCTTGAACCTCACAACATCACATTGTAACTTGTTTCTTCCCAAAATGGTCAACCAGTGGATAAAAAAAACATTGTTCGACAATCCCCGTGAATATGTTGTCATGTATTTATTGCACTATCGTACGCAACAAACCTTAAAGCGACGCAGTAAGGTTGCCTATTATCTACGTGAGCCGTGAGAACGATGACGTATCGCGTTAGTGCATCGGTATGGCGAAATCTGTCGGGTACGCTATCTGCACTGCTAGCTCCGCCGGGGAGAGCCTGACTCGCATGCATGAGGTCGCACGTTCAAACCTCGGGAATGATGAGACTTTGTTGCAATCTTTTTCCTTATTTAAATTAGATTTCACGTATTTTAAAGTATCGACAAGGTTTAGTAGAACATTCCAGCTCATGTCTTTACCGAGAGAACACGTCGTTATATTATTGTAATTGTTGTGGTTGAGAATACCCACAGGAATTAGAAATGTAATCTGAGCAAGAGATTACTTAAGTTGTATTATAGTCATTTTTTGGAAATAATTGGTGTAATTTGTGTTTGTGAGATACGGAGAACGAAGGGGTGAGTTTAGTTATTAAGGCAAAACATGATAACTGTTAAATTTCCGGTTGTGCTATTAAGATACAAATATCTTATGAAAATCGTTTGTTTTAGCGTATGGAAATGCCCTTCGTGTTTAGTTACCACTCAGTGACACAACTCTCGTCTCACAATATACGCTAGCCGGCGCACTGGATTAGTAGGGATCCCAAACCGAGTTTAAACCCTCTTGGCGTCCAAAAACCTTAGTCATAAGTACTTAGTTCTAAGACCTATTTAAGTCGTTAATTTTAAGTTTTATTTACCATTAATATATGTATTCTGTATTACTGTGGCGGTTTTATTGACAATGCTAGGAAAACACGTAACAATGTACTAAGTAAAATACAATTATTTAGCCATCCGCTATAACAGACACCCAACCTTACTGTCAAGCACCCTCGATTACGGCTCTGCCCACGAGATGTCGCGCCATCCTTGTTTCACTCTATTAGGAGCGCAGAGACACCCACATAATACGGACAGCCTCTTACGACGGCATTAATGTACATAATTACGAGGTCAGAGACATAAAATAATACCCACACTCTGTAATTGAGTTCGTTAAATCACTTGGGGTGTTTTATGCTGGTTAGGTTATGAAAAAGTGCCCAAGCCTACATTCACACTTCGTATTTGTTTCTACCATAAGCTGATGCTGCCTGGGATTGGGTGAGAGCAGCAATAGCTATTCACAAAGTCTTTGTCAGCGTTGCACGCGTATATCTGACGAACTTGCCGCCTCTTCAATGTACCATAGACAAATATTCGACGATAGATTCGCTGCCTTTGTTTTCTAATGTCAAACTGACTATGCGACAGTCTATCATATTTTGATCTGTAATCTGGAACACAAATCTAGACTTCACGTATCTAATTTTATCAGAGACGAACTAGACATTTGTGTGATGTTGTCAATTCTTCTTTACCGCACGAGTGGGAAAAGAGACTCCATCGGAAGCCCTTATCCATTAGTCAATGGTTTTACTTTTACTGGCGATTAAGATTTCCCAATCTGCTACATTTCCGAACTGTTTCATTTCGTTTTTTTTTTATTCGTAAATAATGTGCTAGATTGCTAAAAGACGATGGCTCTGAACTAAAATGCATCTACATTTGGCACTTTTCAAGAAGATCCATATAGATCTTTAACTATACATTAAATGGCGATTCTTTGACATAATTTTATTGTAGCTTCCGACGTCGACATGTCGCCTTTTCCCCATGGAAAATTTTCTTGCTTATCCTTCAAGAATCGCCGATTTTTGACCCTATACAAATGTTCATGCATGAAAGAAGAACGGACGGGAAAATACGGAGGAAAAACGGGATAGTCAGGAAAGTCTGCAAAGCAGATGTTGCATGCTTGCCCAGAACTCCTGTTCACTCATTGAAGACACCCAAGTTTTCATTTCAGCGAAGCGATTACCAAGTTTCTGTAGCGTTTATCTTAAGGGTTATTTTCGCTCGTACTCGATCGTGACCGAGGTAGTGAGGTCACAATGTATTTGTGTCGCGACTCGCCGCTTTCACCCGGAGCCGGCGGCGGCAACTAGGTCAACGGACATCGATCCAGGACCACGTAGTCCAAGTTCCTATCATCACCTCTCACTCACACTCAACTAGAATACAAGTTGTGTGAGCGCGAGCACGATACGTAGTCCCAACTTCGCACCGCATGCGCGATGCTTTCAAAACACAACAATGAAAAACCAACTCAAAAACTAGCCTAATAAAGCCGATTTGGTAATTTGCCACCGCGTGTCTATTACAAATTTAGAAGCGCAAGTGTTGTGACTTTCATCGTTTACGTTACAGTCGCTTTTCTGTTGGCATGATCAGTTTTAAATATGTTTAATTTCTTTGTCGGTCTGTGCGGTGCGACGCGGGGGTAAGGTCGGGATTGCCTTGTCCGGGAAGTGTAAAAGTTAGGCAGGATTTATTATTAAAACAGAGGGCCGTCTTCGGACATCGTCGAGTCGAATTTTGCAGAGGATTTTCCTTGTTTTATTTATATGTAGGATACTACTACGTCTATTGCAAACCGCTTTTATCCCGTTTATAATACACAAGAAAAAAGTATGTGCGTAAAACATCTATGAAAGTTCGTTTTGTGTGAAATAATAAGAATTTCTTGGAGAAATTAACTTCATTTAATAGAGGTAAACAACAAGCGATTTTATCGCAAAAGAGCCATCTCTTCCAGACAACCTTTGGCTACCTACCAACCAACCTACCAACCTTTTGGTTTGGGACAAAAAAGGATCTTTATTTATTTAAACTTTATTGCACAAAACAAGTCAGTACAAATGGCGAACTTAATGCCAAATGGCATTCTCTACCAGTCAACCATAGGGCCAAACAGAGATACTAGAAGTGGGTGGAAATTAGAAATCCGATGGATCTTTGTATCAATGGTTTAAAATAAAAATTGTGGTGTGTGCATAATGATGGATGTTTATATAGTAAGTAAGTAAGTAAACATTTTATTGTACACAAAAACAGTTAAAAAAATACTATGACTCTGACTACGATTAAAAAGAGGGTTATACTTTCCTCCGCTCCAAAGTAGCGGACACTACATACACACTATACCTATACGAGTATATTCGAGCCTTCGTAGCACCGCTACGCTCGCGTAGCGCCGTAGCGGAATGCCGCAGTGGCAATGCCCTCTACACAGCTGCATGCGTCTACACTAGAAGGGCGGGCACACATTTGACCCTTATTGATAATATATCATTGGTATTTCAGCTCCGAAACACTGTTTCCCATATGTAACGTTTCACCAAATATTCGTTTGGCCGAAAAAAATATCTTGAAACCCGTAATATTTTCAGGATTTTATAAACATCGTTTTAAATAACTTACTAGGTTAGGTTAGTTTTATAATTATTGTGATAAATTAACAGTTTTAGTTTGCTTTATCGATATGTTGGTGCACTCTAGCGTTTGGGTATCAGGGTCGGTATACCTGTTACCTATGTATTTTTTTTACAGCTATGAGTTTGTAATGTAATAGAAATTATATTTTATTTATAATTATGATTACATATTGCTTACTCGTATGAATTAAATCGCAAGCAATATGAACGCACTTTGGAATTAAATTAATCAATTGAGTATGAGTATACCTACCTAAAAATCTCTTTTTTGGTTATATACTTCACAGCCTGTACCATTTGTATGACAGCCAGCATCTACCCCGCCAGCCTTGAGAAGCTGACTCATAGCCAAACATAGCATAAAAGCTTTAAGAGTGTATTAAACTACTAGACGTTTACGACCTTTTAACTTAGACGGCAGTGTGGCGCCGACGCTCTTTAATAAAACAAGGGTGCTTTAATGGGAATATTTCTCCGCATGTAGTATATACAGAATAAACTTTAGGTTCTATCGATACAGCTCATAGGACTTTCTTTACTCTTGTCTTATCTTAAAGATAGTTAATTTAATTCGATAAGCTCGCACATACGCTCACGCACACGCACACGCACGCACACAAGAATTAGACATAAATTATATTTTATGTTACCTAAGGAAGAGCGATGTCTCCCTCCACAGGCACTTGTTTGATTACAGCGCGGTTCCATCCTTAGCCCATATAACACGTGTGTTATAATCGTTCATACCAAAAAATTACATACAGTGAACCATAGAAACTCCTCCTTTTTTGAAGTCGGTTAAAAGTACTGTAAATTTAACTACGTTCTGTTTAGAACCTTGAATCTCTGAAGCACAACCTTCGCTCTGTAGGCATTTTCCGAATAAGCTCGCTTCATCATCGACTCATAATCAATGAAGTTGATGGCTTACAGATCTTTATTTGGATTTGTCATATTTGTAATACTTGACCTGTTTTATCACTTACGCCATACGACTAAGTAACCCGTCTATTTATCGCATTTCCATTAATTGATGTCATACGGAATAATCATTTCGAGTTATTCTACTGATGCCCAACGAGTCCTCATTCTCTAGAAGCGCGCACTCAGAATACTGGCTGGAGTAAAACCCAGACATTTTTGTAGGGATTTATTCGAAACGTACAAGATCATGACGCACTACTCACTTTACATATTTGAAATATTAATGTTCGTGAGAAAGATTTTGCCAACTTTTGCACAGTATCGAAGTGTTGGGCAAACAGATTCGATCGTCAGGCAGACTCAGAACAGTCCCGCATCGCATGGCACTTGCAGGTAAAAACCCGCGCGTCATCGGACCGACCTACTACGAGCGTCTACCCGCCGAAATACGAACTGAAGAACCATTTGACGAAAATTGAGAAACTTTTTATTGAAAAATCCATTTTATTCTGTTAGTGAGTACCTACATGGACAAGAAATTATAAAATGACATTTGTTTATTTAGGTATTTAATATTTTATGACGATCCCATGGGAGAAAATGTATATCTACTATCAGTTGTGTAACCTAGTTTTTTACTCATAGTGACTTATATTTCTGTTTTATCTGACATTGCATTTCATGATTCTATTATTATTGTTGTAGTTATATTATGATGGTGTATTTGACTCAATTGAATGATTATTATCTAATTTTATGTTCCTATTGATGATCATAATATCAAGATTCATGTAAATTAACTTAGGATAAATCTATAATATAATTTGTTATTATGAAATAAATAAATCTAAATCTAAACCTAACGTTAGGCGAAGTGAGATCGTGAGCAAATGCTTGCACTTAAAACAATAGATTTGAGAACTTTTTTTAAATCTACTAAAATGGTTCCATCTATAGGTATTCGTAGACTAAATTACAACGGCTAGAGCAATTCAATTTCGTCAATAACGCCACCCCCGCCCCAATGCGGGAAAATGTCAAAAGTCAGTATTCATTGACTGCGTCGCGTAAACAAACCCACTCGAATGCGGTCATACTTTATTTTTGGATGTATTTTGTATATCAATCGTTATGAGGACGTGTTTTGACGTGAGGCTTTTACACATTCAACCATTATAAACTACAATATTTCATCATATCAGCGGAAAAACGTCCACTGCAGACCGAAATTCTGGTTCCTCGATCTCGTCCCAATTGTCATCGTCATTCCACACTGTGTCTTTCGGTTCGGGGTCGCTTGGTCGCCACTCAACAAGCTTTTTATCCCAACAGCCATCTTCTTTTAACTATGTGCCTGTTCACTGTCCTTTAAGTCTTACAGTTCTCTACTCTGCATCGAAGACCTTGGTTTTCTTACGGGCTTCCAAATTTCAATCCCGCGAGGAAACTAGAATATCTAGCTTAGCGTTGTATTGCTCGCGTTGCTCGACCCAGGACCAGGACCCTTCGATGAAATGCATCGAATTTTACACAAAACAAGCGGTAAAACAAATTTATTAAACATATGTAATGCCTAATTTTCTTTATGTGGGTTACACACCATAATTCAATCAATCAATGGTTTAAGCGGTAATACGGTTCGCAGGGGGTTTTTGTGTAGTTAAAAGAAAACCTTTTGCGGTGCTATATTCTGTGAAGTTGGTCCTCGCACAAAAGTCGAGTCTCATGAAATTTCATTTTGACTTCTAATTCTTACCAATACAATTGACCGACACCTACTGTCAGGAAAAAATACACTACTAATTGCGTTTAATAAAACAGCAAGCCATGCTGATCTCATTATTATCCTCCCTAACATGATCACGAGCCTGATGAGTCAGAGCTATAGTAGGGCATGTAGCACTCTAGACGCCGACCCAGTTCTAGCTATAAGTCTAGGGCTTGCAGATGACCCTAATTTGGAATGTTATTTTCGACGGTCCGACCTGCCAGTGACGAAAGAGGTTCCATTTTTAGAACGCGGTTGTTAATTCACGTAATAGCGTTTTTACTTCCAACAATCACGATATTTTGCGAAGGATATTGTTTACGCTGTAACTTTCCCGATCACTTAGTGAGTTATTCATTAATGACAGTTTTCTTTTAATCTAAGCAGTGTGTATACCTATCATTATGTAGGGACATACAGTCATAATCAGAATTGCTATAGGAACTCAATAATATTCGCTGCAAACATTGCTAGTACACAACTACACACTGCCTTGGTGCCCGGCTCAGCTTTTTCCTTTGTCCTTCAAAATCAACGTGCGTTCGTAGCTAATCGCAACACTGTCGCATTTTACACAAAAAGAAATACGGTTCTTAGGTACGCTTAAAAACCTCGAACCCTGTGCAGTGTTTAATACTGTGGTCCAGGCTATAGATATTTAGGGTGCATCTGTCTGAAGCGGAGCGGAGACACAATCACTAAAGTGAAGCGAAGCTGAGATACAGATCAACTCAGGTGATTTGTCTATTCGGCACGCCTCCGCTCCGAGATGTACCCTTAATGTGATGCCTATACACGTAGCTTAGATCCGGTATAGTCGGTGGCGCCACATAGGCGGTGTAGGCGCAATTATTTTAACGGCCTCGCAGTGGCGTCATCGTATCAATATCGGATACCAGCACTTGGCTCTGTCTACGCACTTCACGCATTTCGTTTGGAATTTAATGATGATCAAATATAATAGATATATTAAAAGAAAAGTAATTTCAATCACTCCAGGGTGAATATTCAGCGTGTGTATGGCGTTTTTTTCGTCCTATAGTTAGATCAAAATTAAAACGATTGGCTCTTCCGTTGCGGTAATAATCGTGAAAAAGGAATGACGATAGAACCGCGCGGTTAGAATGCTTGGAGAATCACCCGGGCACAGATTATGTAATAGTATACTAGACCCGGGGTCGATTTGTACCATGCTATTAAGAAAACATTATTTGGTGACTAGCTGATTATTAATTCCAACAAGGATTTTACCGTGACTTTATTCGCGCCCTAAACGTATTTTTAATGGAGAGTGGTCATTATTTCAGGAATCTTAATAGCGTGATGCAGGATCGTCATTTGTTTTGTATAGGCGCGCGGCGCCATGCCAGTCTGGCGTAGGGCTTCCAATCCCGGGACTTTTGTATGGGTAATCCCGGAATTACCCATACAAAAGTCCCGAGATTGGAAGCCCTAGTCTGGCGCCATCTGTTGGTCATCATTTTCATTATCTTCTCATCACGCCGAAACGGCTCAACAAATATTAACCAACTTCGGTACAGGGATAGCTGGACATCCAAAGATGCGCGTACGAAGTTGGGGCACCTTCTAGTAGTAAATACAGCTATGGAATGATAATAGCTTAAGAAAAATTTGTTGTGATAATGTGATAATTCATGTAGTACCTACCTACCACTCGTTCGATCAAGTAAATTAATATCATGATGAAAGCCTGAACCAGAAACCGTTACATTACTCTACACCTAAAAGGCATCAACAACTCACGAATGTCCTGGCTCATAAGATATTTTTTGGAATAACAGCATAGCATAGCTGCCAAGTCAAAAGGCGGAATTAACCTGAAACTGCCTCGGTTGATATGACGTTTTGGAGTTGCAATTCTGTGGCTACCCAAATCAGCCTCATACCGAGAACAAGGGAATCAGGTCACAGGTGCATCGGAACCGGGTCGTTTACCTGTACCGAGGACTCACTACATTAAGAGCGTGGTCTGCGAGGAAATTGTCAAATAGGTATGTGAAACTATTGCCGTCGCGCTGCGTCTTAGCAACCGAGCCATATGTGCAATAGAGACGGCTGCAGCTTAGCCTGGAAACTTTACCACATCGACGTTTAGTATTTCTATGTTTTCTATTCCGAGTAGCCTATGCTATCATTTTTCTTATTCGTAAAAGGTGTCTTTTGTGAAGAACAAAGAGGATAGGATGATTGTTTGAGCGTTTTAGCTGTCTCATTACTCTGTCCCTAATATTGACGAACTGCGTATGAATTGTGGCGTCATTTTTAGGGTTCCGTACCCAAAGGGTAAAAACAGGACCCTATTACTAAGCCTCCGCTGTCCGCCCGTCTGTCTGTCTGTCTCTCCGTCTGCCATCAGGCTGTATTTCATAAACCGTGATAGGTAGAAAGTTGAAATTTTCACAGATGATTTATTTCTGTTGCCGCTGTAACAACAAATACTAAAAATAGTAAAAAAGTTAATTGTACAAAACCCTCGGTGCGCGAGTCCGCGTCGCACTTGGCCAGTTTTTTGTGTGTCTTGTAGAAGAGACTTTTACAATTATTATCACAATGCCATTGATTGGTTTTATGTATCGGCCAATATTAATTGGTCAGAGTGATGAGACGTTTATATACTCAAATAATCACCCGAAAATGTTCTATAGACTATTCATTCAAAAACAAATCCTTAGCGTAATACATATCATACCATCCACAAATAGATGTGTCCAGCACAGATTTTTTCAACACCACAGGGTTCTATATACTATGTTTTTTTACACCTACATCACACATCTAAATCAGCCGCCGCCCGCATCCTGGAACATAAAATCAGGTTACAATTGTATCGAAACCTAGGGTGACCTAGACAACCGGGACATCGAACGACATGCTTATTTTGTTTAGTGACCGTCTCGGATTTGCAGTGTAAACTTGTACAGCAACTGACTACAATACAATACAACAATACAACAATTCTTTATTGCACACCAACAAGAAAAATATTACAATCGAAACCTTAATTTATAAATGGTAGACAATAGGAGGTCTTATCGCTAAAGAGCGATCTCTTCCAGACAACCTTTGGGTAGAGGATTAAGCAAAAATAAACAATAAAAGAGTAGGTGGCTACAAATAGTTTATAATCCAAACGATCAAACATGCTGTTATTTATAACTATCACTACATAGTATAAAATAAAGTCGCTTCCTGCTGTCTGTCTGTCTATCCCTATGTATGCTTATCTATATATATATTACGCGAGGCCGATTTTTGTACATCCCATCAGATCTACAGTTATGGTCCGATTTTGATAAATGATATGTCATTAGATTCGTCTCATGCTGGAGAGGTGCATAAAACTCTTGGAATTTTAATTTTTTCCTGAAAAGGTACTGAAAAATGGATTTGAAAAAACTACTGTGCGCTAACCACGTGACTTTGACCACGTGACCTGTGATCCCTATTTTGACATAAGATGACCAAATAATAATAAGCATGATTTGCTCACAAACCTGTAGTAAGTTGTTCAGCATGATGAAATATTATTTTTGAGTCGGCAACATAATATCCGCAACACTTAAAACATGTACAAATATGCAAAAATAATTTTACAGTTTGTTGACAATGAATGACAGTAGCCATATTCTGACAACTTTTAATGTCTTTTTTATTGGGGGCTATTATGTCAATGCTCTAAATTGCCAGGTTGTTTTTTTTTTTAAAATGTTGATATGGAAACTTATTTCGCATACCTGTTAAAAATGTGGAGAAAAAAGCCGGTCAAGTGTGAGTTGGACTGGTGCTCGAAAGACTAGAAAAACTGACCGTCATTCAAGAATAGATTATTTCTATAGGCGAGTTTTACTAAATCTAAATCAAAGCAGAAAAAAAATAGTAAAACTAATTTAAACGTCATTCAAATATGTAAATTTATGGTAGATTATTATAAATATGAATATATAAGTCCATCAAAAAAATAATTCCAAGGAAAATGGCATGAGTTATGGTAAATTAAATGGTATTTTACAAGAAGAAACTTAGTCCTTCCGCTTGCATGTCGACGGGATGGGAAATGTGGCCGAGTTGAGAATATGGACGACTTGACAATGTAGATAAGTTGGGAATGTATCTTCATTGGTAATATGGATGAGTTGGTAAAATGGACGAGTTGGAAATGTGGACGAGTTGGGAATATGGACGAGTTGGGAATATGGACGAGTTGGGAATGTGGATGAGTGGGCAAAGTAAACAAGTTGGGAATACGGACGAGTGGGCAATGTGGACGAGTTGGAAATGTGGATGAGTTGGCAAAATAAACAAGTTGGGAACACGGACGAGTGGGCAATGTGGACGAGTTGAGAATATGGACGAGTTGGCAATGAAGACGACTTGGTAATACGGACGAGTTGTAGATATGGAAGATTTCGCAATAAAGACGAGCTGATAAAAAGGACAAGTTGGTATTGTAGACGAGTTGGGTGTATCGTCGAGTTGGGAATATGGACGAGTTGGAAATGGGGATGAATTGGCAATGTGGATGAGTTGGTAAAATTGACAAGTTGGGAAAATGGACAAGTGGGCACTATGGACGAGTTCGCATTATGGACGAGTTGGCAGTGAAGACGAGTTGGTAATACGGATAAGTTGGCAATGAAGACGACTTGGTAATACGGACGAGTTGGTGATATGGAAGATTTGGCAATAAAGACGAGCTGATAATAAGGACAAGTTGGTATTGTAGACAAGTTGGGTGTATCGTCGAGTTGGGAATATGGACGAGTTGGAAATGTGGATGAGTTGGCAATATGAATGAGTTGGTAAAATTGACAAGTTGAGAACATGGACAAGGGGGCAATGTGGACGAGTTCGTATTATGGACGAGTTGGCAATGAAGACGAGTTGGTAATACGGACAAGTTGGTATTATGGACGAGTTGTGAATATGGACGAGTTGGGAATGTGGATGAGTTGGCATGAACAAGTTGGGAACACGGACGAGTGGGCAATGAAGACGACTTGGTAATACGGACGAGTTGTCAACGTGGACAAGTTAAGAATATGGACGAGTTGGAAATGTGGATGAGTTGGCAAAATGAACAAGTTGGGAATATGGACGAGTTGGCAATAAAGACGAGCTGATAATAAGGACGAGTTTGTATTGTAGACGAGTTGGGTGTATCATCGAGTTGGGAATATGGACGAGTTAGAAATGTGGATGAGTTGGCAATGTGGACGACTTGGAATTGTGGACGAGGTGGGAATATGGACGAGTTGGAAATGTGGACGAGTTGTATTTGTGGACGAGTTGGCATTGTGGACGAGCAAGTAATATGGACGCGTTGGCATTGTGGATGAGTTGGGAATATAAACGAGTTGGCAATGAAGACGAGTTGCTAATACGGACGAGTTAATAATATGGACGAGATTGGCAATAAAGATGAGTTAATAATAAGGACGAGTTGGTATTGTAGACGAGTTGGGTGTATGGACGAGTTGGAAATGTGGACGAGTTAGCAGTATGGATGAGTTGGCATTGTGGACGAGTTGGGAATATAGATGAGTTGGCAATAAAGACGAGTTGGTAATATGAACGAGTTGGCAATGTAGATGAGTTGGGTGTATGGGCGAGTGGGCAATATGAACGATTTGGCATTGTGTACGAGTTGAGAATGTGGACGAGTTGTATTTGTGGACGAGTTGGCATTGTGGACGAGTAAGCAATATGGACGCGTTGGAATTGTGGACGAGTTGGTAATATGGACGAGGTGGCATTATGGACGAATTGGGAATATGGACGAGTTGCCAATGGAGACGAATTGGTAATATAGACGAGTTTGCAATGCAGATGAGTTGGGTGTATGAACGAGTTGGCAATGTAGACGTGTTGGGTGTATGGACAAGTTGGCATTGTGACCCAGATGGGAATATAGACGAGCTGACATTGTGGACGAGTTGGCAATGTGGAATAATTAACATGTTACGCTAACATGCGAAACTTGATGGAGAAATAACCTACATATGATGCAAATTTCAAAAAATCGACGCGCTCAAGAATAAATCATATTTGAATTAATGACGTCTGGCTGATCATTCTTATTCTCATTCAAAATAAAAATTGACAAATTCTGCGGTCAACAAAACAAATTGATTTTATAAGGTTTCCGTTTTTACCGAATATGGTAAGGAACCCTAAAATTAGGTTTATATTATAGGCTTGAGAGTCTTTAGCATCTCCCTCACTCTTCTGTCAGACAGAATTTCAATGAGAGGAAAGACACGAAAGTTTGAATTATTCTTTTTTCAAACATGTTTAGCTGTTTTATATATTGTTTTTTCTTATTACACATATTTGACACATTCTTTTTTTTATGGTGGAGTATTGTTGGTCAGTAATTTATTTAGATTAGTAAGTAGGGTTTGATTAAGTATAACTAGCGTAAGAATTTCAAATACAATGTGTAATTGTTATTGAATAAATGATTGATGATGATGACATGGCAGCACCCATATTAAGAAAACTTGCACGATCTAATGAATTTCATAAAAAAAAACAAGCATTGATAATAGTGGTTTTTCGTGTATCTATAAACGTTTTTTACTCTCTATTTCATACAATTGAGTTTTTGTAACATTTTTTATTATTAATATTGTGAAATATTTACGATTATAAATGAATACATAAACAGTTACGCACTCCATGATTTCCTGTTTCCTCAAATCTGTCGTTTCGATTCATGTGCTATTTCTGGAAATTGATAGAAATCGATCAAATCGATAAATTTATGTCCTGAAGAAAGAACAACAAATTAAAATTCTACCAATCTTATGTTCGGTCCTATGAAAATATGTCAATTATATTTTTAAGATATGGGACTATTGTCATGAATATATTTTTCCATAAATCGAATAATATGCATTTTATTTGTGAAACAGATCAGCAGATCACATGTCATGCACAAGTTATTTTTACAAAAGAGTTGAATAAATTGTCACGATGAAGCTGGCAGTTGGCTATCAGGCCTGCCTCTAGCCTGGCATGTTTTAACGTTTTTAAAACATAATTTTAATGTGTTTTTTTACAGTATTAATTTATTCTTCATTCCCCAAAAACTTCTTATCGATAAAGTAGTTATTTTCTGTAACACTACCGGATTTCCATATTCTAGCGGCGGTTCGACGCCGCAACGGGTCTCTAGTATATATTATTATTTAAGAGTTTCACTCTTGTCCGTGCAGTTCCCTCCAGTCCGTTCTACTGAACGCCAGTTCTTTAACCTTTTGAGCGCCACAGTCGGCTGTGGCCGTCAACAAAAAATCGTGCCCCTGACGCCACGTCGGCCACAGCCGTCCAAATTTCAATGGTCAAAAACTTTGTAATTCTAACCGCTACAAGTATTTTTCAATCCCTGTTGATTTTGGGGCACATCTTTTTTTTTACTCTGGCGTCAGTGGCACGGTAAATTGCTAGACCGCTTGGCGGTCAATAGGTCTTCCCGATACAACCCGACGTCTGCCTTTTTCTTGGTCTGGTCCAAATAGTTAATCCTCGGCCTTCCTCTTCCTCTCCTTCCTTCAATTTCCCCCTCCATTATCTTTTGTATTAGATCGTCGTGTCGTATCAAATGACCTATCATTTTCCCTCTTCGAGTTTATGTATAGGTATGCTTACGCAACGGATGTTGATGCGGTTTTTTTAATAAATAGAGTGATTCAACAGGAAGGTGTACACATACATAATTTATCAGCATTGCACCCGTGCAAAGTCGGGGCGGGTCGCTAGTTTATTATAAAAAGAAAAGAAAAAAATTAAATGATTACATGTTGTAAATTACGATACAATAAATTTAAAACTACATACAAATAAACCCTAATGAAAAGAAGTCCCTCAGTACTGCGGCCGTCTGAGGCATCGTCCCCAGCACCTAATGCTGTCACTCTTTTTCATAATCGACCGAGTGAGCAAATTGCCGTTTCAGCTTTGCCAGAATTCCTTTCGTATGTCCGGACGTCCAGATTTCCGGCCGTAGGTACTGCCTAAATGCCGCATATTTCAACCTATTCTCGTGAAGTATCGTGAGGCGATTCACTTAATAAACTTATCTGTAGATTTTGTTGTCAGTTTCATTCAGTTTTTCCAAATTTATCAAAATGGCGGAAGTATCGGGGTTAAAACCGTAAAACAAATTACATATTTCCACCATTTCTAAAAATTTTTGTAAGGTGCAGAGCTCACAGAGCCACTAGTGATTATTTATTACTATTATTAGACTGAACACAATGCCAAAAAAGCATGAAAAGGCAGTAAATTTGTTGAATTCAGTAACACAAAGTTATGAATACCTAAGCATCATCTCATTCGAGACCCTTACCTTTCAATTTCAAACGCATGACATACCGCAAGTAGAATCCACCAGGATCTGCGCACCTTTGACCTACTTTTGGAATTTTATCGTGTATTCTGTATCGCTGAATTTTCGCAACGGGCCACTGCTCTAACACGGAGTGTTGGGCCTATGATAATTGCATTTTGTCGCGCGGTAAATAAAGCACTTGAGTTTTGTCATATATCTATTGCACGATAAACAGGACTATCATACTTAAGAATAAATTGAGATTATACGTAGTGATAATGATTAAAGTTTTAAGGTGACGTCACATACGTACACGTTTGGGGACCTAAAGCTTACTCGAGGTTTCCGGTATCAAAGCAAAGAACAGTACTACATCGATTGCATAAGTAATATGAAGAGATTTATTCCTGTAATTGACTCTATACTTAAATTTAATTTGTTTTGTCCATTTGCTGGAGTATTTAATTGTTCATTTATCCCTAATGCCTAATTAATTAAAATGGTGTTATTAAACACTCCGCTACAAAGTTTGCTTGGAGACTGTTGAGTAACATGACTGCCTATGGTTTACTTCTGCCTGTTTTTTATTGCAAATCAATTTTTTTTGATAATATGCATTCCATCCATACGCACTGTTAAAACTAGATACAAATTATTTTTTTGTGTATATTACTCGTGAAGCAAGCTTTAAAATCTAGTCTACTTTAAGTCTAGACTCTAACCTCTGCGGGCTGTCCCCGGACCTATTTATTTTCCGGTCACCATGCGTTTCGTCCTCACGCACTGTTAATGACATTTGCGTACCGCTATCTAAGGTGACCTAGTTGTCAGTCAGTAATCGTTTAATCTTGGCGAGTACGGTTGATGAACCGACTGCGCGCGCACGCCATTCACGCGTCGGGTCGGGTCGGGCGGCTGTTCGTCGGCTGCCGACCGGGCCGCCGCACGCGACCGTCGTTCCCGGCTAGGCGGTGCCGCGCGCCGGGCCCCCAACAATAAAGGGGCCCGTGGCCCCTGCTGAGCGAACTCAAAGACCGATGCCCCCCCTGGTTTGATTTTACGGGGGTGCTTGGTCGTAACGCTGATCCAGCCGCACGACGGCCGACCACGACGCGATCCCCCTGGTGGTCCGCAGCGGCCACCAGCCGCAGCCATGTCGCACCATGATCTATAACCAAGGCCACGGATACAACAAGTTGTTCACACAGGTGTGCGGTGATTGTGTTGTGTTGTGTCCTTTGTTTACCGTGTCTAAGTCGAGGAACAGGTATGTTTTTGATGTAACTGCTGTGTTTACGTGGATGGGCGTATCGTTGGAGTGTCGTCGGTCAAAAGAGCATATGACCGCGTGGGTTTGGGCACACATGTGCTGTTTTGGTTCTGTGGCCGTGAACATATGCTTGCCTGTAATGCGGAAATATTTCCATACTCAAGTACGAGGTGCGTGTCGATATTTTAGTGACCGTTTATACTCGTTTACTAACATTGTATTCGCGTGGTCTAGTAACAATATGAAAATATTACTTCATTCAAACCTGCAACACTGTTCTTTGTTATTTATTTTTTAATAATCGAGTTTTATTGAAGGAATGGTGCTAGTTAATTTGACAGGCCGAGGCCGTTGAAATCCCCGTGAGGTTCACAATAAACACTAAATTATACGATCATAACAAACGACTTTATACTAATAAGTGAAATATCCAAACCGAATAAATATAATATGTTTGATTTTCATTCAAAACTCGAACTAAACGTTACGGACATAAAGCTATTTACATCGTTTTTATTAGCTATCAAAATCGAGTGTTTGTGCAGATACATTAGAATTACATCATGCATCCAGATTGTTGAAACGTTCCAAAACAGTGCTAATTCCTATGAATCACTGTAGGTAAACCATTTAAAATGAAAACGTGTCTGCAATATGTTTACATAGGTACTTATTACGAAATTGAAATATTTATTTCAGATATTGAACCGATGTAGGATGATTACTAGTTATTACCTACATTTGTCAAAAAACTTTTTTGGTATCATCATCAATTACATTACATAATTACAATTACATTATATTCGAATATAACACAATAATTATTGTAATAAAATGTCAAAAGTTAATAAATAATCATTAATCGAATAAATATATAAAATAAATGATAAATATAAAAAAGAATATCATAATTGTGTCGGGTGTGTATTTTTTCACATAACGTTTGATTGTCATAAAATCCTTAGCCATTAACATAACCCTGAAATTACCTATTAACTTTACGGTTTGAGAGTAAAACCCATTAACAATATAACAATCCTAAAAAGTTATTTGTTTCGGAGAAAAGTAAAAATGATGACTACGAAAATTATGATAAATGTCAATTACGAATAAGAACTTTATGTGAGCCAGGACCTAATTGTGTCACATGAATGCTGTTCCACCATTATAAATATTTATATTTTATAGATATTACTGGGTAAAAATTTGTTTGCTACGCCATGAGGTCCATGAGATAGCACCTCGATTCAACATGACGTAATAATACCTACTGTTCAAATATAATTTTCACTCTGGCTACTTAAAAAGAAATTGTTTTAGTCTTCTTCAGCCAGCATTAACCTTGTTTCGTTCCCTTATGTTTATGCTATAATAAAATGTCCTAATCGTGCTAATTATTTTTTATCAGACTTATCTAAGTGCACACGTTGCATACTCGTACATACAGTTATCAACACGGTTTTTTCCCATAGAAGTGGTGTAGGTAGAGACTTACACTTGCTATTTACTATGGACAGTGCCATATTACCCCTAGGCCCACAAGGCCGCGGTCCCAGAAGCAGTACTTCACCATACTTATGTTCTCCTTATTTATCACTTATAATACTACTACCTAACCAAACCTACTACCAAATGCCAAGACAGTGCCTAGGGGCCCTGGCCCTCTCTAAGTCCGGGCCTGACTATGGAGTGTAGGTTTACTTCTGTACTACATACTTGCTACGAGCCTTGAACTAAGCTTGCTACATACTATTTAGCATATCTGAGGCCGTGTACGCACGAACGAACAAAAACATGCTGAACACGAACATCGTTGCAACAAGGCAAAGTCTCTTTGTCATGAAAATCGGGATGTCAAGGAATCGTAGAAACTCACGGCACGATGCGACATCGTGGTATCTCACGAGATCGTCAGGTTAAGGCTGTATTTTTACCAGTTTAAGCTAAACTTAATTGTTGTCTGTCAGTTAACTTTTTATTTTTTATTAAGTAGACGCTGTTGTTCGTTGATAAATGTGTACAGATTTTGTAAAATTTTGGTAGGGGTGAACTGGGGTGAAAGGATACCTAACAATAAGTATTTTTAATATAATAAAACAAAACATAACTTCTACACCACTACGATAAAGCAAACAAAGGCATGTTCCTTCTCCGCGAATAATGCAACTGAACACCGTCTGGTTTTAAAACTCCCAAAACTTATTTCAGTTTCTGACTCCCTAAAAATGAGTCATCGGCATTGCTTTACATTACAAAGCAATAGGAATGTGCTAATTATAACAATATGCGGGCAAATGATATCAAGGCTGAAAATCATGTCGGACGAAATTTACGATCCATTACACTCTGTTGTAATGTTTAGTTTGAGCTGGTTGGAAATGTTCTCAGGGAGGTACTGTAAGCCGCAGAAGACGCTACCACGGCTGGCGTAATTTTAATTTTAAGAGGCCTTATATATTTTAAAATGTATTTTTTAAATATTATAACAAATATATTGATAATCATAACCAACTTTTTAAAGTGAATAATACTTTTTCCTGTGTTCTAGATAGTTAACATAGCTATTTCATGCTTTCATTGCGTGCAGTCGAAAATAAGTTGAAAAAACTAGTTTTCTGCGTGATTTGTGTCAATTTTGAGTAGTTTTTGAAACAAAAATTATGAATGAACGTTTATAATATATACGTATACCATTAAATCGCAATAGCCCTGATCTAACTAAGTAGTAATATTGATAATATGTTAAGAAACATGTTTGATCATAGAGAAAAATGCCTAAAGCAATCAGTATTTTTGAATGGATAAGGAGCCTCATTTATGAGAATATTAGTAGACTTTGTCCATGTGGAAGGAAAAATCCTCTTTGCGTCTCCGTAGTCGGTGAAAGATTGTATCCTATAACCATCTGTAGATGCCTAGCTACCCGTGTCCCAAATATAATTGAAATCAGTTAAGTCATACATACTCGTATTGACAGAAAGGTAAACTATAAAAGAATAATGTAATGTGATCCACTGCAATGTAAGCTGCCATGCACCGAACCTGCGACCCTACGTCTCCGGCCTAGTGCTCTCCCAACTGAGCTATCACATCGTTAAATCAATCACACTAATCTTTGATCCCATAATTCCACACTACTGGAGCGCCCTCTGCGTCATACGTGTTTAAATTGGTTATATATGTGCATTACTCGTTAAGACATAATGAACGCACAACGACACGTACGCAACATACAGACACGTAAAGTACAATAAATTAAAATAAAATGAATATTTTTTCGATTCTATGACTTCCCGATTTCGAGGTTACAGACTCTATGGCCCATTTATTTTGAGGTTTTTGTTCAATTCAATGTCACATCACAACTTAAGAGCTAAGCTGTTGTCGGTGACGCTTCAGCTTTCTTCTTGATTTCCTGATACGACACGCTGTTTACCTTCTCTTTGACCTGGTCTAATATAAGATCTCCTAGGTCTTCCTCTCTTCCTATTTCCCTCAATCTTTCCTTCCATGATGGTTTTCATTTCATGTTATCTTCGTGTCGTAGCAGTTGTCCAACCATCTTTCCTCTGCTGCTTTCAATGGTTTTTTAACAACGTTCTCTCTTCCTTTACTCTCTCAAACACTTCCTCATTCCATTTTTTTTATGTACGGACGTTTATTTTTTACAAGTTTATGATAGTGTAGACAAGAACAACATGAATACACCAAAAGATTAATCCCATGTTATATCGTCATGATATGCAACGTTGTGTAGTAACCTATTTTATTTTCCTGCTTAAACAAAATTTAAATCAAATATTTTAAAGCGAAAATTCAAAAAAGTTTCGGACATCGTTCGAAACTACGTTTCCAACGGCATTCCGGGCCAACACCACCGAACCACCGAAATCATGCTCGAACTATTGAATTTTTTAACCAGTTACTCACATCTTAAATGCGTCGTAAGCGGCGTCCTTAAAAATCATAATATTTTTTCGTTTTCCGCGATTGTCACATATTTAAAGAAAACAATTTTAACGTATCGCAAAGTGACAGTGTATAATATCATTCTTTGTATTTTTTCTGGACTCACGGGACCATAAAGAATCAGCCAACAGGCTTAATGCAAGCTTATTTCTGGAATCCCCCGGCTTCGCGATGCATTTTCACTGGCTCTAATGGGGGCACGACTGTATGTGACTCGTGTACACACATACATAATATATTATGTGATCACGGCCGGTCGCCACTCTTTCTCGCTAACAAACGTAGTATGATTCATTTCATAGAACTTTTATTTCATCAGCAAATAATGTCCTTGAGGCTCCGAACATATTCAGAAGGTGAAGAGTTCTAGAGTAGTTAGAGTAGCCTGAGATGTAATTATTATTAATAAATAATATAATAATAAATATCGGACAACCTCACACAAATCAATCTAGTCCCAAATTAAGCTCAAGAAGGTTTGTGTTATGGGTTCTAGACAACGATATACGTACTTATATAGATAGATATATGTATACTTAAATACATAAAACAACCATGACCCAAGCACAAATATTCGAGTTCATCACACAAATATTTGCCTTGGCCGGGATTCGAACCCGGGACCGCCGGCTCAGTAGGCAGGTGTCTACAAACCGAGCCAAACGCGTCGTCATTGTATTGATGTTGTCGACCCGATCTGCTCTGAAAGGTGAATCATTTAAAGTTTGAGAATAGGTTGAGGTGAATCAATCACCTTTCAGAGCCGACTCGGCCGGGTTAGGTTAGGTTAGTTTTTTTTTTTATATCCCTAAAAAATATTTTCCATTTTAGTTGTAGCGAGCTGGACCCGTACATGCAAGTGAAATGATATTACGTGAAGTAAGTTTTATGTAATTTCAAAAGATTTTAAACGATAAATTATGAAACTTAAACGTACTTCTATGAAATAATACATCTGTGTAATGAATCATCCGCCATATGAAAATCCGTGATATAAAAATACTCGTAATGAAATTTCGATGAAGTGAGTTGTCGATGAAATGAAAATACTTGAAACGTTATCTTTGAAGTAAAATTCGACATAACGAGTGTCGGCGATTCAAGGGTAAACCTATCTTTAATGATGTAATCTGGAAACTACCGCAATCGTCAATTATTGACGCCGAACTAGACACACGCAGTTTTTTTCTTGGTGCATTTGTAGGGTAGATAATTGTTATCGTTTAATTTAACTTAGTCGTTTTATCACATGAAGTTAACGTGTATTATATATTTATTATATAAATGTATATATTTGCGTTACGTTTATTTTCTTATCTATTTTTCCGACGTTTCGAGTGTTTCGACCGTCATTTCATTTGCTTTTAAAACGCTTTTAATATGTTCACTTGTAACTAAGTTTCTTAGTTTATAATTTTATAACAAACGAAATTGGCAGTAAATTTAAACCTACTTACTTCTAACTGTTGCACCTAAATGATCTTTGCTTGTTTATGTACTTCATGTGACAATAATAATGTGTAATAGTTTGCTATCTTTTAAAGTTTGTATAAGAAAGTACAGTCGGCAATAAAAGCGAAGTCTCAAAAAACTGTTGCAACAAAAACGAATTATTGGTGCAGTCATAACTTCAGTGTTCAATGATACTTATATGCCCTTTCACTTCTTGCTGATCTTGGCAAGAAGTACCTATTTCGCCAATACCGACGTACTTATATATTTTGTTATGCAAACCACATCAAAAGACATAGACACACTGACATTTAAAGCAGGGATCGTTATTGGTATTCATTCAAATTCAAATATTTTTCTAATCTCAGGTTTTATTTCCAACGCTACTAAATTGAATTTAGGTATTGATATAGAGCTTTGTTTTGGAATTAGCTCACTAAAATATAGAAATATGTAATAATAAGCGAAATACCGAAATCGAATACCGGTATTTTGTACGGAGCCGAATACCGGTATACGATTCCTGATTTAAAGGCAATAAATAGCATACATAGCTTATTTATGTGTGTCTGTTTAGCTTGCCACCAGAAATGGTGTACCCCGAACATTACGCCATAAATCGTCTGCAATAGACGCAAGGGCCTTTATTATGTTTAAATTGTGTAGTAATGGACTCTGTGATTAGAAACGTCTAATTTCGCTAAAGATCGCACGCGCTTTCCATTTTTTACTCATTTACTCCTTGATTAAAATATGTTTATATTTATAATATATAGGAAACGGGTTGACTCACGTCGTAGAAGTCGAAAATCGCTCGACATGCTTCGAATCGAATCGTCAGTGTTCGAATGATGAATTGCGATTTTTCGCATTTTAATATTTTTTTTATGTAAAATGTTTATATTTCTTCGTCTATCTCCTTTTTTTCCAATTGTACCTGCCTGTAGATCTCCGTCAGGAGAGGGAAGGTGTTATAATAGTCGCTATACTAGACTGTTAGACAGTCTTCGTTTTTTATGTCCAGTCAAGCTTGAGGGTCTATTCTGCCAGTCCTACCAGAGTTTCACGTTAATTGATTATTAATTAAGAGCTCTAACCTCTGAGATACAGGCAATTGCCTAGTTCAGGGGTCAGTATCTGCGACCACCAATTTGACACTATTTGTGCAAATCTGTATTTTCACTGTCAATGTAACACAACGCTTATTGTACAATAAATACATTATTATTATTATTATTATCAAAAATTAACTATCGTACGAAAGTTAACATATACATTTGTGAATACCACTCCAGACCAGTCCGCTTCCAAAGTTTTCACATTAATTTGTCGCAGCAATTAACATGCAGAAATTCATAAACTTACACTAGAAACTTATTCAAATAACCTAGATATTTCACTAAAATAAATCATGTAAGCGCAGGCCTAAATGGCGCCCCGTGTAGTGCCTAGCTCTCAGACGGGGAAATAGGTCACAAGTCAGACTAATAATTAATTGAGCCTCTTTTGGCGCCACTAGTTCCTATGACGTAAGTCAAACAGCGTCACAGTGCTAATTGAACTTCCATTTTATTACTAATATAGATCTATCGATTACTAGAAAAGGCTTCTATATTCATTATTTTATATTTTTTCAGTACAGACTACCCACTGCCTTTTCGCAGAATTATTTTTCGCCAAATGTTTAATTTTGCCGAATTTCATTCCTATGTAGTCATGCATTTTTCATAATTCTTGCAATTTTAATGACATCCTGTTGATTAGGTTAGGTTTGGTTAGAAAAATGTATTCTACGTAATGACACTTCTAAAATGAAACATTCGATGAAAAAAAATTGGCGAAAAGGCAGAGACGTTTCTCTGTTTACCTATACAGTATGAGTTAGTTTATTAACAAGTGATACGAGTTTGCATAATATTGTCAAGATTGCAAATAAGAAGAACTCTTTTTCTAATCGTTGCCATGGTTGACACAATGTTGTGTAGCATTATTGTGTTTTATACTCCATATAATTTTTCGTCCATCATAGCCAAACTCAATTTTGATGTAACCGTGATCTATAAAACATAGCCCAAACAATAAATCAAAACCGATGCCCACACAAAACTGCAAATACAAAACAACCGCAAAGCGGCAAAAACTTGCATTCACAACAAAATAGCCTCCAAGCACAAATGTCACCGAAAAATACCGCTCGGCCCAAAAACGGGGGCGTAAAATATTCAGGGGCGGAGCGGGGTGCGGGGCGATGACGTCACGGCTTCGACCCGCCACTCCGCCGAAACCCTGCTGCCTTCAGTCTCGGTCAGACCTCTTGTACAGCCGAGCCTAGATGGCTGGCTGGAAAGAAACAGTTAAATGAAATTTAAAAAGTTTCCGTTGGCGTTCTAAATTTGAGATCGCGTTTTGTTTTTGCTTTGGATGTTGAGCTGTAGCTAAGGTGAGCTTAGAATGTTAGTTTTATAGTTTAGATAGTGGTTGTAGTTTCACTTTTCACTGTAGACTTTAGATAGATAGTTTATTTGTTCTATTATAGATATTTTTTTCATCTGATGTCTATTTTTATGACTGTTTAGAAATAAAAAAATAAAAATTAGATATTTTTTAAGTAATTATGAATCTTGAAAATTATTATCTGAGATCGTATGTAAATTTATTGAGTATGTAAGGTTTTTTCACCAACTGTATCTCCTATATTATAATAGTGTTAAAATGATTGTATTTACCTCACTGATTTTTTGCAATTACTTCATACATTATTATTAATAAATTCCCATATGATCTCACTAGGTATATTAAAGAATGTCTTTTCTTACACTTACATGTTTTTTTTATCACTTAGTAAGTAGAACAGTAAACTTCAAGGTGGTTATCTAAATAAATCAGGCCCCAGGATCCTTGCATAATGACTCTACGCTACTGACTTATTTTGATAATAAGTATTGTTTAAAAATATATATATTGAAAATCGTATAATCATAGGGTATGGCTCAGGAGCGTTTTGAACGCTCCTTGACTTGTGTTATGTATTCACGAATAAATAACATTATTTTGCAAAAAAAAGCGTTAATTGGTGAGCTTATAACTTTTAACAGAGCGCTTCTTGCAAATTGTGATGGAATCCAACAATAAGATTTTTTTTATCTGAATTTCGTAACATAAGGGAACGATCAGTTGAAACGCTCCTGAGCCTAGACCATTAATATTAAAAACCTATTACGGCCTTATTAATCATAATCAACATTTGAGTTCTTGAATTCTTCAAACACTGCACAAAATTTGTGAAGTTTTATATCATAGAATAATACTAGTAACACATTAACAACATATGTGTATTAAAAGAATATTTCGGCCATTCATACAGTAAATGAAAAACTTGTCGTACCTACCTTTTTTTCAGATCAGTAATTTTCAGTGTACGAATAAACAAATTCAAATACGTAAAAATAAAACGCGTACAAATTTCAACTACGAGCATATACGCAAGGGTCCTGGGTCCTGACTTACAAACCACGTAGCCATAATAACTCTAGATGTTTTGATATAACAAACACCTGAATGCGCGCATGTCTGAACTGTCCGTGTGTTGCCTTGCATGCAGCAGCCGCCGGCCCCGCCCCATGACAAGCTACAAACCATTGGTAAGGACTCTCCTAAGGCGTTTGCTGATCTTCGTAATGTCTAACCTTGTTTTTTTTTATCTCGCACTCTATCTCTATACTAGCCAGTATTTATCGTGGTGTTGGGATCGGTGGCCTATGATGATTGCGATTATGACTTTTGATTGCGACTTGTTGCGATTAACACGCAAGGAAATCACATTTTTGTATTGAAATATTAGCTTGTTTCCATACTTTTGGCCTGGGGAGTACCATTTATCCACAAAGATCGTTCGAGTAATATCGCTTTCCGAATTATGAAAACTCGGGATAATGATGGTTTCGGATAAATGAAACTTCGGTAATGATGGGTGATCTATCTGATATCGTCGACATTATCATTACATAATCTAATTTAATCTAACACGTAAGTTTTCAACAAGTTAGACCAGCGATGTATTCCATGTAAGGAAACCAATGAATGATGCTCGCACGACAGGTTCTGTACCCTTTCCATGGGTTAATGTGACCGTACTCGCTGTAGGTAGTTGGTATTTGTGGTTGGTATATGTGGGTAGGTGTAGGCAGTCCTTGTCTGGAACTTGTGTTTGACTGTTCCCCCTAGTCTTTTTAACATGGTGCAGTCGGTAGGATACGAACCTACGCTCTCAAAGGGAATCTGATTTCCGATCAGAATAGAAAGAAATACATTTATTCGTGACGTGACCATAAAACATAATAACATAAACGGTGTGACAGAAGTAATAAAAAATATAAAACAATAGGCAACTTTAATATTATTATGGCTGTGCCACGATGCGGTCCCACAGCGTGATGCTAGCTCGAGCGCCAGCGCTGATCTCCCGGTGGGACCATAGTTGGTGACTGCGCAAGCGATTTATATGGAGAATTGTATGGAGAATAGCGACTGCGTAAAATATTTGTATGGAGATTTGTAGATCTTCAAAGTAACCGAGGGGGGCTGCACTACTCTGCGCGTACTGTCACTGTAAACTCAAGGTAAGGGTACTGGTAAGGTGGACTTTCGCCTAATAGAATGCACGAAGGGAAAGGGACTTGTCGTGTCCAAACTAAGTTAACCGCTTTAGTAAACTACAGTCGGCTCAGCTTACATTACAACGCTCAAGTACCCTTACCATGTGTTTACGTGACCGTATTCGCTAGCGACAGCGTAAACGATTTGTATGGAGAATAGTACATCCCCCTAGCGGTTACTTTGCAGAACTACCATTCCCCATACATAATCGTTTGTAAGCATACGAATACAGTCACTGTAAACTCATAGTAAGGGTATTGTGGGCGTAGACGTGTGACGTTGTCGGCGTTGGTTTAATATTAATTTGCATCCCCTGCAGGCCAATGTTACGTATAGGATTACGTGGTTCAAGTTGTGATTTATTGTCGACACGTTCAGATGTATAGATTATAACTGCTTTAAATTAAGGGTAAACGAACTGTATTCCATCAATTCCAACGGTAACGTAACAGGATAGCTATTGAATAGCTGCTATTCCCAAAATGTGCGTTAGCGCTGCGCGCCGTTCTGATGTCTGAGTTCGTCCTCACTATTATTATTATTATTCGCATGGCGTGTTATTTCAGATAACAAAAGAAGCAATTCATTTAACTATAATTATAAATCCAATTTCAGTGACATCAGCCATTTCTAGCCTCATTTTCGTCCTCACTATAATATAATAAGACCCGTAGATATGTCGCATATTTTTCAACTAATATACTATTTGACGCTCGGATATTTTGACCTGTGAGCTAGAAAACGTGGAACTCTTTTACGTGTCTAAGTAAATAATGTTTTTCTCAGAAGTTTAAGAATCAAATCAAATTTTGCCGTCAATTTTACTACTGGCTTATGTTAAGTTGCATACTTTTCAGCTTTTGATGCTGAGTTAGAGGAAAGTCGCTTGCAATTCCTTGACGCAAACTAAACAGAAAGATCCGTCCAAAGCCTTCCTATACTTACATATAGTTACAAATGTTACAATAACAAAGGCGAGTTGCATTGCGCGCCTTGCAACAGAACCTCTACAACCAAATTTGGTTTTGCAAACCACATTCGGGCACATGATCGACGCTCGTGAAGTCATTAGCCAGGTTCGCCATCAACGGATACGTCATGGAGGACTATATAAATATACATAGGTATATGTACAATGTTTCAACTAACTCCATCCGCCATAGTGTGTGGACTAATAACTGCATTATTGGTGCAGGGCGGCGCGCGCAGCAGGAACACCGAATTATTAAACACGTGCCAACCTGCTGCCTTTGTTGACTCTGGCTAAATTTTACAACGCTCTGTGGAAAACGGCATGTTACAAACCAAAATACGATGTAAAGGATTTATCCTTGCAGTTAAAACAAAAGTGTAGAATAGTTATTTCTGAAAACTGAAAAAGATATATGCAATATTGTTGATGAAAGACACGCAAACAAAAATCGTTCGCTACATTTTAAAGATAATGATTTTGGGTCTCTCAAATTCAAGGGTAGAGTTAATATGCTGTTGCTGAACTAGCCACATTTTCGACCCCATAGCCACATGCTACCGAATGATACTGAGGTCATTTACAGATTATATTACAAATGAAAAAAAATAAGCGGTGGTAGCCTAGTGGTTAGGGCATGCGACTTTCAATCCGGAGGTCGCGGGTTCGAACCCGGCCCGTACCAATGAGTTTTTCGGAACTTATGTACGGAATGTCATTTGATATTTACCACTCGCTTTTCGGTGAAGGAAAACATCGTGAGGAAACCACGTATTAAGCCCAATAAGGCCTAGTTTCCTGTCTGGGTTGGAAGGTCAGATGGCAGTCGCTTGCGTAAAAACTAGTGCCTACGCCACATCTTGGGATTTAGGAAGCCGACGCCGATTGAGAATTTACTCTCAAAAAAATGGGACAAAGGCTAGGAGGATGATTACAAATGAAAAAAAAAAGTAATGGGACTTTTCGAAATAAATACCCACCAATTTTGTAGCTTTAGAAAAATAAAGCCAAGTTTTATTAAAACCAACCTCTAATAACGTAATCTTTAAACCATTGATACAGAACGTGTTAACATGCTGGACCGGTAATCCAGAGGTACCGGGTTCGATTCCCGGTCTCTTCTGCCAGGTTACGCATTTCAATTTTCCTTTGTGCTTTGATCTTTGTATCAATAGCTTAATATAAAAAATGTGATGTGTCCCACATAAAAAAATAATGAGGTTACATGTTTCATAAAGTAACGTAATGTTTGTTATTTCCAGGGCTCAGCGGATTCAAACTATTCGCAACCTTCGTCGGAGCTGTCGCTGGACGAAGACAAGGAGGCTCTGCGCCGAGAGAAAGAAGCGCAGGCACTCTCCCAGCTCGACAAGGCCCGGGTATGTAAAGATAAGATAAAAAAAATGTACTACTAAACTTCCCATTCCCAGGAACAGCTGGACGAAATTCAGCGATTCATTCATTCATTCATTCAGTGGAGTGAGGAGAATCGAGCTGAAGCTCGGGTTTCCTAAGATTAGGGTGCCGTCATATTTCGGCCGTCTCCATTCTTCGTACTAGTACGTAGACTACGTAGTATGGACGAAGTACGGAGACGCGGCCTTTGCGACGGCACCCCTAGGAAACCCAAGCTTGAGATAAGCTCATCTAGCTCTATAAGAACTGACACTTCCCTTTTGTTGGTGCAACTGTACGCAAGTCTCTTTCTCTTAATCTATAGACGTCCTCGTCTCAAAGTATAGACTAAGAGGAAGAGATTTAGCGCTAGAAGAAACATACTAGGCACTCCTTCAACATACGTAATAACTCACTTCTGGGTCAATATTAACGCCTAGATTCAATTTATTGTCGAATGTTTCATTTCGCCGAAAAAACATTTCGTAGAAAGCAATTTCCTTTGATACCGTAAACTATTTGAGATTGTTATAAAATAAACCTAACCTAACCTTATCAATAGCATGATATTTGCAAGAATAATGAAAAAATCTGCAAAATTATTTTTCGGTGAATGAAACATTCGAGGAAATAAGTTTCTACTTCCCCTCACTTCTACCTACCCGACAGTTGGAGCTGTTGGGCAAAGTCTAAAGACAAATATTCAGGGATAAATACGCTGCTAAGTGGATTCATACCATATTTTGCGTCTGATTCAACCTCATCATCTTAACTGAAACAGAACATGAAATAAAGTAGTATTTAGGTCCAACGCATTAACTCCAAAGTGGCCATTCCATAAGCAAGCCTCTCCAGCTGGACCGGTATTGATTCCAAGTAATTGGCACTAGTCCAATACCACCATCGTGCCTTCCCATACCAAAAGAGCTTACATACAATGGCTATTCTGAACCACACAAGTCATTCTCGACGGCGACAAAGACATTGCGGCATGGCCTTAAAGCATTTTGTTGGTAGACAAAGGGTTTATGGAAAAACAAGAATGAATTACTATCTTTTGTTTGGGCTCATTTGGCTCCTTTTGGCTTATTGATTCACGTTGTGTGCCAACAATTCTCGCTTTTCCAACTATGTCTGTTATGGAGTTCTTTATAGCCTGCAGATTTTTCTGTACCCAGGCTAGGCATTGTGCCATGGATAATGTGAACTGATTAATAAATAAACGGAGTCGGGTAATTAGAAGTGGATAAATTGAATTTTCTGTTCTGAAAACCCGAAATTAGTCTATACTAGTATAGACTAATGTGTCGATGTATCTGACAAACCAATAATGCCACAGCTATAGAAACAGATATACATCAGTTGTGGGGATCCATTTGCCTGACTTCATAGTTTGACTCTTGCGGCACCACACCGAGGCCACTTAGTTCTTTCGGACAAAGATGTACATCAACATCTTTGTCCGAAATTGCTTGTATTCTAAACTTATTGTCTACGACACGAGCAGGTCATGCATAGGTACATCAGTGTTGTACAGGCTTCGAACTTTTCATAACACGGTAGGATGTTAGAAAGCTATGGAGCCGACGTTATCATTAAAACATCATTTGTATTCATACTCATATTTAATTCGTAATTATATAATTTACCGTCAAGGACAAAGGGAGAAGAGTGATTTGAATCCCGGTAGTAGGTAGGCATTGTATTTCTTTTTCGACTTCATAAAATACATATTTACGTTTTGTTACTTTTTCCTTGTATTCTAGAGTAAATCAGTATTACATATCTATATTGATCAAAAAATATCCTGACGTAACTCTGAAAAGCATGTATGACAAAGCATGGCAATTAAAATAGTTAATTTGCTAGTTAATGTTGTAATAATTTATTTTATTTATTTAATACTTGCGAAAGCCGCTTTAGTTTTATCCTTACAAGACACTTTAGAAGAAAGTAAATTAATCAGAGTAATACAAATATCCGCTCCATAGCTCTCTAATGTCCTATCGCGTTATGAAGAGTCCGAAGCCTGATGATGTTATTTCCTGTGTCTCAGTATCTCGCTAAAGTAGATTTTCCATGAAAATTGTATCTGCATCTAGAAATCGTGGATGAAAATGACTCAAAAGTTGTAGTTAACTGCCCAGAAGATGTGAGTTCTATCTTCTCTAAACAATTTTCTCAAAGTATTGGCACTCAGGATACTTCAAAGGAAGCACTCCTTTTCTTACAAACTAATGTTGCTAGGATACAAAATGATATGGTTCTTGATCCGGTAAATTCGGTAGAGGTCAAATGTATAGTAAAAATTTTTAAACCCAAAACGTCGAGTGGATATGACGAGATTCCTATATCTATCTTAAAAGAAAACATCGACATACTTGCCGAACCATTAGCATATTTATTTAATGAATGCCTAGAGTCCAGCACATTCCCTGATCAGTTTAAAGTTGCAAAAGTCCTACCTGTGCATAAAAAGGGGTCTAAAAAAGACTCAAAAAATTACAGGCCTATTTCTCTCCTGCCAACACTGTCGAAACTGTTGGAAAGACTCATTAAGGACAGACTGATAAAGCACCTTTATCTTTACAATATTATTAGTGAAAGGCAGTTTGGCTATCAAAAAAGCAAGGGCACGAATGAAGCCATTACCACACTGCTCGAGGATATAGTCTCTCTACTTAATAATAAAAAGAAAGTGGCAGGGCTATTCCTTGATCTGAGTTCTGCTTTTGACACAGTAGATCACAATATCTTGCTTAAAAAAATGGAACATTATGGTATAAGAGGGAGAGTATTATCCCTTTTCCAGTCCTATCTTCGAAACAGACAGCAATTCATCGAAATAAAATGGGTTCAAGACGATAAAGAAACTGTTCACAGATCCAAGATTACCAAATTAGAAAGAGGAGTTCCACAAGGTTCCATACTAGGTCCAATATTTTTTATAATTTTTATCAATGACTTAATACCGTATGTTTAGTATTAACCTTTATACTGATTCATTTATAAATGGCGGGGACACTGGCCGCTTTGCTGCTCTCTGTATAGAAAATGTAACTAGACTTCAGTGTAAAAATAGTGTCTGCGAAAACAACAAGAATTACAGCTAAACATTATTTATTTAAACCGTGTGATCAAAAAGGAAGCTGACGGAGGCCTCCGAAACAGAACGGGCACATCAGCAACGGTAAGTCCTTGATATTTATTTTTGGATCAGTATAGAGTATTTTTCCTGACTCCACACCAAGATCCTCCCTTCATTACCTACAGTCCGCTAACGGCTTTACGCCACATTTTCTGGTCTTCGAACCGCATTTTAAAAATTTTGAACCTACCTATTTTTGTTTAATTCCCCAAATTATAGATTTTAATTTGGGGAATTAAACAAAAATAGGTAGGTTCAAAATTTTATAATATAACCGTTGCTTCCGTCGCGAATCGTATTCGCTATAAAGCTATTCCCTGTTCTCACAGATTTCCAAAAATATAATTCAACCAATTCGTCATATTTTTGTCCGTGACAAAAATGGCGGAAGGCGAGGTGCAATCTTTATTGCAAATTAGCACTTTGACAATTAAAAAAGAATATTTGTTCAATAAATTACAAAAGGCGTATGATGTATCCAAAACTGTTAAATTGGATAGTCTAGACTCGGTACAGAATTACATGGTACAGTTTTCAGAACTTGATGACGCTCGTAGCGATTTCGAAAAAATTGTCATGGAAATTATCATGCTTGAAATGCCGTCAAACCCCAAGGCTAAACCTTCAACAAGCGCGTTAGAAAGCTTCGACGAATTATATTATGTTTGCAAAAAGGTAGCTTTGAACTGCACGCGTATAGTCCAGGAGCCAACCGAAAAATACTCAACTGTAACCAAGGATGATTGTCTAGCTAGGCCGGTCTTACCGAAGCTAACGTTATTTGAATTTGACGGGCAGGTAGAGAACTGGGCTACATTCCATGATACCTTCGTGTCTTTGGTTCACAATCGCAAGTTCGGGAACATAGATAAATTTCATTATCTCCTATCTTGCGTCAAAGGTCCAGCACTGAGCATTGTCAGAAGTCTTCCGATCACGTCATTCAATTACCCACTTGTTTGGCAAAGCTTACTTGATAAATACCAAGACGTTAGGGCGTTGACCGGCAGATATCTGGACAAAATGCTGAACTTTTCGCCTTTGACAAAAGACAGCGTAGCGAATTTAACCTCGTTCGTGGAGACTTTTGATCATTCGTTGAAAGCGATTCACGCCTTGCAGATTGAGAATTTGGACGACTATCTATTTTGTCATTTGGCATTACGTGGGTTAGACAGTCATACTCGGAAATTGTTTGAAGAAAGCCGCGATCAAAATAAATTACCGATTTTCGCGGATTTAATAAATTTCGTCAACAAACAAATTAAAGTTTTGGAACATACATTTCCTAGTGCCGGCTCCCGGACTATAAACAATCAACAAGTCAAAGTGAAGTCATCTGTCAACTTCGCACAACCGAGTCATAAACCGGCCAATTTCAAATATTCGAACGCAACTTCGTCTTCACAAAAGGTTGGATTAGCTGTTTCGCGTTTTGATACTCAAAATAATTCGAACCAAAACAAACTGACTTGCGTGCATTGCAACTCAAATCATCTGATTTATCGTTGCGAACAGTTTCGTAAACTGTTAGTTCAAGACAGGATTGACCGTGTCAATGCCTTGAAACTATGCACCAACTGTTTAAAAAGTGGTCATGAAACGTCAAGTTGTAAGAGCAACATGACTTGTGGAGTTTGCTCTCGGCCTCACCACTATTTACTACATCGGGATGCAAGTGTTCTGCAGGCAACGGCCGTGCCGACGCCGCAGACGCCCCGTGCTGCCGTGCATGCAGTGGGACCTTCACTACCGCGCTCCGTGAGTGTGGCTGTGACACCCGATCCAACCGTTACTGAGAATCTTCATTCCGTGACTGAAAATTCCAGTTCTTACGGTATAGTACTGGGGACTACGAGGACTCTAGTCGTTGACATTACTGGTCAATATCAGAACTGCCGTGCCGTTCTTGATTCTGGAGCTCAAAGCTCATTCATTACTTTGAACTGTGCTCAACGTTTGGGCCTACCTCGCAACAAATGCCCTTACACGGTATCAGGGCTAGGAGGTGAACTAGTCAAAAACTTTGGCATGGTGACATGCGACTTAAAGCCGTGTAAATCGGACGTTCCGAGTTTCCGGCTAGAACTGGTCGTAGTAGAGAAAGTGTCATCCGAAATGCCAAATGTTTCGTTTCCACCAGAAGTCGTGGAAGAATACAAGAATTTCGATTTGGCTGACCCATTGTTCTACGAAAAATCATCGGTAGATATTCTGTTGGACAACGGTGTCGTGTCTGATTTGATGTTGGACAAGCCGACTAATGTCAAGCCGAACATACCCAAGGTGATTGAGACGGTTTTCGGTTATGTCGTAAGTGGAAGATTATACAACGAAAGCAATCAACTGTCATTAAATTTACATCTGTCGATTTCTGAAGAGAAGACTTTGGACAAAACGCTGCGTGACTTCTGGGAAGTAGAGGAATTGCCGTGCAAACCTGTACTCAGCCCTCAAGATCAGCTGGCTGAAGATATATTCGTGCGTGATCACTCCCGTGATGAGGGGGGGAGATACATCGTGCCGCTGCCTTTTGTGACTGATACGCCGACACTTGGAGACTCTCGAGTTGCCGCCGAACGACGATTGCTGGCAACAGAGCGCAAACTTGCGCGTTCACCAGTGCTGCAGCAAGCATTCAACGACTTCATGCTCGAGTATGAGAAACTTGACCACATGGAATTGTACACTGGTAGCGAGTCAAGCAAGTATCTGATTCCACATCACAGCATTTTAAGGCCGAGCAGTACGTCAACACCCTTGCGCGTCGTATTCGATGCTAGTGCGAAAACGTCTACAAATATCTCTCTCAACGATACTCAGTTGACAGGACCAAACCTGTACCGTGATATAGGTTCCATTATAACCAATTTTCGATTATTCGAATACTGTTTCGCAAGTGATATTTGCAAAATGTATCGTGCAATCCTTGTGCGTGAATGTGATAGAAAATATCAACACATATTATATCGGTCGTCCGTAGACGAGCCGATAAAAGTCTATGAATTAAAAACGATTACATACGGCGTAAGTTCGAGTCCATTTCTGGCCATTCGTACTTTGCTACAATTAGCCAATGATGAAGGTGAACGTTTCCCTTCAGCTGCTAATGTCGTGCGACAAGGTATCTATATGGATGACATTTTATGGTCATGCGCAACCTTCTCCCAAGCCTGTGCATTGCAGGACGAGTTAATTAATATGCTAGAGTGCGGAGGACTTGTGCTAAAGAAGTGGTCTAGCAACTGTGAAGAATTATTCGAGCGCGTTCCAGTTGAACATCGTGAAACTACTGTCACTTTTCAAAAGGATCGGGATGACGTTTCGATTAAGCTTCTAGGCTTGAAATGGTCTCCGGTGTTTGACGCGTTCAGCTTCTCTTTGAACAAGCAAGATACCGTCAATACCAAGAGATCTGTACTAAAGACTCTAGCATCTATTTATGATCCCGTTGGATATATTTCTCCTTGCACATTTGTTGCAAAGTGCATCCTTCAGGATCTTTGGAAGGTGGGTCTCGGTTGGGATGATCCTCTGCCTCAAGAAGTGTGTGAGCAGTGGTTGACATTCATCACCGAACTACCTCGCCTATCTGAGTTGCAAATCCAACGGCACATATTGCTTCCAGATGTAACAGAATGCGAGCTGGTTGGATTTAGTGATGCATCATCTCGTGGGTACGCTGCCTGCATTTACGTCATATCACGGAGCCAGTCGGATGTAAAGTGCAGATTGCTAATGGCAAAATCGAAAGTCGCACCTGTCAAGGCTCAGACGATCCCTAGAATGGAACTTATGGCCGCGGCTCTTCTTGGAAAACTTATGAAGTACGCATGCGAATGCATAACTCGAGTGGATGTGACTAGAATTACAGCGCTAACAGATTCGTCAATAGTTTTAGCGTGGCTGCAAACTGACGCTTATAAATTGAAGACATTTGTGTGTAACCGTGTTACACAAATAATAGAGTCAATACCACCCCATGCGTGGCGTCATGTTAAAAGCGAGTACAATATGGCAGACGTAGCTTCCCGAGGTGTATCTCCGTCGCAATTCATGCTTGATAGCTCTCAGTGGTTTGAGGGTCCTACCTGGATGTACGAGGATCGTGAAACTTGGCCTGTATCAACGTACACAAATAAAAGTGAAACTCAAATTCTTGAGATGAAATCAAACTCGAATACGTTCAGTTTGATAGCTCGAAAGACTGAAGAAGAAGATAAACTAGAGTTTGTTGAGCGAGTCTGTAACCGGTTCTCTTCTTTTTCAAGAATGCAAAGAAGCATCGCCTGGATTTTACGTTTACTTCGACGATCCCGCGATGACGTTTCAATTCGCCACCAAGTCTTAACGACTGAAGACTTGAACGCAGCCCAGGATAGTCTTATAAAGCTAGTGCAAGCTGCATATTTTAAAGAGCAAATTGAAACACTGAAGAGGGGCGAGACGTACATTCCTTCGTTAAGGAAACTTGCACCCTTTCTTGATGCTCGTGGCTTCCTCAGGGTGGGGGGTCGTATCCCGCACTCTGATTTGCCATACAATGCAAAGCATCCCTTATTGTTGCCGAAGCAGAGTAGGTTTACAAAGCTCTTGGTTGAATATTTTCATAAAAAATATTTGCACACAGGTCCGCAAACCTTGCAAAATATTATCAACCAAAGATATTGGATCTTGTCGGCTCGTAGCCTCATTCGATCAATTCACGGGAAATGTAAGAACTGCTTCAAATGTAAACCGACGCTGCTTCAGCCTAAAATGGGTGATCTTCCCTCAACTCGGCTGTTGCCTAATAAAGTGTTCGAGAATGTAGGTGTAGACCTAGCCGGACCTTTCTACATAAAGGAAAGTTTACGGCGTAATGCAAAGATAGAGAAGGCTTATTTAGCGGTCTTCGTGTGTTTTTCCACAAAAGCCGTGCATTTGGAAACACTTTCTTCTCTATCTGCGGATTGCTTTCTGGCTACCCTTGATAGATTCGTATCCCGTCGTGGTCTCTCGGCATGTTTTTATTCGGACTGTGGAACGAATTTCATAGCAGCCAGTAAACATCTTGCTGATGTTCAGAAATTCATGTCTGACAACAGCACCCGGCAGGATATTTTGAACGGCTGCGCTCAGCGCTTAATTAACTGGCAGTTCAACCCTCCTAGTGCTCCTCATATGGGCGGTTTATGGGAGAGCTGCGTTCGAATTGCGAAATATCATCTTGTGCGTACTGTCGGTGACAAAGCTTTGACTTTTGAGGAACTGTCAACAGTTTTCTGTAAAATAGAAGCCATAATGAATTCAAGGCCATTATGCGCTCTACCGGCTAGTGATAATCCTCATGAGTTTAATGTGTTAACACCAGGACACTTCTTAGTAGGCAAGAGTCTGACAACTGTACCAGAGTATGATTTACAGTCTGTACCCGTAAACCATTTAACGCGTTGGCAATATTTACAAAATTGTTCCCAACTGTTTTGGAAGAAATGGAGCCAAGATTATTTAAACACCTTACAGCAAAGGTCAAAATGGTTCACCTCGCCTCCCAATATCAAAGTAGGAGACTTAGTATTGGTGAAGGATGATCGGGTTTCTCCATGCAGTTGGCCACTTGCAATTGTCGAACAGACACATCCCGGTTTGGACGGCATTGTGCGCAAGGTTACCCTGCGTACAAGAGCTAATAACTCTTTATCAAGACCAGTTAACAAACTGTGTCCTCTTCCTTACACTTACTAAATTCCCTTCCTCTTTCTTCAATTATGAAGATTTTATTTTCTAGCGCCTCAGTGAGCGCATTTTTCGTTTTATTTCTTTTCCCTATATTTTATGAAAGCCACATAGTGCTTTCGGTGGGGGGTGTTTAGTATTAACCTTTATACTGATTCATTTATAAATGGCGGGGACACTGGCCGCTTTGCTGCTCTCTGTATAGAAAATGTAACTAGACTTCAGTGTAAAAATAGTGTCTGCGAAAACAACAAGAATTACAGCTAAACATTATTTATTTAAACCGTGTGATCAAAAAGGAAGCTGACGGAGGCCTCCGAAACAGAACAGGCACATCAGCAACGGTAAGTCCTTGATATTTATTTTTGGATCAGTATAGAGTATTTTTCCTGACTCCACACCAAGATCCTCCCTTCATTACCTACAGTCCGCTAACGGCTTTACGCCACACCGTACATGCGTAATCTTACTCAGAACACTAAACTGGTGGTTTTCGCTGATGATACAAATGCCATCGTATCTGCAGAGAACATTAAACAATTGAATGACAGTGTAAATTTCGCCTTAGATGCTTTAAATACGTGGTTCAGCTCAAACAACCTAAGACTGAACTGCACTAAAACAAATGCATTGCTATTCAAAACCACAGCAAGAAACAATGACTGTCTACAAATTTCATCAAATGATACAGCAATCGAACAAGTAGATTCAGTAAAATTTCTGGGTGTTTGGATTGACTCAAGTTTGAATTGGAAAAAAGAGTTGTTCTCAATAGTACATTCCATTAGTTCCGCTTGTTATGCACTCAGAAACCTCCGGGATGAAGTGAAGTTGTCCCAATTAAAGATGGTTTACTATGCTTTGGTCGAGTCCAAGTTACGATATAGCATCAAGTTCTGGGGAAACAGCTATCTGTATAACATCAATTCCGCCTTTGTTGCTCAGAAAAGGGCAATTAGAACCATTGTACGGATACCTCAGACAACGTCGTGTAAAGCCTATTTTTCTGAGTTAGAGATCCTTACGGTACCCAGCTTATATATTCACGTGGTTCTTTGCGATTTAGTAAAATATCTTAGCTGCATAGAAACGCCAGAAGAAAGACAAGTGCGCCTAGCCACGAGGAGAAAAGACTTGCCTCGAACGATAGATGCCAGACTTAAGGTGGTTAAGCATTCTTCGGGTTATCAGTCCATTGCGCTCTTTAATAGGTTACCGATAGAATTAAAGACAGTGACAAGTGTCAACATATTTAAAAATAAACTGAGGTCTTTCTTGCTGATGAAGTGTTTTTATTCGGTTGATGAGTTTTATCAGCATAAAAATGTCAATAACTGAAACATATGTATAGTAGTTCTGTTAATAATTATTTGATAAAGTGGACATCATCAATACCTGTTAGTTAATTATAATTAATTATTAATATTTGATTAATTATTTAAATATTGACATTTTAATTATTGCATATTTCATTATATTATCTAATTTTAGTGAGTTATTTTTAATTATGGTTGTTTAATTTATTGTTATTGTGTTTTTATTTTTATTTTTATTAATGTGATTTCAAACGCAATGTAAATTGTTAATTGAATAAAATACTTATGACTTATGACTTATCTTACGAATGGTTTTCTCAATTCCAGTCAAAGCCGGTCGCGTTCGCCGTGCGCACCAACGTGTCTTACGATGCCGGGGTGGACGACGACTCCCCCGTTCACGGCAGCGCCATCTCCTTCGAGGTGCGGGATTTCCTGCACATCAAGGTACATCTCCATATTCCATATATTACTGTAACGGAGGTGCCACAAGTTTGCGCGACAGCGGCAGCGGTACGCGGTACATGTATCTCGCTCACTCGTATGACCGCCGCGCCGCTGGTCGCCCAAAGTCGTGGCACCTGCGTAATACTTAATTGCGTAATACGTAATACGAATTTTTGAGTTTCTATCCGCGTTTTTTCTCAACTGTGGTGTCCTCTTATGAAATGCCTTTAGAATCAGACGAGACGTGTAAAAGTGCCGTTCTGGTGAACGTTTCCGAGAACGGCATATCTTTGCGGCATACTTTATTCAAAAACTAAGATGCTTATAGGATTAATAAAATTATCTTGATCCTTATTATTATATCGTTAACGCAGTACGCTAGATGGTCCACGCGTAAAACACGTGCTTATTTACGCGTAAGATTTCAGGTAGGATAGAAATGGGCAAGCCATTATTTGTGGTAGTCCACATGGAAAGGGACCTTATGGCGGGAATGAGTTATCTACAGAAATGAAATCTAGAAGCATATACCTAGCTATATTTCACGAATCAACCTCCTAGCTTTTTTATTTATTTTATTATAATTTTTTAAAGTTGATCCATCGATATCTTCAGTTTCGAGAAAATTACAGTTAAAGTTTGGAGTCCCAAAAACCTAACTTATAATGCGAAGTTATGGAGCTGATGGTATATTACAATTGACTATGATGTAATCTACCGGAAAATCACATAATATGTACAAGAGCTTTCCTACTTTAGGAGCTAGTGACGCCCAAACACAACAAGGTGCAAATTATCGATAATGGATTGAAAACACATTAACTCCCAGATTCTACGATATTTTTTGCTATTATTGACTTTCTAGTAGACTACATTTATTGGGGAAATGTCACATATAAATAAAACTAAAATATCTAGATTGCAACATTTTTTTTAATTTTTTTTCTTCATATCAATTATTTTATGAAAAATAGACTCTTGAAGCAAAATTCTAACACGTATTCATAATAACGTCGTAAAGTTTACATATATCAACATAATTATCAGCTTTACAAACATAATTTGCCTTAAATCTAAAAGTTTTAACAATTTTTAGTTACGTAGAGACGGTATCATTTTCGCCATACTTCAGAGAAAAGGGACCTTATGGAGGTCACTAAACTCAATTATGTAATCAAAACATGAAATATCAATATTTTAGTGCAATTTCGCAGTAATTTTAATTGCAACTAATTTAACAGCGATATTAAAGAGCAAAAATATAATTGTTAAGCGGTTAGATTTCAAATCAACGTTAAAAAACTTTAGTGAGAAGAAGAGATTTAATAAAAGGGCCCTTATGGCGGCCTTTAGCAAAAGTGACTATAAAGGTGGATACCCATTATACCGTATCATGCTATGACCGTAATATGAACGTATCAGGCACGGAATATAACGCGACACGGACCGCTATGCCCACTACAACGTGCCCACATCATTTCATATCCGTGCATAACGAGCTTAGTGACCGTAGTGTCCGCGTATCATCCCCGTAGCATAAGCGAGTTTAGTGACCGTAGTGTCCGCGTATCATCCCCGTAGCATAAGCGTTCATACCCGGCGTTACAGTTCTATGTAGTTTCATCTATCTGAAAGAGCAATTGAATACTTTTGACAAGAAAATTATTCCTATACTTACCTATACTTTTACAATGCCTATTAGAAAATTTACCATGAGGGAATTAGTAATGATAGCCCTTATCTTAGACTTGGAAGATCAAGAAAACAACAGAATTCATATTTCCGGTGTTCCCTTGTTTCGCAGACAGAAATCTCACAGAATTTCGTTTCGCAGAAAATGTTTTAATGAATATGTGGATCATATATTTTGAGTTAAAATATTATTGTTTTAAAGACTATTTACTTGAAAGAAACATATTTCACAGAAACACAAATCAATGAATTTTATTATCTCTTTTTTTTATTAACAGACTCATCAACTAATTGAAATATTTTTATGTATTCTTAATTCGCTGATAGATTTTGTTTATAGAATATTGTTTCACAGAAACTGTTTTATATAATGTTTAGTCCCAGTATTTTTCTTTAGAATATTATTTTTTCAGCACCGCTTTACTACAAATTATTTCGAAAAACCTAAATCAAATAAAAAGGAGGCGTTAGTAGGTTAGGTTAAAGACCGTAAACTGTAGGTTAGGTTAGGTTAGTTTTATGACTATGGATAGCGGAACGTCAGAATGCTTGCTTGCCTATATTAAAATTTAGCAGTTAGTAGGTAATACAATCTATAAAACTGTAGTATATGAAACAACGTACAACCCATATTTTCGAACAGCCTCAATCAATTTTTCGTCATCCATTATAATATATAAGTATTGCAAATAACGAGCGTCTTCTAAACTGACGGTATCAGATTGGTAAGAGCGGGTAGAAATATGACAACGCGTTTATAACGTGCTTAGAACGGTCACCATACGCGGTTTTAACCCGTTTGGCCGCCTGCACGCACCGTTCTAGCACTGTTGCGTGCCATTCACGGAGCGTTTCGACACCGGCAAAATATCCTCGCCGACAATATTTGACGGTCCGTGCATGGCACGCGACGGGTATGGTTGGTGACGGAACGGGCTAGTATGCATAGTCTCATACTTTGTAATACAAAGAATATTTTTTTGCCTGACACGTTCATAGCACGGTCATAGCATGATACGGTATAATGGGTATCCACCTTAAGGCTCGTTTGTTATATTTTAAAGGACTATTTTCTTTAATATATCTTTCTTATGTGATACACACAAAGCAGCGAACTCATTTTTAGGGTTCCGTACCCAAAGGGTAAAAACGGGACCCTATTACTGAGACTTCGCTGTGCGTCCGTCCGTCCGTCTGTCACCAGGCTGTATCTCAAGAACGGTGATAGCTAGACAGTTGAAATTTTCACAGATGATGTATTCTTATTGCCGCTATAACAACAACTACTAAAAATAAAATAAAATAAATATTTAAGGGGGGTTCCCATACAACAAACGGATTGGTTGCGTTAACTTTGCACCTCATTTGTATGGGGCGCTATACATACCAGGTGCAAACTTAACTTAACCACTTAAGGATGAAAAGTATTTGTACGGAACCCTCGGTGCGCGAGTCCGACTCGCACTTGACCGGTTTTTGTTACTATTAACGATGGGACGAGATCTACAGCGGGCGGTGGCAAGATAAAAGAACGCGGCTACCCAGCAATTCACTTTGAAATTGCTGACAGTCGCAAATCGGTTCTATTCTTGTATTTAAGTAATAATAATATTTGTTAACACAAAATTCTGAAATGCATAATATGCAATCTACATTGTTACGTATGGTACAGTCTGCAAACAGCAAAGTTATTTCCTCTGCATTATTCCCATGCGGAAATGCAAAAGGAATAATGATATACTTATTTATTGACTGTACGTAATTACCTACCAGTTGTTAATTCTGATTTTGATGAATAAGGATCTTAACAAAATGATTTTATTGTGTAATTAAGTCATCCCGCCATAAGGTCCCTTTTCTACTAAACTTAACAGGGATTTAAAACCCATAATATATTGACGTATATAAAAGTGAGTTAATTGAAAAGATAGTATAAATAACGTTCTTTTTATTAGAGCCATAAAAAAAAAATACGATTTTCTGACACATTTCACAAAACATCGATTATCTCGGAAACTAAATGCCGCCATAAGGTCCCTTTTGATTTGGATCGTCACATATATGTGTTTGTCGTTGACTAGTGGTTGAAATTATGTGAGCTGATTATGAGTGCACGTCAACATCTATTTAACTTATTTCCTTAGGTACAAAAAATATTTTTCATTTTCTATGCATACGTAAGGTAGGTACCTACCTTAAGTATGCATAGAAAATGAAAAATATTTTCGAGTATCAAAACTAAAATTCCTACTACACAAAGTGCCGTAGATTTTTAGGGTTCCGTAGCCAAATGGCAAAAAACGGAACCCTTATAGATTCGTCATGTCTGTCTGTCTGTCTGTCTGTCCGTCTGTCCGTCTGTCCGTCTGTCCGTCCGTATGTCACAGCCATTTTTTTCCGAAACTATAAGAGCTATACTGTTGAAACTTGGTAGGTAGATGTATTCTGTGAACCGCATTAAGATTTTGATGCAAAAATAAAAAAATAATAATAAATATTGGGGGCTCCCCATACTTAGAACTGAAACTCAAAAATTTTTTTTTCATCAAACACATACGTGTGGGGTATCTATGGATAGGTCTTCAAAAATGATATCGAGGTTTCTATAATGTTTTTTTTCTAAACCGAATAGTTTGCGTGACAGACGCTTCCAAAGTGGAAAAAAGTTGGTCCCCCCCCCTCTAACTTCTAAAATAAGAAAATGAAAAATCTCAAAAAAACATATGATGTACATTACTATAAAAACTACCAACGAAAATTGTTTTGAACGAGATCTAGTAAGTAGTTTTTTTTTTATAATTAAATACCTAACTTTGCACCTAATTTATATGGGGCGCTATACATACCAGGTGCAAACTTAACTTAACCACTTAGGGATGGAAAGTGTTTGTACGGAACCCTCGGTGCGCGAGTCCGACTCGCACTTGGCCGGTTTTTTCAATATCCCGCCAAAACTTTGAGTAATATTTCATTAGCCAGACTATAACTAGATTAACTGTTAATCTCACCTCACCTTACCTTATTAGGATTAGGAAGTAGTTCTGTGTTCGTCTTTATATTGAGACTGACTTAGACTTTACATCAGAAAATGTTCTCTTCAAAGAGTTATATACGTTACTCTAAAACTATTCACGAGCATTATCTAAAACACACTTGTGCACCACGTAATTTCCGAGTCAAAAGATTGGATAAAAGCGGAATACTAAAACTCTAGTGTTCCTTTGTCTATCCGACTTCAAAGCATACCGCCAATCGATTGACCCGCGTCTATTGTAGTGGAATTAGAAGGTAGGGGTGCTGGTAATACGACGTAACTCCGTAGTGTGTTGCATTGCCATTAAGGCTTGTCACTAAATACTGGCTACAGTGCTGTAACGGACTTACTATGCAGCGGCGGCGGTGGGCATGGAGGATCTAATTCAGTGATGTTATTTGTATTTCATAAATAAAATACGGTTTTATTAATATTAGCACATACTTTACAATGTGTTTCAAGTGCGTCAAACGGTCTTTGAGCCTATGGAAATGACAAACACGGTTTAACTCCTCCTCCAGTAGGTACCTACGTACATTGGTTAATTTGGTCATGAGGCGTGCATTTGTAGTGTAAGTTTGGTCCGTGAGAGTATGAACATTCATATTTTGGTGGTTTGCTGTACGTAATTTTTTTTCGCCAATCTTAGCGAGATGTGAGGTAATTACTAATTACCTCACATCTCGCTAAGATTGGCGAAAAAATATGTTTTGACATCGACTAAATACTGAAAGTGTGTGCTTTGTTCTATGCTCAAGTCTACTCTTTTGGATTTCAGGAGAAGTACGACAACAACTGGTGGATCGGGCGTCTCGTGAAAGAGGGCTGCGACATCGGCTTCATCCCGTCGCCGGTGAAGCTGGAGACGATGCGTGCGGGCATCCAGCGGGGGCGGTACCCACGCCCCGCCTCCGCCGCGAACCTCGCGCCCGACGCCAGCCGAGGTAGCACCCCTCCCACGCCCGGTACGTTCACGTTAGGACGTTGATGGTCTGATGGTGACGCTGCCGGAGCCGCCTGACGGTTTGCTCAAGTTTCGAACGTCAAAGGATAAATTTGATGTCATGGTTACAGATTTTGAAAATTACTTACACTTTATAGGAGGTGAATCGTTTGACTAAGTCGTCTACAGTGAGAGAGAAGGGTGGGAAGGATACTGTTTTGTCGTATAGCGTGTGGCTGCAACTTTGCCTCTCGTCCCACATCTATTTTCTACATACCGCGACCAAACGGTTACATGTTCGCTCTGCTACGCTACCTCTTTGTAGAGGATCGTGGCTTGTGATCTGTTCAACCAACTGTCGCTCTTTATAAAATGAACCTGTACAAGTGGCCAAATCTACTCAGAGGGCTCATTATTACAGAAACAATCTTAACAGCGCGAAGTAAAATTTGTATGGGCGTGTGGCGCCCGCCGTTCAGTGCCATCTCTTAGTTAATGTAACTTTGTCTGCTTATCAGGCCGAAACGGTCGAGCAATTTTAGTATAGATCAATTTTAGGATACTGTTTACCCGACTAGGGTAAAGGAAAGAGTGATACGTGGTCGATATGGAGATAAGTTGGCGCTTTTGATTTTACAGATTTCAAGCTGAGTGTACAGCAATGAGTAGTCATCATGATGATTCTTATCATGCGTGTCCGAAAATAAGGCTTCTTTATAAATTCTACGGTATTTAAATCTAGACAGAATGTTGCGAAGGAAAAAGAACTAAATGCAATGATCATAGTCAAGTTGAATAAGTAATGATGTCAAGATTGAATGAAACTTGAGCAAATTACTGATACCTTGTATCAATGGGGTTCCGGCAGAAGGTTCGACCGTCCACGGACCGCTTTTATCATGCATCAGACAAAACGCGACTAAGACAAACAATAATTGCTGCAAAATGTCTAGCTAAGTATATGCAGATAACGCATGCACTTACTAACTTCACTTCTCGGTGTGAGGATAAAATTGATTTGCCTCTTAATCTTCAGATTGAGATATGTTTTAGAAATATTTTAGATTTTATGTCTGTTATTAATTTACGGCAGTAAATTTTAATAAAACAGTCATGTCACATGTTGAGTTTAACAATGGTTTTCATTTAACGATTCAGAGCCAAATTAACTATATCTTCGTCATATTTATCACCATTTACTTTTCAATTATCATATTCCGTTTTGTCTGGTGCGTTACGTACAACGCAGTTGTTTGTATCTTCTTAACCGATCGTCTGGCTCTTTCTAATGCCTCCGTGTCTATAATGATATTAATCAATTTCCTATAACAAAACTAAACAGTAACAATACCTAACTAATAGAACAGCTAGGCGATCGTAGATGTGTAGTCGTGATTCGATGTAATTGGCTGTATTGTGAATAATTTTGGAGTTATGAAAAGGACTTCAATCTAAATTGCAAGTGGCATTTCTTCTTCTTAAATGTTTAATTCTTCTGATACCTACATTATCTTCAGTATACTTTAGATGTAAATTTGTATTGTTCTGTGATTTAACTGTTTCGAAATAGATGATCCCTTTACCTATTAGATCTCTTTCTAAGTATGTTTAGTTCATTGTCCAATGTCACTTGTGGTTCAGTAGCGAATCAAAATTCTCCTTTATATATAGACCTGTAATTATACAAATAATAATAATTATGTATGGAATGTATAACTGCTTTGTACTACCATTTCATCCCACATACCCATAGTTGACTCGGGTGGAAATTGCTGGGGTTTCCTGAGTGATGCCATGTGTTACTCGACACCCTGTATGACCCAAGTGAAGACAATGTGCAACTTCCAAATTATCTATTTGCACTGAGTTTAGATTCGTTTGCCTTGAGTCCTGATAATTGAATACGTTATTGCATGATCCTAGATCAAAGTGACTATTATCAAAGACTATATACCCCCTAGACATATGTTCTCATACAAAAAAACGTAACTCTGAAAAAGCTCAAAATTCGGTATAAAAACTAGATGGCGCTGCTTCGTAGCCTGGAAGTGACAAAAATGTTATTTTTCACCAACATTTTTAAGTGATTTTTGATTTTTGGAAATCAAACGCATTACTACTTTATTTTAATACGATAATATAACTTAAATACACAATTTTTAAGGATTATATTTTTTACTCTTCAAAAACGTGGTTTGATCGTATTAAAATAGATGGCACTACCTCTGGATAGCTCAAGGTTGCTTGCGGGCTCGCCAATTTTTGCTACACAAAATAGCTAGATGGCGTTGGTGCACTGATGTAATGGACAAAATAAGTTACGCCCGAATTGTCATGCGACATTTCCCACTAACAAACAGTCAGTAACGTAATATTTGTTAGATAAGTTTTGTACAGTCAAGGAATTTCATTTCCTACCCATTTCGTTACAATGTCGTTAGACATTCGCAATGCATTAAGGTCGAAAATTATATTTCAATAATAGTATTGAAATGTCAATATTATTATTTGTCACTTCATTTTACAAAAAACCTCCTCGCGAAAGGTTATCATTTGCTTTTAATTTCTAATTAGGAACATATGTCAGTGTCAATCGAGAAAATCGTAAAATAATTTTCAGCAACGTTATTAATATGAAAAATAAAATGCTTGCCGCTAACCGTGAACTATTAAAAGATAATGATAATGACTGAAAACAATGAAGAGCTCAAAGAGTGGAGTTACACCAGGAAGGAATACGGATTTATGAGATCACGCGTCGGCTCAATGCTAGCAGGGACACAGTTTGACGTTGGGTACGGCGATATAATGTTGAAGGAAACCTTATTGATCTACTGCAAAGCAAAGTAACCATTGCATCGTCCGTTTGCCATGGCCTAAGACCAACGCCGACGACAAAACGGCTTTACGCCAAAGGGACGATTTGCGGAAATGTTTGACATTTACCCTAGAACAATTAGAAATTGCCTACATGCAGGCGGCCTGCGAAAATATATTCGTTCGTTTTGTTTTTGTTAAAAGTAATATAAAAAAAACGTTTATAAAATTGTGGTTTTATTGAATTATCACTGTCGTTAGTTCTGTTAGTTTTTGTATAGATAAATTTCGGGTGCCTGTCGTATCGCATAACGTTTTTTGTCCTAAAAATGTTTGGCCGAGAAAGTTTGGCGTACTGTTGAATGGCATACTACTCGTTTGTCCTAATAATTTTTGCGCATACTCTCTTAAAGTCCTAAATCAAGTTTGTCCTAATATTGATAACTAAAATCTAATTAACTAAAGCATAATATTCCTAACATGAATTGCCCTAAGAATTATTTTGCCTATTATCAAATTGGCTAAAATTACAGCACCTAAACTAAACTATGGTAGGCGTGAAGTCAGAATCGTTACGTATTCTACCTTCAGGCAGGTAAGGTAAGGTACATAACTCGAAAGTTTCATCATAATACGTCCAGTAGTTTTTTGAGATTAAGTGAAACGTACATACATACATCCATCCAAACTTTCACGTTTATAATATTATTAGGATTAGGATGTAAGTAATTTTTATGTTTAAATAAAAGATACACAAATAGTGAAATGAGACGAAAAGTGAAATGAGACGAAACGGAACGTAGTAAACAAACATCGCACCTAACGTCATCTATTCACTTTTTACTGTCACTTGGAAGTTGGAATGTCGTTGAACGCTTGACGACTGTGTTACTTCACGCTTGCGCGTACCGTACAGTAGAAATTGAAAAATGACGACTTTTGAATGAATTGATACCCTTAGCGGCATCTAGCGATGTAGAACGATAGTAACAAACGGAGTACGGTGCGTAGTATGAAGAATATCGGTCTAGGGGGTATATAGTCTTTGCTATTATTATGGTTATGTTTAACATACCTATTGATTATTGAATGATTAATGTTGTTATGCGTAAGCTCTTCGATTATTTTGGTTTATTATGATTTCAAAGCGCTGTATGGTAATCATGAGGTTTATGTTTATTGTGTCTTTAAATGTTTTTTTCGTCGAAATCTATCATATAACTGCGGCTAGCGAATCTTTCTTCAATAATATCAATGCTAATTCGTCCATTACCTATATATTGAAGTGTGTTAAATTTGTCTTCATGTTGGGGTTGCCTGGGTGTCTTGTGATACGGCGAACGGTTGCACTCACTCTTGCCATGTTTTCAGATCAGACTTCGTTCGACCGAGGTAAGCTCACTTTCACCCATTACCTGAACACCAGGAAATGTCGTCAATTTTCACCAGCCCTCTTGATTTCGCCTTTTTTATTTATATTATCTTATATGTCTTATTTCGCCTTCTTATTTCTATTAATGTTCTCTTTATTAATTATGTTTATTTTATTATTAATTATCACCTTTGCGTGCCATCCTCATTCCATTTTCCTGTGTAATGATTCCAATTGATTTGATTGATGTGATAATTATTTACCTTTTATTTTCTTACAGTATTATGGACATCAGTTAATAATTTTAAGTACAGGTCTTATTCTTTTCTAGTATATTGGTTCTATTCATTGTCATGATTTAGTAGATGTTTTGTAGGTTGAATGTACTAAAGTGGACTTATATTTGATTATTGAGTATAGGGCTGTCACTTCTTCAAAAACAATGTTTGATATTGACTAGATTACTGCTGACTATCTGACAAAGATTCAGAGATTTTTATCTGGAAATGGAAAATTAGAAATATTTGCCTTGACTTAAATGAAGTGATAAATCACTTCACATACACACAAAATAAAAATTTATAGATAACTTACAAACTTTTGGAGCATATTGAAATCCTTTATAAGTTCACAACGTATACCTAAGTACACAATATTTAGAATAAGGGATATTATAATTCTAGTCAAATTGAAAATATGACAGACACGTTTATAAAAAGCGTGCAATCTATATTATTTATATTATTTTAATCTATATTATTTTATTAATGCAAATGCATTATTCAGAATCATTCGATGGGTTCATCAGATTTTATTGAATGTTGGCTACATACATACATATCGACTAAATATTTATTAGACACGTTTCAAGATGCAATATACATTGTATACTCGTATGTGTCTGACGAAGGAGTCTGCTTTAAAATAACCGAAATGAACTACATATATTTTGAAAACAACTTAAATGAAAACTAGACCAACGGTACCTAGAATAACTAGCATACATTATAACCATCTGTAACAGGCTGAAGGTCTCCACATGGTTTTAATAGAAATCATGGTGATGGCATGTTATTTCCAGATGCTGAAAGTTTCTATAGTCCCTCCAGCATTTTGCAAAAAACGTAATACCGATTCTACGATATCTGGTTACTTCCAATAAACATATCTGTATCCTCGTCATAACCAATGACGAAATCATCACCAACACCACGAAATACCCAAGACACAAACTACTTACAATTACAAATCCGTAGGCGAAGACTCAGACTCCGCCGGGCGCGGGCGGGGGGCCGGGGCCCTCCCCGCCAACAAAGAAAAACGGAAGCCCTTCTTCAAGAAGCAAGAGGCTTGCACGCCGTACGACGTAGTGCCTTCCATGCGACCCGTGGTGCTGGTCGGGCCCTCCCTCAAGGGCTACGAGGTCACGGACATGATGCAGAAAGCGCTCTTTGATTTCTTGAAGAGGAAGTTCGAGGGCAGGTAAGACCCAATACTGATAATTACTGGAAATACTGAATAAATGACTTTAAATAGAAAGACGGCCAAAGAAATGCACCCACATATAGCAGGGAATTTACTCTTCTTTGGCTTGTCAAAGTACGATTTTAAATTTCTATAATGCTTACAATTGATACTTTATATTTTGTGAATTGTGGAAATTAATTGTGTTTTTAATTTAGTCTAAACTCACTTGTGTTGTGTTTTACAGTTATGTAAATAGACTTTGATTTTAGATAGAGATAGCTAAATAATATATATATATAGAGATAGATACGTTTGATGATAGTTCAGTCGGAATTTGATTAATAGTTATTTTAATTAATTATAGAACGTAGTTCCAGTGACTTAGTGACGAGTTTATAGTAATTTGAATTTAGCCACTCCGATAGCCCGATAGTTAGACGGAGTTTAGAATAGCGGTAAAGTAGCTACAGAACTAGCCTCGATTGGCCACAAACATACGTAAGCAAAATTAACGTTGCAGGATAATAATAACTCGCGTGATGGCCGACATTTCGCTAGCGAAGCGCTCGCTGCTCAACAACCCGTCGAAACGAGCTATCATGGAACGATCCAACTCCCGTTCCACCTGCCTAGCTGAAGTGCAGGTAATGATACCCCCCGCTTCATGTTCCAGGATCATCATCACCAGGGTGTCAGCGGACATATCGCTGGCAAAACGCTCCTTATTGAATAATCCGCCAAAGAAACCGATCATGGACAGGTCAAATTCGAGATCGAATTGTTTAGCCGAGGTTCAGGTGCGCGATTGTGCTATGTCGTACTCATCGTAGATTAACGCTAGTGCTCTGCAAGTCTGTACTTCGTGGTTAGTGCCTTTCTGCCTGTGCTAGTGACTCATAGACATTCCGTAACATTATCTCGCGATATCATGGTATGACAACACACGATCACATCACAACTTTACTGCACATTCAACTGCTGAAATTTTATTTTGCCTGTATTTGAGACTTGCTACAGTCACAGCATTCTTTGTATCGGAAGTAGTTTAAGCGAGGACAACATTAAAAGTCATACCATTACCAAATTCATTGACTTCAATTAGAAGTTTCTTGAATTCAGAGATAACTACACGAGGATATTAGACGAAATCATGATACTTTTGCTGGAATCCAATGATTACTGTAATTTTTTTTTTTTATTAAAGCAGTAACGTCTGCTAACGTAAACTAAATGTTTACAAATGAAGCGAAAATTGAAAAATTTATTACTGATTACTGTAATTCTATGTTATGCAGGAATTAAAACAACATAAATACGAAGAAAACACAAATAAAGGACATCACGGAGTACAGACGCGGCGTAATGCTTGGGTTGAAAATGCATTGACTCACAATCCATCCTAACATGACCTTAATGCCTGATTGTCGTTGGTTACCTAATCGCATGTGATGAAGTTTTGTCGTAGCTAGGAGAGGTCCAGGGTCAGGGGAGTAAGTAAATACAACGGGCCTAACTCGAAAGCTTCAATTTGAAATAATTGAAGGTCCGTTTTCCAGAGTGTGCCAGTGAACATTGAAGTACGAAAATAAACTGAGTTGGTGTATCCAATTTTGAGGGAGGTTAATCAATTTAATATTTGACTGATTGCTTCTAATTTACATTATTCACACTAATCTCCATTATGCTTACGGTTGCCGAATGAATTTATTTTGCTAAACATTTTATTGCAAAAACTGCTATATTGATCACCAACATTTATAACCACGCTCAGTTTACTAAACTTTATCAATTTGTGCAGTCAGGCCATACACGTACAATTACCCACATTTTAATACATTGCCTTTCTTTCAATCCAGCATTATTGATAGAAAAGAAGACTGCTGTTTCAAATCCAAATGGCATTGTGACAAATTCAAAGACGCCTTTACCTAAAAAAAAAAATTACATTCTGAGGCCCATTCCAAAATCATATTCAGGAAAAATTCCTCAATAACCCCTTTAAATGAGTGGCATGAATCTAAAGACCTGGCAACAGTTAAAGCAATACAATATGTACCTAGAGCATTTTTGAAACTGACTTAACAATGTCTTACATACGTGCTGAAAAAGCCTGAGCTCCTTAACCAGAATTTGTAGAGAGCATTACAGAGTCCCTCAATGGAACAGTCCGCCAAGCCTGTAATCGCCACCTCCACGGCCCTCGGTCCTTGGCCTAGCTACGTCCCCTCCCCCACTAAACGCTGATGTCTGCAGGCGGAGATCGAGAGGATATTCGACCTGGCGCGGATGCTGCAACTGGTGGTGCTGGACTGTGACACCATCAACCACCCGTCGCAGCTTGCCAAGACGTCGCTCGCGCCGACGATAGTGTACCTGAAGATCTCTAGTCCTAAGGTGAAAATACATTTGATATGTTAGGCTATAACGCTGTTAATCAATTTGAATGTTTGCCTAATTGTAGATAAATATTTGTAAAAGCTTGAATAGTGTTAGAGTAGTGTTGTAATGAGCAATAGCAAGTAGAGTCAGAGAATGGCAAGTAGAAAAGAGTAGGTAGATTTACCATGAAGTGATTACTGCGCGGCATTAGATATTGTTTGCACTTTGAACGTTTTAATCAGTTAAATCGAAACATAGCATACCTAGTATTTACATACATATAGCATAGTACTCGTACTATTTATTGCCCTTACACAATGTAGTATATTGTGATTATGACGGATTGCAAATATCCTTGTTGGTCTGTTTGTCAAAAAGTTAATTTTAATAATAGAAATTGTTTCTATACGTTTCCTACAGAATCTTAATTATTTTTTTAATCATATTTCGTTACTTAATTGTGATAACCTAATTTGAACAAATTCAGTTCATATAAATGACTCACTGGGTTTTATCGTAAGAGTCCCATCATCGACTTCATTTCATAATGTCGAATGTCGTCACGTGGTCGTCACATTTAAGCTATATTTTCATGTAACATCTTAAAATACGTTTGTCAATGTAACATCTTCAGGCTGTTCACTTTCCTTGGTTTGTATTATGAGATCATATCGCATATCACTCCTACTTAGAGATGTATCGTTCTCAAGAACGTTTCGCGATATGTATGGGAAGAGAACGTTCTCGAGAACATTTCCTATACAAAATGAGGAAAGTGTCCGGAAATTCAATCAAACCATTGCCTCTTTCTATATCTTTATCAAATGACCTAACCTAACTTCCTCTCCCGAATACTTCCAGGTGTTACAACGGCTAATCAAGTCCCGCGGCAAGGGCCAGAGCAAGAGCTTGTCCGTGCAGATGGTGGCGGCGGAGAAGCTGTCGCAGTGCCCGCCTGACATGTTCGACGTTATCCTGGACGAGAACCAACTGGAGGAGGCCTGCGAGCACATCGCCGACTACTTAGAGGTAAATAAACTAATAACATTATCATGGTGTTGGAGTTCAATCCAGGCAGCTTTCGAGCGTTAAGGAAAGCGAACCTCATCGACGAGAGATTAGATGCTCCGAAGTCAAGCATGTCAACTTGCCAGATCCTGTCCGTCTAGTATAACTGTGACACGTGACTCTGGTCGCGCGGGAAATAGTACCGGTCACTTTCCTGTCAATACTGTGCGAGCAAGACAGGTGACGCTAAGTCGCGCAACAAGCGAAGTCGCGTCAAGATATGCTAGGCCCGCTGGACTTCTATTTGATTGGGAGCAAGATCTCCCAATAAACCTGATAAGGTTAATAGTACTACCTGCTACTACTAAGTGGACTAGTGATAACTAGGGTTGAGACCGTGGGTCTAAAATCTACGGAGTCGTTAATTGTATCTTTGAGGATATTTCAAAGTAGCCCCCGAAGAAACTGATAATGAGGAGAGACGATAGTTACTTTGTCTTGTGCAGCATGATATTTTAAAAACATTTTTCACACCACTTTAGATCAAAATTATCTTCATGTGTTTATATTACCGTTTATACTTAAACGGGTAATGCTCACCAGTTCTCTTTTCAGAACTTCGCTCGACACGCCATGTTTGAGCAAATTAATAACAGATTCCAATTCTGAATATTCAATACTTCCAGCAATACTGGCGAGCGACGCATCCAACAGAAGTGACGCAAGTGCCGCGGCCGCTGCCGTATCCCGCGCACCATGCGTCGCAAGCGTCGCACCACGCGCAGCCTGGTGAGTTTATTAACTTCACTGGAAACAATACAGTGATACGAGTTTGTTTGTTGACAGTCATAACTCACTAAGTAAGCAGTAGTGGCTTTAGGGGGGGTAGTCCCAGGTGATGACCTTAGGTGCTGGCTCTTAAAGAGCGTTTTTTTAACCAGATCTAGGGCGCCACATACCCTCATAATGAATGATACGCCCGGACGAATGTATGGCTAAATACCCGCCCGTGTAAGTGAGATAAATACCTACTTAAAATAATGCTTGAAGAGCAGTGATAATTTTTTTTGGGAGTTTTGGCTGTCACCAGGCGAAATGAAGGAGCATCTATTCGACACACAAGTGAAGATAAATATTTTAGACCTCACCTGAGCCCCATCTCAGTGGTCGCAACCCACACTACAGCTCAATTGATGTTTAATCGAATTTTGAGGTGATAGTACTTCCTGAATGTTATAATTAAAACCACTTAAGAGACTTCTGATACGTACAATTCAAACAATCAATGCATAGAATTGACTAAAATTCAACGCAAAGAAATGACTGACTTCTAGGCGCTGACGTGAGTGAGAAGCAATCGGGACAATTACCTACGCTAACTTACCACTGAAACATTATGTCTGTTATTAAAACTGATGGTCCAAACTCATAAAATTACCTGCGCCTAAAGAAAATCCAGGACTTATATTGGGTTAAACTGATAGGACCTTATTAACCGTTCCGCTATAATACCTATCCCAACTCAAAAATAATACTAATATAAGTTGACATTAATTATGCCCTATTCTTAAACTGGTGTCGAATAGATGCTCTAGCCTAGATGCTAAGAATGAAACTCGATATAACCAAGTCTGTTGTTCAATTTCACAACAGGAACGCAGCACACCATATCAAAATAAAATCTAATTCCAAACAGTCTGGTTATATTGAATATTTCCTTCTTATTTTGATGTTGTTCGTAAAACTTAATTATGTGTATCATAACCATACAGCTGATAGTCTTTATAAAATGTTATAACATGCTACGCGGTACCTGATTTTATAGTTGATAGGTACTTTCTAAATCAATAGTTTATTTGTAACTTTAGCAGAATGTTACAATTAATTATTAATCACAAAAACATTTCCATTGCTATCAGCAATCAATTCAACCTAAATACCATACTTACGAGGCTTATTTGGCAGTTCAAGCCATCTCGTCTGGTCTATTGCGATAAATTCGAAATAATAAACTAACTTTTTAACAGTCGCGAAAACTATACTATCCGTATACTTACATAAATTCGATTATGATACCAAAAACGACTCAGTTTTGGCAAACATGAACTGCTATGACAAGATTGCTTGAACAACTTTCAACGATATGTTAACACTGACCACGGCACTCTACAATGATCTGTCTCCATCTCTTGACATCTTCCTCGTTCTCTTTATTTTAACAAGTGTGTGTCATGGTCATGGACTTTAACATGTATGTATTAACATGTGTTGTGTGTAACCGTGTGTTTCCTCTGTTGATCCCACCGCCCACCCCGGCGGGCACCGCGACCGAGCCGACTCCTATAGCTACGACAGGGAGCGAGGTAACCTTACTAACACTAATCTATATAGTTTGTATGTCTATGAATAACGTTAGAAGGCATGTTGTAGGAGAGGTTGCTCGGTTTTGCTCGCTTACTAGACCACAATTGCCTGTCGTCTAAATCTTTTGTGTTTTATAAATCTTTTGTGGCCAGAATCGGTGTTAAGATGAGCAGAATCAGTCTCCCTCTTCTGTTTACCAATAAAATCTGCGGCGACATTATACTTATCAGCTCGCTTAAAACGTATTTTGCCGTAATATACAATCAATTACATAAATTTCAGATCTAACTCAGGTAAATTTTTATGCAAAATTATAGCCTCTTAGTGTTTGCTAAACCTATTTGCATTTGCATCACTAGCCATTAAACGTTAAATGAATGTTCGATAGAGTTAAACTAAACAACGCAATCCATATCATTTTACTCCTGGCTCTTTTATTCGCGTTATTTGGTCTGGGTCTATGATAGATTCAGATCATTGAATGGCTTTTTTTGTAACCCGAAATAGGTAAAATGTCGCTGTGTACTAAACTGGCACGTTATATTCGTGTGATGTTAATATTAGAAGTGCACGACACACAAGGTACCTTGTAGTTAGAGAGATGCATCATATTATGTATTTATTAATAAGAGTATATCATAAGAGTATGTTTGTACATAGTTTGCACTACCGTAACTGTAACTGTGTACCGGCCTTTTGACAATATAAGATTGAAAGATGTCCCTTAATCTTTATCAGAAGGTTTTAATGTTCTAATGAATGCATTACGTGGTAGATTTCTGTCCTGTTACTGTGTTAATTGTCTAGCTAATCCCACAGCCCACGGAGTCGACCCTTGCACTACCCTCGCCCACTGACCGTCCTATTCATTTCAGTACAAGCGTCAGGACAGGCGCACTAACTTCGAGCCGAAGACCATATATTCCAGATGTATCATAATATAGCAGAAACAGCGATGGCCCCCATCCAGGTTCCAAACACTTTCTAGCGGCATAACCCGCTTCACTAGCCGATTGAGGGTGCCGCTTCTACTAACTGTTCCGCTTAGGTCCGCCACACGGATCTACACGACATCCAGTCGACCGATATCGCTGCAATCGACTACACCAGATTGCGTCCATTTCGGATGTGTGAAGATGTCGTGTTAGATCCTCGCGTGAGTTACCCAGATCGGACCGACACGTCTCAAACAGTGCTCTGGTCTTGCTTCGCACAATCCACGGTCACACGTTAGGGCCGCCTCGCCTGTCGCTTGACCGCGTGCTTCTCCACAGCCACGCCGCCGCCGCCGCTCTCGGCCGAGGTGGTGATGCCGTGCACGGGCAAAGTATGGACGTCCGGGGAAGCCATCATGCAGATGTCTCTCAGTCTTGTGTCGTAGCCCGCGGGCCGTAAGTGCGCGTGCCCCCAGCGTGACTCCTGGTGCAGCCCGTGTGATGTTTGCAGTGTGCTGGATTGATTATTTTGCTCCGAGACGTTTCCTTACCTAAAATTAAACAATAAAGATTCACGTACGTAATCTAAACTGATGAATTTTCTTGAAGGATATGAGTTACTTCTTTGAAGATATAAAGTTACGTTATGATGTCGATAAGGAAACGTTTCGGTGAGCGGGCTCCTTGCAACAACAGCGACTCTAACCATATATCAATCTCGATTCATACTTTTTACAGGTGGGAGGTCTCGACAGCCGCGGCCGGAGCGGTTAGAAGAGGAGTATTACCCGCGAGATCCGCGCGACCCGCGGGAACTGAGGGACCCACGGGACACGCGGGACTTGCGGGACCCTCGCGACATGCGGGACGCGAGGGACGCGCGGGACCCTCGCGACATGCGGGACGCGAGGGACGTGCGAGACCCTCGCGAGGCGCGCGAGCCCCGGGAGCCGCGCGAGCGGTGCGCGCGCTACGGGCGCGACGCGCGGGACCCGCGGGACGGCAGGGACGCGCGCGACGGGCGGGACGCGCGCGACTACGCCGAGGGCTACGGCGCGGAGGCGTACGGGAGGGAAGCGTACGGGCATGATTACACGCGCGACGCGTACGCGCGCGAAGAGTACGCACGGGACTACGGGCGCGAGGGATACGCGCGCGAGGGTTACGCGCGGGACGAGCGGCCGCGACGTGAGCGCGAGCCGCCGGACGAGTACGGGCCGTCGCGGCGCGCGCTGAACGCCGTGTAGCGCGCGGCGCGGGCGGCGCCGGCCGCCGGCGGCTGACGTGGTGCTTTCTTCGAGAACGGTTGTTTTGCGGCGGGACCCGGGCCGCGCCCGCGGCCCCTCGGCGTTTCCTGTACAGACCTAGGTGTAACCGTAGACCCGGTATAGTTAGGCACGATTACTCGAGACCTCGATTACCTCACTGTTTATCGTTCTTCCGGGGCGGCGGGCGCGCGGGGCGGGTCCCCTATGTTCGCGGCCGCGCTCGCCCGCGCGGCCGGACGCTGTTTCGATTCGCTGAGCTTTAGTGACACGCTTTCGCGAGCGTCGCACGACGACTGAATGTGCGCGCGCGCGGCGCCCGGGCACCGCGCGACAACCGCGCGGGAGTCGCGCGGGCGCCGCGCGGGGAGGCGCCGGAGTGAGTATTTAGGCTAGTAACACTGTCGCACTCGAAAAGTACGGAGCTCGCGTGGAATGTATAAATTTTACATAAAATAATTTTAGTACCGTTAGATATTATCCATTTCCCATTTTTTGAACATACATACTCTGTAATTATATTGCATCGTCTGTACTTCATTGTTGCAATCATTTGTAAATAAAATACTTTATATCGAGTGGCCGTTTTCTTTGATACGATATTGTACTCGGGGATGCTTCGGGGGATAAATAAAGTCCACGTTTTATGAAAAACTTTGCGTTTTATTACAGGCGTTGAAGTAAATTCGACACGCGGCGGCTTCTCCCTCATAAATAAATAAAACATTACAATACATAACAGGAATAACTCTAATTTCATATACTTTCGCTTGCCTCTTTGGTGTCTACTAGCTAAAAATTATATTAGTTATTTACAAGTTTTAATTTACAATTATATTTCCAATTCCATTACTGTCCAAATTTTGGTAACAATAGAAGATACGCTTTAGTACGAGGTGAAATACTACAAGACTAGAAAATAAATTGTTACGACCTATTTTTACATCAATAAGATTCCTTAATAAATCCCAATACATTGTAAGTGAACATTGAAAAGTTACATCATATTCCACCATCGCTTACATTAACAGTAGTAAATTGCATTGTGATTACAGATTAGTATCCCATTAATCAGAGCCTTCACTTCTTTGGTTTCACTCCTTAGAAACATCGTCCTGAGGTATCAAGCTATTTACACATCTTATTTACACTGCACAAGAGTCGTTTTCTCACTGTCCGTTTCACTCTTTTAGTCCTGAGCCTCGGCAAGAGATAAACTAGTCAGATATAGAGATAGTCGTTTTTCGTTTCTTTGCAATAGCTGATGCTGGGGAACTTGTAGACGGGGCTGTATCTCCTGTTGTCACTGTCTGACTCTAAGGAGAGAGCTGAGAGGGCTCTGGAAGGCTCGTCTTCTGTTTCCTCGACGGGTGGGGGGATGGTGCGAGGCGGGAGGGGTGGGGCGCGCGGGTTGCGCCGTACTCTGAAGTGGCAGTCACTGTCGGCAGGCCAGGCGCGCTGGACCAGCAGAGGCAAGTCATCGGGATGCAATTTGCGCTCATACTCTTGTGAGGGACAAACCTGGAAAGGGAGTAATATGTCAGTATAAGAATTCATTGATGCATGGGGCAGCGTCACGTAGTAAAAACTCCTGTAGTTTTTGAATAGCAACAAGTTTCTGAAGAAAAATATTGCCGTTTTACATGCTAGGCGCTTATGTCAAATGGTCCATCATAGAAGAATGTACAAACTAGAAGCTTCTAAAACTAAGAAGTAAGTAAGTTCATAAGACTAAGAAGGCTTAAATCTTTCCGTGATATTCAGGCTTTCTTTTTTATTAAAAAATATACAAACAGTAATCATTATTGGAATCTCATACTAAGTATTACATATATAGGTACTTGTCGCAGGAAATCCCGCTCTTCCAACAAAAGGTTAAAAGCGTACCCGAAAAAATCCAGTAGGTAGATAATTCCATCATTAAAAAATGAATTTATTCAATATCACAATTGCATTTACATTAGTGTATGATGCCTCTTTTTAAGTAGGGATTAATATACTTGTGCTAAGAGGCATCTCTCTTCCTTATACTGGTAGAATGCAATTGCTGTGTTACTGTTTAACTGTTCAAAAAATAATTAGGTAAGTATTGAATATGACTTCGTATTAAACTGGACACAGCAACTTACCTCATACAGAGAGAACCGCTCGACGCCCTCAGCAGAATTGTAGCACTGCAGCAAAATAGCCAGCAGCTCGTCGGCCGTCGTGCGCTCGCTGGTCAGCAGGCACTTGTACTGGGATGAGGACATTAGCGCCGAATCGTAGATCTTCACCAGCCCACCTGGACGCATCTCAAGGGAGAACCTGGAAAGAAGAGAATGTTTAGTTAGATTTATGTTCTTACTAGTTTATCTCCGCGGTTTCACCCTGTTTTTTTTCGCGATTTAAATTACAGTATTAACTGTCTGTTTCCGTTCAGCCGTTTCAGCCTAAACAAACATACAGACACACACACAAACTTTTGATTTTATATTTATTTATTTAAATATTATTGCACAATGGCGAAATTAATATCGAATGGCATCCTCTAAACATAAATAATTCAGCATTTATAATATTAGTGGAATTCTTATTTACCTACTAATAAGATGAACAATGAACGAGGTATACTATGAGACTTATGAGAGTGATTGCACTATTTAAATCATGATTATTTTTTGTAACGCTATCGTCTAAAATAATAATTATCATCATCTAATAGCTTCATGATAGTGATTGTAAAATTCAATTCAATATGAAAGAGTATATAAACACCTGTGATAAAGTATATGGTATGTATATATAGCCTTTAATAATTACACTTGTTTCAAATACTCTGGCGTTAATACTTTTATTAAATAACTTTTTGTTCCTTAAATAGTTAAATTAACAACGATCCGTTCCTCTCACAACATACCATTAACATTAGACAAGACAAATTCGTAATTTGTATTCTGTAGACTTAACCACCCTTCTAAGGTAACCTATTTTAATGATCCTCTTAAAAGACCACTTTCATCCAAAGTGTGTACTAAACAACCCTTCTGAATCTATTACAGGATCTAAGACTTTTTATCGACAGAATAATAACTACTTACACTATTATGTTTACAAAACTTACACCGATCCTTACCTCTACATAGAAACAAGCAATTATAGCCTCTTTGAAAATGTAATAAAAACTTTAATAACTATCACTTAAGTTGGTTAGTTTGTAATTTAGGATGTCAACACGATCCAGTCCATATGGTCCGAGTAAAGACTCAAACTTTCATCTGAACAGCTCAATGAAAAACCGCCTTTAAGACTTTGGGAAAAGCATTGATGTTTGAAGCATTAGAAGACTTTTTTATTTTTTAGTCTACAGGAATAGCCGGCGGAAGACAAAAGTCTTTTTTAAGCGGCTAGCCGGTGGTCCGAGAAAACTCGGTGTTATTTATGTGGCAGTGTTTGGAATAGCTAAATTGGGATTCATTGACTTTCGCCCGTCACATTATCTGTATGGAAAAACAACTTTCTTGGGACATTTTAAAAGTCAAAATGTGAAATGACAAAGAAGTGACGAAATGCATTTGGCTGTCTGGAAAGGATCGCTCTTTAGCCTGTTGTTTACCTCTATTGAATTTTTCTACATATTTGGCCTTACTGAATTTTTAAAAATGTCAATAATAATTGCTGTAATCTAACACATATCATATAATATAATACTTACTACATTATAAATAAATCGAGAGGCGTGTTGATGTATATACGAGTATGACTACAATAACAACAACAATAGGTAATAGTAGCATCAAAAACACGAATGAAAGTCTCTTAATTACTGACTTCGAACCAGTCCAAGACATCGAATCTATCTTTCTTAATAATTTGTTTCACTGTTGTCCGTGATTTCAAAAACACTCGTGTCAAACCCGAAATAATCGTTTTATTGTGAACCACAATATTCGCACAGAACATAAACAAACGAATAAATGTCACCATACATTTTGTCTAATCGTGCCGAAATTCACATGGAAATATGGCACAGTAAACAATGATATAGAATACAATGTTTACAAACCCATAAATACAGTGACTGTGGTAAATTAAGACATCTCTTAAGCTGCGGAAGTAACCGATTTAAACTGCGCCTGTTTTTCTGAGTGACAACCCAAGCAGCACATTAGTGAATTTTGCAGCTTATCTTATAGCTTTAAGTTCTAAATGAGTGGTTTAACAGTGTTTGATACAACTTATAGCTTTAAACACAACTCAAAACTGTATATGAGTTCATCCTATCACTTGTAGTTGCATAGGAGCGTTTTTTGTTTCTACTTTATTACTTATGGTGGGATAAAGTCGATTTTGCTACTTAAAGTTGCATGCAGGTTCAAATTGTCACTCAATAAGAAGCAATAGTGCTATATAAGGCCTTAAAATCACTTATAAGCAACTTTTACATATAAGTGGGAACATACCCTTATTTGGAACTAAAAGTTCCAAATGACTAGTACAATAGCGGATTATATCACCAATAGTGGCTAAAGGGATAATTTTACGGCTCTTTTGGAACCAAAAAATATTGCAACTTTAAGGCCTAAGAAGTACCTTATTGCCACTCCAACGCATAAATAGGTCTCAGGTAGGAGGTTCTTGGAACCAAAAGCAGTTATTTTCACTTATTTCAAACCACTAACGAACTAAAAGTTCTATTATAGTTCCTATTTGCGCCTTGTCAAAATATATTTAATAGTCTTGCTTGTTTAATAGTCTACAAAAGAGCAAATAATTACTATTGGTAATATCATTCACTGCTTTGCCACTCGCAAGATACAAATAAGTGATTATTAGACTTGATAGTTCCAAATAAGGAACAAATAAGTGAAAATAAACACTGTAGGATCTTTTTTGTTTCGCCATGTTTACAAATGGAAGCCTATGAAAATTGATTATTTTAACCAGAATTTTATCACACTCACGCATAATCACAGACTTTTGATAGTTGTGACGATGTTACTTTAACATTGTACGTAACCTACAATCATTAGGTCAGGTTTTTAACAGTTTTATTTCTTATCAGTATCTATTCCTTATTTAATTTAGCACTCTCTTTTTTAATATTCCTGATCAAATGAAGGGCGCGTCGAAATTTACAAAGAAAACATACTATAGTTTCACAGTAAAAAAAAAATCGCAAGAATTTCGTGCTTATTTCAATGCTTGTATAACGTAAAGTCTTAATCACAATCAAACCGACATATAAATCCAAAATGAATATGGCAGATCACGTATTACTTTTAATAAAACACAATTTGACAGTAGCCTCGCCACTCAAAGATAATTTTGGCGACTCATTTATCACTCATTGACCAAACTGAAATGTTTTCATTCGTTCACTGCGCATAACTTTCACCCATAGTTCTAATTACCACTTAAGGTAATTGTGAGATCTCTTATGGATTCTATTTAGCACCAAAAATAGGCTGAAATTTTTCTCCTTTTGGTTCTATACTGGTGGCATAAGGGTTCTTGCCACCTATATAGCACTTAGTCATGGTGGTAAATTTCACTTAAGCATCTAATTAGATATGATATACGAGCTATTTAGACCCAGTTGTGCTACTTGGGAAGCACTTTAACGTATTATTGTATTCTACTCATGTTTCTAATCACATGCCGTAATTTACAACAAACAGTGTATGTTGAAATCGAACCTTAGACCAGACAGAGCGAACTTACTTGAAATGACAATATGCCTTTCATTCAGATGGGAAGCCAGTGGTGATAGACGGGCAATTCGTCAGACAGCCGCGAGTCATTGGAACGTATACCGTACCAAGCATGGTAACCACGTTAACGGAGTAAACTTCAACTTAGAGTACCTATCGTTTCAAATAGCAAGTTTGTAGTGTCACCGAACGCAGATCGTCTTAGCTATTAGATACAGGAAAATGGATGCCATTTCCACCTTACTTTGAATATCCTTTCGGATGGAATATTCGCATCGACGTTGAGCACGAGCGCGGTGCGCGGCCCCGTCGTCGTGCGCACCTCTATGCTCAGATAGAAAAACCGCGCGCGGAACTGACCGAGCAACGTGGCTACTACTTCCTGACAGGGTAAACTTACTTGGAGTATCCTTTGGGATGGCACGCCTGCAGCGCCGCCGGACGCGCGTCGTCGTCCAGCACGAGGGTCGTGCGCAGCCCCGCCGCCCGCACTCGCACCTCCATGCTTAGGTAGAACAGCCGCGGGTCCCGATGCCGCATCCGGAACTTGCCGAGCAGTGTTGCTACAACCTCCTGGGCGCGGGTGCCCCAGGTGACAGAGAGCGTTTTATACTCGATGTCGGGGCGGAGACGGCGGGCATATACTTTTATTGTGGTCTGTGGACAACGAGAAAGGTCTAAGTTTGACTGATTTGATTTATTTTTTTATTTTGAAGTAAGTTTACTAAACTCGGGACGGGGTAACGGGGCTGATGTGTTTGTTTATGATATATAAGAGGTGATATGTGATATTTTGTGATCAGACCGCCTGTTGTCTACCATTTTTTTTTGTTTTGTTTCTTTTTGTAAACTGTTATTGGTGTGCAATAAAGTAAATATTGCTGTACCTATTGTATTCGGAATACTAGTTAATAATAATAGCGGATAATCTGTTAGTTAGATTTAAAGTAGCTACTGAATTCGAACGTCCATTAACGCTAACGATTCACGTTGATATCACATTTATATCCGGCTCGAAGGACATTTACATCGTACAATGCGCATTTGAGCATCTTTCACAATTATAGACACTTAATTTAATGTGCAATATGGAATTCCCCCGTAATATTAACTATTCATTGCGTACTTCCAATTATCGGTTATTCCGCTTTGTCACCACAACCACAATCTGTCACCAAAGAACTGTCATGTTATTGCCTTAACCTAAATAACGTCGCCAAAGTCCTGCCGAGACTGACTGCCCGAGGCGGTATGCCAGGATTGCGGCAGAACAAGTTCCGCGAGACATGCGCAGGCGCAGCGCAGACTATGCGTCTAGATCTTGGACTTTCTCACGCTTGGCTAAATTGCCGTGTTAGGATTCCAACAATATGAGAAGTTTTCTTTGAAGTGAGTATGTTGCCTTAACAAGATAGATCGATTTAGTTTCACTGATCTAAAGGTACCTAAGCAATAGAAGTTGCTTCGTATTATATTTAAGTAAATAATAATTGCAGCTGTGATTATAAATTACGCGATGATAATTCATCACAGCACAAGAATCTAATTATCAAGAATCTAATCATTGAGTCTAATTATTTATTTAATCTTTATTGCACAAAAGAAAGAATTTATCGTACAAAAGGCGGACTTAATGCTATAGGGCATTCTCTACTAGTCAACCATTGGGCTAAGCAAATAAATTATGATAAATTGAGTAAAATATACATATAGGTACATATACAAAAAAAAACTTTTTTAACACACACGATTTCAAACAAAAACTATTTTACAATTTCTATCTGACCAAAAAATCACAACAAGCGCCCCAGTAATAAAAAAACCGAGTTACAATCTAAACTGATGAAGTACATAGCTCGGCTTAACGAGAACCAAAAACACTTCAATATTCACAAACCCAAAACACCAGCTCCAGAATTCCAACTCACATGAATATTCTGGGGATGGAACGCTAGGCGCACGCGGGGCGCGGGCACCGGCTTATACTCTTTATACTCGAACAGCGCCATGGCAACTCGCTCGGTCGACTGCGCGGGAGCAACTGAGCCCTACCGGCCCTACAGCCCTAGCGCCGGATATGCCCTCACTACCACGGAACTAAAAAGACGAAATGATACACCTGTCTGAATCACCATAAGTCCTTTTATAATGGAAGCCTGGCTTATCCTTCTCAGACAAAACGACGTAACCGATGCGAGTGGTATACTCACATATGACCTTTTATATTGGGAGGGTTGGGGTAAGCTGACACGACCACCTGTCACAGGATATAGGCTTTCCTACTATAAGTGCGAGCGTGGAGCTTGTAGGTTTGAGGAGGCACGGTGTACGGCAGATGGGTGCAATTTTGATAAATGGGTAGGATGGAAAAGACCGCGATTGACCGCAGAGGGTTCCATTCCACAGGTGTGTGTATCCTTGTTGTCTTTACGCGTTTCTAGGGCTACATATACCCCAATTGTTTTAAAGCTTCGACGCCCAAAACTCCGTTTCCAAATTCTATAACTTCGTGCTTATTTAATCTGCTTGTTAAATCATAAGTAAACTGCACCAGGCAAGTCAATTTTCCAATTAAGTTTTTCCATGTGATTCTTAGGTAAAAGTTCCGTTTAATTCAATAATATTAACCATATCTATTTTCCATTCTTATTTAAGTGCCCTAAATAGTGCCCAACCTTTCGCACCCATATTAACAGCACTTGTTGTTTTTTTTTCAATAATAAATAAGAAAGCATAAACACCGATTCACACTTTCCGATTTCGCAATAAATAATGCGTTTTGTAACCGTGTGAGGAAACTGATGGACACCCGATACAAAACGCAGGAAGCGCTGCGTTTGCGCAACAATCGACAGGTAACGCGATCGACGCTTCCTATTCTACCGTTTCATTAAAGAAAGACTTACATTCATACAAATTTCATTGACACATACGCCGTTTTATGGCTTGGTTAAAAGAGGCTTATGTTCATAGGAAATCCAATGGCGCATATGGCGGTTTGTATTTGGTTGGTGTTGGGGTGGTTTTCGTAAATCGAATGATGTATTACAGGATGTGAGTAGATCATTTCGATACGCTCATTGAGCGAGAGGAAGCTTCAATGAATTACCTACTGGGGTTTTTATTAGGTCGACTGTGAAAAAATCAATGGAGTTTATTGCTTACATTGTGTGAAATCGATTATTAGGGTGCCCATCATATTTATGGGGAGGGATGCTTATAGGAAGCAAGATCCTCAATTGACAAAATTTATTGGTTTCATTGCGAAAATTTTAATGTGTTTTTGTTACCAAAACTACAGCAAATTTAGAGATATTTTTGAGCTTCAAAATGTAGTGACGATGAAGGATGACGAAGAAACGCTGAACATTTAATAACCCTGTGACAAGTTACCAGCCATATTGCAACTATTTGCCGAGAAAATATTTTTTCTAGAAAATAATTTTCTTTTCTTAGCAAATGTTTGGATTATGGCGAGTATATAGATAATTATGTCACTCGCGCTCAAACTTAATCTTGTCAAATTTACGACCATCGAGTTAAAAGTGACTGAATACTTAGGTTGTTTGTTTAAACGTAACATCAACTTTAATTAGTTCTGTGTGTGTCCCTTCCAAACCTCCCCTCACCAAACCCTTTCATCCCTTTTAAGTAAATTAAGTGTTTCCTGTACTCCGGAACACGACAATATACAATATCGTGCCCCTTTCCCAACGGTACATGTAATGTTGTGTTTTCAATGTAACCGTGACCAATTATCATTATATCACGCAAATCCGTGGCATAAATTACAGCTGATTCGATCAGAGCGACATAATACGGCTCGGAAACCACATTACGGATGCAAAAATGTCGTCGACAAATCACCGTGACCAAACAGCATCAAACTAAAAGAAAAACGTCCTAAGTTTGCATAATAATGTAGGTATTTACGGCTTTTTAGACTTGGCTTGCGGCGACATTCATCTGCATCTAATGACGTTATTTTTCTCCCGCATTTTCTAGTCATACAAAAATAACTTTGCTGCTAACTTGCGTGATGGTCAAGGAATTTGACTCTTGGTATAACTTGGTGCGTCCGTCGAGTTTTTGCGTTTCCTTCGAGTCAAGTTCACGAAAGTCTTACCGGTACTTTCTTCCAGTTAATGCAACTTTGTCGCTCTACTTTCCATGGAAAAAAGGGCTTAACTAACGAGGGTTTCCTGCCGAGGTACGCTCTTTAGTATATGAGCTCAAGCACGGAAGGCGACATCAGTTTTTGCGAGCATTTATTACTGTCATCCTGCTTTGAGCATATTAAGATTGTACAATAAAGATTATGAATGATTAGCAGAATAATCCAGCTATTAAATATGGAGTTAATGAAAATTAACTAAGACTATATCATTCAAAAAGCCCTTCAATATGTTTTAAATTCTAATCACCATAATAATGATTATCTATCTCACTAGTGAAAATTTACAGTAACGAAATTTACAGTTTACATTTTTTTACACAAAACAAAAGCATAACGTTTTGATATTATTATCAAACATTAGCACCAAGCACAACTTATAAGGGCACACAACCATATGACGGCGATTTTCAGACAAAACAAAAACGATCTAAAAATAAACTGTCCTCTAGAGACGCTGTTACTCAATAGCGGAAGGATACTACGGGTCAACAGAGGGCGCAACAAATCGACCACCATCATCGCAGGTTGCACGACGCCCTATCAACAATTTTGTCTTTTCTACTCTCCTAGCCCCTATTCTCTTTGTAGAAGGTTGCTTTCATATTGACCAAGTGTTTTTTAACAACATTAGCTCTTCAGTTTCACTAGCCCTTGTCGATGAGGAAGCAAGGTTGGTTTTGGAATGAGGTGATTTGGGATATGGGGGTGAGATGTCGGATAATGGCATTTAGTTGGCGTGTAATTTTGATCTAATTTTAAAATCGTTGCGGCTGTCACGAGTCAAGACGTATTAGTCGGGTCTGTGTCTAATGGGGCAGTTGTGTGGAGCAACATGGAGTTAATTATTTTTTTAAGTAGGAATTATGATAAAATAAACTTTGTCTTAAAATTAGTCAAATTCAAGTAGATTTTTTAAAAGGATTTTCGAGTTTATACGTACTTTTTATGCATGATAAGAATCTTCAATATCATTGGACATCAGTTCCCACAACAATAACAATTTTATTTATAAAAATTCTCACTCGCATCCGCGAACATTAAAATATCCATAAAGCGACTAATTGCATCCTTTTTAAATTCAGTAATTTAAAGCAATTTACATAAACACTGACTAATTGCACAGAAATAGATGCAAAGCGATATCATTAATAAAAATAAATGACATAGAATTAAGCTTCCGGGAGTTCACCTGACCAAAATACCGAATTGAAGATAAAACTATCGTTTTCTTTGAAAAACCGTTACAAATCATCTTAACGCCTTTAATCGGAATGCAGCGGATGTCCAAATTACGACTCTTGGCCTATAATAAGAGGCGACAACTACCTCGGCACCAGAAAATGACGCATGTGTACTAAAGATCTGATGGACATAAGACCTTTGAAATAGGTTGACAAGAGCCCGTGCTTCCCATTTCCTAATTTCCTGCGCGCGCGTCACACCTCGTTCACCCAATTTAGTCGGCGTCCTGTCGGCCGATACTATAGTCTTTATACTTATAGGTCTATCAGGCAATCAGGCGACTAAGCAACATGTAAACAAAGTAACCTTTCTGGCAATTATTCTTCAATCGGAGAAAGTATCAAGCTTGCGCACAAGTAGCTATTGAATAGTTTGAATGGACAGCAACATGAAGACATCATCTATATCTTGAGCAGGAAAACCAGTTAGGTAATAATAATAAAATCATGTTACATATATTTGTCGGTTTTTCCGAATCAAAGTTCGTGTTTTCCGATATAACATTTAAATATGTGCGAAGCTATCCGTGTGGTAAAACCAGGCGACGCTTTCCTTATCTCCCTTCATAGCTTCATACGTATAAGCAAACTTCAATCCCTAACAGTGACCTTATCGATATCTATATGTTACCTTCTTATTTATTAGACTGAGATGAACTCTAGCACGCCAATTTCACTACCATAAATAGCATAACTTTTTGGGTCGAAATCTGCGCATGACTACAACGTTACCAAAATTACGGCGCAAACAGAGCATCAAGCTCATAGTCATTACCGAGTCGATGGTAATGAGAGAGGCGCCATGGCACGCGACGAAGGCAGCCAGTCAAGAGGCAGGGAGCCTATAAAATAAAAGACTGGTCTGGAGCACGGAGGAGACTTTATTAACCCAAAGTCATGGTACGAATTGGAATAATTCTGTACGTCGACTTAAAGCACTTTATCTCTGGCGGAGCCTATTTGACCAATCAGGCAGCTATTGACCCTGGGTTTGTTTGACCAGTCCGGAAGTCTTGTGTCAACACGACAAATATTGAGGGTAGCCATTACAAGCCATTACTCGATGTTACAGTTAGGCAAACAGATAGATAGTCGTGAGCCGAGCCATGTTGAAACGTGTGTATGCAGTGATAACCAGAAAATAGTGGATTTACATGAATCTGTCTATATTAAGATATCGGCCATTTTCGTTTCCTGTCCGATTTTCAACATCTACCAACATCCTGACTTGATTTTTTGTGTAGTCTGTTTGAATGTCCCACGTTGTATTACTTGATACTTTAATATATTCTTCTACCGTGAGGTTATTAGTTGATGTAGAACGTTAAAACCTAGATTTAAAGATTGATAAGAAGTACCTAATTAAGTAGGACTTCTTGCTTACGAATGATCCCTGCTTATTAACCGATATGGTGAAGGTGAAGAATCTTACAAAGAAGAATTCCTAACAACCCTAGATACTATGAAACAATCATGCTAACAATCACCAATCTTCCCTAAAACTCATAATGCGTACCTATGTCTCACGCAATTGTTATGGAAATAAATCAATCGTATCTTCCAAAGAGTTCAACCCTTTAGTATGGAACACATAACTGAATTCACCCACCCACTTAAATCTTTTGATGTAAAAGTAATCCCATTTCTCAGACTCTTTTTATTGTCAAACAAACAAGGTCCCGAACACACCTCACTGTTATTCCAGTTGTTGTTAGGTAATGAATGGTAATGAATCCAAAATAGCTACAGATGCTTTTGGTTATGAGGTCGGTGCTCAAGTGCTGCAACCGAATTAGATACGGTCTGAGTGGAATGGATAAGTTGGATATTGTTGAGCTCTGCAGGATATAACAGGACGGTGATGAGTTTTGGAACGCAAATGGTCGACGTCAACAACGACGTCAAAGGTCCTTTGTCCGAAGTTCTAAATTGAAAACAGAGTTTCTATGTAATACATTAATAATTAAATACTCGAATTTGATTACTAACTAATTCTTTAGTAATGAACATAAATTTTACAAGTAGGTACATAAGTATAGATATTTTCCCTGATAATGTTTTATAAGTTTTGTATTAGTTTATTAATTTAACAAAATATCATTCTAAATACTGAAAACAATATACTATTATCACTAACACATTTTAGCCTCATTTTGAAACAATCCAGCAATTTCCAATTTACATTGTCTAGATCCTAGACAGTATGTAAATGGCCAGAGTAGGATAATGCACCTGTATCAATAACGTCATTATGACACCAATTTTCCTTACCAGAACAAATCGACAGGCGCAAAACAAAACTTAGCCAGCTGACAGATCACCTGTGGCCATCTATATCATTACCCTAAACACAGAAACCATATGCTGCACTAAAATAAGTAAAACAAAACCGGGATTTCCAGTTAAACTATAGAAAGACGCGACGCGCGTTTTTTACTAAATACAATAAGTTGGCTTGGCAGATAATACGTCGTAACTGCCAGGAGTTTCTTTACTAACATAAGTCGTTTTGAATATTGAAATAAAGGGTTAAGCCACAATCATAACAACTTCAATAATTTGAGTTTCTTAGAGATATACGCCCTTTATTATAGACTAAAGGGTTAAACAGAAGGCGACAAAACGACGCAAGAGTCAGGAGTTTTTTACGGACATGCGTCGTTTATAGTAAAGAGGGTTGAGCTACGTAAGACAAAATGACGTAAGAGACAGGAATTTCTTAGGGACATACGTCGCTTATTGTGAGGAGGAGGGTTAAGCAAAAAAGCGCTTGCGCACGTGCGGAACCAGGTGCAGGAAGCGGGAATCACGGCGCGCCATCTGTTGGGAGTTTTTGTGAACTCAGTCTTGTTTTGTTGCTATTGTTTTCCTCTTTGAGATTACGTTCTCTATTAAATTTCAATGGCGCAGGTACGTTTGTGTGCGTTTTTAAGCGTGTAATATTATACCTCTATTTTTAAGTCCACCTGTACTGAATCATCTTTATGAAAGCATTAAATTTGGTCACATTTGGTTGTTTAATTCAAATTATCGATTCTTATGTGCATGTAAATTAATTCAATTTCAATTTGTCGTGTTTTTCACCACCCTCAACAGGATATTCGTATTGATCTAAATCACATGACAATAGAAGTTTGAGACATGACTCAAAATACTTACTTAACTAGATAAAGTGCACAAAGGCCCGTTAAATTTAATACTGCCATAAGTCATCCTTTTTTATCTTAGCGAATCAGACAATGACAACAAGCTAATGGGATTATTAGTGCTAATGGACGTCCATAACCAGTAAGTTATACCTTCGTTTACAAATCCTTTAATAATGCGGCGTGTTCAGGATCAATTCTGATTATCGACATTTAACCCGTATAAGTGCGCTGGCTCTCCCTAATCACAAAAGGACGTAAATGCCATAATGATGTGAATAATATTATGTTTTTTATACTAGGAGAGTTCGGTTGCAATCCGCAACAAAGTTAGCTAAAGTGAAATAACGACTTAATGCAAATGTACAGATAAGGCGAGCCCAATAATGTGCCGGTACTGTGTTGTTTATGATTCTAACTCGAAGAGAATTGATTTTGCATTTCGATTGGTCAATTTAATATGGAATTTTAATTCAAAAGTGCCTTGTCAAATGCAGGATATCAATGCGCTTAAAATTGCTCAAATCTCAATTCAGTAGCAGATGGGAATAGAACCGTGTTCTGATATATTATTATTTATATTTCTAAAAAAATATAATTTAAAAATAAACACAGATAATAAATGACAGCTGTCAAACTGAGTCCTAAAATACTTGATATTGACGCGCGTGACAAGGTTTCAAAGTAGTATCGTCTGACAGCATGTCACTTACGTATGGTTTGTATGTATTTTTAACCGAGTACAAAACAGGGCTGTTCTGGGTCATTGTCAGTTCAAAAAACAAAAGTTGTCTCTTCGGTGGCCAATAGTTAACAGCGTATGTGCATAGAAGTTATGTTTTTAACACGCAAGCCCATAGAAAGGGAAACGTCGATTATGCTAATATAATTTTGATCGGAAAACTAGGCCTGAAATTCCTTAAATTTGTACGTGTCCAACGAAAAGACGCGAACCTAAATCTGACAATGACCCTTCTCTGTTTAGGTACCAGCATGATGTGTAACGATTCAAGGCACCTAATTATAAAATGTTCTTGTTATTATTGCAAGAAAAATCTTAACTATTGCACAGTTAAGATTTTTCTCTTTTTCCTAATACCAGGATTTCCTTAGCAAGCGATTCAGACTTAGTAGCTAATCCTATTTAGTCAATACGTGAATATAATACTTACAAGATCTTTACGGTTTTTGGAATTTTATGAGCTTATAATAGAATGACTCAGCCATTATATTTATTGTATAGGTGCGATAGGCTGCGCAAATGCATGGCCCATTTATAAATGAATTCATTTATAAATGGGCCCTGCAATTCTGCACCTAATCTCACGTAAAAAGAGTGGTGTCAAACTCATTACTAGTAATTTATAGTGCGCAATGAGTTTAACACAACTCTTTTTACGTTAAATTAGTTATACCACAACTTATATCGTTACAAGGCAGAGTCACCTTAAAAACAAAGACATTGAGTGAATTCTCTAAAGTAGGTAAGTAGAATTATTTTTCCATCGACTCTTTGAAATTGAAACGCGCAAAGAGTACAATTTACACTGCTTATCCAAATGGAGCCAATTGAAGAAATGTTCGATTCGGCGTCGCTTTTAGATTTCCTTAAAAAAGCAATCAGACAACGCGTGTTCACACTCGAATCAGTAATCCTTTTATTATCCGTTTCTTTATAATCGATTCGGAATCGATTGTAGTGGATGCGTGCGCGTCGGTAAACAATATTATTAAGTATTCTGAGGCTTAAACGCTGTATACACGTTGATTTCACGCTGTTTGAGCTCAAGATAACGGGGAATAATCAACAAACATATTTCTAATCGATTTGCTTCAGCTTTAGACGTAGGTCATGAGGTGAAGCTTGATGATGCCGGATTAAACGTCAACCAATCAAAAAGCAATATGTGTATAGTACAACTAGCTGGCTAATTCAAGCACAGCTTTTTTGTCGATGAACAAAATAAATAATAATTTCCAATGTATATGCAAAGTTGAGTGTTGGATAACAGAGAAGTTCTGAGGCTAAATACGACGTCTCGAAATTGTAACGACTGTTAAATTTGCTATAGAGCTACATATTTACTCTAATTGAGCATTTCACAAAATGTTTGTACACAATTAAGACAAAAAATTAAAGTCCAATATAATTTTTCTATTTTGTTACCATTTTTTTTAGTAATTTTATATCAATGTTCGATAATTAAGGTTCTGTTATGCTTATACTTTTTTAATTATATATTATAATCTGATATCTATGTATTGTACACTTAATTGTACACTTTTAATAACAACTTAACGACGATAATCGACATACATGTCATATATGATGAGCAATTGAGTAAGTACACGTATAATTATGAACATATGTCAACGACAATCAATAAGATTCCTGATTCATGGACTGAATCATAAATATCTAGTCTAACTAAACTCATAGAAACCTTACAATCGCATAAATATTCTTAAACGTAGAAGAGACGATACAAAAAGTATGCTTTCAATTAATATATTTTTTTTTTTAAACAATATATTTATTTATTAGCGTAATCATTAAAAAAATATTATACAAATTATATTCGCAACAAGCTTCGTCAACGTAACCTATAGGAACAAAATAATATCCGCAACACGCTTCGTCAGTAAAGGCCTTACTTAAAATGGACATACAAAAAGTTACACCCGCAATACGCTGTCAAAACTGCCCACCCAAAACCAACCTACTCGTAAAATACCCCGCCCCGCAGCGCACCCGGCTCAAAAGTCCCCATAATCCCAGCAGCATTACCCCTCTGAATCGCTATGGAGACTTGTTGAACTAGGTATGACCCAGCGCGAGGATCGCAGCCCCTGTCCCGCAAACGTCGACCCAACTCTATAAAGAGCTTGCGCGCTTCCGAGCACCATGGTCCAATCGTCTCGACCGCAAACGGTACAAAATCGTACGCCGACTCCAAGGCGGAATACTTATTGTGCTCCAATTTCGCAGCACTCTCTGCTGCTGAGCCGGCACACCGCGAGCTCTGCCTCAAATGAGATCCCGCAAATGTGCTAAAATAATTAAACAACACAATCCTAACAAAAGAAAGCATTTTCAACTCCACAATGGATCCAGATGTTAATATTTACGCAATCTTTGCACTTGTGATGTTACGTTTGAGAAATGCGTTGTCGGTCAACATTGGTCGCTAAGCCGCGCCTCACGCCAGCGGCCGCTAACCAACCGACCAACCACTGCAATTACACTGGCACACCAGTCAACAGAGACGTGAAGCTCGACAACTATCTTAACCGTTTAATTTACTCACAATTAGGGTTCAAAATCAAAATACATTTGTCTCGTACATCTGAATAGATTTATCTTAAGTATTATTTCATTGTCATGCAGCAAAATGTCTCAGAAAGACTCGACAGATCAGCAATTCCGTGTTTAAGTTTATATACTCGTATTTATGATGATTATGTATAAAAAATATTTCATTTCAGACGCTTATTTTCAAGAATATGCAATACCAAAGATTCTCTATAAGAATTTGCTCTTTAGCAATAAGAGCGCCTATTGTCTTTATTGTAATCTTACTTGCTATCATATGCATTTCTTTTTTGGGTTGGGATTCTTGCAGGTTAGATTCTTGATGTCTTGCTTGTAATTTCTGAGATTTGGAATTTCAATTAAACTAAGTATACGCCAAATGGCATCAGAAAACTATCTGTAATATAAATTGTACAGCCGGATTTGGTAAAACTCTGCCAACCCACGTTGACTGGAGTATATATTTGCTGCGCTCATTGGCGACGTGCTCAATTACCGAGCAGCTGCTCAACTCAGACTTGAGCATAATTTTCATAATTAATTCTTGAAGTTAAGTGAGACGGGTGAAGGATGGTAATAATGACAAAGTAGCGGTAATGGTGGCAGTGCCCATAAATATAGTAAAGGCAAGGTGTCTTATAAAGGCAATTATGAATAGATCTAATATTTATGCATAATTAAATTAATTTGTAAAAAAAAAACTACTAAATGTAAAGATGTCGGTTAACAATTTAAAAATCGTTGTGCATACACATGTGTATTAGTACCACAGTTGAAAAAAACTACCTACGTATATTTTGGAAGCCAACAGAAAATATAAGATCATCTGCGCTGCTGCAGTTAAGTCCATCATATTTGTTGTGATCACATGGTGTGATTGTCCATGGCTGTCGATAAATATCCGACAGCAATCGGTCGGATATTTTACCGTTCTCAAAGTCATTGCAGAATTATTTTTCGTGGATTGTTTCACTGTAGAAAGCATTTTTCTCTGGCACTGTCAACTATTTGGGATTGTTAAGAAACAAACCTAACCTAACCTAATCAATAGGATGGTACCTACTTGCACGAATTGTGAAAAATGTATGACAACAGAGGAATAAAAATTCTGCGAAGTGAAAATTCGGCGAAATTAAGCATTCGACCAAAAATACTTCTGCAAAAAGGCCAACGCTTCGCAGCCTGAAGATCTCAATCATCTGACTGAAGTGGCTATGATGATGATAATAAGGCTACAAAGACTACGTATCTGAGGAATTCGATGCCGAAGGAAACTTAATGTAGGTTATACAAATTTAACTAATTAAAATAAAAAAGCCTGACCAGGTCAATGTTAACCAATTAAGCGGAACATTTTCTATCGGTCGTTTACCTTAAAATCGATTCCATAGTAAACAATGGGCTTTCTTAATTACGTATAGCACTGTCGGCAATTGTGGTCTGGTTTCAGATTCGCACCGCTTTCGCTGCTTTTACAAAAGGCGAAAATATGCGGTCTTACCTAATTTGTGTCCTCGTGAGTGTGAACTGGCTGGCGAGAAATGCTATTACTACCTACGAGGGAATATGTTTTTCTCAAACATGTTTTTCATCAATGTAGTCATAACCATAACGTGCGTTAAACAGGCTTCGAAGTGTCACGTTTCGGGCGGAACAATTCGAGAGAACTGCAAAGGGATTTCATACCAAATTGAAGGTCCAGGCGGGGAAGTAATTTTTTTTTAAACATGGCGTTTGTATTCATGAGCAGGCTGAATAGCTTTTTTTCTTGTGGCGTATTTTTTATTTCAATGTATATATGTTTGAGAAAAGCACTATACATGCCTTAGCCGTGTTAACTGTCTATACTGACTGCCTGCTCACCCGGCGACCCGGCAAGCCTTTATTTCCCGGCGTCTGTAGTAAATATACTATTATTGGTCTCCAAAATAAGTTGAAGGAAAAATAGTCTTAGGCTGCTTCAGAGCTAATAATGTGAACGTCAAAATTTTTTTTTTTACAAATTGAATCCGTATTTTAATTTAATTGTTTCTTCTTCTTCTTCTTCTTTTCAGCATATATGCGTCCACTGCTGGACATATGCCTCTTGCATGGATTTCCAAGCTGATCTTGATGCGGCGATCCTACTCCAGGTCAGCCCTGCCGTCTTTTTAATGTCGGCCGACCATCTGGCTTGCGGTCTTCCAACGCTTCTGCCACCCGTTCGCGGTTCCAGTGTAGCGCTCGCTGACTCCATCTGTCATCGTACATCCCAATCTGCACGTGCCCGGCACACCAGACAGATCCTTACGACATCGCCATGTCTCTCGTAGCGGTCGCATTTGATGCTTGAACTAAAATTAGACCTGATAACATATTGCTGTAGGTTTCGGCGATGAGCGGCGAGCGGGGCAGATTTTTAATTAAATTTTAGTACTTACGGGTGTATAGAGCCTATAATACAAAAGATTGTTCATTAACGGTAACCCAAATGTTAGCTGCTAGTTTATAAATCTGAGGACTGACAAACTGAGGTCTAGCTACTATAGTAACCAAAATAAGTTACATAAAATTAGCATACTTTACACCACTACTACTACTTGGCACTATTTGGCTATTTCTCAACTCAAGTACCTAGTTCAACTAGTTGAGCTATATATTTTTTTCAGTGTAGTTATTTGTCCGTGATGATGGGTTTTTCTGAATGGTTTTTTTTTTTAATTTTTATACCAATTATATTGCATTTTTTTGTTTATTTCGTTCAATTATGTTATTCGAATTCTTAACTTAAAGTAAATTAGTGTGTGCTTTTTACGTTTCCTTTGCGTTACGTTTATATTGACCGGAAAAATGGATTTAAACTCAAATGAACAAAAAAATCCTGTATCAAAATATATCACATAAAATAGAGGTACATATATACATACACTCAAAAGTAATGAGTTTCCGATGCTTGTATTAGATACACTTTGCGTAGAATCTTAAACGGAGTATATGTGTTTTTGTATTTAAAACGAAATGGGTAATTCCTAGTATCATTCAAAATACTAAAATGATTAACAACTGAATGGAACTTTTTCCGTATACTACCGTCATATTAATTAATCTTACTTCCATATTTTATGGTCATATTTTGTGCTGATTTGATACTGTAATAGGTTAAAGCATGTCGAGGCAAAATGCCGAGCAGTTAACTCAGCGCCATCTATGGTATTACAATATATCGGTAGTTTCATGAGTTAGTTCTTTCGTTCTTATAGCACTCCGTATACGCGACTTGCTCTTGCCTTGTACCACCAAAACACCGGATGTATGACGTCCTATCAGTGACCTTACCGAGCGACAACAGAATACGACTGCATTGTAAGTATAACCACCACAATAACGGACCCTGTGTCTATTGATGCCTCAAAAACTAAAAAAGCCGGTCAAGTGCCAGTCGGATTCGCGCACCTAAGGTTCCGTACAAACGAAGACACAGTTAACTATACAATACACACATAGACCTTAACATGTTGCAATAAGGTTTATATTCTTTTACAAATGTACGTTATCAGTGTCTTCGATAGTACGAACTATGAAGCACTTTATATTGCTCTAACGAAAAGATAAAATTTCATAGTTCTAGGTCAACGGAAAATACCCGATAAATTTTGATTCCCTTGAGAGTCCAAATATACGTTTCTTAAGGCGTAACCGGATGTATATATTTTTTTACATTAACTTAGAAATTTGGTTTTTTCACAGCTTCAAGGGACTGACCTGAGTATTTCGTTTTGACTTCTACTCGATACCTCCACGCGTTCCCGAAATAAAGGTATTGTCTTTGACAGACCGACGGACGGATAACAAAGTGATCCGTTTTTCCTTTTGAGGCACGGAACCCTAAAAAAGTGTCAATGGAGCCCCATTGTGTAATTTAATAAACTGTTTAAAAGTTTCCTGTGATAAAGTCAGATATTAACATAACAAACCTTTTGTGATGTGTATACATTGTCATAACGGTACCGACTACCGACAATCGTGGCCCGTGTATTGTGATGTGAGAAGAGAGTTTTACTCTTCATACTAATCCAGCTATAGTTACAAAAGAAATCGTCATTTAACTACCGTTTTATGTATCGTATATATTTGACCATATGGTTTAATTTGTTTGTAGAACTATCCACGGCGTGTTTCTTATAGTTGCTAGGGAGTGGTCAGTCACGTTGTCACTGGTAATACTATTTAGGTATCCTACGCGTAATCAAAGGCGTACCTTGTTTATTTAAATGGTCAATAGTCAACAAATAAAAAACAAAAGAGCATCGAATGAAGGATCAAAAATGGAATCGCCAATAAACAAAAGCCGGCGCATAAGGTCGCGTTTGAATATCAGAAGTGCCGGGCCGCGAATTTACAAAAGCTATACTGATAGGGTTCAGATTCGAACTGAACCAGATTAGCTTTTGTTGGGACAAAACTTAACAAAACCCTAATCTGGTACAGTACAGAAATTTACTGAAATCGTTTAGACTTTGTGAACTAAACTCATAAGGATATTGCTGCTACAAAAGCTAGTCTGTTGCGATCTAAAACTTGAATAATATTTTAGTAACGATCGACTCCGATTGTATTAAATAAATTACCGTTCATGCAAATTACTTAACTATAGGTACCTAAGCTTCTTTTTTACTTTTAGAATTATTTCAGATACTTCTTTTTAGGGCATTATTTAGTGTGAAATCATGATAAAATAGTTTAATTTATATCAGAAGGAGCGCTGTTGTAATCGCAGTTCTAACCTAACCTACTTTACTGGTAATACTGGTATAGCAGATCGGTTCTGGCGCTTCGCCGACCGCTGCCGCGGTACGCTCGCTTCGCTCGCTCGGCTCGCGCGCTGTTGTGGTCGCAGTTCTAACATAACCTAACCCATTAATCTAGTTTACTGGTAGCAGTTCGGTTCTGCCACTTCGCCATCCGCTACCGCGGCACGCTTGCTCGATATAGACGTTACCGAACTCGACTAGGTTTTGTCGTTAATAATACTTGAAAGAATATAAGCAAAAAGCTAATACATTTGAGTGACTACTTTTTACCGTAACGGTATAGATTTTGTTGACTAATATGCGTAAACAAAAGCTCCCCGATTAGAATCTGAGTCGTGACTGAAATAGTATAGCTTTTGTAAATTCGCCGCCGGGCCAAGGCGTTGCAATCTGACACTGAAAACATGGAAAATAAATGATACCAACACAACATTGATTAAGGGTACAAGGGCGCCTTGTCGAGGTAACTTGAGTGCTCATTATACTGATCACAAGCCTCTTTGTTTCACGAGATAAGTATGAAATGAAATTGATTTTTAAGTGAGATATTTTGTAGTATGGTTTGTGTTAGTTTTAAGATTAGGCTTAATAAGGAATTATTCTGGACTCAAGTTTACCATTCGGTCAAAGTAACCGGTGGTTGGCTAGGCATCAAAAGTAGCTGTCAATTTTAATATCCAATCTGATAAAATAATGCCAGTGCCAGTAGTATAATTGTCAATTACCTTTCTGAAACCTCAATTTTCGTTTCCCATCTGTCGTTTCGCCAAATTTTCACTTATCTGAAATCCATTTATTTTTTTTGAAACTGTTAATTTTTCAGAATAATTATAAAACAAACCTAAGCTAACCTAATGGGTTCTTTATATCATATTCCAACCCACAAGTCCTTCATTCCTTATTTATTTTTCATAAAAAAAAAATAGACACTGTACCTACTCAACTAACTCCTGAAACTTATATCATATTCCAACCCACAAATCCTTCATTTCTTATTTATTTTTCAAAAAAAAAATAGACCACACAACTAACTCCTGAAAGAAATCATATTCCAACCCGCAAATCCTTCATTACTTATTAATATTTAATAAAAAAAAAACTACACAACCAACTCCTGAAACTTATACCTATCATATTCCAACCCACAAATCCTTCATTCCTTATTTATTTTGCATAAAAAAAATTGAGACTACACAAAAAACATGTTGCGTTACTTTACTATCTCAATTCTAACTTGAGACCTGAAACACGCGAAAAATGCTACGCTATTTGAGTGTCCGTTGCGACCGCCGTTTGGGTAAGTACTACGAGTATAATTATGGCATTTATCATTTTAACTCGCTGCATTTTTGCCGAATTATTGCGACAGGTTAAAATACAGCTCGGCTCAGGTTAAATAGCCGACCAAAGACATACGTAATTACTAGCTTTGCCCCGCGGTGTTACCCGCTCATCTCACTGGAAAACTAAGTATCAATGTCCTTCCCGGGACTCAGTTCAGCGGTTTCAGCGTGAAAAGGTAACAGACAGACAGACAGACACACTTTCACATTTATAGTACTTGTGGAATCAATTTACCTTATATCATGCCGATAACATTGTCCAGAACCGGAGGCAAACTTACAGTACATTATCACGAGCGATTTGCGAGCGGGTTTTCTATACAAATATTCGTCTTGTATAGAAAGTCGTGGTCATCTTCTTACAACATTCGCTCGCAAATCACAAGTGTGATAAGGCCCTAACAGCTACATTTACCAGCTTTGAAACCTTAAACGTTCAGATAACGGTTGTTTAATATTTATTATCATACAAGATCCGAAAAGTAGAGCAATCCGAAGATGAGTAGGTAATTCTGTATAAAGATGCGCCCACGCACTCCAAGGGAATACAAGCAAGCCTGCTGGCTGACATTAAGAGGTATTGTGCGCTCTTTAGTATAAATTAAAAGACCTTGTGTGTTCGAGAAGATTTATTACCCTTTCTGGTGTTGTTGTAGAGTAAACTTCTCAGTTACTTACTAGCACTTTAAAGAGGATATTTGTCTCTAAAAAAGCAGAAAAAAGTTCTATTAAAGTGATATCGTGAAATATAGAATTCAAATATAACCATTACCACCTAAAACACTATTTTTTCATTCCCATCTGTAACGCTTCACCGAATGGCCAGTTTCATTTGTCTGAAAGCCATTTAATTCCAAAACTGTAAATTTTTTCAGAATAATTATTACACAAACCTTACCTAACCTAATGGGTTCTTTAAAACGATGTTTATAAAATCCTGAAACTATTACGGGTTTCAGGGAAAATTTCTTTCGGACAAATGAAAATTTGGCGAAATGTTACAGATGGAAAGGAATGTTCCGGAGTTGAAATACGATAGGTACCATAATATTCGAATCTATTACAAATGTGCTTCGTCTATTAATAAGGAGCAAAGTTGGAGTTATTGGATGAAACGAATAATATGAATATCTTTATTGTCTATTACAATAACAAAAAAAAACAAGCAGCATAAAGAAAACGCAGCAAGCATTCGTCGATCATCAATATCATATTATGTGAAATAAGATTTTATATCAATTTTATATCAGAAAAATATACATTCTCTCACATATAAATATGATTATTAGATTATTATCTTAATTATTATTGTTATTTATTTAGTTTTAATTGCACAAACAAAAAACAGACCGTACAAAAGGCGGACTTAATGCTATTGGGCATTCTCTACCAGTCAACCATTGGGCAAAGCCGATAAGTTGTTGTGTAGACGCATATCTACCAAATAAATATGGTTACAATTACAATCCTCGAACTAAAAAAAAAAACAACCTCAACCTCCTCCAACCACAGCCTACGCACTCACAAGCAGATCGCAAGTTAAACATCTTTGAACAAGCCACACGTGCGCGCCCGGTATGGGCCGGCGCAGATTAACGATGAACATATGCGCGGGCGCAACAATTCGCGAACCAGCGGTAATCGACCCTAGTGAGCGCATGTGCATTTGTTTATTGACCTCAGGTTTATTAATGCCTTGACGAACTATTTAAGGGCAGCTGGAAAAGGTCGACGTATTACCGACTTATGAAGCAAGTCTTCATAAATATTTTAAACTTAATTCAATTATCATATTGGTAAATTACAAATTTTCACTGCCATGCTTGCTTATGCCAGTTGCATTACACCCAGCATCAGCTTCATTAACTGAATCAATCGTTATTCAACTTTCTCATACCCATCAATTTAAATCAACACTTCAGATAAAAATTAGAGTGTGGTTATTTTCAACAATCGAAAACGAACGAACATAATAGTTTCCATTTCAACAAAAAAATCGTGACGTCACCAAAAATATTACGAGTATCACACCAAGACAAAATTACTAATGTCTCATCACGGAGCACTCAACCGGTGTATTTAGCCCACAAGCATAAATTCAAAAATGTTCACCAGAACGTGGATTCGGAATAATAATGCTTTCGGACAAATGTAACTTCGAAGTTATGTATTATACTCCTCGACCGTATATTATATCTGTCGAATGTTCAAGAACATGACCCCATAAGGCTCATCAATGCGATCTCCATTGATCCATCTCCACGGTCCAGCGCACGAACGGTACCACATGCCCCGGGGCCCCCGGGGCGCCGCGGTTGGCCGCGCACCAGGAATGCCGGGATGTGGCATTGGACCGTGGACCGATCTCGTTAAGAAGCTCATCTGTGGAGCATTGAACACGCCTCTGCCAATTGCTCCTTAAATTTCAGCAATCAGTCTTCTTTTTTCTTCCCTTATCCCATTTAGTAACTCCCGGCACTAAAAATACATGTACAGATGTAATGAATAATAGTTTTCCATCGTATTGCGTCAGGTAACTCGTTCATTTCCATCTCAACTGTTTCACCGAAGTTCATAGAAAAAACATACTAAAATGAACTTTTTCGACAAAATACGATAGAAAACTATTATTCAGTAAATCTATCTATTATATACCCCTAGCCAAACCCTGAATATTAAAAAAAGTACTCTGAAGATTACCTATTTCAAATAGGTAATTTAAAATTAAAACAGTGAAAACTATTATAAGAACTACAAGTATACACTTATAGCGTAACTGGGTCATTGTCAGTTCAAAAAACAAAATTTGTCCCTTCGGTGGTCAAAAGTTAAGAGCTTGTATGAATCTAGGTTATGTTATGTTGCTATTACATCGGATTATAGATGAGGGAACTTTCTTTATTCTCACAGGCATTTAATCAGAAAATTAGGCCCTGGAATCCTTAATTTTGCCAATATCCACCGGAAAGACGTGCACCTAAATCTGACAATGGCCCACCTAACGCTTTTCAATCGGAGTACACAAAAATTTGTAAATATAAAAAGCAAAATACTATTATACGCTTTATAATATCTATAAACAAGTTATGCGGCTTAAATGCGATTTTACAATATAACTGTTTCCAATTGTGTCTCAGTAAATGATTTTACAAACTTTTTCCTTGAACTGTACAAGTTTTATACCATGTGGGAGTATTAGGTACCTCTGCTTATACAGTAGTGCACAAATTCCGCACTTTTTAGTGCTCGACGTCTAACAAGACCTTGGTAATTTGCGTGGGACCAGCTGTTTAGACCACTAATGACCTTTCTCAAGGGTGACATAGTATCTGAATTATTTGTGTCACATGTTTTCTTATTTGAAGACTGCAGAAACATCTTTATTTACGAAGTCAAGCTTGTTGTTGAAAACATTATCACAGGAAAGCTAGTTGAAAAAATGAGTTTGTACGAGATACGTATCTATAATTTTATATATTTTTTTTATAAAAACTTAATGAGGGCAAGCCTGTTCTTTTGTAAAGTTCCTAAAGTATTTATTTTCTCACATTATAACTTACTATATGGGTAATATAAATATACCTGTAAATTTTTCCATACAAGTCAAAGTTTCGATCTCGACTGTTTCCTTCTCCAAAACTTGACCAATCGTAACAAAATATTAGAGAAACATTTCCTCTATACCGTACATATAATATAAAGGCTAAATCCTGTCTTCCTGTAAAATCTAAACGCAGTTCAATTTTGCGAAAGTACAAATGTAGCTGAGACATTTGTCTTTCATACAGAAAACAGAGCACGGAAGCATAATGATGAATTGACATTGGCTACGGAGAATTAATATAAACCTGACAAACAAAGATAAGCGGCGCGCTGACGCGCTGGCGCCAGACATGTCCACCTACGGTGTACACTACTCTTTTAGGACTATAAAGCACTAAGTATATTCATAGCACGAGTATTCTATCAAGTTTATCACCCTAATTCTTAATTCAAGTTGTTTGGAACATTGAGGATGTGTATACTACAATACAATACTCCAAAGTTTCATACGTCCGAATGCATCATCATTCCGAAAATCATGTCTGATTAAAGATCCCATTGAGGATGCAGGGAGCATTTTTTGTTCTCAAAGATATGTCCAAAAAATCGGGGTCTATTATTCTAGATTGGCTGGTAGCCTGTACCTAATAACAGCAAGACATTTGTGTGATGCTGTCTAAACTATTCTATAGATTCAAAGGATTTCTTGTTTCTTATTTATAATTACGATCATTATGATCCTGTTGTTGTGCTTATCAGCAACGCACATTACATTACTATTATAACAAAACAGTAAACACAATCTTACATCATGTATCCTATTGGCATAGTTCCCTTGAACCAAAACAAGTGAACCCAAGTAAACTATTAAAAACAAGATCTTGCGAAGATGAACGCTTTCTCAATATGATCTTAATAGGTATTACAGGTTTGAAGGGAAGCACTTGCCGAATGACACAGTTCTTCACTCATTATCACTAAACAGATCATGGTATATTAAGAAGAGAACTGAGTGAATCAAAAAGCGACCATATCGCTTTAACCAACAGCGTGAATTCACTCTCAAGGCTCCAGTAATCTGTCCAGTTTTGAAGCAATAAAATAGAAGTGTCGCTTTCGTTTGTTTTAAACGCGAACAGTGTAAAGGCAGAACTAATTGACCTTGTAATAACGAGTTGTCTTTAATGATGTCTTAAATGAGTGAAAAGTTAGATTTTAATGTTGTTCGGAAGCTGATTTACCTTCTAAGTAACCTACTAAGCTTCTATAGGCAATTTTATGGTAACTGGTTTTAGTGTAAAAATTTGTATTGGTGTTATAGTTTGTGTCGCTTACTTGCTGTAAAGATTTGAGTGTATGGTTCGTCTCATTTGGAATAATTATACACATTTATTTCTCTCTAAACCTCATCACGTGGGTGGTCAAGATCATGATAAAGTTAAAGGGCAAAGTGTAACTTTTAATGAACACAAAGCATAATGTCAAGTGAGCTGGCTAGAAAATGTGTTTTGACTTATTCATTCAATCATCCTTGTATTACTCGGGTATATTATGCCCTGAATGCACACCTCATTAACACGGCGCCGGCAAACATTCCATTGCAAACAAAACCCGCCAAACTTCACGTTTTAAGGATTAACTCTATTCAATCCGGTTCGAAGGACCATTGGGTTCTTTCATCGCGCTCCAATTCCATCTGTTCCGGTCTTTTATCAATTGGCGACTAAGTGACATCTTAGTCACTGGCGCCAACATTTGGCAAAAAAACGCGTAATAAATCTTCAGGTAACTCTGTAGGTAGGTAATAATGCATTCTGAGAAGCATCTGAGTTTTTACGTCACACCTAATCTGATTCAATTCTAAAAGGAAATAAAACCGATGAAACATCTTGTATTTTAAGCATTTTGGAATTGAGTGGTATATAAACGGAGGCGGCAAAGAGTGTTTTTGTGTAATACCTATTGAATAAAGGTCTCCTTAGCAGTTCTTAGAACCAATAGGTCGTGTTAAGGTCAATGGACATAACCAGGTGTGGTGCAAAGCGGCACTAATCGTTGACTAACTAGTTAACTACGTAATAGGTATGAGCAGCTAGTAATGGTCTCGGTCATTTCTTTACGAGTATTTCTATTAAACGTAGTTAAATTATTGAGTTTAGGAGCTTAGGAGACAATGTTCTATGACTCGGCCCTTCAGTTACACGATTATAAGTGGCCTTAGACTTATGTAACTGAAACATAATAAAGAGGTAACACAATAATTAAGTTAATATAATGTCAGTTAAAAAGTCTATTTTTTTTCTTATAAAAACAAGTTTTATGTTGACAAAAGATTATTAATGAATTGATTGACCAATGAATTGACCCACAGTGAGTATTCAATCAAGCCCATTGGATTCGTAAATATGAACTTAGACAAATTTGGACTAACTATGAAAGAAGTAAATTGGACTAATTTCACCACAGAAAAATAAGGTAACCTTATAAAGTTAAGAGACGAACGGAAGAAAAATAGTTATACTGTAACAAATCACATCTATCGTTTATAAATGGTGTACAGTCGAGTTCATTTACATCTACACACTTACGAGAACAAAAATATCTGAACACGACCCTATTGTCAGGAGCATAAAGTCGTGTTCAGATATTTTTGTTCTCGTAAGTGTGTAGATGTAAATGAACTCGACTACATCTAAAATGGTATCTTATCTCAACTACGACACATTAAATTTTTTCCCATCTGTATCGTTTCGCCAAATTTTCATTTGTCCGAAGTATTTTTTTCCTGAAACCCGTAATATTTTCAGGATTTTATAAACATCGTTTTAAAGAACCCATTAGGTTAGGTTTATTTTATAATTATTCTGAAAAATAATCAGTTCTGGAAACTATGCCTTTCGAACAAATGAAAATTTAGCAAAACTTACAGATGGGAAACAAAAATTTGTATTTTAGATAGGTAACCCTCTATAAAGTTTACCGTTTCGGTGTGCCTTGAACTCAAAAAGTTTACACACTGATAGACTTCCCTTTTCCTTGTCATCATGGATACTTACTTGAGATCAACAGTGTACCTACTTTCCAAATAGAATGTTTAAATACGCGTAGGTACATTACCGATAAAATGTCAAGTTCCTGGTACTATCGTACAATAAGAATTGTACACGTTCGAATCGCAAGGACGTTGTGTTTGTATTTGTATCTGATGCCGGATTTCATTTTCCTCATGTAAATTCCTAATTTGACCACAATTGCATTTGTAATTATGTTTAGTTATTATAATACCGAAGTGTCTCTCTTGTTGGGCAAAATTGCGTAATGATTGCTTAATCTGCGGGGAAAACTAAAATTGCAACAAAATACTTTTCAAATTTTTGTTGAGTCACATGTTCATACTAAAGCGAAAGGTGAAAAAAATGCTTCGAGAGGTATTCGAAGATCGAATTATAGCATTTTTTTCACCTTTCGCTTCGAACCCTCGTCTTGACTCTCTGGCCCAATGGGGTAGTCTAACTACTCATTCATCGAAGCCAATTGATTGTTAGTTTTAAGGTATTTATCTATGGGCCACAGTTGCTTGAAAATAAATGATATTGATCGATTGATTGATAATTATTACTTTTTGTACGACGGCAAACATTTTTCCTTATAATTATTTTGTTAGGTACCATAAAGCGGCAACAATCCGTGACGTAGAAAGTCTCACTTGCCGGAGTGTCATAAGTACCTTATTTTCTTATACCATGAGCAAAAGTATGCGTATATTTAAAGACCTTGCTCAAATACTACCGGTGAAATTTCGAGTAGCTACGAAGTCCGGCACGAGAAGGAAACTGTGCATTGCAGGCCGACTGGCTCACGCATGCGCAGAACGTCAATTAGATCAGCGCCGTTGCGTGACGTCACTACTTGTACAAGGGCTTATTAAGGGCATTCGTAATGGTATGAGATTTAATCGTATAATCTTCGCTTTGGCTTCAATTAACCTCTTTATCAAAGATTATTTTTAGCTTGTCCATGAGTCCTGAGCTGAAGCTTTTTTATATAAATAAATAATAATAAATATTTTGGGACCTACTTACACAAATTGACCTAGTCCCAAACTAAGCTTGTACTACGGGTACTAGACCACGATATACATAATATATAGATCACATCCATGACATGAAAATATTCGAGTTCATCACACAAATAAATAAATATTAAGGGACAATCATACACAAATCGACCTAGTCCCAAACTAAGCTTGTACTACGGGTACTAGACCACGATATACATAATATATAAATACATATATAGATAACATCCATGACCCAAGAACAAATATTTGCACAAATATTTGCCCTGGGCGGGATTCGAACCCAGGACCGCCGGCTCAATAGGCAGGTGCACCATAAACTGCGCCAACCGCGTTGTCTAATATATTTTATTCGTTAGCCATTAGAAACAATTATTAACTACATACACTGTTCATACTATATTGTTCAAGTACTTTCTAAGTAAGACACTAAGCGTGAGTAGCGTGGTATACAGCAACTGCGTCAAACGTACTATTGAATCCGGCAGGTGTCAATGTACTCCACTCAAAAAGGGTCTTAACGTCGTTCTAGCTTCATACGGTGTTCATGAGGTTATAGTGAACGTGCGTAAATACCACTATCAGTCTTTATTGTTCTGGCATAATACACATTTGCGGTTAACCACGCAGAACAACGGTTAGTCTGAGTCTGATTAAAGTAGCATATTAGCAGGTAAAACCGTTTAACACAATTTAATTCGCTACTTAAGTATCCTCGGATACTTTTAACTCATTTACACTCAGTTATGATAGTACCTAGACGTTAGATGTAATGAGTATTGCGAATGTTACTCATCTTTACTGCAGATAAACATTCCTTACGTCTTACGGAGCGGCCAGTTACGATAGGTAGCCCTACCACGTGCCTCTTCAAGTATTTTGTCCGTCACCAAAAACAGTCGTATGAGAAACTACTAGCATCTTTAATATACCTACTAAATGCAGCAAAAACGACAGTACTACTAAAGAACTCGTAATACCCGTGACAATAGAATACTCGTAAATTAGCATTAACAACAAAGCGTACCGGCCTAGCGCAAGGTTGAAACTACTGAGTAATGACGTAAAAACAACTTATCTTTGCGTTCGAGAAACACTACTGACATTCCTTACTTCCTAATTAAATACAAGCATAATCGTAAATAGATTAAGCTTGAACGACGTTAAGACCTTTTTGAGTGGAGTACGTTGACACGAGCCGGATTCAATACCTTTGACGCAGTTGATCTATTGTTGATCTGTATTATTGATACAATAACTAAGTCACGACACATACATTTAGACTCAAGGGCAATTAATCATTATTCATTAGCATTTTTTTATGAAAGATTTATTGTAATTAGAACAAGTATATCCTACTTTTAAAACTACGTAGGTAAGGTAAGGTGGGGGAAGATTGAATGGTTTTTTGTCGAGATAGACAGTGTTGTTTTAAAACCCTTATAAAATAAAAATCTATTTATATCCCTTCAAGTGTATTAATTGGAAGACATGGGCAAGGATTATATTTTTGTATTCTGTTGATAAAACTCAGCTATGCCTATTCTAATATATAAAAATAATAAAATAAAATACACTTTTGTCTAAAAAATAGACGGGTCAAGATGGAATGGTGGAGGGGTAAGATTGACATAGTTTCTAAATGGTTTTAAATGAATGCAAACGGTGGCTGTTGCTCGTTATTCCATAGAGTTTCTTACGCTGAACAGATACAGCTGATTGTTGCGTGAATATTCCTGATAGGTAACGAGAAAACTACAATAGAAAAAAAAAAAACTATTTCACTCTTACCCCGCTATATAGGAAAAAGGACTGTGATTCTCAAACTTTTAATTGGACACTTAAAAACTAAACACTTTTTTATATTAAGAATATCAGTTTGGAATCAAAATAACGGGGTAATGATGATAAATTCTTTATTTTATAAAAGAAATTAAGTAATACAAAAAAAATTAACAAAAAAGAACCGACTTCAATAAAACTAAAAAGCCAAAAATAACCCGTTCAAGTACAGATTACACTTGACTCACCCTTTGAAGCCGGTCCCAAACCGCTCAATTATTATATTTATATATTATAGTTTACATGAGGTTTGAGGCAGCTTTAATTGTTGAATTGAATTAAACAACGCGCAAAACAAGTAGGTATCATAAAGGCAAATCTACTCGTAACTAAATAAAATAACAGATATATAAATATAAAAGAATTACTCAAATGGAAAGCAGTGTTCCCAAACGAAAGCTTTATAGAGTTATCTCAATCTTTAAAATATGACACAAACAACAAATTATAAATTACATATTTTTTGAACAATGAGTACATCTCTTTGATCTGACGATTTCACTCAAATCGACTTATTCACAAACTAAGAAAATATTGTTTTTATAAGTATAAGTTTAAGACTGCACCGAGCGAAATGTGAAAAAATAGGCAGTTGCCGTTAAGTAGATAACGTCAACACTAATTGTTTAATCCATTTCTTAACTATATATTTAGCATTTCGAAGAATGTGTTAACAACTTCTCCGTGGAACAATTATAAGATTATTAATATTTTACCCTAGAGAACTAAGTAAAGTTGGACGTAAATCGTAAAATCGTAAGCAGGCGTTAAGTGTTTTTTTATACTTTAACAATGGAAATCTATTCTGATTTTCAGTTCAAAAAAAGATGAATGTTTACATTACAATTTGTCCGCATCAAATATTTCAATTATTGTTTGGTATTAAAGGTCCAGATTTATCAAAAAGTGCTTTTAATTCTCCATACATTTTAACTATGGCGGCCGCGCGCCGATTTAAATACGCATTCCCCGCGCTCTATGGTTCAGTCGCAAACGCTCGGCGCCCTCTTAAGACTCACAATATGTTTCATTTATACTTCATAATTACTACATATTTACCTTATTATGAGGCCAATAAAAAAAAATAGGTACGTTAGTAATTTTTTAAGTCCAAAGTTTGAGAATCTGTCTGTTTTTCTATGACTTTCAAAAAAGGGTGAAGATTGAAACATTACTATTTCAATGTTACCCCATTGAAATTGACTGGGATAAGATTGAAGCTTCTCGTAAATCACAATATAAGAGTAATAGCTACACCTAGCACTAATAAATAAACATAAAATCTAAAATAATACATAAATATTCAGTCAAAACTTTTATTCACACCCTATTAATCAAGTTATGAAACACGGGGTAAGATTGAAAATCGACGATTTGACCACGAAATGCTGACTTTCACAAAATAACACATAACACGCGTCTACGCACTCCGAGCGGTCTCGGGCGACTGACTGGCGGATCCTAATAAAATGGCGGTTTAATTGATGATACCAGCATAAAAAAAAAATTAAAATTTAGGGAGTTATGTGACACTTTTTATCTTCCCCCTTTTTTCATCTTCCTCCACCTTACTTAATACAAATCCGACAACAGTTTCGCAGTGTGATCATTAAAAATAAATAGTTTCCTTTTTGTCATTTTTTTGTTTTGAGGCCATAATTTCAACAGAAAACTAACTATGTACAGCTGGCATTGCGTAGTTCAAACTAAATAATATGTACATGTAGCACGTTTTGACTAAAATATTATAATTATGCTGAAGACAAATACGACTCTTCGCTCTACTTAGATTAGATTCAACCTAATAATAAAGAAAAAGCCTTTTTGGAATAAGTGATCATAAAATCATACATGAATTACAGGAAGATATCTTATTACATTATTGATAGAATATAACCGTACGTTTGGGACCAACGATTCCGTGCACCTACACCCGGTTGTCACGATCTTTATTACGATTTATTTGGCCTTACGGTATTTCCAATTTGTCGAAATTCAACAAACCAATAGCTCCTGTATCCTCAGGTTTGGCAACAACGCTCATACGTCAACTGTGTCGCGCGTGGCGCAAGCGCCGAACGTTTCCTAGAACGGCGAGGCCGCACGCCGCATAAATTATAATGCAGTAGCGAGGAATTTGCACTGGACCGTGAGGTAAATAGGTTAAATAATCCTTGTCAGTTACTTTCTGCGCGAGGTACTATGGGCTGCACAAACGCGGCGGAAGACTGGCTTCTTGCTGAGGGTGCACCAGCTGCTGTCCCGCCACTACGTGCACTTCAGATCGTTTGTGGTGCGCGTGCCGCGGCCGCTGCAGGACACCGTCCGTCGCAAGTGCAGACTTCTGGCCGATGGGTGTCGTGTTTCGGCAGTTTCGGGGCAACCTGCCGAATTCTACATACACCAGCACCTCTAGCACAACTGCGACACGCGACTGTTTCTCGCGCGAGATATACTACCTGTCTCTTTCTGTACAGCACTGTGAGAGAATCCTTTAGTAGATTCCCACCGATTGACTTCGTTTTAAAGAACATTTAAATCCCACTCTACTGTTCTAATAGAAAAATTAAACAAACGTAGGTTCTTTGTAAACCATAAATATCAACTAGAATTAGAATTAGAATTAGAATACTCTTTATTGCACACCTCAAGAAGAAAGACATACAAATACAGATGACACTTAACATTACAATAGAGGCAAACAATAGGCGATCTTATCGCTAAAAAGCGATCTCTTCCAGACAACCTTTAACAACTAGCTGTATTAAATAACATGGATTCAAATTAGAAAAAAAATACATTGATTTAAATTATTCGCCAGAAAAGAACAATCAAAGAAAATGGTAAAGATATATTGCGCGAGCGCGAACATTAGTTTGATCTATTACAAAAAGAAGCAAAGATAAACTGCGAGAAGGAAAAAATAATCAAATCACTTTATGCTGATGGATTATACATTATTATTACGACACTTCTCACACTTCTAATGTCGTTACGCGAATATTATTCAACGTTAAACCCATTGCCAAGGTTAATTATCAAGTGCAATATACAGTATATTATATCATTCAATGCTAACCCACCACAAATTTCTAGGCTGCCAAACATCTTCAAATCATCATTTAGCGTACCTAAATAAACTAACCATGAACTTTACAAACTCACCTTCAATGCATATTTTAAGCGCACAGTAAACACAAATTATATCGTGCATAAAAATGACTACTGTGATAAAGCACTTCCCCTTTTACGTCAGTGTTACATGAATGGGAAGTTTTACGGTGCGCAAACAACCATAACATAACAGTTATTTAAAAACGGAACTTCATTAATACCGATTAGCTTTGAAAAAAAATGCCCCCTTTGACGGAACCCGGTCACGCGCGGTGGCAAGTGCATTTCCGGCCGGACTTCCGGGGCAATTGAGCCCATAGAGATGAGGGAGCCCTTTGCCATCCGGGCTGGTGTGGGGACAGTCGATAGGGACTGTCGATAAATCACGATCTACGATGGGAACGTTGGTTGCGTACTAGATTAGGTCGGCAATTTCACGATATACCTAACAGTGATTGATACGCCTGCAGCTTTAGTACAACTTTTACGCACGAGATTACTACCTATCTCTTTCTGTATAGTACTGTAAGAGAGTGATGGGGTGATATTGTGTCGCACGACAAGAGTCGCGAAGCATAGTTGTGGTAGACGGGCTAGTTGGTGACAACCAAAAATGTCTGTCACTACTCTTCAAAACCTCGTATCTAGTTTGTAGATTGATACTAAAATACGAGCTTTGTTTTAAGTAGCTATTTGTTATTGTTACTTAGTGATAGTTTTGGTTGTCAATAGAGGAATTAAGAACCTACTCGAGGCCTTCGTAAACTGGTCAATAATTACGCAGTCTTTCCGAAAGAAATGACTCTTATCGTACATAGCTTGGGGAAACGTTTATCAGAAAATTTTGGCATTTTCAGAACTATTATTTTTAAGTAAAAGAACTGACTAAGTTCCTATAAACTGTATTGAAAAGGGTTCAAAAGGAGGTCGGATACGAGGAATCGAACAGTTCAACTCGACTTTCCCGCTCGTACTAACAATAAGTAACCTTTTGGAAATCCATTGTTCCTGTACCGTTTATTTACTAACAATTCCAATGTTTTATTCAACACCAAGTTATTTGCCATTGTCACCGAGTTATCGTCGATCGGCGCGACCCTAGACATAATAGCGCACAAACGAAGTGTAACTAAGGTTATCTTCCCATCTACTACTGTATATTTAACAGATAAATTTAACAAATAATAATAATCTTTCCAAAACACCAGTCATGAAACTGGAGAGATCGTTGTACAACACTCAATCAATCTTTTTGAAACCTACTGATGAATATGAAATATACAAAATACTCATGTCCAAATAATACCAGAACAGCTGGACACGACGAAATTACAACAATGGTTCTCAAGGTATGTGCTCATATTATCTGCCGCCCCCTATCACACATCATCAATCTATCCTTTATGGACGGTGTCTTTCCAACTCAATTAAAGCTCTCTATAGTTAAACCACTCTTCAAGAAGGGGGATAAAACAGATCCGAGTAATTATAGACCAATAACAATAATCCCTATTTTGTCAAAAGTGTGTGAGAAGTCTATATTATACAGAATTAATGAGTTCCTAGATAAACATAACACATTAACTTCAAAACAATTTGGGTTTCGCAAAGGAAAATCCACTACTCTTGCCGGATTGCACTTAGTAAAAACAGTCACAGAATGTTTAAATAAGAAACAGCAAATCGTGGCTATCTATTTAGACCTGAGTAAAGCCTTTGATGTTATCGACCATACAATCCTTTTGACAAAATTAGAGATGTATGGGATAAGAGGTAAAGCTTATGACTGGATACAAAGTTATCTTACGGGAAGAACGCAGTATACAGAAATTGAAAAAATTGTTCGCCAAAATAACAGCACGGTCATCAAAGAAAAGTATAGGTCCGATCTACTTGTTAATAAAACCGGCGTTCCACAAGGTAGCATACTTGGACCGTTGTTATTTTTAATAGCAATGAATGATTTCCCAATTTGTCTAAAGCAAAATCAAGATTGCATTATTTTCGCTGATGACACCACACTTATAATACAAGATGACTGCAATTCTCGAGCTGACTTTGAATCTAAAGTAAACAGTACATTAGCAGAGGCATTTAAATGGTTCGATAGTAACAAATTGAAAATTAACATGACAAAAACTAAAGCTATGCAATTCAGTTCATATAATTCAAATCCACCTCCTATAAAAATTTATTATGATAATTTAAATGTAGAATTAGTAGACATTGTAAAATTTTTAGGCTTCAGTATTGACAACCATTTAAATTGGAAACTTCACATACATAATGTTTGCAATAGACTCGATAGATTTGTCTTTGCTCTCAGAAGATTGAGACAAACGGTGTCACTAGATGCAGCTCTAACTGCCTACCATGGCTACGTCTCATCAGTCTTAAACTATGGCTTATTACTATGGGGAAACTCCGTAGACGCGCACAGAGCATTTAGACTCCAAAAAAGGTGCATTAGGGCCTTGGACAATGCTTGGTATCTGCAAAGCTGTAAACCATTATTTAGCAAATTTAATATACTCCCGCTTCCATGCCTCTATATAAGAGACGCGTGTGTCTTCGTTAAGCACAATCCTAGTCTCTTTGCCAATCGATGCGATACCAGTGCTAGACATACAAGAGCTCAATACCGAAGCCTGTTATACCAACCTCCATGCCGAACACATATTTACAAAAAAAATTGCTACAATATGTGTATAGTTCTTTATAATACCTTGCCTGATGACCTTAAATTAGAAAATAAGAACTCGTTTAAAAATAAGTTGACAAAATGGTTGCACGATAAATGTTTTTACAGTGTTAACGAATATTTGCATGGGTAATTAGTTCATTAATTTTTTCTTGACTTATTTAAGAATATAGGGGCTTGATAGTTATAAGGCAATGTAAGGACATGTTATAAATTTGGACACTTGTTTTTTTTTTTGTTTTTTAGTAACTGTTAGGATTAGGTATTTGATACAGGTTATTTATTGACAGTAAGATGTTTTATTAAAAATTAGTAATAATAATGACATTGTAATAATTTGCACACCTGCATGCAGGTTGAATATGATGTACAAATTTAGCTTTAAGATCTTATCCTGTTACCATATTCTGGCAAATAAAATATTTTGATTTTGATTTTGATTTTTTATGTTTACCATGTTTATATTAACCATATAATCTAGCTTACCTATAAAACCATTGATTTTTTTTGTCTCGGTATAGCAGAAGATTGTGAGCAATTCTATTAATCCCATAGGTAGCTTAAAGTAAAGCTTGTATTTTGTTCGCATTTTTAATATTGAGAGCCAATTATCGCTGTTATAATTATAAACGTTTTTAGTCAATAATAGGTACTTGACCAGCAATAAAGAAAGAAAAGAGGGATACTTGGCCGTATTCACTCCGCTCTCCCGCCTCACAGGGGACGAATCTGACTTCCCTCCACATCTGAAAATAATCACCGTGGAACACTCTATCTGTGGTGGAAATTTCATGCTTGTAACCCGATGCGCACAATTATGTTAGAAAACAGCGGACTAACAACTCTACTACTTAATAAACTACATATCTATACTTTTACCAGATTTTTTATTTTTTTAAGTAAAAGAGGTAAAAAACGCACGCTGCCTAATTTATAGAGGTAATTTAACAACAAAATCAAGAAACCGAATCGCAGATATAGATGTCGGCTTCGTCCCACTAACAAAAGACAGTGGTAAAGTCGGGATCTCAGCATGAATTTCTGCTGTGGTTTCTCACTTATCCAAGTCCCACTTACCACTGTATGTTCTTCAATTAGCAATATACCTCTTTATTGATGCTAAGGAAGAAACGCTAAGCTCCGGGTAATTACCCTAATTAATGAAATAGTTAGGTACTTTTTTTTTCTTGACCACGAACATGACCTAACCTATTGTTTGTTACGAAAGTCATTGACCTACGGAGCACTGCGTCAATCCATTTTTTCGCAATATTGTTTCACCTAGCTACGCATAACAGAAGCTCATAATTACTTGACTATCTAATATTCCAATAATACAATATTATGACAAACCGATTACTAAAAATAATATATTTTATGTACGAATGCACACATAATTATATAAATAAAAGCTACAACAATACCCACCTTACAAAGAATAATACACGTGCAATAATATTTAAATATTCCGTTATATAACAATAAGATACTCTTCTCCGATTAAATGATAACAACGATGTTTGTATTCTTACATTATTTAATTAATGAACGTATTTTTAATGATAATTTAAATAAAAATGATAAAATTTAATGATTTAAGAAAGATGAAGGATATCTCTTTCTATTTCTGATGTTTTTATTTTTGCCTTAGATTAGGTATATATTCATAATATTCATATTAATTGCCAGTGTGGTTACCCAGACCAGACAGTACACCACATTATCTTTGAATGCCCAATCACTAAGTTAAGCGGAACAATGGCGGATATCAAGAAACTCTCGACGGATGCAGTTGCTTACCTCAAATCTAACCCTTCAAAAATTTAAGTAGAGAACTATAAAAGCCATACGATAAATAAATAAAATAAATAAATAAATATTAATTTATGTGACGATCATAGTATAAGTTTGTATAACTTAGCGTAATTTATATTATTCTTTATTTCATGATATAAAATGTCAACAAAAAAAATAAAAAATAAAACTAGTCTATGGTTGACACTTGTCAATGTCATATTCAACGGCAATCTCAATACGCTGCACTGGAGGCCCAACCGTGTCTTCTCTCCGGGCAGTCGAGCATCGGAAATACATCCACTTATGGAACATGGTATCTAGTGCTGATGAAGTCAGGGAATACCTGCAGAAACTTTGTGATCAGGGAGCATGCACCGTGGAGGAGCTCAAGTCTAGAGGAGAATACAAGTCGTATAAACTGGGCGTCCCTGTCGCTTTTTATGATAAGTGCTTGTCAGCGGACGTATGGCCTGACAATGCAAGGGTTAAGCAGTGGTTTTTTCGAAACAAAACAACGCAATCGGAAAATCCTTCAGGTTCGAAATAACCCGCCTTCACTCAGCATTGCTTATCAAAATGTCAGAGGTCTCAACACCAAGTTGAAATATTTTAAGCAAAGCATTCTCACTCACGAAAGTGATATTGTTGTCGTCGTTGAGTCCTGGTTGTCGATATCAGTTGAGGACTCCGAACTAGTAGGAAATGCCTGGAGTGTTCTACGTCGTGATCGCGCCACTGGTCGTCAAGGAGGAGGGATACTGGTGACCGCGAGATCAGGCATAAATCTACGAAGGAGGTTTGATTTTGAAACTGCCGATGGTGAGGACCTATGGACGACTTTTGTGGTTGATGACAATGTATTTAACTTGTGCGCAGTATATATTCCACCCAACTCTTCGGAGAAGGTGTATATGACTTTTTTTCAAAAAGTAGAATCATTTATTGACTCTATCGGTGCTGTCATAGTTGTTGGTGATTTAAACCTTAACACAAAGTATACGAGTGCTAGTATCTTAACTTACTATAGTTATTTTACGACAGTCTGTAATTTTATAGAGATGAATGATATTGAAAATGCGTATGGAGGTGTGTTAGATGTAGTGTTGGTGCGAGAGTGCGCTAAAAGTGTGTTGGTCAGTGAGGTCACAGAGAGCCTTGTTCCACATCCCGACTCTTATCACCCACCCTTGGAAATCTCCATTCCAATTGTAAAGGAAGAATGCACCATTATAATTGACCCCAGTAATATTGATGCAAAGCGTGATTGGAATTTTTCAAAAGGCGATTTCGAGCTTCTCTACGCACTGATGGCCGAGGTCTCTTTTAAGAACGTTTTAGAGGCCTGTAGTGTTAATATTGCTGTAGATTGCTTTTATAAATTAATTTATGACATCTTCGATATGTGTATACCCAGAAAAAAAAGGTCTAGTAAGCCCTGCAGGAGCTATCCCGTCTGGTTTACAGCGGATCTCATTAGAAGTATTAAACATAAAGCTTTTCTCCATCGTGAATGGAAACGCTCTGGTGACAGAGAAGTATAGTAAGTAAGTAAATTTTTCTAAGCTTAGAGCAGATATTAAATTGACAACGTCAAGAGCTTACGATAATTATATTAGCCTCGTCCAGAACAGAATAACTAGTAATCCTCGAGCTTTCTGGCAACATATAAGTAGTTTAAAATCTAAAGGCGGGTTTGAGAGTCAAGTGATTTATAATGGAAAGCCACATGAAGGGATAGAGGCTGCTCAGGCTTTCGCGGATTTTTTCTCGAGCGTTTTTCTACCCAATGTTCCTCTCCTCGACCATGCAAAGATAATGGAGGAAGACTTGTCAAATTGTGCTAACCATGTGCACATTGGCACTATATCCCCTCAGGATGTACAAATCGGCATAGCACGTCTGAAACCTCAAAGCTCTCTGGGTCCTGATGGTATTCCTGCTTATATCATAAAAGGTTGTAAGGAATGGCTAGTGTTGCCATTATCTCACATTTTTTACTTAGCTCTAAGTACTGGGGTATATCCTAATGAGTGGAAGATCACACGGGTGCGTCCGATTCCCAAGTCAGGTGATACAGCTGGTGTCGAAAATTATCGACCCATAGCCATTCTATCCTCGATTGCCAAGTTGTTTGAGTCAGTCATAAGCAAACTTTTGGCCTCTCAAATACAACCGTATCTTTGTGACTCACAACATGGTTTTAGGCCGAGACGATCAGTTGAGACTAATCTCTTAACCCTGGTTGACTCAATTTTCGAGCATTTGGACAAAGGAATACAGGTTGACGTGTTGTACTTTGACTTTAAGAAAGCCTTTGATCGCGTGGATAATGACAAATTACTAAACAAATTATGCAACATAGGCTTCTCGCCAAAACTTCTGCGGTTTTTTGCCAATTATCTTTGAGACAGACAGCAGTTTGTTCAACACGGCAGCTTCGTTTCCGATTCATACCACACTCGCTCTGGGGTCAGCCAGGGTTCAATCCTGGGTCCATTTCTATTCGGCATTATGATTAACGACTTGGCTTCTGTTCCTAGAAATACCAGGTGTCTTCTGTATGCTGATGATTTAAAGCTCATTTATGGCGTTCAACAGCTTTCCGATTGTGATTCACTCCAAGAAGACATAAATCGGGTTTACCAATGGAGCATAGCCAACAAACTTCATTTTAACCCTGAAAAATGTTCAGTGATGTCTTTTAGCCGCGCACATAGTCTCATATCAGCAAATTATCTTCTAGGAACGGAACTTATTAAACGCGTTGACACTGTTAGAGACTTAGGCGTCATATTCGACACGCATCTCAACTTCCATGACCACATGAAGATGCTAGCTACCGACTGTTATCGGAGGTTAGGATTTGTCATCCGCAATACCCGTGAATTTGACAATCCTACTGTCATTAAACTCGTTTACACCGCTCTAGTTAGGAGCAAACTCGAGGCAGCGTCTATCGTGTGGAACCCGCACGAGGTCACTTACACCTTGCTAATCGAGAAAGTTCAAAAGGCATTTCTGCGATTTCTTTATAAGAAAACCTACGGATACTATCCTCTTCTTTATCCCACAAAGTTTCTGCTTGGTACGTTAGGTTTTAATTCTCTGGAAACGAGGCGAAATTACTTCTTGTTGACTGGGGCGTGTCGAATATTGCGGGGAGAGTCAGACTGTCCCGAGTTGGTATCACAATTAGTACGTCTTCTCGTGCCTTCACAGTCTCAGTCCAAGTTCAATTTTAGGCCACGAACCCGCGATTTACTGGCGGTTCCTAAAGCGCGTACGTAATCGTACAGGAAATCACCCCTTGTTCGCGCTTTACGATACCTGAACGAGCTCCTCGCATCAGCACCTGACTGTGATGTTTTTGCATGTAGCTGGATGATAATATGTGATGAATGTATGAGGTTCTGTGAGGTGATGGATGACCGCCCTTCTTTAGTTAATTATTTGTAATGTTAATGTTTTATCTGTTGTACTATACTAGTGTCTTGTTTTGTTTGTTATATATTATGAATTTCACAGTGCCTTAGTGTCAAACTGTAATACTGTGTGATTATTTTAATAATAAATAATAAAATAAAATATAATTTAGTGGTGTTCCAAAAATTTTACCAAGCCTTATCAAAGGAGTTAAAACAATAAGATTTCTAAGCCGTGCAGATGCGTATGTCAGTAACTGCAGTATTTAAAGCAGCAATTTTTCTCCCGATAACAACTATGTTCTAAGAATGAATGATGCAACCGGGTCACGGCACCATTGTGCGGTTCGATTGATCTATCCGGGAGCCGATTGTTTGTAATCATGTTTACATTCACTGATAACTGATATGTTGCACTAGTTTTAGGATATTGCGTAATTGGATCTTATATATAATTATTCCGGAAGAAAATAAATCGCGGTAAATACGATAAGGGGAAGATGGTGATGTATTTTTTCTGTATGGAGATGATACGAGGCCCTAGAACGGAAAATATTGTTTTGAATACGTGATTCGTGTGGGGTTACTGGGGTTGAGGGTACACTAAATTGCACAATAAGCCAACACTCATCATCATCATGTCAGCCGAACCGATAGACGTCCACTGCTGGACAAAGGCCTCCCCCAAATTTCTCCACAACATCTAATTTCTGCCCGCGATCCTAACCAGGTCGTCGGTCCACCTTGTTGGGGGCCTTTCCATGCTGCATCACCATTAAAAACCTTTCTGGGCGATTATTGGAGCGTTTTAACCGCCTCATTAATATGTCCGCAATATTGACGACCTCCGTATGAACTGAGGCGACATTTTCGGTTGTCTTGCAGAAGTCGAGGATTCCTACAATTCCTATCAAAATGATGTTGATAGCTTTTATGAGTTGGCTAATATTGCGGGCAGATTAATGAGATGGTTAAAACGCTCAAATTATCACCTTTCTACCCTAACGACCAATTACTGATCCTTTGCAAATTTAATATAAAATGCTATATCAAGAATATTTCCTCATTGCTTCCTATATTTCTCTAAAATTGATCGTAGTTGGGTTATGATTATGATCGCACAAAAATTTGGCTATCTCCGACTCAATTGACCGATCAACTTGATAAATGAAGAACTTGTCTTATATTAGGTTTCCTTATACGTACATTTTCATATCCACCGCTTCTGCAAATTGCTCACTATGACTCATCTTTGATTGAACTTATTCTAATTATGACACTTAAGACTTCCGTATTAACAGATGTGACAAAGTTTATTTATAACTAGGTTAGTTGACTTTACTCAGGTGACACACACTACCTTCGTGGTTGGAATAACATAAGCGCCACGGTTTTCCTATGAAGATACACCGTTTTTGTCAAGAAGGTGCGTCTTCCATTTCCCATGAATCGTATACATTCAGTTATTGACTCTATCATAGAAACGTGATCAGTTAGTCATTGTACGGGCATTCTTATACCTATTATATTTTGTGGTACACAGGACACTACATTAATTGCTTGCAATCTTAAGGCCATCCCGGCAATTGAAGTACAGGAGGGTGTATGCAATTATTATATTAAGCGGTATACTTACACTCACTTGAAATTGTCAGGAAAGCCAAAGTGACAAAGTTGCCACGCCGGTATACGGGTTACAGCCCCTGATGAAGAAACTCCTTACGAGTTCGAAACATGTCGGAGCGTTTTCCTGACAATTTCACGCCATTAAGTATGTTTTACGAAAATTTAAATAAGGTTACTCGTGTATGCATCAACGTTTCTAAAAAGCGAGAAAGCCCTAGTATCTTGGTTACAGTTCGTTCTCTCATCGACTCTTTTATTTTAATTTTTAAACAATTTGTCCCTTAGTGAATGTTTTCTTCATTCCGATTCTTATGCCTTGATCACACGTACCGAGTAAACGGGCGAGACAGCTGTCTCGCCCGTTTGCCTTGTGTGTGACAGGGACGAGAGCACTGTCTCGCCCACTGTCTCGGTACGTGTGATCAAGGCATTAGTTCATTTATAACATAAAATTGTATGGTATATTACGTAATTTTTTCTATCGTAAAAGTAAGCAAATATATCGAAAAAAACATAACATAACATACTTGTAAGCTTTAAGATTATTTTGCAGCAATTGAATACTTTACATAATATGTTTTTAGAAATTTAGATAACTAAAATGGTTGTAGTTAACAGCTAACAACATCGCAAAAATATTATAGTATCTTCTAGCAATCGTCAATGTCTATGGCATGGAAAAATAATGATATCATTACTTAACATCTTATTAAGTTCTATGTTAGCAAATGGAACTCGACCCAGGATCCTAAGGCCCTTGTCCGACATCGCTACATACTGATGCGTCAGCGCGCGTCACTGGCGCGCGTGATGTCATGTCGCTTGCGCACACGCAGCCTCAGTGCAAAAAGGCATTAAGTACACATGACACTCCATACATGAATACATTTCTGTTATAGGCAATTTCCAATTTAACGCATGCAGTGCATATTATAACCTTAATAACACTGATAGCATGCGCATATTATCCCATGCGTGCATATAGATTGGATGCAGACACCGTAATAGTATCTATAGGCAATTTAAATTGCAAGGATTTCAACTCAATTTTCGAAATAATCGACCTATAATTCAATCACGAATAAGTTTTATAACCGTTGGTACTACGGTTTATTGAAAAATGATGTAAGAATTAGCAAAATAGCTTTGACATTTGGAATCTTCAGTAGAAAGTGCTTTCCAAGTTTTAATAGAGTTGTATAACGGTTATGTAAAGACAAATATCGGATTGCCCAGATCATTACATTTCGTTATCTTTGGTCGGGGCTTGTCACAGTAAAATAAAAACGCAGTAGCATAATTGCTTTAGTATTTGTACTAAAAATTACGCACTTACGTATATGAAGACTATTCAAAGTGAGTAAGAATGACTAACCTACATAATTATGTAATATTTTTTCTTCTTATGTTGACTTGACACTTACCTGTAAATAAAAAAAATAACATGAGTATGTAAAAATAAAATCGAAATTTCATAGACAATTTAATGGCACAACATCTCATTCCAAATAAGATTTTGGGTATTTTCATCTAGGTATATTGGATTCGCATTTTACAATTAGCATTGTAATCAATAGCAAAATAGGGCAAAATCGTTCTATCTTTCATTCATATTTTCAATAGTATTAATTTATATAATTGTCAACTATGGACTTATTCATCCATCCATTCATTCATTCTTCATAACCTAACATTTATTCATTACTAGCTTTTGCCCACGACTACGTCCGCGTGTAACTTGGAAGTATGGAAGCAACCTCGTACAACACGATAGATATCCATAGCCACCTAATGACCCAAATTAATAAAAGGGATTATTAAAAGCGCCTAAGCAAATGTAAGAGCAATTGTGCTTTTGGTCTAATAATTACATTTCCTACAGGGTCATCAATGTCATCGTGAATTACTTACTCACTTTTCAATCTTTTTAGGGATATTTCCAGGATGAAAACTATCTATGTCCTTCCTCGGATCTTAAACTATCTCCATGCCAAATTTCATCAAAATCGATTCAGCGGTTTAAGCGTGAAGAGGTAACAGACAGACAGGCATGTGTTAGGATTTTATTTTTGTATCCTAAAATAAAAAGTAGGTTATTTATAACTATTAGGCCCATGTTTGGAAATTTTCAATCAGGTTATATACTGACAGTTCCCAGGCATCATTACCTACTGCTGATGTTACTGTACTGTGGGCGCACTTGATCGCCTGTGCGTGCGCGAGTGCCTCATTTGATACGGTAGCTTTTGTTTTGCTCGTAGTTCGTTACATGTACAGTAGGCCGCCGTAGAACTTTTGCACATGCGTCAACGTATTTTTTTTTCTCAAACATGCAATGAAATATATCATAACCATGCGTTATAATATAACAGGTTTCGAAGTGTTTACGTTTCGGGCGGAACAACTCGAGAGATCGGAAAGGATGTTCATGCAAAAGTGAAGGTCTAGGCCGGGAAGTCATTTTTTTAAATGGCGTCTGTGTTCATGAATAGGCTAAACAGCAGTTTTTTTGTGGTGCATTTTTTTTTATTTCATTGCATATGTTTGAGAAAAACACTATACTTACATGCCTAAGCCGTGAAAAGGGCTTGCCGGCTTCGTATCACTATCCTTATCTATACAAACCCAGCCAGACCTTCTTTCCCGGCGTTTGCAGTAATGTACTATTTGTTACGACGAAAATAGTTTACTGTAATAATTTCCTAGAATATAATTAACAAAATGTGGTATAGTTTGAATCCCATTTGCTAAGCGAATCCCATTAGCGTTGAAGCTCGTTTCGATGCTTATAATGACAATGAAGTGACCAACATCTCTGTTCTCTTTGTTTAAGAGTAAACCCTATTTCGTTTGCCTTAAAGACTAATTTAGTGTAAAAGTAATTTGCACTTATAACGCCTTACATTTTGAAGTGGCAGTTGTGGCCATAGCTAACAATACAGATAATGCGTATTGTTCATCGGATACAAAGCTAAGTGGATTCGCTCAGCCAAAAGAATTACTTCTATACTCGTAATTTTCACACCGTTCCTCTAGACTTTAAACTACAATTAGTGATATTTGCATTAGACTAGTGATGATTGATATCATTAGTGTCGTCAATATTTTCTCTCAAATGGTCATGCGGAATCGATGATTTAAAATGCATGGCTATTTTGAATAAAATAAAAAAATCTGATCTTCGGGCTTAAAGTTAGAAGAATCACCATCATATCAGTCGATAGACGTCCACTGTTGGACAAAACTCCCAAGTTCTCCACAATTCAATCCATCCCAATTCTCATCCAATATCTACCCGTGATTCTAACCAGGTCGTCGGTTCACCTTGTTGGAGGCCTTCCCACGCTGCGTCTTCCGGTCCGCGGCTGCCACTAAACCTTTCCGCCCCAACGGCCATCGAATATCGAAGTTAGAAGAATAAGTGAATATAAAACATAATTGTTGGATTGGTTTTACAATTGGTTGAATTAGGGTGCGTCTCCACTGAATCTGCACTGAACTTTCATCTCGGGTGATTGGTCTATTCCGCACGACTGCGCTCCGCCTCGCTGCAATGAAGACGCACCCTTATTGGGAATCGATTTGATCCGTACCGCGGAAGAAACCAGAGTAAGAGACAGTTCAACACGGAACTTCAAGTAGAAGTTCCCTTAGTAACATTATGACCACCGCATGTAGATTAGGCCTGATGTTGACAAGTTATGAAAGGTCACGCAACAATACCGGCTTTGTTTACCGGAAGCAGTAATGGCATAATTGCCCATGATCAATGGACGCGACGCGACCGGAAGTCCTCGTCCGCCGGGCTCGGGCTTTCTATGCCATAGAGATCGGTGAAAACCCTAGGGCAGGAGTCTATGTCATCATATCCTATTAAGATTATAAATGCGAAAGTTTTTGAAGACGTTTGGTTGTTCCTTACTCAATAAGTAGGAAAACGTCGGGCAAATTGATTTGGAATTAAAAGAGAAGGTAGGTACTTTAATTAAGTTTCAGTTAACGCAAGCTACTCGATGAACCTTGGACCTCTATCGTGAAGAAGAATATCTTCAAGATCCGATTCACAAAAAAGGGGGCATAAAAGATAATGTTTAGGCGACTTGGTAAACTCGTATTGTGTCAAAAATCTAAGAAATGAATGACCAACATCACTTCAGCGACGAACAGCGTACCTTTTTAAGGTTCCGTACCCAAAGGGTAAAAACGGGAACCTAGTCCGTCTGCCTATCACCAGGCTGTATCTCATGAACCGTGATAGCTAATTTAAGGCACTTGACATTTTCACACATGATGTATTTCTGTTATCGCTATAACAAAAATGTAAAAACAGAAAAAAAAATCATGATAATACAAGATGTAACTTCCCAAGTAGCACAATTGGGTCTAAATAGCTCGTATATCATATCTAATTAGATGCTTAAGTGAAATTTACCACCATGACTAAGTGCTATATAGGTGGCAAGAACCCTTATGCCACCAGTATAGAACCAAAAGGAGAAAAATTGCAGCCTATTTTTGGTGCTAAATAGAATCCATAAGAGATCTCACAATAACCTTAAGTGGAAATTAGAACTATGGGTGAAAGTTATGCGTCCATAAGAGATCTCACAATAACCTTAAGTGGCAATTAGAACTAAGGGTAAAAGTTATGCGAAGTGAACGAATGAAAACATTTCAGTTCGGTCAATGAGTGATAAATGAGTCGCCAAAATTATCTTTGAGTGGCGAGGCAACTGTCAAATTGAAGTAATACGTGATCTGCCATATTCATTTTGGATTTACATGTCTGTTTGATGAGTGATTAAAACTTTACGTTATACAAGCATCGAAATAAGCACGAAATTCTTGCGAATTTTTTTTTACTGTGAAACTATAGTATGTTTTCTTTGTAAATTTCGACGCGCCCTTCATTTGATCAGGAATATTAAAAAAGAGAGTGCTAAATTAAATAAGGAATAGATACTGATAAGAAATAAAACTGTTAAAAACCTGACCTAATGATTGTAGGTTACGTACAATGTTAAAGTAACATCGTCACAACTATCAAAAGTCTGTGATTATGCGTCAGTGTGATAAAATTCTGGTTAAAATAATCAATTTTCATAGGCTTCCATTTGTAAACATGGCGAAACAAAAACCGTCCAAGAGCATGTCGGGCCACGCTCAGTGTAGGGTTCCGTAGTTGGCCATCCTTCACAATAGACAATAAAATCGAATTTAAATTACGAGAAAGATTTCAAGCTCTATAAAAGGTCGTAAACGCCAAAGTAACTGTAATTACTTATTACCTTCTAGAAGTTATCGATTATACGCACCAGATTGAGCGAAATGTTTTAATGCAGTATGGCACTTAACTAATATGTGTAACGTTCGAAGTATAAGAACACCGCGGGGCACTTACGTCATTTAAAAGAAAATTATGAATTTTTGCGATAACTCAAAAACGGCTCGACCGATTTTATTCAATATAGTTTTCATTGAAAGTACTAATAGGGCCTTATTTTCATGAATTTTTCCATAATTTTTTGACCCGTGGTTGAGAAGTTAGAGGGGGGGGACACTATTTTTTGGATTTACCGAGCGAATATTTACAAAACTGCTGACTTTATCAAAAAAATGATCTTTGAAGGCCCCTATTGTTTTTAAAAGACCTATTCAACGACACCCCACACGCTAGTGTTAGAACGAAAAAAAAAATCACCCCCACTTTAGGTGTATGGGAGGTACCCGAAAAAAAGTTATTTTTTTAGTTTTTATTTTACCGTTATGTCGGCGTGATACATACACATACCAAACTTCAGCTTTCTAGCACTTATGATCACGGAGCTAAGCCGCGGACGGACAGACGGACATGGCGAAACTATAAGGGTTCCTAGTTGACTACGGAACCCTAAAAAAGATCCTACAGTGTTTATTTTCACTTATTTGTTCCTTATTTGGAACTATCAAGTCTAATAATCACTTATTTGTATCTTGCGAGTGGCAAAGCAGTGAATGATATTACCAATAGTAATTATTTGCTCTTTTGTAGACTATTAAACAAGCAAGACTATTAAATATATTTTGACAAGGCGCAAATAGGAACAATAATAGAACTTTTAGTTCGTTAGTGGTTCGAAATAAGTGAAAATAACTGCTTTTGGTTCCAAGAACCTCCTACTGACACCTATTTATGCATTGGAGTGGCAATAAGGTACTTCTTAGGCCTTAAAGTTGCAATATTTTTTGGTTCCAAAAGAGCCGTAAAATTATCCCTTTAGCCACTATTGGTGATATAATTCGCTATTGTACTAGTCATTTCGAACTTTTAGTTCCAAATAAGGGTATGTTCCCACTTATATGTAAAAGTTGCTTATAAGTGATTTTAAGGCCTTATATAGCACTATTGCTTCTTATTGAGTGACAATTTGAACCTGCATGCAACTTTAAGTAGCAAAATCGACTTTATCCCACCATAAGTAATAAAGTAGAAACAAAAAACGTTCCTATGCAACTACAAGTGATAGGATGAACTCATATACAGTTTTGAGTGGTGTTTAAAGCTATAAGTTGTATCAAACACTGTTAAACCACTCATTTAGAACTTAAAGCTATAAGATAAGCTGCAAAATTCACTAATGTGCTGCTTGGGTTGCAAATACACAAAACCCTTAAAACAATATACGTGTGAGAGCTCTTCAGAACGTACTTAAAACTACAAAAAAACCGTGAATGAAATTTGTATATTTTTTCTGACATCTCCAAACTGGCCCAGATGCATTTTGCATCAACAATGGGCGATAAAAAAAATAAACCAAACAATGCGTCCAGGATGCACATGTCGTCGTGGGAATCGCCGCGCGCGCAGCTCGCACATTACTTATAGATCCAGGCTTCAAACACAACTCTATACCCTTGACTTAAGAACTACCAACACATGCCACGGTTTGAGGCAAAAGGTACCACATTGTCAGTGACCAATAAGGACCTAATAGCCACTTAATGTTACAAAGATGCAATTAGAAATCGTTCTTACTGAAAGCGGCAATGTGGTACCTTTTCTGTGGACTCCACATGTAAACGTTGCTTAGCGACGATTGAAATATCGGAGTAGCCTTTATGCCGTTGAGATACGAGAGGAATTGAGTCAAGTTTATGTGAAACAAATGGCCCAAACTTCGTTAATTTGTATCGTAAATGTAAGGATATTAAAAGTGATGCGTATTAATGTATGTTATGACTTTTGGGTGCTCTTTAACGTATTTAACCGACCATTATCTTTTTTTTTACTTGTGCATTCATTGCTCTCGTTTATTAAAATGTTGGACATGTCTTGCGTGAAAGACTCCTACTCTGCTTACTTTCAGTCTATCCTGGCATATGGAATTGATTTGTGGGGTAGAGCTGCCGAGAGACAAAGGGTATTTGTAATTCAAAAGAGAGCGATTAGAATAATGGCTGGTGTGCCCTGGGATGCACCAGCAAAAGAGCTTTTCTGTGAACTGCAAATACTAACGTTACCGTGTCTGTATATATTGGAAGTATGTAAAGTGGTTAAAGGCAATCTTGAATCATTTCAAAGACGTGGTGAGAATTCCCATAATACACGCAGCAATAAAAATGCACTAAGGCTTATACCCCATAAACTAAAAAAAGCAGAACAAAGTGTATGGTACATAGGTCCAAAAATTTACAATCATCTGCCCTTGGACTTAACTAGAGATGACATATCATATGCAGTGTTTGTCAAAAAACTTAAAAATATTTTGATACAAAAAGCATACTATACTGTAGAAGAGTTCTTGGAAGACAAATTAGAAGATAATACAAAATGAGTGCAACAAATCAATGTTCAATTTTAAATTAATTGCTATGGTAATTATTGTGTAGAATATAATGTTGTTTAATATTGAGTAATTTATTGTATGTAATTTAGAATAAGTTGACATGTAACACTGTTATCAATAAAAATTAATATGAATATGAATATTAAAATAAAGTGTAAGATAATGGGAAATATAGTATTCAGTCGCCCAGAACTTTTTAGATATGACAGGTTTAAGGATCTAGAGAATGCGGTGGAAAAATATATTTCTGGTCATCTATGTATTTCAAAAGATTTTTCGTCGTACGTGTTTTCTTCAATAAAGTGTCCAATAGTTGTTGGGTGAGTTTTCAGCATGACTTAGTGTTATACGTCTTTTGTGTCGACGTTACAAAATGAAAATGGTTTAAAAACTAATTTTCTTGTTGGACCCTTATAGGTATGTACTGTACAATAAACCTTCTAATTGCTTGAAAGCTGTATGATAAAAGCATAAGTAAAATGTAACTAAATCATTAACTAATGTAGCTGTTGTCCACAAGAAAGACGCGTGTTTTTTTTCTAAAGAGCACGTCCTTCCCTCTTTTATATTACTCTAGAAAAAAATATATTAAGGGTTTCGTCGTATAAAGTGCCACCCCATACCTCATAAGTGTGCATTTTATCCAAGATCCCCAGTAACTGAGGATATCTTGACATACTTTCATACTTCTAATTCTTACGTTATTCCGGCATTTTCTTACTTACACGCGCATCCCGCACAAAAACCTTTTTACATAAACCCTAACCTGGATAATTCACATCATTATCGATACCGCTGCTAGCGTGATTTGCTAATCATCTAAGAAACCATGGGAAAGTTCGAGAATCGGGGGCGTGGGCGCCATTGTGACGAATTACAAAAAAACGACACCTAGCGGCGGGAAAATGAACTCCCATGTCAAGGCGCGGGGCGGAATATTCTATTCATTATTTTATTATCTATGAGTAAGGAGTAATTAAGGTCGTGTTTGAGTGTTTGGGTGCAGTCATGCGATAACGAGATGAGTCATTGAAGGCTAGATGGTTCGTAGATTGGCGCCTGTGAACTGCACAATGTATGCAGTTTGTCATGGTTGGATGAACCGACAAGTGACTCCTTATATAAATAACACGGAAATAAAAACGCAATCCATAAGCATAACAGAGCTATAAGGGTTCCTAGTATTCAGTTTTAATGAAATTAAATGTAAAGCCTTTTACTTTGTTGGCGGGTCAAATTTAATATGTAAATAAATAAAATAATACGTTGTTATTTCAGATAAAAAGTTAAGTAAGTAGTTCATCTACTAAGCTACAATATGATTTGAGTGCGTATAGTTGTCGAATCCATGACTTAGACTTAGACCTTGCGGTGTGAAAGACATTGAAGCCATCGTTTACATAAGTACCTACCTATGTAGGTACATAGATCTGAAGCGGTTTAGGTTTAGTATGTACAATTTAGACAAGACTTTATTTATCGACTCCCAATTTGGCAATTTCAGCCGCACATGTGCCTTAAAATAGACATTATACTAACTAAAGTGTAAACCGAATCTCAAGTAGCACACAGGCAGCCTATTCATCTAAAATTAGTTGTATAAGGACTTTATAAGCGCTTATTATAGAGCTTGAATGCTGTTTGGGATGTTAGCTAAACAGCCACCAACACTAACTAGATCAAACTAACCAAATGAGTAAAAGAGGCAAAAACAGTGGTTAATAGCACGGATTATACAGATGTAAGCTATAAGTTATGAGTTATGAAGGTGCCGACAAGGAGGTCAGACGACGCCCCCGGCATCGCCATATGCGCCGGCGTCGCCCATGCGCGCATGCGCAAAGTATAATGCAATAAGTCCAAAATCTTACATAATCCAATCCAGACCTTAACACTATGGTGCGTAAAGTTTTCTGCCTGCCAGATGTTTTGGTGCTCTTTTGTTTTTCGGTGGCAAACTTTGTCTAGAGATGATCGTATGCAAAGATGGTTTTTGTAATAATTGACAACATTTCATATTTGTAACAGGTGGTAATTAATATAGTGATCGAGAGAGCTTTGCGTCGTGTAGAGCCTAAAAAAATAGAAGAAAATACATAAAATTTCCAAAATGTACGACAACTATGATTAGACTGCTAGTCTTTAACCTATCTGCGAAAAAACAAATAAGCTGTCAATAATGTCATTAAATTTCTTTTAATTAGACACCAGACCAAAGTAAACTGTCCATTGTGACATAGTTTTGGAGTTGCGACATTTTAGAATGAGTAAATTTTAAATTAATATTACATTAATCAGTAATCTTAGGAAAAATATAAAGACAGCGATTAGGTATTCATTCTATCTTCATCCTCCGGGTAGGCAAGCACTTGTGACTCCTCTGGTGTTGCAGGTGTTTATGGGCGACGGTAATCGCTTTCCATCAGGCGATACGTTTGCTCGTTTGCCCCCTATGACATAAAAAAAAGGTACGTTCTATTTCTTAACGAAACAAATTGTAGTCTTAAAAATATGAAATCTTGTCAACTGTTTTACTATTTGAAATATAAGTTAAAAAAAACAGCCGTTTGCAGATATCATTTTGCAATACAATCGTTTTGCTAGCTAGCTTGTTCAGATTCAGAAACGAATTAGAAAAAAGTTATATCTACCTGTAGAAACATAAAAAACCATACGTCTCCATAAAACCAAAATCATCAAAGAAAAAACGTATACGCCCATTCAGCAAGCAAAAACGCCAAGTAACCACATACTTGCTCGACCCATCTGTCCAAATCCCATAATTTTCTAACGTTCCCACGCACGTCACTCGCTTTCCCGGCGTGCGCACAACGCTACCGATCTAAAGCAACACAGACTAACTACGTACAAACTTCGTACGTAGTTAATGCCTTTTTCTTCTAAACGTCGTTGCTCCCAAACCATACCGAGCTGAACAATCGAGAAATCATCTCTATCTCAGTTGGCCATCATTCCTTCGCAACGATAAAGCATCTCATTAACTGATACGCCACTTCACAATAGTTAGACTTATGTTCTAGTGAGTTAAGGACTGAAATTGCAATGATTTTATTCATATATTATCATATTTAGGGTTCCTTACCCGAAGGGTAAAAGCGGGATCCTATTACTAAGACTCTGCTGTCCGTCTTTCTGTCTGTCCGTCTGTCTGTCCGCCCGTTTGTCACCAGGCGGTATCCTAGGAACCGTAATACCTACTTAGACAGTTGCAATTTTCACAGATGATGTAGTTCAGTTGCCAACAGTAAAGTAACAACAAATAAAAAAAAAAAAACAGAATTAAATAAATATTTAAGGGGCTCCCATGCCACAAACGTGATCGGTTGCGTTAACTTTACACCTTATTTGTATGTTGTGCCATACTTATCAGATGCAAACTTATCCCGGCCAGTTAAGAAGGGATGTGTTCGTACGGAACCCTCGGTGCGCGAGTCATAGTCGGACTTGGCCAGATTTTAGTTTTGTATTTGTATAATGTCAAAGTTGCTTAATTAGAGAATATACTTTGTGCAATGTCGAAACTAGTTATTGTGAAGTGTTTGCCAAAATGCGATCGGTTTCATGGACGTAATTGATTTGATTATTGATCGCGTATTTATAAATTGCATGCGTATAATTTATGTTTCCTATTTTGTAATTATATCTGTAGATCTAGCTTTATCGGTATTTGTTTAGCTTACGAAATACAAATTTTGTTTCGTTATCGTGATTTTTAGTGTCGCTTACACATTATTTATAGCGAAATATAAATGGATAGCGCCGGTTTAAGCAGTAACTGATTTGGTATAGATTGAAGCAAATATCTAATCAAGAATTAATTTACGACGACCTTCTTTCATCAAGGTACCTAAGAAGTTGTCCTGATTACTTTATACCAGGTGGGCCCTGTAACAGGAGCAATAAATAAAATGGTTAAAATCAGCGGGAGCAGATGAAGACAAAAGATGATCGTTCCAAACGAGATGACTAGTCTACTGACTGGTAGAAAAATTAAATAAGTGGCGACAGTTGATGACACTCAAGACTCAAATATACCTTGCAGTGGGCGGTGGAAACTGGCGATCATTTCAACACAAACCACAACTTAAACCGAGATACTAACCTAAATAAAAAAGAATAATAATCCGAGACAATATTAGAAAATGGTTCTAAAACTATATGAATCACAAAATTTAGAATCTAAGTTTCAATATTGGCTTAGATCCTGTCATTATAACTAGTCTATGTATTTTAATATAGCTTCGTGTGAGTAGGTACATTTTATAGTGTATAGATAAGCCCATGGGTAAATTTTTATATTGTTGTTTATTTATTTATATCATATCATATCATTTATTTATTTGTATTGGTCACATTGTCATTGTTGTAAATTATGTAGGTACATGTCAAATAAATTAAAATTAAAATACAATTATAAAATTATAATATTGATTTATTTTTCATTTCGACCTCCTCACTTTGTACTAAGTTTTAGTACAAAATACGAAGTTTAGTTAAGAAACTTCCATACATTTTATGTAACTCAATGGGAAATTCTGTGTGACATGGAGTGAAGTTGGGCTCACCATTTTCAGAATAAGTGAAAGGAAATCGACAACAAAATAAAAAATTGGCCCAAATAACAGTTGATGAGCTTAGAATAAATACGCCTAGAACGATAATCTTCATATAACAGATTTGCGAAGGATGAAGCCGGTTTTGGTTTTGTAGCGACGCAACGTAATGTTTCGCACGAGTATCCCGAACTCCTTGTACCGGAAAACGTTTTGATGAGTGGTCGCTGCGCGTGGCTTTTAAAACCGGCCAAGTGCGAGTCGGACTCGCGCACCGAGGGTTCCGTACAAACACTTTCCATCCCTAAGTGTTTAAGTTAAGTTTGCACCTGGTATGTATAGCGCCCCATATAAATTAGGTGCAAACTTGCAAAGTTAGGTATTAAAAAAAAACTACTTACTAGATCTCGTTCAAAACAATTTTCGTTGGTAGTTTTTATAGTAATGTACATCATATGTTTTTTTTACATTTTTCATTTTCTTATTTTAGAAGTTAGAGGGGGGGGGACCAACTTTTTTCCACTTTGGAAGCGTCTGTCACGCAAACTATTCGGTTTAGAAAAAAAATGTTTTAGAAACCTCGATATCATTTTTGAAGACCTATCCATAGATATCCCACACGTATGTGTTTGATGAAAAAAAAAATTTTGAGTTTCAGTTCTAAGTATGGGGAGCCCCCAATATTTATTATTATTTTTTTATTTTTGCATCAAAATCTTAATGCGGTTCACAGAATACATCTACCTACCAAGTTTCAACAGTATAGCTCTTATAGTTTCGGAAAAAAATGGCTGTGACATACGGACGGACAGACGGACAGACAGACAGACAGACAGACAGACATGACGAATCTATAAGGGTTCCGTTTTTTGCCATTTGGCTACGGAACCCTAAAAATGTCGCGGAGTGTCACTCTTGACGGCTCATTAATAGATTTGCAATTTCTTATTGAATGTTATTTTAGTTACTTAATTATTGTGATAAATAAATAAAGGTGATTGATTGCATATGTTGTTTGTTGAACTTCGTAATACTACCGTTTTATGTGTGCATGTCGACGAACCAATCATAGAGACGTTTTGCTTGTGATACTTGTTAAAGATGCGCACACGGACGAAACTGAGCCCGTGACAGGCCGTGGCTCACTAAAACTGGCTTCACTTTTAAGTGCTGACTAAGTTTCTAGATGTATTTATTTTAAGTTGATGAGACTCATGGCACTATTCCATACAGTGAGCGTCGCTGAACCTGGCAATAATTTCGAAACAAACCACAACTAAAACCGAGATATTTCTCCATATTTCCCCAATTGTTCTCGTTCTTTGTGAATTATTGCCGCTCACAATGGCGTATTATTGTGAAGTATCATGCAAATGGCGCGCACAATGCTCGGATCTTCCCAGGATTTCTTAATACATATGTGTTTATATTAAATTAGAAATATAATTAGTCGCTAGCGTACGAGGCGAGGCAAGGACTATGTTCATGTGACTATACTTTATGACCAAATAATAATATGTTATTATAATTATTGTATATACATGCATACTATTCGCTCCATGAGCTGCAGACCTTGCGAGTCTATTTGAAAATTACCGACACATTATTTTTCCATTTTCAGCCCTCTAGAAAAATGACTAGAAGGCTCCGGATAAAAATGAGGTGCAAAGTTAACGCAAATGATCACGTTCGTTTTATGGGAGCCCCACTTAAATATTTATTTTATTTTGTTTTTAGTATTTGTTGTTATAGCGGCAACAGAAATACATCATCTGTAAAAGTTTCAACTCTCTAGCTATCGCGATTCATGAGAGTAAGGGTAAATTCATAAAGAACACTGTTGATCTTATTCGCAACAGTATACACCAGAATTAAACAGAGTGTAGCCTGTAATAGGAGCAAGAAAATAAAACATAGATTCTACTCATATAAATATAATAGCTACTATCGTGAACAAATCACAACACTTATTAACGTTTACTTTACATTTTTCGAAGAACATGCTTTATGCCATTTATTTACAAACACTGATACATTATATCAGGATATAATTCATTTATTTATGAGAAAGATCTGAAATGAAATGGACATTTAACGTGTAGGTAATGTCAAACCCCCGGGGTAAAAATAATCGAAAATATTCAAATTAGTGAGCAAAATGTCACATTTCCGTATCGAGGCCAACCGGGTAGGAAGCAAATATTTACAGTGAACATGTTCAATTTAAACAAATTTCGATAACGCAACATCTAAAATATCGATCGTTAAGTCAACAGATGCTTCCTGCGGCGAAGGTTACTCTTGGTCAAGGCTTCTTTAAACCAGCTAAATGTATGAAGAGAAAGTAATGATAACATTTCTTCATTCATACGTTAATGTACGATTATAGAAACATTAGCGGTGCGTAATGTTAACTGGAAGGAAATGAAGACTTTTCCTTTACATAATTTGTTCGAGTCAGAGGTTGCATTATTCCGAGTAATGTTACTTGGCTTTCTAATGATGTGAAAAGGAACAGTCGTCAATTAGTCGATGTTTTTATACGTTATTGCGTCGCGTGATTACATTATAATATGTGATACAACCCTTATCCTTATTCGTATGTCTGTATTGTATATACTGCCGTCGCTTGTCAAAATTGTTGATTCAACAGTGAATCGAATCGATGTGATTTTTGTTTAAAGCATAGGCTGTAGAGAATGCGCGATTGTCAAATGATAACAAAAACATTTACTTCAAAAATAACACTTTAGGGAAATCCTATTAGTATCCCTGCGGGCCTATGATAGACGATTTTATGGCGCGATAAATTAGTGACAAGCATCCGTCACTTTTTGATAAATTGCGAGTGTGAGTGACAGATTCTTTCTCACTTATTTGTCGCGGGAAAAAAGCAAACACCATAGACCCTCTGGTCTATCTAAGGTAATAATAATATGAAATCTACGTTTCTTTGTATTGGAGAAACAGTAAAAAACAAAAGGTTGTGCCTATTGATGTTTTTCTGCAGCACCCATTGCCGCGTGATGCAATCCCCTGGACCTTAAACCTTTCGCGGTTTACTTAAAACCGTAATTGATTATTTCTATTAACCACGTTTTCTTACAACATCGATTAATCATTGATAACCAGCCCATTTATGAATAACCAAGAGTCTCTAATAAAATGATGCTGATGATGAACCAAGAGTCTCAAATAAAAAGAAATATTCAAACAAAGGAATCTATACTTAGAATCTGTAGTACAGATACAGATCATTTGGAATTAATATAACATTTATCAAATACAACAAAACAACTGGGATAGCTGTATGTATTCCGTGTGTTATGCGATTCCGGAGCTTTGGCCTTGTTGATTCCAGAATAAAGTGTCACTTGGTTTGCTTGGATTAGTATTTACATTTAAGAATCAGTGAACTACATCGGTGTGAGGATGTCTACTTGGGATTAGTTAAACGAAGGGTGGCCCAAGATCAGGCCAGTTGGAGTATTCTGTTAGAGGAAAGTATTCGTTCTATGCGAGAGGTCGCCAACGGAGTCGTGCCCGTGGTCGAGGGAGCCCAGACTGCAGCAGGAGGCCGACGAGGCCAGGCAGGCGAGGGGAGACACCGCAACATGCTTCAACATGCCGCCGTCTGCAGCGACACGTCTGTACTGACTTACCGTTCTATGCGAGAGGTCACCGACGGAGTCGTGCCTGTGGTCGAGGGAGCCCAGACTGCAACAGGAGGCCGACGAGGCCAGGCTGACGGAATCGGCGCGCGCGCGGTGTGGAGACACCGCAACGTGCTTCAGCATGCCGCCGGCTGAAAGGAAAAAAAAAACATTAGAATGTTGAAATTGTCTTTCCTAATCTATGGGTAAATATTATGGGACCAATGGCAAATATGGCGGTTAGATTAGATATTTCAATACCCACACTGGGCTTAGTCACGTCGTAAAAGTCTAATATCGTTCGACTTGTTTCGAATCGGTTCATGATTTACCATCAGAGAGACGATCAGTGGTGGAGGCGGCCAACCGAGCACCAGTTTTACAGGAGGTATTTTAATATTGAAAACTTTCAGAACAGTAAATGGTCCTGTTGGATACTTTACACCATTCAAAAAATTCTAGTTTTGTATATTCATTAATATCACGTACAAGAGTATCAACTGGTCTACTAGCCCAAATATCTGAATTGAATTAAAAGCCAATTATTATGAAATTAACGCCTGGTTACAGTAATGGAAAGCAATTGATCAGTTGGAGTACTTTTTTTTTAACGGCACAACATAGTGGTACATGGCACAACATAACACTTCGCCTGATGGTAAGCAATAAAGGGAGCCCAAGTCGCTATGCAACCAACGTTTCTATTTCAAACGATTGCTCTCGTGCGAGTGAGGAATGGATATTATCAAGTCAATTAGGCTGTTCGACGCGCGATTGCACTAGATTCAGCTCAACAGTGGACTTTCCCAGAAAATGGCGACACAAGGAAAGCGGACCAGAAATAAAGCACTTAGTAAAGACGCTAACAGGATACGGTGGCGCTGTCAAAGGCATCTGACACAGCGAAGATATCAACAGCTAATTCAGTATTGATGACAAAATTAACCTTCGGAATGCAAAAATCGAACGAATGAATATTTAATAAGAAAAAAATTTAAGTTCTCATTTAAGTGGATGTGTTATATTATGTTCTTTTGATAATTAATGTCTTAAATCTTGAAAACGAGGTACTACCTCGTTCAAAAAAGAAAAATATAAAAAAAACATTGAGCTAATTCAATGCCATGTTACGTAAATATCTCTTAATCAAATTTTCTCACTAACTTCATTCAGATGACTGCAGCGACTGTCATGATAATACACATAAAACTGGAACATCGGTACTGGACATCAGTAATTGATTTGAGGATCACCTAGTGTCATATGGAGCCGAAAATTAATCCAAAAACTTTCCATTGTATCACCAACATCAGAAAGTATGAAATGAATATAATAGTGGCACTGTGTAAAAAACTGGCCTTTTGAAAAGTCTATCACTATTTACCATAATAATAATGTAGGTAGCAATAAATGTATACCAATACCAACGGAGGTTAATAACGTCGGTCCTCTCTCCATACATTCGTTGTATTTATAACAGTAGCACCATGCCAGTGGCTTTACCCATAGACATCTATCTATAACAGCGTCACTATAACATGCATACGCACCGAAGAGAGTGAGCTATCTTGTTGCTACAGTATCTGCGGCGGCAGCTACCTTGAACTACTCTCGCCGGTCACCCACATCATTACGCGATCGAAAGCGAATACACTAATCACAGACCCAAAAGGATATAAACGCCTAAAGTTTCTTCAACACTAAGTCCTTTTCAATTTCAACAGCACCAGAGTTGCCATACCGGTAATCGACCGCAACCTGTGCAGTTTGGCAAACTTATGGGACACAAAGGGTATGTGGTGGTATTTGCAAATCGTTTGTAAAAGGAATGGTTTTATTTAGATATAGCTGAACGTAGCCATGCAACTAGTTATTGCAAGTTTTTTTCCTAAATCACATAAAAGGTTAATTCGCGTAAGTAGATTCGTAGAGTCACTATAAGTAGATTCGCGTTTGAGTTTCTTTTTCGCAATAAAAATCTGAAAAATCTAAACAATTCGATTATACTTACATGCATTGGTGACGACGCTATGGACTGTCTGATAACCGGCGGTCTTATTGCTTAAAAGCATTCCAGTTCAGTACAAACTGTTCCCGGGTACCTACACTACAGGTATTATGAAACTATGGGGATCAGTTAAAAAAACGGCATTTGTTTACAACAGATTTTAAACCCGTGGCATTTTCGATCTTAATAATCTGTCGTATTTGAAACATTACCTCGCAGGTACCAACGCCTACGGTCTTCTGTAAAAATCTTTATTGCACCTACCACATGCTGGTTCTCAGAACAACCTTGGCTCTATTTCGATTGTCATAAAAAATATGAAGCTGATAATAAAAAAAATTACGAGTCTGGCCCGGATCTCCACTATTCTATTTCTGCTGGAAATTCGCACATGTTTGGGATCGAGTGACCTTGCATCCGGCGCCGGCGCAGCCACGGTCAAAGTAGATTAACAGCATTTTAACTTCATTCATTTGGGATCACTCAAAAACTCCGAAGTTTAATTTATCCGAAACCATCAATATTCCGAATTTTCTAAATTCCGGAAGTGAAATAACGCGAAACGGTCATTTTCGCTATGGATCATATGTTATTATAATTAGGTTAGGTTAGGGTTATATGAAATCCCAAAAAAAAAACGAAATATTGTAACAGACCATGGTTTTCGGAATTATGAAAATTCGGAATGATGACGCATTCGGACAAATTAAACTTCGGAGTATTGTAGTGTACCATCATCATTTAGTTTGGTAATACACACTAAAGATCACAAGAGAAGACAAATTGTTCGCAATCTGCTGGCACCAGGTACATAAAAATATATTTTTTTTGTTATTAATTTACGTTCCTTTTTTTTTACTCTTCTTAAGTAGGTATTCATACGGTTGACACAAGAAAAATGGTAAAACATCACGTATTAACTACAATATTTGAATTTTTAGTATGTAGAGTAGCTTTTTTTTATGCCTTCGATTGACGACCGATGGATGTGCATGTGACATTTATGAGTAAGAAAGTTACCGTAAAATACTGTTATCATAGCATAATATACTGCTATCTTTATATTGTAGATCTGTCTTAACGAAAGGAAATAAGTAGTTGCTTGTGACAATAGAACGAAGAACCGCCATTACTGCTCTGTTCCGTTCGTCGCTGGGTATTTGGAACATGTAGTTGCCTATATATGAGGAACAATAGATATTGCAGCTACAAATGTTGGTATACGATATCCGCTATAAGGTAAACAATTATTAACATGCGGTATTTAATCATCATTAACCTAGAATTGTAGCAATATATACAATGAGTCGTGCGTGTTTGTAGTATTAAATATATGTGGTTAGTTCTATTTATACGTATAAATAATCTCACGAGTGAGTAAACGAGTTATGTAGGTAAGTAAGTAGCTTCGATTGTCGGTAAACTCTTATTCAGAGTTCAAACAAAGTCAAATTCACAGGAAAAATCTACCCCTCGCACTACACTACTCGCGAACTTGAACGAAGTTGGCCAAAGTATGGACTTCAAAATCAAAATCAATATCGTTTTTTCTGTAAGTAGGCCACAAGGGCACTTTCACATGTCTGAATCTGAACCTACCGGCGTTTCACAAGAGGAGACCGCTGTTTAGAAGAAAGCCGAAATAAATTAGACTATTAGAATTATATTATAACTAGGTAGTTGATACATGTAGAGGAGATGCACAAGATTCTCCAAAGTGCCTCTCCAAACTATCATATTCCCCCAACTTCAGTCGACTTCCCGAGTAGTGTGAAGCCACAATAAAATTTTACTAGCCCGAAGCATACAAAATGTAACATTCTGTGTCATTAGAATCATTAGCAGCACTTGTTTGTACCCTTTTTGTACCCCACAAAATCTGTGTCCAACCTAAAAAAAACTTAGAATAAAAAATACACAGACACTTGTACCAAACAAACACCATCTCAAGCAAGTGTTCTTCGCGCCAAGGAACACTTACGAGTATCTACTTATGCGTGCATAGGGGTCGGACATCCCTCTTCCAGGAACGGGGTACCTGCCCGCTGCGGGATGCCTTTCATCCCTAATGGCAAACATCTTGGCGGGCTGTGGTGTCACGTAGGCTTCTGTCTATTGTGTGATTGTTCCGCGATGATTGGTTTTATAAAAAGATTCTACGCAAGTGTGTGTTTTTCGATATCTTCACCGGTAAACGTGTTTTTAATTGATTAATGTGGCGTTGTATATGGCAATAGTAAATAAATGGCGAAGGACAGCCGTGGCTGGCAACACTGCAGTAAAGGTTGGCAGAGCGGCTGTACTGAGCGGAGCTTAAAATAATAGTTTTATTTAACTTCAACTACTTAAAGTACTTGCCGATATATGCACATAATAGTGAACATCACATCTGGCGACGAGGATCAAAATGTAAGTAATTTTTCACTGCTAAGTGGAAGAATTACGCTACAACAGAAATTGTTGGTCGACCTTGAGTGGTAATGAAATTAGCCGGTGTTGATCAAACCATCTACAATAGCGTACATAGTGTGATGTAGCAGTGATAAAATGTTGTTAATAAACAAAAAACAGTGCGAAATAAAGTGGTTTCGGTGCATTCATGTATGTATGTGTCCATAAGTAAATACTATTGCTGCCGCCATTGGCGCCAATCCATCCATTGTTATTATTATTTTTTCTAAGGTGCGTTCCGAACTGCCCACAAATTCATCATCCAATCTTATCAGAATTAGGCCAATTTGCAAGAAGCTACACAAGATTTATGTAGTCTAGTGTAGAGGGCCTTAATTTAAATGTCATAATTCATTACTGTCAAGTTCAACATAACCAAACTTATCTGAAAGCGAATCATAAAATATTTCTGATTGAAATACTGTGGTGATAATTGATAAAAATCATTTAATTGTTGCACTGTTAACCGATTAAACAATCGCTGAATAAAGTAATTAATAGCATAAATAGATGCTACGAAAGGTAAGAAAGTTAACAACAAAGCTCGATAATGGACCAAAATGTGGTTATTTACAATTACGATATTACATTTACTAAGAAGTGTTAAATAAAACTCCATAAGGTGGATCATATAGACCAAAATGTGGTTATTTGCAAGTATGACATGGAATGCATGTCACATAACTATTACAAATAGTTAAAAAAAAAACAATAAAATAAATAAATAAGTAAAGAATTACCTGGCTCATAATGTGAGAATGTGATACAAATATCAGTTCCTAAGTAACAAACCCATAATGTGGATAATTTTTTAGAATTAGGAACATGATATTAAAGAAAAAAATAAATAAATACAATAATAAAACTACATAGAACTACGTTTTGTGTTATAAGCCAAGCCCATAATGTGGGTACAATAAAATAAAGTTGATTGAGATGAGGTCTCAAAGTAACCCTATTGTTTTCAGACCAACTACAATGGCCCAGTTGTCGGGGCTCGAAGCATTTGATTGTGATGGAGATGTAACCACATTAGGCTCACGTTGGGAGAAATGGAAGCGAGCCCTTGAAAATTACCTGATCGCGGCAGGCATTGATGATGCCACTAAAAAAAGAGCTATTCTTCTACATTCAGCTGGCCTACCTCTACAGGAAATATATTACAATCTTCCAGGGGCAAATGTAGAACCATTAGTAGGAACAGATGTGTACAAAATTGCACTCGAGAAATTGACTGAATATTTTTCTCCAAAACAAAGCTTTCTTTATGAACGTCATTTGTTTCGGTTGATGAAGCAAGACCCTAGTGAAAAATTTGATAAATTTGTGCTTAGACTTCGGGACCAACACAACAAATGTAACTTTGCGAAGAATGATGATAGCCTTATTGACCAAATCACTGAAAAATGCTCATCTGTGGATTTAAGAAAGAAAATCTTAATGTTAGGGGATACGGCTACTATGGAAAAAAATTCTATTGAAGCAAACTCCCTTGAGACAGTCACAAGACAATTGAACGAGTTTGGAAGAAGAGAAAATCCTGTTTTTACAAACAAAATTGACTCACTCAGCAAACACTCGGCAAACGTGATGGAATGCTCTAGATGCGGAAGCAAGCGCCACAACGCTGATTACATTAATTGTACAGCTAGAAATAAGAAATGCATTAAGTGTGGTTACGAGGGACACTTTCAACGCCAATGCCGCACAAGGGTATCAAAACGCCATTCTACAACAACACAAAACGGTGGTAACCCTAAAAGGCCTAAACCAGCTGACTTTAAAAGTGACCAGAGGAAGGAGAAAAAGGAGGCCACCACGGTGGATTACATATTCCATATTGATGATGATGCAGAGGTAACTTGTCAAGTGGGCGGTGTGAATTTAAAATTGTTGATTGACTCTGGAAGCAAATGTAACATTGTCACAGACAGGACATGGGACTATCTCAAGACCAATTCAGCATTAGTCAAGAATCAGGAAAGAAATCCAGACAAAATACTCATGGCATATGGCAGCAAGGAGCCTCTCAACATCTTAGGAGCTTTTGATGCCTTGGTTCAAGTAGGCCATGCACAGGAAAATGCCACATTTTATGTTGTCCAGGGTGGCACACGAGATCTCCTGGGAAAGGGTACTGCCATTTCCTTAAACATTTTGAAATTGGGGGTAAGTGTTAATACAATTAGTAATGATCAGTTTCCAAAATTTAAAGATGTTGAATTAGATATTTCAATTGATCCATCTGTAAAACCTGTTTGTCAACCGATTAGGAGGGTGCCCATCCCTCTAGAGTCCAAAATTAACGACAAAATTGATGAATTGCTCAAATTAGACATAATTGAACCAGTAAACTGTCCGTCACCTTGGGTGTCGCCTGTCGTACCGGTCTTAAAAGGCGACGGCGAAGTTAGGCTTTGTGTGGACATGCGATGCGCAAACAAAGCCGTAGTGCGGGAAAACCACCCACTCCCCACTATGGAACAGTTAACACCTAAATTCCGCAAAGCCACAATATTTTCCAAAATTGATATAAAAAATGCATTCCATCAGGTTGAAATAAAAGAATCATGTAGAGAAATCACAACGTTCATAACCAATAAGGGTCTTTTTCGATATAAACGTCTAATGTTTGGAATTTCTTCTGCTCCTGAGCAGTTTCAAAAAATCATTGAGAGAATGCTTTTACCATGTGAGGGAGTTGTCTGTTTTATTGATGACATAGTAGTGTTTGGAACTAATGAAATTGAACACCAAAATCGTCTCAAACATGTATTGGAAGTCCTCAAAAATAACAATGTTTTACTGAATCAAAAAAAATGCATCTTCAATGCAAGTAAAATCCAATTCTTGGGACATGAGTTATCAGCCGAAGGCATCAAACCCCTGGATAAGTACATTAATGGCATTAAATCATTTAGGGAACCCAGGACAGTCGAGGAAGTACAAAGCTTTTTAGGTCTAGTCACTTACATCGGTAAATGGATACCAAATCTTGCTACTCTTACAGAACCGATTCGTCAGATTTTGCACCAGAAACTTAATAAGCATGCTGACATCTCTAAGCTTTGGATGAAGGAACAACAAACCGCCTTTGATAACCTTAAACATCAGTTAGGTGACGTTCGCTGCCTAGGTTACTATGATCCTAACGATAAAACCCAAGTGATGGCCGATGCCAGCCCAGTTGGACTTGGAGCTATTTTAATCCAGATTGACAAGAACGGTCCACGCATCATTGCGTACGGAAATAAAAGCCTAACAGACGTGGAGAAACGTTATTGTCAGACGGAGAAAGAAGCTCTTGCCTTGGTATGGGCCATAGAACACTTCAAAATGTATCTTTATGGGCTCAAAGAATTTGAATTAATCACAGACCATAAGCCGTTGGAAGTAATATTTGGCCCGCGCTCTAAACCATGTGCGAGAATTGAGCGCTGGGTCCTGCGACTGCAAGGGTACAATTTTAAAACCATATACCGTCCAGGCAAATCAAATCTAGCGGACCCTCTGTCCAGGCTATGCACTAACACTGTAGCACATCCTTTCGAAGATGAGTACTATGTTAATGCAATCGTACAATACGCCAGGCCCACTGCGGTTTCCATTAAAGAAATTGTAGACGTTTCTGAAAATGACGAGCTTATCAGTCAAGTTAAAGTAGGACTAGAGCAGGGTAACTGGGCAGAGAATGTCAACAATTTCAAATTATTCGAGCATGAACTTTGGTTACATGAAAACATTTTATTAAGAGGCACTAAAATTGTTATTCCTTCAGCATTACAGGAAAGGGTTCTGGCTGCAGCTCATGAAGGCCACCCGGGCATAGTAGCTATGAAATCTAGACTACGAACTAAAGTTTGGTGGCCTAAGTTAGATAAGGATGCAGAAGCATATGTTAAGGGCTGTAAAGGGTGTACTCTGGTAAGTGGGCCTAACCCACCCAATCCCATGAAGAGACGTGAGTTACCTTTACAGCCATGGATAGATGTTGCGTTAGACTTCCTAGGTCCATTGCCAAGTGGCCATAATCTTTTGGTGGTCATTGATTATTTCAGTCGGTACAAGGAGGTTAAAATAATGAAATCAATTACCTCCCAAGACACAATAACGATTCTTAAAGAAATGTTTTCAAGACTAGGAATTCCAGCTAGTATTACCTGTGATAATGGTAGACAGTTCACATCAGATGAATTCAAGCTTTTCTGTTCTGAGATGGGTATAAAACTTTTCAATACTATCCCATATTGGCCTCAACAGAATGGTGAAGTGGAGCGTCAAAATCGCGATATATTAAAACGGCTCAAAATTAGTCAAACCCTAAAAACCGATTGGCGAAACGACTTACTAGATTACCTAATCATGTACAATAGCACCCCACACACTACCACTGGCAAATCACCATCAGAACTTTTCTTTAACAGGCAATTCAGGGATAAATTACCATCGGCCGCAGACGTTGAACACACCATTGTTAACCCAGAAGTCAAAGATAAAGACCATATTATGAAGGAAAAAGGAAAGCTTAATGAAGACAGAAAAAGGAAGGCAAATACTAAACAGCTGGAGATTGGTGATAAAGTCTATGTTAAGAATTTGATTAAAGAAAGTAAAATAACTTCAGATTTTAACCCTGTCCCTCACACTGTGGTAAAAGCTAAGGATGGCGACGTTAGTGTTAGAAATGACAATACAGGGCACGAATATAGAAGAAATATACTCCATTTAAAAAAAGTGGAAGGAGACTGGAAGGTCTGTAACCCTGTAAATGAAGGAAAAGAGGAAGAGGAGGCAGATCTTTAGTAAAAAATAAAAGCTTAGAAATGTTAATTTAAATATGATTTAATTAAAATACCTAGTAATACAGCTCATAAAAGTTAATTATTACTAATTGTTTATGTAAATGACTGATTGTTATTAATTACACTTAGTACATAGTGATAAAAGATGTCACCTAGACATGATTGTTGTTGATTGTTTATACAAATGACTGATTACATACTAATTAAAGTACATTCATTTATAATAAATGTTAACTATGTAAGTGATTGCCAAATGTTTATGTCAAAAGACTGATTAGGCATTTCGTTTTAGGAATTATTATATGTTATGGAATGTGTTGCAAGTAAACCAGACTGGCTAGGTTTAAAATGTTGCTAACACTTTAATTTGATAGCCTATACCTTGTTTCAAAACTGTGCCTGACACTTAAGAGTTATATATAAACAATTTAGTTTAGAACTTAAATGTCTCAGCTAAGCTGGTTATTTTGTAATTGTTAAATTTGTTGTTCTTGTACTAAAATTATAAAAAGGAAGAGATGTGGCGTTGTATATGGCAATAGTAAATAAATGGCGAAGGACAGCCGTGGCTGGCAACACTGCAGTAAAGGTTGGCAGAGCGGCTGTACTGAGCGGAGCTTAAAATAATAGTTTTATTTAACTTCAACTACTTAAAGTACTTGCCGATATATGCACATAATAGTGAACATCACAATTAATAATAATAAGTATCTAATTTAAACCGTTGAACAGTTGGCTTCACTATTATAGATGGTGTTTCTGTAATCCTAAACGAAAACAAATGTTTTCATGGCATTCATGGACAAGGAGACCCAAATGCAAGCTCGGGTAAAAGTGCCTCTATCAGTGGTTATGATTACTTCGCCGCATTTTGTCCGCCATAACACAAGTACAGTGCGTGCGCTGCCAGAATATAATTCACTTTTTATACCTGTCACGCTCGCTCTTATGCCATCCAGATAAGAACCTCTCAGTTTTTACCTAAACCCGAATCGCAATCAGAGAGCTCACGGGCTGTATTATGAAATTAAAGGAACTATACTGTCGAATCAGTCGAATACTTCAAATCTTCAAGAAAATACCGTACTCCCACCTGAAAGGCCGGCAACGCACTTGTGACTCCTCTGGTATTGGACTCGTTTGCTCGTTTGCACACTATGACATAAAAAAAATCCCAGTTGGCACGCGATATAAAGATTCGAATTTTAAAAGTCTTAACATCCCTTTACGTGCTTAAGCCATAAGTATCTTGCATTAGCGCGCTAATGCGATATCCGTCAATAATGCCTTAGGTATCACGTTCTTATAAGCCGGGTGATTTAAGTTAGCACCTAGGTAGTCTGCGATGCCATAGAAACTGACTGCATACTTAACTCAACCGGGTAATATAAGTACATATATGACTTTTGCAACACTGACTGCAGTAAAGGTCTTGGTACACCGGCGCGGGCGTGGCGCACCGCCTACACTTCCGTTCCATCTGCGCGTAAAATGGTTTACTCTCAAGTTTGACATTCCAAGTCTATATAGCCCTCTTACGTTCTTGTTATACACACACAAAAAAGGTTAACTGGAAAAGATCCCTCATAGGCTTAAGGTCGCCTTTGAAAATGTTTTATTTGTTATGCATGTACATATTTATAACCAGTTGTTGGGTACAAATAAAGTGATTCAGATTCAGATTCATTTATTTCATGTGAAAATAACTGTATACATTTGCATTAAATATTCAAAAATATAAGTATTCACATCATGATCGTCAAAATAAAAATATAATAATAAAACTAACTATAACAATGTCAAGCACAAGAAATGATAACCATAATAATAACCTCAACCTTATTTGTAAGGTGATAAAGTCGGGTGTACGGTTTGCTAAGATAATTTATGTAATATTGTAATAGGCTGTAAGCGAGAGATAACGCGGTGACATATAAACCGTGCGCGGTTTTCGCTCACCGTACTTTATGTACTAGATCATAAGTTCCTTGTTTGGAATAAATAAATTAAAAAAAAAAAAAAAAAAAAAAAAAACAATATAATCTCCCAATAAGGATCGTCATCACAACTTGTCATTAAACTAAAACAAAGCAAAGAATAGAAAATAATAATCAGGTGACATCTCCTAATAATACAAAATAAAATCATCGTCGCAATACAAAATAATAATTATAAAAATAGGCACACAACAAATATACAAATAATAATTAGAAGTTTAGTTCCATGTACTCACTCACGGAGTACAGAGGGTTTTCCAACAAAATGTCTCTCAGTCGACGCCGAAATATTTCGTAAGATGGCTCATTTCGTAGGTTTTCAGGTAAATGCTCATAGTAAGTTGGGCCAATGACCCGTGGGTTTTTGCCTGAAAGCGCCATGCGACGAGGCACGGTTCTGAGTCGCCCGGTAGTGCGGAGGTGTTTACTCGTACCTGCAACATGGACGCGCGCGAACTGAGAGATGTTAGTTCTTACAAATAGAAGTAAGTCGAAAATATATTGTGAGTAGTGCGTCATTATGCGTTGCGATATAAAAAGTTTTTTACAGGGGTGCCTAGGTGCAGCTCCGACAAGAGTTCGAATAGCTCGTTTTTGCATTATTAGAATCCTTTTTGCGTCAGTGGAGTTACCCCAAATAAGTGTTCCATATGACATGAGGGAGTGGAAATGAGCAAAGTATACTTGTTTTAACGCGTCTCCCGAGATTAGTGGTGCTAATTTTCGAAGCGCAAAGACAGCACTACTCAACCTACCACAAAGATTGTCGACATGGCACTTACAGTTCAGGTTTGAATCGAGCGTGAAACCAAGGAACTTACTCTCAACACACAATGGCATTGGACAGGTGGCCATGCACGGAGGCACTTGAACCCTTCGACCAGAAAAGAGCATCGTATTTGATTTGCTAACATTAAGTAAAAGCCCATTTGCTGAGAACCAGATCTGCAACTGCTCACAAGCCTCAGCAACTTTTACACTAAGCTGCTCGTATGTCTTCGCAGAAACCAACACGGTCGTGTCATCCGCAAATAATACCGACAAACTAGCAGTAATGCTTGATGGTAGGTCATTAATGAATAAAAGAAACAGAGTATTTCCCAATGCAGATCCCTGGGGAATGCCGACACTGACAAATCCCGTATCAGACTGTATCATTTTGCCGTCTGCCGGTACTTTCACGACTTGTTTTCGGTCTGACAAAAACGACCTGAACAATCGGTGGGCGTTAGTCTCCACCCCGTAAAATTTCAGCTTGTTCAGCAGCAGAGTATGGCTAATGACGTCAAATGCCTTTGACAAGTCGCACAAAATCCCGGCCATCTTATTCCTATCATCCAACCCAGTCAATATGCAATCAAATATCCTGTACGCCGCGGTAGTAGTTGACATATTCTGTCTATATGCGTATTGGTTATCTGTTAACAGGTTATTTAATTCCAGATGACTCATTAAATGAGATGATAAGACAGATTCGACTAGTTTTGATATCGCGGGAACTATTGTGATCGGTCTATAATTATTGACGTCACACCTATCGCCCTTTCCCTTGAAAACGGGACACACCCTGGTACTTTTCAGCACATCCGGGTATGTACCACTCTCAAACATCAGATTTATCAGGACGACAAGTACGTCGGCAACAACTGGCCATAGGCAAAGAACAATATTCATCGAAATGTCATAAGCATCGACTGTTCCGCGTTTTTTCAGCATTGGGCGCAAAACACTATCTAACAATCCACGAGTGACGACTGGCAGAGTGAACGGGGGCACATCAGAAATGTCCAAATGCCTATGAAGGTATTCCGTTGACTTCGACATATCGCTTTGTATTGCGTATTTTGACGCCACTCCAAGAAAGTGGGAGTTAAAGGTGTTAGGGACTTTGCTAGGCTCAATTTCAGAGTCATTTACATAATCGCGAAGGCTAATATTATTTGACGATTTTGTTTTCGTACCTACTTCCTCGGTAACTAGTGTTTTGATACATGCATACATACACACATAATAACAATACATATGAACGTCTAAAAGTTTAAAAGTTGCGGCTAGTCATGCCAACTAAATGGTTTCCACCGTGCAACTTCTTTAATCCATATTCTAATCTCCAATTATTACGCAAACTTTCAAGTTTTCGTAAATCCTTTCTCCGTATGAATAAATAAATAACGAACTTACTCACAAACGAACGACCTATAGCCGAGAACATACAAAATAATTTTAGGCCAAGCTAAAACGTAGTCACTCGTTCGCTCGATCAAAAAGTAAAAGATTTTAGTAACGGCACATGGTGTTACTAAATTCCCAGTTAGCTCTTAGGAGTATAGGCCCCGTTATCATCATGTCGTTAAATACCATAGACAGACAAGGATACCTGCGGTAATGGGCAGTTAACATAAACCGCACACTTTGGTATTTCAGTGTCAGTTTCACATTAGCTATAAAACGAAGTTATCCAAGGAGTTAAAGTGATATATTTTTCATGTCTATGAAGCTGTCGCCAGGCTAGGCCGAAAATGGGATTTTCTGCCCTCTGCGCGGGAAAAAAATCTCACATCCTGGCCAAGGCAAGACGTAATAGTACATTACGTAACAAGGGTGGCAAATGAGGAATTACAAACGAGTGTCTATTGGAAGCCCAAAGCCGAAGGCAAGGGCTTTAATGACACGGGTTTGGAATCCCTTTACCACCAGAGTCACGTACGATGTTTTTCATCACACTTTGAAAGAAATAAAACAAAAGTAATAAATAGTAGTGAATCCAAAATTACTTACCGCCCTAGGGCGTAATATACGAGTTACCACCCGGTTTTCTAGCATGTACATTTACAAGCAAGTGTGATGAAATAGTACATACCTAAGGGCGGTGAATTAGTGAATGTTCACCCCTCATCCTTCACCCTCGCCTTCGGTTCGGGCCATCCACCTGCGTTCTGGGACATCCAGGAATTCACGGCCTTAGTATGTAATGTACGAACAAGTACTAAAATTCCTTTTGAGGGCAGTTATGATTATGACTTACGAGGAATGTGTGAAGGTTGCTTTTGTTCTACAAATACTTTTACTAACTTGTAAAAGACCATTGTAAACTCAATTGTTGGTTTTCATAGGATCAGAAATATCGTTTAGGATTGAAATAAATATCTTATGTTACGACTTACAGTTTTAAAATACAGTCTAGTTAAACTACAACTTCAATTTAACCGAGCGTAGGTATCATAACATTTATATTTTAATCACAAGAATCATTCGCTATTAGATACAAATCACTATTATAATTCCTTCACACAAATAAGAAAGGAAATGATGTAAATCGATACCATGATTTATCTCCACATTACTACATATTAACAATTAACATACCTCAGTTGGTATGATTACATTTAATTGTCGTGCAATCGCCAAATTACAGCGACCGAATTACAATTGAATACGAATCACAGACGCGATCAATCAAATCACGGACGCAGCTGTCAAACACGGAGTCGCTCGGAGAACATTGAACGTGGTAAAAAACTAGCAGTTTAATAAATAAACGACGGAGGACCTGATTATAGTATCGCGGGCAGAATTTGGATGAGGGCGGCGCAAGACCGATTGTTGCGGAGAACTTTAGGGGAGGTCTTTGTTCATCAGTGGACATCTATTGGCTTATATAATAATGATGATGATGAAAACAGAAGAAATTACTTCTTAACTAGCTGTTTATCAAATTATTGACCAAGCCGTAATTAAATAATATATCACGCAACAATGCTAAATAAATTAATAGCAAATCAACAGTAAATCAAGAGAATCTTACTTCGTACTTGTAACTATTAGTTGAGTTAATTAACGATGAAATTGAAATTGGAAAAAGGAGACAGAAACCAGATAGCGGAAAGAAATGCCAGTTTACGAGTACCTACTTGACACTTTCCAATAAATTAGCTCTTACTTTTTTGTGGAAGATAAGTCACTTCACCAGACCGTCTAGCGCAACTATTGTTCGCGACTCATGTCGACATAGCATCACCCGTCACTCTCTCACAGTACTGTACAGAAAGAGATAGGTTGTGCTAGAGATGCAAAACTTAGAGCCCTATAGCAGAGCAAAGAGTGTCCACAGTACGTCATACGTTCCGAACTTCACCAGAAACAATAAAAAATTAGGTTTGTAAAAATACTAGGTTATGCCAGTTAAAAATAGAATTGAATTTTGGATACAGATAGTATATTTCTTGATAATTTAGAACCATATGTTCACGCAAGTTTTTAAGGCTTTAATAACGGACATGAAGTTAAATCCTTTTTTTGTTTCCTAGATCTATTTCATCTCGAAATGGTCATCATCAAATTAGGGAGAGTCGATTAAATTGTAAGGTAAGTAGAAGGAAAAAATGTTTCAATCATTGGACCACCTTGGTGGCTCCATACTCGAACGTAGAGTACGAAGCATCTAATTGCGAAATGATTTACATTTCCGGCCCCAAATGTATTTAATTGTAGTCCATGCATCACTAGTGCTCGGAAGGTTACTGTTATACAAAAGATGTATGGTATTTATTTATTTATTTATTTAATCTTTATTGCACAAAAGAAAACTTATCGTACAAAAGGCGGACTTAATGCCATGAGGCATTCTCTACCAGTCAACCTTCGGGCAAAGCAGATAAATTGTGGGCGGTGCAACTAACTTAAACAAGTTTTAATAAATAATATTTAGATAAATACATATATCATATAATATATACACATATAAATAAATACAGATGAAACATACTAATCAGATAACCTAAGAATTCACAACTCTGCTAGCGTAGAGGTCACGCAAACATTTTTTGAAAGCGCATTTGTTCGGAGCTTGTTTGATCTTGAGGGGAAGGCGGTTCCAGAGACGGGAAACTTGGACGGTGAACGATTTGGACATAAAACCAGTACGGTGACGAGGGATGGAGAGAGACAGATTGCCAGAAGAGCGAAATTGACGGTCACGGGTTACACCATAATAGTGAAAGAAGTTTTTGAGATATTCGGGAGATATTGGATTTTTGAGAACAGAAAACAGAGTGCACAGCATTCGAATTTCACGTCGTTCGCGGATAGGAAACCAGCCCAGCTGAGAGCGGTAAGAAGACACATGGTCATACTTACGATCGATGGTATCCATTGTATGGACATAATTTGACGACACGTTTGGCTCGGTTGGTAGACACCTGCCTACTGAGTCGGCGGTCCCGGGTTCGAATCCCGGCCGGGGCAAATATTTGTGCAAAATATTTGTTCTTGGGTCATGGATGTTATCTATATATGTATTTATATATTATGTATATCGTCGTCTAGTGCCCATAGTACAAGCTTTGCTTAGTTTGGGACTAGGTCGATTTGTGTACGATTGTCCCTTAATATTTATTTATTATTTATTATTATAATTAACAAATCCGTTACCGCGGAATTGTGTAAATACGATGACTGTAATTAATTTGTCTGTAAGATTAATTACCTTGCTGATCTGCGGATGACTTAGCTTCTAAATCCTGTAATTGTTTATACCAATGTTTGGTATAAATTATATGAATAAAATACGCTTTTTGCGATAGAATAGATAGGAACATATGACTTTCTAAAATAAATCACGATACATATACGTAATACGTATGCATTTCTCTTATAAATACAAGGTACAACTAAAATCGCGAATAAGTACAGTTTTTTTAACAGTTTTGCATTATTTTGGATAGATTCAATTGTTCTAAAAACTGTTCTTAACTTGACTATGACAGGTAAGCTACCTAATATTATGTGGCTCTACTATTATTTTTATTGCTCAGTATACTTTCGGGCTTTACCTTATACGTTAATTTCACAATAAATTAAAATGATTTCACGTTAAAATATACAAATTGCATCCTTCACCTCACTATTACATTTTAACGATCGACTAAATACGTGTTTATTTTTATTACCACACCGTTTCTATAAAAGCACACGCAAGTAACTGTCAAATGACAAGTTTACAATTTTACTACTCACTAAATACCTATTGTGGCATTTCTATATTAGGTCCAGACCAAAACCTCTTCCCACGTAACATCTTGTAACATATTTGCATACTGGCCCACATTATACCTACTAACTCTACATTATCACTTCCTACCGATATTAATTAGTATAATCATATGGATTTTGCTCAAATTATGGGGTATAAATTAAAAACTCGCGCCATAAATGTTTAAGATATCAAACAATAAAGAATATTTAAAAATCATTATGATTAACACAGGTAAACGACCATGAGACTGGCCAAGTGTCGCTTCGAAAAGAGATTACCGACATTTTATATCGTGAGGTCCTGCCAAATTAAGAAATACCTTATACAGATAATGGTGTGTAACAGATAAACACGAATAAAGATATCTGGTATTTTTATGTTAAAGTTTCGGTAGGTATACGTGTACCATAAAAATAACAATCAAAAGTTCTTGTTTATATTCAGAAATTAAATATAGAGGTGGAAAAGGGTGTATAAAAGTCTCGAAAATTTTCAAGATTCAAGTAGTCCAATATAAGGCACGTTATCTCTGGATTATTGTCTACCTTCCTTTTTTTGTTATCTTCAGGGAGATCGCAGGATTGATTCATTTCTACAGTGAAATTAAGATTGCTTGTCCATAATTCATGAGCGGGTGCTATATAAATATGATATATGTTTGGCTTAGAGCATAAGAAAACAAGGTATGCTACTTCGGAATGACAGGTGGACTTTCGACGTCATCACCTATGACTATGATTGGTTGGTTGGTTCTGTCAATCCGTTTCTGTGTTGCCATTGCCAGTGGTGTATCATAATACTTAATACTCCTCGATTCCCTTTTTCCCTTTATGAATCTCATAAAATCTTGTGTTTAAAATAAATTATTACGACAAAACAAAATTTACTCAAAGAACATGACAATTGTAAAGCATTTTTTTTTGTGCGAATGGCAGCAGCTAGCGAAGTAAAGTCGAGCATACCGAAGTAAAACAATAGGTTCGAATGGTTCGTCAGGATTCTTATCAAACACAGATAAAAGGTTAACTTGACTAAAATATTAAAGATGACTATAATGACTGGACGTCCTCATAAACAACGGTTCTGAACATTGTTAATAGATCTCTTTATAATAGAAATTGAGAGTGACAGAGACTCCGTTAATGCTTTAACTGATCGGCATTCCTGGTACGCGGGGTATGTGCATTTTATGGATCCGGCCCAATCCGGCCCAATCCGGCCCGATCCGGTCAAGTCCGTCCATTACCCCGCGGATACGGAGGTTCCCATGCCGGTAAAGATAAACAAACTTTCAAGTTTGATAAACATAAATATTTTTTTATGGAAAAATGGCGTGTAGTGATTTTTACGACTCCGAATTTCCTAAGAATGACATGGAAATTTATGCCAATTATTTATCTTGCTTTGGGTACTCTAAATATCTTTATATATAATACCTGGGCGGTATTCCCTCTTACAATACAATACAAATACGTACTCTTTATTGCACACCTCAATTTAATGAAAAAAATGCAACAGGCAGAGGTAAACGACATTTTCTCTCAAGTCAATTTATTATTGTCGGGTTTAAGAGATTTGCGTTGTATTTAAACCAGTATTTTTAAACAGGACTATTTGGTGGTTAATCGTTACAGCGTTACCCGTGGTTTTGTTTGCATTATTGCGAACCATATACATATTTAATTTCATTCATGATGCTGTACTTATATTACCAGGTCTCATCTAAATCCGCACGGACTTCAATACATTTGTAGTAATGTATTTGTAAGTCTACATCGTATACATTATGGAACGTATATATGGGGATTGTTATTACAAATACCACCATACACGTGGTCTTGACCGTACCCTATTGTTAGAAATACACTGTTCCACCATTTCCCGCTGTTTACCGCATCCATCATCCACAAAACACGATAATTACAAGCAAAATGCCTACCGCGAGCTGGAAACACAAATCAAACGCCAATCCTAAACATGACAATCCGAGACGAGCCGGGGGAAAACACTAGTCCATTACTCGTCGGAATGCGAGCTAAATGAAATAACAAACACACTGGCCGTTCAAATCTTCCATTGTGATCACATACAAGAGAATTTAACCACTATTCAAAATAACTATGAACGTAAATCGCTTACGAGAGCCAATCTCCATAGCGAGTAAGTTTCAGGGGAAATGAATCCGTATTGTACTTGAGTATGAAAGTTGAAATTGGAACGGTAAAAGGGAATGCAAACTGCATTTTATGCGCACGCGTTCATCAGTCAAACATAGGGTTGCCACTGTTGCCAGATGGTTGTTGACGGACGACGCAGGAAGCAGGATCGTCCATGGTAGTGTCCGTTATGGAGGCTTTATGATATGGCCTATACTATAGGTATAGTTAATGATTTTTTGAACGAGCACTCAAGTTTAAAAAACACAATTTTAAAAACATGCGTGATTGTCGTGTAAGTAAAGATTTTCGTATTAATTCGAATTCAAATTAGCTTTATTGATTGTATTATATTAATTTATAAATGTTGCTTTCTTGCCTATATTCATTAAAAAAATGGAACCATGAAATGCGATGTCAAATGTCGATACGAATCAAAAAGTCTTCTCTTTGCAAATATCTTACATTCTACTGACAGGTCTAAGTGCTCCTTCATTATAATTTTTTCCTCTAGCATCCCTACCGGACAGGCGCATGCGGGCGACGCCGTCGATCACGGTATTGGATCGCTAGTGCCGATGCGATTAAATAATGAAGACGCATTACGCTCTTAAAGAATGAAAATGGACGAAGCTATAGTTCGTTTAATTTAAGATCAAACCTACAAGCATAGAAAGGTAATGAGCTCAATGATATAAACAATGAACCCCTTGTAACTTACTAGTTAACACAGTACGAAACGTTTTATATTTTACCAAAAACTGTCTCATTTAACTTTACGTACATTATTTACATTACTTCAAAACAAGACATACTTACAAATTGCTTAAAAGATCCCACAAAACAGCGTAACATATTTACAAAAAGTCTTCGATAATCAAAAATATTCAAGATAAACTTAACAGCTAAAATAACGGCAAACATCCATTCTTCCCAGCGTTCGAAACCCTTGAATTCGAATTGAGCAACGTTTAAAAACATTTAAAAACCGAACGCCACATCCGACAATTTATGGTCTGCATTTTTAATGCCGTCATGTTGGCAGTACTGGCCGGTATCTAAATTCGTACTAATTAATCGTGTGGAGGAAGCAATAAACGATCTTGTGATGTGAACTTTATGTTGCACAACCTCCAAATATGTGCAGCATGAACGGTTACATTTTATTGACTGGTTACAGGTTTTATGCACTCAAAATTTCTTCAGAGGAACTTGTTGTAAATAAAACTTGTATTTGTAGTTGCAATGTCGTCGATTTGATTACTAAACCTGCAATAAAGATTAACGCCCAAATGGTTGACATTGACAGGACTTTAGTCATTAGTAACTAAGAGAGGAGAACGAAATTAGACTTCAAGAAGGAGTTAGTTTAATAAAACGAGTATTAAATTGAATGCGTCTTAAGTGCTAACTGTTACTTAAATTGAAAAGAAGGAGTTAAATATTATCAGAATAACATCTTAATTTTCAAACAACACAGCGCGACCCCTATAAAGCCTGTCACAAACAGACGCGGCTTGCGGTGGCGGCCGCGTTGGCGGCCTGTTGTGTAACATGGAAATGTGTGGAACTACTCTCACACACGCGGCCTGGACGCGGCCTAAGCGCGGCTGGCCGCGGCCGCAAGCCCCGCCCACTACCGACCGCGTCGGTGTGTGCACTCGCGCGGCTGGCCGCGCGGCCAACAAGCGGTCAGTTGCATTTTTTTACAACAAGCCGCGCGGCCCATGTGTTTTGATTTGAAAATGGCATCGTCGTTAGAAAATTTAACTGAAATTTTAATAGATACTGTGCGGAATTATCCAGTGTTGTATGATACAACTCACGCCGATTATAAAAACAATCGAATTAAAAATAAACTCTGGGACAATATTGCTGAAATAGTTGGCGAAAGTGATGGTAATATTTTTTTTTTAAATAACGATTTAAAATGTCGTTTGCGATGAGAAGAACCCCCGAAAACCAAGATTTATGCATTTTTGGAGGTTGCCCTTTAAACGCACAGCAAATAAACACTTTTTTAAAGGCAAAGTTGATTTGCCAAAACCAACTTTACGTTTCCCCTGGAACGTTGGCATGTGAATACCACCAAAGACCCGAGCAAGACTGGACTGAAGTTGCAGAAGCGGAAGATAATTTGCACGACTTCAGCGACTATCATGTTGGGGACATCGTAAACATATTGAAGAGTGTATTTCAACTTTTACATCTAGTGACAACAACATTCTCTTGGTAGGTAATAATAAATATGTAATATCGTAACAGTTACAGAACATTTAGGAAATGGAAATTGTTTCAATAGTAGCCATACCATACCGCACAATTTTTTATGAGTTCCATCTGAGCATTCTGAATATATATATATATATATATATATATATATATATATCTCTCTTTTCACATTAGCTGTTTTCCGTTTACGTGCTGCTGTTTCCTCATCATTGCACAGTGTTTAACGTCGCGTCATCAATGAATATTGGCAAAATCTTTAAAAGATTGACCTCAGCCTTTGTCAGCTTTTTATTAATCTAAGTAAGTAAGTAGGTACGCAAATAAAAATCATTAATATATCTGTTAGCAAACCATTTTATTTTATGTTAGTGAATAAAAGTAATCAGCAAATTTTTCTCGTATTGAAAACGCATAGTTAGTAGATCTTCTTTGATTTGGAGGTATATCTTGGAATGCGTGTTCCTGGGCTGTCTCAGTCGGACAATTTACATGCTCTGCTTGTCTATCACGCAAAAAATTATGTAAGACACATGCAGCTTTTACAACATTTATTGATGTTTCCATTTTGGTTTCCATGGGTCTGTGGAAAATGTACCATTTGGCACTTAGGATGCCAAATGCATTTTCAACTACCCGCCGTGCTCTTCCTAAGTTAGAGTTAAACGTCTCTTTTCTTCTATCTCGTCGTGATTGTGTTTCTGGATATGGTCGCATCATGTACGAACTCAGTGCAAAAGCTTGATCTCCTATAAGAACACACGGTGCGCTATCATTTTGACCTGGCAATGGTCTGTTGGCTGGTATTTGAAATAAACCATTCGCAAATTTTCTTCCCATTATGGATTCTTCAAATAAACCACCATCGCTGTTTCTCCCATAGCCTCCAACATCTATACAAGTGAATTTATAATCTGGATCAACTATTGCTAGTAAAACAAAGGAATATCTTTTCAAGTATGAATAATAGTTTGACCCAGATTTATCAGGACATTTGACAATTACATGTTTCCCGTCAATACTTCCGATACAATTAGGAAAGTTCCATTTTTCTATATATCCAGTAATAGAGACTTCCCAATCTTGTACTGTAGGTTCGCGCATATATAGAGGCTGCAATATTTTCCATACAGCTTCACACACTTCTTCGACGATAGCACTAACAGTAGAAAATCCCATTCGGTAGCTATGTCCAATGCTGCTAAAGCTGTCACCAGATGCGAGATATCTAAAAACAATTATTTTTTCATTATTTACAGGTGACAAGCTTAAAAACAAATGGAAAAATTTGAGGGATGCCTACAGCAAACATCTAAGATCGAATAAAACTCATACTGGCCAAGCAGCTAAGCTTGTGGAACGTTATAAAACTTGGCCATGGGTTCATCAAATGTCTTTTTTGCGCCCATATTTAGAATTTGCTCCAACCCATTCAAATATACAAAGGGACCTCGAACAAGCAGGTACGTCTCATGAAGAAACTGAGACATCCATGACTGATGTACATTCGCCACCTTCGTCACATCAGCACTCTCGTCGCAGAAAAGTCTCTCAACAAACTGAGACATCCATGACTGATGTATATTCACCACCTTCGCCACATCAGCACTCTCGTCGCAGAAAAGCCCCGCAACAAAGTGAGTCACAAGTTGACAAAGTGATTGATTTTCTTCATAATAGGAGGAACACAGATTTTGATGATATTGATTTAGTTTTTTTGGGTTATGCAAAGACTATAAAAAAAATGATAAAAAGCAGACAAGCAAAAGTCAAATTCCAGATTGCAAAAGTAATAATGGAAGCGGAACTTGAGCAATATAAAGAACCTAGTTTGACACCAGATTCAAGAACATTACAGGACTCAGGAAACGACAGAGTTTTTATTGTACCAACACCCATAAATAGTCCCGGTGAAAGTACTAATGATTCAACCCAAGACTTCGAGTACATTGTTTCTTCACCATCAGATCCAGCCGCTTTCTTATCAATTCAAGAAGAAGAGCTACACACTGAAAGAACACTTCCTAGACCAGAAACAACCAGCGCTTCATATCAGCCTACGTATGTTAATCCACGCCAGTACAAAATTCAACCTACTAAGCTGTATTATGAACAATTTGGAAAGAAGTCCTAAAAGCTACCAATTTAAATATAAGTAGTAATTTGATTATAACAACAAAAGATACTTGTATTTAATTATAATACTAGTTGATTATTTGATTATAATAAAACTTAAGCATTAATAAACTTGTCTTTTCGATAATACAAACCTTAAAGTAACCACCAGTCGTTCTTCTGGACATATAGGTTCTCTCCAGTTAGTATGTTGCTTTCGGATGTCACATTCTATCATTTTTAAAATATAATCAAAACATTTTGTGCACATTCTGAAATACACATAAAATCTGTCTTCATTTTTTCTCAACTGCGGATATAATGTCCAATATTCGCCATATTTCTTTCGTTCCTGGTTAATTTCATGAATCCATACTTCTCTTCGCCTGAAAATGAAAAAATATATAAGTATCTTCAATAAACTTGCAATCAACACACTCTCAAGCTATGGTAGGTAGGACATAAACATCTTTTTCTTATTACCTTTTTTGCTCATTTTCACAAAGTGCCAACAAAAGCAAAGCTTCGTCTTCCAAGTCACTTTGACGTGATAACATTTTGGCGCTCCAGACTTAAATACCAGTAATATACTCTTATCTATGCTCCAGACCGCGACTGCGGCCGCGGATGGTGTGTGTTTGTGGCGGCTAGAGCCGCGGCCCGCGGTAGGCCGCTACCGCGGGCCGTGTCTGTTTGTGACAGGCTTAAATCTGTCATTGGCCGCGATAGCGTAAGTACGTACCATTCGATTGTGCGTACGCTTCATTTCGCTTTTCACTACACCAAATGTAAATATTTTTAGTTTGAACATCCTGCATTGTTCTCATCAATACCGCCACAAGCACAATAGAAACAGATATCAAACAAGCTTTAAACCTGACACCTCCTAATCTCTGTGTTGCTTTACAAACGATGTTATGTCTAAAGTTCTCCGTTACAGTATCAGGACACTTGTATTCCCTTATCTTAAGTCGAGATAATACTTAATGCTCCTACCGTTTACACTAATCTCTATTGTTTTAAAGATAAACAGAGAACTGACCTAGCAACCGTTGGACCCAATACAATTCATAGTGTGCCGTCAAATTACTTTTTTCCGGTTTATTTATAGTTTTGAAGAAACACCTGCTATATTAAAACTACAGTAATCGTCAACATTCCTCAAAACTTTAAATTAATTTTGTACTTTATAATAAAATAGCGAGTTTCAATATTTGAATTTTTATTTTCGATCCCCAAAAGTGATGGCAAAAAACCTAGTATCTATTCATTTGTCTATTTTAAGATCTACACGTGTCTGAGTCGTCGTGTGAAGCCTTGACAGTGTCGCCAGCCGGGTAATGATGGTGTGTGATTTGTATGCAACTGACGTACGACATATCCGCCGCTGGAAAGTGTGAAGCCGATATCCGGGCTCCCAATCACTGGCTGGCAACACTTAGAAACAATTTTATTTGAATTTCGAATTGTTTTTTTTTTTTCATTGCGAATTTATTTTATCTTAGGCCTGGAGTAAAAATATTGGCTGACTGAATGCAAATTGAGGAAAAATAAATAATACATAATTATTGTTTTGATTTTTTGTATCGTTTCTTTTTCTTACGAATAGGTACTTTTCTGTTGTACCTGTATACCTAATTAGTAGTTTATGTGACTGGTTCATAATGAGAGGCATTAATACACGAGTGTTGTTTTATGAAACGAGCCAAAGGCGAGTTTCATAATAGTATAACACGAGTGTTTTAATGCCTAATTATGTACAGTCGCATACATAACTTTATCTACATGCATATAATAAGTTTTCTACAATATGTAGAGATAATTATGGCATAAATTATCAGGTTAGTGGTACTATAATAGTACCACTATTCATAGTCTTAATAAACTATTTAGTAGTTTAAATCAAACACAAATAATAAGAATAAAAAACTTTATTTATAATAATAATTATTAATTACACTTTGTATAGTGCAATGTGAAAACTGCATTTTTTCTGCAGTAGCAGAATTTTCGTTTACATTTACATTGGCACAGCTGTCAGGCACTGTTATATTAATTACTTCTTTTTTTTTAATGGAGTTAATAATTTTATTTGAAATTTCCACTTTACTTTGAATTGAGTTGTCGATATAGCCTTCAGCTACAGATGTGGATTTCCACCCTCCGTGGCGTTTCAGAGTTGTAATATCCGCTCCTGCATCAATTACCAATGTTGCGGATGTCCTCCTAAAGCAGTGCCCCGTGTACAGTTCAGGATCGGGAAGATGTAAATATGTAGCTATAATTTTGCCGAGTGATCCAAACTTGTTAATACCAACTTTTTGGGAAATACATTTACCTCCAATGTAATGCAAAAAAAAATTAGGCACTTTACATGAATTTGGGCGTAGTTCTATGTATTTCTTACATAGTTCTAAGTAACTTCCTGTTATAGTGAAGGTGCGGTCAGTTTTGTTTTTAGTGTTACGAACGGTCACTAATATAGTGGAATCAAATAATTTCACATCATCATACTGCAAATTGTAAAATTCTTGTCTGCGGCACGCACCCATTATTCCAAATATCAAGGCTACCTGCAACAATAACACAAGTAGTACCATTAGAAGGAGTAAGTCCAAACAGACACATATATATATTAAATATGAAGAAAAACAGTGAACAACACTTTTTTTTTTCAAAGCAACTCACCTTTTGCATAAGATATAATTGGTCTGGTGCTTCATTAAGAAATTTTTCTATTTCTTCTGGTAAAAATGTCTTTGATTTTTTTCCCGTATATCCTTCACTTTTGCGTTTTAAAAACGCTATCAGTTTGTAGTATTTGGATATATCCACTTCATGTCTTATATTTAGTGTGCTTTTCAGCATGGAATAGTATGTCCACAAGGACACGGGCTTAAATTTGGTAGATAAGTGTTCGAAGTATACTAATAACACGTTTTCCGATACTGATGTTGTGTTTTTCGTTGCTATCCAAGCCATGAAATCCTTGTACGCTTTTTCATATTGTTTTCGTGACTTTTCTGGTAGCAAATTATTGGTAACGGTCGTTGCGGCGTCCCGGATTTCTGGCGGTGTTTCACACATTTCAATATCACTATCGTCGCCGTCATTACTCATTTTTTTATCATATATTTCACGACAAACTATATATTTAACTTTATTTCTCTTAGTTTCAAAAAGTTCAATGCACAGGTTCGATGTTTGAAACGAAACAAACATGAAACAAGTGACTGACGTTCGTTTTTCTTTTAATTCATAGACAATATACAGTCTTGAGTCGATATCGATTCTAAAATCGATTTTTAATATTCGAGATTTAAAAGAATGTATGGAATATGAATTTTACTGTGAATGAAATTACAAATCGATGAATTCGATAATTGCCACTAAAGTACGATTTTTACTTTTTAACAGAATGTTCCAAATTTAAATGTAATTATACTATCGCTTGCCGATATCGTAAAGTAAAAATTATGATGCACCCACAGATACAGATTTCCTAATATAGTCTATTTGCTTATCGCTGCCAAACATATTGTAGAGAACTTATAATATGGATGTAGATAAAATATTTTTCGATTCTAATCTGGCTTCCTAGTCCTAATAAATGAAGTAACTCTCGCAATACTAACTTTAATACCTACTGGATTTCAACGTTTGTTTGTACAGCGCAATATCAGAAAATCAATTTGACTGGATTAATGTAATGCTTACAAGATTTATATTTTCAGTCATAAATAAACTGAGCAAATTTGTCATGCTTCGGTTTTGCAGATGGCCCAATGCTCCGAGCTTGTAACATTTGGATATTTTGCATTGCAAATGACTTGAGTCACGCTGTGACCAATGATTTATTTCGGGCATAGTTCTCATGATGAATGTAAAAAAACGAGTGTATTTGAAGATTACGTCAAAAAATATGAACGTAGTGTAACTAAACTCTGCGATCTTGTGCTTGAGATGAGTAATTTACGTTTTATAGTAATACCAAAAATAATGACTTGTTCTCAATCAATACTTACGTATTTTTATTTAATTTATATTAGACATATATAATAGCTACACGTAGGCGAGGATCTATAAAATTAGCTTTCTATCCTAACTTATAGTGCATATGTAAGACACCATAATGGAATGAATTCGCTTAGTATATGTACATATATGCACAAACTTTAACTTACAACTTTTACTTGCAGTACCCTTGACAACCAACATAACACCAACCAACAACAGCCATAGGTCATTGTTCTCGTGTAAATCCATATGCCGAGTTTACACGAATTTAGTTTAATTCAGTGTATTTCAGCTTCCCTTCTTAATTTTAATAGATTGGCTGTACAAAACGTATTCGTTAGGTTAGGTTGACTGGTAGAGAATGCCACATGGCATTAAGTCCGCCTTTGTACGATACGTTTTCTTTTGTTCAATAAAGATTAAATAAATACCTAACATTTCTGCTCTTCCCAATCTTTCCTTTCTTAAGTGAATCTAAGCTATATAATGTATAATAATGTAAGGTCAGGAGGCTTGAGGCTGTACCATATGGGGTTGTATCGGCAGATGCACCTATTCCATACGTCCCCACGCCACTGATGGTACAATCTGTGGGCTGACAGAATGTGTTTCGATTCTCGCTCGCTCTTACGTGCTGCATATAAGAACTTCTCAGTTTTCACCCAAACCCGAATCCCAATCTGAGAGCTCACGGACTGTACAATAGAGTATCCCATCCTGATACATGTCTGACTTTACCTGCTCATCCTGATGATAACCCCTGTGCACGCAACTAGGTAGAATAAATAAATAATAAATAAATATCAGACAATCTCACACAACTCGATCTTGTCCCAAATTAAGCTCAAGAAGGCTTGTGTTATTTATGGGTACTAGAAGACGACATACATACTTATATAGATAAATATATACTTAAATACATAGAACAACCATGACCCAAGCACAAGATAAATATTCTAGTTTATCACGTCGAGTGCAGAATAGAGCATTCAATTAGTGTAAACTAGCCATATTTTACCACAGTCGTTGTCCGACCAGAAAGCCGATAGTTGTGGGTTGTGCTGCTACGTGTAAACTGTTTGTTTATAAAGACGTAACTGACGTTAGTTTCCTATTGAAACTGTCGTTTGTCCATCGGATTTGTACAATGTAAGCTGACACGGATGGGCGTGTTGGCATTGTCACGTTGTTATCTGTACTAGGAAGGGTCGAGCCTAAACATAACTTTGTTATGATTTTTAATACGTATTAAATCGTAACTATTTCAATATCCATTAGATATAATATAACGCGTCTGAATCGCTAATTTAGTGCAATTAGCGTAGTGAGCTGTCAAGTAGTTTCTGTATAGAATCCTGTAATAGAAATGCATTAACGAAAATGCACAAACTGTTCTTTTACTGTCTTATACGTTATAGCTCAAAAACAAATGATAAATGACCACAAGAGATAAAAAAAAATCATCACTATCATCATATCATCCGTTGGACGTCCACTGCTGGACAATGGCCCAAAGTTCCCCACAACGATCTGTCTTGCACCGCCCTCATCCAATTTCTGCCCAGGTCGTCGGTCCACTTCATTGGGCCTGTCCCACGCTGCGCCTTCCGGTCCGCGGTCGCCTAATAGGTATGTATCATTAAATCCATGCATATGCCTACTTTTACACTTTTACTTAGCACTTTTTAAGGATTAATGTTAATAAAAAAAATCGTTGCGAACGGAAGTGCGTTTACATCAAACGCGCAAAAAAACTCACGCGCATTGACCTCTACTGTGGAGCATAGCGCAGTTTAAAACTATTAAAACGTTATAAACGTTTCTACAATGTCGACTTTTATGTCTTTTGAAATGTATGTAGCCAAAGCTATCCACGAATTCATTATAAGTAAGAAGAGCTTAACTCACATAATAAGTTAAATACACATGCATCTTTTTGAATATGGAGTGTTTGGGCTACTAGGCCCGCATACCATACCTGATTGTCTGACTATGGATTAGGTGATTGGCCATTTCCTAATTTAATTATAGGTTTACAAGTCATGGTACGAAGTTAGTTTAGATCTCAGGTTATGTGTAAGGTGTGTAAAGAATCATAATTATGTATGTATGTATGTAACACTTTATTTTACACAAAAATTAGAAACACATTTAAAAATACAAATTAGAAATACAAAAGAATAAGCATGTACAAAGGCAAATCATCGGAGGAGGCTCATTTTGACTAGAAATAAATGTTTTATTGTCTACCTATTCTTTAAATACCTAATACATTAATTTGATTTTGGCGTACGTGACTTTTATAAACAGTATTAATAACCATGATTACTACCTATAGTAGTAACAAACCCAAATACATTAAATGCTCTATTTATTCGTCAACATAAAACCACAAACATTTCACATTATGTATTGGTAAAAACATAACAAATTTCCTTAAACGCATTATCAAATGTTTTTATAGAATCTTTTTTCTATCGAATCAATTTTTTTATGTGGAAATACCACGTTTATTTTTTTATAAATATTGACACAAAAGTAACTAATGAAAGAAAAAATAATGTGATCTACTTACTACAATCTAAGCATGATTCCAAGATTAGCAGGTCCGATCTGCCGTCATAACGAAAAAGGGCGCATCTAACATTTTTGTCAGAAATGAGTTCTATACATATTCGGAATCAGCAAAAAAGGACAGATCTACCAGTATTTTTAAATTTGACTAAAGATGAACAGAACCCTGTGAAACCTACAATCAAAAAGGACGTATCTGCGGGATACCATACCACGTATAAAACGAATGAGAAAAGGCATTTCTGATGTATGCTAAAATTAAAAGACACATCTAAGCAAAAGCGTTTTATTATTTCAGAAAAATATGGACATTTTCAAAAAAATAAAAGGCGCTTCTACACGATAATATGAAGAAAAAACGGTTCTGCGTAGTTGCGCCTTTTCATCTTAGTGAAATCACCATTTAAGTCACAATAAGTCAGGCGCAAGTGTCAGTACGTCTTTTCTACGTAGTATAGTTAAGCGTGCGGGGTAAAGGGGGCTCACGGCTGGATATCAATTCACTCAGATGCGTCCAGGCAGTTGAAGGAAATTTTAAGGTTTCCTTTAAATTATCATCATAAATTTAAGACTCAAACTCCTGTCGGTGTAGCGTAGCTAGTATGTCATACTCTAACAGGGTGTTTTTCAACCCACACCATACTGCGGATTTTTAGTGGTACTACTCTACTGGCAACGACACATTTTTGGTAACTAACGTTGAAAGTCAGTGAATGTCACTGATGTAAACAAAGAGGAAACAGGACTAGATATTCCATTTTAGTATTTTTTTCATAATAAAGCCAAAACTGTTCACAGTGATAAAAGTCAAGTTTTTTCAATAGAATTCAGTAATTATTTCGCAAGAAGAATGAAGGATTGAGCAGCATTCCGGTAAACAATGTTTTAGTTTGGTCTGTGATAAATCGCTACTGACGTTTAATAATATAACGTATGCACATTATTGCCATATGAAAGCTGTTTGTAGCGCCACTATCCCTGGACCGGACCGGACTTAAATAAATAAATAAATAAAAAATGATTTATTGGTTGGTTAAAAAATTATTTACTTATGGTGTTCAAGCATTTACTGTTAAATGCTTCGCCAACACCACATTTCGAAGGCTTTCAGTACCTTCCTGTACCTTTGCGTCATGATCGATTTTCACACCCATAGAAAACTATGCACCCTATAAAAAGTTTTCGTTTGTTATTTTTTTATTTTCTGGGATATATTTGCAGTCATTAAATTATTTTTATTTTTGACAGCCACGTTTGCTAAACCTATTCTTGCTTTGATGTCTGGTGTACATTTCGAGTCTACTGTAATAAATATACATAAATATATTGGTTTGCTTTTTTTTTAATTTAAAGGGTTGTCATATTAAAATATACATTTTCTTCAAAGGATACAATCATTAAAAAAAAAACGGCCATATAGAAAAGGCATACATAAGTTAAAATCAGTAGCTTCAAATAGCTTTTGACGTTTTCGGAAAAAAATACACTTGTACTTTTTTATTAAATAGTATTTTATGCAACCGTTGTATAAGAGGGGGCAAAAAACGCGAGTGGTATGGGTTACGATGTGAGCGTAGCGAACATCGTAAGAAAGATGCCACGAGCGTTTTTTGACCTACTTATACAACGTTGCATACAATACTTTTTCTACGACTCAACATTTCATAAATAAAATGCACAAAGAAAATCATTACATGTTCCCGCTCGGAATCAACAAAATTAAAAAGTCTCTGTCAAAAAAATTAAACTTATACATAAAGGTATACACGTTCACTATACTAAACATCCATGCACTGAAGATAAAACTTTTTTTTAAGTTGGCAGCAATGCCTTAGTACAATAAGTTTTTTTTTTAATTTGCAAATTGTGTGAATGCAGCTGTTCATCATGTAATCTGTGGTACTAAGTGATGCTTTTTTGGCGACATTATAACATCGGTTAGCAGTGTGTTTTTGGGCAGTAGAGTATAGACTTTTACAGACTTTCATAATTTATGTCTTTATATTAGAGTTAGTAACTATATAAATGACAGAAAAAAGTACTGGAGTAGAAAAACAAATAAAAAGACGTCAATGCAAGAATTCCGTTTTGACATTTATAAAGCGGTAAAACTAAAACTTATTTGTAGGTAACGTACCTAACTAAAAAAAAAACCATTGCCTACTTCCTTCACTTCAACAATAATGTACCAAGTATTAGGGCTGGTCAAAAATCAAAATTCAAAATGCGTTACAGACGTATCTGCTTTTTTCTTTTTAAGTAGGTTAATGTTTTACTTACAACCTACGTTAAAAAGCAGTTAATGGCTAAATGCGTCCTTTTTATTTCGTTAACTAAAATGCGCTATGCGTATTATTACTAAGTAAAAAATACGTTTTAATAAATTACTACGCTGAAAAGACGTTTCTAGCCAGACACGTCTTTTTACTGTAGAATAAAAGTATTTATTTGTATTATTTTTACTAAGAGAAAAGATAAAATATCATTTATTTATTATTAAATGTTATCAAAATTGGATTTTGCATATCAATCCCTATAGCTCAAATACTTCTACACGTTTTTGCATTTAAAAAGTATCACATTCTCTTTCACAAATTTACATATTTTTTTTCTCCGTTTTCAAGTTTATGTAGAAGCGCCCTATTTCGGTATCACGGCAGCGATGACAGCCTTAAACAATATCTAAGTTCAGTAACGTCTAAATGCATAACCTTTGATGGAATGCCCAGCAGTAAGATCCGTCAACAGTTTTGTATCTCGAAACGTCGCATTACAACTGAATAAGTTTCTGTCAAAAATGACATTTTAGTGGCAAGCTTTTATAGCCGACTGTACTTTTCTTTGGATATCCATCAAATGCTCACTGAGACGATTCTAAAGAGCCCAAGCTCGGTAGGATTGCTTTTTCTATTATAGAGTTCCTATGGCCACCTTCCGGCTCCATCATCAGATCAGCCCCATGGTAACATATTATTGCATTGTCATCAAATTCAAGTAAGTATGCAAAATTTCAGCTCAATCGGTTGACGATATCTGCTTCAAAATTGAGTTGCAAGATTTCACCCGAACAAACATACTTAGATAATACATACATACATACTTACATTGCAAGTTAAATAAAAGCTTTTAAAAACACATCAGTTACGTCCTTTTCTGCAAGAAGGGCATATATGAATGTCGCATGCGCGTTGCCCGACAATTACCGAGACGCATTTGTACGTGAATGGGGTGCTAAGTTTACTACGAGTCCAAATGGCCGTTTATAAATCATGGCTCCATAAAAACAAATGCCAATTTCGAATTGAATGATTATAAACGGGCATATAAAAAAAATTGATCTAACTTAACCTAACCTACAAAAATAATAACTGGGCAGTTACAATAATAACTTGGTATTGATGCCAAGTTATTATTTCAGCTGCCCTGAAAATAATAATCAATTTCAAATTATGAATTTGCGATGGAAATACATACTGACTGCATAACATTACAATTTACTTTCAAGAGGTTCAAGACGTGATATTTCCCAGTCATGCATTGCGCTCAATGCAAGTTAGTTTCAAATAGTTGAAGTAAAAGTATTTACTTTCCCACTTATTTATCGAAATCTGCCTGTGGTTGTTGCAGTCTCTACTTACAGTTAATTTAATGCACATGAGAATGACATGAGAGTTAAAATCTATGCATAACAATGCGAGCAAAACCGTCGCGAGCGGGAAGCGACCCACGTATCCCACGGCTCAATTTTATTCAGTCGCGACAGTTCTTACTTATATACCGAAAGGACATATATACCATGGAATTGTTTAATTAGTTAAGCTTTTTGTATACTAGAAAATGCGGTTCTTGTACTTGCGTGTGCAATGTGAATAATGGCTAATAGAAATACTAGATCGTGTACGAGGAAGATGGTTTTCGCAAGATACTGTTACTGTATTCGATGTAAAAGTCTAAGACAGCAAAATTTTATATTAATTTGTTATTTATTGGCAGATACAGTAGCTTTTCTCACCGAGTATTAAAATAGGAGAAAAACAATATTCTAGCATCGATACTTATAAAGATTATAGTGAACAGGCCAAGAAAATATAAAGTATAAACAATCATTACTGTTCATTAATGAGAAATACCTACTAACTTACGCGTATTTCATCCATTTCCTGGTAACATTACATATTTAAATTCACTATCATAGTTTGGGCGGTTAGTGTTAAATGTATCTTCCATGGCAATAAACCGAACTAGTTTCCTTTTAGGGTGCGTCCCATGTTATATACAAACTTTTGGTATAATTTCAATTTATAAACATACAACAGATATAATGCACGATATATATACTAATAAATACCTATTTTCATGAAATATAAGGCTTGATTGGTATAACATTCAATTCATATAATATCATATGTTATAATGGTTATTTTGTCTAATAATTTTAGATATAATATTTATTTTGTATAACAATTATGACATATAAAATAATATCATTTGAAATATCTATCATATAAAATAATATTATATGACATACCTAGTACCATTTTTTAGGCATTTTATAAAAAAAAACGCAGTACTTACCTACCTATATCTGTAAGAGCGAAACGAGCGCAGGCAAGGCAGGTAAAGCAGGTCTGACTTGGCTTAAGTTAGGTACGACGACGAGCGTAGCGAGGAGGAGTGTTAGGTTGAACTGCGACCCTAACGAGCGAGCGAAGCGAGCGAGCCGCGCCAGGTCTTACTTTGCTTACGATTCCTAACATTACTCTTATCACCTTAAGGCAGATCCGACTTGGCTTAGGTTAGGTACGACGACGAGCGAAGCGAGGAGGAGTGTTAGGTTGAACTATGACCCTAACGAGCGAGCGAAGCGAGCGAGCCGCGCAGGTCCGACTTGGCTTACGATTCCTAACATTACTTATTTTACCTTAAGGCAGATCTGACTTTGCTTAGGTTAGGTACGACGACGAGCGAAGCGAGGAGGAGTGTTAGGTTGAACTATGACCCTAACAGCCAGCGAAGCGAGCGAGCCGCGCAGGTCCAACCTGGCTTACGATATCTAACATTACTTCAATGCTTCGATTGCTTCGATGTTTCGAGTAAATGTATATTATATGTAATAATAATTAAGTGTTTTAAATGTTATACCACTAGATGATTATACACAATGTCATTATACCTACAGTTCATTATATACTATGAAAATATGCATTTTATTGTTATATTTTTCGTTCAGTAGACAAATTGAATATTATACCAACTATATTTATTCCAATTGAGCCTATGTCTAATGAGTGTTATATCTATTGTTTATATATGTTCTATTACTTACCCTTCCTTTTACCAATATAAATGACGCTAATAATCACATCGACCGGAAAACGCTGGACAAAGGCGTCCTCCAAAAATCTCCACAGCCAACCTGATCACTTAGAACCTTTCTGCTCCAGCAGAAATAATGATGGATACATCTAGATGCCATCCATACCATACGCGTAACATAACTAATACATCCATAAACAATCATTAGACTTAATATCGGGATCACCTCTAGTGGAATAAAAATTCTTGTCATAAATTTGATTGTCATAACTCATTTCGCATAATGGCTTTCCTCATACATGTTATTTGTCATAAATTATTATTTGCATAACATTTTATATGTTACAATTGTTGTTTGGCAGCCTTTTCATAAGCATAATTTAGTATGGCACAAAATTTCAAGTAATATTATTGAATGTCATAATAATTGATAGTACGAAGAAGAGCAACGCATAAATTATGGTTTTCATAATTAATGGCAATAGAAATTATAAAGTATAAGTTATATCACATGTACCAATCATAATACTTTATAAAATTTGAAATAATGATACAAAAGTTACATGAACACAAAAACAAAAAGGGGGGAAGGGGGGGTGAAAGCGCCCCTTAAGAAATTCTTCTCCACACTGACCTCTTTGTTGTAGGTTAGGTTAGGTTAGAATTGTGAACCTACAAATACGAACATCGGCCAGAATAGTAGGTTAGGTTAGGTTAGGTTTAAAAGAACTGCGACCCTCTCAGAAATGATCTGCTGCCAGAAAACCAGGCTGATGTTGAAATAAGAAATTAGGAGCTTGATATTTATGTTCTTCAGTATTATGCGCAAATGCACGATATACATAAGAACATTATGACGATTAATGATTATGATTCAGGTTGACATGCTCCAAAATTATATGACATTCCTTACTTATGCGTAAAAACATTATGGTCATAAAATTTATGCGGATCAATTAATGACTATACACCTTATGCGCAAGGACTATTATGACAAAAGTGGTTATGCGCACCGACATTATGGGTTTAAAATTTATGCAACCCAATATGGAACCCTTAATATCGTCACAGGCTCTTCCTAGCAGTTTTTATGGAATCCATCGTTGCCCGGCTGCCATACAAATGGCCGCTTCACACCTTATGCGCCGGCGCAGATACATGGACGAACGATTTGATTTATTGTCATAGATTTCTTTCCGTACGTGACGTGATCGTAAAATGTGTGGACATGTTACTAAAGAACAGAGCCAGTTTTGCTAATCTAAGGAACACACATACATACCTTACTAAATCAAAAGAAACTTACATTTTATATGTAGGTCGAGAATCGATATAATCGGCTTGAAACTCGTCGACTTGAGAACGTCCTCTTATTATCAACAATAGGTACCTAAGAGTTTGGTTAAAAGATCACACCTAAATATACAAGTAAGATCCCAAGCAGCACATTAGTGAATTTTGCAGCTTATCTTATAGCTTTAAGTTCTAAATGAGTGGTTTAACAGTGTTTGATACAACTTATAGCTTTAAACACAACTCAAAACTGTATATGAGTTCATCCTATCACTTGTAGTTGCATAGGAACGTTTTTTGTTTCTACTTTATTACTTATGGTGGGATAAAGTCGATTTTGCTACTTAAAGTTGCATGCAGGTTCAAATTGTCACTCAATAAGAAGCAATAGTGCTATATAAGGCCTTAAAATCACTTATAAGCAACTTTTACATATAAGTGGGAACATACCCTTATTTGGAACTAAAAGTTCCAAATGACTAGTACAATAGCGAATTATATCACCAATAGTGGCTAAAGGGATAATTTTACGGCTCTTTTGGAACCAAAAAATATTGCAACTTTAAGGCCTAAGAAGTACCTTATTGCCACTCCAACGCATAAATAGGTCTCAGTAGGAGGTTCTCGAAACCAAAAGAAGTTATTTTCACTTATTTCAAACCACTAACGAACTAAAAGTTCTATTATTGTTCCTATTTGCACCTTGTCAAAATATATTTAATACTTAGTCTTGCTTGTTTAATAGTCTACAAAAGAGCAAATAATTACTATTGGTAATAGCATTCACTGCTTTGCCACTCGCAAGATACAAATAAGTGATTATTAGACTTGATAGTTCCAAATAAGGAACAAATAAGTGAAAATAAACACTGTAGGATCTTTTTTGTTTCGCCATGTTTACAAATGGAAGCCTATGAAAATTGATTATTTTAACCAGAATTTTATCACACTCACGCATAATCACAGACTTTTGATAGTTGTGACGATGTTACTTTAACATTGTACGTAACCTACAATCATTAGGTCAGGTTTTTAACGGTTTTATTTCTTATCAGTATCTATTCCTTATTTAATATAGCACTCTCTTTTTTAATATTCCTGATCAAATGAAGGGCGCGTCGAAATTTACAAAGAAAACATACTATAGTTTCACAGTAAAAAAAAAATCGCAAGAATTTCGTGCTTATTTCAATGCTTGTATAACGTAAAGTTTTAATCACAATCAAACAGACATATAAATCCAAAATGAATATGGCAGATCACGTATTACTTTTAATAAAACACAATTTGACAGTTACCTCGCCACTCAAAGATAATTTTGGCGACTCATTTATCACTCATTGACCGAACTGAATAGAATAAGAATAAGAATAAGAATAAATTTATTTCACAAAGCACACATGAACAAAATACACAGGAAATATCTTGCAGACCCCGAACTAGGCTGTGCCTGTATCTCGGGGCCTTGGAGTGCAATAAACATGGTGATGTTAACTAACAATATGCGCAGATTATAATAAGCTAAGCATGAGATTATAAATACAAAACTGAAAACTGAAATGTTTTCATTCGTTCACTGCGCATAACTTTCACCCATAGTTCTAATTACCAATTAAGGTAATTGTGAGATCTCTTATGGATTCTATTTAGCACCAAAAATAGGCTGCAATTTTTCTCCTTTTGGTTCTATACTGGTGGCATAAGGGTTCTTGCCACCTATATAGCACTTAGTCATGGTGGTAAATTTCACTTGAGCATCTAATTAGATATGATATACGAGCTATTTAGACCCAGTTGTGCTACTTGGGATGTCTACTATGGATGGACTTTGGTTTCCGAATTATAATTTTACGATCACAGTCACTGTGCTGCGCAAACCAATGGGGTCGAACATCGTACTTCGACATACTATTTCTGACCTTCGCCTCTTTAACACCATGAGAATAAAACCATGACATGTTCATCGGTCATCACCTCGTTTCACGACCAGACTAGAAACAATTAGCTATCAAAACGTGAGCTTGCGCTTAGAAAGTTAATCGCTCAAATTACGCCGATTTCGGGAATACGCCACTCGCGTAATTGTAGTCATTTGGTTGTATTGTTCTTGGAAAATTCGGTGTGATGTGATGACAGAGATTACGTGGTACGGCTGTGTCTAATTTAATTGTTGAATATCGAAACACAAGAAACACGGAGCCCTTTTCAAATGCTCTTACGATCGAATTGTATCAAACGTAGAACGGTTTTATCACGCACCTACTTGTAACCAAATTATCAATAGTTACTTCAAATGCTACATAATAAATTCTTCATAAGCTACACCGAAAAGAGTTTGACTCTTATATTATGAGGATGCCTTTAAATACGTAATTTAAAAATCAAAATAATTACTTAGAAGCATTATTTATAGATTTTCATAAAATAACATGAATGGTGGGTACTTATACACTTAACTATTTTTAAACAAACTTAGCTCTGATTGCGATATTGCTATAATAAATTAATAAGTACTTATGTGTATGTATATGTCATGAAACGTAATAAGATAAGATCTGGTGGAATTCAAGTACCTAATTGCAGTGTTTAGACACAAACAATCAGAACAAAACAATGGCAAAATCAACTCCAAATATTGTAATGAAACATTTTTCATAGATTTATTTAATTCTCTACTAGAATAGGTAAGATTTACCACCGGGAAAAACCTTTTTATTTGTGTAATTTGCTAACAGTTTTGCTCAATTGAAACCTACGACAATTAATTACATGTTTTCCGAGCCGTCTCCAACTATGCGCCAGATCAGAAGATCGCCAATCGCTTGTCGAAGCAATTAAAACTGTTAACTAATTCCTTTAATTACCCCTCAATTGCCGTCCTTGTGTCGTCTCGTGATCAGTTGATCACTTTACAGTTAGCGCAAAATGTTCGCTTTTTCTGCGCGGGACAAAATTGATGACATCAGTTTTAAGCGCTCGTTGGTTGCTTGTTTTTGTTTTTCAGAAACTGCAAAAATAAAACAATTTAAGTTCTCGGCTTTAGTAGTTTGGTTAGTTATTCAGATTCAGATTTTTATTGGTAAAAAATATTTATTACAAATACAAATATAGAGACAGGCATTTTTTAGACCCTTATTATCTTAATTTCACCTCAAAAGTTGCAAAAATCGTGATAGTAAAACATCATGATTTCAATAGCTAAGTTTGGTTCCTAAGTTTTTATTTTCTTGGTGAACAGCCTTCCGCAGGACTGTAAACTTGTAATTATGATATTATTAGTAGAATTTTCATTTTAATATAATGTTGATCAATTGAAAACCAACTCATTTTTATGACATCGACTCTTATACGTCGTCGTGTAAGCGTCTTAGGTGAAACATGAAAATAACAAAGTATTCTTTCTTTCATAAATAAAAAAGGAGTTGACCAAAAAAATTGTCCTAACTTAAGGAGTCTTGATTAATTTAGATGATTTTTGTTGCTGCGTGCACGTATTTATTAATTTTCAACTTCTTCATATCAATGTATTTCCTGTATAATTGATTGATTGACACAGTCAGTCTAATATTAGATCGCTTCATCACATTTCGTAAGAAACGGACAAACAGCTCGATAAGGGCGATAAGCCCACGCTCGAAAGTTTGGAAAGGGTCAGCAGACAGACGAGAGATAAAATTATATAAAACGAACCACTTACTAAAAGAGCGATCAATGAGTTGAGGTCATTTACATCAGACTTAAAATTGTTACAAAGTTGCCTTACATTACACCTTATTTTTATCGGTTTTAACCAAGTAATAAAGCTATATTTGTATTATTATCAAAACCGAGTCTCGAAATTTGTAAATGCGTAGTTATTTGGAAACTATGCGACCTATATTTGATCTTCTTTATAATATTTTTCCTTAACTTCTAATATATTTATATAATGTTCCTAATCATAATAAAATTAAATATGTACTTAATTTATCAGTATCACCACTTCCTTAAACATAATTAGCACCTATTTAAAGTAAACTACTTATGCTAAGTTCTTTACGTGTAACCGTATATAAATTATTTTAACTGTGAAATAATTATCTGTAATTTTTTTTTTTAATATTATCGACCACAGAGTACGTTTTTTTGCGTTAACATTATAATGAAAAGAGAATAAGAGATGTTCACTGTTAACAGTAATTTTACTTCTTGATTTTTTTACTGTTGTACTTTTTACTTACGAGTAGGTACTTTCATATCTTTAAGTTATAAATCGGTTACATGTTATCAGTTACGTTATCAAAGAATGAATCGTAGTTAATAATTTAGTACAACCTATTCAGGTTCAACAAATACTCGTATCAGTGTTTTCTTGCATAACATTGGTTTAATAAATGTTACACCGATAACAGTTACCCAACAATACCTAATGTAAACTCGAGTGAAAAAGTTGTATGCAATCTGCCCTTTTACTGGTTTTTTAATTGAGACATTTGCTGTTTATATTATATTGACGTATTACATTACATAGCTTGCCTAATTTATTTCATTTATTTCAAAAAAGGAAAAACAAAGAAACAGCCCTGCCCTTAGAAAAGACTTATTATTTATGTATGTACGATATGTGTTTTTCAAGGTTTACCCTTGTTTTATAGAAACACGTTTCATCGAATCTTTATTTCATAGAAAGTATTTTTTTTTTCTAAAACCATAAAATATTTTGGAATGTTATAACACAAACCTAACGTAACCTAATAAATTTCCAACTGTATGACTTCCGGGGAAAATGTTGTCTATGAAATATAAATTCTATTAAGTGAAGCATTCGTCGGTGAAGTGTTTATCTATAAAAGAAAATGATCCCGTTTTTCAAAATTCGTTGATTTATTTTATATTAAGTATTAAATCTTCATCAAATTTTGATGACCGTGGTCACCTCAATTTATTATTATTCATCCATCACAATGTAACAATAGTATTCACGAATATTGATTCGCCACTGAGTTTGCCGCATAACTCAGTGGTACACAGGCACACATACCTACATATGAATTAGAAGTACGCAGTGGTCAGTTACATCCTTTTCTCGACAGAGTATTCTTCAATCATAATCCATAAAACACACTAAATCAAACGATAACAACCTTCTCGTCAAAGTCTTAAGACCTTTGACTTGTACCATATTGTCTTGGTTAAACCTCGTCGGTATATTCCCAAGTTACAAAAGGTCACAATTAAACATTGTACTAAACATAGGTCTCTTTAAACTGGTGGAGATGGTATCTAAGCACCGGACCGTGGCGCCGCACTCATTTGTTTCAATTGCTGACAGCTGCGTACACGCACCGACCCTCCGGATTCCACGCCTCTAATAAAACAAAGACTCATCTCGCTACAAGATCCATAGTCACATACGTCTTTATGTATCTAAGAGGATAATGCTGCAGTGTCCGGCGTTGGTAAAGGATGAACTTTAATTGGCAGCACAAGTGGTAATGACATTGTTATGTGGCTCTAAAAGAATCTAGTTGACAAAATGGACTCAGAACACACTCGTCTCTAACTGATGCTCAATATAATTTCCTTCCCTTTCGATCTCCAAATAGATTGAAATCCAATATTATACTAAAACTAAATCCAATGTAAACACAGATGATTTACGAAGAGATCATTATGATGACATGTAACTTATTAAAATAAATGTAGCGGCTCAGGCGAATGACGATGACAAATGGCTATGTGTGTGGGATTCCGAGATTCTCTCCAAACACACTTATATAGACAAATAACGTGCTTAAAATGTCTGAGACACTAAAATAATGCAAAGGCTATCGCCGAGAAACAGGAAATGATTATATTAATTTTGAACCCGTTATCAGGGATCCCGTATCAGTAAACGGACCACAAGGTTTAACCCAAATGCCATGTTTGCAGGCCTGCGCCCTAGCACCTTATCACCTTTGGGTAAACTATCATAAAATTCGTATCATTTCCAGCCTTGACTGCCAGCATCCGTTACTCCAAAAAGCCAACCTTATCAAGGACATCGCGAAATTTCTACGAAATTGTTCAAAACAATCAACAATAAACCGAAAGAATTTCTCAAGGTTTCTTCAACCTCTTGTAGACTCATTCTTATCGGTTTTAACCTCACATTTCATTTTAATTAGGAATTTACCGCCATTCTCATGGCAATTAACTTTTGAATTACTGCTTTCTGATCCACACAATACGGCTTGCAAATTTGAATCCTTTACTCTTCAAACAATGATAGTGCTGTAAATTTTCTCGATTTCGCGCACGCTAGCGTCTTAAGATTGGTTGTTAGTGTCAAACTGCTGAATATTGAAAACGTTCGTGACAATCCGCCTGACTGCCTCCGAAGAATCGTGCGACATAAAGAAACAGAAGAAAAACGGGTTAATACTCTCGTGGCCTTGAGATTAATCCATTGGAAAGTTCGGTTTTTCTTTTTTTCCCAATCAAGGGGCATCGTCCAGGAACGGAATGCCAGTCAAAGATCCGAATCTACTTTGGATGAAGCAACTGGATTCGATGTTGGTGTAAAAAATGTCACGAGTCATTGTGTATTTAATATACGGGCATTACATCTTCAATTGCTGCTTTACGCCGAGGAATGCCGCCTCCAATATTCACAATGATAAACAGTTTTCATTAGAAATATGCGGAGTAATCTATTAAGAGTAATTTCACAGTGTTTAGACGTGCATTCCGGTTTCTTAAGCTGTTGAGATTATTTATAGATTTTAAAAACTGTTACAATGCTCGCAAGACGGGTGAAGCGAAATTACCGGAATGGAACGAGACGTAAACAGATTCAAAACATACGTTGGTATGGTACCCATTACTCAAATTACTGAGACAGTAATAGATAGGATCAAACACATTTTAAAATTAAAACGTCTATTTTAGAACAAACAGCGGCCTCATTCAAGGAGATGTCAATCATTTTCGCAGAACACTTTAAAACAGGTGTTCGTAAGAATTGAAGAAACCACATATTTTAACTGGTGAAACATCTTATTTTCAAATTGTATGTTATTAGTTCTTTGCTCTTCAGAATGTCTATCTTAGAGTGAAACTGTTGAAAGCATTGAATTGTTAACACAATACATATATGTGGATTCTGAGCTCTCTGCAGTAAATCATTGGTTTATACGATTGTAGACATACGAGCAGTATTTCGCATTCCGAATGAATTATGATGCTCACGCCACATCGCGTGAGGTGTGAACATGCTGTTTAGTTTAGGATTACCAACCAACTTTCGCTTGTCAATCCTAGAGTTTGTAAGCAAACCATAGCATAGCAGGATGACAGATTGGACTATTAGACCCCTAAATGCCAAGGACCGACATTTAGCGACAACACCCGACCAAGATGAGCTAATTTATGCAGCTGGTTACCATAAGTAGGTTTTGTGTTTAAACGACACGACATTGATGATTCATCGGTCAATAGCTATTGACGGTCTTCTGCGCGTAAGTTCTTGGAAAATCTTAAGTGACCGGACGACACTGATAGGAAAGAAAAATTGACATAACCTTTAAAGGAATTTCAATTTAGCAGATTCTGATCTCGTCGTGATGGGAGATGAAACCATCCAATTATCCTCTGCTACCGTAATCACAAATCTTACGTAAGCTGAAGGAATGGCAGGTGGCTTAAGAGTTTCCGCGGCCTCGTCGGGCATGTTTAGTGGAAAAGAGATCTATTAAATTTATAACAGGCTGCTGACAATGTTGGTCTGAATGTCGCAAGAACCACCCACGGAGAGCGTGAGAGCCGCGCGCTTTGTGCCGCGTTCACACGAGCAAGCCGCGTCTGCAAAACGCAGAATATCGAGCATTGTTCATCCTTGCGCAACCCGAACCGCATTATCGAGAACTGAGCTAAATCACAAAATTGGACAGATTAATTGCACTACACTTAATAGTTGCCAAATTCCGGAATAATGGTGATTATGAAGCTGATAGTTTTGGATTACGAGATATCGTATTACGTGAATTTGGGATTAACTATATATCGAATGAGGAAAAGCGAGCTATGAAAAAAGAAGAAAGTTATCAGCCCTTATCGAGCGTTATCTATGACAAAGTGTGAAACAAAACAATTGAATCACAATCATTATCATTTCAGCGTTAACACCCCACATTTGTTTAAGTAATCTAAATATTTGAACTGGCAGGAGTCATCACAAAAATGCGAGAAACCGAAGCCGGGCAAACAGGTATATCTCGAAGAATTCTTCGAAATCCTATGCAGGCTGCTAGTAAATCCTAAATAAACACGCGTTTAGTCGCTGATCCAAATTTGATGGTCCAACCACTGTTATGGTAATGCATTTGTGAAACGGAGAGTAGAGTCAAGAAGTAATATTTGAAGAGTTGAAAGACAAACTAAACTAATGTTAATCATAACAAATAGTCTGCTGCCAAGCAGTGTGCCCGTGCCTCTAATGTGCGCTTCTTAGACTTTTTACGTCTGAATAATTGTTTAGAAAATGGATCAACGAACTGATTACTGTCATTGTTTGTACAAGATTTTACTGATGTAACGTGTGATAGCAATTATCAACGCTCACTTTCTGGTTAATTCACATTATAATGAACCCATTATTTGTGTACATTATTATGTGAAAATCAATTAAGCATTACATTCAATTGGCCTCATGCAATCGCATGTTCAGCGTTTGGATCTTCATAGTTCATTACTCAATGGATACGGACAATTCGAACTTAATCAACGATCCATCATCCTGTTAAATAATTACCACTAATACACGGCGTAATAACTCAATCGAGTCAAATTAGCTAGGTACTTGAGATACTATTCTTGCGACTACTCGTAGTCGCAAGCTCTCATAGCTCTCGAGCTATGCACCTACATAAACATAATCCAATCAAGTGGGCAGGACAATGGCCCAGAGAGTTAACTCACCACATCTAAATGCAACAAATCGGAACGTGATTTGTTTATTGGCCACGAGAAGATAATTTCATTGGAGGTTGGTGAACACATGCTTTTCAACGTCACTGTTGCCAATCAATTTGATGGGATCATTATTACAGTAGACGATTATTTAGAGAAATTACTAACAAACAGCGTCGTTATTAACACTTTCTGTTCGTGTCCCGAATAAATCATGGTGAACGGTTAAATAGGATTGGGTGCATTAACTTCTACAATATTTAATGTGGCCCCCCATTGTTGTTTTTGTGATGTTTATATCAAAAAGCGTTACCAAAATTTTTCGTTTAACTATTAAAACCCCTAAATGTCGTTTAAAAGCACCGCAATTTCATTGTTATTTTTTACGCTACGGAATTTGACTTTGAAGGCGGTAATTTTTTTAAGATAAAAAATGTCGTAGCTGGGTTAGTTTTTGATAAAGAAATATAACAGTATAGCATAGATGAAGAAACAGTTTTCTTGGTGAATCACACAAAAAGGTGTTTTGTATTTTATTCGCGGTTGAAGCTTTTTATGATGAGTCATATACCGCGACCTCCTTAACGATTGAATCAGTTGATCTAAATATTGACAATTGTAATATTGATCAAAAGAAAACTAATCTTAAGAAACAAGCTACGGCAACTGAAAAATTAAATAAAACTAGATACTCCATAAATCACTTAAATCCCGCAAGCACCGTTTTATTTAATCGAACAGGTAAGTAGTTATGGACAAAAGCAGGATTCTGCATGACTGAATAATAATTAACAACAGCCTTATAAGAAAAGTAATGATTACGATCGCAAAGAATCTTGACAATCGTAATCATTATTTATTTTCTCGACTGAAGATCTAATTGCCCCGAGACTTGCGTCAACAAACTGGACCAGTCGAGACGTTTTTGTAATTCCAATGAAGCTGTTCCCAAGCATTATGACCTATTTATAGTAGGCTCGCCAAGTGTTTCAATAAGACGCCATTCCAGCCACTTGAGCAACGCGTTTTAAAGATCCCATAAAAATTCGACGAAATTCCTAATAGCGAGGCACGTAAATAAAGCAACGGTAAAGGGATATAAAAATGCGTGTGGCCTGTCAATCAAAAGCATCGTGAAAAAACAATGGACGATTTTCTGTACTGGACAATGGAACATAAAACTAACCTTATCGCAAATCCAGTAACAGAAAGCACAGAATATCCTTCAGCCCTGGTCACAGGCGGTCACAGAACAGAACATCGCACAGAATCCTCGGTGGTGCACTGCACTTGCGATCGATCGTTTTCGCGCGAGTTTCTGCGGCGGCGCGACACGGGCGTCGCGCGTGGAGGTTCGGCGCGGAGTGGCGGGAAGGCTGCGCGAGCGCTGAAACAGTTTGTTTTGGTTTAAGTTTATGTTGTCATACTGTATGTGTACCGAAATAAAAGGTATCTCCGTCGAGTTTAATGGTTGTATTGATTAATGTTCAGTTGAGTGAACCTTACAGAAATTATAATGATCATGGCCTGATTTTTGGGTCAACTTTACACGTTTCAGCAAGGGAAACACATTTTTTTTTCTAAATGTTTATGTTCGTGGTTCATAAGAGTTTTCAAAGTATTATATGTATTTATCTATACATATATATCTGTCCTAGTAACCATAACATAAGTTTACATAGGTAACTGTCTAGATTTTAACTTGGTAAGTACTATTCTTATTAGGGAATTTAGGACTGCATGTTTTTTTGTTATTTGTAATTTCCCTCCAATTGTTATAGTAATAGAAATAAATTTAGGAGGTATCTTTATCTGCAAATCCTCCGTATCAAGACGTTTATAGTAAACAAAGCTAAGTTCATTAATTAAAAATTAAAGTTAAATCGACGAGACATCATCAATCCGTCATTAATTTAATCTAAACTCATCATTACGGCGCATCAGACATTCCGCCTTTAATTGATTACCAGTTAAGTCGTCGACAGGTTCTCGATTATCTATAGACTTAATTATCGCGTCCGTGGGATCGATTGTCGAGTGGGCTCGATTAAGACATTTGTATTTCGATTTTCGAATCTCAAGGCTCTAAAAGTTAACGGGAAAGTTACGTCACGACGTGGGTAGTAAGTAAACAGAGAATCAGCTTCTGAATTATAAACACCTTCGGATTTAATAGGTAACCTTTTAAACACTTACCCTTGGAATAATTCTAAAGCTTGAGTCTAATTTACTAACAAGCAACTTCAAGTCTTAGAATTACAATTTTCTTCGAGGACTCTCCTAATAAAGGGCTGTCACATCATCATTGCATCCGATCCGATAGACGTCCACTACATGACAAAGGGCTCCCCCAAAGTTCTCCACAACTATCAGTCTTGCGCCGCCCATTTTCATCCAATTTCTGACCGCGTCGGCGGTCCACTCTGCCCCAACGGCCATCGGTTCTACGAGCAATGTGCCCCGTCCACTGCCTTAAGTTTGGCGACTGTCTGAGCTATATCTAAAACCTTGGTTCTCTGCGTATCTCATCATTTTGGATTCGATCCCACAAGAAAACTCCAAGCATAGCTCGCTCCATTGCCTTTTACTTCATATGATAAGAACATTTTACTTGCTCTTCAATATTGTTCATGCAAACATGAATCGATGGATATAATACATAGGTACTACAAGTTACATCTTAAAGGCACTAAGATTCGGATACTACCAATGATATCTCTCCCGGGCTCTACACTACTCGCGAAGTTGCCCGAAGTATGGGTTCCGGCAGCGAAGTGCCCTCCGCATATCATATTCGCCGAAAGTCGGTCAACTTCGTTTAGTGTGGAGCCGCAATCTCAATTAAAGCATCAAGGAGAGCAATGTAATTTCTTCGCCGTAGAGCATATAACTTGTAGCAAGTTAGGTCCTCAACTCTCCATACTTTCATTACCAATGGCCACTGAGCGTGACTCGCCTGACTAATCTTGTTAAAAATCACGTGCCCATTTCTGCTACATTTCCTTTTCCTCGCATATTGTAAATAATTGCAACTACCCGAGTCAGTCACGTGGGCGATAAGGCACTTATGTAACTAGTAAAACAAAGTCAAGTTTACTTTATTAATAGGAAAAGTTTACTGAATCGAAGTGAATGAAACTCAATATAATATAGAGGAGAAATAATACTTCATGATAAAGTTGAAACTTCTAGATTTTCATGATTTAAATAATAGTCAGAAAAACATTACAAGAAGGTATTAAGTGTATATTTAGATATGGGGTTATAAGCAAAAATACTCGTTCCTATATGGAAAATGATTCTTTACTGGCATCACGAACAGACATACTCGTAGAAGACAAAGGTTTCTTACTCTATATACATTAAACATATTTATTATTGACATGCAAAAAACAAATTTTAATAAGGATACTAAACATGTTTCGTGATTTAAGCTTGGATAGTTTTTAACCTTACTACAAAAAATAACATTCCAAAGTCGCACCCATGCTTAAACAGATTAAAATGTACATATTTAGAAATGTTAAATTAAAACACGTATTAAATCAGAACGCGGAAACCTAAAACGTTTCATATTCAATAATCCCTTATAAGGACCAGACAAGATTGTAGGAACACAAATCATTCGTTCCTTTTTAATAGTTAGCTCCATTTAGTATCGTATTGAAGTCGTTCGTTTATTATGATTAATAATAAGGTATATTATCAGAATTTAATAAACTGACGAATGATAGTAACTAGATGCTACCGTGGTGTTACTCACTCTTCCCACGGGAACACTTTTTTTTTTAGGATAAAAAGTATCATATGTGTTAAGACAGAGTGTGAGCCACTGTTATAGTTCATATTGGTCCAGTCGTTTGAGCGTGGAGAAGTAACAAAAATATAAACACACTTACAAACTTTCGCCTTTATGATATTAGTCTGATAATTCTGATATTAATACGTTTAACAGCATTGACGTATTAAATAATACCTCAATGTTTAACAGACTATATTTCACAAATCGATCTAGCCTCAAAGTAGCTTGTAGTTTTAATAATATAAAGTCGAAATTATTTTCTTAACACTTGTTGTAAACCTGTAATTATAAGGTTTCCATGGTCTTCTTCAATAAAATACCTGTGGCTTACCGCAAGGGTCGATCTTGGGACCACCGTTGTACAGTGTACTCTTGGGATTGAAATATTAGTACTTTCGAATCAGTAGACAGTTCATATTCCCATGAAAATAATAATATAATGTTACATTTTTGAAAAACAATATTTGAATTGGCCATGAAACACTCAGTCAGTTACCTGATGTAACCAATAGGTATAAAGGAGGATTATGCGTTGGAAGAAACCAACCATAACTGTATAATAACATATATTTTAAGGCACGTGGTCATAAGCCACTGGTTTCGTACAAAAACCGTCGCGGATCGTCGCGTGCGCAGTCAACTTCGTCTCGTACTGGCTCTTAAACAAGCTACTAAACTGATGTAGAGATTCCAAACCATTTCGTTTTGTTAATAGACTTTAATTGCTCTTTTGGTGTTTTTCGAAATTATGCAATATTTAGATTTGATATTTTGCATATCTTTAGTTTCTTTTTTAAATCATTAAATCCATTACACATCCCAGTTTATCTTTAAAATCCTTCACATTAATTAGTTCAATTTAAAAAATAGTCCTTCGAACCGGATCGGTGTTGACATAAATGTAAATGTCAATGATTAATGTTGTGCCAGAACCGGATCGCCATTTCAAGAAATGTGGACGCAACTAGTCAGTGTTTCAACAACCTCTACTCAGCTAATTTAACCTTTCTTTTTATCTATCCTTCCTTTCGTTCATTTATTTATCACTTAAACACCGATGTATAAGTTTCCTTTTAACATACAAAACATTTCACAACCAAAAAGGTTTCAGATGCCACTTAAGTACATAATTTCAGCTACCCTATAACTTTAGCAAAACTCAGCGTATGCGTGCGTTTATCGGGCGATAGCTAAATTACAGTGAAAAACTAGTGCCTACGCCACATCTTGGGATTTAGGTAGCCGACCCCAATTGAGAATTCACTCTCTACAAAGATAAGGGACAAAGGCTAGGAGGATGATGATGATGAGCTAAATTACAGTGATTATGTCACTATAAGTCTAATTTAGCGATGTGCATTATTTACCTTTAAATGACCCTTCTTTATGTCAATCCACAGACAACCCCCACTAGACGGAGCATGTAAGGCGACCCGCGCGCACCAACGATATGGTACGGCAGAACATTAAAGTATCAACACAGCGGCCATCGTTTAGTTGCGTCCTTGTTTATGATCCATGCGTACGTCAACGAAAAAAGAAATTAAATAAATAACATGGTAAATTGTAGTGTTAAGTGGTGTAGAGAGACCTCATAAACATGGACGCAACTAAACGGTGGCCGCCGTGTTGATACTTTAATGTTCTGCCGTACCATATCGTTGGTGCGCGCTGGTCGTCTTACATGCTCCGTCTAGTGGGGGTTGTCTGTGTGTCAATCAGTACAACTCGAATAGCAAATCACGAAATATGCATAATGGTCCAAACATCACCCATGGTTTTATATCAATGCCAATCGAATTAGGCTTCAGGTCAACACTTCATTGTTTTAAATCACGAATACCACAAGCAAAATTCGAATTGTCCATAGTCCGGGTGCCGTGGAGCGTTAAATGGATCCCGGAAGAACCTTTGTCCATTGTTAGCCGATACAAGGAGATAACATTGATTCCATTAAAGAATAATATGAACGTATTTACGGTTCTTGCAGGCTATAGACAAGTGCAAGTCGGGCTAAAATATCTTTGCCCCAGCAATTTTAGTTTGTTATCTGTAAATCGGCATATGACAACATTGAAGATAGGGCACTAATTAGTCTTGATACTTATGTATTATTCTTAATCTTTAAACTAGTATGAGATTCTAGCAAATTAATTAGAAATAAACAAAACATCTTGGTAAGTTATGCTTCGATCACTATTGTACTTTTATCAAAATATTTCTAAAAGATATTTAGTGAGTTTACAAACTTTACATAGGTACTGTAATTCAAAACAGTAACTTCAGCGTCTATTCACATTTTTACTCTAATGGCTCTAAGGGGATTAAAACAAGAAAAATAATTGTAGGGTAAATTTGAAATAAAAATATGCAAGTACTAAGATTGTTGGTTACTCTTTGGTTAATATTGCCATACTTGGTTTTTATGTTTTTGACAGTTCATTTGCTTGGAAGAGTTATTGTGGTCCGACTCTAGCACAACTACCCTTCGCGACTCTTGTCGCGCGACATAACATCGCCCGTCTCTCTCTCACAGTACAGCGAAGAAAGAGCAAGGTAAGATTGCACGCGCGACAAAGAGTCGCGTGTCACAGTTGTGCTAGAGGTGCCAGGGCCAGCACATCTTGCAGCGATTTCGCTAGTCGACTCAGTCTCACCTGTCTTACTTGCACGGTATCGAAAGGAAAGTGACGGGTAACATTTGTCGCGCGGCAAAAAGTCGCGTTTCACAGTTATGCTAAGCGTGCTGGGCTGGTAGGTATTAATAGCGGGAGGATGCGTGATTCCGGACGTTGTTGATAAGTAAACAAGTAGGCAAGTTGCTCGTACATAGCGTGATAAAAATATCGTTGATAAGACAAAAACCTTAGGGTGACAAAATAATGTAAAGTTTACATCAATTGTCACCTTTTTTTTTGCACCTTAGCCTTTATATTATATTATTAGCCTTTGTATTATAAAGGCTACGGTAAACGTCTGAGACAGTGATATGCTATTATGCTGTAATTCGACTATAGGCTTTAAGTTTTAAGTTATAATATACATAACTATAATTTTGGCTAAAGTAAAAAACTAGTGACTCGTGAGCTGTAGACCTCGCGATTATTTTTCGAAATGGCTGGAATACCTACTATTTTTTTACGATTTTGGATTTGATGCACTATTTTGATTTTACGTCTATCATAGAGAATAATATTGATAACAATAAGTTAGAAAATTTTATTATCGATACTTCAAATAGCAGTGATATATTTTGAACAAGGAGTTATCAGTAAGAAAATAACGTAGAATTAAGCCCTGCATCAAACTTAATGACGTAGACACATTCCAGAATGCAAAACAGACACTTTACCGAGACGACTCGACTCGTGGATAAGAGAGGAGACCATTGCCCAGCAGTGAGACACATCTCTCTCGTCTCGTCTCGCTAGCGATCGTATCAAGTGACAATGTGGAAAGTTGCACGGACCCCTGCGCCCGCGCCGACCCGGTTCGCACGTGACTGCGCGTTGTTTTATTTCAGATTTAATTATTATTGGTGAGATAAGCCACCGTCTCGAGCACGGGCTTTAACAAGATAGGTACAGTCTCGTAAATAAAACTAATTAATAATTAGATGGCATGCTTGAATAGCCTGCATAAGCAATATAGAAGGCAGTAAAATCCTGAAGAATACCTACAACATGATGACATCATGCGCCAGCCACCGCCTAGCACCGCTGTACCGCCGTACCATGCTATACCACACCACGGTATGCCTGCAGCTTACCTACCCATGTGTCACATGCGACTGTAATTTCCATGGTCATTCGGTGCAATGTTATTTTCTTAATCACATTACAACTTGATTAAGCTAAGTTTACATGCCGCTGGAATTCAACGATGGGAGTAATAGCCCTAACAGACGATCGAACGGTCCGACTGACCGATAGGGACGCAGCTATCTGTTAGAATGAGAGATATATATTACTATCTCTTTCTAACAGATAGCTGCGTCCCTATCGGTCCGCCGGACCGTTCGATCGTCCGTTAGGGCTATTAGTTGTCGGAGGAAGATGGTTAGGATCAGAATTGCGGCCCCACACTACTCGCCAAGTTGGCCGAGGTTGGGCGAATATGATAGTGTGGAGGGGCACTTCGCTGCGGAAACACATACTTCGGTAAGGTTAACTGGAAGAGATCCCTTTGCACATGCCTATTCTTTTGTAATGTGTTTTTCTTGTTTTTATATACAATAAAGTGTTTACATACATACATACTTCGACCAACTTCGCCTCGCCCAACCTCAGTCAACTTCGCGAGTAATGTGGAGCCCGGATAACAGTCAGCGTGTCAGAATCAGAACCCTATCTAGATTAATGAACTGCTGAGGACTGATGACAATAATAACGAAGACGAACATGGGTTACTAGTTTAGACTCGAACAGAACATATATCACTCTCTGACTTTTATAATACATTAGGTACCTACAGTATTTTTAGCCCTTGAAGAAGAAGAGAGAGAAAAGAAGAAGCGTGACGTGGCGCAACCTAATAATTCCAGCTTGAATTTTCTTAATGCCACAGTTCCGGCCAAACTCGATGGTATTATCCAAAGTGAAAGAACGGCCGTTCGAAAATTAAATGACATAAAAACGTTGATTAATTCCAAAAATAAATCTTATTCCATATTCGTCGTTGGCAGAGTATAGCCGGATAAGATAGTTTTCAGCGCCATGCCACGGCTCGCAGTGATTAGGCGACAGAACAATGCCCGCGCGCAGCGGAGCGCGCAGTGAGTCACGCGCACACGCGGACACAAGCAAGGCCGCGAACCGGGAACTGATTCCATAACATCATGCAATAATGGTACTGGTTTAGGTGGCAAAAGTTGGGTGGGAAAGTTGAGGTACCTATTTCGGAAAACAGTAGTTAGTTTTTTCAGAAAACTGTGTAATAGTACTAAAGCTGGACTGTGAAACTATTCAATAACCAATGGCTCAATTAGATTTTACACACATAAGGAAGATCGATAACTAACGGTCGAATTGATAGTTCATTCAATGATCTGTGAATTGAATTAATAAAGCCCTACTAAGCAATATAATATAAGCGAGAGCGAAATATTTGAATCGTTATTTAGGCACAAGAATATAAATAAGTAAAAATTCTTATACCTGTCTGTATGCATCGTCGTCGTATGCGATACTCTCAGTTCAAAACGTCTTATTTGCTCTATTGTAGAGAGACGTTAGACTTATTTCTTTAGAAATTTCATCTTTATTGCACAAGAGAAAACTTATTGTACAAAAGACAGGCTTAATGCTGTAAAGCAATCTCTACTAGCCATCCTTAAGCGTAAAGCAGACAAATTGTAGGCAATGCCACACATTGCCAATATGGAACATGGGATACGACCAAGAAATTTATTTCATGAAACGTGAAGTCAGCAGTTCAAGCCTGTCCCTTCGCCTCCACTTTCAAGAAAACCCGTCACTCGCGATCTCAACTTATTACATTTCATTTCATAACGATTCCGACAAGTTCAAGTTTCAATATGGCGTCTTCCGGCGCCGTTTCCTGCGCCGGCGCACGCTTCAGTGGCGCCGGTAGTTTCAGCAATACTATTGAACAACTCGACAAAACTGAAATAGCTTAACTGCCTCGCAGTTTCAACTACACTTAAACCCTTTTCGATTTATATCCGAAATAGCTTAAACGCGTAAGAATTTCAGCAGCATTTATACCCTTTTGTTTTGATGCAGCAGCTACACAGGCTAACTATACTTAGTTCGTGCGTACACATCATGACTAGTGTTTTTATATTGTATAGGAACAGAACATTACTTACATACTTGTTTTTTTGGGTTATGAGGCGTAATATTTTATGGCAATATCAGCAACATAATACAGCTGTGTAACAAGTGCGCAAAATCCGAAATGTAAACACTATCTAACAATAGCATTGACAACTGAAATTATACGTAATATATACGGTCAGTAATAATAAGTTCGACATCAAGACCTTTTCAAGATGGCTTACGAGCAGCATCAACTACTGGGGTTTTACTTGGCCAGGGGCCCTATGATGGTTGCTTTTATCACGCGATAAATAAGTCGACGGCAACAACGTACAAGGTGCTAAACTAGTGCTAAAAGGTTCGAACTACACCAGCTGCAGCATAATGATCTAGAAGTCGAAACCTATCGCCTAGTATAAAATTTTTCTTAAAATGTCGCTTAGTATAGATTTTATGAATGACGCATACAGTTCCATCTGTATCAAAAATGTGTATACTAACACGAACACCATTCTAAGTGCCACATCGAACCGTACACAATGAATGATATCTCACTCACTCGCGCACACAGAGCGCTATTTACCACATAGCACTCAGTACGCGGCCGATCGGCAAGTCAACGGTCGTGAATGCTTCGATCGTTTCCTAGAGAATATTAACATGTTACTACCTTGCTTTTGTCTTAATTCACAGTTTTAGTTAAGACGTTTGTTGAATTCATTCAATCGACCAATTTACTAAGAAAATATGTTAGTTAAATTATGACGGGGAAACGAGCGAGATGGTTGGAATCTAAATCAGGACCGCAGATCGGGTCTGGGTTGCGTCGAAACAGATCTAAATAAATCAGCCACAATAAATGGAGGTATGTAATATTTATTTTTGCGTTTACTTTATTTTTCTTAGTTATTATTTAAAAAATATATGTAAAGTGTTCGATGTGACACATAGTCCTACATACTAGACATGTGCGCCGGTCGCAGAATGCTCGGCGGCGGCGTCTGTCAAAAAATCGGCGGCGGCGGCGTGAAATCGGCGTGAAATCGGCGTCAGGGTTAGGTGAATGAAAAAACATATTGATTGGTATGTTTTATTGGATTTGAGAGAAAATCAGTTAAATACGTGGTATAAAAACATTTTAAAAATCAAATCAAAGTCAGAATAATAATGTTGTATGTAAGATCAATAACTTCTAAGTAACAAAATTAAATATTCCCTTAAATATCAACGTTCTAAATATTAAATTACACGTGAAACATCACATCAAAATATATAACATTTTTTTTCTAAAATAGTGTCAGTGTCAGACCACGCTAACTCAAACCATACAAAGTGAGTCAGTTTGTATGGTTTGACAGTTCATTTGCTGTGCAGAGTTAGCGTGGTCTGACTATAATCAAATCACAGTTTACGTTATATCAACAATTTGTATATAATCAACAATTAGTTTAAATCTAAGTATTTTTGGTAAAATCGTAAAGTTATTATAATAATAAATACCATAAAATGGGACGATTTTATGCAAAAGGGTTCACTTTGTTGATAAGGACGCACTGTCAGGATTTTTTTTATTATTATTTGTATAAAGATGGACTCTAGTAATAAATGACAAAGTGGACGTTATTCTTTTGGTTGAAAACGTCAGAAATAAGTTTTTGTTTTGCTTAACTTCTGAAAAACTTTATTAAATTGCGTCTTTCTGCTAAAATGAGATTGTCCAATGAGTTATTATTTAACCAAGCGTGGTAATAAATGCAGTAATGATTTCATAGTTAATACCATGTTAGTGTTATAATTTCTTACTAAACTGAGTTAGTTGCACATAGACCTATTAATTCTAATACTATGTGTAATAAACAGAGTTTTAATAGAGGTAAAATAAATACCACATGGTAATCTACTTTTGTACTTTACTTACCGTCCAAAATAGCTGTCCGGGTCTTCTTTTTGTGCATTTGCCAAACAGGGTATGCAAAACACCTGCTTAGGAGACACACTCCGTCTCTTCCCATCTTGTTCTACCATAAGATTCCCGAAATGCTTCCAGCAGTAGCTTGGTTTGGCTTTACAATGCAAATGGTTTATTTTTAAACATTTTACTTTTAATTTATGAATGTCTGATGATCCGTCTTCACTTTATTCCTCGCTCATAATGAATTTAAAATAAACGTCACATACACCAGAAACTAAAACTGTAATCTACCGCGCACACGCAACACAAACTGACTAATGAGTTACCCCGCTTAATAATATTTTTTCTAGTGTTTAAGGGATTACACCTGACCTGAGTGAGCGGTGGGGGTAAGGATGTGGGCATGCAGCACAACAGTGCCACAATAAAAATAACCCTTATTGTTTTCCGACTTTTACAGATAACAAGTATTAAAAAAAACATGAACACCACGATTTTGAGGGGCAATGCAACTCCATTTTACAATTACCTACCGAGATTTTTAATCGTACATACACAAAAACCCGTAACATCGGACATTTGGCGTAAATCGCTTTTTTTTCTTAAATTATTAAAAAAAAACACGCTTTATTTTCTATTCACATAAAAAGTGTCCCGAACACTTATTGAAAACCCCCCCGGACGTCCTCCAGATGGCCTTCAAACTAGGACTATTCTGGGAAAAACCGGCAGCCCTACTCGTACAGAAAATAAATATCATATCATCTATTTATAAAGTACAGGACAGGTTACATTATTTAAATCCGCATAAATACAAATTACTGAAGGTCACGCCGATTTCACGCCGATCATTCATCGGCGGCGGCGGCGTGTCAAAAACGGCGGCGGCGGCGCCGCGCCGCGGCGGCGCACATGTCTACTACATACATGTAAAGTATCATTTAAGAGAACTACGTGTACAGGTCTATCTGCCACTTAGAACTGTATTCGTCATTATCAGTGCTGTAGTGAAACAAAGTACGTTTTTCTATGTACCACTTAGAATTGTTTACGTCATTTAATCAGTTACTTAGCACTATTTACATTTTCAAATTGTTTTTGGACACACTCAAATAGTGTATTATCTGTTATTGCAAGTGCTAATTTAAGTTTTAAAAGTTATATTGTGTTATCTAATCATAATCTGCAATAGTTAGGTAATCATAACTATCGCAGATTAAGGTTTATTTTTTCTTATGTGGGCGGTTTCGTGGTAAGCACGTAATCCTTATTTCGATCACTATTTACTTTGCACCACTAATATAGCTTTCACGTTTGAAAATATGCTCATAGTGGTAAAGAAAGCTTAATCTATGTTGCTTTAATATGCATGGTATTTGATTTTCAGACCCACCTCTAAGGATCGTTCGAGGAACTGCGGTTGAGGAGACAAAGACACGTATTCCACAAATACAAACATGTTTAGTCAATCAAAAAATCAAATCCCATGTTTTGTTAATGACTCTGATTATAATGCAGCTGAAAATAGGGAACCGTATGATCATACTTTTAAGGTCCATCTTAAAAGTATGAACGAGTTGGAGGCCAAACTGAATGCTGTATTAGTAAGCCACGTAAAAACACTGGGATGAAATCTAGTCGATCTCTTATTGCTGAGAATCGATCACGATCGAGAAAGTTCTTTATAGTCGTCATTATCTAACGCTATAATTATTTAAGTTGTCTTTATCGGTTTCAATTGGTCATCATCCTCATGGATAGCTTCTTCTGTCTAGCTCTTAGTCAGTTTATTAAACCGTCGAAACTATCCCAACCATGGAATCTAAGTTCTTTACGTATGATTGGGATTGGGACGACCCACGATGAGATTGGGACTTATGCCTTAAAAAGAAACAAAAATACTCTTAATTGAGCTTTTCAACCCATGAAAGAAAGACCCGATATATTGTGCATTCCCCTGATGATGTTATTTACTATCAAAGGCTCATGCAACAGATTTTATTCCTTAATCCAATAGTATTTGTTTTTTGGTGAGGTTGAAATGTTCTTCATACAGTTCCATGCGCCAGGTTAACCCCACAATACTCTGAATAAATCCCGGATTGGCAGCCTATACGAAATTAGTATTGCTATCAAATAGCCGAGCAGTGGATAATGATGGAGCTACATCTGAGATTCTGAAATCAGGTGATAAACTGGCAATGAAAACCCCTTCCGAAGCAATTTAATCAACTTACTCGAGGCAAAACTCAAACATGGGACATGTTTGTAGAAGTGTGGCACTGCTCTTCTTTAACGAAGTTTAAAAAACCCTTCTTCGAAATAACAGCCCCATTTCATTTGTGAGTCATGTGCATGTGTATAACATGCTGTCGAGACTGTCATCATGGACCGTGTCGCTCACGACTTTCAGCCTCCTGAACAAGCCGGTTACGTTACCGCAAAACTTCAGTACCGTAGACAACGTCCATATGCTACAGTTTATAATACAGACGACTGGGCAGTATATCAGCTAGCAGCCGTTATACTTAGCATCTTTGTATTATAAGAAGGCTCTCGATTAAATTACAACATGGACGGTGCTGTAGCCTCTCCATTGGTGTGCAAACGTCTATCAATCAGTATATTGAGGTGCTGAGGTCTTTAATGTTTATACTAAAGCGCGACGACAAAGGTTCGTTTCTAAGAACAGAAATCGAAACGTATCCAATTACAGCGTAGCCTGAGACACGGAGACGCAATATATACCTAAAGTGCTCCCAGCTGCTTATTATAAATATATCCAAGCATTTAGTTTAAGTACGGACATAACTAATTACCATCAATGGCGAAGACCTGACCAACCTCCTCTCATCTGATGGTATCGTTGTCAATACTAGTCACGGCGGAAGACCTAGAATATCTCAACAAAATAGTCAAAGACTTCAAGTACAGTCTTCCAACAAGTGTATCTTAAAATAAACACTGAATACGAAAATCATATTAATTTTCCATTGTCAATTATATAAACAAGACTATGACTAAACAAATAAGTAACTAAGAACAATGTTGCTCCTTTTTTTTCAATCCATTCCGTGATTAGGACTGAGATGTAAGGTTCTAGTAACCCTTTTTAAAATATATAATTATGTACAATAAATATGTTTACATTTTCTCTGTCAAAGTTACATTTTATATTGAATAAATATTACACCTAATATTCTTTTAATTTGATATAGAACTTTCTACATAATGATTATTAAGCTCTATCAAATGTCGAATATGATTCTATCTGCAAAATGTGTCAAAATTATAATTCAGCACATTTTTACACAATGTTTATACAATCAAAAATAAAATAGAAAATAGTGCATTAGAGCAATATAATATATTTTTAAAAAATAATCAAAATACGTGATTTAAATTTGATGACTGAATTCACACATAGAACGTTTTACAGTGTGTCGGACACTTTTATTACCAAGTATAATATTCTAAGTACCTGATAGACCTGCATACGTTGATTTTATAGAAAACTATAAACAAGTATAAAATTCTAAGTCCCACATAGACCTGCTTACGCAGTTGTTGGACAAAATTTTAACCTAGTATAATATTCTAAGTGGTAGATAGAACTTTATACACAACGGTTGGCAAATATTTATGACTTAATCTAGTGGTCTATCTGCATTTTCTCGAAAACTACCATTAAATTGAATTATATGGAAATAAAATAAGCAATAAAATATAATTATAATCATGTGTTCCAAATTTCAGTTCATTATCTTTAATACGAAAAAAAATATAACGATTCTACTTCTAAGATTCGGTTTTTTGGCTCTCCTGTAAAATTGTAATTTTTCAATTAGAATCATATACGTTGTTGTCGTCGAAGTGATATAGCATCCGTCACGTTTTGAAAAAATGCGAGTGTGAGTGACAGATGCTTTGTCACTTATTCATGTGAATTTCCAGGCGTTTTAAACCCCGCGGTTCTAGCTTCAATGTTTTCTCACGATTTTTGCCAAAACCGAAGCACAAATTGATATAATTGTGATCAAACTAGTAAGTATCAGATTCGGAAGCGCCTCTCGGATTTATAAAAGCCAGCGTTAACCATTGAGCATATTATGTATTTGCTGATGTAACAGTGACGAAAAGAAAACGCAGTATATGCGCTATCCAAATGCGATTTAATTTATTCAGGTAATTTTGCGAAAACGGAAACATACTTAGTTCCAAATTCGTGCCTTCGATTGCCGACATTAAGAAGTAATGAATAATCGAAATGTCGATTTTTCCACAGTTCCGCAGCACTGTGGTCGCGTTCATACGACATATCTCTGAAAATCCACAACATTCAAACTGTAATTTGTTATTGCCCAAGTACTTAGTAATAGCCAGCCTACCAAAAACCATAAATAGTTTTGAAGTAATTGGAGACCATCATTATTTTTTGACCCTCTGAAGTGAACACACTTACACCACGTGATTAACCTTATCAGTGAGTCTGTGGCGGTTTGTATCCGCCGGTTTCGCTTGAATAAATACGCACATTATAACTTTAATAATATAATTCATTGTAAAATAAAACATCAAAAAAACATGAACGTTCCAACAAATCTGTCCGATCGGAGACTGAATCTAGACAAAAGAGCGCGGGCATAGACAATGCAATACGTAAGGCTAGCTTTGCACGAACAGCATCACAAAGCCAGTTTTACACTTATTACAATTCTCAACATCCTCCCGCGGGCAAACAAATAAGTTAAGAACATAAGTTTTTAACTTCAAACTTACAAAACATTTCAAACTTACATAACATTTAGATAGTACACTTTATCAACATTACAAATCACAGGTACAGTTAATAACTCTAAACAAATTAAACATCATTACATTATCTTGTACCAATTATGTGTTCCTACCATCCTCCCCACCACAGAGATCCTGGTGGAATAAATTTCCATATAATGGTTCGTGATGCAGTGGTATTTTCAACTTTATTCCAGTCGATATTCTTCATTTTTGCTGTTTCCTGGAAGTTGGTGCCATTGTCCGTGTAAATAACGTTTACTCTTAGCAGTTCTCTCTTCGTAATCTTGTCTTTAATCTTGTGTATCAAGTTTACGTTGCACTGCAAGTCATCTTCAATAGTATTCCATATCATACCTAATACTGGAATCGTTACTGTGTCATCTATCCTTTATCCATACAATAATTTAGTGACCATCCATTAATATCCTTCATAGAAGAATCGAATACAGACCTGACTTTCGTGGTGAGACTAGACATCTTGGAACACCTTATCATAAGTCTGCATATGTCCTGTTCTTAAGCTTCTTTGATGTACTCTGGAGCCTCTTTAAAGCTTGATCATAATTCGTTTCTAATTCTGGAGTGTTTTCCTTCCACAAATGGTTCACTTCATATCGGCCCATCTCTGTCTCAGAAATATTATCGTCAAAATATATTAATATCTCTTCCTGTTTCTTCTTTTCTTGTGGATCTTTAATTCCTAACAATGTTCCACAAGCCTGCTATAATACTCTCTTTTGAGAAACAGGTATGTATTAGAGATGAGCCCATCTCTGTCTCTGAGATATTATCGTCAAAATATATTAATATCTCTTCCTGTTTCTTCTTTTCTTGTGGATCTTTAATTACTAACAATGTTCCACAAGTCTGCTATAATACTCTCTTTTGAGAAACAGGTATGTAGTAGAGATGATCTCTAAGTGTTTGTGGTAGGATCTTGCAATGTCCACCCCAGCCTTCTTTATAATCTTTCTTTGTGGTGTGTATTTCTGGACATAAGACAATCAAATGCCTTCGTTTACATAATAGGCATTTTTAATATGACTTACATTCTTTTGCCATATGTCCACTCTTTAAACATACATAACACCCACCTTTCTTTTTAATTAAATCCTTCTCTTCCATAACGATTCTTCAATTGTGCGATGGCTTTCTCGTAGTTCTCCGCTGAAGGGGAGAAGCTCTCCACAAGAGCCCGCGTGTTAGACTCTTCCTTAAGGCACTGAAGGAGGTACTGGAACTTGTTACCGCGTTGATGTTTTTGTCTTCATGTATTTTCCTGAACTGTCCCCAGAACTGTATCCATTTTTTCGGGTCATCGTTATATTTCTTTATTTCTATTTGTGGTAGTTTAAAGTTCCTTTTTTCTTCGTTGACAGCTGTATATGTCACTTCTTCCTTCGGCGATTGCTTTTGTTTCAACTGCAGATATTTTTGTTTGTATGTGAAAAATAAACTTATATACTTTTCCGAGTCGTCTACTTCTTTGCTATGCAATTCTTCTTGATACTCTTCACTCGTTATGTAGATATTCTGTATGATGTCGTCCAATACTTTTAAAATGGGATATTTTATCTTCCAGATACAGGAAGTCCGCGTCTATCCCATCACAATCTCTGTCCTCTTCTAGTAATTTATTTCGAGAGATATACCAGAACGACTAAATATCCTTCTGAGTGGTTTCTGTTCACGAATTGTTTTTCGTCAGATCTATCATTTTTTATCACTTTTTTAGTCACGGTCGCCACTTGTGGCGGTTTGTATCCGCCGGCTTCGCTTGAATAAATACGCACATTATAACTTTAATAATATAATTCATTGTAAAATAAAACATCAAAAAAACATGAACGTTCCAACAAATCTGTCCGATCGGAGACTGAATCTAGACAAAAGAGCGCGGGCATAGACAATGCAATACGTAAGGCTAGCTTTGCACGAACAGCATCACAAAGCCAGTTTTACATTTATTACAATTCTCAACAGAGTCATTAAAGTGAAAGTTCTTTGTTGACGAATTTGTACAAAATTTTTGGTTTTATCTTTGTGACTTATTATGGAAATTAATGATAAAGGTATGTTTTCTAATTTTTATTATTATTTACAGTCATTCTCTTCATAATTTTGTATTTATATATCTGCTACGAATCACTTAATTTTACACAAAAACATTACTTACCTGTGTTTTCAAATTGAGATTCAACGTAGTTCAGATCCTTTCATAGAAATAATATTATATCTGAAATAGACCTTGAATAATGTAGTATCTGACTCATTTCAGACCAACTGCCCGATTTTGCCCGTTCTTTGATAATATGGCCTCTACGCTTTTCGTAGAGGGAGCTACGAAAAATATCGAATTCTCATAACATTTGTTTGTTTTCTTTCAGGCTCTTTTTTGCAGGTGCAGTTTACAAGAATGCATATATTTGAATTATGGAGTAAATTTAAAGGATCAAACAAGGAAAAAACTCAGCAAGTATTAAAGGAAATTTTTAAAAATGTGCCGGAAAATAAAAAATTTAATACTGAGACATTAATTAATCGTATTACATACTTAACCACAACGCTGATCGCTTTCTGGAAAAAATCAAGCAGGACTCGAGAGAATTTAATTAGAATCAATGCAAAATGGCTGGCTTTCCTTGAAACAATTGAACTAGTGCAGATTTCGGAGGCGTTGCTCGAACGAGAAAATTGTAAGGTAAACGCAGGTATTACCGACCCCCTTAAGGCAATTTCAAAATGAACCATCATTTTTAAGGATGCTGATTGCTCTCAGATTCATGTTTTTATTTTTTTACGTTTGTATTATGTGTAAATTCTATATTTTCTATGTTAAAGGCTACTGAATAAAGGTCTTTACTGTATAAAATAATTTATATAACGACGAAGTCGATTGTTGCTAATACCGACTCACAAAAATGCCTGTGAAGCTATTAACGATTTTTATGCAGCTATCACCGATAGTAATAATCTATATACGATCGGTAATAGCTTCTTACTGTTGCTACTACCGACCCCTATGGATCGCTAATACAATTTGTTAGTGCAAACATATAATTTATCAGCGACTCATAAAAAGTAGGTATTTTTTATTAAGTTACACCTTCTGACTTTAAAACAGATTGTAATTAATTAATATAACATGAAATATGAACCCATGCACACAGTTTTAAACAAAAAACAATATTTTTTAATGTAACAATTGAAGAATCGACCTTCCAAAAATATGTCATTATTAGTTCAATTAACAACGTGATAAAAAAGAAAGTAGAGAACAATACGTATGTCGCTAATATATTTTTACAAAGAACCGATGTTTTTATTTAAATTGGGCTATTAAAGTACCTGTGTTATTGTCATATAATGACATAATAGAGAAAAAAACAAAACTCTATTCTGAGGCCATTAACGACTTATGGGTCGGTAATAAAATTTGTTAGTGCAAACATTATGATGTATTAGCGACTCATAAAAAGTAGGTATTTATTATTAAGTTACACCTTCTGACTATAAATCAGATCGTAATGAATAAATACTTAATTAAAATCTCTTTATCATATAGTGGTTTGGCAAGAAAGTGTCCGGTCACAAAGTAGGTGAGATATACAATAATCTATATACGATCGGTAATAGCTTCTTACTGTTGCTACTACCGACCCCTATGGATCGCTTATACAATTTGTTAGTGCAAACATATAATTTATCAGCGACTCATAAAAAGTAGGTATTTTTTATTAAGTTACACCTTCTGACTTTAAAACAGATTGTAATTAATTAATATAACATGAAATATGAACCCATGCACACAGTTTTAAACAAAAAACAATAACTTTTAATGTAACAATTCAAGAATCAACCTTCCAAAAATATGTCATTATTAGTTCAATTAACAACGTGATAAAAAAGAAAGAAGAGAACAATACGTATGTCGCTAATATATTTTTACAAAGAACCGATGTTTTTATTTAAATTGGGCTATTTAAGTACCTGTGTTATTGTCATATAATGACATAATAGAGAAAAAAACAAAACTCTATTCTGAGGCCATTAACGACTTATGGGTCGGTAATAAAATTTGTAAGTGCAAACATATGATGTATTAGCGACTCATAAAAAGTAGGTATTTATTATAAAGTTACACCTTCTGACTATAAATCAGATCGTAATGAATACATATAACAAGAAATATGTACCCATGCATACAGTTTTAAACAAAAAACAAATATTTATAAATGTAACGATGCATGAGTCGACCTTCCAAAAATATGTCAATATTGGTTAAAATAAAAGCGTAATAAAAAATAAAGTAGACAACAATACGTAGGTCGCTAATACATTTTGACAAAGAACAGATGTTTGAATTTCAATTGGTCTATTGAACTACCGGTGTTATTGTCATATAATAACACAATATAGAAAAAACCAAAACACTATGCTGAGGCCATTCACGACTTATGACTCGGCGATAGCTGCCACAACTAAAACTGATGAAGCTAAGACCGTCCTATTTTATTATAAGGTTTTATCATTTCAAATAGCTTTTTTTCAATAAAATGTGGTATGAAATCCAGAACTGACACTCAACGGAACATATTTAATAACACAACAAAAAGTATAGCACTCACTTATTCGAATAAATCGCTTAAGTAGAAAAGTCACGTGCTTACCTGATGGATTAAGGTCTAGTACGATGTGACCTGCGCCCACGCTGTCTCCGCACAAATTGGGTTATTTTGTCTCTTTTTTGCACTTTCACACACACTAACGCAAAAGTAAATGATGGTCTAGGAACCAACGTGTGCGTAGCTTCAGCTATCTATAGCTAGAATAGTACAGGAAGCGTAAAAATTGACTTTCAATTTGTAGGTCGGTATTACCTGCAGATTTTCGATGGGTCGTTGATACCTGCGTTTACCTTACTTCGAACATCAGCCGCCCACAAAAGGATTATGGATCCTGCAGTAAGCGACAACAACAAAGAAGATTGGCGGGTAGAAGTAGAAGATTCTGGGTTTAAAATTAACGTTGATAGATTTAAGGAATTTTGTTTAGACACGGCGCGGCAGCTTGTTCAGGAATTTCCATGGTACAATTTGCCAGCATCCGTACATAAAGTGCTTATTCACGGTGCTGAAGTGATAGACAACATGTTGGTTTCCAAAGGAGAGCTCTCAGAAGAAGCTGCCGAGTCGACAAATAAAAATATAAAGGCATTCAGGCTTAGAAATACTAGAAAAATGTAACGCGAGTTGACCAACCAGGATCTTTTGAATCGCATTTTATTAAATTCAGATCCATTGATCTCAAGCCTCAGAAAGTTACCTCTGAAAAAAAAACTGTTTTGTCTAAATCTGTCATTAGTCTATTAGATGTATAAAGTATATTAGGATATAATTTTATAATCAATGTTAGTTTTAATAAGTTTTAGATACTTCTAAATATGTAAAAGATTTTATTTTTTATAATGACTTAAGTATAGCAAGTACCTGCTCGTAACAAGCAGATATTTGTATAGAAATATGACTTTATTGTTATTGATAAAATAATTTATTTGTGTAAATTTATGCATGTTTGATTAAATAGTGTTACTTACTAATTATAAGCATAATAAAGAAACCATCGAAATGAAGTAATTTCGACATAAATTTAATTAATTTGTTTAATTTTTTTTTTGCATTAAAAATATATTTTTTATTATTTCTTATCTTTTATTTAATAAATCTTTTAATAACAAACACGAACATATTTTTGGTTTTTCAATATCTTTAATACTTTCGGAGATATCGACTTTTGTCACTGTCTCCATAGAAGAAAAACCACAGCGCAGTTAGAACACCCTGAATCACGCACCCTTTTACGACCGCACTAACTGCCAGCGCCTATAACGAGTCAATATATCGATAACGGCCAAATAATCGATGAATCACAGCGGAAAATATCGTAGCGCGTAAATCTGGCCGCGTGACTTGAACCCGATAAACAAAGAAATTAATCACTAGGTCTCATACGTAATCGAGAAAATGGAAACTGAGACATTGTGAAACTATGGCGTGACGTCATAAGCTATAGTCCCCTATACTTACCACTCTATGCTCCCTATGCCCGGTGGTGAAGAGTTCTAGCGAGGCCATAGGGGATCCTATAAAGTTCCTGATTGTTAGGGCAAAAAATCCAGCACCTCAAGCACAACTGTCACAACTGTCACAAGCGACTATTTCGCGCACGAAATAATTGCCTGTCTCTTTCTGTGCAGTAGTGTGAGAGGGTGACGGGTAGCGCTATGTCGCGTGACAAGAGTCCCGAAGCATAGTTGTGCTAGACGGAATGCTGACATTGCTGACTGATAATGAAATAAATCCGATCCTTTTCTATTACATGTCGTGCCGTTATGCCTGCAAATAATTAAAACCCATGATCAGGATCATTAAGGGTTCCGTAAAGGGTAAAAACGGGACCCTATTACTAAGCCTCCCCTGTCCATCTGTCCGTCCGTCACCAGGCTGCATCTCATGAACCGTGATTGCTAGACAGTTGAAATTTTCACAGATAATGTATTTCTGTTGTCGCTATAACAACAAATACTAAAAACAGAATAAAATAAATATTTTAATGGGGCTCCCATACAACAAACGTGATCGGTTGCGTTAAATTTGAACCTAATTTGTATCCGGCGCCATAACCAGGTGCAAACTTAACTTAACCCGGCCAGTTAAGATGGGATAAGTGTTTGTACGGAACCCTCGGTGCGCTCAGACTTGGCCGTTTTTTTTTATTATTTCAGAAGCTGGACCATCGTTTCGACAATAGGATACATGCCATCAGAGGAGCGTCATATTTCGTCAGCCCTTACATTTTTCATGTCTTATTTTCTCAGCGTCATTCAACACGGTGTGACGTGTATCTGATCTCAGCGCATAATACAAATAAAAGTGTATCATTAAGTAATTATAACGTCACGTTTATGATCCAGGATACATAAGTAATTGAGGTAAGGACGCCACGGGATGTGGCCGCTCCTCGGGACTCGGACCCCGCGGAATGTCGTTGCATGCGGATATCTTCACTTACTCGTGTGCGTCGCAAGAACTACACGTCAACGTCGACAACCAACTAACTAGCTGTGACAAAGTGAACCTAGAACCAAACAACCATTCCATCGATTTTTACATCACGAATTTTTCATCCAATGTAAGTACATAAACAAACAAACACTATTTACCTACTTAACACGTTCACTGTCCCAGTTTGACATGTGAACCTTATGTCTCTGTAATGGAGGCTTGCCATGACCCCACATATGGGACATGGACAGTGAACGTGGCAAGGGTTGATTTTATTGATATATACTTTTTCAGGACTAGAATTCAAATTCATTTATACCAACAGACATGATTGTAGGCACATGCACAATGTAAATGCATCCTAAGATGCGCAAGCTATGACGCAAGGGTTAAATATGAATAATGATTCATGAATTACATACTTGAGTTACCTGATGCGGTTACAAGACTAAGACTGAGATTAAAATATATTCAAACTCCCCGTCCAGGCTGTGAACTTCGTTCCTCTCGAACTCTCAAACTTTCCATTCCTTCGCACCATACTGGTTTTATGTCTAATTCTTTCGCCGTTCAGGCATGCCGTCTCTGGAATTCACCCTCTCTCTATCAGACAAGCCCCAAGCAAGGTAGCTTTCAAGTGTATGCTGCGTAAGCATCTGCTGGAACAAGAGCTCGAATAGTTCATCCATCATCCCATGTTGTAGACTTTCGTATATATTTATATATATATTATATTATGTATATCTGTATATTTATTATATTATAGTGTGTAAATGTAGGTATATGTATTTTTGTATAAACACTAATATAATATTTTGTATTTACTTGTACTCTAGATCCTCTCTGTACCATCAGATTTCTGATTTGCACCCACTTCTAGTATCTCTGTTTGGCCCTATGGTTGACTGGTAGAGAATGCCATTTGGCATTAAGTCCGCCATTTGTATTGACTTTTGTTTTGTGCAATAAAGTTTAAATAAATAAATAAATAAATAAAATATAGACTGCAATATACTACTTACAAAAGATAGAACAGTCTACACGTGGAGGAAACTTGGAATGATTGTAGGTACAAACGTGATAAACAACTTGATTATAGTATTCTCCTTTTTGCTTTTAACTACTCGCGAACTGAATAATACATATTGTCATGTAGCGTGATCGTAATTATGCATATGTTCAGCATCCAAATGACTGCTTTTATCGACTAAAACTACCTCATTTACGCTCAAATTCATGTTAATACTCCAAATTGGCTTTAAATTTCGGCATTTAGTAAGTGTATTGACTTTACCGTAGTAAGACGTAAGACCGAAGTCTTACGTCTTACTTAACTGAAAAGACAGAACAACCACGCTATTATACATTTACTTCTCTCATATCTTCAAGAGCATTTCATGCAACCATTTGCTTTATTGTACTGGGAACATGGACGTTTTTCCGATGACATTACTACTTCAAATGCGATATTTCGAAGGTACACCGTCGATAGAAGTTACTGGCACATATGTCATTGCTTAGTATCACAGTAGCCTTGTACAGGGGAAACGACCAGCATTAGTTGCGCGTGAGCTGGGAGCAGATTGGTTAAAATTACGCCGGAACTCCGCGGGCGACGCTCCGACATTTACTTTACCATAAGTGGTTAATCCATAATCCGACTGGTTATGGTTACGTTATTAGACTACGAAGCCAGACATTGCTTGTGCCATCCCCGTCGAGGCAATCGTCAATACTTGCGTTGTTCTTGGAGTATGTATCTGGAATCATGGAGTAATTCATAATTTAGAGTATTAATCTGCTAGTTTGTATTGTTCGCGAAACCATGGTTTTTTTTGGTAGTAAGGATACATTCAATTAACTTGTAATGGAAACAATTTGAAGACGTACATGGACATGGATCGAAAGAATAGAGAATCTATCGCGGTCTGTTTTGATTTTTCCGTATGACTTCTCTCCAAGAATTTCACTATACATATGACAACCTTATGATAAGGAATGGGAGAAGCTTGGTATCGAGAAATGTTTTTACGTCACCCTAGGCCGTAAGTGGGATTTTCTGCCCGCTACGCCGGGAGAAAATCTCGCTTCCTGACCAAGGCAAGACGTAAAACTTTAGACAAACCACGGGCGGTAACTCGTAAAGCCCCATATTTATGGCCCTCATCTTCGGTTCGGGAAACATCTACCATCTGCGACATCCACGAATTCACCGCCTAGCTAGCTATGTAATGAGCTATATTCCTATTATCTTTTTGAAGTTGATCCAAACCGCAATGTTGATACCAACTTGATTCTTATATCGATCGTGTCTTCGCGGTGACTTTATTATAATTTTATTTCTCGCTACAGTCGTGACCAATGAAGTAATTAGATTGTTATACATATCGCATTTTCTTATTCCTGCTCAGAATAGAAACGATGCCGGAATCGGGAGTCAATCAGCGAGTTAAAATTACACCGGAACGTCCGGACCGTGCGCCATAATTATTTCGGTCTAAACTTGTAGATTATTGCGGCGAACTGTACTTACGTGTAACTACTCAATTATCCGGTAGTTTCTTTTCGTTGTATTAGACTAATAAGGGTGCTTAGCGTAGGTTAATGTACTCGGGCAATTACAAAAGTAAATACCTACACTTAAGTAAAAAAGTTACCGTTGTGAATTGAATTCGACTACCGCTTTTGTAAATCGTATACTTTTTATTGTTACTGTATACCTACATAGATTCTTGGTGGTAATTTACCGTAATATTTGACCTGATATCTATTCCCCACGTCATGGCATCGAAACCATATCGATATATATTAGATCATATCCATTAAATCCGTGACCTATTTAGTCAGGTAAGATCAGTTTGCCGATACTACGTACCCAAAACGTCTATTTTACCGCAAGTCATGCGAAAACATCATGTGCGTTCTCTCTATTGTCGCTCCCTCATGACTGAGGACCGTGGTCATCACTGGATATAGCCTACACTTGGGGTGAATGATTTGCCTCCGTCCAGTCCTGTCCATTGCTTCCCTTACAACCGAGCAAAACTTCCTTTACTTTGTAGGTCCATCTGGTTGGGGATCGTCCATGAGCTCGTTTTCCATCTGTGTTCCCAACTACGATAAACTTTTCCAGACTGTCATCTTCTATTCGCACGTGCTTCACGTGCGTTAACAAACACCAGAAAATTGCACCCTATTAGACGACAACATAGTCAGACCCTTGAACTTACTAAACGCCGAATCGTGCGCAGTAAGACAACGTGACGTCGTTACCGCGCGCATGCGCCGTGACGGGCGCGGCGCTAGTCTTCTGTGACGACGCCAGCCTATTCCACTAGTACCAAATTCATATGGTACTGCCTTCATTGTGTTAAGAATGTTTCGCATAGATATGAATCAATACAGAGTGACCAAAGGCTGAAAACGCCATCTATTTATTAAGACTTTCCAATGACACATATCTTAGAATGTCTCACTCTATTAACTCTTCATTCTTAATATTTGGTTAGAATCTTTTTATCAATTCATATTTTATGTGGTAAATACCACATTTTTATTTTCTCGCTATTCTCTGGTGTTGTTATTTTTCTAACTAGATTCTAGCTTAAATTCATCTTCAAACTATTATATTTTCTCTCGTAGATACCTACTGATGAAAAAATCACGGGCACCGATGTTTTTCAGTTGTTTTGTAAACTGCTTATTTATTAAAATCGGACAGCGCGACTAACACTGATCAAGTGATCATTGACCGATTACGAGCAGTCTTCGTCATGGTTCCTAAAGGACACTATGATCTTAATCTTGCTTTAATTTTGTTATTGCTTAATTAACAGAAGTCGGACTGACAGCCCAAGAGGATCAAAAATTCATAACAGTTCTTTATCCTTTACTTTACATGTCTGATGTGGAGAAGAAACGCCAAGAATCTATGAAAGTGCAATGAAGGAATAATAATTAATCAGAAGATCTGTAACAGACACGCTCCTCTTGGGTCGTCAATCGGAGTTAAAATAGTGGGATCATTGAGACGAAAATCCTATATGAATAGGTACGGTAAAGAAAACTAAAACGCGTACCTTTTTGACCCATGCCCTTAGTGTCGCGAGTGAAAAAGGTGCAGTCAAGGAAATTAAAATACGGACAAATAATAATGAAAATAAGGGCTAAAAAGGTACACGTTTCATTTTAATTTACTGTAGGTATGTGTTTCAGTTTCTTTAACTGTACGTTTTGCAGCAGCTTGCATTGTAATACGCAGTACGTAACAGATTAGTCTAATCACTGATATATCTATCAGGAAAAACTCAGGACGTTGTAATTTGCGATTTTAATAAAAGTTAGCATTGTCCGTCATGTTCCTCGCGATGTTATATCTAATTACCGCAACCAATCTTTGCCGATCAACGCAACCTTAAAAGGTAGTACTTTGAATCTTATTACTTTCACGATAGGGCCATTCTCGTATGTATTTTTCTGAAAATCTTGGCTGTAGTGTCTGAGTCATCTGATCATGGTTTGATGGATCTCTTATAATTAATGGGAATCGTATTGTGTAGTGTCGTGTACAACAACAGTTCCTTATTACTTCTTTTTTAGACATATTTGAGTGGTTTTGCCTATTTTTAGATGTAGGTGTTGGCGATAATGATAATAAATTAATGATAGTTATCTAGTGGACAATCATAGTGGCAAGGTTTCTGCAACAAAGTAATATCTAAATGTGTCTAAGTGGAGGACGGTGTAGTTAAAGTTCCTAGTAGATTTGTTGTAGAGGTAAAGCTACATCAATATTTATTTATAACTAGACTGCTTAGATCTGCCTAGGAAACAATTGTAAAAAATATGTTTGTATCATAAATTATTACACCATATTCTCATAACATAATAATGGTCTAATATTTATGAAGAAGAACTAAGTCCCTGGTATTGAACACCTTCATCCATTAAACTGCAAACCAGGCATGGTAAACGAGCATAATAAGATTGTAATCAAGTTAAAACTAAGTTAAGTAAAACTACGTAAATAACTTACGTCAAACGCCAAGTAAAAAAAGTAATAAAACAAAAACTACCACAAACAACAGTGACGCAAATACCACCAATTAAAATAAGAATTAAGTGACGTCAATCATTTTCCCCATTGTGCACAGTCTTTTGTTTTACAACTAGAATCACCCGCGGAGTTTGTACGCTTTTTAAATTAGCTCCTATTTATCACTTTTCTGGAGGGCTTTCCAACGCCTACGAACACGACGCGATGAAGTAACAACGCTTACATAGCTGAGTCACCAAATGATACTTCTAGGCCTGCGCTGTGAAAAGCAGCGATGGAAAGCGTGATATTTAAGGGCACGCCCACGCGCAACTTGTAATTGAGAAGACGGCGCCGACTCCTACGTGAACGTCGAAACAATTGCCCAAGCGCAGCAATGATTTTTTACCACAATTAATTGTTTGTCACTTAAAAAGTCTTGTTTAAGTTTTGTACTTTCGATTAAGTAATTGGTCTTTCTCTTTAGCTTTCCTACGCAATTTTATATTTAGTCTTTTTGGCTCCAAGCGTAAGAACCATTTTTTATGTTTTGCTTGAAAGTCTTAATTAAGATGATATAGCATAGCGCGAGAAATTTGTAGGTTATTATAGTCCAAATTTATTACAAATACTAACTGTCTTATATCTTTGGGAATAAAATCCGCTGCATATCCTTGCTTTGTCTGAAAGTCATCTTTAAAACCTACGTCATTATTTTGGGAGTTTAATTCGTGTCATTTTTGTCGACATGTCTGCAGGTGTTAATACGATTTTTACCTCTTTTTAAAAGAATTCTGAGATCTTTACTGAACAGCAGCAGAAATTTCAAAAACACGTACAGACTCTTCTAAAAATATAATGACCACGAAAGTGTGGCGATTGGAACACTGGAATGCCTATTGTATTTATTGCTTGTTGTTTTTAAATTTGTACTTCGTGCAGTACTTTGTCTTTTGTTACTGAGTGAAATAAGATCACTTCCTTTTCCTCCAATTCCCTTACTCACTAAACAATAATATCCAGTGCTAACTCAACTCGTAAATACGCGCCAGGATGTGACCCAAGTGGAACACAACATCCTACGTTTGAAATTCGAGTATATATTTTCACTAGAGTTTTCCCACGGCTTTGCTCGTGTGTTTGACGTATTCCTATCGAAAATTTGCTTTGCAATTCCACTCTTGGACCCGTAAATGTGCACTCGTCGCTGAGTTGCTCTGTTGTAATAGGACATACCGATAAACTTAATCTCTTTCGCATTGGTGCAACTAAGGATGACATTCGATAGTTCGAAGGCTTTATTCTACTGAATGGGTATTTGTATTTACCTAAATACGCGACATATGCGAGCGCGTGGTATTGAAATGGAACTATTTTGAAATTTTCTTTTGCAATGCTAACTTAGTATGTAGCTCTTGCATCAGCTAATGTTTATTCTGAACATTGCAACTGAACTAACTGAAGTGGTACATTACATGGTAGCTCCTCACAACATGAATATTTTTTAACGTATTATTGTAATAAAAAAATTAAATTCGTCCAAGTAAAGACTCATAAAATAAAATTCGTATGAATGGAAATTTTAAGATCTTTTACACAAAAAGCAATTCACAAACAGTCATGGCACGTTTTTAAGTTCTTAATTGGGTCATTGTCAGATTTAGGTGCGCGTCTTTCCGGTAGATTTGCGAAATTAAGGATTCCAGGGCCTAATTTTCTGATTAAATGCCTGTGAGAATAAAGAACATTCCCTCTTCTATAATCCTATGTAATAGCAGCATAACCTAGATTCATACAAGCTCTTAACTTTTGACCACCGAAGGGACGAATTTTGTTTTTTGAACTGACAATGACCCATTTCGGTGATGTTATGTACGTAATACCAACAACACTGTTCATTTAACGAAACTATGACTAAACAAATTTTGTTTTTAAGCAAATTCTTACGAGTAGGGCACTGTAACAAGTAACAAACATATTCGCAATGTTTACACCAGGTGTAGAGTGAAGATGCGCAGGAGTTGGGCGAGAAGCTTACCAGAATATGAACTGTAAACTGCCCTATATTATAATTTCTAAACTTGGTGTTGGCACATAAACCAGATGCTGTCTCTGTTGTGTCCAGTCTGTGTTCGAAATTGGTTTCAGGTGCGTCGAGAATTATCTTATTATGTAGGTAGATGAATTCCTTATTTAAGTGAATTGTTAAGGATTCGTAAGATTTATATTTTCGGTTCATTGATAGATATAAGGACTCTATACACCTTTCCTATACAGTATGATTCAGGAGTCATTAAGCGGGAGTGATAGGGCCAATGGGATGAGTCACACTGAGCAACTTTTACTATGAGATCAACAAATACTAACACAAATAACTAGATCGATGCAGAGTCAGCCACCGGCTAAGCTTGCACCATAGATTGGAGCGGAGATTTTTTTTTTTTTCGAAATTTTCTCTTCGTCACGACCTAGCGAAATTTTTGCATTTTAAGACAAAAATTTCTAAAATTGGTTGAGAACTCGCTGAGATCTGCGCATTGTCACAAAGTCCATTCGAGTCGATCCATGGGAGCTTCGCTCGCTTCGCTGGCTCCGCTCCAATTACGCTTTATTGCACGCCAAATCTGCGGACTGTACAGTAAGGCGGTTATCACATTGCCGCCGCCGCTGCGAAGTGAGAACTTTGGTTCTTAATTACTGTAAAATCTTGATTTGCATGTAAAAACCGCATGGCAAAACACACTGACTCCACATCTCCGTGCGGACGAATCTCTATTGCCGCCATGCGCACTTCGCCCCAGGATGCGGCGCCATTGTGATGACCATACCCCAGGGTGATTTGACGCCTACTTTCGGCCTTGTGTCAAATCATTTATGCACCGAATACCCCGGGATTCATAGCCGCCTAAAGGTGCTTACTCTACTGGCGGCGAGGCGAAGCAACCGGCGCGATGCATGAGATAGCACGAGAATCAAACTCGCCGGCCCATTTCTACGGATTTCCCTTACTTTCAATTCGCAATTTTCATCAGGAAGATACATTACGGTGTTGCGTTCCTTGTGCAACGGATTGCATTTGTGTTCAGCCAATTTTCATAGTGTGTTTGCAGCCATATGGGCACAAAAATGTCGACATGCAAACATGACATGCTCCATGGAGCGCAACATTGCTCGACAGACGAGTACGATTTTACACCGCAAATGCGACTAAAATTGCAATTTCCACACGTTATTGGCATTGCAACATTACGAATATTAGAACCATTATTGCTAGAATTTTATTTAGTTGATTGATGCAAGTTCTACTTAAGTCCAAAGAGAATTTCCTTGTGCTTGGACTTCCTTGAACGAGAGATTTATGCATTGGAAAAGTTCGTAAAATAATAATAATATTGAATTATGAAATTTATAAATGTAGAACTAAAAACTGGCACTTTCAAAATAAACTAATCTGTTCATGAATTTTCAGTGCTCAATAAAAATATTTTTCAAAACTACACTTTGAAATGTACCTACCACTGCAGCGTGCGCCTTTCTAAGAGCAATCGTTAATTTGAAATTATCAATATCAAACATTGATAGAAAAATTGTACGCCATCGCACTGTCTCGCACTGTTTATTTTATGATCGAGAATCAAAACTGATACCTACCAGTCTTCGCAGTTTTAATTTTTATCTTCGAATCTCGTATCACCAATCTATTTAATCATACTCACAAAACTTTATCCACAACCTGCGTGACTACAATAGTCAAACAGACAAGTTACCTGAAATTGATATGCAGATAATCGCGCGGGCGCGTTAAATTCCGTCACCACGTCGTGTCAAGGCCTTTGATTAAAAATAAATTGTATTATGCGCGTGAGTCGCTCTTATGGCGTGCTCGTTAAACCCTTAAAAAGGACAGAGAGCTTTGTGGTAAGTTCACAGATTGGAAACATTGAGATTGCGAGTTCTTCGTCATTTATAATTGATGATTAATTAATTATCGTCAAAATACCTAAATCTACGAATAATAAAATGTATTGGACAAACCGAGTAAACGGATTCGACAACAGTCGCCAATAAGTTTATACCCGACTGTGTACCTTTTTTGAACATCCATCAATTGCATTACTGATACAATTCTAAAGACCCCAAACTCGGTTGGAATGCTTTATCTATTACAGCGTTCCTAGATCACCTTCCATTTATATTAGTGTCATCAAATTTATTAAGTATGCAAAATTTCAGCTCAATCGGTTAAGACATCCACTTCAAAATTGAATTGCAAGATTCTGTCCGAACATAGTTACATACATACAAAAGAAAAGTTAAATTAGTAGTAAGTATATTAATAAAAATTCAAATCGTTGAAACTTAACTAGTGTAGCCATCGGCATAATATTGGTACACCTCACAAAATAGGATTTTGGGAAGGATGACACGCCTTCTCGCCTCTTTTTGGGATAAAAGCTATAATCATTTTATTACATGCCGCAACTTTTTGTGTCATAAAACCAAAATGGCGCTATAAAAATTTACGCCAGCAAAAAGCCTCGAACACCCAAAAGGCATGTTCTTATCTCATATTTTTATTACTAATAAATCATTCATTCCTACCATTTTAGCTAAGGGCGTAACTCACAATTTTTTGTACTAACAGAGGTCGTTGTGCGTGTTCAGATTTGTAAAAGGCGATTGTTGTAAATGTCGTCTGGCTACTGATTTACGCATGACCTGATCGGCGCGTGCAGCTCACTGTAATACTACCGTTTGTGATTGTTTTGATTGTGGAGGTGGCATTAATGTGTAATTTTAATACACAGTCCCCCCGCCTATGATTGTAACATTTATCGCGTGAAAAATAAGTGACAAAACATCGGTCACTTACACTCGCATCTTGTCAAAACGTGACGAATGCTTTTTGCACATGCAATGCACCTAGTAAACCAGTACTTACTCACCGCAACGCCCAAACCGTCGAACCTGAAATTGTGCATTGTTTCGCTTTATGCCCTACAGAGTCAGGAGGTACTTTGAAATTTCAAAACAGCATAAGAATAAGTATTAAAAAAAGTACGAAACTGAAGAAGGTATAAAAATAATCTAGCCGTTACCAAATAGCTGTCGTAAATGAAAGTCTCCGACATTCCAGTGCAAAACTGTAAAAACGCCGTAAACTTTGTCTAACGCAATACACAGAACTAAATCTCAAGAGTTACTACTCAATAGTATCACGATATGAACTGTAAATTCATAAAATAAAGTCGACATTTGAAAAACAATTAAGCAAGAACAATTTAACGAAATCGAATTCTGGGGTGGTAAGAAATAATATCGATTTGTAAAGGTTAGAACACACCATGCTTAGTACGATCTCGTACCTGAAATTCTATTCCCAGGAATTCCATCGTGGGATGTTGGTGGTACCTACGTACGTAATGTTTGTTGTTCATTCTATTTTATATTAGAAGCTTCGCTTTGTTTTCGTTACTATAGTATCCCTGTACGTACTTTCCGTTATATCTGTACCAAAATTGGCTAAAATCCATCCAGCCATGGACGTGATGAGAGGACACAACCTGTACAAATACTATATGTGACTGTTTTAGGGAAAAGGTCCCACTTTGTCAATATGGAGTTATGAGTAGTTCCTTATACTACAGAACAAAAGCTATCTTTTAATGAAAGAATTATGTCTCTAGGTGCTATAGTTATTTTTTTTTTAATTCTTCAAATTTGCAAACGTGAAAAAGCGACAAGTGTCATTTTCAGTTCAAAAAACAAAATTCGTCCCTTCGGTGGTCAAAAGTTAAGAGCTTGTATGAATCTAGGTTATGTTGCTATTACATCGGATTATAGAAGAGGGAACGTTCTTTATTCTCACAGGCATAATCAGTAAATTAGGCCCTGGAATCCTTAATTTCGCAAATGTCCACCGGAAAGACGCACCTAAATCTGACCCCTCCGGCCGTTTTGGCAACCAAGTTTCACAACCAGTTGCCAAAGAAGAAAAAATATTCTTGCTACGCAACTAGTTGCTCAAAAAGAAAATTTATTACTGTTCCGTAACCAGTTGCCAATGAAGAATTGACTAAAACGGCAGTTGTTAAAAGAGAAGTAATACTCTTTCTACGCAACCAATTACATATCTACTAGAACAAAAATAAGAACTATTTCTGTTTCGCCCTTTCGGCGGGTTGAGACCGGACCACAACTAGAACAATTCCCGAATATCACAATTGGTACGTTTTTCGGAATAATGATTTAATATTCTGAGACTCGTCTTTCAAGACGTGAATAATACAGTACTTAGTAGCACTTGCAAACTTTTGTATTTAAGCTGAGGGGGCACTGGGTTGGTCACACCAGTTGCAAAACCGATAACCGTTCGCCACTCATTTTAACTAAATTAAATTATGTTTTCTTCGTATAACGACCTTCTTTAAAATATCACTCTTAGAATGCTGTCAATATAGTAGTTTATGTGACTGTACATAATGAAGGGTATTAACCACGAGTGTGGGTTTATGAAACGAGCCGAAGGCAAGTTTCATAATAACACCACACGAGTGTTTTAATGCCTAATTATGTACAGTTAAATACACTACTTTATCTAGCCACAAATCATAAGCCTCCATGATGCATTCAGGAGTCACACATTATGACAAATATTACCCGGTAATGGCGGTAATGAAGTTTTCTAGCAGCTGTCATATTTTTTTTAATTCAGAGACAAAAAAGAGTCTGCCCCAACTATCATATCGTTCGATATTTTACTTACGTGCGACTTTCGTCAAATTTTATTGCAAATTGACAATTCATTTCGAAGGATACGTCATCTCGACTGATATTAGAATAGAGGTCAAATAAAATTTCTTTGTTTTTCAGAGATGTTTGAAATTTGAATAAAAAATATTATAGAAATCGATGTTATTATTTAGCAATAATAACATTTTTACAGATAAGAAATTTGCTATAACAAAACAGACTATTTTAATGGTGGTCATAATGTGCAGTTCTTGAACGCATCATCGAGGGTTTATGATATTTGGATAGATAAAATTAATTTATTTGGTGATCATACTGTATGACTTATCGCTGTCAGAAGACGTTTGTCGCTTTGTATAATAAATAATTAAAAGAACACAGAACAAAATGACGACTTATTGAAACATCGACGACACTTCTGGCGAACGCCAGAAAATGTATATTTTCAGGCTGCTCCCGAACAGATCTCAGGCCGGTATCAAACATATTGAGGATAAACTTTTTGTGCAAACTCAATTTCTTTGTATCATCTGGAAATGAGAATGGGAATTAAGAATCTTATTTGGTAACCAGATGTGAACAAAGTTTTTTTTTCTTTTTTGGCAACTGGTTGCGAAACTCAGCTGTCATCGACGTTGGTTTCGGAAAAGGAATAAATATTCTTTTTGGGCAACTAGTTGCGTAGCAAGAATATTTTTTCTTTTTTAACAACTGGTTGCGAAACTTGGTTGCCAAAACGGCCGGAGGGAATCTGACAACTGAGAAAACGTTGGTTAAAGTTTGGGACGGCAAAAAACACACTTATAGTTTGAAGTTATGGAGTGGTTGGTATCAAATTATTTGCTATACTTTAAGGATTTCAAATTAGTCAAAATCATATACTACCTATGTCCCTTTCTAAAGAAAACTAATTCAAATTAAAGTTTTGAATTTTATAAAGGTATCTTTGTATGTATAACTGCCATAAGAGTTGCGACGTCAAAAACGTTTTTTCACAAGCAATAAAGCATAGTTCGACGGTGCGTTTGAAATCGGAAGCGGGTGCGCGCTCTCCTAATTGCGCTGGAAATAGCTGCGCTCGCGCCGAGCCACCTGGCCGCGGTGTCCACGCGCACGACATTACTGCGGATTCCGATGTTAATGAATTATAACAAAAAATCACTACATAGTATTAAACAATGTCGCTTCCTGCTGTCTGTCTATCCCTATGTATATGCTTAGATCTTTAAAACTACGCATCGGATTTTAATGCGGTTTTTTTAATTGATAAAGTGATTCAAGGGGAAGTTTTATAATTATGTAGGTATAAAACATGCATAATTTATCAGTATTGCACCCGTGCAAAGCCGGGGCGGATCGCTAGTATACTTCTGAAGTATTCTCGTAGCTTTGGCCTCTGTGCCCAGTGTACCCATGTGCACGACAAATACGATGATGCCGATGTATAGTTATTATACCAACAACTATAATATTTAACGGCGTAAAGAATAAATCCACTCTTCGATCTATTCCTATTCTGCTTATGTGTGTGCAATAAAATACGTAAAGCCTTATGTTCTACAAAACCTGGATCAAATAACCAAATTTATAAAAGACACAAAAGAAAAATCCACATATTAAGTTCTGCGGACCTGACATCTTATGCCGTGAGGTAGGTTTCACTCATAAAATGGAAATCAATAGACAAAGCATACGTATAATAAGCACGTACTAGCCAAATAAAGTTTTCCTCGTATATTTCACTAAGTTTTGCGCATTTTATTAATATCAACTTATCTCTCTCTTATGAAACTGAAAAGTAACACATATTTAAGATCCTAACATTGCCTAACTTTTCACAAATCATGGTTACACCGTATCGGAAGTATCGAAACAATAACCGTAATAAGTTTCCCCAGCTCCAATAGTCACGTTTCATGCATACGTCTCTGTTTAGCGCCCTTGTGCACAAACTGATTTATTTTACTTCACTACCGTCCCTTCCTTAATCGCCATCCAATTTTGAACCATACCATGAAGTACAAAAGTTGATCTATCTACATATTTACTTTGAGGGGATGTGAAGTCAAATCGCCGTGGAAACTATACAGGGTGCTATTTAAGGCGTTTACGCGTGGCTACAGATGACACCCTATATTTAACGGTAATTGACGTTTAGTGAGGTATTTATCATACGAACTTAAGAAATTTGAAGCCGTAACTTGAATTGAAAAGGGTATATGGAATATTTACTTTTCAGGATATATTAAGATGAATCGAACTACTTACTCAAAAATATTGTTTTACGATCGTAAAGTCCGGTAGGTCTGATAGATTTCCGTCTTGTACAAAAAGCTACAAGATAAGTACATATTATCTTCTCAATAATTGTCCTATTACTGGATATACCAGTTATTTGCTAAAAATGCATTTTGTGAAATTGAATTTGTAATCACTTTAGTATAAACAATACTAGGTACAAAAACCTACTTGGTACAGTTAGTTGGGGTAATAAAATCGGACATATTATATAATATTGGTACCTCATACAAGCAAGAATTAGGAATTCAATTACTACTTAAAGCAGAAAAAAGTTACAAATTATATGAGAAGTCACTTATACGCGATTTGCGCGTTGATGCACTCGTATAATAGACAACCCTCATACACTTAATAATTAAGCTCAATTAGCATTTACCTTACGAAACCAAAACAATAAATCATGTTGACTTCCCGTCCCGTTATATCCTCAAATTATACCAGCGATAATGCCTCGATTAAGACACACACAGCGTTCGCCTTAGGAAGTATTGTTCCTACCATTGTCGGAACAAATCACAGGGACGTCGCACCTCAATGCTCATACATTATAATTAATTACAGGGTTACTATATGCCGCCTCGTGTGAAGATATTTCATCGGTGCATCGGATGCATCGATAATTAACACGTTCGAATATTTTTTTGGATATTAGGGATGCATAAAAGTACAGTATTATGTAATAGTAACAACAGATATAATTTATATATTTATAGTCCTGAGGTAGACAGAACAGTTCAGTTAGATGAGGAATACGATAGTATAGTAAAGTGGATTATAATTTTATCAAAACTTTCGTGAGACATGTTTAACATGTCGGGCCGTTCTTGACAATTTTACGTGGGTGTAAACCGCTTAGTACAATAATTGGAGTGGATTACCTATGTTAACTGACGCACTTTTACGTCACCCTTTACCGTAAAGGGGGATTTTCTGCCCGCGGGGAGAAATTCTCACTTTCTGGCCAACGCAGGACGTAAAACTCTATACGAACTACGGGCGGTAATTCGTAAAGCTCCAGATCGCATATTTATGGCAACACTTGCGATCTGGGACATTCACGATTCACCGCCCTAGGTAAGTAATGTAATTCTTCTAGGTATGTAGTCTAATTTGTTCTGACAGCTATTTTGAATAGCCATACACATATAAACATTGCCGTGTGGTGCCGGCGGAGTAGAATAGCACCACCCCATTTCTTCCCGTGGGTATCGTAGAAGGCGATTAAGGGACCATCCGAGAGGTGGGCAGCAGCGCCTCTTGTGTAGACAACACAGTCCACATAAATACACTGCGGTCACCAACCCGCATGCCCAGCGTGGTGACTACGGGCAATACCCTCTATGGTTAGACACAAAAAGAAACGGCCCCCAGTTCCCGGCCGCCCTACTATTCCAGGCCACGGCAGCGGCCTTGGTTACGGTAGGGTAGGGGGTGCTAGGAATCCCCGGGCTACGGACGGCTGCCAACAATTGACCCTGGCTACATACAACGGACGCAGTCTACGGCTGGACGAAAGCCTCCAGATCCTTGAAGTAGAATTAGAGAAGATACGATGGCATGTTCTCGGGTTATCGGAAGTTCGTAGAGAGGGGGAGGACACGATAACCCTTGAGTCGGGCCATCTATTCTACTTTAGGGAAGGGAGCCAACAATCTCAGGGTGGCGTGGGATTCCTCGTCAACAAAGCCCTCCGTGACAACGTGATGGAGATCTGCAGCGTCTCGGCACGGGTAGCGTACATTGTACTGAAACTGACCGAGAGATACTCTCTTAAGGTCATACAGGTATATGCGCCGACGTCGAGCAGCTCAGATGAGGAGGTGGAGGCCGTTTACGACGATGTGTCAAAGGCCATGAATCGTACCACCAAAACCCATTATACCGTTGTCATGGGGGACTTCAACGCCAAAGTGGGAAAAGAATGCGGTGAATCTTGTTTGGGACAGCATAGCTATGGGCGCAGAAACCGTAGGGGCCAAATGCTGGTCAACTTCCTTAGCATGCAGGGGCTGTTCTGTATGAACACCTTTTATCAGAAAAAGCCACAACGGAAGTGGACCTGGAAGAGCCCCGACGGTGTGACGAAGAACGAAATTGACTTCATCATAGCCGACAAGAAGCACATATTTAGGGATGTCTCAGTGATAAGCAGGTTTAATACCGGTAGCGATCACCGGCTTGTGCGAGGCACCCTAAGTATCAATTTTAAGCTCGAACGTAGTCGCATGGTGAGGTCTGTTCTTCGTCCAAATGTGCCCCAAGCTGGACATGATGCATTCCAACTGGAATTGACAAATAGATTCGCCGCACTGGAGACCCCGGCAAATGTTGACGAGGATCTGGACGGCGTAATTGGGGTGATACGCGAAGTGGGAACGAGGCACTTTCGGAAAAGGCGGTCAGATAAGAAGTCCAAACTTTCTAGCGAGACCCTGGATTTGATGCGATTTAGACGTGAGACACCAGAGGAAACTTTGTCAGATCCCCAGTCACTCCACAAGAAAATCAGGAGCTTGGTGAGACGCGACCTTCGCAGCTGGAACACTCGCCTAGTACGTGAGGCGATCGAGCGAAATCGGGGGTCGAAAGTCTTTACCAAGACACTGGGGAGGAGTCATCTGACAAAGTTAGCTACCTCGAATGGTGAAACCGTCACATCAGTCCCGGGGATACTGGCTGAAATTGAGGACTTCTACGGACATCTGTATGCTTCGCATGCACCGAAGCCTACACCTGACGCGAGAGACCCTAGAGCCCCACTTACCCGCCACTTCACTGAAGATCTCCCAGACGTAGATGTCGACGAAATCGAGGCGGCTCTCAAACAGCTTAGTAATGGGAAGGCTCCCGGTGAAGATGGAGTAGCCTCTGAGCTCCTCAGGGCTGGGGGTAAACCTGTTCTTGGGGAGTTGAAGAGGCTCTTCAACTCTGTAATAACCAATGGGACTACCCCGAAGGCGTGGAGCAGAAGTGTAGTGGCATTGTTTTTCAAGAAAGGAGACAAAACGCTCCTTAAAAACTATAGGCCGATCACGCTTCTGAGCCACGTCTATAAGCTGTTCTCGAGAGTCATCACGAATCATCTGGCATCAAGATTTGACGCCTTTCAGCCACCGGAACAGGCTGGGTTTCGTAAAGGCTATAGCACCGTGGACCACATCCATACAGTTCGGCAGGTTATACAGAAGTCCGAGGAGTATAACCAACCGCTGTGTATGGCGTTTGTGGACTACGAGAAGGCCTTCGACTCCATCGAAACCTGGGCCGTTCTGGAGTCTTTGCAGCGATGCCAAGTCGACTGGCGGTACGTGGAGGTGCTGAGAAGTCTCTACCAAATGGCGACTATGTCCGTCCAAGTGCAGAACCACCAAACAAGACCCATCCAGCTGCTTAGAGGTGTAAGACAGGGTGACGTTATTTCCCCGAAACTCTTCACCAATGCTCTGGAGGATGTCTTCAAGACCCTGCGGTGGAATGGAATGGGCATCAATGTCAATGGTGAATATCTCACACACCTCCGCTTTGCTGACGACATAGTTATAATGGCAGAATCGCTGCAAGACCTGCAGGAAATGCTGTCCGGTCTTAATGCTGCCTCGAGACGCGTTGGGCTAGGGATGAACTTGGACAAGACTAAGGTCATGTTCAACGAGCACATCGTCCCTGTGCCCGTTTCCGTCGAAGGTGTAGCCATTGAAGTTGTCCAGGAGTACGTCTACCTAGGACAAAAGTTACAGCTGGGTAGAGACAACTTCGAGAGTGAAATCACCAGAAGAGTGCAGCTTGGCTGGGCAGCATTTGGAAAGCTGCGTCACATCTTCGAGTCACCCTTGCCACAATGCCTGAAGACCAAGGTATTCAATCAGTGCGTCCTGCCGGTCATGACATACGGAGCCGAGACGTGGAACCTGACAGTGAAACTAGCCCACCGACTACACGTCACACAGCGAGCTATGGAAAGGGGTATGCTCGGAATCTCGTTAAGGGACAAAGTCCGGAACGAGATTATCCGACAAAAAACCAAAGTCACTGACGTAGTTCAGAAGTGTAGCAGACTGAAGTGGCAGTGGGCTGGTCACATCTGTCGCAGAACCGATGATCGGTGGAGTAGACGGGTTCTCGAGTGGAGACCACGACTCGGCAAGCGTAGTGTAGGACGCCCTCCGGCCAGATGGACCGACGACCTGAAAAAAGTGGCTGGTGGTGACTGGATGGCGAAAACGGGAGATCGGGCCATGTGGCGAACCCTGGGGGAGGCTTACGTCCAGCAGTGGACTGCAATAGGCTGAAATGATGACACATATAAAGAGTGTACTATTTGGTTGTACTTATGTAAATGATGATAAGTTTTGAGCGAAAACCGTACCTATGTTATGTTCTGCACCGCAGTGGATTCCCGTACCCTGAGGCACCAGGCCGGACGTCACGTCCAAACCACATAACTACACCAACCAGTGGTCAACGACATTAGTCTAATACATGTATACATTTATTCGCAGCCACAAGTTATGGTGAGTTATGTAACAATTATGTTACCTACATAAGCCATCTAAATTTGAGAGGCCTTATTTCATGTTTTCATCTTATGACAAATATAAAGATAATTTGAACCAACTTTTTAAAGTAAATAATACTTTTCCCTGAGTGCAGCCGAAAATAAGTTGAAAAACAAGTTTTCTACGTGAATTTTGATCAATTTCGAGTAGTTTTTGAAACAAAAATTATCAATCAAGAACTCAAACTGGTCTCATAGGTTTCAAATATATACCAATAAATCTCAATAGCCTGGTTCTAAGTAGTAACATTGATAACATGGTTGATCATAGAGAAAAAGCGCTAAAACAATCAGCATTTTGGAACGGATAAGGAGCCTTAATGGATAGGTTATACTATATTTACATACTGCCATCATTAATTGGTTGTTTAGACTTTACCCCAAAGACGCTAACTTAGGTGACGCGGTTGTACCCCCTATACGATTTAGATAACAATCAAGTATAGAGATGTGCGGTTCTAGAGAAATTTTCCCGGTTTGCATGGGGAAAGAACGTTCTATTAAACATTTTCCGTACAAATCGGGAAAAGTTCTCGAGAACGGGACATCTCTAATCAAGTCCCCCCCCCCCCCGAAGAATGCCTCGAAACCCGATCGTCGCGTTGTGGTGAAGCCGCTCCCACGCATTGTCCGAACAGGTGTGGAATCGTATTCACTTTCCTCGAAGCTTTGCCATCGATCCGCGGAAACCCCACTGGGAACTGCCATTGGGATTGATTCAAGTTACGGTGTTAGTTACCATGAAGTATCATTCCATTCCAATTGGTATTGATATAACATGTAACCCTAATTACTTCTAACAAAAAAAAAGACAATAAAAAAAATATATGCTAATCTACTACTATCTACTGCAACTAGCTGGTCATCATGAGACCTTCATTTTGTGAGTGATATAGAGAATGCTAATAAAACTTAATATATCACCAAAATTTGGAATTGTAAGCTTTAATATTGGTTGAGAATGTTGCGATTTTGTCCCTTGTTCCAATTAAAGCTGTATTTTGGAAACTACTGGTCCTATTTCCACCAAACATAGCTAAAAACCATCTCGATGGACAAGTCTTTCGATAAAAAGAAACCGCAGTCAAATTGGTCTATCCGTTCGAGAGCTACGATGCCACAGACCGATACACAGATACAAAGATACACATGTTAAAGTTATAACACCTCTCTTTTTTCTTCAGGGGTTGAAAATAAAGTTATATTTATTATAAGTAATAACAAGACATGCACATAGACAATACCTAATCTGTTTATCCATAATTAGTTAGGTAGGTACGTAAAATCATCACAAATATCGGACCGGGCCGGATCGCAACATACGCCATGCAAAACACAATTTTGTGCTCTAGTGCATGATCAAATTAGCCTGCACTAAAAAGCGTAATTTTCAGTAGGTGTGAATCTTTAAATTGTCCCCTAATATCGTGGACACAAACTAAAAGGTGAGATCCCGTGGGACCGACAGCACCAACCGCAGGCATTCGCTAAAACAAAACAATACCTCCCCATCTCCTTCCCTCCTCAGCTATAAAACCATATAGTGAAAGAGAGGTATGAATATAGTTTAAGTGCTTGCAGTGGGAACTACGTAGACACGCGGTAGACCATACCTCGGCGTAAAGAGGCTGTGACGACGCGTGAGAAACGCCGGTGATATTGATACACCTCTCATCTTATGATCATTAGTGATAAGTTGACACTGGTGTTTCGTGTCTTTGGCTATAAATTGATATAATTAGGTTAGTTTGACACTGATATCCAAGCGTTAGTACTGTTAGTTTGAGCTTCGTGATTGTAGTTAGTAATCTAGATTTAAAAGATACATGATACTTTAGCTCGATTCACACTGTGTAGCTTAAGGTGACCCGACCCTGATGAAGTGATGAATGACTCTGTGGTCTTGAAGATCTGTGGCTTTTTGAACTTTTTATTTTTATAATTTAGTTTTAATTAAGTATTATGAATTAATTTATTGTACATGTATCTGTTTAAACTAATTATTTTCTTTATTACCTATAATTTTCAGTTTATTACATTTTTGTTACGAAATATCTTTGGTTACTTTATCGACTACATACCTAACCTTGTCTTAGTCTCTGCTGCACTGCTTACATGTCCCTTGAACAGCCGGGAACTGAACCATAATTACTCCACTTACTTTGCGGTATGTGAAAATTAACGGGGACCACATACGGAACAAAACAAAATAGTGTCGTAAAGAGACACCGGTGAGAATCGAACCAAAATACTCCGATGTTCGAAATTCGACCGTCGTATGGTGCCATCCCGCTCAACCAAATACTTTGATAGGAGATCGAGTGAGCCGGCACTATACAACGGTTGAATTTTGAACATCGGAGTAGTCCTTCAACAGCTACAGGCAGTCGGGGTTTGGCCAACCGTGACGGTCGTGAGAACCACGAACCCGAACTGACCTTAATGATAAGCTTAAGTAGATTAGGGGTTGTGATGTTCCTCTTTGGTTCCCGATCTTCAGAGTTGGTAACTTTAGACGCAAATCAAAATAATAAATCACTGTACAAGATACAATATCTACATATTTACTCCGGTATAATAGGAGAAAACGAAAGCTGAACACTGAACTTAGGTACGGATGGCCTAATTCACACTGCAGCAACTGAAATCACCCCGCTTCTTTTTTATTGTAATATTTGAAACATAGCGGCGCCACTTCGCCTGATAGTAAGCAAAATAATAAGCCGATGTCGCAATCGCAACTGAAACCAACCTACCAACGGTGCCTTGTCATGGCATTAGACACTGCCATGCTGGCCCAAGACATGGTTTCTTTTCGCTTCGTTTGAAGGGTCCCATGTTGTAAAAATCGCTTCACCCTTACCGGACGATAGGTTTGATTTCCCCGCCAATATCTACGATCCTCGAGGTTGGTTATGGTTATATAGCTGACTGACTCAACGAAGATAGAACTGTATCGTCCTGGTCACGAAAAAATACAAGACACAGTATTAGGAGTCACAACAGATCGGCCATTCCGCTCAACTGGAGCGAAGATCTAGATTGGGATCTATTTGCAGATTTATCTCCAAAATGCATCAACATCCGTTATAGATTCATTACATCATAATAGTACATTAAGTACATTACATACTAGGGCGGTGACTTCGTATGTCCCAGATCGCATATTTATGGTCCTCATCTTCGGCTCAGATACGTGATCTGGGACATACATAAGAATTCACCGCCCGATTAGGAGTTCACAGCTACCTTGTTGTGGCTAAGCCATAACAAGGAAGTTACTTGAATTATAGTTTTCCCATAAAAACACCGTTTGAACAAAACGCATTTAATTAATCTCCCGCTGCTAACGGACCGCAAAAATCCCAATTAAATTTTATATCAACAAAATTCAAAGTAATTGTGTGTTTTGGCCGTTTTCCCAGCAGACAATGGTTCAAATCCCCACATATCCGTTCTAAAATGTCGTATGTAATTAAGAAATGGTGGGAGATAAGTCTTTTTGGGAGTGGTGGTGGAGAGTCGGTCGGGGTAACGAGGCAAGGTCGCGACACAATGGTGCGACCCGACCCTAATGTTAACAATTCGCACTAATCAACTGGAATTTGTTAAACTGTTTGTTTCGACTGTGAAGGACGCACTCGTTTATCTAGTTGCTGAAAACACCTGGGCCTGGATTCGATACGCTTCGAAGTTATTTGCTAATTCATGTCTAACAATATAGCATTTCACGTCTATGAACAAAATATTCACTTATTGCTCAATAACAGAACTGATCCATCGATTTCTACAGATCCCAAAACTTAAAACAGCAGTTAAATAGATACTAGGTACTGAATCCCATATCACACGTTATTGAAAGAACAGACAATATTTGTTGTGTGATAAGGAATTGTGGGTCTATTTCATTGAAGTGGAACAACAAACGCTGAATGAACAAAAGTACGACACAAGTCTGCAAGCGCGCCAAGTCGCTGCCTTATAAAGGCATTCCGCTTAATTATACCCTAAAACCACCAAACACAATTTATTAATCTAAATAGATATATGTAAATAAAATCCGTACAGAATTAGACAGCATCACCGGTGCCAAAGTGTACCGCTATGCGGCGGAATGCGGGTTGCAGTTTGTAAAATAAAAACGTGTAGCTTCACGCGTCATAGCGGCAGACACTAGCAGCTACGAGTACATGTATAATATATGGCGGTATATAGCGATAGAGTGGCGCGAGAGCCTTTATTCGGCGGCGGATGCGGCCTTGCGAGGTCGGCGGGTGCACCGGCATCGTCTTACACCGAACCGCAGAATGAAGGCAATGTACTCATCAGAAGTGAGACTCTCTTGTCGCTAAGCACTGTTAAGATGTCCTTAAAAAATAATAAAGAAGATAAAGAAGGATAGATGTCTGATAAGATAAATGTTTTCTTAATTAGAATTTATTCGAATCTGTATTTTTAATAATAATTTAATACTCGTAGTAATATAAATGAATTTATGTAATCTTATTTGAGTTAATTGTATTAACTTGTAAAATGATGACATGTTATTAATAAACGAGTATGTACGAGTATGAGTAGAGATGTTAGGCATTAGGCATGCGCACAACATGGCAACATAGCCTTGAGATCATAAATCAATAGCCTAAATAATAACACTTTGACTTTGGAATAGGCCTTTTACGACGTACCTATTAGTAAGTTGGTTCTATGCAGATACGAAGCCTGAAAAGGCACTAAGTAACTCACTTGCCACTATAGATATCCACCTATCTGGGATAAGTGCAGATACAGCCTTCGAGTCACCACGGATCACACCTAGGTGACAGCGTAGTCTGGTAAGAAAGCGCTACGGGTTACGTAGCTGACCAGGTCAACCTATATTCAATATCCTCCGTTCCTGCACCTACAGTTTAAACAAAACAAGTGGCCCCTATGAACGGAAAATGTGAAATGTTACATTTAAATTAAGCATTGATCGCGTCGGTGTGAAGGCGGCCGACCGGTCGCCCTATCAGTAGCTCTACCATGAGTTTACAAATACCGTACTCGATTGCGACTACGTAACGGATTTGTATGGAGATTTTTTACAGCGCCTCTAGCGGATACGTATAGAACTACCAGAAGTGGTCGGCACCATAAGTTGTATTTGCACGCTAACGTTAACTCGATTCGAAAGTGCGTGTAGTAAAATACGTCACGCAAATACACCTAACTTCACATCAAATGGATCCGTCTCTTTCTAACTATATTGACATGGCTGAGTAAGTATAATATTAGCCCTTAGAGTAAAGAAATATCAATAGTTCGTGTTACTAAGTAGAAACCTATGACCTTATTGCTATCTCTGTGTAGCACATCAAGTGCCCGCAAGATAAAACGAGACGACAGAATATTTGTCAACACGTCAAATTCAAGGACGTGTTCAGCACATGTGTCTTTTTTGTTGTTGTAAGCGACGCTCAAATAGATTTATCGATATCGAAAAAACTATCATTATGATTATAGTTGCTAAGATTTGACAACACTTCATATTTTTAAGACTACAATTTTATTACTTTTCTCTATTGCACTTATGAGGTTGAGCTTAACATTATTGACAGTTAATTTTTTTCACTATCGGTGTTGAAGACTAACAGCTCTATGCATGCATAGTTGTCGTAGTTTTCGGTTATTTTATGTATTTTCTTACATTTCTTCACATACTTGCAGAAAAATAAATTCAAGTGTACACGATGCAGAGAGTATTGCATTTGTACACTTTAATTTATGTCTATATTAATTTTCACCTTTACGAATGAAATTTTAACAATTAATGTCAATAAATTGATTTATTCATAAAAATAACTTCTTATGCTTAACTTTAATCCTGTAATATAGAATATAATATTAAAATAAATACGCGGGTTTTGTATGTATTTTTATTGTTATCGCTTTGGTTCACTTGGATTTTATTACAATTTTCTTAGTGCAAAGATAAAAAACAGAGCATTATAAAAAATCTCCAAGATTAAGTTTTGCGATTCAATTCAGCCTCACCTTGAAAAGGATTCCAAGCTTATGGAATACTATCTTTGCGGAAGATTCAATAAAGATTTAAGTCAAAGTATAGCGAGTTAATGCGAAAAAAATTGTAGATAATCGTCAGTGATGTCATTATCATCTGCTTACTCCCCTACTTTATATGGTAGCTTAAAAGTCTTGACAGACTGGCCTTTAGGACAGACAGAGGCCTTTGTGACGTTTAGGCTTGAACGGTGTGAGGTCTTCAACATCCTATCTTCCAAAATCTATGTAATAAACCTTCCTCTTGAGTCACTCTATCTATTAAAAAAAAACCGCATCAAAATGCACTGCGTGGTTTTAAAGATGTAAGCATACATAGGGACAGACAGACAGACACCTGGAAGCGACTTTGTTTTTTACTATGTAGTGATATAATATAATAGTAGTCTTATCGATGTCGTATCGATAAATCTATTTGGGCGTCACTAACAACCAAAACTTTGACTCATGGGTTTTTTCTTTGTAGTCGACGTGTTGACAAAAATCGTCGTCACAAAGTATCTGTCGTCTCGTTTTTTCTTGCGCAAAATTGACGTGCTTTGCAGAGACACAGATATAATCGTAGGTTTGTACTAAGTAACACGAGCTCTATGGAATTTTCCTTACTCTAAAACCCGATCCAGACCTTCCGATCCGATCCGATTTATCGGAACAAATCGGATAATGTGTAGTGCAATTGTCCGATTTATCGGAAGAAATCGGATAATGTGTAGTGCAATTGTTAAACCCGCTCCAGACGTTCCGATCCGATCCAATTTATCGGAAGCAATCGGACAGTGTGTAGTACAATTGTCCAATTTATCGGAAGAAATCGGATAATGTGTAGTACAATTGTTAGGACATTTCTTCAGATAAATCGGATCGGATCGGAACGTCTGGAGCGGGTTTCAGGACATTTCTTCTGATAAATTGGAACGGATTGGAAGGTCTGGAACGGGTTCCGATTTCTTCCGATAAATCGGACAATTAGGCTAGTTGACTCATGTCAAATTGTAATAAACTAACGTTTATTCCGTATAGTATTTAGCAAAGGAAACCTAAATATATATTTTTTAATTCATCAAAGTGAAAGATGGCTGAAAAAATTGAATTTGAAAATATGGTTTTTAACCTGTATTTTGAAATGCTTAAAACGCTGTCCGCCATGTTCGCTTATGATAGTGACGTCATCGGTCATGTAAACAAAAATGAAAGTCTACTTTGACGACTTCGAATAGTGCCGTCCCTCTCGGTCTCCTGTCAAAGTATATTGGAGTGAGCGGAATGGCACATTACGACGGTCTAATTTCCAATATTTACAGGTAATTCTACGTTACACCACAGATTAGCAAAAGGCAAAAATTGCGGACGGCGTTTTTGACTGTTTATGAAATTTCTAATTTTCAATTGATAAAATTTAGCTTTCTAGTTTTCACAAAAATACAAGACATTTTTTTAGAGCTAGTAAGATCATTATTAACCATTTCAAATACATTTCAAAACTGAGTCTACTAGCCTATTGCACTATGTATACATTATCCGATTGCTTCCGATAAATCGGATCGGGTCGGAAGGTCTGGAGCGGGTTTTAATCGGATCGGAAGCAATTGGATAATGTGTAGTGCAATTGTCTGATTTATCGGAAGAAATCGGATAATGTGTAGTGCAATTGTTAGGACTTTTCTTCCGATAAATCGGATCGGATCGGAAGGTCTCGAACGGGTTTAAGCCCGCTCCAGACCTTCCGATTCGAGCCGATTTATCGGAAGAAATCGGATAATGTGTAGTGTTTTAGGTCCTAACTATTGCACTACACATTATCCGATTTCCTAACAATTACGCTACACATTATCCGATAAGTAGGATCGGATCGGGTAGGATCGGAAGGTCTGGAACGGGTTTTAATGGCGCCGCGCGCCAGTCACTTTGACATTTCATTCTCAATCTTGACTTCACATGCGTGACGTCACATCCATAAAACGTAAATAGAAAAGTGAGATTCATCGACTTTATTCAAAAAATATGGATACAATGGTATAAAGGCAGTGTTTGTTTGGTGTGTAGTGCCACAATGTACAAATACATCTATAAATACTCCACAGAAACTGTTTGTTTCTTACCGGCGAAACGCAAAAGACGAAAAATGTGGCTACGGGGAGATCCGAATGCCATTCTATCACATTAATGTATTTATGTGTGAAGATCACACTCAATCACACGTAAGTAACAATTATTTTTTTCCGTACGAGCTAGTGTGGATAGAACTATCAGTATACTTAAAACAAAACAAAATAACATCTTTAATTCCTAACCTATTGGATGTGGCCTTAGATTTATTAAACCCTATATTGTTTACAACTACAACACGTCACTCGGGAATTACAAACATTTTTATATTATGTTGTTTAGCTTATCTATGTTCTTTATAATTTTATGTGCTGTTTTGTTATAAATATAATATTAGAATATGGTATAAGATAGTTGGTTTATCAGTTATGTTAAATTTCAGATGGAAAAAAACCCAAATAACTACATGAAGTACAAAAAGGGCTTTAGTCAGAAGATATTTCTTACAGATGAGGCTGTTCCAAGTTAATTTCACCGTCAAGATGATTGCAAGAGGTGGCTGCCTGATACTGGATCTCATCGAGAAATTGTCCTTGTCACAGAATGATGCTATAAATAATTGAGCCTCCAGGTATGATATCTAATTTTACAAAAACTGGGCAAGTGCAATTCCGACTCGCGCATGAAGGGTTCTGTACCATAATCTATAACAAGTTTGTTGTATGGGAGCCCCCCTTAAATATTTATTTTATTTTACTTTTAGTATTGTTATAGCGGCAATAGAAATACATCATCTGTGAAAATTTCAACTGTCTAGCTATCACCGTTCTTGAGATACAGCCTGGTGACAGACGGACGGACAGCGAAGTCTCAGTAATAGGGTCCCGTTTTTACCCTTTGGGTACGGAACCCTAAAAATCTAATAATATAATTATAATTTTTATGTTTACACTTAAATTATGTTACTTATCTTGAATATTTATTTTTTCAGAATTGCCAAAAACTCAAGATGAATAGTAATTTATCAAAAATCCTCTAATACCTGCAGAAGACTGTTCGAGTAAGAACAAAAGAAAATGTGCATTATAGAAGCAAGGCCGTGCAGACAATATACCAAAATCTAAGTATTACCACAACGCTAATGAAAGCAACTACCACTTGTCGTTACACACATCACCTTTCAAGATTTTTCTATGCCGTCCTAAAAGATCTGAGTCAGGAGTTGTCAAAACGGCTAAGAGAAAAATTGTCCTTGATGATGAAAATTGAAAAATCACATAGTGATATGTCTTGTTTTGAAAGGGTCATTCGTCGCCTGCCTTCCTCATCATTAAGGGTTACTGTTACCAAAATACTGTGCATTTAATTGAAAAGAAACCTTTGTTGTTTAGTAGAGGTGGCTGCCTGATACTGGATCTCATCGAGAAATTGTCCTTGTCACAGAATGATGCTATAAATAATTGAGCCTCCAGGTATGATATCTAATTTTACAAAAACTGGGCAAGTGCAATTCCGACTCGCGCATGAAGGGTTCTGTACCATAATCTATAACAAGTTTGTTGTATGGGAGCCCCCCTTAAATATTTATTTTATTTTACTTTTAGTATTGTTATAGCGGCAATAGAAATACATCATCTGTGAAAATTTCAACTGTCTAGCTATCACCGTTCTTGAGATACAGCCTGGTGACAGACGGACGGACAGCGAAGTCTCAGTAATAGGGTCCCGTTTTTACCCTTTGGGTACGGAACCCTAAAAATCTAATAATATAATTATAATTTTTATGTTTACACTTAAATTATGTTACTTATCTTGAATATTTATTTTTTCAGAATTGCCAAAAACTCAAGATGAATAGTAATTTATCAAAAATCCTCTAATACCTGCAGAAGACTGTTCGAGTAAGAACAAAAGAAAATGTGCATTATAGAAGCAAGGCCGTGCAGACAATATACCAAAATCTAAGTATTACCACAACGCTAATGAAAGCAACTACCACTTGTCGTTACACACATCACCTTTCAAGATTTTTCTATGCCGTCCTAAAAGATCTGAGTCAGGAGTTGTCAAAACGGCTAAGAGAAAAATTGTCCTTGATGATGAAAATTGAAAAATCACATAGTGATATGTCTTGTTTTGAAAGGGTCATTCGTCGCCTGCCTTCCTCATCATTAAGGGTTACTGTTACCAAAATACTGTGCATTTAATTGAAAAGAAACCTTTGTTGTTTAGTATAATTTTATAGTGACCTATACGAGTATAAACCATTTAAGTATATGTTTGATTAAGTAATTGATTACTGAATGTAATGTATAATATCCTGTTGGTAGAAATTAAAAAAAGTATTTTAATCTTTTTGAGTTGTAAAGATAACAAAGTTTATTAGAAGCGTTTCTATTAACATGTGCTTACATACTAAAGATGTTATCATGTTGCAAGAGAAATCAAAAAATTGAAAAACATGAATTATATGAATAAAACAGTTTAAACGGATTATATTATGTATATTCTTTATTTGAGTCTTCCTGACGTGTTGGCTACCTATGGCAACTTTCCAGTACCGTACTGCTGTGGTTAGCTGAGAAAAAACAATTTTTCTCTGCCAAACTTACATTTGGGCAAACTAGGTACAGTCGCCATCAGTTATATCGCAGCATATAAGGCGTTCATAAATATGTGAACACGACCCTTATTGACTGGGCGTTACAGTACATGTTCACATATTTATGAACGCCTTGTATGCTGCGATATATCTGATGGCGACTGTACATACACATTTCATATATAGCCTGTGAAAGACGGCTGTAGCTGTCAATTAGAAATCGTGCCACTGATGCCATGTCGGCCACAGTCGTCCAAATTTCAATCAAAAACTTTGTAATTAAAAAGGCTGCAACTAGGTACTTTTGGAGCACTTCTTTATGTTTTGTAGTGACTTCAGTGGCACGTTAAATAGTTTCACAGCTTGGCATTAAAAAGGTTCATTATAAAAAATTAAAAGACATGGACTTAATGAGTAATAGTTATTGACGTGCAAGCCTGAAAAGTTGTTATTAGTGTTGAAATTGAAAGCTGAGCGAGTGAAGGAATCTACTCACTACAGCAAGGTAAAAAAATTAAAATCAGATTTGATTTTGCCCTCTATTTAAGGCTTTTTCGCTATGATCAAACATGTTTCTTAATATATTGATGTTATTACTTATTTAGAACTGTTATATTTGAAACCTACAGTTTGAATTTTTCATTGATAATTTTTTCCCAAAAAGTAAGTACTCAAGATTGACAAAATTCATATAGCAAAGTGGTGTTTTCAACTTATATTCGACTTTACACGATAAAAATGTGAAATAGCTTTGTTACTATCTAGAACTCAGGGAAAAGTATTATTGACATTAAATAGTTGGTTGAAATTATCAATATATTTGTTATATGAAAAATTGTACATTTAATAACGTATAAGGCCTCTTAACATATAAAATTTAAGATAACAATCAATCAATAATTTATTTGCAATAAAACATACTTAAATGGGTGCAAATACAAGTATAAAATAGAAGTAAAAGTAAAAAAATACTCACTTAAAATAAATACAATTTCAAGTAAAATCAATTCATTATTGATAACAAAATAAATTTAATTATACACATGTCGTATTTGAATGAAAATTAAATAAAAATTAAAATAATGACATTGAATACTTATTTAAAATTAATCTAGCGCTCTTGCATAAAATTCCTTAATTGAATAGAATGGTCTACTTGTAAAATAATCTCTTAATTTTCGTTCAAATACTCTGTAGCTACTATATTTCTTAATACTAATGTCCAATTTATTATAAGCTCTAATTGCAGTACTGCTTAGTTTTGTCAAAATATTTAAAATTACTCTTGGGTACTAAAAATTCATTTTTATTTCTTAGGAGTTTGTATGTGTTTTGTCTAGAGACTTTTAGTTGGTCTTTATTCCTAAATACATACAAGCAGACACAGTACAAATATAAGGAAACAACTGTCATAATTTTGTGTTCTACAAACATGGATCTGTGAGTAACAGGTACATGTGGACACCCTGTAAGAAATCGCAGGGCTTTTTTTTGTTGTAAGAGCACCGCACCAATGTTTGTGCAGTCACACTCAACACACTCAAATCCAAACCATATTAACAAGAGTAAAGTATACATATTAAAAATTAACATGCATCACAGAGAATCACAATCATTGTGTTCAAAATACAAATGACTTTTGCACACTAGCAGAAAGACTGAATAAACTTCTTTTAACACTACTTTGGCTTATTTTTGTTTATCAATGATAAAGCAGTGCAATTAATATTGCATAATACCAGTATGTTTGTAATCATGTTGATTCAATTGTCCTCATTTTTGCTTCTGAAATGAATTCATTATAATAATATATATAATGCAGTGGTCTGTACTGTAAGGGAAGTAATTCCCTTCAATGTTTTTCTGAGTAATCCCTTTACTTTCACAGCTGTCACTGTAGAAAGAGTAAACTTTTTCCAGTAGCACTGTATAGAAGTGCATGAAGGCTCCTCGGACCGACGACGGACCCACATCCAAAAAGCAACTGTATGCTTGCATCCTCAAGCCGGAATTTCGCCTTCACTTTCGTTGACTCAGTCACATTGTATTCGGGTGTTCAGGGCACATTTTTCACTAAAACGTTCACTTTTCACATAGCGGATTACATTTTGTACCTACATAACTTGCAGCGTGGTTATTCTTCATATTATTATAGGCTTTGCTGACATATTTTACTCTAAAAATGTCTTGCAGACATTATTTGGATCACTAATAATTGAAAAACATTATAAAACAAAAAATCTAATATGATTTCACCCTTCGATTTGGCAGTGAGAGTTATAACTACAGTCGTGAGCGTAATTTTCGATAGTTTCGAGGTGAACCTGTCAAATTTGAATCTCATGGTGCCGACATTGTCACGTCACGTAAACGATACTCGCTACCGTAAATCCGCCATGTTTTATTTTGGCCGCTATGAATCTTCCTCATTCTCTTAAGTTTAGTTAGAAAGAGACAGATTGATTCGGTGTGAAGTTAGAACAAACGTTGGCGAGTGTCTCATACACTCACACTACCGCAATTTACGTGTGTAGGAGTAACTCTATTCGAATTGCGTTTCCTCGCAAGCGAGGATAGTCGGCGTGTCGACAGTTTTCGAAACCAACTCATGGTAGAGGTACAGGTGACTGTTCATGCACCGCGGACGCCTCCGTTGCGTTGTTGCGTAACTTTACAACCACTCTGTCACCGGTAGCACTTAGTCACTACGTCTTAGTGGCTCGTCGTTGCCACCGGGAACTTTCGCGAATCATTGGCTTTGCCTCAAGAATGCCTCAGGAATGTTGGCGCAGCGGTTACCTATCTGAAACACTAACTTTTGTTTCACATCTGTAACGTGTCGCCGAATTTTCATTTGTCCGAAAGGCATTTTTAGAGTTCCGTACCCAAAGGGTAAAAACGGGACCCTATTACTGAGACTTCGCTGTCCATCCGTCCGTCCGTCTGTCACCAGGCTGTATCTCAAGAACGGTGATAGAGACAGTTGACATTTTCACAGATGATGTATTTCTATTGCCGCTATAACAACAAAATACTAAAAATTAAATAAAATAAATATTTAAGGGGGGCTCCCATGCAACAAACTTGTTATAGATTATAGTACGGAACCCTTCATGCGCGAGTCGGACTCGGACTTGCCCAATGCTATTTTCCAAAACTGTAAATTTTTCAGAATAATTATAAAATAAACCTAACCTAACCTTTACCTTTAAAACGATGTTTATAAAATCCTGATAATATAACGGAGTTCAGGAAAAATATATGTAATTTGACAAAACGTTACGTTACATAATTTCCCGAACCAATTAGATTTACCAAAAAAAATACCCTTTACTTGCCGTGAATTTCTCAGCAGTAAACATCCCTACCTGTCCATTTATCTCATCACAGATCTCAAATCGACTCAACGACTCGAGAAATCGATGCACCGAATGCATTCCTATGCAAATACAAGCTATCGATGCCAGATCGGATGCGGGATCGATTGTTTCAGTTTAATACCGCAACGGGACCGGGGATTTAATTGGTCGTAGGCTAGCTGATCTATTGTCTGATTTTATCTGTCAAAGCTCCTTATCCATTCAAAAATGCTGCTTGTTTTAGATATTTATATTTAACTCTATGATCAAATATGTTTCTTAACATATTATCAAGGTTACTACTTAGAACAGAGCCATTGCGATTTATTGGTATTATATTTGAAAATTGGGAATTTTTCATTGATAATCTTTGTTTCAAAAACTACTCGGATTTGACAAAATTCACGCTTAAAACGGTTTTTTTTTAACTTATTTTCGACTGCACGCAAAGAAAACATGAAATAGCTACCTATGTTATATTATTCACTTTAAAATGTTGGTTAAAATTATCGATAGGTATAATAATAATAAATAATAAATTCTTTATTTCGGAATTTACATCCATAGGTTTGTTAGTAAGGCTTACCCGCTACGTTAGTAAACTTAACTCTAGATTCAAGTAATTTTTTTTAATAGGTATATCACTTAAATAACATATTGTGCTACACTATTAATATGCACTAGCCAAAATTTAAATAAATGGCAGTCTTTCCTCTCCTAACGCTTTGAGGATGCCGTCGGTGCTTTGCCTGATGCGAGCCATCAGTGAGGTGATAATATTAGTCATAATTTGAACAAAAATAGTTTAAAGGAAAAAGGCCTCTTAATTTAGTATGGCATTCTAGTAGATACACATTTTATGTCCAAACAGTGAGACTTGTTTTGTATGGCATGGGTGTCGTTCAACTTGGAGCCAGGTAAAAAAATAAATAAATAGTGGGATGCGACAATTGTTGGATGTTGACTCATTTTCACACGGAATCCGAAAATAAATTCTGAAGGTTATTGTATACAGACCGTTACGGTTTACTACCTACAGTACAGTTAACAACAAATTGAGACAGTGTAGTTAGATCAAGTTGTAAATAAAGCCATGTTACAATACGACACATCATTTTCTGAACTTTTATAAAACAAATATAACCTCATCTACTTCTAGACGACGATACAAAAGGTGTAAAAAGAATTTATGTGAAAGGTAAGGAAGAAGTCGAAGGCTAAGTCTGTACATTGCTGACTAGCTTTTTTTCGCGACTTCGCTCGTGTTAAAACAAGTAGGTACATTATACTACGGGAACTCCTAGCTTTATTTGGAATAAAAGTAGACTGGGCTAAGTTTACTCCCTGTAAATGTCTGTTCCAAATTTCATGCAAATCCGTCTAGCCCTCAATCTAGTCGTACGGCGTGAAGAAGTCACAAATATTACAAACACAAACTTTCGCTTTTATAATATAGTGGGATTAACAGTTACACTATAGGTACATAGTACTACGACCGACCAAAAAACTCCTTTAACGAAGCTTAAAAACCCCTTTGAGCGGCTAACGGCAGCCCATTGTTTATTAACCACGGTCCAAATCTTATTAACCTAATTAGGCTATTAACGGAGGTTGCCAAATAAGTTACACCAATTTGGGTTCAGCAAAAAGTGCGCAACACGATGTCATTTCCGGCCTAGATATTGATCGATAAGTGATTTGTATGATCTTCAGATAAGGATCAAATTGGTGATTTTATCAGGTGATGTTTTTTATTTGCATGCACTTTTGGGATTATTTATGTAAAGTAACGCACAGCGTAAGTAAGGCAAGAAAAGTTTCTGTCAAAAATGACAGTTTAGTGGCAAGCTTTTATAGCCGACTGTACTTTTCTTTGGATATCCATCAAATGCTCACTGAGACGATTCTAAAGAGCCCAAGCTCGGTAGGATTGCTTTTTCTATTATAGAGTTCCTATGGCCACCTTCCGGCTCCATCATCAGATCAGCCCCATGGTACCATATTATTGTATTGTCATCAAAGTTAAGTAAGTATGCAAAATTTCAGCTCAATCGGTTGACGATATCTGCTTCAAAATTGAGTTGCAAGATTTCACCCGAACAAACATATAGGTACATTAAACATACAATGCAAGTTAATAAAAAGCTTGTAAAAAACAGCAAGTATTAAAAAAAAATACAATGGAAAACTAAATTTCTATTAACTACCTACTAGAAGGCAATTTCGGATGACGAGCTATCCCTGTACCGAAATTGGTTAAAATTTGTCCAGCCGTTTCGGCGTGATGTAAGGAAATTATGAAAACAGATGGCGCCGCGCGCCCATACAAAACAAATGACGATCCTGCATCACGCTATTAAGATTTTTCCTGAAATCATGACCCCATAGAAAACTGATTTTCAATACGAATCTAGAATTCTATAAAGTAATATAAGTAGAGTATAGATGTGAGAGAAATCAGTCTTGAATCCTAAGAATGTTATCTCAAAGAAGACGAACAGATATAATAATGAACGAAGGATGGAAACATTTCATGCTCTCAACGCCGATATGTATTCCCGAACCTCATCAAAAACCAGCAATAAATCAAATATAAATCGCGATAATAACTACCCATCGATATTGTTATAACTTATAATAAACATGCCTATCTCCGCCTATATTATTTCCATGATTGTTTGGACATTCAATTATGTTCATGAATAATTTACTGATCATCTTCTTCGGTACCTAAGTACACTCTTGACAGAGTGGTCGTGGCCATTATGTTTTAAAATTACTAATACCAAAGACAAAACAGTTACCTCTAGCTAGTCGATCATTTTAGTACCCAATCACATTAACCATACAATACCCTTACCATGTATTCACAGTCACCGTATTCGCTAACGAATGCGTAAACAATATGTATGGGGAATTGTAGTTCTACACAGTAACCGGTTGTACTTGTACTATTCTCCATGCAAATCGTTCACGCTGGCCTTAGCGAGTACGGCCACGTTAACTCTTAGTGAGGACACTTTCAATGTGCGGAATAGTTAAGTGATAAAGTAGGTACCCTACTAAACAATATCTGACCACTGGGTCAACCGGTCGTATCGAAATCTAATATAATAACACTTGAACCACATTCCCTTAGGTGACATTGCGTTACATTACAAAGGAAGTGGCCAATTTGTGATCTAATCATATACAAGTGACAAATTATATATAGTCTGATGAATTATGACATGCATTGGTGTTTATGTTTCGTATTTTTATAAATAAATACAAAGTATTTAGAGTGGAGATTGGAGAAACCAATTATGTTGGAGAATCCTATACATTCAGACACAACAGTCACACAAGCAACATAAATTCGAAAACTTTCGTGAGACATATTTAATTATTGTATTAAGCGGTTTACACTCACCTGAAACAGGTGTTACGCTGTAACTTCCTCGTCTGACGAAGTTACCGCGCGGCTGTACTACTGGGTAGGAGTCCCTAATGAAGAGCTCCTAACGAGTTCGAAACATGTCGGGCCGTTCCTGACAATTCACGTAAGCCGCTTAATACAATAAACAAATTCGAAAATTCTTTCATCTTTAATTTTAATAAAACCCTAAAAACTAGATGGTTATGCTGATCTTTCGAGTTTGTTAAGAAATTGCTGATATTTGTCATTTATTACGTTTTCAACACGTAATTTCGAAACACATCGAAAAACTTAATCGACGAAAAAGTTTTATATGTTTACTTATCGAATCTACTCACAAAATTTCATTGTGAAATGCGACATCCCAACATCCGGGCATACGAAAGAATTTTGGGCCAAGCTGGCACGGAGACGCTTCGCTAGCTCGGACAACGCATTCTTTGCAAAAAATAAAGATTGCTTTGTTATTGAAACCGCCCGCTTGGAACTAGTTGGATCAACGATCTGGTCGAGAGCACAAACATTTTTAGATGAGAACAGCGTACGACTGGTCGTTATGGTGATCCCTGTGTGGCCTTTATCCCGCAGTGGACGGCTGATGAAATTTAATTTATTTATTTATTCAATAAGTACGTATGTGTTCATCTACATAATATATGTAGGTATTAATAATATGTATATTGTCTTCTAGTACCCATAGTAAAAGCATTGCCTAGTTTGTGACTAGGTCGATTTGTGTAAGATTGTCCCTTAATGACTAAAACAGCTTTACGCCAGACTAACCAGAGAGATTGTTTTATCGACCGACAGACCTATTATAGTTAATTATGATAAGCACCGGTAATTCATTTCAAGGTGATAAAATACAAAAGCAACCTATTAGCAGGCGCCTTCCTCAAACATCTCCTATAGGTACTCGTATTTGTTGTGGCGTTTATAATGCTCGTAATAGATGGGTATCTAGATTCGCTTTTAAAGCTTAGCTTCGCTAGCGCTGCCCGGCTAAGGATGCCACGAGTAGGGATGTGCCGTTCTCGAGACGTTTCCCGATTTGTATGGAGAGAGAACGTTCTCGAGAACATTTCTCGGAATGGCAACGGTGTAGGTACGTGTGTCTCGCTCACTCGTATGGCGGGCGCACTTGGTTCTCTCGCTCTACCGCTAGCATCTCTTTAAGTCAAATTTGTCGATCGCCTTCTTCCTCAAAATTGGACCTACACCTCTAGCATAACTGTCATACGCGACTATTTCTCGCGCGAGACTATTACCTGTCTCGTTCTGTGCAGTAATGTGAGAGAGTGACGGATAGCGCTGTCTGACAAGTCGCGGAGCATAGTTGTGCTTGACGAGCTGCTTAAAGCTTGTGCTAATTACATTTACAAAATCGCAAACAACGTCGAGCTTAAAGTCCCTAGGTCTTTACGGTAGTTTCTTGTACTTACTAGTACTATGGATATTAGTTAGATTGTATTTTTTATGTTAATTTTACATTAAACAAATTCGGTCGGAGGTTTCTACTGAAGTCGCCATGTCTCATACCTAAATTTTCCATTCAAATTTCACATTCCATACGTGGGTCCCATGGCGTGTTAAAAAAAACCTAATTCATCACGAAAACAATACGGTACCACAATTACCACCTCAATAAACACTTTTTTACCAGACAACAATAAACAAGTGAGAAACTCCACCAATTTAATTTAAAAAAGGTCTTAACGCATTTGTGACTAAGCTGGTTATACGACCTTTATGAAAAACAGGTAGCTTCCGTCAATCTCAAGTCGGCACCACATTAGCCTACTTGCGTTTGCTTTATTACTGCCCTTCTGAAACAAAAGGACGCAAGTGTGCTGAGATTCTGAAGGAACATAAGTCGTTTATAACAAGACAGGTGAGCCATAGTTTTTACGCATGTTCCCACGCATGGCGATGCGCCGGCGCCGACGGGTGGCACATTTTGATTAATTCGGGACTTTAGGATTTTTTCCTAGTTGTAACACGCGTCTTATCGAACAGAACTATAATATTTCCTGTTCAATTAAAGGTAATATACATAAATCAATACATTAAAAAAATCGGCCAAGTGTGAGTCGAACTCGCGCACCGAGGGTTCCGTATAAACACTTATCCCACCTTAACTGGCCGGGTTAAGTTAAGTTTGAACCTAGTATGTATGGCGCCGGATAAAAATGAGGTGCAAAGTTAACGCAACTGATTACAGTGATTACGTTTGTTGTATGGGACCCCCTTAAATATTTATTTTATTCTGTTTCAAATATTTGTTGTTATAGCGATAGCGGCAACAGAAATACATCATCGGTGAAAATTTTTACTGTAGCTAACACCGTTCATGAGATACAGCCTGGTGACAAACGGACAGACAGACAGACGGACGGACAGCGGAGTCTTAGTAATAGGGTCCCGTTATTTACCCTTTGAGTACGGTACCCTAAAAAACATATGAAATTAATATTTTGTATTATACGTATTTTTTTAGTCATAGGTACCTATGCATAATTATGATTGAGTCCTCCAACATTTTGGAACAATCTGCTTCGTCAAACTATACAAAGATCTTCTAAAATAGGTACATAATACAAAATACAAAATGAATTATTTTTCCGCAATTTGATACTACCGATATAGTATCCCATTCATAAAATACATACACAATATCAATGAGACCTACTTTCGTGTACAAATCGTTACATTGTTTGTTTTATGTATTATAATAACTCCTATTGTTTAATTCCGCCATATCAAGAACACATTGCGTTACGTTATATCATACAAGGTCCACAATATATACTTTAAGCTCAAGAAATAAAAATTCAAATTGTAGGTACATTAAAACGACAGGCCAAAACATAAATATGACTAAACAGCTATTTTAGCAACGTTTCTCATGCAATAATGAGGACTTAATTAAGATTTCCACTCCAACGGTCATTATCTCAAGATACGTCAAGATAAGTAATTATTTAGCACTGTTCTAGTGTCTAGACTAAGCTTCAAAAGATAACGGTTTAGTCACAAAATGTATACAATTCTTTGATTTTAATTGTCTAATCTAATCAGAATGAAATTATAACTGAGAATTTGATGTACGAATCGAATATTTCCTCAAGACTTCGTTCACACGGTTTATATGACAGACCAGACGTAGATAAGAATTGTACCGTTTTTTTTCAGAAAATTGATTTTTCGTCTTGCTTAGAATCGTTAGTACATTCACCTTTTGTGAATTGACTTTTCCTCAAGACTTCGTTCACATAATAGACCAGACGTAGGAAAGTACCTACTCTGCGTTTTCGTTTTTCAAAAATGGTGTAGGTAAATGATTTGTTTTTCAGAAAATGCATCGTCACGTTCGTTCATAGAAATGAAATTAAAATTTTGAGACACTGTTTTTCTTGTTACGAAAATATCCATAAAAAACAATTTACGAACAAAAAGTTCATAAAAAAACACTTTTTTTGAAAAGCGCTTATTCCATAGTGTTGCGCCGTTTAGAGGAATCTTTTCTGTCAGGCTGTCAGAACTGTCAGTTATTTTTTAGGGACCGATTATTTAAATATAGCAGTTGTCACTTTTTGTCTCATATAATTTTATCAAAGTATTTCAGCTGCTTTAAACTGTTGCCTGAAAGAAAAGCGGGGCATTGCCCAAAGATTGACTGTAGAGAATGCCATATATCGCATTAACTCCGCCTTTTGCACGATTTGATTTTGATTTGTGGAATAAAGATTAAATAAATAAAGAAATGAGCGTGACTTATAATTTTTAGGATAATCTAAGCCGTAATGACGTCGTGGTAGGTTTGTACCCGACACCTACCATATAGGGACATTAAGGGACTTTAAGTATGTCCGTTCATATTCCAGTGACTCACACTAGAATAAAAACTATAGCAATAAAAGCTTAGCAAAACAAGAAGCTTGCGCCATAAGCTTCCGATGTCGACCACCCTGGTTACGCTCGGGTTACGGTCAGGTTACCGTGGGAGCGACTCAGGTGTTGCCAAACGCGACCTTTGCGGTAACCAGATAAGTGATAACAGTTCTCATCTAATGTCCGATGGGCTGTTCCGGTTAGAGATGTGAGGTTCTCGATAACGTTTCTCGATTTGTATGGGAAATGTTTTCGAGAACGTTCTTGCCCCATAAATTTGGAAACGTTCTTGGGAACGGCACATCTCTAACTCCGGTTATTACCCACTATATATATTATGTACATATCAACGACAAAAAGCGTACACGCTGTAAACACTAATGAATTCCTTTGGAGTTTACAGCGTTTACGCTTTTTGCCGTCGATATACAGACAGAAACAGAGTTATTAATACCATGGTTTAAGCCACGTTCCGCCCATTGGCATTGTAAAATTTATGTTATAAAGATAAGACAATGTGGTAGAACGCTGAAATCTAGCTGGACAATGTGCCAGACTCCCTAGGTCCACGGGTTTTCAAACTCACATAGAAAAATTAAAAATCATTATCTTAACTCGGATGTCATGAAAGCTACTTTCGGAACAATAATAATTTCCTTTCACAATCAAGTACTTAAAATAAATAAATAAACATGGCTAACGGACGATTTCCATTTACTTATTTCTCAACTCGTAATTGATAGTTTCTGTTTGGCTTTTTGGTTGAATGGTAAATATAGCCGCTCGCCATTTATACTTTTGTATTGTGCAAGTTTAAATCGAAACATGATGCTAAAAATAACCGGTGAGAATAGCAGCCCCACACCAGAACACGCCCAAAGCTTATCATCTCCATCAGCTCATAGCGGCTGAGTTATGGACTCACATTGTCCACGACACACTGAATACATTTAATGAACTTGCGACACTGCTGCTAATTATTTCTGAACCCAACGTACCCACAGACTGCATACAATCTTTTTCACAATAGGGCAACGCACGTCGGGTGATTATTAAGCAGATTGATAAATCTATTGTATAAGTCTATGTACTTCATCATTATATATTTCAGAGCTAAGCTCTTGTCGGTGGAGTAATTTCTAGCTCATTCTACACTCCGATTTTTCTTTTATATGATGAAGCATTTTTTTTGTTCCGTATATGTCCGTCTTGGTCTTCCTCTTTACCTTGTCGCTTCTACTTTTCCTTTTATTATCACGTTGATGTAGTTATCGTGACGTATGACATGACCTAACATCTTCCCTCTCCTTTTTTCAATCATGTTCAACAAAATTAAATAAAACAATTTAAAACAAAAATTCACAGATCTCGTGCCTTTCACGACCTTCTGGTACATTGGAAATGCACTTAGATAGGGCAAACTATAATGGAAACAACTCTTTGCGCAAGAGAAACACAAGGGTTAGTAGCAGGTACCGGCGAGTAACGTTATTTTTTATAAACGGACTACGCCCTTTAACAAAGCTCAGCCTTTTCTTCGCCTTTTGCACACACGCTTTCGTCCGCCAGATGTGGAATCATCAGCATTACCCAAGCCACGCTATTCCTACGTTCGAGAAGACGAAGTATAGAAATAATAATCATAATTTTTTAGTTGAAGGAACTTTCTACTTCATGTGTCAAACAATTTATCTTGTAACAAATGAAAAAAACAGTCTATAGGTAAGTTCTCGTTCTCTACGTATAAAATAAGATAAAGGATAGTGGAGTCATAAAGCAATAGTAATTATATTGTTAAAATAAGTTGAGACCATGAAAAAAATAGGACTTCATTGTTTATAGCCACTCAATTGCTTTTGGTAACTACGGCTACCTGTCAACGCTTTTGTTTTATTATATAAATAGAGTTCAACTCAAAATTCGAAGAAAGTGAGTAGATAGGGCCGCTTACGAGCAATAATACAAAAAATTGACTATGAAAAGGGTGGTACAGAGCCTGTCGCACGTGTCACAGTAATAATAAAATAAGTTGAAAATTAATATTTACTTCATCACGCCATCGCCAAGTAGTAGGCAGAGTAAATTTTGTTTTCTCAAACATGCAATGAAATATTGTCTTTACGTTCCTTATAATAGGCTCGGAAGTATCGCTTTTTGGGCGCAACAACTCGAGGGGACTGTAAAGGGATTTCATACTGCTTTTCAGGCCTAGGCCTGCAAAGTAACTTTTTTTTGGTTTCAACAACAAGGTCATTCACACAGCTGGCTGGTTTGACAAAAAGCAGGTTTTGTTTTTAAAGGTTGCAGTTGGTTGTTAGACTAAAATGTCCTATTTGTCAATTAATAAAATGTTGTTCTTTGAACTATATTTTTTTATTTCATTGTATGTTTGAGAAAAGCACTATACATGCCTCGTCGTGAAAACGGATTCCCGGCCTCGTATCACTATCCGGCCTCGCTCGCACGCTCGCTCGGCCGTATATACCTACTCATTTTCCCGGCCTCTGATGTAATGTACTATTTGTTTAATTTATACGATTCATTTTCAAAGTACTAGAAGGGCACGAGATTGTATGATACATAGGTAGTAGATTGTATAGCAAATAGAGAACCAAAGAAATAAAAAAAAATTACATAAAAGTATTTTATTGTATACATTATATATTTTTTTTTTCTTACTTCATAACAAACATCTAAAAACATCAAGGTTTACAACTTAACTAAAAAAATATTAAACTTACTAGTACACGAAACTCACTAGTATACGCGCGCGCCGCACGCCGCGAAAACTCCGCCACATAAAGGTAAAGCTTTCTCCAACTCCATTACAGATAGTAAAGTTCCGTTTTTTGCAAACTGTAGCCCAACTCAATACCCCGAGTGCATTTTTTAATTTTTTCGATATCGCTTTTCGTTTTTGAGATATCGTCGATTTAAGTTGAAAAGTCGCAAAATAATCACGTAATTTTTCGACATTTTTGCACTTTTTCGAAAAAGTTTTTGACTTTTTCAACTTTTTTTTACACCGTCTTGTAGATCTCGTCAAGACACGTCTTTTGATACCCCATTGACCTGCGTAGCCTCAAAATTGACGACGCCAGAGCGATGTCGCACTTTCGCTGAAAACGGTCCCCTACCAACGCGATCGAAAAAACATTTCCAATGTTAAAAATGTGTGACAGTCGCGGAAACCGAAGAAAATATCATGTTCAACAGAGTATTTATAGTAGTTCATAGTTCGCATATTTTAACATTGGAAATGTTTTTTCGATCGCGTTGGTAGGGGACCGTTTTCAGCGAAAGTGCGACATCGCTCTGGCGTCGTCAATTTTGGGGCTACGCGGGTAAATGGGGTATCAAAAGACGTGTCTTGACGAGATCTACAAGATGGTGTAAAAAAAATTGAAAAAGTCAAAAACTTTTTCGAAAAAGTGCAAATATGTCGAAAAATTACGTGATTATTTTGCGACTTCTCAACTTAAATCGACGATATCTCAAAAACGAAAAGCGATATCGAAAAAAATAAAAAAGCACTCGGGGTATTGAGTTGGGCTACAGTTTGCAAAAAACGGAACTTTACTATCTGTAATGGAGTTGGAGAAAGCTTTACCTTTATGTGGCGGAGTTTTCGCGGCGTGCGGCGCGCGCGTATATTAGTGAGTCTCGTGTACCTACTAGTAAGTTTAATATTTTTTTTAGTTTAGTTGTAAACCTTGATGTTTTTAGATGTTTGTAATAAAGTTCGTAAAAAAAAATATAATGTAGACAATAAAATACTTTTATGTAATTTTTTTTTATTTCTTTGGTTCTCTATTTGCTATACAATCTACTACCTATGTATCATACAATCTCGTGCCCTTCTAGTACTTTGAAAATGAATCGTATAAATTAAACAAATAGTACATTACATCAGAGGCCGGGAAAATGAGTAGGTATATACCGTATCACCGGATAGTGATACGAGGCCGGGAATCCGTTTTCACGACGAGGCATGTATAGTGCTTTTCTCAAACATACAATGAAATAAAAAAATATACTTCAAAGAACAACATTTTATTAATTGACAAATAGGACATTTTAGTCTAACAACCAACCTTTAAAAACAAAATCTGCTTTTTGTCAAACCAGCCAGCTGTGTGAATGACCTTGTTGTTGAAACCAAAAAAAAGTTACTTTGCAGGCCTAGGCCTGAAAAGCAGTATGAAATCCCTTTACAGTCCCCTCGAGTTGTTGCGCCCAAAAAGCGATACTTCCGAGCCAATTATAAGGAACGTAAAGACAATATTTCATTGCATGTTTGAGAAAACAAAATTTACTCTGCCTACTATGTGGCGTGATGAAGCAAATATTAATTTTCAACTTATTTTATTATTAATTTATTACTGTGACACGTGCGACAGGCTCTGTACCACCCTTTCATAGTAATTTTTTTTGTATTATTCTTCGAATTTTGAGTTGAACTCTATTTATATAATAAAATAAAAGCGTTGACAGGTAGCCGTAGTTACCAAAAGCAATTGAGTGGCTATAAACAATGAAGTCCTATTTTTTTCATGGTCTCAACTTATTTTAACAATATAATTGCTATTGCTATTGCTTTATGACTCCACTATCCTTTATCTTATTTTATACGTAGATAACGAGAACTTACCTATAGACTGTTTTTTTCAGTTGTTACAAGATAAATTGTTTGACACATGAAGTAGCAAGTTCCTTCAACTAAAAAAATATGATTATTATTTCTATACGTCGTCTTCTCGAACGTAGGAATAGCGTGGCTTGGGTAATGCTGATGATTCCACATCTGGCGGACGAAAGCGTGTGTGCAAAAGGCGAAAAAAAGGCTGAGCTTTGTTAAAGGGCGTAGTCCGTTTATAAAAAATAACGGTACTCGCCGGTACCTGCTACTAGCCCTTGTGTTTCTCTTGCGCAAAGAGTTGTTTCCATTATAGTTTGCCCTATCTAAGTGCATTTCCAATGTACCGGAAGGTCGTGAAAGGCACGAGATCTGTGAATTTTTTTTACCATAGGCGGGTAAAAAGTATCCTATACCTAACTATTTTTGAATGCCCAGATATCCCTGTATCAAATTTGGTTAAAATCCATCCAGTCGTTTTGGCGTAATGAGAGGGCAAAGACATTTTTACCAACAGATGGTGTTACGGGCTGGCGCTACGCTCCCTCCGTTATTTTTTTTTAAATTAAATATATTTGATCAACACCCACTGAATTTGGCATTAAATCGAAACGTGTCGGTAAACATAACCATGTAAGGGCACCGCCCCCTTTTCGGCCTTGGAGCCCTTAACACTTGCGTAAGCGCATAAATTGCTTATGTAACATGAGAACAAGTGCGATAACCTGTTCCAACGATTTCAACTTTAAATTCGAATGTTGAGGCCGAGTTGGATTAAGTCAAAAAATCAACTTACTGCAGTTTAATATTGAAGGTGATTTATTAAAGGTTACTCGTAAGGTGACAATCAGTTCTGTTTAATGTGAATGCGGTTACAATTATCATAATTTCACCTGTCAATTAATATGTTCGTTATAATTGCGAATCTTTTTAGGTCCTTAATTAAACGTTTAATGACAACAACCGATTATAATAACTCGAATGAGCCCTCGATAATTAAGCATTGCTTTATTTGGTCTGTGCCATCTGATATTTCGATTGTTTCAATATTGGAGTCAAAATATGCGTTGTCAATTTTGGGAGAACAGAATCAAAATAAAAAAGTTAAGTTTAATTTTATATACCCAGCCGTGACATATTATAGAAATTTTTGACTCGGTTTGTAGACACCTGCCTACTGAGCCCGGCGGTCCCGGGTTCGAATCCCGGCCGGGGCAAATATTTGTGTGATGAACTCGAATATTTGTGCTTGGGTCATGGTTATTCTATGTATTTAAGTATATATCTATCTATATATATGTACGTATATCGTCGTCTAGTACCCATAACACAAGCCTTCTTGAGCTTAATTTGGGATTAGATCGATTTGTGTGTTTTTTTTATATATAGAAAAATCTACAGATCTCACAGTAGGTACGTGCAAGTATGAAAGGCATTGAAAGGCACATCATAAAATTTGACAGATTTGTTTTCTGACCTCGCGCTGAAGGGACCTGCTAACGGTAAGATAAAAAGGTAAAAAGTGCCTTTTAAACAGACAATCAGCAATTATAACTAGGCCACAAGGACAATCCGAAACCTCAAAATGATTGAGTTAGGCACCTAAGCACATGATATTGACGCCGCGGAGGAAAATACATAAACGAAAAGTAAAAGATAAAAGAGATAAGAATATATTTATTGCATAGACAACCTACGTACATAATAATTTATATTACCAATGGCTTTAACCCTATCATTTTACCGACAAAAACGGGTAAACCTCAAGTCACCCACTAATTTAAAAGCCATTGATCATATTCATACATAAGTAACTCACAACAAAGGAAGCTTAGCGACACCTAATTCATAACCAATTATGTATTATGTCGCCTTTTACGTCGAATATAATGTGATACGCAGTATACGCGGGTTGTCTATTTAACCAAATTTGGGTTAGCCGTGGGCGCCGCCCACGAGAGGTCAGAGGGAAAGGCTGCATCAAATCATCACGCCGTGTACTTACGAATGTACGTGCTGGTTGAGAATTAATTATAGAAATAAGAGACATCACTATCACATCCAGTAAATAAATTATAATTAGTTATTGGCCGAGCGAGCGAAGTGTCTCTGTTTTAGCTTCGCCAAAATTACTTTCGTATGTCCGGATATTTGGATTTTGCATGTTTGGATTTCCGGCTGTTCTCGGTTACAGGCCGCATTTCTCAACCGATCCTTATGAAATTATTTGAGTAGTTTCTATAAGTAAAAAGATTATTTAAATCAATTCAGTTAAAAAAAACTAAATGGCGATATGTAAAAGTACGTTTATTGCGCTTATATAAATTCATACAGTCACAACTACATACTAACACACATTCAATAATGAAATACTACTGGTGTGTACAAAAATATGGCTAATATAAATTTAATTTCATGCACTGATATCGCTTGTCTTAGCTGTTACACTGGCTCCTACACTAGGTAGTTAATTAAATTTCACCCTATTTACCCCGCGCAAGCTTTAACCGTACCTAGAAGGGTAAATTGATCCATCCATCCTAAGCTTCATTGTCACTTACCAGGAAGTGAGATTGACGTCACAGGCGTGCTTATATTACAAAATTAATAAATCGATAGCCGCAAATCGCGCGTCTCAACTACGGAACCCTAATCTCGAGTCTATTATTTGTTCATTAGCTTTATCATACACGTGTCCCGTGGGTGTATCCACATTACATTATCATTGATCTAGGGCCCTTCGGCCAATACTGCCCGTTATGGCCATGTGGCCCAATAAGGCCTTACGGCCCGCCCACGGCGCGCGGGCGGCGGTGGGCGGGCGGACCTTTTGAATGTAAACAACCTTATTGAAGGGATTTACATTTTGATAGAGTACAACAAAGGGACTTAATAAGGTAGTTTTGTAATGCCATGTGAGGAGAATATTTTGTTTGTGTGTAATATTTATCTTTTTGAATATGTGATGTGGTTTTATTTAACAAAATTGTATTCAGGTATGACAGCAATAGTAAAATCAATATGCCATTGCGCAACATAGTGTGAGCATTTGTTGAGGAATGTGAAATACTTTTCAAGCATGAATATCAATGTGAAAAATAAGGTGTCTTCAAGCAAAAGTTCTAACACTAGACAAAGGTTATCTTGAAGAGATCGTTTTTTTTTTACTAGAAGATCGTCTTTTGCTTACTTGTGCTGAGCAATTTTAATATTTTGTTTTTATTTGTGTTGGTTTTCAATAAATAATGATTAATAAAATACGTTGAAACGCTAGTAGGAAGGTATAGCGGGCTCAAATATGAGTACCTATTTTGACTTACACTTCTTCGTAAAGTTTTAACCAGTCAACTTTGCTTAAACAAAAAACAAACACAAGTACTGAAAGACTAATCTATTCTTTGTTAGATCGGTTCCGTGAATACAGGGTTACAGAAGCACAAAGCGATTCCGAGCGCACAGTTTATTTACAATAGGAAAGTGGTTAAGGGCCCCCACCGCAGGTCTATTTTACTCGCTGAAAGGTACAGTCGCCTTCAAATGAGATACACTTACAATATAACTGCATTAGGGCTTAGTAACGTATAAAAAAAAACGCCCATTTTGTTATGATTGTAACCCACGGTCAGGATAGTATAGGGAGAGATTAATAAAACCATTTACTTACGTTTCAAATGCAGTAACACTATATTTTCTTTGTCACAATAACCTCTAACACAGTAACTTCGATTTGACTACTTAACAGCTACTTCACTGTACTTCACCGAATTAAAGCCACACAAAAGACTGAACCCTGGACTTGGAATTGGTTACTGGAAGATTCAGTTATTTCCCACTCCATAACACAAAAAGGCGCCATCTGTGACGTAGGTACCCAATTCCAAGTCACATTCAATGTATATACTTTAAACTTAATAATTACTATATTTGACGAATATGTAATCTTTTGTAAATTAGTTATTTGATTTTAAAACAGTATTAAAAATAGGAATATGCCAGTAACTATAATTTTAGACAGCCACTCATTTATCAATAGTTCCAAATTCCTCCGCTAGAGTATAATCATGAAAATATTAGTCAATTTGTTACTTATTTTACGATAAAGCTTACAGATTCGTCCATCCTGACTATACGTGTCACGACCTCGTGACCAAGATTGAAAGTTGTACAATAATTAACATACATAATAATTGAATGATTTTTGTAACATGTTAGTACTCTGTAGCAAATTGTATCAAAGATGTATAACAAATAACTAATGTAAATAACAGTTTTTCATAAATGCAAAAATCTTTAGTTATGTTTATATACCAATCAAACCATGTAATTTATAATTTACAATAGCTCTTTCATCCCCTTTGTCTATCGATTACTTATTAATATACATATATATCATCATTAGAATGGACAACCTCTAAGTTGTAATAACATAATAAAATAATTTTCTCATTATATATGTCAATAAGTAGATTTCATACTCTCAAATTTGTCTCTTAACAAATATGCAAAGTATAAGGCAGTATTAACCCATTTTTATATTTTATCCTTGGACATTTATAATATTTTACCCAACCATTGTTACATCATATATTTCAGACAAATATAGTTAACATCCTTCCAATATCCATTATTATACCTTTATACAAATCATCCATCCATTTAACCTCATAATCCTTATATATAATTATATAATACAATTTCAGACAAATATAGTTAACATCCTTCCAATATCCATTATTATACCTTTATACAAATCATCCATCCATTTAACCTCATAATCCTTATATATAATTATATAATACATAAACTCATTTATCCCTCTGAAAAATAAAGATTATCATCCTTCCAATATACATGAGAATCCCTCTGAAAAATAAATGATTAACATCCTTCCAATACCTATTTTAGGTAATATCAATTTCATCCTTCCATCCATTTTTTTTTTAAACCTCTATCTCATTTTACAAAACTCGTAGCTTTGATACCTTGGATCCTCAATTTAAGCTTTTCATATATCATCCGTGTTTACATCTACGATACCTATGTCACTATCGCTGCTACTGGCATTATCTTCCTCTTTTTCATCAGAACTAGTGTAATCTTCAGACCTTTTAAAGTTTAGCCATGGATGTATCTTATCTACTGAATATACACCCCTATAAATAGCCTTCCCCTTACGTCTTGTGATTGGAGTGTCTGCTACCGTGTACCTGTCATTATTCATTACTTCAACTATTTTATATGGCCCCAAACATTTAGCAATCAATTTCTTACTTTTACCTGGACACAAAATAGACCTCTCTACTCTAACCAAATCCCCCAAGTTAAATTTTCTTGGACCACACCTCACTTTGTCAAACCGGCTTTTCTGTTTTTCTTGTGTTTCTTTTATATGTTTATCTACATCCGCTCTGATTTCTACTAGTTTATTTGTAGAGTTTTCCTCGACATCAGTATTTATCGTGGAACGTAACTTTCCCTCAGCCATGCTAGTCAGGTTAAACCCAAATAATACTTTAGCAGGAGAGCGTCCTATCCCTTTATTTGTGGTATTATTTAATCCCCATTGCACGTCTAGCACTTTACTATCCCAATCACGCTCATCACAACCATGGTTCATTGCTGTCAACGAATCTAGAATCGTACGGTTATACCTCTCCACTTGCCCGTTTGCTCGTGGAGTGGCAACCGCGTTCATTATGTGCCGTATGCCCAGATCCTTCAAAAAGTTTGAAAACTTTTTGCCCGTGAATGATGAATACCTATCCGTTATTAATCTTATAGGGCACCCGAACGTCGAGAAATATTCCTTAAAAACCCTAATAGTTGTAAAAGATTTCGTATTCTTAACGGCTTTTAAAGTTATAAATTTACTATACGAGTCTATGATGACTAGTAAATATTTATTTTTACGTTTACTCGCATTAAAAGGACCCAAGTGGTCGGCGTGAAGAGTGTGAAATGGCTTGGAAATTTTCGGTATTGGATGTAAATAGCCAGATTTCTTTCCAGATGGGGTTTTACTGTGGGCACATTCCAGACAGGATTGGACATATTTCCTAGTGAACTTATTCATTTTTGGGAACCAATATGTTTCTTTAATTTTATCAAGAGTTTTTTCTAAGGAAAAATGTCCGATCCCATCATGGCACGCCCTTAAAATATGCCATCGCACACCCTTAGGTACCAACCACTTGTGTCCATCATCAGTTATTCTATATACGCAATTATTTTTTATGCAAAAATTTTGCCTTACGTCGACAATATTTTTACTTTCCGGGTCCAACAATATATGTTTGATACGTCCTATTTCACTATCAGCAGACTGCACCGTCCTTAGCCAGTCGTCCGAAATAGTGAAAATAGTCGGTGGTTCCAAATCAGTCAAGCTATTGTAAGACTCACTAGGTACCGGATTCCGACTTAATGCGTCTACGTGACACATCCCATGCCCTGCTCTATACTTGACGTCACACTCAGAAAACTCCAATATTAAACTCCACCATCGAGCTACTCTTGGTATCATGTCCCTCTTTAAAAAGGTAGCGCGAAGCGAGTTACAATCCGTTACAATAGTGAATGGCATACCGAGGAGGTAGGGTCTGAATTTTACTAATGACGCAACAACCGCCAACGTCTCCAATTCGTACGACGAGAAATGTTGTTCGACTGGAGACGTTTGGCGACTGAAGTAAGCTACTGGCTTCAAATCACCATTGTCTTGTTTCTGTAATAACATACCACCTAAACCCCACTTACTCGCATCGGTATGCAATTCTGTCGGGAGCAATGGATTGTATAACGCTAATACAGGTCGAGAAATCAGTTTCTCCTTTAATTCATTAAACGCTTTCTCCTGTTCACTTCCCCACACCCAAGGTGCATTATTTTTCAATAAGCCTGTGAGGGGTTTAGCTATAACGGCGAAGCCTTTAATAAATTTCCTAAAAAAACTTGCCAGTCCAAGAAATTGTCGGACGTTATGGACACTTTTGGGGGTTGGGAAGGATTGTACTGCTTCGATCTTTTTGCAACCAGGCTTAATGCCATTAGCCGTCACTTCGAATCCCAGGAAATCGACTGATGTTTGGAAGAAAAAGCATTTATTTGGTTTTAGTGTTAAATTAAATTCTCTTAATCTTTTAAAAATCGATTCCAGTTTTACCAATCCTTCCTCAACCGTCTTTGATGGTATCATAACGTCGTCCATGTAAGCAACAGCTGTGTCAAAGCGAAGCGAACCCAAAGCTTTGTTTACTGTCCTTTGAAATACGGCTGGCGCATTCGCCAAGCCGAACGGCATCCTGTTAAATTCCCATTGTCCGTCTGGCGTTATAAAAGCAGTCTTTGGTTTCGCTTCCTCTGTCAACTCTATTTGGTAATAGCCACTGGCCAAATCTAACGTAGAGTAAAATGAATAGCCTGAAAGTCTATTCATCTGGTCTTCCATGCATGGGAGAGGGTAATGCTGTTTTACTGTTTTTCTGTTCACTGCTCGATAATCGACGCAAAGTCTTTTATCGCCAGTTTTCTTCCTGACTAATATGACTGGACTAGCGTACGGGGAACTAGACTCTCTTATTATTCCATTTGCACTCAACTCGTCTACCATACCCTGCACCTCCTCCCTTTCCTTTTGTGAAAGCCTATACGGCCTATATACTACCGGTTGGTCATCGCTAAGATCAATTTTCATTTTTTCTATATCTGTACATCCTAACTCACTAAGTGATGTCGTAAAACAGTCGCGGTAAGAATTAATTAAGTTCCAAAGTTGTAATTTATGATCATCCGATATGTCACCTAGATTTAATTGCTCCAAGCTAAATGGTTCAGGTGATTCTCTATTCTCAATCCGATTTACTTCACAAAATCCAAAAGAATCTGATACTAGTTCAACTCTGGCAACTAATGCGTTTTTATTAAACGTAATAGGCTTGTTGCTCAGTGGCATAACCAAAACATAGCCTTCTCCATCTTTAATAGAGTATACACCTTCTTCAATCTGATACTCTCTACCTGGTTGACCTCTGTAACTACTGCGAACGTATATTGCCCCATTTAACTCAGAATCACATTTTACTTCTAACAAATCTACTGCCTTTATAGTGACATCACTAGATACTCGCAACTGTACGAGTTTTTTATTTACCCCCTCTAATTTATAATTGCTTGTGAATATCAACTCTTTTTCTGTTTTTAATATTTGGACGTGAGGTTGTTCAGTGAATGTTTGGCCAATTAATAAGGGATATTTCAAATAATGATCTGGTACTACAACACAAACGACCTTGGCACAAACATTTTGAATTTGTATATCTGCCACACATGAACCTAAAGAATGGACAACCGCACCTCCAAACCCTATCATAGGTCGACTTATACTTGTATCTAATTTGCAAAATATTTTCCTAGCTTCATTTTCTCTAATCAATGTTAAATCACTGCCAGGATCTACTAAACAGATGGTCGCATGTCCATCTACTAATACGTTTTGTACATACTTGTCAGATTTATTATTTATCGATGCTTCGTTAATTAATAGGATAGACTTGTCTTTTTTTTCATTATCACCTTTAAACCGAAAACATTCTGAATCGACATGACCGATTAATGAACACTTATTACATTTTTTTATAGGTTTAGGGCACTTTGATAATGGGTGCCCATCCTGTTTACAATTATAACAACGTATGTTACCGGTTTGTTTGTTTAACCCCACGGAAGTACTTGGTTTCGATTGTCGATCTCGAAAGGCGGGCTTATTTACGGTATTGAAATTCTTGGTTGTCTTGACGTTACGTAAATATGCTAAAAGTTTGTCCGTGTCTGTGAATTGTGCCGCCTCAGCTCCCATTCTGACAGACCTATCATCTATTCCAAACAATATACATCCGCCCGCCCTTTTCCCTACAATTTCGCAACGATTTAAAAGAGCGACTTTCTCATAATAATAATCCTCGAGTGACTCCCCAAACTTAGCCCGCTTTGCCAACATATCTGTAAGCATTTGACCGTAATTTTCTTCAGAGGGAAAAGCGGATTTAAGTTTGGTTTGCCACTCGGCCCATGAGAACAAAAGAGTTGGTAGCCCCTCGTACCATTTTTTCGCAACGCCTACTAGTTTCGGGAGAGCATAATGTATAATTTGCCGGTCGGACCATTCATACAATACAGCACATTCGTTCACTTTCGTAAGCCAATTTGTGATGGTTTGGTTCTTTAGGGACGGATCGAACTCAGGTACTACATTTATGTTTGAATATGTATCCTTATTGTTCCGACGAGCAGATCCAAGATTATCAATTAGTCTTGTAAACTGAGATAGGAACTCACGTGAAGCGTCCTCTGTCTGGCGGCTGCGGTGAGACGGCTCTCTGGACCGCCCACTGCGGCGAGAAGTTTCCCTGGACAGGCCATTGCTGCAAGAAGGCTCCCTGGACCGGCCGCTGCGGCGAGACGGTTCCCTGGACCGCCTGCTGCGGCGAGACGGTTCCCTGGACCGGCTGGTGCGGCGAAACGGCTCCCTGGGCCGCCCGCTGCTGCGAGACGGTTCTCTGGATCTGTTGTGTCGCCGCGATGGCTCCCTGGATCTGCTGCGGTCCCTCGACGCCCTCAAGGCGCGCTGGTCGCCTCTGCCCTCGAACTCCCTGTCGTAATGGCAGCTGCGACTTCTGGTACGACTTCGACGTACTTCTTGAGCCATCGGGCGTAGTGAGGGGCTACGTAGAACACGCCTTCTTGGAGTCCGCGTCCTGCTGCGGCCGCGACCATCGTCAAAATTTGGGTCGTGATTTGGCACTTGGACCACCGCTGGTTGCGGTGCCCCGTCGTCACCATCCATTACTTGAGCTGTAATTGTAATAAAATACACGGACATCAATTGTTCAAACTAAATTCGTATTTATTTATTTTTTCTTCAACTAACTATACCACTAAAATGGATCTGCTGATATGCTGCATAAATAATTACATCTTGGATGTACGACATAATTATACTAATAAAAGCTTAACATTACATTATTAAAACAATAATTTAATTTGGTAACTTGCCAATATGTAGGTATTCAATGTTTTTGTTATAGAATTGATTCGTTGGTATGCACAACCTCACAACTATAGGTTATTAGTATATAATTATAGATATGTATTCGAATGTATTTAATAAAGACACAATCGGAAAGCCTTTTTGCTTTTATACGATCTATATAGGTAGGTAAGTGTGCGGCAAAAAGTAGTCTTGCTTGGCCATGTCACACTACCAAATTCAGTCGGGTAACCTACACGCAGATTCACAGAATATACTAAGTACATATAATCACGTATGTTTTCGAACCGTATTTACCGTTCACACAACCAAAACACTGTTTCTGATGGTTTTAAATTGATTCAAAAGTAAACTTACAGTGGGTACTTAATGATAGGGAAAACAAAATAAAAATTACTTTAACTTAACCGTGACTTTTTTGGTTAAGTATCTTATGAACCTTCAATTAATTTTACAGCTAACACATTGCCCAGGTAATCCTTATGTTGGATCCAATGAACTAGGGATAATGCATAATTTGCGTGTAGTCTATATATATATAACTTTAATAACCCACGAACCCATTATCCGATTTGGACAATATAATAGCTAATAATCATTAATAATAAATCCCACTTCTGAAAATTTGTAACCCACGGTCAGGATAGTATAGGGAGAGATTAATAAAACCATTTACTTACGTTTCAAATGCAGTAACACTATATTTTCTTTGTCACAATAACCTCTAACACAGTAACTTCGATTTGACTACTTAACAGCTACTTCACTGTACTTCACCGAATTAAAGCCACACAAAAGACTGAACCCTGGACTTGGAATTGGTTACTGGAAGATTCAGTTATTTCCCACTCCATAACACAAAAAGGCGCCATCTGTGACGTAGGTACCCAATTCCAAGTCACATTCAATGTATATACTTTAAACTTAATAATTACTATATTTGACGAATATGTAATCTTTTGTAAATTAGTTATTTGATTTTAAAACAGTATTAAAAATAGGAATATGCCAGTAACTATAATTTTAGACAGCCACTCATTTATCAATAGTTCCAAATTCCTCCGCTAGAGTATAATCATGAAAATATTAGTCAATTTGTTACTTATTTGACGATAAAGCTTACATGATAATGTCTGTAAATTCTGTAAGTTTAATCAAAATGTGTAGTTTTGCCAATCAACTTACAAAATACCTACATATTTTATCTTCCAAACGTTTCTAATAAGCGACTTCACTCAGCAAACACCGATTTAATCCGCTAGCGAGGTTAAAAGTACCTAGTATTGAAGCTCCAAAGAGTAAAAGTAAAATTAATTAGGTACCTACCTATATTTTTTTTATGCTCGCGGTCGTCTTCGCACCGTATCGAACTAGATTTTATCACACTTGCAAGTTGCGAGCGTGTTTTCTATACAATACCTATGTAGTGGCAAACTCGCTGCGCACTCGCCTTCATACAAAATTCGGTCGCAACTCGCAAGTGTGATAAGGCCTTTTGTCGTCCATGCTTATGAGTCGGGTCACATGTCTAACAATGGATCCTAATTTGAACTTGTGAATTATGTCAGAACATCTCAGTCTGACTGTAGACGGGCCACCCACAGCCGCGGGAACAAGTGCGCCTTGTTTGGCGAGGTCGAGGATGGCCGGACATGATTTTACGACTACACTTTACGACCGGACCTGACCAGAGACAATAAGTGCGCATCTGCCGGTGATGTATGAAAGATGTTCTAAAGCAGCAAACGTTGAAGAGCAAAGAGACCACGAAAGACCAGTGAGCCTATGATGGTTGCGTTCATCACGTGATAAATAAGTGACAAAGCATCTGTCACTCTCACTCGCATTTTGTCAAAACGTGACGGATGCTTTATCACGTATTTATCGCGTGATAAAAGCAACATCATAGGCCTGCCAGGGCTAGCATATCGCTTGTCGCGCGACTTAGCTTCACCGGTCTTGCGCACACGGTATGGAAAGGAAAGGGACAGCTAGGTAACATTTGTCGAGTCAGTGAGTCGCGTGACGTTCCTCCGATGTCGTAGCATTATGCTGAGTGGTGTCCTTTTGCGATGTACATAGCAGCACCATTATGTATTCCTTTTACTATACTTTACTGCCTAAAACTTAAATATTTTTGCCAATTTTGCAATGTTCCTCTGACTCTGTTGACTAGAATTATTTTTCGCCGAAAAATCATTTCGTAGAAAACATTTTTCCTTGCAACCGTAAACTAGAGAATTGAGATTGAGATTTGAGATTCTTATAAAACAACCCTAACTATAACCTTATCAATAGGATAATACATATTTGAAAGAAGTATGAAAAATGTATGACTACAGAGGAATAAAAATTCTGCAAAATGATTTTTCGGCGAAACTAAACATTCGACGAAATAATTATCCAGGAGTCAAGAGCTCCCGTTTCTTGTAATGCCTTTCTCGCTCTAACAAATGTGTTTTCTTTCTTTCTTTTCTTCTTTAAAGAAATCGCCCGCATCTTTAACCCTGCGTGACGAAGATACAGTTACTTTTCAGTCGAAGACAACAAACAGTGTTAATGTTTACTATCACAAGATTACCTGTGAATTTCACTGTTTCTATGTGTGTTTGAAGAGCAGAAACTCAATGCACTGGAGATGTGGTGCTGGAGACGGATGCTTGGTGTATTGTGGACTGAGTTCCGGACCAACGTCTCAATTCTTGAGGAGCTTGGAATTAAAGAGCGTCTGCTCTCTGTCGTCAGATCCCGCATCCTCAACTTCTTTGGACACGTGTCTCGGCGAGACGGAACGTCCATAGAACGCCTCGTTGTTCAAGGGAGAGTGGAAGGTGTCAGAGCTAGAGGAAGATTGCCGATGAGATGGACCGACCAGATCAAAGCCAGCGTGTCGGCTACCGTCAATGAATGCTCACGGAAAGCGGCTCTACGGGACGAGTGGCGACGTGTCGTCGAACGGGTCACTCAGAACTCCACAAATGCATAATGGCCACGACCACTCTGTAAAGAGTGTACCGAAGAAGAAGAAGAAGATGTGTATTTGTACCTTCGTTTGCGAACTTCATATAAGTATGTCAGTACCCAGCTGTCGTCACTATCGTGACGACACTAACCATCTAAAATTTCGAAAGCGCACATTGGTTATAACAGCGCTTTGTTAATATTCTTATACAAATGCGTACTATTCTGAAAAACTTCTTTTTTTGTTTCAGTGGCGCAAATGTGCTCGTCACTGCGCTTCCGGTGCGTGTTTACTTACTTGCGCGTGCGCACCCCTTCCGCGCGAACTTGACATTGTCTATTCCCGCGCCGGAAATGCGCCAGGAAACGCGCCATAATTACTCAGCACACGCAGTATAGTGACTTTACATGTGACTGTATTGGGATTTTCAATCAGGTTTTCTGCACACCACGGTACACCTGATTCAATAAAAATATTTGCCAATAATACGTTGATAATGGTGCCACATATAGGTACAACTTAAAAGTTTCATGAATTCAGCCTACATACATGCAAATATTTAAAAGTACATTATGCCACAAGTGTGCTTATTTGGCTGAACAAGACTCCATTACGCCGGTTTTGCTTCTTCTTCAAAAACATTCTTCCCAAACCACTACTTTGTTGGTAAGATGCAATTGTCAGATTGTGTTACTAAAGCCCAATCCAATATAATATCAAACGCTCAAACGATCGACATTGATGGACGTTATACAGTAATCCAAATCTACACTATCCGGCCACAATATCTGTGTACCCGGATTCGTAACGTCAATACAGAGCTAATTATCGGGGCATTGCATCGCTGTGAGGCGCACAGAAAAATTGAAAATGTTATTATTTTGACGACATGGTTGGCGCAGTTGTAAAGCAGCTTGCCTACTGAGCTGACGGTCATGGGTTCGAATCCCGGCAAGGGCAAGTATTTGTGTGACGAACTCGAATTTCTGGCTGGGTCATGGATGTTATTTGTATTCAAGTACGTATGTATCTATATACGAGTAAGTATGTTTTTCGTCGTCTGTGTATATAACACAAGTCTTTTTGAGCTTACTGTGGAACTAGATTGATTTGTGTGGGGTTGTCCGAAAATTATTTATTTATTTTATTTATAAGCACTGACGATGAGACAATGTGCTGGTCAGCTAGCTGTACTGCGCAGGAAGCAAGGGTAACAATGTTTCGGGGAACAGAGCGGTGTGTGTATATACCTCGTGATGCACTTTTGTTTTTACTCTATTTTTAGAGTACTAGTTACCAAAAGTAGGTATTACTACTACTGGTATCAAACGCATAAATATATAGGTATGAGCTCTGTTTAGTATTAACCTTTATACTGATTCATTTATAAATGGCGGGGACACTGGCCGCTTTGCTGCTCTCTGTATAAAAATGTAACTAGACTTCAGTGTCAAAATTAGTGTCTGCGAAAACAACAAGAATTACAGCTAAACATTATTTATTTAAACCGTGTGATCAAAAAGGAAGCTGACGGAGGCCTCCGAAACAGAACGGGCACATCAGCAACGGTAAGTCCTTGATATTTATTCTTGGATCAGTATAGAGTATTTTTCCTGACTCCACACCAAGATCCTCCCTTCGTTACCTACAGTCCGCTAACGGCTTTACGCCACATTTTCTGGTCCTTCGAGCCGGATTTTCAAAATTTTGAACCGACCTATTTTTTTTGTTTAATTCCCCAAATTATAATCTATATACCTAACCGTTGCTTCCGTCGCGAATCGTATTCGCTATAAAGCTATTCCCTGTTCTCACAGATTTCCAAAAATATAATTCAACCAATTCGTCATATTTTTGTCCGTGACAAAAATGGCGGAAGGCGAGGTGCAATCTTTATTGCAAATTAGCACTTTGACAATTAAAAAAGAATATTTGTTCAATAAATTACAAAAGGCGTATGATGTATCCAAAACTGTTAAATTGGATAGTCTAGACTCGGTACAGAATTACATGGTACAGTTTTCAGAACTTGATGACGCTCGTAGCGATTTCGAAAAAATTGTCATGGAAATTATCATGCTTGAAATGCAGTCAAACCCCAAGGCTAAACCTTCAACAAGCGCGTTAGAAAGCTTCGACGAATTATATTATGTTTGCAAAAAGGTAGCTTTGAACTGCACGCGTATAGTCCAGGAGCCAACCGAAAAATATTCAACTGTAACCAAGGATGATTGTCTAGCTAGGCCGGTCTTACCGAAGCTAACGTTATTTGAATTTGACGGGCAGGTAGAGAACTGGGCTACATTCCACGATACCTTCGTGTCTTTGGTTCACAATCGCAAGTTCGAGAACATAGATAAATTTCATTATCTCCTATCTTGCGTCAAAGGTCCAGCACTGAGCATTGTCAGAAGTCTTCCGATCACGTCATTCAATTACCCACTTGTTTGGCAAAGCTTACTTGATAAATACCAAGACGTTAGGGCGTTGACCGGCAGATATCTGGACAAAATGCTGAACTTTTCGCCTTTGACAAAAGACAGCGTAGCGAATTTAACCTCGTTCGTGGAGACTTTTGATCATTCGTTGAAAGCGATTCACGCCTTGCAGATTGAGAATTTGGACGACTATCTATTTTGTCATTTGGCATTACGTGGGTTAGACAGTCATACTAGGAAATTGTTTGAAGAAAGCCGCGATCAAAATAAATTACCGATTTTCGCGGATTTAATAAATTTCGTGAACAAACAAATTAAAGTCTTGGAACATACATTTCCTAGTGCCGGCTCCCGGACTATAAACAATCAACAAGTCAAAGTGAAGTCATCTGTCAACTTCGCACAACCGAGTCATAAACCGGCCAATTTCAAATATTCGAACGCAACTTCGTCTTCACAAAAGGTTGGATTAGCTGTTTCGCGTTTTGATACTCAAAATAATTCGAACCAAAACAAACTGACTTGCGTGCATTGCAACTCAAATCATCTGATTTATCGTTGCGAACAGTTTCGTAAACTGTTAGTTCAAGACAGGATTGACCGTGTCAATGCCTTGAAACTATGCACCAACTGTTTAAAAAGTGGTCATGAAACGTCAAGTTGTAAGAGCAACATGACTTGTGGAGTTTGCTCTCGGCCTCACCACTATTTACTACATCGGGATGCAAGTGTTCTGCAGGCAACGGCCGTGCCGACGCCGCAGACGCCCCGTGCTGCCGTGCATGCAGTGGGGCCTTCACTACCGCGCTCCGTGAGTGTGGCTGTGACACCCGATCCAACCGTTACTGAGAATCTTCATTCCGTGACTGAAAATTCCAGTTCTTACGGTATAGTACTGGGGACTACGAGGACTCTAGTCGTTGACATCACTGGTCAATATCAGAACTGCCGTGCCGTTCTTGATTCTGGAGCTCAAAGCTCATTCATTACTTTGAACTGTGCTCAACGTTTGGGTCTACCTCGCAACAAATGCCCTTACACGGTATCAGGGCTAGGAGGTGAACTAGTCAAAAACTTTGGCATGGTCACATGCGACTTAAAGCCGTGTAAATCGGACGTTCCGAGTTTCCGGCTAGAACTGGTCGTAGTAGAGAAAGTTTCATCCGAAATGCCAAATGTTTCGTTTCCACCGGAAGTCGTGGAAGAATACAAGAATTTCGATTTGGCTGACCCATTGTTCTACGAAAAGTCATCGGTAGATATTCTGTTGGACAACGGTGTCGTGTCTGATTTGATGTTGGACAAGCCGACTAATGTCAAGCCGAACATACCCAAGGTGATTGAGACGGTTTTCGGTTATGTCGTAAGTGGAAGATTATACAACGAAAGTAATCAACTGTCATTAAATTTACATCTGTCGATTTCTGAAGAGAAGACCTTGGACAAAACGCTGCGTGACTTCTGGGAAGTAGAGGAATTGCCGTGCAAACCTGTACTCAGCCCTCAAGATCAGCTGGCTGAAGATATATTCGTGCGTGATCACTCCCGTGATGAGGGGGGGAGATACATCGTGCCGCTGCCTTTTGTGACTGATACGCCGACACTTGGAGACTCTCGAGTTGCCGCCGAAAGACGATTGCTGGCAACAGAGCGCAAACTTGCGCGTTCACCAGTGCTGCAGCAAGCATACAACGACTTCATGCTCGAGTATGAGAAACTTGACCACATGGAATTGTACACTGGTAGCGAGTCAAGCAAGTATCTGATTCCACATCACAGCATTTTAAGGCCGAGCAGTACGTCAACACCCTTGCGCGTCGTATTCGATGCTAGTGCGAAAACGTCTACAAACATCTCTCTCAACGATACTCAGTTGACAGGACCAAACCTGTACCGTGATATAGGTTCCATTATAACCAATTTTCGATTATTCGAATACTGTTTCGCAAGTGATATTTGCAAGATGTATCGTGCAATCCTTGTGCGTGAATGTGATAGAAAATATCAACACATATTATATCGGTCGTCCGTAGACGAGCCGATTAAAGTCTATGAATTAAAAACGATTACATACGGCGTAAGTTCGAGTCCATTTCTGGCTATTCGTACTTTGCTACAATTAGCCAGTGATGAAGGTGAACGTTTCCCTTCAGCTGCTAATGTCGTGCGACAAGGTATCTATATGGATGACATTTTATGGTCATGCGCAACCTTCTCCCAAGCCTGTGCATTGCAGGACGAGTTAATTAATACGCTACAGTGCGGAGGACTTGTGCTAAAGAAGTGGTCTAGCAACTGTGAAGAATTATTCGAGCGCGTTCCAGTTGAACATCGTGAAACTACTGTCACTTTTCAAAAGGATCGGGATGACGTTTCGATTAAGCTTCTAGGCTTGAAATGGTCTCCGGTGTTTGACGCGTTCAGCTTCTCTTTGAACAAGCAAGATACCGTCAATACCAAGAGATCTGTACTAAAGACTCTAGCATCTATTTATGATCCCGTTGGATATATTTCTCCTTGCACATTTGTTGCAAAGTGCATCCTTCAGGATCTTTGGAAGGCGGGTCTCGGTTGGGATGATCCTCTGCCTCAAGAAGTGTGTGAGCAGTGGTTGACATTCATCACCGAACTACCTCGCCTATCTGAGTTGCAAATCCAACGGCACATATTGCTTCCAGATGTAACAGAATGCGAGCTGGTTGGATTTAGTGATGCATCATCTCGTGGGTACGCTGCCTGCATTTACGTCATATCACGGAGCCAGTCGGATGTAAAGTGCAGATTGCTAATGGCAAAATCGAAAGTCGCACCTGTCAAGGCTCAGACGATCCCTAGAATGGAACTTATGGCCGCGGCTCTTCTTGGAAAACTTATGAAGTACGCATGCGAATGCATAACTCGAGTTGATGTGACTAGAATCACAGCGTTAACAGATTCGTCCATAGTTTTGGCGTGGCTGCAAACTGACGCCTATAAATTAAAGACATTTGTGTGTAACCGTGTTACACAAATAATAGAGTCAATACCACCCCATGCATGGCGTCATGTTAAAAGCGAGTACAATATGGCAGACGTAGCTTCCCGAGGTGTATGTCCGTCGCAATTCATGCTTGATAGCTCTCAGTGGTTTGAGGGTCCTACCTGGATGTACGAAGATCGTGAAACTTGGCCTGTATCAACGTACACAAATAAAAGTGAAACTCAAATTCTTGAGATGAAATCAAACTCTAATACGTTCAGTTTGATATCTCGAAAGACGGAAGAAGAAGATAAACTAGAGTTTGTTGAGCGAGTCTGTAACCGGTTCTCTTTTTTTTCAAGAATGCAAAGAAGCATCGCCTGGATTTTACGTTTACTACGACGATCCCGCGATGACGTTTCAATTCGCCACCAAGTCTTAACGACTGAAGACTTGAACGCAGCCCACGATAGTCTTATAAAGTTAGTGCAAGCTGCATATTTTAAAGAGCAAATTGAAACACTGAAAAGGGGCGAGACGTACATTCCTTCGTTAAGGAAACTTGCACCCTTTCTTGATGCTCGTGGCTTCCTCAGGGTGGGGGGTCGTATCCCGCACTCTGATTTGCCATACAATGCAAAGCATCCCTTATTGTTGCCGAAGCAGAGTAGGTTTACAAAGCTCTTGGTCGAATATTTTCATAAGAAATATTTGCACACAGGTCCGCAAACCTTGCAAAATATTATCAACCAAAGATATTGGATCTTGTCGGCTCGTAGCCTCATTCGATCAATTCACGGGAAATGTAAGAACTGCTTCAAATGTAAACCGACGCTGCTTCAGCCTAAAATGGGTGATCTTCCCTCAACTCGGCTGATGCCTAATAAAGTGTTCGAGCATGTAGGTGTAGACCTAGCCGGACCTTTCTACATAAAGGAAAGTTTACGGCGTAATGCAAAGATAGAGAAGGCTTATTTAGCGGTCTTCGTGTGTTTTTCCACAAAAGCCGTGCATTTGGAAACGCTTTCCTCTCTATCTGCGGATTGCTTTCTGGCTACCCTTGATAGATTCGTATCCCGTCGTGGTCTCTCGGCATGTTTTTATTCGGACTGTGGAACGAATTTCATAGCAGCCAGTAAACATCTTGCTGATGTTCAGAAATTCATGTCTGACAACAGCACCCGGCAGGATATTTTGAACGGCTGCGCTCAGCGCTTAATTAACTGGCAGTTCAACCCTCCTAGTGCTCCTCATATGGGCGGTTTATGGGAGAGCTGCGTTCGAATTGCGAAATATCATCTTGTGCGTACTGTCGGTGACAAAGCTTTGACTTTTGAGGAACTGTCAACAGTTTTCTGTAAAATAGAAGCCATAATGAATTCAAGGCCATTATGCGCTCTACCGGCTAGTGATAATCCTCATGAGTTTAATGTGTTAACACCAGGACACTTCTTAGTAGGCAAGAGTCTGACAACTGTACCAGAGTATGATTTACAGTCTGTACCCGTAAACCATTTAACGCGTTGGCAATATTTACAAAATTGTTCCCAACTGTTTTGGAAGAAATGGAGCCAAGATTATTTAAACACCTTACAGCAAAGGTCAAAATGGTTCACCTCGCCTCCCAATATCAAAGTAGGAGACTTAGTATTGGTGAAGGATGATCGGGTTTCTCCATGCAGTTGGCCACTTGCAATTGTCGAACAGACACATCCCGGTTTGGACGGCATTGTGCGCAAGGTTACCCTGCGTACAAGAGCTAATAACTCTTTATCAAGACCAGTTAACAAACTGTGTCCTCTTCCTTACACTTACTAAATTCCCTTCCTCTTTCTTCAATTATGAAGATTTTATTTTCTAGCGCCTCAGTGAGCGCATTTTTTCGTTTTATTTCTTTTCCCTATATTTTATGAAAGCCACATAGTGCTTTCGGTGGGGGGTGTTTAGTATTAACCTTTATACTGATTCATTTATAAATGGCGGGGACACTGGCCGCTTTGCTGCTCTCTGTATAAAAATGTAACTAGACTTCAGTGTCAAAATTAGTGTCTGCGAAAACAACAAGAATTACAGCTAAACATTATTTATTTAAACCGTGTGATCAAAAAGGAAGCTGACGGAGGCCTCCGAAACAGAACGGGCACATCAGCAACGGTAAGTCCTTGATATTTATTCTTGGATCAGTATAGAGTATTTTTCCTGACTCCACACCAAGATCCTCCCTTCGTTACCTACAGTCCGCTAACGGCTTTACGCCACAAGCTCCAGAGAGCTAATATATTAATTCTAATTTCTCTCCTATCTGTATTTAGTATAGGTAAGGTTCGGGTCATGTGCAACGATGATTTATAAAAGGTCTTCACCTAATTAAACCACTTCCCGGGCACTGATTTAGCTGTACCTAATCTAGTATAACTACGTAAATTCGATAGCAATACAATAATACGGCACGCCAGATGAAGATCGTAGGAACTCTGTTACAAAACAACGAACATCTACCGAATTTGTACTTTTTACCGAACTCATTAATATCGTCTTGGTAAGTAGCTGATGGAATCACAGTCCACAATAAAATAAATTTTTTACATAACTTTTTTTTATACTTGATTATATTTATCAAAGTACAAAGAGTTTCCTGCGTAAGTAGTTTTTTCCGCAGCTTAAATTAATACTTTATATTAACCCTTAATTTGACGGTACGAGGAACAACTGATTTAAAAAAATGTAGCACTTTTTGTTGAGATTTTTTTTTCATTTCACATATGGCAATCGCTAGTACGATAGTTATATTTTAGCAGAAAAATATATTAGTAGTACCTACTAGCTAAACTAGTTTGACAGTGGTTCCAGAAAATGGCTCCGCGTTAGACGTCAACTGTTTTCTAAAAGATATTTCTGGATTTATTTTTTGTTTTTTATTTAACAAGTGCGTTTTTCATGTCCAAATAATACACTAAACTATATAATTGATGCATGTGCGTATAGTATGGATGCGTTTTGTTACTTTTAATATGTTGAATCTTCCTCTGAATGTGTTGTCCGCCACACCGGACAATGCCATATATTCAATGCACACGACCCGTCCGTTGTAGCGGACTTTGCCAATATTATAGTATTGCGTATTAATCAACAATTTTTCATTTATTTTGCTTAAAATATGAGTCTTGATATTTGTGTGCCCGCTTGTATGCTTAGATTTACTTTTTAGTTGCTTCCCATCAACACCATACGTTATATCGGGTCGTACAGCAAACACTTTAGCACTTCTACCTAAGAGAGTATGCTTCATCAAAACAAGTGAACTATCAACCGACGAAAATGAGTTCAATAAATTAACACCTACGTATCATCACCAGCACCTTCTTTAGCAACTTCTCTAGAATGTTTGAATACATCCAATGTTTCCAATCATGAGCAAGAACTGCAAAACAACTACATATCTTAAACGCAGTCATGAAGTGGACACAACGCAAGAGACAGACGTCCCGTTAACTCCCATTATGCATGAAGTTATACATATATAGATAATTACACATTATACAAATGTTCCGTCTAAACATCTCGTCAATTCTATCTTTGCGTACACCGACTAAAACGATGCGATAAACCCGAGCTGGGCATCCCAACATGGTCAGCAAGAGACCACAAGTTGTAAAAAAGTAAGAGTACACATGGCGACCAGCGTTTTTCAAGATAGAGCCAAAATATAAACAATCAACGATGAAATGACAAGAGGTGGTCTTATATCTATAAAGAGATCTCTTCCAGACAACCTTTGGGTGGTGAAATTGTTGAAAGATAAGCCGTATAAGTGGGACTATAAAAACTACCCGCGCGTACTTAAGTGAAATGACGTATGATTTTAATCTTATTAAGGAATTGGGCCGCCGGCTTAGGGATAGGGGCTGTGACCCGCGCTCTGGATCGTACCTGGTGCAACAAATTTCGTTGGCCATTCAGCGTGGTAACGCCGCCAGTGTGATGGGTACGTTTGGGTCAGGTACGATTCGGGGCGTGCCTCATTAACGAAATTGACGAAGCCTGTTGTGGATCATATCATTGGTTTGTATTTGACGAAGCCTGTTGCTGATTTGTTGTTGTATCTCACCTGACGAAGCCTGCGATGCGGATCAGAACTTATTGTAATTTTTCCTTTCGTGTGTCTTTTAATAAATAAATATAATTATAGTTTTTAATCTACTCTGTTTTGTCATCGGAAAGCAGTACAGAAGTTGTCAATTTCATTGTCACACGAAATAAATTTGTAAGTGAAGTTTGAATATAAAAAAAATTAAAACATGGTTTTTAAATTACAAGACGTCTTTGGCATTGTACGGCTCAGCGGACATATGAATTTATCATAGGCATTCTCTGTATTTGGCATTGTACGCTGTGACGGACATATTTTTTTTCAAAAACGAAAGAATTTAGATTTTTTTAAATATTTTTTAGAAGTTCTTAAAACATACCCTATCCAATATACTAAGTCAAATATATGACTTTATGACATTAGAGTCTCTGCCAAATTAAGGGTTAAGAGGTAAGTTTTGCATGAATATGATGCCACTCAAATGTTTGTATTTTAAGTATTCTATATTTTAAACTTCGGCTTGCTTGGCTTAGGACTAGGTACTTAGTTATTCATGTAAAGATTAACTCTGTCAAAATAATTTTACTGCTGAGCATAAGCGTAGGTATGTTTTTCATAAAGTAAGTCACGCCCCCAATGCTTATCTTAGTACGAAGAAACATTCAATCAAAATAGTTCCAACACCGTGGGATTAACTTCACAGATGATTGCCGTTATGGCGTAAGTAGGAAATCATTTCGTGGGCAATCATTGTGATTTAAATAGACTATGGGATAACAGCAACAGCCGTACGTCAGATCCGGAGAAGCACAGCATCTGTCCGCTATTCCCACACCCTGCCATTTTTTCACTTTTCGAATTTGGAACCCATGCTTTTTTTCTTGATTTATTGTTTCGAACTCGGAAGCGTTTTTTGTGATGGATCTGTGGATGGATCTTGCGAGACGAATATCCTATTTTAAAAGTTTAAAAGCTATAATCATTGAATCAATTTATCATGTTATGTAGGGGAGAAGTGGCATGAAAGAGCCAGGTTTTGAAAGAGCCACTTGTATTATTTCGGAAGTTTGAGTACAGATTTGGTTGGCAATATTATTTTTAGGTGGCAATACTGATTTTCCGTCACCCACAAACATTTGACAGTTCACCGAAACCAACAGACGCCGGTACATCGAGTCAAAGTTTTGGGAACTCAAAAGTAAGCTTTTTGCTTCATTTTATTTGTTTTTTGGTATTTTATAGTTAACAATTATAGGCAAATGGATTATAGATTCAGTTTGTGCATATATTTGGCCTTGCAGCTTCATAAAAACTTAGCTGCAACCGCTTTGATATTGTCGTTATTTTGAACGTTATATTTGTTTTTGGAACAAGTCGTGAAAGAGCCGGTTGAATGGGCATTGAAAGAGCCGGCTCTTTCATAGTAAAATAACGTAATGCTATAAACTCATATTTTTATATATTATTAAATTATTTGCTTCAAATATTGCATTATGGAGAACGCTGGTCCAAAAAAAAAGAAAAAGACCCGAAAGCTTAATATTAGCAATATTATTTTTAAGATTTTGAGGATTTATTGATGTTGGTTTTAACTTTTGATAGAAGATATTATTTTTTATTAGATTTATTTTAAAGACTGTTATTAATAAAAAATCCGCTTGTATGTTAGGTTATCTAGTAGGTATATGTGACTAATTAATATGTTAAAATTAAAGCGTTTGTAAGGATTACTCAAAATGATTGATAGAATAAAAAATCCTGAAAAATGTTAGTACTAATTACTTAAAAAGTCTGTTTTGTTTGTGTATTTCAGTTTTTTTCATGTCGCCTTTATTGTTGTTTTTGATAATTTTCATAATTACGCGTTGTAATACGAACCGGCTTTTTCAAAACTTGTAGCGGCTCTTTCAATACCGAATAGTGATGAAAGAGCCAAATGACACTTTTTTTTGAAATGCATATCTTATTGATATTTGTATGTTGTTTAAGATTTATTTGTACCAAATTGCATACTCAAATAAATAAAGAATAAATTACAAAAAACAAATTATATTTTTTTTCATTGTAGGTTGTATTTTTTCCTCTGTAAAGAAAACTGGCTCTTTCATGCCACTTCTCCCCTAAAGTAAGTAGGTACCTATGCGCAATATTTTTATTGAGAATAGTTTTATATAATAAAAGTTAAGTTTGTACCACTAACACTATGGATTTAAAGTCCGAAATTTTAAATGATTTGTATTTGTATAATAATTGTTTTATTAAATGTAATTTCAATTCATACCTAGTGAGTATTAGTGTAACAACCATTGTCTATTAAGTGTTAAGTGTCTTTTACAATTACAACATGTAACCAAATATATTGACAAATGGTCGAGCTGTATTTCTGTAGAATAATATACCACGAAATAAAACTATCTTCAAACCTCCCGGCTCCCATCCTTGTGAAACCACAAATTAAATAGTTTGAAACCGCAATTTTGCGGGCGTGGCATAGACTATAGACGCGCGGTATGGGATAGCAGAGACAGGTGTTAAAGCTGTAGTTCCCACAGCACAATAGCGTTTTTGCCGGAATCTGAACAAGTGGCATCACAAACTCTCATAGATGTGTCGAAAAAAATATAGGGCTGGAGCGCGCAAACACTTTAACTTTCAATCTTTCGATAAAAAAAGCGTTATCATAATCATCGATTAAAATATTAACATTCTATTATACTTGGCCAATTTAAACCACGTTTAGGTTAAGTACTTCAAATGTTGGGATTATTAACACAACTCACAAGTAAGCGATTTACCTGCAGTTTAGCGATGATGACATGTACGTTTTTTTATGTAACCTACTAACATTAGTATGGATCGATTATCGGTTTATAACTAGAAAATTTAATTTAATTTTATTTTTTATTTTCTTACATTGATCTAGCCCAGGAGCATGAAGGTAGGCCAAGAGCCACTTATGTCGTTGCATTCAAATAGTAAAACAGAAAGACAAAAACAGGTAGCAGAAGCTTTTAAAAACCGCCGCCTAGGTGTCAACAATATTTTATAGACGACTACTCCCTGGTCAGGATGACCACGAACCGGAAGACGTAGTATGGGCCTTATTAAATGACCCGATTGATTTTGGACGGGTATAATTGGACATCATTCGCTGGCATGATGATGATAGAACTATTTTGATAATTCCTATATTATGTAGTCAACTGGTCGTAAGAGACCGGCGTCTTTAATTGGTGGTCTTCTTAGAATTTTTTTTTAGTTTACTTATTACTATCTATCTACCCTGGATCGAAGATATCGACATCAATTCTTATCGACTCATCACATCGCTAGGCCTCATGTAACGTGTCTTCCGCACTCCCATGCATTATGGCGGCTACAATAAGTAGCGACTACTGTCTACTTGATCGGATAACGAGGGAACTAGGAACAGACATTCAAAGCACTTGAGATGTGGGACTTCCGAGCTTGCAAATTAGTTTGCAGCGACTAAAGAATAATGGAGATCGTGTCCGTAATGTCTTTTATGATAATTTACATCGTTTTTAGGGTTCCGTAGTCAACTAGGAACCCTTATAGTTTCGCCATGTCCGTCTGTCCGTCTGTCCGTCCACGGCTTAGCTCCGTGATCATTAGTACAAGAAAACTGAAATTTGAAAAACTTTTCAACCACGGGTCAAAAAATTATGGAAAAAATCATGAAAATGAGGCCTTATAATTACTTTCAATGAAAACTATATTGTACAAAATCGGTATAGCCGTTTTTGAGTTATCGCAAAATTTCATTATTTTCTTAAAAGGACGTATGTTGACTTCCAGAAGGTAATAAGTAATTACAGTTACTTTGGCGTTTACGACCTTTTTATAGAGCTTGAAATCATTCTCGTAACTTAAGTCTATTGTGAAGGATGAGCAACTACGGAACCCTACACTGAGCGTGGCCCGACATGCTCTTGGCCGTTTTCTTTTTCTTACATCTGGCAATGATGTCAAACGCGGATACAGGATTTTGTTACCTAAGAGCGGGCAATTCTTGTGATTTTTTAGAAAAATATCTATAAAGGTAGAAAGTGCCCGTTCTAGCTGCCCTAATTTGATAAAATTAGGGTCTTCAGAAAGGGTATATTTTCCCTTTGCCATAGCAAAACAATTATATTATCTTAATTAGGTAGCTAATTAGGTAATTAGGGAGTTTTACAACACACGCCATATTGTGGATTATAGTAGAACAAATTTTTCTAACCGGCAACGACAAATTTTGGTAACTGACGTTGAAAGTCGATAAATGTCACTGATGTTAACAAAGAGTAAACAGGACTAAATATTCCGCTAATATCAAGTCATTTTTCCATAAATAAAACTATCCACAGTGATGAAAGACAAGTTTTTTCGATAGGATTCAGTATTTATTTCGCAAGAAGAACGAAGCATTGACCAGTATTCTGGTAAACACCGTTTTGAAATTGGTTAATGACAAATCCTTGACAAATCACTATTGACGTTTAATAATGCAAATATATGACGTATGCACATTATTGCCATATGAAAGCTGTTTGTAGCGCCACCGCCACTATCCCTGGGCCGGACCGACACTTTGTAAGACTATAAATGTAACTGTTGATCTGCTTCTTGTCGTGTGATCAGCATCAGCACTGAGCAGTGATCCGTTCACTACGATAGCTAACGCGACCCCATAAGATTATGATATTTTAATTAAACGATGCATTACGAAGATAAACTACTCAGATATGCGTTACAATTGAATTGCTACCGAAATCAGAGTTTAATAAAGATCTAATGAGTTAACAATTTTCGTAGGGCCTTAGCGTACTTGAGTAATTCAAATTCTTGCTTATTAGGTACCTAGTTATGGCAATAGGTATATAGGTTCTCCATAATTGGAGCGGAGCGAGCGAAGCTCCCATGGATCGACTCGAATGGACTTTGTAACAATGCGCAGATCTCAGCGAGTTCTCAACCGATTTTAGAAATTTTTGTTTTAAAATGCACAAATTAAATTTTGCTAGGTCGTGACGAAGAGAAAATTTCGAAAAAAAAAAAAAACTCCGCTCCAATCTATGGTGCAAGCTTAGCCGGTGGCTGACTCTGCATCGACCTAGTCTAATCTTAGCCAAGCGAAATAAACGTCTATGATTAGAAGAAAAAAGAGCGTGATGGAAACTGCTGCCAAAACTGTTTAGTGTAAAGAGTTTACATAATTATATTAGTCGAATCTCATGAGGTTATGCAGTTAAATTCATCTTTGAGCTTTGATCTTTGTATCAATGGTTTAATATAAAATAATCGCGATAGGTATATCGCTCAATCGCCAACTCATTTCCCAGCCATGCCTAAGTCACCCGTGAATCACCTGGTTCGCCGTAGCGCAGCTCTCATTACAAGTAACGAGAGCTGCATTGTGGCCATTGAGCGGCGCAGACTATGGGTGATTCAACGTTGCAAGGAGTCCGCTCTCACGGTAGAGTTTGCTGAACTTTTCAAAATAACAAGAATTTGTTACAAGCTACATTGAATCGATGACTGTTTTGAAGCGGCGTTGCTCAAAATCAAAATTTGTTGTACCTAGCCCACGAGCTCCGCTATCACTGATACTGGCTTATCTTCGGGCGGCGGTAGCTATGCTTCTGAAGTTCGATAGTAATCCTATCCAATCATCAGGAGAGAGTGTTAAATAAAACTATTGATCGGCGCAGTTCAATCTCTGCGTCGAAGTGATGTCTTGCTTAGAAAATGGGCCAGAGCGACACAGGTTACTTTTGTTCCGAAGAACACACATAGAATCTGAAGAATTAGCAAAATTTGTGAACCGCATGTGGGCGACAATCGACTGTTCGATTGGCCGCCGCCGCGGCTCTCCTCTCCCGATGATGAATCGCGAACCGATTCGAAATATGTCGAGTGATATTCGTCTTCTACGAGGTGAGTAAACGTTTCGTACGTATATGTTAATATGTCTGCGACTCACGGGAGTCTTCTGCTCTTCTCTGCCCATCACTTTGTGTGGCAGTGATACTTACTTGCTGTAATATAGGACATATTGATACATTTTTCAGATATGCATATGCGATCGCCTGTTATTTGAAAGTTATTACGTTATTAGGTAGGTATTATGTAAGTATATCAATCAAGTAACTACATACGTTTAAGTACTTATGTTTCTTAAACAACTCATCGTAAAGAATGTTGGAACGCCCTGCAAAGCCGCAGCAAAAGGTATATTCATTGTAGCCGTGAGTAATCTCACATCCAGAGCAAAAATGCAGAGATTATGCACGTTTCATACATAGTTGTACGTTGTACGTCGGTTGGTAATTGCGCCGCGCACAGAACACAGGAAGCTGGAAACAAGGCATCATCTAATTCTATTGTAAGTCGGCGGTAGGGTTAGCACCGATCTTGATTGTCTTCTATTAAACCATTATTAGTAGCTATCTTTGTAATTGGACATCTTTAATATAACGGTGATGTTAAACGTAATTCCAAAGCCTTTTGACCGCCACAATCACGACATCGGAAAGTAGAAGTCGAATATCGTTCGACATGTTTCGAATCGGTACGCGATTCATAATCAGGTGCAACGATATGTTAGTTTGGCCGCCGTCGCGACTGATCGTACCTCCTGATGATGAATCGCGTACCGATTCGAAACATGTCAAGCGTTATTCAATTTCTACGACGTGAGTAAACCTATTTCGTATGTATTTTAATAGATCAAAACCTTTTTAATTTAAACCGCTACACATGTTTCTCAATCCCTGTTCATTTTGGAACACATTATCATTTTTGCTGTGGCGTCAGTGCACTGGCACGGTAAATTATAGTTCACCGTATGGCGTTCAAAATCTTAATTAACAAATCACCAGTGACCCTTTTTGGCCAGATGGTATTTGAATATTGGAAACTACCAGAAAAGTCACGTGAAAGTAAAGGTGATTAACTGATTATAGAAACAGTTCGGGAACACCACTCCTGACCCACCATACCCCTGGGGGTAGGGTGGGACTGAACCATACTATCGTATTAGCACTACTGGTAAAATACTAACCTACCTACTGTTTATTTTCGTAACACGGATAGTAACCCTAGGTCATTGGATCGTAAGAGCTGTCGAGAATGGTCCCAATGAGGATGTGGCTAACTGCGTCTACTCAGGTGCCTACGGGTCACCTAGTGCCGTCGTGACGATGTGCGCGACAACAGGAAGACAACAACTTACACGGTTGACATCTCCATCATTTCAACACGGAGACGTATGTACAATGAACTGCAGAATTACATGGCACATTTATGAATGAATTCATTGATGAATGAGCCATGCATTTGTGCAGCCCATAACATAATACACTGCTAGACAAAGTTCAACTCGTAATAGTATTTTATGCAACAGTTGTATAAGAGGGGGCAAAAAACGCGAGTGGCATGGGTTACGATGTGAGCGTAGCGAACATCGTAAGAAAGATGCCACGAGCGTTTTTTGACCTACTTATACAACGTTGCATACAATACTTTTTCTACGACTCGACATTTTAATAAATAAAATGCAAATAAACAACAAAGAAAATAATTACATGTTCCCGCTCGGAACCAACAACATTAAAAAAAAAATAGTCTGATAAACTTTTTTTTTATTGACGTCCATCTGTAAAAAATTGGGCAAGTGCGAGTCCGACTCGCGCATGAAGGGTTCCGTACCTATATATATGTATATATAGGTATAACAAGTTTGTTGTATGGGAGCCCCCCTTAAATATTTATTTTATTTCATTTTTAGTATTTGTTGTTATAGCGGCAATAGAAATACATCATCTGTGAAAATTTCAAGTGTCTAGCTATCACCGTTCTTGAGATACAGCCTGGTGACAGACGGACGGACGGACGGATGGACGGACGGACAGCGAAGTCTCAGTAATAGGGTCCCGTTTTTACCCTTTGGGTACGGAACCCTAAAAACATGAACTTATACCTAAAGGTTCACTATACTATACATCCGTGCACAGAGGATAACACTATTTTTTGAAGTTGGCAGCAATGCATTAATACAATAAGTTTTTTTTTTTATTGCAAATTGTGTGAATGCAGCTGTATATTTTGTAATCTGTGGTACTAAGTAATACTTTTTTGGCGACATTATAACATCGTTTAGCAGTGTTTTTTGGGCAGTATAGTATAGACTTTTACAGACTTTCGTAATTTATGTCTTTATATTAGAGTTAGTAACTATATAAATGACAGAAAAAACACTGGAGTAGAAAAACTTTTGAAACGAACGATTGATAGTACAAGAGGATTTGTACCAACAGCACGGTTGAAACATTGCCCTTTTTTCGCGACAGGACAGATACCTGCCCATCTAGCACAACACAACTAGGTTTCGAGACTCTTGTCGCACGACATAGTATCGCCTGTCACTCTTACAGTACTGCGAAGAAAGAAATTGGTAATATTTCTCGCGCGAGAAAGAGTCGCGTGTCACAGTTGTGCTAGAGGTGTTGCTTTCGAACGATTACTGGACGCCATTAACTAAAATAATGAGAGATTGGCTACGGCTTCGCCCGCATGAGGTTCACAAGTTTTGTTAATCCTTCAGAATCGATGTATATCCTACAGAACAAAAGTAACCTTTCATTCTGTCCCATATTCTAAACAAAACATCACTTTGACCCGGAAATTGAACCCAACCGATCAACAGGCTCATTTACAGAAGAGTAATCGTAATTATAGAATGGAACTATATAGTATTGAATCTTACATCTAAACTAAAACACTGCGCCTGATATCATACAACGAGCAACTTTACCCATTTAAGCTAATAGCTACAGAAATTGAATATACCTACAGGCAAATTACAGGATAATGAACAAGTTAATTTACTAGAAACATGATCATAACACATTAACACTCTCACAGCGAGGTAAAAAAACTTAAAACTGCCCCAGAAACCGGCAGCCCACCCCAGCCGCCGACTGGGCCCGCCGTGGGCGCTTTTGCAAGTAGTCAAATCTGCCAGGCAAGATGGCCGGCGGCTGAGTACAAATTACGAGCGCCCACCAGGCGGGTTGATGGTCGTGAGTGTAGGTGTTACATACATTATAAGACGTTCATCATAATTCTACCGAATAGACGGCGCGCAACAGTTGCCTACTCTCACTAAACACTATTTGTTCTTCTTATGACACGAAGGTCAGCGGCAGTGTTTGCGATCAATTCAAATCTGGATGTTATAAAGATCAAAGTGCATAGGCATCGTCTGGATGCTCTTGCTATCGTATCATTTACCATACGACATGCTTATTCTCCACCAATCCACCTTGAGGCGCCGCACTTACATTGTAAATCGCATCATGTATGTATGAGCTGCAAGTTGTATAGCCAATTTATGAATGGATTCGGAGTTCCCATAGTATGTTTGTCCTTACAATAATTTTCGCTTAACAGGGGATCTTACATAAAACAACATTTATTATCTATCTCTATTTATTTCCCCTAATTGTTTCTCTCATTTATAATGATAACAAAAACAAAACATGTACATTGTACCTACTATAACAAATAATTATTTAACCCTATCTGATTATCACATCACATTAGTAACACTTTGAATCTGTCATTGGTATCACTTTGAAAAGAATATTAATATTAAATTAAACAAATGGTATTATAGCATGATTTTTTTTTGTAACTATTGAACTATTAGTACTATTTGTCACTTATGTATGACCCGTAGTACAAGCATAACTTAGTTTGGGACTAGGTCGATTTGTGTAAGATTGTCCCTTAATATTCATTATTATATTATTGACCTAATTTATCTAATGCAAACAACATTATGCTCGTTAGACGAATGAGCTCAGTCTCTGTGCATGTCGTAGAGTACTGAGCATAGCCGGTAGAGTGGAAGTCCCACCACGGTGAAGTAGTCACCCTCGACGCGCTCCACAAACGTGCCAGCCACTCCCTGTATGCCGTAGCCTCCTGCCTTATCCCTGGTAACGTAAATCACGTTTATTAATGCCAAATTGTGTCACACTGTGGAAGTAGAAAAAAGCAAAGCAAACCTCTATTTCGATACCTTAGTTCACACTCATTCTAATTACAATTATTTTGCCAGTGAAATTGAAACCCCATAGATTGTGCACTAACATCCTATTTGGATTGGAATGACTTATTCCGAAAAGTTAGTATGATTGGATTGTGCTTGAAGGTATCGATTTATAAACTTGAATACTAACAGCCCAGCCACAACAAAGGCATCAAGTAGCAACTCCAGGAGTAGGGGTGAGAGTTGAAGGTTGGAGCAGTCTCCAGCTCCCAGTGGCTGTTGCTCATCCCCAATGTTAAGGCCTGGCTATATCAAATAGCTGTCTAGTTTTCCTAATTCTAATTAATTTTTGAAAACAAAATTAGTGTGCAATTTGATTGGCAAGTTTGATATCTCCCTAAGCCCCTTGGCTTGGCAAACAACAAGTATGTTGTTAGAATACTTTTAACTTACATAGGCTCTCCAGTAGCAATGTATCCCTTTATCTGCTCCTCATTCATCTTGCCGAATATGACATTGGTGTGCTCGGTGAACTTGACTAATTTGTCAAATGCCTTCACCACTACTCCTGTGTACACCGTGTGTCCTCTGCCTGACAGACTGCCATTAAAAATAATCAAATATAATATAAATCAATACTTACCACAAAATTATGATGACTTTTATTTAAATTGTAAATGTAAGCTGTTAGAAAGTGATTCGACTTTTATTCATGTCTCGCTCGCTCTTATGTGATCCAGATAAGACCCTCTCAATTTTCGCCCAAACCCAAATCGCAATCTAAGAGCTCACAGACTGTATTTATATTGGCTTATGGAATTAATGGTAAACTTGGGAATAAACAACTTGTTAAATTTTAATTTAAAATGTATTTTATGGATTTATACAAATTTTCCAGTTCATAGGAAGTTGGTGTTTGCAAACTCAAAGGTTTATTGATGGAAGTTTTATACCGTGTTATAAAAATATTTATGAGACAGAAAAAACAAACCTAACAACCTTGACAACATTTGAAACGCGTCAGCTTCAGACGTAGGTTTCCCAAACATCTCTCCGTCCAAAGTCACCATAGTATCAGCTCCGATCACAATGTCTGGCCTCTGGCCTTGGCTTATAAGCCGACTCTCTACTTCCAAAACCTTCTGCAGCGCTGTCTCTTCGACGAACTCCGAGAAACTTTTGAAATTTTTAGGATCAAGGTCTTCTTCAAATAATGATGGACACAATCCTACTTTTAACCCCTAAAACATAAGTAACATAAACATAAATAACACCGTGTATTTTGAAATATAATTATTCCAAAATCAAAACACTAACTATATTTTCTATTAGTTCTTTCCGTCTAGGCGAGCCAGAGGCTAAGATAATGTTTTTCTGTTTCAAAACATGCATCACTGGTTGCAACATCTTGATAACCTTAGTGAGCTCTTTTTATAGTGTAAAAAGACGAAATCAAAAACTTATGATTTCAAAAGGGGTAACTTTAAAACAGTATAACTTAATATTCCAGTCAAAATATATATTTTTTTAAATTCCAAGATTTCCAAGTACGATTACGATTTCCACTTTGAAACCTTGAAACCACATGAATTTGACGTACCAAAGACATTTTCATATACCATACAAACTATTATTACAATTTTAATCTGGTCTTAGGTTTGTAAAAAACGCCTTACACCAAGCTATTCAAGTCATTGTTACAACTGCATCAAAAACCGGTAAATGTGTATAAAACCGATTTTAGATATCGGTAATAATCGGTTTTTCACGGAATGTAATTAGCGTCAACGAAACGAATCGGTGGTTATCGGTGTCGTTGTGCTTTTCATTTTGTTGAACGTCGTTTTTAGCATTTTAAACAGAAATACAACCTACAAATGGTGATGGAAACATAATTTTTAATAAGATGCAGTCCATTGTGGCTTATGTGCGCAATCTTCTAGGTTGGTGTGATGAAGATGATCCAGCCAATAGAACAAGCTTCAAAAGAGACAGGTATGACACTTGTTTACAACGTTTTAGTTATGGCGGCAAAGACCGTGAAAACTCATTCTTATTCGCTGTAATACTAAAGAAAATATGTATAAAATACCCTTAAAAGTAGCCTCGAGGTTTTGGAAGTATGTATTTTCAATTTGGTTGGCTGTAGCACATTGTAGACGGTGTTAAAGTCGTGTTCCCTTTCAGGACGGATGACGATGTCTTGTGCGACGAGGCACCGGCGCTCAAGCGACTCAAGCAGCTGAAAAGGACCAGCTTCCCCGACATTATGTCCTCTAATGGTTAGATTGATTCCAGTATTATTATTTATTCGTGTTGAAGAACAGGTCCTTAACCATAGTCTAATTTCAGATCCCTGGGAAAAGAAGGAAAAGAATGTCCGGTACGTGCCTATACAAGTTGAGGCAGGGCACCCAAGCACCTCTACCCCAATTGAGTTAAATCGCTCAGCCAGCCGAGTCCGGAGTGGGCCTGTAAAGTTAGTGTCGGGGAATGGTCCGGCGACTCCATCCCGAAAGCCCCGCATGCACACACCAGTGAGGCCTGTGATGCATGCGGTGGTTGATGATGATGACGATGATGAAGAAGAGGTATGATATCTGATCATTCATTTTAATTCAGCTTGTATTGGCTATAGCTATGTGTTACTTAAACAATGAGTGAGTTATGTAAGAAACTCTATTGGTTTCTGTACCAACTAGAACCCCAGAGATGGAAACTAATCAGTTGTTGTTATATATAATGACTACATTGAAGAAATATTGTCACTGAAACCAATCTTCCAAAACAGACTGTAACTGCACTTATAGTTTGGGCCATATATTTTTTTTAACCCCGAAAAGGAGGGGTGCATGTGTATCTGTGTCTGTCTGTGGCATCATAGCTCCCAAACTTATGGACCAATTTGAGTGCAGTTTTTTTTAATTGAAAGGCTTGTCTGTCGAGATGGTTCTTATCTGTTTGGTGGAAATAGTACCAGTAGTTTCCAAGATATTCAGTTTTGATTGGACCAAGTGTCAAGATGTAAGCCAATATTGAAGCTTATAATTCCAAATTTAAACACACTACAAATTTTTTATGATCAATAAATAACTTAAAGTTGAAAAAAAAATAAGCTAGGAAGCTTAGAAATGGTTTTATGTTTCAATCTTATTAAGGTCAAGCTCCATGTCCAACATCATTTGTTTCTTATAATATTTTATCTTGAAAATGTTTATGAATATAACTGAACAGAAATATACTTTCCCATAAGAATTTCGACCCTTATGATGTGACAATATATATTAACAGTTGTCAAAAAAGCTTACAATGAAAATAAATTTTCCAACAATGACTAATTGCATAACAAAGTAAATTATTACACATGAAAAACACACCTATGGTTATTAGGGTTCCGTCCATACTCAACAAGGAAAAATTGCTTCACCATGTCTGTCCAGGGGTTAGGACTGAAAATAACAATTAAATCAATATCTGTATAGATTAGTTCTATTAATTCTCTACTGATTAAAAATATTATTTCAGGTTACTTGGGTGGAGAGTAAGCCAACAAAATCAAACAAACCATCAGAAGTATATATAGATCTGGAAGATGATGACCAAGACCAGGAGGATTCGGAAAATGAAGTCATATTTGTGAAGAAAGTCTCTGAACCACCTAGTGCAAAGCCTTACAAATTTTATGTCACTAAAAATGATAGGAAGGATACTAAAGACGAAGTTCCATACTACAGATTAAGAAAACTAAATGACAGAAAATCATCCCTATCACCCAGAAGTTACACTAGTTTCAAAGCCCCAGCAGGCATCATGAAAACGTATAAGAAAACAGCCATTCCCCGGTGGTTACAACCACAGAAACCATCAAACTCTGCTTACGCCAAGAGTAGGCTTCTCAATGTTAATGGCTCAAACATTAGATCAACATTATCAGAAGTATTCAATTTAGATGAGAAAAGAAATTACCAGGAGTTGATTAGAAAAGTAGCAGGAACGACCAGGCCAATCTCATTCTCAAAGCCCATAGATATAGTAAATATAGCTGACGATTCTGCGTCATTCCGGAATACGCAAAAGGCGCAGAGAAAGTCTTTGAATGAAATAAGATTAGTAGAAAAAGGACTTATAGCAGAGAGAGAAGGTGAAGCATCGAAGGAATATGATCCTATAACTGTTGCATCCATCAACTCTTCAGATTCTGAATTAGAAGTAGTACCCTCTGAATCATCAACATCATCTTCAGTTAAAATTGATCCTATAAACACATTGAAAGACTCGTACAGAGATAAAGATATAACCTCGACCGACTGGCTTGCGAAAATAGATTCTAAGTATAGGAAGAAAAGGCAAGAGACTCAAGAAAAATTGAAGGATGCGCGGCGAGAGTCTGATATCATATCTAAAGTTAACTATGAGCAGAAATTGGCACACTTAGAACATAAGTTGAAGTATGAGTTGAGCATACCGGAGAGTCTGATTGAGGAAGCACAGCCAACTGTGGAACTCCCTGAGCTGACTCCGGAGCAAGTGAAACTTATCAACAGGGCTTTAGGGCCTGGACCGGCTGGGCAGCTGCTTGTGGAGAAATTCAATCTAAGAATACACAGGTACACATTACTATTTTATTTTTTAATAGTAGTATTTTGAGTGATTAAAATAGAATATCGTTCATGAACATTGTGGCGTCAAGAAATCTGAAGTATTGTTAACTATTCCTCAGGAAAGTTGAGATTAGTTTTTAGAATATATGAAAACAGGCAAGGTGTTAACAATAACACATTAACTAGCTTGGAAAAATTCTAATTCATTGTAATAAATATGTTCTAAAATTAAGGTAACGGTTTTTCAAGCAAAATAGGCACGTTGGATGTCGACTCGGAAAATGCCCAGCGCAACTAACTAACTAAGGTATCCGTTCATAGACGACAACAGTCAGATGACGTGTCGTTGTGACACTACTGGTTTTTATGAATTTCTACCAGACAGACCAGGCAGACGACACATTCGCCGACCGCAGGTCAGTTGTGCACTCGGCACCAACTGGACACGGACCTGCCGTCGGCCGATCAAATCATAACCAAATTGAACACTGTGGTAAACAGTGCCGTCGTCGTGAATTGCCATCTTTGCCAAACGTGTACTAGTATAATTCACATAATGGTTTCTTTCCAGGCGCGACCTCCAGACGTTGTCCGGGCTGAACTGGCTGAACGACGAGGTGATCAACTTCTACATGAACCTGCTGATGCAGCGCTCGGAGGAGCGCAGGGACCTGCCGAAGGTGTACGCCACCAACACCTTCTTCTACCCCAAGCTCATGCAGAGCGGGCAAGCTGGACTCAGGCGGTGGACCAGAAAGGTTAGATGGATGCATTCATTACTTCCTCAAACAATAGTAGATTGTTAACCGAGGGTAGAAAGTGACCCGCTGCACCCGAGATATTTCTGGCGCTCGAACGAAGTGAGACCGCCAATAGTTCGAGGGTGAAATGGGTAATATCACCTGAGTTAAACACTCTACTTTTCATTTCGACTGCGAGGAAAATAAAATACTACACGCACATGTCATGAGTGTGTTAAATTAATGTCCTTGTCATTTTTAACCAATAATTAATAAAAGACACGGCATTTATATTTAATCTCGTGTTCCCGCTTTTTCTATTGCAAACTTTCAATTATTATTATTTTTAATAAATAATTGGGCAAGTGCGAGTCCGACTCGCGCATGAAGGGTTCCGTACCTATACATATATATATAATCTATAACAAGTCTGTTGTATGGGAGCCCCCCTTAATTATTTATTTTATTTTGTTTTTAGTATTTGTTGTTATAGCGGCAATAGAAATACATCATCTGTGAAAATTTCAACTGTCTAGCTATCACCGTTCTTGAGATACAGCCTGGTGACAGACGGACGGACGGACGGACGGACGGACAGCGAAGTCTCAGTAATAGGGTCCCGTTTTTACCCTTTGGGTACGGAACCCTAAAAAAAATACGTATCGCCAACATTAAAAAAAAAACAAATCCAATGGTAGAAACCACAATGGTTTTGTTTTTTATCTAAATGTACGATTCTATTAATAAATCAGGGACAGAATTATATGTATGTATTATGAATATAATGCATATTTATATTTAATAATTAGATGTAAATAAATTAAGCTTGCATATATCTAACTTTTGGAGACATTTTTTCAATGGCCACATACCACGGCCGACTAGATTGTACCTAATTGAGTTGGTCACGACGTGCATCTAGATGGCAATTATCTTTGACTTCGTGGCAATTTAAAAAAATTACTTTCCACCCTAGGGATGGAAATAGTACATTACATCAGAGGCCGGGAAAATGAGGATTTCCGGCCAAGTAGGTATATACGGCCGAGCGAGCGTGCGAGCGAGGCCGGATAGTGATACGAGGCCGGAAATCCCTTTTCACGACGAGGCATGTATAGTGCTTTTCTCAAACATACAATGAAATAAAAAAATATACTTCAAAGAACAACATTTATTAATTGACAAATAGGACATTTTAGTCTAACAACCAACCTTTAAAAACAAAACCTGCTTTTTGTCAAACCAGCCAGCTGTGTGAATGACCTTGTTGTTGAAACAAAAAAAAAAGTTACTTTGCAGGCCTAGGCCTGAAAAGCAGTATGAAATCCCTTTACAGTCCTCTCGAGTTGTTGCGCCCAAAAAGCGATACTTCCGAGCCTATTATAAGGAACGTAAAGACAATATTTCATTGCATGTTTGAGAAAAAGCTATTTTCCACCCGGCTATCTACTCATGAAAATGACACTTTCCGAACAGGAGAGATGAAAAGTATATGATTTAGACGAACACAGCAACACTGCCGTCGAATCATAGAATTCTTACATTTTGTAGCTATTTTTAGGATTCGGTACCGAATGGGTAAAAACGGCACCTTATTATTAAGACTCCATTGTCCGTCCGTCTGTTACCAGACTCTATCTATCTCATGAACAATCTAGACAGTTGAAATTTTTACAGATGATGTATTTCCGTTGCCGCTATAAAAAATAATAATACTAAAAACAATAAAATTTATTATATTAATATTTAGGTTACAACAAACGTGATCGGGTTGCGTTAACATTGCACCGGCCTGTTATTTTATTTGATGCTACGGAACCCTTTGTCCGCGAGTCCGACTCTCACTTGGCAGTTACATGTCTACAATAGTGCGTTGCTGCCATAATTCTTTAAAAAGGTGTCATATTTATTCTCCAGTTCCAGGCAAAAAAACCTTGCGCACATACTTTCCAAATCATATTTAGATTTTTTAAATTGCGATACTAATTAACTAAATATTTCTTGTAATAAAATAGTTCTTGTCTATGTCTGACGTAGTCGAGCTCATAAACATTGGGATGAAATCATCCTCCGACACGGGACAAAAATTGCCAATGACGTCATTATCTGTCCGCATAGCTGAAATTAACGAGCGTACAGTAAAACTCGTAAAAGGATCATAAAATCAAGGTGGTATAAGAATGCTTTTTTTTGCTCATAATTAACTTAATTAAGTACCGAACAAATCTTTAACTATTGACATGAAAATAGGAAATGTGATATATTTTTGGGTAGAATGCAAGTCTATTCACCTTTTACACTGTACAAGAATAATTAATCACACTATAAAAGCGAAACTTTGTGAGCGTGTTTATGTGTATGTTTGTTATTTCTTCACGCTCAAAAGGTTGAACCAACTTTAATAAATTTAAGGCATGAAGCTAGCTGACACCCTGGATCAACCATGCGTGTTAACTATTCCACCACCCTAATACCCAGTTTTTTCACTTTCACCGTGTTTCCTTATGCTTAGGTTATCTGGGCGTTAAGAGTGGTGGAAAGATTATCACGCTGGACCGGTAATCCAGAGGGACCGGATCCCCGGTCTCTCCACCAGGTTGCGTATTTCAATTATTTTTTGAGCTTGGATCTTTGTATCAGTGCCTACGCCACATCTTGGGATTTAGGTAGCCGACCCCGATTGAGAATTTATTCTCAAAAAATGGGACAAAGGCTAGGAGGATGATGATCTTTGTATCAGTAGTTTAATGCTAATTATATTTCAGGTGGACATTTTCGCGCACGACCTGATGGTAGTCCCCGTGCATCTCGGGGTGCACTGGTGCCTCAGCCTCGTGGACTTCCGCTGCAAGCGGGTGCAGTACCTGGACAGCATGGGCGGCCGCAACCAGCCCTGCCTCGACGCGCTGCTGCAGTACCTGCGCGACGAGCACAGGGACAAGAAGGGACAGCCGTTCGACGAGCAGGGCTGGAAGCTGGAGTGTCTCAGTAAGGTGAGTTGAAACAATCAACCGATACACAACATATCATAGAAGCATCTCTCGGGCCAGCATGGCAGTGTCAACTCTTGGCACTGTTGGTTTCTCGTCAGTTGCCATTGCGACTTGGGCTCCCCTTTTTGCTTACCATCAGGCGAAGTGGAGCCACTATGTTGTGCCGTTATAAAATATATATATATATCGCCTTGTGAAGGCCTAAACTCACTAAAATCTCTGTCATAGTTCTTCAAAACCTCGTATCGATACATTTTATTATGAGCCTATTAGGTCCCACTGCTGGGCAAAGGCCTCCCACACTTTTTCCATCTGTCACGGTTTTGAGCTGTATCTGGCCAGTCCTTTGAAAATGAGTCCAAGTCATTGAACACATGATATCTGAACGATGTTCCAGGACATCCCCCAACAAATGAACGGCAGCGACTGCGGCATGTTCGCGTGCACGTTCGCCGAGTTCTCGGCCCGCAACGCGCCCTACTCGTTCTCGCAGACGCACATGCCCTACCTCCGCCGCAAGGCCGCGCTCGAGATCCTCATGGGGAGACTGCTGTTGTAGGCCGGCGACTGGACATGCTGATGTGGTGAGAATCCCTCTGAGACATGTAAGACGGCTGTTGTAGGGAGATACTATTTTGAATATGACATGGAGATTGCTGAAAGCTCTGATGAGACACTACTTGAGTTATTGTAGAGACAGCTGAGGGGATCAATGAAATATATAGGCAAACTTGGAACAGCTGGTATCCTGTTATATATTAGAACAGCGGCTTGGCTCTCAGAAGGGCTTTCCATTTTTCTCGATCCTGAGCTGAGAGTGACAGATACTGATACCCTATGAACTATTTGGAATATGGTAGGGATGTTTCTTTAGAATTTCGATATGGATTGCTGTGGTGTGCTGTGCTGAGGGATACTTTATAAGAAGGGAATACACACACAAATAATAGCAACTGATTGACTTTTTATTGGATTTCTTCATATACATAAATAGTGGACGTTTATGAAGATATAAAGACATTGGAGAAATAAAGTAAACAAATAATATTCAGTAATATAATATTCTTTGGTTCTCTTATTACCAAGTATTACCATGATAGTAGTCCATCTCGAAATTCTGAAACAAAAAACTTTAATAGCCTGCTGTTATTTGCTATAGGGCCCAGTATAGTGACCCAGTGATTGACAGTGAAGTGACAGTGCCAGTAATTAATGGGCAGCAACAAACCAATTCCGTAGCTCGACCAATATTGTGAGAAAGTGACTAAATTCCCCAGCAGCTTGGCACATATTCTTCCTTAACCCCACATTATAATTCCATATTGCAACTACGATCGCAAGTAGGCGTAATAGTGTCATAGAATTTAATGTTTTTTAATGTCTTGAGAAATATTTTGTTCTGTTACCGTAATTTCCAGTGGGTTCTCTGTGTGCTTGGTCGCTGGGATGCACACCTTCATGTGACAGATAAATTAATTTTGTGCATCTCAAATACTGGTTATTTAATTATTACACTAAGTTTATAAAGTTGTGCTGATTTTACCAACAGCAAGGCACAAACTGTATATTATAGGCACACACACATTGAATGCGGAGAATAAATGAGTGATTCACCGAGCGTTCTAACCGCGCGGTTCTAGCGTCATTCCTTTTTCACGATTATTACCACAACGGAAAAGCCAGTCGTTTTAATTACTTTATGATCTAAATAGGATCGGGAGTGGCTTCGGGATACATAAAAAATCGACTTCCAACAATCATCTATTTTAACAATATTTGCAGAATTGGGAATTAAGAAAAAAAACGCCTTACAAACGCTGAATATTCACCCAAATACCATATTAGGGCCTTTCACACTTGCGATGCGCAGCGAGTTCGCCGCGACGCTTATTTGTATAGAGAACTCGCTCGCGAATCGCAAGTGTCTTAAGGACCTTAAATGTATTGTAAACTTTGTATTTGCTTCTGAACAGCAGTTCACAATAATTACTCTAAGTCATATATGTTACATTTATTCATTACCAGCAGAATTATTCTTAAAGGCAATTAATTATATAACTGATGATCCATGATGTTGCTTCTCACCGCGAGCATTCGGCTATATTGTAACAAAAAAATATGTATACGAAACTCATTTGTTTTTTGTTATATTACAGGCTCGCAGTGAGGCAGCACCTTAAGATTGTGAAGGTTGATCTTGGATCTATACTGCCCTGTCCATTAGATTTAATAACGAGTTCAATGCTTATGGTTGTTGTGGATGAATGTTTTTATTTAATTGAGGTTTTCGGAATGGGTTTAATTGACACATCAATGTAATAATTTAAGGCTTTTTTTTAATTTTGTGATAATTTTGTTATTGTTGAAAGATAGCATAATTGAGCCGATTTATTGTGCACCAATAGCGATCGTTAGTTTTTGTAACACAATGCCTAAATATCATAGAAACAGATCAGTGGACAGAGGCTTCTGGTCTGGAGTAAGCTTTGATAATATTTATGAAGGTAGTTTATCACTAGGCATCTGATTTCAGATAGCATGGTTGGTCTTTAGAGAGTTATGGAGCGTCTATTATCATTAAATTACAATTCATAATCACTCTTTTAATTCGCAATTTTACTTTTATAGTCAAGGACATAGCAGAATTATACAGATACCTGAATTGTTTAGGCATTGTTTATTTCGTCATCATAAAGAACGTAACTATTTGCGACTTTTTCCACGCTTTCATGCATTTTGTAGTCATAACTCCTGTTATGACTACAAAATGCATGGAATCGTCAATTGATATAGTTAAATCTAGGAATTTGTAATATTGTACAAATTTAATTTTGTTTAGGATGTTAACCACAATTACTATAAAGGCAGTTTGGAATGGAGTGGATGAATGAGTATGAATTGTATTTTTATATTAATATGAGCTCCTTAGCTCTCTAAAGGCAACTAGAGAGTCTAACATGGTAGGGACCATGTTATCAGAAGTCGTGTGCCTATTTATAACACATGTCAAAGCAGATTTACTGTTAGGACATCGACATACACTAAACAGAATTGCGAAACCAGTAATGTTCGCATATACATATTGAATATATTGAAACAGTATTTTTATAAATATTTTGTTTCACTGTAATAAGTAAAGTAATAAGAAGACACAACATTGTTTATAACCCGTTCAATCGCAAAGAAAAAAAATGTGTTTTTTTTTGTCATGCTTGTATAAATAATAATTGGGTTCAGTTATATAGCACCATGTAAAGCCACATTAAGCAGCAAACAATGCCAGCAGAAAGTGGTTTATTTATAATATAAATGGAATAATTTAAAAGACTGAGGCAGTGCCACCCCAGTCCTGATATTCTTCTCAGATCAAAGGTTTTGTAAATTATTGGTTAATATTTTATTCACATAATTGGTTCTATTAAACCTGAACAATCAAAGAACACTCAGTGCCACTCTAAAATAAATATTCGTTCTGGTTTCCCCAAAGTCAATTGTTATTTATGAACGCTGATCATCAAATAAAAAATAACCCTGCTTTAAGTATTTGTATATTGTGAAGTTGCACAACTTGGATATGACGCGATTTGAGTTTACGAAGACTATGTCTGGTAACTAGTATGAACAACGGAAATCGTTGAAATTGTATCAAACTGAGTATTCACTGATATTTATGAGGCTTGGCAAAGACTTGAGGGAACAATGGTGTGGTGTGTGATATGTATTTGTATAATACGGTATTTGTTTACAGTGAAAATTACTTATGTCATTGAAAACGCTAAAAATACCTACATTCAAAAATACACGGAACGATATGAACTGTATAACTTTTGGACATTTTACTATTTTTAATTGGACAAAAACTAAAAAGAAGGCGTATTTTGACTACTGATTTTTATGACGTCACAAGCCAGTATCTTCATGGAAGCTTCGTATCTAACAGATAGTTTTTGACATTTCATAAAGAGTAGCTGATTTGAGCTGTTACCAATATCAAATACCGTATAAGGGTGGGTTTGTGGTGTGTATGCTTGAAAAGTAAGTTTATTTTGTAATTCGTGTGTTACTCATTGCGCTAGGCGTTAGGTGAGTGCTGTATAAAAATTATTTCAATTAGGGGTTACTTACTAAATGTATCACTTAAAGGTATCCTCTGCCTCGAATACCAAGTTGCACAGACAATATGTACTCATTCTTCTAAGGTTATAATATAATTATATTTATAATACTGTAACATAATATGCTGTATTTTTCTTTTACCTTAGTAATATTTTTCTTAAAAAATTTCAAACAAATTCAGGCGTATTGAATGCCCGCCATTATGGCGCGTCTGGTGTGACGTCCCAATCTGTTCCAAAAAATATTAAAGTACCTCCTACACGGCGGACACGGCCACGTGACAGCTTTAAACTGTGTTGTGTTTGTGTAACTGGGTATATAGGTATAGTCTAGTTTTCTATAGTGTGAAGCAAATTGGCTTAACCTTTTGCCCGCTCAGCTCGGCGGAAAACTGTCGCAGACGCCAAGCTGACAGGAAAATGACGTTGCATAACGGCAAATGACGTCGCGGCGTCTGGGGCACGCCTTTCCGTCGACGTGAGCTGCCGTCTTTGATGCTCAGAGGGTTAAACGTTGACCGTGAAAGGATGTATAAATACATGTATATAAAATCCTTTAGCTCTCTAGGGCCTACAGAAAATCCTTTTGTCTTTAAGAAAAAAGGTGATGGTGAATCGGAAAAAGACTCCACTGTTGGTCTACTAGCTAAAGATCTAATGAGGTTAACAATTAGAAACACGATACAGAAACACTCTTCTTTCTTAAAATAGAACCTCCTCCTTTTTTGAAGTCTGTTAAAAACAGACTATCATCACCGTCAGACAGTTATTTGCAGGAGTATTTTTCTGATGCACCGTGTCATTTAACAATATCATCAAAGGATCTGCTTTAAGTTTTACTTTAGAAAAATAATGAATTCCCATGGATCCTGTTGAATTTTATGAATAAGAATAACAAGTCGCGCTCCCGATGAGCTGTTTGTTTGAGATAAGTATCTAAAGTATGCTTGAAATGCCAAAGTTGATCGTAAAGCGAACGCGCGTATATTTGCCCCCCAAATTTTTGCCAAGCCTTTGCTTAACATTATTCCTATTGTAAAATACCGTATTTTGTAATATCAATACTATAATGTAAGTTACACTAAGTTATAATCATTCACAGTTGTTTTCGTTTCCACTAGGTATTCAGATTTTTTCTAAATAAAAATAATCTAGAATTAAATAAATGAGAAGAATATGAAATTGCACAATGTTTTTTATTTACATATAAGATTTTTTTCGTAACTAACTAAACAATATCACGTGTAAGTGTGACGCTTCAGCTATTCAATTTACTATGAGATGAGGGGAGAGGTACGCTTACAGCGGGCGACCGCTCGTAACAAATCGGGAAACATCGTGTCGACTCGGCGCAGCGCTTACTACTAATTCGAAGCATGAATTGCATTCGATTCATTCGTTAGTTGTTAGTTATGTCAACGTCAACTAATCGGGCTGGAGCTTATACCACGATACGATTTCTAATTCAAGACCAAAAAAACTACCACAAGGTTGCCACTACAATAAAATATTTTTACAATAGTAAATTCCTTTTTCTTTTTTAAGCACGCTAAAATAATTTATTTATTGGTAAATTTAACTCTATGTTTTAACAAAATAACTATAAATATTTATTATTACATAATTACGAGAGGAGATAATAAAAACTTAAACATCGGAGATTTTTAGTACAAAATCTGGTATTGCACTTGTAACATTGTGCATTTGGTGCTAGCCAAGATACAAACTCAGATGTCATTTAAATGTTGTCAATTTTGACAGTGACGTATCTGTCGTAGTTTTTTTGGTCTTGAATTAGAAATCAGAGTTTAGACCAATGATCTATAGACTTGACAACCAAATAATAATACCACTACAGACGGAGATGGTCATATACAAATTATAACAAGAGTGACAGAGAGAAGTATATTATTTTTTGTCTTTTTCATAGTTTCACTTTTCCACCGGTGCCACAATCAAGTTTGTGGCAAACAAATAAGTACGTGACATGTAAAAATGATCCGCCCAAATTACGTAGGTTGTTTATGATAAGCTGTCAGTCATATTTAAATGTGTTCTTAATTTAGCTGCATAACAATCATGTTAGGGATACCAGATGAAAATATCATAAATTTAGGGGTATTAAATCGTACTTCTATTCTAATAACAAAAAAATATATATTGTGAAGATTAAATGAGGATGTCGGTTCCATGGCTTAGAATCGCCAACGGAAATAATTTAATATAATATGTATTAATAAATAAACATTAAGGGACTATTGTAAATAATGACACAAAGGTAAATTAAGAAAGAAAAATTGAATGCGATCTACTACAATCGAAGCGGGGTTTGAACCCGCGACCTCTGCGTTACCGGCGCATTGCTCTCCCAACTGAGCTATTCGACCGCTACGTCAGTCGCACCAAATCTTTCATCCCTTAATCCTTTACGCTACTGGAGCGGCCTCTGCGTCATATATGTTTTTTGAAATGCTTATTGCGCATTAGCCATACCCTAGGATGTGCGTTTTAAAGGATTAAGGGATGAAAGATTTGGTGCGACTGACGTAGCGGTCGAATAGCTCAGTTGGGAGAGCAATGCGCCGGTAACGCAGAGGTCGCGGGTTCAAACCCCGCTTCGATTGTAGTAGATCGCATTCAATTTTTCTTTCTTAATTTACCTTTGTGTCATTATTTACAAAATTAAAAAATGTGGTATTACCACATAAAAAATATAGAATCGATAAAAAGATTCTATACAAATATTTAGAACAGCGCCATCTCTCTCGCAGTCTTCACACTTGCTGTAAAGCAATGGGGATTGGGGATCGTGCGTGTAAAACGCACATCCTAGGGTATGGCTAATGCGCAATAAGCATTAAGCATTTCAAAAAACATATATGACGCAGAGGCCGCTCCAGTAGCGTAAAGGATTAAGGGATGAAAGATTTGGTGCGACTGACGTAGCGGTCGAATAGCTCAGTTGGGAGAGCAATGCGCCGGTAACGCAGAGGTCGCGGGTTCAAACCCCGCTTCGATTGTAGTAGATCGCATTCAATTTTTCTTTCTTAATTTACCTTTGTGTCATTATTTACAAAATTAAAAAATGTGGTATTACCACATAAAAAATATAGAATCGATAAAAAGATTCTATACAAATATTTAGAACAGCGCCATCTCTCTCGCAGTCTTCACACTTGCTGTAAAGCAATGGGGATTGGGGATCGTGCGTGTAAAACGCACATCCTAGGGTATGGCTAATGCGCAATAAGCATTTCAAAAAACATATATGACGCAGAGGCCGCTCCAGTAGCGTAAAGGATTAAGGGATGAAAGATTTGGTGCGACTGACGTAGCGGTCGAATAGCTCAGTTGGGAGAGCAATGCGCCGGTAACGCAGAGGTCGCGGGTTCAAACCCCGCTTCGATTGTAGTAGATCGCATTCAATTTTTCTTTCTTAATTTACCTTTGTGTCATTATTTACAAAATTAAAAAATGTGGTATTACCACATAAAAAATATAGAATCGATAAAAAGATTCTATACAAATATTTAGAACAGCGCCATCTCTCTCGCAGTCTTCACACTTGCTGTAAAGCAATGGGGATTGGGGATCGTGCGTGTAAAACGCACATCCTAGGGTATGGCTAATGCGCAATAAGCATTTCAAAAAACATATATGACGCAGAGGCCGATCCAGTAGCGTAAAGGATTAAGGGATGAAAGATTTGGTGCGACTGACGTAGCGGTCGAATAGCTCAGTTGGGAGAGCAATGCGCCGGTAACGCAGAGGTCGCGGGTTCAAACCCCGCTTCGATTGTAGTAGATCGCATTCAATTTTTCTTTCTTAATTTACCTTTGTGTCATTATTTACAAAATTAAAAAATGTGGTATTACCACATAAAAAATATAGAATCGATAAAAAGATTCTATACAAATATTTAGAACAGCGCCATCTCTCTCGCAGTCTTCACACTTGCTGTAAAGCAATGGGGATTGGGGATCGTGCGTGTAAAACGCACATCCTAGGGTATGGCTAATGCGCAATAAGCATTTCAAAAAACATATATGACGCAGAGGCCGCTCCAGTAGCGTAAAGGATTAAGGGATGAAAGATTTGGTGCGACTGACGTAGCGGTCGAATAGCTCAGTTGGGAGAGCAATGCGCCGGTAACGCAGAGGTCGCGGGTTCAAACCCCGCTTCGATTGTAGTAGATCGCATTCAATTTTTCTTTCTTAATTTACTTTTGTGTCATTATTTACAAAATTAAAAAATGTGGTATTACCACATAAAAAATATAGAATCGATAAAAAGATTCTATACAAATATTTAGAACAGCGCCATCTCTCTCGCAGTCTTCACACTTGCTGTAAAGCAATGGGGATTGGGGATCGTGCGTGTAAAACGCACATCCTAGGGTATGGCTAATGCGCAATAAGCATTTCAAAAAACATATATGACGCAGAGGCCGCTCCAGTAGCGTAAAGGATTAAGGGATGAAAGATTTGGTGCGACTGACGTAGCGGTCGAATAGCTCAGTTGGGAGAGCAATGCGCCGGTAACGCAGAGGTCGCGGGTTCAAACCCCGCTTCGATTGTAGTAGATCGCATTCAATTTTTCTTTCTTAATTTACCTTTGTGTCATTATTTACAAAATTAAAAAATGTGGTATTACCACATAAAAAATATAGAATCGATAAAAAGATTCTATACAAATATTAAGGGACTATGTTACACAAATCAAGCTTGTACTATGGATACTAGATGACGATATACATAATATATATAAATACATATATCGATAGCATCCATGACGACCCGGGAACATATATTCGAGTTTGTCGCACAAATTTTTGCCCTGGCCGGGATTTGAACACAGGACCGCCCGCTCAGTAGTATTATTTAATTGAAATATCGGTAACATTATCTGAATGTGTTTCATTTCTGATTTCTCTTCTAACCTTAAAACCCCATCCTCATTTTTAGTGATAAGATGTTCCAAAAGCTATGTATTATATGGAGCCACCATGATGCAAAAATGGCATGTCAGTAATATAAAATTATGGGGAAATTTGAATCAACATGGCCACCCCGAATATATGACGTATTCTATGTCTGTCCCTTACGGGTGTACGCTGACGTCAAGTCTATAGATCATTGGTCTGAGGGCTGGAGTGAATTTTGAGTACTACTAATATTCGAATGATTTTCGAATTAGTCGACTAATTCGAATGATTACAATAATCGACTAATCGAATTAGTATCATTCAAAGTCGCCCATCACTAAAATACAACCTACAAATGGTGATGGAAGATGGAAACATGGTCTAATAAAACATGGTCTTCCATTTCCAGAGTGACACAAGCCTACTTTAAATTTTTTTTTTTAATTTCTTTCATGACCATGGAATCAATGTCCTTCAGTCGAACACAAGCCTACGTCACAATAAAATTGCCACTTTATTTCAACATATCATGTTATATGGGTACATTATTATAACTATGGTTAATTAGTAAGTAAAAAAAAAATATTTATAATTTTATAATTTTCATTTATATGTATTTCATCTTAAATTTTATAACAACACGTCATTTTTAATTATTCGTTAGCAATATCTTCCGATGCACGAAATAAACTTAAGCCGTTCAGGTAATTCTTTTGACACTGCTGGCATCACAGGACAGTGCTGTCACTGTCACATTTGACAATTCGTAATTTTGTCCTTGACCGTCGTCGTCCTTGTCGAACGCGTGTTATTTCCTTATCGCTTACTTTCAGCAATCGCAGCGTTTTTCAAACTGTTCTCGTCGTAAGCTTGGTAATAATTAATGTTTGTTACGAAAATGGTTGGCTGTTCTATTCGGAACTGTAAGAGTAGGTGTGAAAAGGGCAGTATATTAGATTTATTCGTTTCCGAAAAAATAATCCGTAGCCAATGAATGGCTTCTCTATTGTGGACTGAAAACATACAAAAATGGTATGTATACACTCATCGACAATAATTACTATTAATAATAAAATTTTAAGTTCTATCTTAGCTTGTTGACTAAACTACATTGCCGGCTATGTCGCTTCAAGATTTATGGGAAAGTACCCACATCTTGGGAACCAAACTCGGAACCTGACTTAGAACCTGGAAGTGGTTCCTGTGAGTAGATTAACTTTATATCGAGGGGAAAATTGGTTTATCCATGTGAAGAGCTCATATAAGTCGCTCAAACAATGGAAAATGAGTTTGAGAAATACCATGGGCAGACACTATGCAAAGATAAATTTGTAGCGAAAGCAACGTAATGTTTCGCACGAGTATTCCGAACTCCTTGTATCGGAACGTTTTGGTGAAAGGCCGCTGCGAAAAAGGTCGAGTAGTGTCACTCTTGACGGCTCATTATTATCGGGGTTCACTAATGTTTGACCAAAAAACGTTTGACCAAATGATCACTTGACCAAACAACGTTTCACCAAAATAACGTTTCGCCAAATGATCATTTTACAAAAGTATCATTTGACCAAATGATCACTTGACCAAACAACGTTTCACCAAATAATCATTTGACCAAATGATCATTTAACCAAACGTTATTTCAAGATGAAGATGAGGATGAGGATGAAGATGAAGATGAAGATAAATGTATCTCTATCTTATCTGTATCTTATCTTTATCTTATCTTTATCTAGTCCTGTACTGTCCTGTCCTGTCGTGGCCTGTCGTGTCCTGTCCTGTCCTGTACTGTACTGTCCTGTCCTGTCCTGTCCTGTCCTGTCCTGTACTGTACTGTCCTGTCCTGTCCTGTACTGTCCTGTCCTGTACTGTCCTGTCCTGTCCTGTACTGTACTGTCCTGTCCTGTCCTGTACTGTACTGTACTGTCCTGTCCTGTCCTGTCCTGTCCTGTCCTGTACTGTCCTGTCCTGTCCTGTCCTGTCCTGTCCTGTCCTGTACTGTCCTGTACTGTCCTGTCCTGTCCTGTCCTGTCCTGTACTGTCCTGTCCTGTCCTGTACTGTCCTGTCCTGTCCTGTCCTGTCCTGTACTGTCCTGTACTGTACTGTCCTGTCCTGTCCTGTCCTGTCCTGTCCTGTACTGTCCTGTCCTGTACTGTCCTGTCCTGTCCCGTCCCGTCCCGTCCTGTCCTGTCCTGTCCTGTCCTCTATGGATATAAAAAAAAAACTAACCTAACCTAACCCGGCCGGGTCGGATCTGCTCTGAAAGTGATTGATTCACCTCAAATTTGGTCAATTGACTCAGTTGCTAAATGATCATTTGGTCAAATGATTATTTTGTGAAATGAACCATTTGTAAAATGATCATTTGGCGAAACGTTATTTTGGTGAAACGTTATTATGGTGAAACGTTGTTTGGTCAAACGTTTTTTGGTCAAACGATAGGACACCATTATCGGTTTGCAATTTCTTATGGAATGTTATTTTTGTTACCTAATTATTGTGATAAATAAATATAGTTGATTCATTACATATGTTGTGTGTTCAACTTCGTAATTCTACAAATTTATCTTTAAAGGCCTAGCTGATATTGTACACAAGCACGTCAAAAACAATACCCTTAAATAGATTACGCTGTAATACTTTACTTAGTCAGAACGAGGACATAGTTATACACAAGACTAAAAGAATTAAATAAAAAAATCGTTAGTAATCAACTCCAGAAGAAATTAAAACGAAAATTGCTTAAAGTGTCGAACACCGTTTATTGATTAGATGTGGATTCGTTTTCCAAAAGTTTGTCTTGTATAGATAAATAAATTTTTGATTTAATATATTAGATTTGTTTTATTGTACTACTTATGTTTTTACATGAATAACTTAAAATTAATGCCGTTTAAATATTTTTCACCGTTGGTTAAAATTCTCCCACATTTTAAAGTTTGAGAATCTGTAAACAGCATGATAACGTAGGCTTGCGTCAGTCACGTAGTTCGCGAGTCTCGGAATAGAGTACCAGGCGGAGTATATTATTATACCATGGAAACATAATTTTTAATAAGATGAAGTCCATCGTGGCTTATGTGCGTAATCTTCTAGGTTGGTGTGATGAAGATGATCCAGCCAATAGAACAAGCTTGAAAAGAGACAGGTATGACACTTGTTTACAACGTTTTAGTTATGGCGGCAAAGGCCGTGAAAACTCATTCGGGCGATTGTGCACTACAATGAATTTTACTCCGGCAGTCCGATTTTTTACGGTCCGATATGGCAAGAAAAAAACGGTAAGGGCGATTGTGCACTACAATGAATTTTACTGTCCGGCAGTCCGAGTTTTCATGGTCGATATGGCATGAAAAAAACGGTTTTAGCTTGTGCACTTGACCGTCTTTTTACTCGCAGGTGCGGCGCAGTTCTCGGTTACCTCTCTTTGGAACTACACGTCACGCAATCGTAATTACACTAAGAACGATGAGTTTCTTAGAACGACGGCAGTTGCTTGCTTACTTCAATCAGTCAATAACTCCGACCGATTTCGGCCATGGCGACCACTTCCACTCCTAATTTATTTGGCGCTCATGCGCCCGAAGATGGCTTATGTAGCCGATCTTCGCGAAAAATTTACGCGCACAATGTAGGCACGTAAGTTCACACTGTACGTGCGAAGACGTAGAAGACAAAAATAATTTCGGGTTCATCCCCTTATAAGTGAAAGATACCAGACAGGGTCATTTTACATACTTAAACCACAATAAATTGAGGCAAGACGAAAATGCATTTTATAACTACTATCGGATGTCTAAAGCTACTTATGATTTTTTGCTATACCGCTTAAGCACATGGATCAAGACTAAAAATAAAAACCGGCCAAGTGCGAGTCGGACTCGCGCACCGAGGGTTCCGTACAATCACTTTCCATCCCTAAATGGTTAAGTTTGCACCTGGTATATGTATAGCACCCCATATAAATTTAGGTGCAAAGTTAGGTATTAAAAAAAAACTACTTACTAGATCTCGTTCAAAACAATTCTCGTTGGTAGTTTTTATAGTAATGTACATCATATGTTTTTTTTAGATTTTTCATTTTCTTATTTTAGAAGTTAGAGGGGGGGACCAACTTTTTTCCACTTTGGAAGCGTCTGTCACGCAAACTAGAAAAAAATATTTTAGAAACCTCGATATCATTTTTGAAGACCTATCCATAGATACCCCACACGTATGTGTTTGATGAAAAATAATTTTTGAGTTTCAGTTCTTATTATTATTTATTATTATTTTTTTATTTTTGCATCAAAATCTTAATGCGGTTCACAGAATACATCTACCTACCAAGTTTCAAGAGTATAGCTCTTATAGTTTCGGAAAAAAATGGCTGTGACATACGGACGGACAGACGGACAGACAGACATGATGAATCTATAAGATACAGAAATTAGTAGAAATTGGTAGAATTTGAAATACAAAATATGTAGATCTACCACCACTCTGGGTCAGTACCTTTTTATGATTAACAATGCGTAAACAGTGTTTAAGTGTTAAAAAATCGCGGCAATTTTTTTGCGTCGCCAAAGAAATTGCCGCCAAATAGACTATCAGCTGTCATTTATAAAATATTTAAATAGAATGTTAAATTAAACAGTTGAGCCATTATAATAATATTAGATTTATAATAATTTTTATTTTAGGATATTTTTTCAATGTACATATATTGTTAAAATCATGATGTGCATGCTTATTTTTGATGACATTTATCTGCAATGCCTGTCCTTTGTATCTTTATTTTTTGAAATGAATGTAATCTGTTTAGTGTGCCAATAAAGAAAAATAAAAATAAAAATTAAATTTGCCAAAGAAATTGCCGCGAAATAATACTGTCGGCTGTCAGTGTCAACTGTCAAGTTCCGTTTTAAGCGATGAAATGAAATTACAAAATAGGCTTTGGCTCTGTGGACAACAGCCTACAATAGTGACCGACCGAAGTTTCGGTTTCGGTTTCGGCCAGTTTCTGCCTAAAAATCATGTTTCGGCCAAAGGTTCGGTTTCGGCCAAAAAACAGCCGAACTTACAACATTATACTGTCGGGTCGCGTTCGGCTAACGTCGGGTGCGCTCGGCAGTCGGGACGGCTGGCAATATGGCGTCGCTCGCCTGACTCCACCGGCGGCTGACTCACTTTGCTCAGTGAGGTGACGTTTGTGTTTGTTCCCCGAATAATGTTAAGTAACTGACCGAGCGAGCAAAGCATTTCTGTTTCAGCGTGGCTCAAAATTCTTTCGTATGCCCGGATGTTTTGATTGTCCATGCACCTAACGGCTGTTGCCTTGCCTTAATGTTGCATTTCTCATCCGATTCTCATGAAATTTTTTGAGTATGTAAGTAAGTAAGTAAGTAAACGCTTTATTGTACACAAAAACAGTTAAAAAATACATCTATTACAATTAACATATAGGTACAAAGGCGAACTTATCCCTATAAGGGATCTCTTCCAGTTAACCTTTGAGCAGTTGAGTGAGTACGAGAAGAAGATAAACTAACACCGTGTACAAAAAGGTATTAAAAATAATAAGACTACTAATAATTACACATATAAACTATTAATACATACATACATATATACATACATATATATAATGTAATATAAATATACACATAAATATAAATACATTGTAGATCCAATTCACAAGTCATTGGAAAGCCATAAGTTCTTAAGATTCGTCTTGAGCGATGCTACAGATGGAGACTTCCTAAGGGACAGTGGCAATTCGTTCCACAACTTCACAGCGCTTACTGTGAAAGATTTGGCGTACGTACGCGTCTTGTTAGAGTTGTTAGACGGTACAGCCACAGTGAGATTGGCAGACGACCGCAAGCGGTGACCACTGCCATCGGCCATATATTTAAACCTTTCACTGAGGTAAGGAGGTGAAGCAGGGTTGTAGAGAACATTAAAAAGCAATGACAGGACATGCAGGTCTCTACGCTGACCTATTGGCAGCCAAGCCAACCCAGCTGCGCTCTAAAGGCGGACACGTGATCGTATTTGCGCAGTCCGAAAACATATTTTATGCACACATTTTGTAAGCGCTCGAGCTTGTCAAGTAGTTCCTCTTTGAGATTCGTCATAGCAATGTCACCATAATCCAGAAGGGGCAGCAAGAGTGAACTGGCAAGAGTAAGCTTGGTGGACATAGGAAGGAAGTTCTGCAGGCGCCTAAGGGAGTGAAGAGATGCGAAGAGCTTCCGGCTGACCTCCGAGATATGCGGAGACCAAGACAATGTCTGGTCCATGATGATACCTAAATTCCTAACAGTAGAGGAAAGAGGGATAGGAATCCCACCAAAAAGAATATCAGGCACCACCATTTCCGCCAGCTTGTTCACAAAGTGAGGACTACCGATGACAAATCGCTTGCGATTTTTGTGTGTTTACGTTTAAACCAAAATTATTAGCCCAGCTGTGAATAGATTCTAAATCTGCATTGATTTGATCAATAAGCGATGGCAGATCCTCAATACTAGCCGCTGCATAGATCTGCAGGTCATCTGCATAAAGATGGAACGAAGATCTTAGGCACTCTGTGATCCCACCAATGAAAATCGAAAAGAGAAGAGGAGAAAGGACCCCCCCTTGAGGGACACCAGCGGAAAGTTCACGCCATTCCGACATTTTGTCGTCGACCCTAACCCGCTGGCGTCGACCAAAGAGGTAGTCGTGAAACCAAGATAAGGATGATTGAGACACATTTAGTGAGCGAAGTATGCCGAGAAGGATATCAAAATCTACCGTATTAAAAGCGCTACTGAAGTCAAGAAGAACGAGGACTGTAAGTTTTTTGTGTTCGATATTAAGACGAATGTCATCAGTGACTTTAACCAAAGCAGTAACTGTGCTATGCCCGGGGCGAAAACCAGATTGGAAGGGATTAAATAATGTATACTCGTACCTATTAAGATGAGACAGGAGACGGCGATTGACAAAGTGTTCAAGTGTGTGTGTGTTTTGGACAAAACTGGGAGTATGGAAATAGGGCGATATTGCGAAAATTCAGTAGGATTGGGTTTTTTCGGGAGAGGAATTACATGAGCAAGTTTCCAAGAGGAAGGAAACGTGCCCAAGGAAAATGAAAAAATTATAATATTAGAAAGGATCGGGGCAATGGAATCCGCTACGAGCATAAGCATGTCCACACTGAGGCTATCCTCACCGACGGCCTTCGTCTTAATAGTTTTCAGAAAAGCAAGTGTCTCTTGCGGAGAAATTTTACTAAGTTCAAAGGGAGGAGAATCGGGGAGTGTAGTATTGGCAAGAAGTGATAGTGTTGATTGTTTAATGGAAGGGTGGAGAATAACCGGAGAAGTACTAAAGTGCATATTAGGTCGAGAACGCAAGAAGAATTATGTTGAGCTTTGCCTACTCCCAATGACTTCAGAAATTTCCACAGCTTAGCAGGAGGACAATCCTCGATACAATTGTGGATATGGCGGCGTCTGGCATCCCTACAGACAGATCTTATTGCAGCGGTTTCGTAAAGAAATGTATGCCTGTTGGTAATCAGCGTTTTGCCGTGATTTTACACGCGCCCGGTCCCTTTTAGCCATAAGTTGTTTAATATCCGGCGTAAGCCACGGAGCAGGGAGGTACTTTACACGCGTCGGTTTCAAAGGAGCGTGTTTGTCAAAAATCGCAAGCAATATGCCATTGAAAGCCTGCACCTTCAGGTCAATGTCATCCAGAAGCTCAACGCTATGCCAATCAGCACATGAAATATCATCACAAAGCGCCAGGGTATCGACATCATGAAGGTTCCTACGCATAATGACCTTATGTCTCCTTTTCGGGGAATATTCGTCATATTAAAAGAAGCGTAAATAAGGTCATGGTTGGAGAAACCAGCAGCATTAAATTGACCATGGAATGAAACTAAATCCGGAGAAGAAGTTAAAATGAGATCTAAGAGCGAGGGAGGGCCATTATGGGGAAAATGTGTGGGGCTAAGAGATAAAACACTCAGGTTTAAAGAAGTAGCTATAGAGTGGAGTTTTGAGGAACGAAAATCATTTTTGAGGAGACATGTGTTAAAATCGCCCATGATAATACTATGGTCAAACTGTGGGCCTAAATCAGAGAAAGTGCTGTACAGCGAATCAAAATAATTAACATTAGAGGACGGGCTGTAAAAAACGCCAAGAAGAACTTTAGAATGATGCAAAGTGACATCTAAAAAAAGATACTCGTATGTTCGATATGTATTATAGTATTTTTTCATCGAAATAGTTTTTCGAAATTTTCAAAATAGCGGAGATTTGCGGTTAAAAATTTACATTTACTTTAAATTTACTTAATTTATAGTCTGTATTTTTAGGTGTTTAAAATAATGTAAGCAAACCAATAAAAGGGTTGTGTATAAGATAACGTTTGGTTCCTGTAAATTTTTTTATAATATAAAATAATTGACCTCATTACTGCAGTCCGTTCCATTATCCAAATTTGCAGATGATTAAAACGCAAGGCTGTATTATACTGGAAGTAACACGACTAAAATAGAAAGTCACAGGCTTAAAGTATTAAATTAACACCTAACTTGCGTGATTTTTAACTTTGTCGGTTTGATATTCGCCATTGCTTGTTGTCAATTTGACAGCTCCGGTTTGTTTACATTTTTTTTAATACCTAAAAGTACAAATTACAGTTTTTGTTATGAATTTATCACCTCATAGTGTAATTTTCAACGCAAATTTTCTTAACTTACAAACAAATTGACGGCGATATTGCTTATTTAGGATAAAAATGAGGAGGTTTACATATCTCATAAAACGATGTTAGGATTCGTCATTGTTGCTTTGTATGTAATAAAATGAGACCTACGTCTGAATTAGCGTTACGAAGCTGCCTGATTGCAATTATAAAAAAAAATCAATCAATTATTTTGTTGCTGGGTTTTTAAACTTGTAGATGGAAGGTATAAAATGTTATACCTTCCATCTACAATTAACATATCGCTGTTAATGCTCTTCACTTTTTGGGTAATTTAATTTAGACCCGGTGTCAATGTTAAAATATCCATTCAACAAAAGTGAAACGCGAGTTTGTTGTGTACTTAATTGCTGAAATTTGTATTTTTTTTACTTTGTCTACCCCACCTCACTCTATCTCGCTGATGGATATCAGCACTTTTTTAAAATGTCTCTAATCGACAAAAATAATCTAAGTATATACTTATCAAACCTACTCACAAAAATGAGCATCGGTTAAGAAATACGACCTCCACGCGAGAACTGAAAAGCATCCAATCGTCCGTACATACGAAAGAATTTTGGACCAAACTGAAATTGACACTTAGCTCCATCGGTCAGCGAAATTTTTCATTGTATTCATTATAGGATCTAGAAAGAACGGCCCGCTGACATTTTATACAACGTTTTAATCACGTTTATAAAAGGTTCGGTTTCGGTTTCGGTTTCGGCCGAAACTGTAATCAGAACCGAACCTTCGGTTTCGGTTTCGGCAGAAAAACGTGTTTCGGTCGGACACTAATAAATTGCTTATCTTAACTTATCTTTCTACTCGGTGAGAATTGTTTACGATCGTAAAATTTAAAAAAATAGGTAGATTTGATGCTGAGGGTGATAGATGGTGATGGTGATAGTGGTGCTGATGATGCTGGTGATAGTGCTGGTGGTGAAGATGGTGGTGGCGGTGATGAAGGTCGTGGTGATGATGGTGGTGATGATGTTGGTGGTGATGATGAGGGTGGTGTTGGTGGTAGTGGTGGTGGTGGTGATGGTGGTAGTGGTGACGGTGGTGGTGGAAAAAAACGGTCCGGAATGGGGAAAAGTAAAATGTCGGATGGTAAAATTACGTATAGTGCACAAACTACTATATACATTTAATGGCGTGCCATATCGGACCGTAAAAAATCGGGCTGACGGACAGTACAATTCATTGTAGTGCACAATCGCCCTTATTAGCTGTAATACTAAAGAAAATATCTATAAAATACCCTTAAAGGTAGCCTCGAGGTTTTGGAAGTATGTATTTTCAATTTGGTTGGCTGTAGCACGTTGTAGACGGTGTTAAAGTCGTGTTCCCTTTCAGGACGGATGATGATGTTTTGTGCGACGAGGCACCGGCGCTCAAGCGACTCAAGCAGCTGAAAAGGACCAGCTTCCCCGACATTATTTCCTCTAATGGTTAGATTGATTCCGGTATTCTTATTTATTCGCGTTGAGGAACAGAGGTCCATAACCATAGTCTAATTTCAGATCCCTGGGAAAAGAAGGAAAAGAATGTCCGGTATGTGCCTATACAAGTTGAAACAGGGCACCCAAGCACCTCCACCCCCATTGAGTTAAATCGCTCAGCCAGCCAAGTCCGGAGTGTGCCTGTAAAGTTAGTGGATGTGTCGGGGAATGGTCCGGCGACTCCATCCCGAAAGCCCCGCATGCACACACCAGTGAGGCCTGTGATGCGCGCAGTGGTTGATGATGATGATGATGATGACGATGATGAAGAAGAGGTATGTTACTTACACAATGACTGAGTTATGTAAAAAACTATTAGTTTCTGTACCAACTAGAACCCCAGAGATGTTAAACTAATCAGTTGTTGTTATATATAATATATAAAATGACTACATTGAAGAAATCTTGTCACTGAAACCAATCTTCCAAAACAGGCTGCAACTGCAATTTTAGTTTGGGCCCTATACTTTCTTTTAACCCCCAAAAAGGAGGGGTGCATGTGTATCTGTGCCTGTCTGTGGCATCATAGCTCCCAAACTTACATTTGAGTGCAGTTTTTTTTAAATCAAAAGGCTTGTCTGTCGAGATGGTTCTTATCTATGTTTGGTGGAAGTAGGACCAGTAGTTTCCAAGATATTCAGTTTTGATTGGACCAAGTGTCAAGATCTTTGCCAATATTGAAGCTTATAATTCTGAATTTAAACACTAAATATCTTTTATGATCAATAAATAACTTCCTGATGTTAAAGTTGAAAAAAAATTAAGCTGGGAAGCTAAGAAATGGTTTTATGTGTCAATAACAAATTAAATTATTACACAACTAAAACATACCTATGGTTACTAGGGTTCCATCCATAGTCAACAAGGAAAAATTGCTTCACCAGTTAGTTAGTTAGTTAGTTGCGCTGGGCATTTTCCGCAAGTCGACATCCAACGTGCCTATTTTGCGTGAAAAGGGGGTAGCGCTACTCCAACCACCCCAGCTCCTCCACGAACCTAAGCAAAGCCTTGATGTTGCTTATGGCTTCGTGTACGGTACTTGGAGATCCTAGGTATTTCATCCTGTATCCTTCTACCTGTTTGCAATCTAGTAGAATATGTTTGGTGGTTTCTTCTGCCTCCATGCATGCTCTGCATATTGGGCTGTCTGTTATACCTAAATTGAAAAGGTGTTTGTTCAAAGTATTATGTCCCGTTATTACTACTATCTTGCGTAGTTGGATCCTGTTGATTCTCAGTAAGATGGTGGTGTTTGTGGTTCCTATTCGGAAGTATTTCTTTTGTTTGTCTACACGTTCCTATGTCTTCCCAGTATTTTTGGTGTTGGTATAATATGTGTTGGTTCATTATGTTGTATATATAAGATTGTGGTAGGGGTATTATTGGCTCTGGTCCGCATGGTGGTGTTTCCGATCCCTTACGGGCCAATTCATCCGCTGCGTCATTGCCTCTCGAGCCGCTGTGTCCCTTTATCCATTGTAATGTTACCGTATTTTTGTCATCGCACACGTCTGTGATGCTGTGATGACATTCGTATATTAGAGCAGAGGTACACATTTCACTGTTTAGTGCTTGTAGTACGGATTTGCTGTCTGAAAGTATTCGTATATTTGTGTTCTGAACCTGGCGTCTTTTTATGGCATTGCAGGCTTCTATTATTCCTACGCATTCAGCTTGGAATACCGTGTTGTGTACACCTAGGGGTTTAGAGATGTGAATACTCAAATCCTCCGAGAATACACCACATCCCGTTCCTTTCTCAGTTTTTGACCCGTCCGTAAAGATTCTCAGGTCCTCTAGGTTGAGCCCCTCATTCGGGTCTTCTGTTAGGAGTATGACGTATTCCTTCTTGCAGGTTAATGTCTTGGGTATCTTGTCAATTGGTGCTTCTACTGTAGGGAATTTTGTGATCATTTCACTGTAGATCTTTGTGTGTTGGGTATTGCTATTCGTCCATAGGTTTAGGCTTTTTAGTCGTATCGCCGTAGCGGCTGCTTCTCTTTGTATATGTATGTGCAGTGGCGTGAGACCTAGGATCATCTCTAGTGCCGCGGTAGGAGTGGTCCTCATGCAACCCGTTGCGGCCGTGCATGCTAGTCTTTGTGTTTTCTGCAGGCCGGCAATCGCACACGCTAGTTGCGTTCTGGGCCACCATACCACTGCTCCGTAGCTGATCATAGGTACGATTACCGTTTTGTATAGCCACAGAATGATGTGCGGGGCGAGACCCCACCTTTTGCCTATCATCCTTCGACATTGCCAGAAGGCGACTGTGGCTTTGTTTAATCTGTTCTCAAGATGCTTGTTCCAGATCAGTTTGTCATCTAAGGTTATCCCTAGATATTTTACTTGTTTGGAGAGTGTAAGCTTTGTACCGAAGAGGCTTGGCATTTCGTATGACCCCAGTTTACGTTTGTGTGTGAAGAGAATTGTGTCAGTTTTCTTGGGGTTTACCGATAGGTCATTCTCCTTGCACCATTTCTCTACTATTTTTAGTGCTGTTTGTGTGAGTTCACACAGTGTGCTTGTTACCAGCCCACTGATAAGTATGACAAGGTCGTCCGCGTATCCTATGGTCGTGAAATGACTCTCGTTTAGTTTTGTTATCAGATCATTTACCACTAGGTTCCATAAAAGGGGTGAGAGGACTCCTCCTTGCGGACATCCTCTCACGACTAGTGCTTGCTGATCTCTGTTTTCTTTTAGTCTTATGATTCTTTGTTCTAGCATGTTCATTATCCATTCTATTAGTAATGGTTCTGTGTCATGTCTTTCTAGAGCTGGTTTGATGCTGCTAAAATTTGTTTTATCGAAAGCACCTTCTATGTCAATGAAGGTTCCCAGGCATGAGCCTTTCCTTGTTAGTGCAACTTCGATATTGCTTACCACTGCGTGGAGTGCTGAGTCTGTTGATTTGCCTTGACTGTAAGCATGTTGGTTTGGGTGAATTTTTTTGTTTTTGAGTGCAGTATCCTTTAGTTCTCTGTCACATAGTCTCTCTAGAATCTTCAAATGAATGAATCTGTCAAAACTGTTTGTTGCCCAGGTGGTTTTATTTAGTTCTGTTATGTTTTCCGCTATCTTCCATTCACTCACGGTGGGTTGATAATTCGTCTTTTGTTGTTCACATTTGTTCTTATCAATTACCTTGCATCCTGGGAAGTGAGTTTCCACCAGTAGACTTTCTGTCTCAGCAGGCGAACTGGTGTAGCTATCATCCTGCCTCCTTAGGGTGCCTAGTAGCTGATTTGGTTCTTTGGCAAGTATTTTCCTTGTTCTGTTCGCTTGTGTGCTGGTGGTTATGTTGTCACAGAAATTCCGCCATGAGGTAGATTTTTTGTATCGTAACCTTTTCTTGTATTCTGCTTTGACTGCTTTATATTCCTCCCAGTCTTCTGCAGATTTTGTATTCATCGCTCTGTTCAGGAGTCTCCTCATCTTCGTTCTGAGACGTTCCATCTCCGGTCCCCACCAGCTACCGTGTGTTTTGTTGCCACGAGCTGGTGTTGACGGTGGACATGTTCCTTCGTAGCTTTGTATTATAAGTTTAGTGAGTGAGGTTACCTGTTCCTCTAGCTCATCCACGTTTTGTGGCCTGTGTGTAATTGTATAGTTCTTTAGTTTACCTACCAGAAGTTCCTTGTACGCCTTTATGTCTGTGCGCCTCGGATTTCTTATGGGTTCTGGTGTCTGTACGTCAGCAGTCAGATCGTACCGGATCCACCTGTGGTCGGAGCAGGACAACTCGTCCGACACATGCCAGTTGGATATGTGCTGAGCTGCTAGCCCTGTGCTTAGAGTAATGTCGATTATGGTCTTACATCTACTAGTAACAAAAGTAGGTTTGGATCCTTTGTTCAAGATATCCAGTTCAGTGGTTAGTAAGTATTCAACAATATCGTTACCTCTTTTGTTGTTGTTTTCCATTCCCCATAGGTTGTGGTGGCCGTTGCAGTCCGTTGATATGACCAGCTCGAGCCTCTCACGTTCGCAGTAGCGTATGAGGTTATTCATCTCCGCTGGAGGTGGTTCGTCCTCAGCCGCTATGTAGGCGGAGGCAAGAACTATCTCCGGTAGACTCGAGTTTTGTGTTCTGAGGAGTTTTATGGCACACACGTCTCTGGAACAGAATTCAGTTAGTGGTTGTGCTATAATGTTTTGAGATATGTAAATACATGTTCTAGGTTTGTCTTGGTTATTGTAAATTAAGTTACCTCCGATGTTATTGAGGCCGTTTATACGTGTGTTCCTGATCCACGGCTCCTGGATCAGGACTAAGGATGTTGGGTTAACCTCCAGCCATACACGAAGTTGAGCCGTTGCAGTCTCGCTGTGCTGGAGGTTCGCCTGAAGGACCTTACATAGGGAAGGAGCCATCGGGTGATATCCCCTCCGCTCCCTTCTCCACTATGTCTAGGCGGCTGATTCCTTTTGTGCATCCCTCTTCATCGGCGGAGTCCAGCAGGATGCGTTCTTCGACATCCGATGAGGGATCGTTGGTCTCACATTCGGTCTCCATAGCCGAGTTGGTGCTGGTTTGATCCGCATTGGCGGGTACCTCCTCAGGCTTTGTTTCCCCTTCTGTGTCCGTGTTTTTTGCAGGTGGGGAGTCTGAACCGTCCACCACTGTGCTGGAAACGAATATAAACTGTCCCACACAAGTAGTTCAGCTTTCTAGACTTTTCCAGCACAGTAGGGACTACGTCCTCCGGTATGCCCACTAGTAACAGGGTGCACTTCCTCTTCTTCAGCGGGATTGATTGGTGAAGCGTCCATCTTCTCACTTCGGCCCACGGGTTCTGGAAGTTGAGGACCCGGCCGACCTTGGTGAGGTTGTCCTCCAGCGAGGGTATTAGGATGCCGCACTTAGCCTTCAAACCTTCAAGAAAAGAGCGTATTCCCACCTGAAAGGCCGGCAACGTACTTGTGACTCCTCTGGTGTTGCAGGTGTCTATGGGCGACGGTAATCGCTTTCCATCAGGCGATTCGTTTGCTCGTTTGCCCCCTATGACATAAAAAAAAAAAAACAAAAAAAAAAACAAAAAAAAAAAAAGTCTTTCTGACCATCTCGTCCTCCCTCTTACCTACGAGACGGTCTCCGTTTTCTAGGGTGGCTGACCCAATCCAGCCCATCAGCCACTCCTTGGTTTTCCCATCTTGGCACCACAGCTTCAGGTAACCGTCCACGAAACTCGGTTTGCCTGAAAAGGCTGGGGCCTCAGCGATTGCGTCGAGATCGGTTTCCAGCGCCGCCTGGAAAATGGCATCCCCGATCTTCTTCTCCACCTCCGCAGCGTCCTGCTTCGTGAGCCTGCCCGTGCGATCGTTGGTGATCGCCACCGTCAGGTCCATCGCCGCCGCCGCCGCATAGGTGGATGGTTTTTCTCTGCTCTCCGTGGCGTCCGTCCTCGGCTTCTTGCGTTCGCCTCTGGGAGAGATGGTGTCATCCAGGCGTCCCCTCTTCGCCTTCGTCAGTTTTGCCTGGATTGTTTCTGAGGTAGACTGAGCCGCCTCTGATTTGCTCGGGGCCTCATCTGCCTTCCTGTAGTTAGAGGCGTGGCTCTCCTCCCTCTCTTTCCGCTTTTGGAGCCGCCGCCTCTGCCCCTGCGAAAGCTTCTTCTTCGGGGGCTCGTTTGTGTTGGTCTGGGGGTTAGGTATCCCTCTTGGTTTGCACCTTATCTCCCAGCCAGGGTCCACGGCCTGCTTTGAGGGTTCAACCTTAGTCGTCCCGCTCTCCGCCGCCTTGTTCTCGTGTGAGGGGCCATCCTTAGAAGGTTCCGTCGTCCCTGGTTTGGTCACTACTGCTGGGGTTCCTTTCGGTACCTCAACCGTCAGTGACTTCCCCAGTTGCAACGGCTCCTTCACAGCTGGCCCACACGATTGGTGTGACACCTCCCTAGACGGTTCAACTTTTGTCATCCCAGTCGTAGGGGGCGTAGAGTTTGTTATATTGATTTTTAAATTGCTTTCTTGCAAGTAACTGTTCTCCATTTTGTTCCCATGAGTAGCTAGGGAAATGTGGTCCATCTACGCATTGCCCCGCTTGCGTAGATAAGGCTATAGTACGACGGGTTTCGCCCAGTTCCCGAAGTTCCACCGTTTGCGACTAAGCACCCTCCCAGCCACGCATCCCTCGGCACGGTAGGTCACACCTTGGATTAGGGTTTTTGGTGTCGAGGTTGTCTCCTCCAGGAAAGTGGGAAGGAAAAGGTAGAAGGGGTTGGGATGGGCCAAGGTTGGATAGTTGGAAAAGTTGGAAAGGGGAAAACTAGGATGTGAGGAGGGGTAGTGGGGAGAAGATCTCGACCTTTGACTGGGTCGAGATCAACCTCTCATTGTCCGGGTCCATCGAGATGGAAGAAGGGCTATCCGCAACCTGCCCACTCGCTCGGTCGCTCTGAGAGAGGAGCTTGTCGTCAGGGTAGAAGTCCCAGGCCGGCATTAAAAGACTGTTCCATTGGAACAATCAAGCGTCACACAGCCTAATCCTTCTACCGAGACACCCGATTGCTTCACCATGTCTGTCCATGAGTTAGGACTGAAAATAACAAAACATTGTCTGTGTAGATTAGATTTCTACTGATAAATAATATTATTTCAGGTCACTTGGGTGGAGAGTAAGCCAACAAAATCACAAAAACCGTCGGAAGTATACATAGATCTGGAAGATGATGACCAAGACCAGGAGGATTCGGAAAATGACGTCATATTTGTGAAGAAAGTCTCTGAACCACCTAGTGCAAAGCCTTACAAATTGTATGTCACTAAAAATGATAGAAAGGATACTAAAGACGAAGTTCCATACTACAGATTAAGAAAATTAAATGACAGAAAATCATCTCTATCACCCAGAAGTTACACTAGTTTCAAAGCCCCAGCAGGCATCATGAAAACATATAAGAAAACGGCCATTCCCCCGTGGTTACAACCACAGAAACCATCAAACTCTGCTTATGCCAGGAGTAGGCTTCTCAATGTCAACGGCTCAAACATTAGATCAACATTATCAGAAGTATTCAATTTAGATGAGAAAAGAAAATACCAGGAGCTGATTAGAAAAGAAGCGGAACATACCAGGCCAATCTCATTCTCAAAACCCATAGATATAGTAAATATACAATACAATACAATACCATACAAAATGCTTACACCAAAAAAGTTTACAAAATCAATACAGAACAATAATTATAGTAACGGTAGACAAGGGGTCTTATCGCTAAAATATATAGCTGACGATTCTGTGTCATTCCGGAATACGCAAAAGGCGCAGAGAAAGTCTTTGAATGAAATAAGATTAGTAGAAAAAGGACTTATAGCGGAGAGAGAAGGTGAAGCATCAAAGGAATATGATCCTATAACTGTTGCATCCATCAACTCTTCAGATTCTGAATTAGAAGTAGTACCCTCTGAATCATCAACATCATCTTCAGTTAAAATTGATCCTATAAACACATACACAGACTCTCACAGAGACAAAGATATAACCTCGACAGGCTGGCTTGCGAAAATAGATTCTAAGTATAGAAAGAAAAGGCAAGAGACTCAAGAGAAATGGAAGGATGCGCGGCGAGAGTCTGATATCATACCAACATTATCAGAAGTATGCAATTTAGATGAGAAAAGAAATTACCAGGAGCTGATTAGAAAAGAAGCGGGACATATCAGGTCAATCTCATTCTCAAAACCCATAGATATAGTAAATATAGCTGACGATTCTGCGTCATTCCGGAATACAAAGGCGCAGAGAAAGTCTTTGAATGAAATAAGATTAGTAGAAAAAGGACTTATAGCGGAGAGAGAAGGTGAAGCATCAAAGGAATATGATCCTATAACTGTTGCATCCATCAACTCTTCAGATTCTGAATTAGAAGTAGTACCCTCTGAATCATCAACATCATCTTCAGTTAAAATTGATCCTATAAACACATTGAAAGACTCGTACAGAGATAAAGATATAACCTCGACAAACAGGCTTGCGAAAATAGATTCTAACTGTAGAAAGAAAAGGCAAGAGACTCAAGAGAAATTGAAGGATGCGCGGCGAGAGTCTGATATCATATCTAAAGTTAACTATGAGCAGAACACACTTGGAAATGTGGCACACTTAGAACATAAGTTAAGCAAGCTGAGCATACCGGAGAGTCTGATCGAGGAAGCACAGCCAACTGTGGAGCTCCCTGAGCTGACTCCGGTGCAAGAGAAACTTATCAACAGGACTAGAGGGCCTGGACCGGCTGGGCAGCTGCTTGTAGAGAAATTCAATCTAAGAATACACAGGTACACATAATTATTTTATTTTTCAATACTAGTATTTTAAGTGATTAAAATAGAATATCGTTCATGAACATTGTGGCGTCAAGAAATCTGAAGTATTTTTCTATTCCTCAGGAAAGTTGAGAATCAGACTCTGATCGAGGAAGCACAGCCAACTGTGGAGCTCCCTGAGCTGACTCCGGTGCAAGAGAAACTTATCAACAGGGCTATAGGGCCTGGACCGTCTGGGCAGCTGCTTGTAGAGAAATTCAATCTAAGAATACACAGGTACACATGATTATTTTATTTTTCAATACTAGTATTTTAAGTGATTAAAATAGAATATCGTTCATGAACATTGTGGCGTCAAGAAATCTGAAGTATTTTTCTATTCCTCAGGAAACTTGAGAATCAGACTCTGATCGAGGAAGCACAGCCAACTGTGGAGCTCCCTGAGCTGACTCCGGAGCAAAAGAAACTTATCAACAGGGCTATAGGGCCTGGACCGGCTGGGCAGCTGCTTGTAGAGAAATTCAATCTAAGAATACACAGGTACACATAATTATTTTATTTTTGAATACTATAGTATTTTGAGTGATTAAAGTAGTCTGAAAACCAGCGCTGGGCTTTACTGACCTAGCACATGCTGAGACTGAGACCCATTGCCTCACTTTATTCTGTTTTGTATTGTTTTTTTTAGTTACTAGCAATGTAATTCTTAGGATAAGTTTTTTAAGGCAATAAATAATATTCTGATTCTGATTCTGATTCTAAAGTAGAATATCGTTCATGAACATTGTGGCGTCAAGAAATCTGAAGTATTGTTAACTATTCCTCAGGAAAGTTGAGATTAGTTTTTAGAATATATGAAAACAGGCAAGGTGTTAACAATAACACATTAACTAGCTTGGAAAAATTCTAATTCATTGTAATAAATATGTTCTAAAATTAATGTAACGGTTTTTCAAGCAAAATAGGCACGTTGGATGTCGACTCGGAAAATGCCCAGCGCAACTAACTAACTAAGGTATCCGTTCATAGCCGACAACAGTCAGATGACGTGTCGTTGTGACACTACTGGTTTTTATGAATTTCTACCAGACAGACCAGGCAGACGACACATTCGCCGACCGCAGGTCAGTTGTGCACTCGGCACCAACTGGACACGGACCTGCCGTCGGCCGATCAAATCATAACCAAATTGAACACTGTGGTAAACAGTGCCGTCGTCGTGAATTGCCATCTTTGCCAAACGTGTACTAGTATAATTGACATAATGGTTTCTTTCCAGGCGCGACCTCCAGACGTTGTCCGGGCTGAACTGGCTGAACGACGAGGTGATCAACTTCTACATGAACCTGCTGATGCAGCGCTCGGAGGAGCGCAGGGACCTGCCGAAGGTGTACGCCACCAACACCTTCTTCTACCCCAAGCTCATGCAGAGCGGGCAAGCTGGACTCAGGCGGTGGACCAGAAAGGTTAGATGGATGCATTCATTATTTATTTATTTATTTATTTTAGCCTTATACATTCAGATTTTAATATTATTTAGTTTGCTTCTAGTATTTGACTTTTGCTCTTTTGCTGCAAATCTGGTTGCCCCTCGGCAAAGGCCTCCTCCAGCCTCTTCCATTCGCGCCTGTCGCGTGCGACTCTGTGCCATGTTTTTCCTGCCACCTGACATATGTCATCCTCCCATCTCTTTTGTGGTCTCCCTCTCTTTCTCTGTCCTTCCCTTGGGTACCACTCTGTAACTAGCTTGCACCATTTTTCCTTCCCTCTTATGACGTGACCTGCCCAGCACCACGGATGCATTCATTACTTCCTCAAAACTCAAACAATAGTACATTACATCAGAGGCCGGGAAAATGAGGATTTCCGGCCAAGTAGGTATATACGGCCGAGCGAGCGTGCGAGCGAGGCCGGATAGTGATACGAGGCCGGGAATCCGTTTTCACGACGAGGCATGTATAGTGCTTTTCTCAAACATACAATGAAATAAAAAAATATACTTCAAAGAATAACACTTAATATTGTTTGTCCGATATTTTCCGAATTTGACCGAATTTTAAAAATCCGATTTCAGATTCTGACTCAGGAGCCCCAAAAACCCTCGGATACCGAATTTCAGCCTCCTAGGACCAATTTGAAATTTTCTCCATACAAATGGTTTTTTTTTTCGATGTTTTCCGAATTTGACCGAATTTTCGGACAAGATTTCAGATTCATATTTTTGAGCCCCGAGAGCCCCCCGATACCGAATTTGACCGAATTTAAAAAATCCGATTTCAGATTCTGACTCAGGAGCCCCAAAAACCCCCGGATACCGAATTTCAGCCTCCTAGGACCAATTTGAAATTTTCTCCATACAAATCGTTTTTTTTCGACATTTTCCGAATTTGACCGAATTTTCGGACAAGATTTCAGATTCATATTTTTGAGCCCCGAGAGCCCCCGAATCCGAATGTGACCGAATTTTAAAAATCCGATTTCAGATTCTGACTCAGGAGCCCCAAAAACCCCTGGATACCGAATTTCAGCCCCCTAGGACCAATTTGAAATTTTCTCCATACAAATCGTTTTTTTTTTTCGATATTTTCCGAATTTGACCGAATTTTCGGACAAGATTTCAGATTCATATTTTTGAGCCCCGAGAGCCCCCGAATCCGAATTTGACCGAATTTTAAAAATCCGATTTCAGATTCTGACTCAGGAGCCCCAAAAACCCCTGGATACCGAATTTCAGCCCCCTAGGACCAATTTGAAATTTTCTCCATACTAATCGTTTTTTTTTTTTTTTCGATATTTTCCGAATTTGGCCGAATTTTCGGACAAGATTTCAGATTCATATTTTTGAGCCCCGAGAGCCCCCCGATACCGAATTTGACTGAATTTAAAAAATCCGATTTCAGATTCTGACTCAGGAGCCCCAAAAACCCCCGGATACCAAATTTCAGCCTCCTAGGACCAATTTGAAATTTTCTCCATACAAATCGTTTTTTTTTCGATATTTTCCGAATTTGACCGAATTTTCGGACAAGATTTCAGATTCATATTTTTGAGCCCCGAGAGCCCCCGATACCGAGTTTTAGCCGCCTAGCACCAATTTGAAATTTTGAAAAAAAAAAGTCGCCATCTTGAATTTTTTTTTCCACAAGTGTCTAACAACCAACCTTTAAAAACAAAACCTGCTTTTTGTCAAACCAGCCAGCTGTGTGAATGACCTTGTTGTTGAAACAAAAAAAAAGTTACTTTGCAGGCCTAGGCCTGAAAAGCAGTATGAAATCCCTTTACAGTCCTCTCGAGTTGTTGCGCCCAAAAACCGATACTTCCGAGCCTATTATAAGGAACGCAAAGACAATATTTCATTGCATGTTTGAGAAAAGTATATTATTTAGACGAACACAGCAACACTGCCGTGGAATCATAGAAAACCTACTTATATTTTGTAGCTATTTTTAGGATTCGGTACCGAATGGGTAAAAACGGCACCTTATTATTAAGACTCCATTGTCCGTCTGTCTGTCTGTTACCAGACTGTACCTATCTCATGAACAATCTAGACAGTTGAAATTTTCACATATGATGTATTTCTGTTGCCGCTATAAAGAAAAAATACAAAAACAGAATAAAATAAATATTTATGTGGGGCTCCCATACAACAAACGTGATCGGTTGCGTTAACATTGCACCAGGTGCAAACTTGACCCGGCCTGTTATTTTATTTGATGCTACGGAACCCTTTGTCTGCGAGTCCGACTCGCACTTGGCAGTTACATGTCTACAATAGTGCGTTGCTGCCATAATTCTTTAAAAAGATGTCATCTATTTATTCTCCAGTTCCAGGGAAAAATACCTTTTCTCAAACATGCAATGAAATATTGTCTTTGCGTTCCTAATAATAGGCTCGGAAGTATCGGTTTTTGGGCGCAACAACTCGAGAGGACTGTAAAGGGATTTCATACTGCTTTTCAGGCCTAGGCCTGCAAAGTAACTTTTTTTTTGGTTTCAACAACAAGGTCATTCACACAGCCGGCTGGTTTGACAAAAAGCAGGTTTTGTTTTTAAAGGTTGGTTGTTACACTTGTGGAAAAAAAAAATCAAGATGGCGACTTTTTTTTTTCAAAATTTCAAATTGGTGCTAGGCGGCTAAAACTCGGTATCGGGGGGTTCTCGGGGCTCAAAAATATGAATCTGAAATCTTGTCCGAAAATTCGGTGAAATTAGGAAAATATCGAAAAAAAAACGATTTGTATGGAGAAAATTTCAAATTGGTCCTAGGAGGCTGAAATTCGGTATCCGGGGGTTTTTGGGGCTCCTGAGTCAGAATCTGAAATCGGATTTTTAAAATTCGGTCAAATTCGGATTCGGGGGCTCTCGGGGCTCAAAAATATGAATCTGAAATCTTGTCCGAAAATTCGGTCAAATTCGGAAAATGTCGAAAAAAAACGATTTGTATGGAGAAAATTTCAAATTGGTCCTAGGAGGCTGAAATTCGGTATCCGGGGGTTTTTGGGGCTCCTGAGTCAGAATCTGAAATCGGATTTTTTAAATTCGGTCAAATTCGGTATCGGGGGGCTCTCGGGGCTCAAAAATATGAATCTGAAATCTTGTCCGAAAATTTGGTCAAATTCGGAAAATATCGAAAAAAAAAAACGATTTGTATGGAGAAAATTTCAAATTGGTCCTAGGAGGCTGAAATTCGGTATCCGGGGGTTTTTGGGGCTCCTGAGTCAGAATCTGAAATCGGATTTTTAAAATTCAGTCAAATTCGGATTCGGGGGCTCTCGGGGCTTAAAAATATGAATCTGAAATCTTGTCCGAAAATTCGGTCAAATTCGGAAAATGTCGAAAAAAAACGATTTGTATGGAGAAAATTTCAAATTGGTCCTAGGACGCTGAAATTCGGTATCCGGGGGTTTTTGGGGCTCCTGAGTCAGAATCTGAAATCGGATTTTTTAAATTCGGTCAAATTCGGTATCGGGGGGCTCTCGGGGCTCAAAAATATGAATCTGAAATCTTGTCCGAAAATTTGGTCAAATTCGGAAAATATCGAAAAAAAAAACGATTTGTATGGAGAAAATTTCAAATTGGTCCTAGGAGGCTGAAATTCTGTATCCGGGGGTTTTTGGGGCTCCTGAGTCAGAATCTGAAATCGGATTTTTAAAATTCGGTCAAATTCGGAAAATATCGGACAAACAATATTAAGTGTTATTCTTTGAAGTATATTTTTTTATTTCATTGTATGTTTGAGAAAAGCACTATACATGCCTCGTCGTGAAAAAGGATTCCCGGCCTCGTATCACTATCCGGCCTCGCTCGCACGCTCGCTCGGCCGTATATACCTACTTGGCCGGAAATCCTCATTTTCCCGGCCTCTGATGTAATGTACTATTACCTTGCGCACATACTTTCCAATTCTTATTTAGATTTTTTTAATTGCGATACTAGTAATTAACCTTTGTTCGCCGGAAACTAACAGATATTTGCTTGTTAGTTCTTGTCTATGTCTGACGTAGTCGAGCTCATAAACATTGGGATGAAATCATCCTCCGTCACGGGACAAAAATTTCCAATGACGTCATTATCTATCCGCATAGCTGAAATTAACGAGCGTACTGTAAAACTCGTAATATATGTTATGATGGTGAAAGAAAATACTTGATACTAAATACTAATAGTGATTTTAGATATTTAATATCTGAGGAGCACACGAACATGAGTATTACACATGACGCCATCTTAGGTAAAAGAGAGCTGCCATTGATAAAGCAAAGGCTGATTTAGACGATGCCAATTTTGAGACGCCTAAATTACGGCGCCTCGAAAAGGCACCGTATAAACACTTTCCGCGCCATTTTTTCGCGGCATGCCAGCGCTGGCGCGGAATAGAACACGAGCCTATTTTTTGGCGCCAGTGAGCCCCCCTCCGCGTCTCTCGCTGCCACTAATGACTGGTACTGAAAAAAAGCACTGTGTAAACACGACTGGCGGCGAGATTTAGGCGGCTGAACATAGTCATTGTCTAAACGGTCGGAGGTGTGCTGTGCGGTAATCACTGGCGCCGTAATTTAGGCGTCTCAAAATTGGCATCGTCTAAATCAGCCTTAATAGTGTTGTACTCTAAGACTAGTGTTGTTACCCAAACAATATAGAATCATAAAATCAAGGTGGTATAAGAATGCTTTTTTTGCTCAGTCTCATAATTAACTTAATTAACTACCGAACAAATCTTTAACTATTGACATGAATAGAGAACTCTTGGAAATGTGATATATTTTTGGGTAGAATGCAAGTCTATTCACCTTTACACTGTACAAAAATAATAAATGACACTAATATTATAAAAGCGAAACTTTGTGAGTGTGTTTATGTGTATGTTTGTTATTTCTTCACGCTCAAAAGGTTGAACCAACTTTGATAATTTTTGGCATGAAGCTAGCTGACACCCTGGATCAACCATGCGTGTTAACCATTCCACCACCCTAATACCCAGTTTTTTCACTTTCACCGTTTTTCCTTATGCTTAGGTTATCTGGGCGTTAGATTGGTGGAAAGGTTATCACGCTGGACCGGTAAGCCAGAGGGACCGGATTACTGATCTCTCCACCAGGTTACGTATTTCAATTATTTTTTGAGCTTTGATCTTTGTATCAGTACCTACGCCACATCTTGGGATTTAGGTAGCCGACCCCGATTGAGAATTGATTCTCAAAAAATGGGACAAAGGCTAGGAGGATGATGATCTTTGTATCAGTAGTTTAATGCTAATTATATTTCAGGTGGACATTTTCGCGCACGACCTGATGGTAGTCCCCGTGCATCTCGGGGTGCACTGGTGCCTCAGCCTCGTGGACTTCCGCTGCAAGCGGGTGCAGTACCTGGACAGCATGGGCGGCCGCAACCAGCCCTGCCTCGACGCGCTGCTGCAGTACCTGCGCGACGAGCACAGGGACAAGAAGGGACAGCCGTTTGACGAGCAGGGCTGGAAGCTGGAGTGTCTCAGTAAGGTGAGTTGAAACAATCAACCGATACACAACATATCATAGAAGCATCTCTCGGGCCAGCATGGCAGTGTCAACTCTTGGCACTGTTGGTTTCTCGTCAGTTGCCATTGCGACTTGGGCTCCCCTTTTTGCTTACCATCAGGCGAAGTGGAGCCACTATGTTGTGCCGTTATAAAATATATATATATATCGCCTTGTGAAGGCCTAAACTCACTAAAATCTCTGTCATAGTTCTTCAAAACCTCGTATCGATACATTTTATTATGAGCCTATTAGGTCCCACTGCTGGGCAAAGGCCTCCCACACTTTTTCCATCTGTCACGGTTTTGAGCTGTATCTGGCCAGTCCTTTGAAAATGAGTCCAAGTCATTGAACACATGATATCTGAACGATGTTCCAGGACATCCCCCAACAAATGAACGGCAGCGACTGCGGCATGTTCGCGTGCACGTTCGCCGAGTTCTCGGCCCGCAACGCGCCCTACTCGTTCTCGCAGACGCACATGCCCTACCTCCGCCGCAAGGCCGCGCTCGAGATCCTCATGGGGAGACTGCTGTTGTAGGCCGGCGACTGGACATGCTGATGTGGTGAGAATCCCTCTGAGACATGTAAGACGGCTGTTGTAGGGAGATACTATTTTGAATATGACATGGAGATTGCTGAAAGCTCTGATGAGACACTACTTGAGTTATTGTAGAGACAGCTGAGGGGATCAATGAAATATATAGGCAAACTTGGAACAGCTGGTATCCTGTTATATATTAGAACAGCGGCTTGGCTCTCAGAAGGGCTTTCCATTTTTCTCGATCCTGAGCTGAGAGTGACAGATACTGATACCCTATGAACTATTTGGAATATGGTAGGGATGTTTCTTTAGAATTTCGATATGGATTGCTGTGGTGTGCTGTGCTGAGGGATACTTTATAAGAAGGGAATACACACACAAATAATTGCAACTGATTGACTTTTTATTGGATTTCTTCATATACATAAATAGTGGACGTTTATGAAGATATAAAGACATTGGAGAAATAAAGTAAACAAATAATATTCAGTAATATAATATTCTTTGGTTCTCTTATTACCAAGTATTACCATGATAGTAGTCCATCTCGAAATTCTGAAACAAAAAACTTTAATAGCCTGCTGTTATTTGCTATAGGGCCCAGTATAGTGACCCAGTGATTGACAGTGAAGTGACAGTGCCAGTAATTAATGTGCAGCAACAAACCAATTCCGTAGCTCGACCAATATTGTGAGAAAGTGACTAAATTCCCCAGCAGCTTGGCACATATTCTTCCTTAACCCCACATTATAATTCCATATTGCAACTACGATCGCAAGTAGGCGTAATAGTGTCATAGAATTTAATGTTTTTTAATGTCTTGAGAAATATTTTGTTCTGTTAGCGTAATTTCCAGTGGGTTCTCTGTGTGCTTGGTCGCTGGGATGCACACCTTCATGTGACAGATAAATTAATTTTGTGCATCTCAAATACTGGTTATTTAATTATTACACTAAGTTTATAAAGTTGTGCTGATTTTACCAACAGCAAGGCACAAACTGTATATTATAGGCACACACACATTGAATGCGGAGAATAAATGAGTGATTCACCGAGCGTTCTAACCGCGCGGTTCTAGCGTCATTCCTTTTTCACGATTATAAAAAAAAACGCCTTACAAACGCTGAATATTCACCCAAATACCATATTAGGGCCTTTCACACTTGCGATGCGCAGCGAGTTCGCCGCGACGCTTATTTGTATAGAGAACTCGCTCGCGAATCGCAAGTGTCTTAAGGACCTTAAATGTATTGTATACTTTGTATTTGCTTCTGAACAGCAGTTCACAATAATTACTCTAAGTCATATATGTTACATTTATTAATTACCAGCAGAATTATTCTTAAAGGCAATTAATTATATAACTGATGATCCATGATGTTGCTTCTCACCGCGAGCATTCGGCTATATTGTAACAAAAAAATATGTATACGAAACTCATTTGTTTTTTGTTATATTACAGGCTCGCAGTGAGGCAGCACCTTAAGATTGTGAAGGTTGATCTTGGATCTATACTGCCCTGTCCATTAGATTTAATAACGAGTTCAATGCTTATGGTTGTTGTGAATGAATGTTTTTATTTAATTGAGGTTTTCGGAATAGGTTTAATTGACACATCAATGTAATAATTTAAGGCTTTTTTTAATTTTGTGATAATTTTGTTATTGTTGAATGATAGCATAATTGAGCCGATTTTGCACCAATAGCGATCGTTAGTGTTTGTAACACAATGCATAAATATCATAGAAACAGATCAGTGGACAGAGGCTTCTGGTCTGGAGTAAGCTTTGATAATATTTATGAAGGTGGTTTATCACAAAGGCATCGGACTTCTCATAGCACAGTAGGAGAGAGTTATGGAGCGTCTATTAACATTAAATTACTATTCATAATCACTCTTTTAATTCGCAATTTACTTTTTAATTTTATAGTCAAGGACATAGAAGAATTATACAAATATGTACTTACCTGATTTGTCTAGGCATTGTTTTTTTCGTCATGATAAGGGCAAATTTTTATATTTTAAATCCATACATTTTTTGTAACTCAATAGAAAATTTTGTAGGACATATCGTGAAATTGGGCTTACCTTAGTCAGAATAAGCAACTTTACCAATTGACCAAATTTTATTGAAATCTGAGAAAAAAAAAACGACAACAAAATAAAAATTTGCCCATAAAGAACGCAAATATTTGTGACTTTTTCCATGCTTTCTGGAGTAAATTGGGTTCTATATTAATCAAATATCCTGTTATGACTACAAAATCCATGAAATCGTCAATTGATATAGTTAAGTCTAGGAGTTTGTAATATTGTACAAATTTAATTTAATTTATAATTATGGTCATTTAAATGCTTGGGAATGTTAACCACAATAACCATAAAGGCAGTTTGGAATGGAGTGGATGAATGAGTATGAATTGTATTTTTATATTAATATGAGCTCCTTGGCTCTCTAAAGCCCTACCATATTATCAGAAGTCGTGTGCCTATTTATAACACATGTCAAAGCAGATTTACTGTTAGGACATCGACATACACTAAACAGAATTGCGAAACCAGTAATGTTCGCATATACATATTGAATATATTGAAACAGTATTTTTATAAATATTTTGTTTCACTGTAATAAGTAAAGTAATAAGACACAACATTGTTTATAACCCGTTCAATCGCAAAGAAAAAAAATGTGTTTTTTTTGTCATGCTTGTATAAATAATAATTGGGTTCAGTTATATAGCACCATGTAAAACCACAGTAAGCAGCAAACAATGCCAGCAGAAAGTGGTTTATTTATAATATAAATGGAATAATTTAAAAGACTGAGGCAGTGCCACCCCAGTCCTGATATTCTTCTCAGATCAAAGGTTTTGTAAATTATTTGTTAATATTTTATTCACATAATTGGTTCTATTAAACCTGAACAATCAAAGAACACTCAGTGCCACTCTAAAATAAATATTCGTTCTGGTTTCCCCAAAGTCAATTGTTATTTATGAACGCTGATCATCAAATAAAAAAGAAGTCTGCTTTAAGTAATTGTATATTGTGAAGTTGCACAACTTGGATATGACGCGATTTGAGTTTACGAAGACTATGTCTGGTAACTAGTATGAACAACGGAAATCGTTGAAATTGTATCAAACTGAGCATTCACTGATATTTATGAGGCTTGGCAAAGACTTGAGGGAACAATGGTGTGGTGTGTGATATGTATTTGTATAATACGGTATTTGTTTACAGTGAAAATTACTTATGTCATTGAAAACGCTAAAAATACATTCAAAAATACACGGAACGATATGAACTGTATAACTTTTGGACATTTTACTATTTTTAATTGGACAAAAACTAATAAAAAGAAGACGTGTTTTGACTACTGATTTTTATGACGTCACAAGCCAGTATCTTCATGGAAGCTTCGTATCTAACAGATAGTTTTTGACATTTCATAAAGAGTAGCTGATTTGAGCTGTTACCAATATCAAATACCGTATAAGGGTGGGTTTGTGGTGTGTATGCTTGAAAAGTATAATTTATTTTGTAATTCGTGTGTCACTCATTGCGCTAGGCGTTAGGTGAGTACTGTATAAGAATTATTTCACTTAGGGGTTACTTACTAAATGTATCACTTAAAGGTATCCTCTGCCTCGAATACCAAGTTGCACAGACAATATGTACTCATTCTTCTTATGTTATAATTATATTTATAATACTGCAAAATAATATTCAGTATTTTTCTTTTATCTTAGTAATATTTTTCTTAAAAAAATTCAAACAAATTCAGGCGTATTGAATGCCCGCCATTATGGCGCGTCTGATGTGACGTCCCAATCTATTCCAAAAAATATTAAAGTACCTCCTACACGGCGAACACGGCCACGTGACAGCTTTAAACTGTGTTGTGTTTGTGTAACTGGGTATATAGGTATAGTCTAGTTTTCTATTGTGTGAAGCAAATTGGCTTAACCTTTTGCCCGCTCAGCTCGGCGGAAAACTGTCGCAGACGCCAAGCTGACAGGAAAATGACGTTGCATAACGGCAAATGACGTCGCGGCGTCTGGGGCACGCCTTTCCGTCGACGTGAGCTGCCTTCTTTGACGCTCAGAGGGTTAAACGTTGACCGTGAAAGGATGTATAAATACATGTATATAGAATCCTTTAGCTCTCTAGGGCCTACAGAGAATCCTTTTGTCTTTAAGAAAAAAGGTGATGGTGAATCGGAAAAAGACTCCACTGTTGGTCTACTAGCTAAAGATCTAAATGAGGATAAAAATCAGAAACGCGATACAGTCCTATAGAACCTCCTTTCTTGAAGTCGGTTAAAAAACTGACAATCATCACCGTCAGACAGTTATTTGCAGGAGTATTTTGCTGATGCACAGTGTCATTTAACAATATCATCAAAGGATCTGCTTTAAGTTTTACTTTAGAAAAATAATGAATTCCCATGGATCCTGTTGAATTTTAGGAATAAGAATAACAAGTCGCGCTTCCTATGAGCTGTTTGTTTGAGAAGTATCTAAAGTATGCTTGAAATGCCAAAGTTGATCGTAAAGCGAACGCGCGTATATTTGCCCCCCAAATTTTTGCCAAGCCTTTGCTTAACGTTATTCCTATTGTAAAATACCGTATTTTGTAATATCAATACCATAATGTAAGTTACACTAAGTTATAATCATTCACAGTTGTTTTCGTTTCCACTAGGTATTCAGAATTTTTCTAAATAAAAATAATCTAGAATTAAATAAATGAGAAGAATATGAAATTGCACAATGTTTTTTATTTATAAGATTTTTTTTGGTAACTAAACAATACGATACGGTATCCAAAATAACATCTCAATTTTGACACAAACATCACTAAATTAATTTAATACATATTAATTGATAATTTAATACATAATACATACACACAATTTTTAAGTATCACAGCAATTTTTACCTAGTTAAAATCCGGTTATCACATCAAGCTATCACTGATGGATGACATGTAAGTGTGACAACGACAACATTAACAATTATGGCGTTATCAGAATAAATGTTTTGAACATGATCTGAGCAATCGCTATCCGATTCAATCGGCTAGACCCATCAATGGGATAAGTATCCAGTAGATTGAATGCTAATGTTATTAAAACTTTCGTGATTGTACTCTAAGCGATTTACACTCACGTGAATTGTCAGGAACGGCCCGACATGTTTCGAACTCGTATGGAGCTCTTTATCAAGGACTGCTACCCGTACAGGCACGCGGTAACTTTGTCACTGATTTTGATCGACGCGACGCTCCGCCCTGATAGCTGTGGTGATAGCGGGGCGGGGGTGCATGTCGGGCCGTACTTGACAATTCCACGTGAGTGTAAACCGCTTAATACAATAATTGTCAACATTTCATATTTTTAAGACTACAAGTCTATTACTTATCTGTGGGGGGGCGGGGGTTCAAAAAGTCGACATTTTGCGTGACGTAATATGTGGACGACCCCCAATTAGATTGAGTGTTGGGTCAAATCAATGCTCTGCTATTTACACATCGCTGGCTCAATATTACAGGGTTCTGTTTGACTTTTGACGAGTTCTAATTTGAACATTGTCATATTGACACATTGTAACATAGATCCCTGTAATATTGGGCCAGCGTAGGGCCGCCATCTCCCCGGGTTTCCCCGGATTTGTCCTAGTTTGGAGGCCGTCCGGGGGGGTTTCCAAAGAATGAAAAATAAAGTGATTGTTTTTTTAATAATATAATTTCGGACACGTCCGGAGTAAAAATAAATGTCCGGGTTTTTAAAGTCTGTCCGCATTGGCGTATATAGGGGGGTGGCCGGGTGGGCCGTGCCCACCCCAGTATGGTCTAGTGCCCACCCCAGGATTTTGGGTTACCGATAGAAATTCATGGTTTCATCTCCTAGGCCATGGCCAGGCCCACCCCCAGGCCCCCCCCTGAAAAATAATGTTAGATACGCCAATGTGACTGTCCGGGTTCGGCGAATTTAGAGATGGCAGCCCTAGGCCAGTGACATGAGCGCGGTATCTGCGTGGGCGTGGGCGTCACTCGTCCATGACCCTGAGCAGCCGCAGCTGGCCGTGCTCGAGCAGCGCGGCGCCCGCGTCGTTGGCGCCGCCGCAGTAGCGCGCCGACGAGAACACCGATATCAGGCGCCCGCGCAGCTGACACTGTACAGTACAACAATCACATATAACTTTTTTTTTTCTTTTTTTTTATGTCATAGGGGGCAAACGAGCAAACGTATCGCCTGATGGAAAGCGATTACCGTCGCCCATAAACACCTGCAACACCAGAGGAGTCACAAGTGCTTGCCTACCGAGGACGAAGATAGAATGCCTCTATGCTAGTAGTAACTTAAGTATATTACTCGCAGTGAGTTGGTGAATGGAGACCTACACATCTAGCATAACTAAGACACGCGACTCTTTGTCGCGCGACATATGCTACCTGTCACATTTATTTCAATACAGTGCGAGTATGACAGATGCTATGTCGCGAGACAAGCGAAGTCGCGGCAAGATATGCTAGCCCTGCAGGCCGTCTAGCACAGCCACAATCTTGTCACGCGACATAGCGTCACCTGTCACTGTTTCACACTGGCTAGAAAGAGATGGGAAGTATTTCTCGCGCTGCGGATAGAAATCTCAAAGCCGCTGTAGCTGCCCGTGACGTTCGTAACATTGGGTAGTTCACGATGGACATGGAATCTGTATTACATTCCAAAAAGTGTGATTGATGATGTTTAAATATGTCACTTATAAAATCATGAAACATGTAATGTCAATTTTTTTATGTGGGTATTACATTTATATTAAACTATTTTTACAAAATCAAAGATCAAAGTAAAATTTAAATATGTTACCTGGTAAAAGATACCGGGAATCGAACCCGGTACATCTGGATTAACGGTCCAGCGTGTAAACCTCCATCTAGAGATATGCCGTTCTCCGATTTGATAGGAAAACAACGTTCTCGAGAACATTTTCCATACAAATCTGGAAACGTTTTTGAGAACAGCACATCTCTACCTCCACCACTCTAACGCTGGCGTTATCCGGATAACCTTTCAAATTGTTCCTTATGCTTGGTGTGTCGATCTTTGCATTACTGCTATCCCTCTCCGCCACTGATATAAACCACCTATGGTGTTGAACACGTACCATGAACCCGCTGTGGTGCACCTCGTGCGCGCGCAGCACGTGCGACAGCTGGTTGGCGGACAGGAACAGGTCCAGCGCGCTCTGGTCGAACACTAACCATGAACCCGCTGTGGTGCACCTCGTGCGCGCGCAGCACGTGCGACAGCTGGTTGGCGGACAGGAACAGGTCCAGCGCGCTCTGGTCGAACACTAACCATGAACCCGCTGTGGTGCACCTCGTGCGCGCGCAGCACGTGCGACAGCTGGTTGGCGGACAGGAACCGGTCCAGCGCGCTCTGGTCGAACACTAACCATGAACCCGCTGTGGTGCACCTCGTGCGCGCGCAGCACGTGCGACAGCTGGTTGGCGGACAGGAACAGGTCCAGCGCGCTCTGGTCGAACACTAACCATGAACCCGCTGTGGTGCACCTCGTGCGCGCGCAGCACGTGCGACAGCTGGTTGGCGGACAGGAACCGGTCCAGCGCGCTCTGGTCGAACACTAACCATGAACCCGCTGTGGTGCACCTCGTGCGCGCGCAGCACGTGCGACAGCTGGTTGGCGGACAGGAACCGGTCCAGCGCGCTCTGGTCGAACACTAACCATGAACCCGCTGTGGTGCACCTCGTGCGCGCGCAGCACGTGCGACAGCTGGTTGGCGGACAGGAACCGGTCCAGCGCGCTCTGGTCGAACACTAACCATGAACCCGCTGTGGTGCACCTCGTGCGCGCGCAGCACGTGCGACAGCTGGTTGGCGGACAGGAACCGGTCCAGCGCGCTCTGGTCGAACACTAACCATGAACCCGCTGTGGTGCACCTCGTGCGCGCGCAGCACGTGCGACAGCTGGTTGGCGGACAGGAACCGGTCCAGCGCGCTCTGGTCGAACACTAACCATGAACCCGCTGTGGTGCACCTCGTGCGCGCGCAGCACGTGCGACAGCTGGTTGGCGGACAGGAACCGGTCCAGCGCGCTCTGGTCGAACACTAACCATGAACCCGCTGTGGTGCACCTCGTGCGCGCGCAGCACGTGCGACAGCTGGTTGGCGGACAGGAACCGGTCCAGCGCGCTCTGGTCGAACACTAACCATGAACCCGCTGTGGTGCACCTCGTGCGCGCGCAGCACGTGCGACAGCTGGTTGGCGGACAGGAACCGGTCCAGCGCGCTCTGGTCGAACACTAACCATGAACCCGCTGTGGTGCACCTCGTGCGCGCGCAGCACGTGCGACAGCTGGTTGGCGGACAGGAACCGGTCCAGCGCGCTCTGGTCGAACACTAACCATGAACCCGCTGTGGTGCACCTCGTGCGCGCGCAGCACGTGCGACAGCTGGTTGGCGGACAGGAACCGGTCCAGCGCGCTCTGGTCGAACACTAACCATGAACCCGCTGTGGTGCACCTCGTGCGCGCGCAGCACGTGCGACAGCTGGTTGGCGGACAGGAACCGGTCCAGCGCGCTCTGGTCGAACACTAACCATGAACCCGCTGTGGTGCACCTCGTGCGCGCGCAGCACGTGCGACAGCTGGTTGGCGGACAGGAACAGGTCCAGCGCGCTCTGGTCGAACACTAACCATGAACCCGCTGTGGTGCACCTCGTGCGCGCGCAGCACGTGCGACAGCTGGTTGGCGGACAGGAACAGGTCCAGCGCGCTCTGGTCGAACACTAACCATGAACCCGCTGTGGTGCACCTCGTGCGCGCGCAGCACGTGCGACAGCTGGTTGGCGGACAGGAACCGGTCCAGCGCGCTCTGGTCGAACACTAACCATGAACCCGCTGTGGTGCACCTCGTGCGCGCGCAGCACGTGCGACAGCTGGTTGGCGGACAGGAACAGGTCCAGCGCGCTCTGGTCGAACACTAACCATGAACCCGCTGTGGTGCACCTCGTGCGCGCGCAGCACGTGCGACAGCTGGTTGGCGGACAGGAACCGGTCCAGCGCGCTCTGGTCGAACACTAACCATGAACCCGCTGTGGTGCACCTCGTGCGCGCGCAGCACGTGCGACAGCTGGTTGGCGGACAGGAACCGGTCCAGCGCGCTCTGGTCGAACACTAACCATGAACCCGCTGTGGTGCACCTCGTGCGCGCGCAGCACGTGCGACAGCTGGTTGGCGGACAGGAACAGGTCCAGCGCGCTCTGGTCGAACACTAACCATGAACCCGCTGTGGTGCACCTCGTGCGCGCGCAGCACGTGCGACAGCTGGTTGGCGGACAGGAACCGGTCCAGCGCGCTCTGGTCGAACACGTGGCCGGTGCCGCGCTTCGAGTTCGCCGCGAAGCCTTCGTTGGCGGCTAGCTCCATTGCCAACGTGGCTGTGGTCTTGTTCGGTCTGCAAGATAATTCAACGAAACATAGGATAAGGATACAAGGACCCTTTAACCGCCGTCAATTTTTCATCAAACTTGCTCGTGTCGCCGCCGATATATACGTATATACATAGATATTTGTCTTATTTATCAGACTGTGGCGAAATGAGCTGGAAATGTTATGTCTTATATATCAGACTACGGCGGTTAAAGGGTTAACGATGTATTGCTATTGGCAAGGCAAGTTCATGCAACTGTTACCATAAAAGGGGCCTCTAAACGGGCCATGTTTTGCTGCAATTTGTGGCCGGCCATTATTAGCATCATGCTATAACGTAGGGTGTCAGAGAGGGACGGCCATAGTTGCCGGCCACAAATTGCAGTAAAATATGGCCCGTTTAGAAGCCCCATAATGAGAGGGCGAGTTTCACAATAGGATCACACGAGTGTTTTAAGACCTAATTATTATGTAGGTGCAGTTGCATACACTACTTTATCTACTTATTTACATATTTATTATAGATTTTCTTTTATGAAGGTTCACTCACTACTGCCAGTGCCACTCAGTCCGCGGAAGAGATATATAAGGTGAAGTGTTCTTTCTCTAGAGAATATTAACTAACTAACTAACTATTTTGGCTCAGTGACCCAAACAGGATCTTAGCCTCCGAAACGAGAGTACGCCACTTGTCCCGATCCTGCGCAGTTTCTTGCCAGTTTTCGGCTTGAAGCTTACGCAGATCCACCTCCACCACGTCTCCCCAGCGGTACCTGGGACGACCAACCGGTCGTCGACCGGTTGGTTGCCCCAAGTATGCTCTTTTTGCCGCACGATCCTCTTCCATTCTTTGTAGGTGACCGAGCCAACGAAGTCTATGGGACTTTGTCTCTCCGATAATATTCGGCTCGGCCACCAGCTCCTCAATCTCGGCGTTAGTTCGGATGCGCCACGTACCATCATTCCTCTTAGTAGGCCCCAGGATCTTCCGAAGTACTTTGCGTTCTGCTACCAGGAGCTGACTTTCCTCTTTAAGGGTCAGTGTCCAAGCTTCACAGCCATACATGAGGATGGGTCTGATGACAGTCTTATAAATGCGTATTTTTGTATTCTTGCTAAGAAGCTTGGACAGTAGTAGGGATTCGCCGATACTACGATACGGGGCGGACGGGCCTGATGGGCGGCATCCAGGGCGGATTTGGCGGACCACCAAACCTAAAAAAAAAAAAAAAAAAAAAAAAAAAAAAAAAAAAAAAAAAACAAATAGCCCCCTACTTAGAGCGTTTGGAATAGGTCCCAGGACGCTCAGACAGCTCTGTTAAGACTTACAGAACGCCCTACGCTAACAATGCAACACCTTCCCCGACCCATCGACCCTTTTCTATTGTCTATCCGAGCTCGGGTTTTATTGCCCTCTCGGACGCCGAGCTCACTTTTATTACGGTCTACTATTGTTTCCCTCTTTTATATTTCTCTTTGGCTACAACTGTCTACAACTTCCTTTGCAAACGGTATACATCTTTTAAGAACATTCTTTAGGTAAAGCTGGACAAATACCTAAACATCTCATACCTAAACTATCAGACTAGGTCCGTCACCTTGGTTCTTATTGGAATCGCTGTTTCAACGCAGCCTGTCTCACATCGTGTCTTTACTCCAGGTTTCTTACTACGTGATATGTGCTACGGTGTACGTATCACTAATCTAAGCTAACCTATGCTAGATCACAATTCTAACCTAACCTAACCTAAGCTACAGGACTACGCCCAGCTAACGCAGGATACGTTACTTGACTACTTAACTTCAGGTAGCCTTACTTCAAAGTATGTCTCTTGTTACTCACTACATATGCTGCATTGGGAACGTTGTTCTATTTATATATTTTATCTTGTTCAACTTAACATTACTTCTAACTTAACTATCACTTAACTTCAAAAACTAATTTTGAAGAACTGCTTTATATACTTACCTACTTAAAACCAGCTACGAGCACAGCACAGTTGTTTTGGTCTTAAGAACGCTGTTCTAACCTAACCTAACCTTGCATAAATTTGACTACGTACTCAATGTTACTTTCATTTCTTTTTTGTAATAACCGACTTCAAAAAGGAGAAAGTTCGTAATGTAAAAATATTGCATGTAGCATAAGGATAATACGAATCTAATCTTACAATAGTAATGCGGTATTTTATACAGTAATAACTGCTTCAAAACTATACTAACTTATTTAAGCTGTAAGTTAAAAATACGAGTTCTATTTTTGCATATTTATTTATTTCGCCAAATATTATGTTCTTGAATAGATGCTTAAGAAAATACCTGAATAAACTTTGTAACTTGTACTAACGTGTATTTGTAGTGGGCTGAACTAAACTCGTTGATTTTTTAATTTGTTTGTTGGGTCCATATTGTTTGTAAAGATTTATGACAGGTTTCTTCTCCGAATCATCAAAAGATTCGAAAGTCTATTATAAATTTTATTACTGTTTGTTGGTGGCTGTTGGGCGCGGTACAAACTAGTCGAAACGTGATTTTAACGGTAATCTATTGTCACATCCTTATAAAAGCCGATGGACAGTGACGATCTATAAGTATTCAGAACCGAGTCGTGCTTGTTACCAGAGCTCTCTCAGTGTACAGTGACATAGTGTTGAATCGTGCTACAGTGCTTATAAAAAATGGCAAATGTAAGTATGTACTATTTTTTATAAAATATGTATGTAGTATTTTTATGTACTATTTGTTTAACAGTGTTTTTTTTTTCTGTAACTTGTGTTCATCGTGTTACTTGTTAAGTGTGTTAATCGGATGTATAACTTATTGTTGAATATTGTTACAGTTCACGGAAAACACTTTCAAGAATTTTTATTACCCTGAACATGAACATGATGATTCAGGGAGTGATGAAGAAGGCACACTCGGTTTTAAAGTGAAACAAGCCATAGCGAAGAAACGTCCTGCAAATAGTATCGAGAGTTTCTTTGAAAAACCGCAGAAAAAAGTGAAACCAGTGAAGAGATCTTCCAGTGTGTCGCAAAGTTCCCATACCGGTGTTGCTTACCTATCTTCGGGTAAAGACGATGCTGCGTATGCATCACACCTTATTAAAATAGAAATATACGATCTTGAAAAAGTTAGGAACATTGCACCAGAAGAGCACTGGAAGCACGCCGATGTGAGATTAAAATCTTACATCTCAACTGAGCAAGATCCACAGCTTGAGACTGTCCGTGATGTTATATACAACATGACGAAAGACATAGCTTCGAAGGACACGTGCGTGAAATATTTTATAAACAATACGAAAAAGTAAACTAAGTGTTTGTGTAGTTTTAATACTAGGTTAAAACTGTATTTATTATATAAGACATTAGATAATATTTTATAACATACCCTTGTGTACTACTAGTATTATATATTTCTTACTGCTTAAACAACAACTTTTTGTTATTCAAAATTGTTAAGACTCGTTTTATAACCACATGTTGTAATTTGTTTTGTAGCCTAATCATATTGATCTATTTCCCTTTGCAAATGTATAAAACTCTCCACCCTTTAATATAAAATCACTAAGCTACGTTTGTTATTTTAAGGAAAAAATTTGTTGTAATGTAAACACTATTTTCTTAGACACATCTCACGATGGACTGTTTAAGCTGTGATGTTTACGATTCCGAGCTCGTCAGGCTATGCGAAGAAATTGAAAGTGATCAAGAAATGTATGAGATCGGGGAATTACTAAGCCAGCTGCATAGTCAAGGGTGAGTACTCTTGTTCCAACCTGTTATATTGTTTATTGATATTGTACTTGTATATTTAGACATGCAATTTAAACAGTTTATTCTTGTTCAAACTTGTACAAAACCATTGACCAGTGTCATTGAGTTGTTGCCTTTTTATGGCTCAGTTTCATTGTTCTCTGTTGGGTGGGGATCCTGGAAGGTTCTTTATAAGCGACGTCTCTGGTGTAGAAATCATTCATTATTCCAGTTACTGTGTTTGTGCTAGTACTGTGTCTGTGTATTGTACAAAATACTGTTTTAAAAATGGTGCTTGGATACTTTCATATGGGAACTAGTTTAACCCACGACAAAATTGCAGTTTTAAGCAAAGGATTCATTTTAAAAGTATTTCATAGAAACATAAGATTGTGGTATATTGACAATCAATTACCTCAGGCGCTTTTGGAAGATGAAGATATTATACCCTATTACACACCATGTGATGGGCATATCAATAAGTCGATGCATAACTTGTCATCAGATGTCATTGATGGGGTTTTAACAATGCAGGCATATTGCCAGCAATGTCGAAAAAACTTAAGTTAGTATAATGATAATAATTTAATCATTGTTTTGAAGTTTTAAATCTTGTATTAAATACTAACGTTTCACTTTTTCTATTACAGATCTAACCAAGTGGGACGGGGGAGAAAAAGGACAGCTACAAGTACGGGTGCAGAAGTACCAGTGAAGAGAAACTACCCTTCCAACAGTCGTGATATGTCTACATCCTCAAGCGAAGAACCATTATCCGATGTCAATGTAAGTACAAAAAATAATTCTGAAATTGAATGTTCGGTGTGTAAAAAGTTCGTGTCAAAAAGATATTTTGGTAACCATTTAAATAGTAATATTCACAAAAATAATGTGTTGAGATCCGATAGTGAATATGTTAATGTCCAATTAATTGAAAATGCATTCAAAAACAGAGTCGCTACTTACAGAATATTATTTAATGAAATGGATCACCAACCTCTTGATCCCGAAACTATTTTACAAAAACACAAGGATAAGATCTTTACATTATTAGATCGTTCACTTAACAAACATCACGCTTTAAAAGTAAATTTTATTCTTAATGCAAATTTTACACAAGATACCAAACAATTAAATAATACATTTGATTTCCAATTAAGTAATAGTATTGTTGATATCAGCACTGATAAAGCTGCTGTTTTTACGTCCCTAGTAAATGAAATTGTGATAAGGTTGTCAAACTTTGAAAGAAAAGATAGTGGGTGGAGTTTAGTAACATTTAATCATATCGATCTCAATATTAACAAATATAATCCATTACGCGGCTCTTCTTTTATCGAATTACCTCGTGATATAAAGAATAAAAAAGCGGTTATTAATGTAAAAAACAATGACCATGAGTGTTTTCGATGGGCTGTATTGTCTGGTTTATACGAACCCAAAAGTCATTCAAATATGGTCAGTTCATACATATTACATAAGAATAAATTGAACTTTGAAAATTTAACTTTTCCATTTAAATTGGGAGATATACATAAATTTGAAAAAAATAATGATATTAGCATTAATGTATTTGGTCTCGAGTACAACTCTCAAAACAAGAAACACGATGTTATAGGCCCACTACATTTAACTAAATTAAAAAAGTCTAATCACTTAAACTTGTTGTACATAACTAAAGATAACCAAGGACATTATTGTTTTATCAAAAATTTATCGAGGTTAGTGTCTAAGCAATTGTCAAATGCACAACATGCTGTTCATATTTGCGATGGTTGCTTAATTAAATTTACATCACACGAGAGACTAAACCAACATCAAAAAAACGACTGCTTCCACGTATGCACAAACTTACCATCCGAAAAAGAAGACACAAGAAATTGGTTTAACGAATATGTTCCATCGAATCAAGTTACTTTTAATAATTATGAACGACAATTAAGAGTACCTTTTGTTGTATACGCTGATTTTGAGGCATTTTTAAATCCAATTCAATCCTGTTCTAACAACCCCAGTACATCTTCTACTACCAATATTCAAAAACATGAAGTTTATAGCTTCGGTTACTATATTAAGTGTTCTTATAATGACAAGTTATCTGTGTACAGAACATATACAGGTGAAGACTGTGCAAAAACATTTATGAAAGTCATAAAAGAAGATTTAGAAACTATTTGTAAAAGTAATGCGTTTGCTAAAACTTCTTTCCCTCTAACAGATGCTAATAAGGTAGACATTATGCAAAGCCATGCTTGTTATATTTGTGATAGAAATTTGAATGATGACTCAACCGTTTCTTATAATTATCATACTGGACTTTACGAAGGCGTTGCACATAAATTTTGTTCTGAAAAATACAAACCACCCAATTTTGTACCTGTATTTTTCCATAATTTGAGCAATTACGATAGTCATTTTATTGTACATGGACTTGGTCTTGAAGATGGTGACATAGAACTAATCCCACAAAATAAAGAAAAGTATATTTCGTTTTCTAAGTCTTTACAAGTGAATAATCGTGTTGTAAAATTGAGATTTGTCGATTCTCTTAAATTTATGTCGAGTAGCTTGGATAAATTAGCTAAAAACTTGACTACTGACCAATTTTACGAATTGAAATTGAACTTTCCTCGTGAAGAAGACTTTAAACGTCTAATACGGAAGGGTGTCTATCCATATGAGTACATGACTTCGTATGATTCACTGAAATTAACTTCGCTTCCTACACAGGATCAATTCTATAGTTCTCTTACTGACAGTCACATTTCCGAAAACGATTTCCTACATGCTCAAGATATTTGGTCTCATTTCCAATGCAAAAATATGGGGGATTATTCCAATCTTTATCTGAAAACAGATGTTTTATTACTAACTGACATATTTGAAAATTTTAGAAATGTGTGTCTTAAGACATATGGTTTAGATCCCGCCCATTATTATACCGCGCCTGGAATTTCCTTTGATTCGATGTTGAGGACTACCAAAATAAGTTTAGAACTTTTAACAGATGTCGACAAAATAGCTTTTATAGCGAAAAACATTCGAGGAGGGATTTCCCAATGTAGCAACAGACATGCAAAAGCAAATAATACATTTATGGAAGACTATGATCCAAATATTCCTTCATCTTTTCTCATGTACTTAGACGCAAATAATCTCTATGGGTGGGCTATGTCACAATGTCTTCCGTCTGGCAAATTTGAATGGGTAAATAAAGATACCGATTTCAATGTTTCAGACGATGCTGAATATGGGTTTATATTAGAAGTTGATCTAGAGTACCCCAAGGAATTACATGACTCTCATTCAGATTTGCCGTTCTGTCCAGAAAATGTATGTCTAGGTGATTCTAAAGAAAAAAAATTGATTCCCAATTTAAACAATAAATATAATTATGTATTACATTACAGAAATCTTAAACAATGTTTAAAAAATGGGTTGCGTTTAGTGAAAATCCATCGTGTGTTGAAGTTCAAACAATCTACTTGGTTAAAAAGTTACATAGATTTGAATACCCGAATGCGTTCGCTGGCGACATCTGATTTTGAAAAAGATTTCTTTAAACTTATGAATAATTCTGTTTTTGGTAAAACAATGGAAAATGTCACGAAACGTGTGAATGTTAAATTATTAAGTCACTGGGAAAATCGCGGAAAATCCCAAGGGGTACAGTCCTTAATATCTAAACCTGAATTTCATAGTTTATCAATATTTTCTGAGAATTTAGCTGCTGTGCAATTGAAAAAAACAAAAATCTTTTATAACAAACCAATTTACCTTGGATTCTACATTTTAGATCTATCGAAAACTTTAATGTACGAATTCCACTACAATTATATGAAATACAAATATACGGAAAATCTCAAGCTCCTTTACACGGATACTGATAGCTTAATATATGAAATAAACACTGCTAACTTTTATGAGGACATTAAATCTGACCTGAACTTGTATTATGATACATCTGATTACCCACCCAACAATGCATATGGTTTACCATTACTAAATAAAAAGAGGTTAGGTTTTTTTAAAGACGAAAATAATGGCAAAATTTTGAAAGAGTTTGTTGGTCTTAGATCAAAAATGTATGCCTTAGATGTTCAAAATAGTGGTATTATATCCAAAGCTAAAGGAATAAACAAGTGTGTTACCAAGAAATTAACCCTTAACGACTATAAAAGTTGTTTATTTGATAGAAATATACAACATGCTCAAATGTTACGATTCCGATCAATAAAGCATGTTTTATTTACGCAAAATGTCAATAAAATATCATTATCTTACAACGACACAAAACGATATTTATTGAAAAACACTTCGGATACTCTTGCGTGGGGTCATTATAGAATACCTCATAATTCTTAAAAAAAAAAAAAAAAAAAATACACGGAACATTCAATTTTCATATTTATTTTTTGTACATAATATTGTGTTTTAGGATGTTTTTTTTTTATTTTTTAAGTTTTGGCAATAAAATTATTGGCGAAAAATATGTTTTTGTAAATTTTTATGTGATTTATCTAGAATAATATAAATATTAAAAAATATTTAGCAAAATTTTTGTTTTTTTTTTTATTTGTTACCCCATTTTTTTTTTATTTAAAATTTATTTAAAAAGCTATGGTCTAGAAATTTTCTCATTTGAAGTCAATCCGTTAACATATGAACACACATATTTAAAAATTTATAATGATTCATTTTAACCACCCTTTCACTACAATAGTAGCGGGTCCAAGTGGGTGTGGTAAAACTCAGTTTGTTACCAATTTTTTAAACAATGCAAAAGAAGTATGTAATGTTGAATTTGATGAAATTATTTGGTGTTATGATGAAATGCAACCTTTGTACAATCTGGAAAATGTAAATTATAGCCAAGGAATACCAGATTTTTCTTTATTTGATGGAAAAAAGCCCAAGCTTCTCATAATTGATGACTTGATGAGAGAATCGGATGGACGAATCGTTGATATTTTTACAAAAGGAAGTCACCATAGAAACTTAAGTGTTTTTTATATTACTCAAAACATATTTCATCAAGGCAAAGGACAACGTGATATTTCATTGAATACCAGCTATATTGTATACTTCAAAAACCCGAGGGATAAAACACAAATTCGCTACTTGTCACGACAAGTTTATCCGGAGAACCCAAAATTTGTAGATGAAGCCTACAAAGATGCCACTAAAGATGCTCATGGTTACCTTATGATTGATCTGAAGCAAAATACCGATGACATATGTCGTTTTAAAACTAAAATATTTCCTTTTGATGGGCATTGTACCGTATATGTTCCCAAGAAAGGGTTTAAATACGACAAGAATCAACACGTTTTAATCAGTTCCAAATAATGCATCCAAGAGTACACACATATAAACATTTACTTGAAGCACTGCAGTTACTTAAACCAAAGTATCGCACAGCGTTGCTAAAATCTTGTGAAGATGAAGAAATTAATATTATTTGTGAGTGTATTTATAACGTTTTAAAAGGGAAAATACCACTGGAATCAAAAGATAAATCAAAACTAAACAAATATAAAGACACATTACGAAAACTAGTTTCGAAAGGGAAACACAAATTGAGGAAAACTGTTATTATTCAAAAAGGAGGTGCATTTCTACCTATTATATTAGGTGCAGTTTTAAGTGCCTTAGTAAGCTCCGTAACATAAAATAAAATGGAAAACACAAAAAAAATGTTGTTAGTTGAACCAGACTTTATTGAAAGACTCAAACGAAATGATAGCCAACCCGAAAATGTATCATCTCGCCTAGACGGAGAGATGCAAAAAATCCTGAAGAGTAAAATTAATGATCGTGAAAAGTGGGCATTATATTCTCAAGCACTACAACGATTTTTGCACTTTATTGAATCAGATCGACAACCATTTAAAATACCAATAGTGATGGAGGGGTTTGATCAACTCAACGATGAAAGTAAGGATTTAAACTTAAAAGTAAACAAAAAGGAGGAGGATGAAAATTATGAATCAGTTGCAAATAAAACACTACCAGATGGTGATGTTTCTGCAGTTACTGCAGCTACACCGTCTGGTACAAAAAATCCAGAAACTGTACTATTCAGTCCATCTCGTATTATAGATAATTTACCAAAAACATATGAGAAAAAAACCAGAACATTATTGACTTGTATTGTGTCAAGCAGACCAAAAATATGGTGGAAAACAAATGGTGAAGTTGTAATAAACAATCGAACTATTCCAAACAGCAATATTCTCGATCTGGTAAGCGATACGGTTAGATCTCTTAAACGCCCTAAGCCAACAGGATGGGAAGAGTTTGCTTTATTTTTAAGAGATATAAAAGTTCCTACGTCTTGTATAGGTAATCCTACTAATCTAGAATTTATAAATAAACCTCAATCGAGTGAACCTCACGCATCATCTGCTCCATCAAGTGCTCGATCGTCATCGTCATTTAAAGACACAAGCGCCAGTACACCTCTTTCAAGTGTACTGCTCAAGGCAAACAAAAAGAAACTAGATTGGGAAAGATGGAGCCCTTATTAGACATTCATGCAATATACTACGATGTATCTAATCCAGCAGGCTACAGTAGTTTAAATAAATTAAGTAAACAAATGAAAGGACGAATGAACAAAGACGAAGTAAAGAACTGGTTACAATCTCAAGAAACGTACACACTGCATAAACCGGTTCAAAGGCGATTCACAAGAAATAGATACGTCTTATCTAACTTTAATGAACTCTGGCAAGCTGATCTGAGTGATATGGGTACTTACAGTCAATATAATGATGGATACAAATATATTCTGTGTGTTATTGATGTGTTCAGTAAATATGCTTTTGCGAGAGCTATGAAAAAGAAAGATGCCACAACCGTTATAAATTGTTTTGAAAGCATATTTACTGAAGCCAATTCTACTCCTCGTCACATCCAATCTGATAAAGGCACCGAATTTGTTTCAAAGGCAGCAAGGGATTACTTTAGGAGCAAAAACATTAACTACTATACTACTAACAATCCTGACATTAAAGCAAGTATAGTAGAAAGGTTTCAAAGAACTCTTAAAATGAAAATGTGGCGTTACTTTACTCATAAGAATACATACAAATATATAGATATTTTGCAAGAACTTCTTTATTCTTATAATCACAGTTATCATTCTAGTATTAAAATGCGCCCTATCGATGTAAATTTTGATAATATCATGACTGTTTGGTGTAATTTGTATAACAGAAAAAAGGATAGACAACTTACTTTGGAAATCACAAAACTAAATGTTGGTGATCATGTTAGAATTACTAAATATAAACATATATTTCAAAAGGGTTACGAAACTAATTGGAGTGACGAAATATTTAGAATTGATTCAATAATAAACCGCTTTCCACGAGTTGTGTATACGTTAAGAGATTTAGAAGGTGAGCCTATCGTTGGTACATTTTATTCTAAGGAATTACAAAAAGTGACTTATCTCCCCTCCATTGATTATAAAATTGATAAAATAATACGCTCACGTGGGGTTGGTGCCAGAAAAGAAGTACTAGTGAAGTGGCGAGGTTATCCTAACAAATTTAATTCTTGGATACTCGCTTCAAGCTTAAAAAAAATATGAGTGAAAACAGCTTTTATATTACATTGTTAAGTAACAGTTCCTCGGACTACTATACCGATAATACGACTGCACACTTCTTAACCAAATTACCCAGGAGTATAAAGTTGGAAGGAGAATGGGTAGTTGGCTTAGTAGAATTTCAATACCCTTGTTCAATGTACAATGTTCAAGATCATGAAAATATGATTTATTTAAAAAAGAAAGTAGTGTCACCCACTGACAAGATAGCCAAAATTGTAGATATAAAAACTCATATACCAGCAACTACATATGACAACGTTGACCATTTTATTCAAGCTTTTAATGACAACCCACAACTGAAAAATAATGTAAAGTTTAGATATGATAATCTAACCAAAATGGTTGGGGTAGCAACAATTAATAACGATATAACTTCTCTTATAACAACCCCAATACTAAGTCTACAGTTAGGTTTTAAACCGAAAACAAATTTACGGCAAGTTTCATTTGGTAAAAATCCTGTTAATTTGTATTTGGGCTTACCATCACAATTATTTGTTTATACAGACATCATACAACCACAGGTAGTTGGTGATGTTATAACTACGTTGCTTAGAATAATACCATTAGATCCAACAGAATTCCATTATGGAGCATATAAAACACACATTTTCTCACCCGCTCATTATGTACCTGTTTTACGTAGAGAATTTGATACTATGGAAATAGATATAAGAACAACTACCGGTGCAAGAGTGCCATTTCAATTCGGAATTTCCTGTGTGAAACTACACTTTCAACGGCTAAGATGAATTATAAAAGATCATCTCACTCTTGTCCCTACGATCATTATTATACCCATCAAGCTGGTTCTGGTATAGGAATTGTCTATAAAGGTGTTCCGTTTCAGCGAGGGCATGGGATTGGAAGTTTTTTGGGGGGACTGTTTAGGTCAGTAATTCCTTTGTTGTCTAGTGGTTTTAAAACTGTTGGAAAAGAAGCGTTAGATGCGGGGGTTGGTTTGTTATCTGATATGGTAAATTCACGCCCTATAGATAGTTCAGTTAGCTCTCGATTTAAAGAAGCTAGTGCTAACTTAAAAAGAAAAGCTGATGAAAAGATCGATTCTCTGATGTCGGGATCTGGGTATAAAATGTCAACTAAGAGACGGGAACCTCTCATTACCTTGAAAGCATCGCGCCGAAGAGGAGCTAAGAGAAATAAATATAGTGACGATATATTTTCAAAGTAAATCATGTCATTCCTACACAATCATTCGTGTGAATGTGCAAAATCTGAGTTAGATATATTTGCCCTGCCTTCGACACAGACAAGTATTGAGAGTGGACAGTGGGTTCATTATAAACCAATCTCATCTTTAAGTGATGATGGTCCTATTGAGTTTCAAGTCCCCGGTTCAGGTGATGACTACATTGACTTATCACATACATTATTACATATAAACGCCAAAATATTAAACCAGGATGGTACAAAGTTAAAGCCTGATACTCAAGTTGCCCCCGTTAATAATTGGTTGCACTCCCTTTTTAATCAACTTGACGTATATTTAAATCAAAAACTAATCTCGCCACCAAACAACACATATGCTTACCGTGCTTACATGGAAAATCTACTTAACTATGGACCAGCCGCTAAAAAAACTCACCTTACTTGTGGGTTATGGTATGAAGATACAGCACATTATATGGACACCGTTGACGCAAATAACAAAGGATTTCACAAAAGGATGGAATTTGTTACAGATAGTAAACAAGTTGAAATGATTGGACATTTACATGGTGATATGTTTAACCAAGAGAAGTTTCTAGTGAATGGTGTAGAAATGCGTGTTAAGTTAGTGCGATCAAAAGAATCGTTTAATCTTATTTGTCACCAAGATAAGAAATTTAAGGTACAAATAATGGACGCTAGTCTCATAATAAGAAGAGCTAGAATCAGTCCAAGTGTTTTGTTAGCTCATCAGAAAGTGCTAGCATCAACAACTGCAAAATACCCTATAACAAGAGCAGAAGTAAAGGTACTTACCATACCGTCAGGAATACAGGGTAAAACTTTAGATAACATATTTCTTGGACAAGTACCTAAAAGATGTATAATTGGTTTTGTATCAAATTCATCGTTTAATGGTAATTTTGCATTGAACCCTTTCAATTTTCAAAATTATAATATGAACTCTTTTAGTTTATTTGTAGATGGTCATGAAATTCCTTCTAGAACATTACAACCATCATTTAGTTCTGGTTTAATAGCATCAACATATCATACTCTATTTTCTGGGACTGGTATTCACTTCCACAATGAAGGTAATGCAATAAGCAGAACCGATTACGGGGAAGGTTACTGTTTGTTATGTTTCGATTTGACGCCTGACCTGTCAGCCAGTTCTACCTCACACTGGAACCTTGTAAGACACGGAAGTGTTCGGATAGAAGTTCGTTTTGATAATGCCTTGAGCACTACTATTAACTGTATTGTGTACGCTGAATTTGATAATGTTATTGAAATAAACAAAAATCGTGATGTATCTGTAGATTACAACAGTTAAAATAAATATAAATACAGTGAAATTAACAATTAATCTCATTTCTTCTTAATCTGTGTTTGTAACATCATCGATGAATGTATACATATTTTATTTATTATGGATACTAATGAAATTCAATATTGTATGAAAAAAATTAACCCTAGATTTAAATCAAATGTTTTTGCTGCTAACCGAATCCCTATTTGGGTTGCTCGTCCAGTTTTTATTGTAAGCAATTTGGACCCTGATTCGAAACCAGGTTCCCATTGGGTTGCAATGCATATTGATGCTAAAGGTGTAGGGGAATACTTTGACTCATTTGGTCGGAAACCTACTGGTTATCATAAGTTATTTTTGAATAGAAATGCAAAACGGTGGTTTTATAACCAAAGACCACTTCAAAATCATTTTACTTCAGTTTGTGGCGAATATTGTTTAGTTTATTTATATTTTAAGTATCAAGGAAAAACTATGAGCGATTTATTGAGTTTGTTTTCTGAGAATTCTCTTTGTAACGATTTAATTTTAAGAAATATGTTTAAGTCAATTTTTGTGAAATAAAACAATATATATATACTAAACTGATTTTTTTTATTTATAAATAATACCTTAATTATACCTTATTTACCTAAAAATAGTGATTACATTACAACAAATTTTTTCCTTAAAATAACAAACGTAGCTTAGTGATTTTATATTAAAGGGTGGAGAGTTTTATACATTTGCAAAGGGAAATAGATCAATATGATTAGGCTACAAAACAAATTACAACATGTGGTTATAAAACGAGTCTTAACAATTTTGAATAACAAAAAGTTGTTGTTTAAGCAGTAAGAAATATATAATACTAGTAGTACACAAGGGTATGTTATAAAATATTATCTAATGTCTTATATAATAAATACAGTTTTAACCTAGTATTAAAACTACACAAACACTTAGTTTACTTTTTCGTATTGTTTATAAAATATTTCACGCACGTGTCCTTCGAAGCTATGTCTTTCGTCATGTTGTATATAACATCACGGACAGTCTCAAGCTGTGGATCTTGCTCAGTTGAGATGTAAGATTTTAATCTCACATCGGCGTGCTTCCAGTGCTCTTCTGGTGCGATGTTCCTAACTTTTTCAAGATCGTATATTTCTATTTTAATAAGGTGTGATGCATACGCAGCATCGTCTTTACCCGAAGATAGGTAAGCAACACCGGTATGGGAACTTTGCGACACACTGGAAGATCTCTTCACTGGTTTCACTTTTTTCTGCGGTTTTTCAAAGAAACTCTCGATACTATTTGCAGGACGTTTCTTCGCTATGGCTTGTTTCACTTTAAAACCGAGTGTGCCTTCTTCATCACTCCCTGAATCATCATGTTCATGTTCAGGGTAATAAAAATTCTTGAAAGTGTTTTCCGTGAACTGTAACAATATTCAACAATAAGCTATACATCCGATTAACACACTTAACAAGTAACACGATGAACACAAGTTACAGAAAAAAAAAACACTGTTAAACAAATAGTACATAAAAATACTACATACATATTTTATAAAAAATAGTACATACTTACATTTGCCATTTTTTATAAGCACTGTAGCACGATTCAACACTATGTCACTGTACACTGAGAGAGCTCTGGTAACAAGCACGACTCGGTTCTGAATACTTATAGATCGTCACTGTCCATCGGCTTTTATAAGGATGTGACAATAGATTACCGTTAAAATCACGTTTCGACTAGTTTGTACCGCGCCCAACAGCCACCAACAAACAGTAATAAAATTTATAATAGACTTTCGAATCTTTTGATGATTCGGAGAAGAAACCTGTCATAAATCTTTACAAACAATATGGACCCAACAAACAAATTAAAAAATCAACGAGTTTAGTTCAGCCCACTACAAATACACGTTAGTACAAGTTACAAAGTTTATTCAGGTATTTTCTTAAGCATCTATTCAAGAACATAATATTTGGCGAAATAAATAAATATGCAAAAATAGAACTCGTATTTTTAACTTACAGCTTAAATAAGTTAGTATAGTTTTGAAGCAGTTATTACTGTATAAAATACCGCATTACTATTGTAAGATTAGATTCGTATTATCCTTATGCTACATGCAATATTTTTACATTACGAACTTTCTCCTTTTTGAAGTCGGTTATTACAAAAAAGAAATGAAAGTAACATTGAGTACGTAGTCAAATTTATGCAAGGTTAGGTTAGGTTAGAACAGCGTTCTTAAGACCAAAACAACTGTGCTGTGCTCGTAGCTGGTTTTAAGTAGGTAAGTATATAAAGCAGTTCTTCAAAATTAGTTTTTGAAGTTAAGTGATAGTTAAGTTAGAAGTAATGTTAAGTTGAACAAGATAAAATATATAAATAGAACAACGTTCCCAATGCAGCATATGTAGTGAGTAACAAGAGACATACTTTGAAGTAAGGCTACCTGAAGTTAAGTAGTCAAGTAACGTATCCTGCGTTAGCTGGGCGTAGTCCTGTAGCTTAGGTTAGGTTAGGTTAGAATTGTGATCTAGCATAGGTTAGCTTAGATTAGTGATACGTACACCGTAGCACATATCACGTAGTAAGAAACCTGGAGTAAAGACACGATGTGAGACAGGCTGCGTTGAAACAGCGATTCCAATAAGAACCAAGGTGACGGACCTAGTCTGATAGTTTAGGTATGAGATGTTTAGGTATTTGTCCAGCTTTACCTAAAGAATGTTCTTAAAAGATGTATACCGTTTGCAAAGGAAGTTGTAGACAGTTGTAGCCAAAGAGAAATATAAAAGAGGGAAACAATAGTAGACCGTAATAAAAGTGAGCTCGGCGTCCGAGAGGGCAATAAAACCCGAGCTCGGATAGACAATAGAAAAGGGTCGATGGGTCGGGGAAGGTGTTGCATTGTTAGCGTAGGGCGTTCTGTAAGTCTTAACAGAGCTGTCTGAGCGTCCTGGGACCTATTCCAAACGCTCTAAGTAGGGGGCTATTTGTTTTTTTTTTTTTTTTTTTTTTTAGGTTTGGTGGTCCGCCAAATCCGCCCTGGATGCCGCCCATCAGGCCCGTCCGCCCCGTATCGTAGTATCGGCGAATCCCTACTACTTTGGACACTAAGACCTTATGGAGGGCTGCACTACACCGTAGACAATTTTGAATGCGCATTTGGATCTCTTCCTCCCTGGTGTTGGTGTCGGTAATAGTGCAACCAAGGTACCGGAACTTGTCAACTCCTGGATATACGGTACCCCCAACATGAAGGCTATCACGTCGGGCACATGTGTTTTTGTAGCGTTTCATGTGGAGGTATTCGGTTTTTGACTGATTAATCCTGAGGCCCACCCTTGACGCCTCTCGTTCCAGGACACTAGCTGCCTTCACCACTTCTTCACGGCTTTCCCCTAATAAAGCTAGGTCATCCGCGTACCCTATCACCTTATGCTTTCCACCCAACTCTAATCCTATGTCTTGGTCCAGAACTTTCCTCACCACGTGTTCTAGAGCCAAGTTGAAAAGCATAGGTGACAGGGCATCTCCTTGCTTTAGGCCGGTCATCACCGTGAACTCTTCAGTCAGCTCTCCTCCCACTCGGACCATCATCCTGCTCTCTTTAGTCGCTGTTGCAATTAGAGCAACTAACTTTTTGGGGATGTTAAAATTGACAAGAATGGAATATAGCGCCCCCCGGTCTATACTGTCATAGGCTTTAGTAAAGTCCACAAATAAGGAATGGACGCTTTGTGCGTACTCCGTAGAGAATATTTAACTTATATATTCTCTGCGCCTCACCTTATATATATCGCCGCGGCCCGCGTGCTCACCATAACAGTATCATATTTGATTTTGGTCGCTGCCGCTGTAGGGCCTTACCTATAGTATCAGAACTTGATATAGTAATTTAACAATGTGGTGTCAATAAAAACCTTTTCCAACTCACTTGATGGGGTCATTCCATAACAGTTCCCACGCTAGAGAGCTCTGCTCGGCAGGCCTCGGCAGCGGCACGGGCACCTTGTCGATGGCGGAGATCAGCGGACACACCCAGGGCGGCGGGATGCCTCCGTGACAGCAAAACACCTGAGACAACAATAATGAACAGATTTTCCGTGCCTCGCTTCTTAATCGAGAAACACTCCTAGCTGTCAATCGTGATTAGCTGTGAGCACAGACAACCCCCACTAGACGGAGCATGTAAGGCGACCCGCGCGCACCAACGATATGGTACGGCAGAACATTAAAGTACCAACACGGCGGCCACCGTTTAGTTGCGTCCTTGTTTATGATCCATGCGTACGTCAACGAAAAAAGAAATTAAATAAATAACATGGTAAATTGTAGTGTTAAGTGGTGAAGAGAGACCTCATAAACATGGATGCAACTAAACGGTGGCCGCCGTGTTGATACTTTAATGTTCCGCCGTACCATATCGTTGGTGCGCGCGGGTCGTCTTACATGCTCCGTCTAGTGGGGGTTGTCTGTGGCTGTGAGCCTCCATCTTCAGTCTGAACAGAGTTCAAAAGAAGACTGATGTCTGCAATGACTTTTCGACGATTGTCATCGTCAGACGTCATCGTCTTCATTCAGACGAGTTACTAAAGAGGGTTAGAAATTTGATTGTGAAATCGAAGCATCGAGGATCGATTGTCACTTGATACAAACAAAAGTTATCTCTTCTTTATACGATAATCAGCCAATGGGTTAACTCACCTTGTCATCGACGACCGCCGCCAGGGGCAACGCGTCGAAAACATGGTTGATGGCTGCCCACACCCGGAGGCCTTCAGTTTGGCCATATTTATTAATGCATTCACTGCAAAAAATTGTGTAAAATCCCGTTAATCAAGCTAAAAATAAATAAAATAAAAATCGTTTATTTCAGACCTGAACGATCCATATTAAGTTAGTAACATAACACAACAAGACTTATTAAATATATTAGTACATGGTTAACTGAAATAAATAAAACATGAAAATTCCTTTTTATTAAAACTTTCGTGAGACATATTTAATTATTGTATTAAGCGGTTTACACTCACGTGAAATTGTCAGGAACGGCCCGACATCGGTGCGCGCACTCAGAGCGGAACGTCGGTCAAAGTATCAGCAGTGACGAGTTTGCCGCGGCGGTGTACGGGCAGCCGTCCCTGATGAAGGGTTCCATACGAGTTCGAAACATGTCGGGCCGTTCCTGACAATTTCACGTGAGTGTAAACCGCTTAATACAATAATGAAAATACCTATACATACATATATAAATAAATACCTATAACCATTACCGAGAGAAGCAGCTAGTCACAGGAGCAACCAGCACTTGTGGATATACGAGTAGGTTGGAACTGGAAGTACATATCTTTCATCAATACTCGGCTCGGCTGCTGTCAATATTCCACTTATGGTGATGATTATAAATATAGGTACTATCGTAAAGTAAACTGCAGTTCTTCAATAGGGGAGTAAATAGGTTCTTATAGAGTCGGCAACGCGCGTGTGATGCTCCTGGCATCGCAAGCGTCCATAGGCGGCGGTAACTGCTTACGTCAGGCGGGCCGCACGACTGTTTGCCAGCGTTGTACAGTCGCCATCAGATATATCGCAGCATATAAGGCGTTCATAAATATGTGAACATGTACTGTAACGCCCAGTCAATAAGAGTCGTGTTCAGATATTTATGAATACCTTACATGCTACGATATGTCTGATGGCGACTGTAGTATGAAAAAAAAGATAACTCACGTATGAAACGTAAACATCTTCTGTATATCCCTAGTCTCGTGGTTCCCCCGAATCATGGTGACCCCGTTAGGCCTCTGCAGCTTGGCCGCCAGCAGGTACGCGATCAGCTCGGTGCCGTGCGGCCCGCGGTCCACGTAGTCGCCCAGGAACAGGAAGTGGGTCGGAGCCATGGCGGGACCCATCGGCCAGAAGGCGGCCTCTATGTTGAGGAGCGTGGATAGGTTGCCGTGGAGGTCGCCTGGAGGCAATTATTGGGAGTTATTTGTGGAGCCGTGAGCTTGAGGCTTCCCCTGTTAGATTATTCTGGCGCCAAGGCCAAGCAGGCTTGTCCACGGTATGAGTGCGCGGTTTTCAATGCGATCCTAACTAGAACGTCGGTTGACCTTTGTTAGGGTCCTTCCTCGCTGCGTGTTTCAAGTACGTGGTTGCCACTTAACTGACTTAACCCAAACCGTAACACCGCGAACTGTGCTGCTGCCGCGAGCTGTGACTGTATCAGCACACACTTGGATGCTCGACTCCACCTTGTGCCATTGTTAGTTCAAAATCATCAGCGCGCGTTTGTAACCGCATCGTAGTACACACGCATCAACAAATCACGTCGCGATTTACACAAACAACCAATAAAATACAGTTTACGGGCGGCTTCTGCAAATATCAAAAGGGAGAACCTTCTGTATTAGGAAACAGTAATCGCTTATGAGTTCATTTTCAGAAAACATGCACACAGTTAAAGTCTTAATAAAAACTAAATTACGATCGCCTCTTTTGTGTTACGATAATTACTCATACAAAAGATACTGGTTAAGTATCGTTAATCAAACGAATCAATTAAGTTTTGTTTAAATTAAAGCCCCTATGTACATGTATTTTGAAAATGACATATATCAGGCAATAGGCTCGTTTGCCTCTTATCACTTATACATAGTATAAAACAAAGTCGCTTTCTCTGTCCCTATGTCCCTTTGTATGCTTAAATCTTTAAAACTACGCAACGGATTTTGATGCGGTTTTCTTTACTAGATAGAGTGATTCAAGAGGAAGGTTTATATGTATAGTACATGCATAATTTATCAGCATTGCACCCGTGCGAAGCCGGGGCGGGTCGCTACAGTGTCATATAAAAGAAGCAAGTCGCTAACCCACAGCGTATACCGGCGATTTGATCCTGACCATCCTGGGCTCGGCGGCGCAGATGGGCGCCACGGCGTCCGCCAGCCGGAGCAGCAGGCTGCCCAGGTTGGCTTCCTCCGCGCGGGACGCCCAGGCCCACGCCGGCTTCCCGGCCGCCGTGCTCACGCTGGCGACTGTGGCGACGGACTGGCGTTTCTGCGAGCAGAAACAAGTATAGGATTGTATACATGTATATTGACTACCAATTGCGCCGCGCGGTGTTACCCGCTCATCTCACGGGAACACTAAATTTTTTTTCGGGATAAAAAGTAGCCTATGTGTTAAATTGTTAAATCCAGGGTGTCATCTAGGTACAGTACTTTTATCTCACGAGCGCGGGTAGCCGGCACTGAGCGCTCCCAAGCTCACCCACACAGAGCCAATGTGCATGTACATCTACTCACACAAACATGGCTCACCCGCGCTCGTGAGATAAAAGTACTGTACCTTCATACCAAAATTTATCAAAATTGGTCCAGCCGTTTGAGCGTGAAGAAGTAGGTAACAAACACTCACTATATTAATATTCCCTACTCTATAGCTAGCATATCTCCTATGTGTACTTCATCAGATTCTGCAGAGTATTTGTTCCTAGATATTACTTTATCTCACTCGAAATTACTTCTTGGAGTATTTTACTCACCCTCTCTTAAAGTAAATTACTTCGCTTCCCTCGAGAAACTACTCTAAAATCTCACACCTTTATTCGATCACCGCATAATAATGGGTGATCTAAACACGTGCCTCCTTAAAGATGACCATCGTTCCAGCAGTTTGAAAGCAGTGATGAAGGCTTGCTACCTTAATATTCTTCCGTCTGGTCCAACGCACCATTTCCCAAATTGTTCTCCGTCTCTTTTAGATCTGGCAATTGTTTCATCTTTGCCTCACGTTGACAAATTCGGCCAATACTCTGCTAATGCCTTCTCTTACCATGACCTGATTTACCTCTCATATAAAATTCGTCCTCCCAAGTCAAAACCAAAAATTCTTCTCCAACGCAATTTTAGTCGGCTAGATGTTGATAAACTTCGCGAAGATGCGTGTAAAATTGATTGGTCAGTTGTTTCTACAGCTAATACGGTGGACGATCAAATTAACATCTTCAATTCTCTCCTGATTCAGTTGTTTGGCGTTCACGCTCCCGTACGCGCTGTAAAGGTTAAGCATCTTCCTGCACCTTGGCTTACTGCGGACATTAAATTTTTAATAGAAAAAAAGAATCAGGCCAAATCGAGATACAAAGTCGACCCGTCGGATAAGAACAAAAACCGATATCGCGAGCTTCGTAACCGGTGTAGCACGATATGTCGTGATGCACAAAGACGCCATATTCATAAATCCGTAGAAAATGGGGATCCAGCGAAAGTCTGGAAGTTTCTTAAATCACTAGGAGTTGGAAAGAGTAAGCAGACTTCTATATCTAATGATGTTAATTTCGATGAGCTTAACAAGCATTTCTCAGCATCTGCCTTATTTGATGGCCCTGTTAAGGGGAATACCCTTAACTATCTTTCAACATTTCCAACTCCTGATTTTCCTCCTTTCTCTATTCGTCCTTTCTCTGACAGTGATGTTAAGAAGAACGTACTGAGCATCAGTTCAAATGCAGTCGGTGCTGATTGTATTAGTCGCAACATGATACTTCCTCTTCTCGACCTGCTTACTCCCGTTATTACCGGCATCTTTAATTTTTCAATTTCCTCTAGCGTATTCCCTTCACTATGGAAGGATGCAGATATCATCCCTTTACCCAAAAAATCGAATCCTTCGTCTTTTTCTGATTACCGTCCAATATCCATTCTCCCTTTTCTATCCAAAGTCATGGAAAAACTAGTGCACAGACAAATAAATTCTTTCTTGAACCAGAACGACCTCTTGAACCAGTTTCAATCTGGTTTTCGTCCTGGTCATAGTACCACCACTGCGCTTGTTAAAATCACAGATGATATTCGAATGGGCATGAATAACCGGAAGTTAACGGTTTTAACCCTCTTAGATTTCAGCAATGCGTTTAATTCTGTGGATTTTGACATAATGCTCGCCATCTTACGTTCTCTTAACATACTCGTATCTCCTGCAGTGATGGACTGGTTTCGTAGTTACTTAAGCGGTCGTCGGCAAAGAATAAAGGTGGAGTCCTCTCGTACTTCGTGGTGCACTATATCGGCAGGCGTTCCGCAAGGCGGTGTACTGTCTCCACTATTGTTTTCGATCTTTATAAATTCCATTACTCAAAACCTCTCATCTTATTATCACCTTTATGCCGATGATCTTCAAATTTACACACAAGGCGTACTTGGTGATCTCCCCGCTGCCATCGACACTACGAACAATGACTTGTTACGTATTTTAGACTGGAGTAGCAGTTACGGTCTGAAAGTGAATCCAGCGAAAACGCAAGTCATCATCATTGGCAGTAGTCAGATGGTATCTAGGATCGACTTTTTAAAACTCCCACCGATTATTTTTAATGGGATTGTAATACCATATTCTAACCAGGTCAAAAATCTTGGCGTTTTAATGGACAGTTCTTTATCTTGGGTGCCACAAATGTGTGAGGTTAGCAGGAAGATGTTTGCTGCAGTAGCTTCTTTGCGACGGCTGCGTAACTTTCTCCCCATTGCCACTAAAATTGCGTTGGCTCAAACGTTACTTCTCCCTATTCTGGACTACGCTGACATCTCCTATCTCGATCTTACAGAGGAGCAACTTAATAAGCTTGAGCGCATTCAAAATGTCGGCATTCGGTTCATATTTGGGTTACGCAAATATGACCATGTATCTAGTTTCCGTTCTCAGCTCAAGTGGCTCCCAATCCGTTTTCGTCGTAACTCTCATATTCTTGCTCTTCTTTTTAATAGAATAGAATAGAATAATTTATTTGTAATAAACTTACATTGTCAAACATTCAATTATTACATGTTCAGTCTTAAAAAATAAAATAAAAAGTTAATAATACTAAAGTGTCGAAAGAAATAAAATAGATTTGAAATTGTACACAAAGAAACCAATGCAGCAGTTAACAAATTAAAGTTAAAATTAACATGTCAATTATATAATATATGTACTACACCAAAAGGACTCGACACACTCACTCATCAAGGAACTCCTTGACAGAGTAATACGCTTTTTTAATACAAAAAGTTTTAAGTTTCGCGATGAAAATACGTTCTGTAGGTGAAGCTCTTATTATTTCAGGTATTTTGTTGAATATACGTGCACCCATGACTGCCAGGGACTTGCCAGTTTTTTGTAGCCTGTGCGGCGGTACTAACAGTCCTGGTTTTCGCCTTGCGGAATAGGTTTTACCTAAAGGGAACTCTGCTGAATGTTGTCTCACATATTTTCCCACTTCAAAAATATAGAGAGATGGCACCGTCAGGACCCCAAGGTTCACAAAGAGTTGTCGGGCTGGCTCATCCGGGGGAACGCGGCATATTAAGCGGATGGCTTTTTTTTGTAAAATAAAGGGCCGATCCCTGTCCGCTGCCATTCCCCAAAGGTCGATTCCATTAGTGAGGTGTGTATGGAAGTATGCATAATATGCTGTTAGCAGGTTCTGAAGTGAAAGCGTGCGTCTTAAGCGGGATAAAGCGTAATACGCAGAGTTAAGTTTTGAGCATAATGTGTTTATATGCTGAATCCACTGCAACCCTCGATCTAGTGTGAAACCTACATAGCGAGCGTGAGACACTGGTTCTATTTGGGTACCGTTGATATCCACGTTAAATCGGGGCTGTGTTTTCCAACTTAGAGAGAAGTGAAGAAGGTTAGTCTTTTCTATATTTAGAAGCATACCATTAGCTTCAAACCAGATCAGTAGTTTTAGGATTGTGGCTTTCGTATTATTTTGCAGTTCCTCACAGTTTTCCCCATGGACAATGGCGCAGATATCATCTGCGTACATTATAAATTGTGCGTTGGGACTGGGAAAAGGCAAATCGTTCATCAGCAGTGAAAAAATGCAATTACCGACATTGGAACCCTGGGGGACTGACCTATCTCCAATTATACCAATCTCAGACCTCTCTCCCGCTACCTCAGTTATTTGACTACGGTTGGCTAAAAACGATTTGAACACATCTAGAGCTACTCCTCGCACACCATAATGTTCGAGCTTAGACGCTATAAGAGCATGATCGACCAAGTCGAACGCACGTGAGAGGTCAAAGAAAACCGCAGCAACACATCTCTTCGCCTCCAGACTATGTACGACGGTTCGCAGTAGTTTGCGTGCTGCTCCTACAGTAGATCGACTCGCCCGGTAAGCATACTGTTCGCAACAGAGAGCTCCGTTCATACTTAGAAATTGCGTCAGTCTGTTGCACAAACCTGTCTCAAAGATTTTGGAGATCGCTGGTACCAGGGATATTGGGCGATAGCTTTTCATTGATTTCCTGCAACCCTTTCCTTTATACACCGGAGTGACCTTGATTTTCTTTAGCGGTTCAGGATAAACACCGTCCGAGATGGAGGCATTAAAAAATTCGCATAAGGAGTGAATAAAGTTACGGGGCAACTTGTGCAAGAGAGATGTTGGAATACCATATATATCCTTCGTACCCTTCGCCTTCATTTTCTTAATAATCTCCTCTATTTCCTGTAGCGTAAAAGGCAACAGAAACATGGTGGAAAATTGGGGTAGTTGCGCGGCACGGAGCAACCGCATGGCTTCCGCAAGACACGGACGCACCGGAGTGTCCCGCACCACACTCAGGTAGTGCTGGTTCAGCGCGTCCGCCAGCTCACGACTAGAGCCGCGCTCGCCGCACACCGCCCGGCAAAGTGCACCATACTCATTTCCACCTAATCGACCTTTATTAGTCTCCATCTTGATTAAATCCCACAAAGCGAGGGCCTTGTTATTACTAGACTCGATTAAATTATTCATAAATTGTTTCCTAGTTCTACTTAAAATAGCGTTATGTTTGCATTTACTTTCATTAATGAATTTGAGTAGGTCTTCATTATCAGGGTGGAATCTAGCAAGCATCCCTAAAAGTAATAAGAAGTCTTTACCGCTAACAGTTTCGTCGGTCATCCACACTTTTTCTTTTGATCGGATAGGTACCTTTTTTATGGGACAAGTGGCCTCAAATTTATCTAGAAACTGAGTGAATAGGCTGTCAAAAACTTGAGCACCTAGATGTGAGCAAGACGATCTACACCAATCATAGTTCGCGACGCTTTCGACAAACCGTGACAAATATATTTCATTCGTGAGTCTCCTGGTAACGTGCAATACCGGATTAGTCGATTTCGCGTATGAGAATTTCAAGCAAACTGCACAGTGGTCACTAATACAAGTGTCTAGCGGATATACCCTGGTACTATCCCGAGGTAAATCGGTGTACGCATGGTCTAAACAGGATTTTGAGTCGCCCTGAATTCTTGTCGGAAAATTTACCATAGAAATTAAGTTAAATCTGCTTAATAGTTGCTGTAAATCGCGTTTTTGTTTAGTATGCTTCATAAAATCAATATTGATGTCACCCATTATTAATATACTAGCATCTTCATTAACTATATGTGTCAGTAATAAATCCAATTGATTAGTGAATGTGTCGAAATCACCTTCAGTGTTTGAGCGGTACATACAAATAACAATTAAGTTTATGTCAACTAGTTGTATCGCCGCTATCTCGGCATGCATTTCAATAGAATAACTACACAGGTCAATTCTCTCTATAACACTTAAATTACTGTGCGCGTAAATACATACACCTCCGTGCTGCCTATTCACACGACAATAGTTTGAACACAAAACGTAATTGTTAATACTAGTTGCGACCAACTCGTTCGATGGCAACCAATGTTCCGTGAATAATAAAATATCATATTTGGTATCTCCCTGTAGAAGAGACTCGATACTAGTAGTCTTATTTCTAAGGCATCGGACATTTTGTAAGAATACGCGTAGTAACTGGTCACATTCACTTTGATTCGTGTTGATCGCCGGCCGGTCCGTTGTTGACTGCGCCTGCGTTCGCGCCGCGCCCGGTGACACGGCGGGCGCGGACGAGAAACCAGTCTGCAAACTTTACTCCCGGGGGCCATACAGTGGGCGATGTTAGTCGTTCAAACAAATTCGCTGGGATACCGATGATGAATGATGCGTGCTTGTTGGAATTTATTTTTCTTTTCTCAACATAGAAGTCAGCGGAAGTTTCTATTTTATTTAAGAATTGAATGATGTTATCCGTCGTCGTATTCGGTTCGAAACACCAGGCTTGAATATACTTAATTTGAGGTATAGTTTTGATGATGTCATCAGCCGGTCCTGTTCCTACTACGATGTTTTTTACCCTTCTGGTCTTTTTAAAGGGAACTGTCTGCCACGGCTCATTTGAGTCTCCCTCTTGCTCAAGATCAAGTTGTTGAGGTGAGTTTTTACAAAAACTGAGTGGACTCTCGCTAACAGGCGGAGAAGACGCGCTTTTAATGGCCACAACTGGCGTCGTGACCTGTCGGGTGTCATCGGAGTAGGGTGGTTCGTCGGGCTTCGGGACGACTCGCGCGTTCGATGCTGTAGGATCCTTCTTCCTTCTCGCACTTGCGAGTTTGGTAATACCGGCAACAGCGGTTGTCTTTGCCTGCCGCGGAGGTCTCTGGGATTCAATCAGCTGCGCAGGCGCCGACGCGTCTGCCGGGTTGGTTGGTGTGACAGAAGATGACAGCGATTGGCGGGTAACTTCCAGATAACTGTCATTTCTATGGCCGCACGACTGGCAAATTTTTGCCTTTTGGTCGGATAAAAGGCTATTTTGCTGCGTTATTCTGATCTCCAAAGTGTTCACTTTATTCACAAGTGTCGTTACGGTTTTTTGCAACTCGCGTATTAGACTTTCGAGCGATTTAATCGACATTTTGTTGGAGATTTAATTAAATTCGCGGAGTGCAAGCTCAGTGCAACCGAAATCATCCCAGGGGCGAGGGGGGAATGCTAATATACTTTTTCATCCTGCAACTCCCCGCTATCTCAAGGAGCGTTTCTCTTATCTCACTTCTGCTCGATCTGCCCAAAATTTGCTCCTTGCCGTACCTTCTTCCGTCTCAAAATTGTATAATAATTCGTTTACTTTTAAAGCTGTCTGTTTGTGGAACTCCTTGCCTGTGAGCTTAAGGCGCGCTAAATCTCTTGTTTCTTTCAAAACTCAACTGAAAGAACATTATCTATCCCTTTCATAATTCGTATTTTATTCAAATGGTCGTATTACCTGTTGGCTGAATGTATGTATGTATTTATTATATTTGTGACCGTCCATGACTAAAGGGTCCTTATGGCAGGTATTGAGTTAAGCACAGGTTCTAAATCTATGTTAAATAAGCTATTTAACACAGAAAGAATCATGACCCTAAGTTTCATACTTTTTTTTTAAAAAAACATCATACTTACACCTGCTAAAATTTCACTTTTGAGAAAACGTCAAAAGAAGTTTGAAACTAACTTTAAGTATGTTCCCATTGGAAGTTACATAGATTATGATTGATTTTGTATCTCAAGGGGTTTTTCTATTGAACTCAGTCATGGTTTCATCAATGTGACTTCCAGATCCTGAGAAAACAGCCTTTGATAACAGCAACACGCTTAAGAATGAAATTAATAAAAACATGTTTTTCAGCTTTGTCTTTAATTATGTTGTAATCTGAACTATTGTATATAGTAGGACATATTTAAACTTACATTTTAGGATATAAGTAAAATCACATAGTTAACGAAATATCTTTATTTTAATGAAAACGTGATAATTATTATACTTTTCATCTTCCCCTATAACAATAACAAATTTAGTACAGTGAGTTCTAAAATATATTTATTCAGTCCACTGGAGTATCACAAAATTATCATTATTGTTCTATAAGTTTTATTTTTATATTTATATACGATTAAAGTTACGTAAAAATCACAATTTGACTCCCATACATTTGGGAAAAGGGTCCTTATGACCAATCACAGACAAAACATATTAATAATTCCAATATGGCACAATATTAACATTATTTATTTCCTAATCTTGTATTAACACAGAATACCGAAGAAAAAAGGTTATTATAAATTTACTCAAAATCTTTATCTGTAAGGAGTTATTATCATTTAACGTCAACGAATAATTTACACAGTCGGTGACTACTAAGGATTTATTCATAAATCACGTAATAAAGATATCCTTGTCTTGTGAATTCCCATTATGCGACAAGTCTCCTGAAAGAACGCAGATTCGAAGTTTCTACCTTGATCACTGTGGATTTCGAGAGGTACCCCAAACCGGCAGAATACTTCGTTCACTAACTTTTCAGCTATGGTTACGGCTTCTTGATTTGGAATGGCAAATACTTCAGGCCACTTCGTGAAGTAATCCATCACGACAAGAATGTACTTGTTTCCGGAGTCAGATGCTGGAAACGGTCCTGCTACGATTAATGCAACCCTTTCCCAAGGGGCTCGAACGTTGTACAACTTGAGTGTTCCTCGGCTACGGGTATGCGGTCCCTTGACTGATGCACAGTTAATGCACCTTTTGCACCAGTTTTCAACATCTTCTCGGCAGTGAATCCAATAAAAGCGTTGCCGAATTTTCATTAGGGTCCTTTTTACTCCAAGGTGTCCACCGGATGGTCCATCGTGAAAGCTTCACAAAACGTCTTTCACCCTTTTCTTAGGGACAACGACTTGCAGGTGAGCATCCTTCCCGTTTGTTGATTCCCATTTTCTGCATAGCACACCATTATGTATAACCAAGCTATCCCATTGTGCCCAGTAGCTTTTTATTACCGCACTTATCGGAGCTACATCACACCATCTTCGTTTAGGCACACCCGCACTAATCCATTCAAAAATGGGTCTCACGTCAGGGTCCTCTTGTTGCGCTTGCTGCATGATTTCATCACTCCACTCATCGCTAACGGTATCTGTTCTTACCATTCGAACAAATTCCTATGTCCAGCAGTGGACAAGAATAGGCTGATGATGATGAACAAATTCCTTTTCTTCTTGTTTGGAGCAATGCTTACAGTCGTCCGCAAAAGGTCTTCGTGATAGGGCGTCAGCGTTTCCATGTGATTTCCCACTACGGTGTTCAATGATGAAATCATATTCCTGCAGTTGTTCAATCCATCTTGCCACTTGTCCCTCGGGATTTTTAAATTCTAGCAACCACTTCAAAGCAGCATGATCAGTTCTGATACGAAACTTTTTTCCCAACAGGTATATGCTGAAATGCTGTAACGTCTTGACAACTGCTAGCAATTCCCTCCGAGTGACACAGTAGTTCCTCTCTGGTTTTGACAATGACTTGCTGAGGTATGCAATCACAACTTCATTATCTCCTTTCTTCTGCGACAAGACACCACCAATTCCAGTATTGCTAGCGTCTGTGTCCACAATAAAATCCACTTCCGGGCCTGGGTACCCCAATATTGGCGTTTCACAAAGTCTACCTTTAAGCTCGTTGACTCACACTGTTCGTTCCAGGCAAATGATCGCTTTTCCTCCGTTAGTTGACGCAAATGTTTTTTTTATTTTTTTAAAGGCTTTGCTATATCCGAGAAGTTCTTCACAAAACATCTGTAGTATGAGCAAAGCCCCAAAAAGGCACGTACTGCAGTCTTGTCTTTTGGCGTCGGCCAATCCTTCATGGCGCTGATCTTCTCAGGATCAGTCTGGATGCCGTCCTTTGAAATCACGTGTCCCAAGTAATTCACTTTACGTTTGAAAAACAAGCATTTCTTCGGACTGAGTTTCAGATTTGCCCCTCGTAGTTTGGCTAGCACCTGCTCCAATTTATTCAAGTGGTCGTCGAAGTCTCTTCCAACGATAATGATGTCATCCAAATAGACCAAGCAAGTTTCTCCTAGAAGTCCAGCTAATATTTGCTCCATTAATCTCTCAAATGTGGCTGGTGCATTAAAAAGTCTAAAATGACCATAGGTACTTAGCAAAGAAATAGTTGTAAGCAAGTTTATCTATTGACCTTTGTCATTCTTGTATGCAATTTCCCACAAAGACCCTTTTCTACTAAACTTAAAACTCCGTTTTAATAAAGAAAGAATTAACGTACACAACTGAAACCAAGGTACAAATACAGCTCTATCTTTGTATTTTACTATAATGCATAAAACAAAAAAATGATAATTTTGAAGGATTTTACAAAACAGCAAATATCTCCGTAACTAGAAACTGCCATAAGGACCCTTTTCTCATGGACGGCCACATTTATGTATTGTAGCGGGGGTGCGTACGGGAGAGCAGAGAAACGTCGACCTTATAGTCACTTGTACAACGTACGAGTATATTTAAGAAAACGTAACGTAACTACGTACAGACTAATTAGTCGCGACGTATTCCCCAGCCAGTTTTATAAAGAGAACGGAACTGGAGCGGAAGCACGTTTGCCGGCCGTTACTAAACATAAGCGCGTAGTTCCACAGGGGAAGCAGAGGGCTATAGACATGGGGAATAAATAACGTCACGGTGACAAAGTCACAGTGAGTCGCCGTCAAAAGTTGTCACTGTGACTTTTCACAAAGTAACAACGTTACAAAATCACATACGTTCCCAACGTTCCTAGCGCAGTCTGTTACTCAAATCAGTAATCACGATCATGACAAACGCCGTGAGCGTGCCGTGGCGCGCCCGGCGCGGGAGTACTGTGACTCAACTCGGCTCTAATCGGGCTCAGTCGGGAGAGTTCGGAAGTAGCGAAAATCGGCTGACGCGACGCCTGCTGCCTGAGAGCGAGTGAAATAGCGTAAAAGGTATCAATGCTTTCTCACTCAACACTCACCCGTACCAAAGAGTTGCTAATGAAATTAAGTATAGTTATGCCACATACCCGTATGATCTCATTTTAATTTTCTCAGTACGTAATTTTAGAATTTGATTGTAACACTTCTTAATTATAGATGCTGTGAATAATGGTTGGTTTTGGTGTAAGTATGTATTGCATAATTTAAGTATAAGTTGAGAAATTTCTAGTATTAACTACCTGTTGCTTTGCTCGAAACCATCGAAAATCATCCTATTTTCTAATATTGGTGACTAGCCGTGTGAAGAGCAATTGATTTTTATATGAATAGATAGATAGATAAATGACCTGCGTCTCTCATTCGAGATATCGAATTTATTTCATTAAAGCCGTATTTCCTTGTTCAAGTAATAATTACTCATACGTAAATTTTCTATTTTATTATAATAAAAAAATATAATAATATTATAGTTTTTGTGTAGGCATAATTATTTTAAATTTATTAAATTACTTGGGTTATTTCATCATGTAGGTAGGTACTAAACTGCACTTAGTGGCGTATCTGTTCTTAAAGTCTATCAATAATAATAGACAAGGGCTGACCTTGGCCGCTCCGAAACGAATAGTTACGAACTTTGTTTACATTTTTTGACCTTCACTAATTATTCACTTTCGTTCGGTGCAATACGTTTGCAATTTTGGACCTTTGTTGTGATAATTGTGGCGAAATTTGTGTCGTTTTTGTAAATAATATTGGTGTAAATATAAGTTAGTGTACAAAATAAATTGATAGGGGTTTTCGGTACGGGATGTTTGATACTAATAATTAGCCAAAGCATACGTATTGACTAAAAAAAACAGAATGTACTCTAGCTGATCTCTACCTCATTTCTTATACTTAGTTAATAAAAATAAAATTAAAAATTTAAAAAACCCCCGACATGACCACCAATAAAAAGAAAGAAATAAAATCTACGAAATGTGCCTATACAATGAACAGTAGAAAAAGAATCCAAGCTTCGTTGCGATCGGGGGACCGCTAAGTACCTAAATGAAATGAAATATATTTTTCAACGCAAAATTGCATGTATGCATTTGGGCTTCCCACTTTACGATTTTCAGTACATTGCATTTCATTTACTTAGCGGTCCCCCGACGCAACAAAGCTTGGATTCTTTTTCTACTGGTCATTGTATAGGCACATTTCGTAGATTTTATTTCTTTCTTTTTATTGGTGGTCATGTCGGGGGTTTTTTGAATTTTTAATTTTATTTTTATTTCATATTTTTTAAACAAACAGAAGTTTCGTCCTGGAATTTTCTTCTTTTGACACTATTTTTGTTTTACAACGTTTAAGGTCCAGGGTTTCCAATCTTTCGTCGAGCTTGATCCTTGACTATATGTAGATAACAACAGGATCCAAGCCAGTGGTAATGAATGCCGTCTTCTCTAAGATTGAAGTTAGGATATATTTTGATTTCAATAGCCTTAAGCAACATTCTGGAAAAAAATCGTTAAAGTCAGACTAGTTAATGCTTATAATGGCGAAATGGCGAAGTTATTAGCCAAGACAATCAAAATATATACTTTAAATACACTGCATGAGTCGCAAGGACCTGCTACTTATGGCCTAAAAACAGAACCAGGTTTCTATTCCACAGGATCCAAATAGTAGTTACGGGTGGCTTACTTAGCTCCATAAAAATTGCAGTTGGTGCTAGGTAACTTGACTTAGTTTTGAGAGACCTAATCATCGATACCCCACACCATGGGATAAACATCCTTACTTTTGTTACGTGTAGGAAAGGTACACAAAAAATGTTTTTAAAAATGTATTCAACCACTATGTCCCTGAGCTAAGCTGTGGACAGACTGACACAAACTACAAAATCCTAAAAAGCTGTTATTCACTTAGGCCAGAGTACTTTTGCTAAAGCTTACGTGTCATTTAGTCGCGTTAAAATCTTGCAGGGTGTTGCTATTTGTGACCTCAATCAAAAGAACCTGTTCAATAGTCCTAATAACAATTCAGCTTTAGCAGAATTCCGAAACTGTGACAGAAATTATAATGAGTTTTTTTGGTCAAAAAAGTTTTTTTGAGACTCGGTTTTATTATTGGCTGTACTTTCTTACACAAATGTTAATTGCTCATCAAGAACAATCAGACCAGCCCAAAAACCATAGATTTATCTTGTTTTGTTTAGGAGTTCCTACGGCCATCTTCAGCTCCAAGGTACCAAATTATTGTACTGTCAAAAATTTATTAATCTGTTGATTACGCTAATAAAACTTTACATTTAACCAACATTAGACATTCTTGGCTTAGATCCTGTCACAACTAGCTGGTCATCATGAGACCTTAATTTATTGAGTGATATAGAAAATGCTAATAATACTTAACATTTAACCAAAACTTTGGAATCCTTGGCTTCAATATTGGCTGAAATCCATTAACAACTAGCTGGTCATCATGAGACCTTCATTTATTGAGTGATATAGAAAATGCTAATAATACTTAACATTTAACTAAAATTTGGAATCCTTAGTTTCAATATGGGCTGAGCTGAGATCCATTAACAACTAGCTGGTCATCATGAGACCTTCATTTATTGAGTGACATAGAAAATGCTAATAAAACTTATCATTTATCCAAAATTTAGAATTCATGGCTTCAATATTGGCTGAGATCCATTAACAACTAGCTGGTCATCATGAGACCTTCATTTATTGAGTGATATAGAAAATGCTAATAATACTTAACATTTAACTAAAATTTGGAATCCTTAGTTTCAATATGGGCTGAGATCCATTAACAACTAGCTGGTTATCATGAGACCTTCATTTATTGAGTGATATAGAAAATGCTAATAAAACTTATCCTTTATCCAAAATTTTGAATTCTTGGCTTCCATATTGGTTGAGATCCATTAACAAATAGCTGGTCATCATGAGACCTTCATTTATTGAGTGATATAGAAAATGCTAATACAACTTAACATTTAACCAAAATTTGGAATCCTTACCTTCAATATTGGCTGAGATCCATTAGCAACTACCTGGTCATCATGAGACCCTCAATTAGTGAGTCATATAGAAAATGCTATTAAAACTTAACATTTAGCCAATATTTCGAATTATTGACTTTATTATTGGCTGAGATCTCGTCACTTGTTCGAATTAAAGCTGAATATCTTGGAAACTACTGGTCCTATTTCCACCAAACATAGCTAAGAACCATCTCGACGGAAAAGTCTTTCGATTAAAAAAAACCGCACTTAAATTGGTCCATCCGCTTGGGCGCTACGATGCCACAGACAGACACACAGATACACAGATACACATGTTCGGGGGTTAAAAACCAGCTAGAGCACCGCGACAATAATTATCATAAAGTGATATGAGTAACAGGCGCGACATAGTCACGTTGAAATAACAGTGTGAAAAAATAACGTTGATAACAGCACCGTGACTGACCGTTACCGTTCATAAATATCATACAGTGAAACGAGTAACAGGCGTGACAAAGTCACGATGACTTTTCACTGTGACATTTTTGGAACGGGATCGCCAGTCACTGATATCAAGAAGTAACGCTTTTCCCCATCTCTACTATATGTAGTATCAGTCGATCCTTAAGATTCTACACAAACATTTTTTTTTTTTACTAGACGGACCACATGAAATCGGGAAAAATCTTGCCTGCGCGAAGTAGAAATGGTCGTTGCACGGAACAGCGACATCTACCAGGATCTTCAAGTATTATTCTCCTTCCGCCTCCCGTCACTAGAGGGCGCGAGTAGTCCCGCTGTCGTGCTAAATGGGTTTAGGCGTGCAGTTCTTCTACTCCACGCGAGATGGCTGTAGTGGTACCCCGTTTTCGGGTTTTGGTTCGCTTCAGTATTTATTTGTTTTTTATGTATATATTATTATTATTTTCCGATTTTTCCGAACATGTACTGTAATGCCCCAGTCAATAAGAGTCCTGTTCAGATATTTATGAACACTTTATATGCTGCGATATATCTGATAGCGACTGTACGGGTATCGTACGGTAACCTAACCGAGGTGATGTTTTTTTTCGACGTAGACCCTTCTGAGTACGTTATGCTCCATCATTCACAAACTTTTCTTCACTATCTATGAAATAAATAAAATATCGTTCTACGGTCGAAACTGTGGAAATAAGTATCAAATGAGTACCGTCGAAACCCCAAGGATAGGGGTGGCGAAGTAATGCACGGCGGCAAGCGCTTCCGCAGGCACTGACAGCGGCGCCAGCGCTGCGAGCGACGGCGAGCCCAGCACGTCCGCCGTCGACGGAGTCCATGCGTCGTCTGGGGCAAAACATTAGGGCCCTTTCAGACGAACGGCACTTTCCTTACAGACGAACGGCACTAGTACGGCTGCCGTCGACGCGTCGACTGCAGTCGCCACCTCTCGACGGCTGCCGTCGAGAGGTGGCGACGGCAGCCGTCAACAGGTGGCGACGGCAGCCGTCAACAGGTGGCGACGGCTGCAGTTGTACTAGTGCCGTTCGTCTGTAAGGAAAGTGCCGTTCGTCTGAAAGGGCCCTTACTTTATGAGGGGTTTTCGTGTCATAATTGACAACATTACATTTTCTAACAGATGAAAATTAATAAAGAGATGGAGAGAGCTTTGCGTCGTGAAGTACATGCTAATTTATTTGATTTAATTTTTCGGTATGTAAACTGTTCAATATTGCTATTGATTATCGGTTTTTAGTTCATAACTATATCAGTCTTTCACTTCCGTTAGATGTAGTACGTACGATTTTGCATGAGTCACATGTCGTTGCTCATTAAAAAATGATTGAAAAATAGTATAAAGTCACCTTTCGGTCACATAAAATAGTTACATTTAGTTCGAATCACATTGTGCGTGTGATAATTGTGGTGGGCCGGGAAAGGCAATCCTTTGGTGGTAAGATTCGGTAAGACAGGCGCCTGCGCGAGTCTGAAGCCAGGAAGGCCTGGAAATTGGCCTTGGATTCACACGAACCTCATCAAATTAAAGGTATGTGATTGCGCACTATTTCTGACAGGATTTGTTTCGTGTCGATAATTCGATATATTCAAACATATAGAAATTGTCGTGGTTTTCGAAAAGTATAAAGATTTTTAGTTCTACAGTCCATTCCTAATTAATATCAAAGTTAACAAGTAAACATAAACAAATATACTTACTAAAATACATATGTAAAATAAACGAAATCTACGACAACGTCGACAACTAAGCCTGAATAGAGTTGTCGTCTTCGTCCTATCCGCGGAAAAAATAAGCTATCAATAATGTCAACCAAAACGTCATTAGTTTTTTTTTATATGTACCAGACTAAAGTAACCTTTCCATTGTGTCATAGTTTTGGAGTTACTACATTTTAAAATGAGTACATTTTAATAAATTAATAATAAAATAATTACTAATCTCAGAAATAAAATGATACAGTGAATACATCCTCATTCTAAACGGAATACGGAAAAGTAATAAAATTTTAGATTTAATGAAAAGTTTTCAATTTCAGTTACTAATAGATAGAAATTATTATTGAGGTATAATTTAAAGAAAGTTTGTAGGGCCAACGCCCGTAACATGTACAGCGGGTGGGACAGCATAATCCCGGTCCGCGCCCACCATAGCTGGGTTGATAATGCACTGCACGCTGTTGTATGGGAACCTTGCACTTTGTGACTATGCGCTGAAACTTGGCACAGTTGATCCTTAGGTAGTCTTGAGTGAATTCAGACCGGTAGACGTCGAGAACCACCGCGCGTTTGGTGGGGGGGAGGGGGGGAAGTTCGACGCTGCCGCGCTTTAATTAATGCAAAATTTCTCTAAAACTATACATAATATGGCATGTGATATATCATTTTCGGATAAATTAAGGATGAGCAATTTATTTTTTTGACAAAAGTAATTCACTTTCTAACAAAAAACATTGAAAAAGTAGAAAAAACTGAAAAACGTAATCTGTATTTTTTTATATAGTTGCCAATTATTTTAAAAATATAACAGTAATCTCAAAACAAAAAATATGATCGTAAAGTTAGATTTATGCAGTTTTTAAAAATATATAGTTTATTATATATATCTGTTGATCCATGGGAGATAATAAATAATATCAAGCGTAAGTCAGGGCGATCTCAATGCATGATCGTCCGTGAAGTAGGGTTTAGGTACTGTGTTAAGCAACATTTCTCTAAAACTATACATAATAGGGCGTGTGATTTATAATTTTCGATTAAATGAAGGATGAGGAATCTATTTTTTTAACAAAAATAATGCACTTTTTAACAAAAAAATATATTAAAAAGTGGGCTAAACTGAAAAATGACATTTGTGTTTTTTACATACTCTCCAATCATTTTAAAAGTATAACAGAAATCTCAAAACAAAAAATATAAACATAAAGCTAAACTTATTTCGTTTCTAAAAATATATAGTTTATTATATACATCTGTTGATACATGGGAGATAATAAATAATATTGAGCGTAGGTCAGGGTGATCTCAATGCATGATCGTCCGTGACGTAGGGTTTAGTTAATGTTTTAGACACACAAAAAGTGCATATATTGTATTGTTTATGTCTCTAAGTATTTTAAATGAAAATACGCAATTGAAATTAATTTATTGCAAGTCTGTCCATGTAGGCTCCCAGTTGTTGTTGACCTTCGTCCAACCTCAAGTAGTTACCCCGAGTGCGTGATAACTGATACCCAAACGCCCTCCTCTTGATAAATGCTGATACAAAGTGGCTTTGGTCGGTGGGAGGTGTTCTATCTGCTGGTCTATCTTGGTAAAAATATATATATGGGGCTCATTCACTGAAGTACATGAAGCTGATCTGAAATAATAAATATGATATACAATATTCTTTTTTAAGTTTTGAGATCCTATTATTCTATTATATCAGTTTTAAAAGCAGAAAAACTGACCTATCATATGATGTTAAGACCTATTTTTCGATGGAAGCCATTACCTCGTTAATGCATCGCTTGATCAATAACTCGAAACCTACAGTAGGTCAGGAAAGGCTTCCATGCTTGAAAAGCACTTCTCTTTCCTTTACCATTGAACCAAGATACCGTATCACATCCTGTGAATGCGTGAAAGAGGGTATCTTAATACTCTTGCTCTCTGTTGCCCTGTAAATAAACAAATATGTATATAACACCCGTATTTTCTTAATTTACTATGATCGAGGCTTCACAACTCATGATCCTGTGGATACTGTACTGATGTGTTGGTACTGACAGTTACACATAATATGCAAGCTTAACCTCAGCTTGAGGAACTTTGGGTGCATATAGGAACAAGATAACATCACCAATATCTGTGCTATCATGATATCGCCACCACGATAGGTAAAAATGGTATATCTGGTCATAGTAAATTAAGAAAATACAGGTGTTTTATACGTATTTGTTTATTTACAGGGCCACAGAGAGCAAGAGTATTAAGATACCCTCTTTCTAGCATTCACAGGATGTGATACGGTATCTTGGTTCAATGGTAAAGGAAAGAGAAGTGCTTTTGAAGCTTGGGAAACCTTTTCTCCATGACCTCATTCTTCTTCGTTGGTTTCAATCTCGGCAGAGTGGTAGTGGTCATCATTTCAGATATTGGTGATAGGCTTCACAACACGCCGCCATTTTTACCTGATAGCCGCCTTCTTCGTGCATTCGTGTAGTAACGATGATGCATTTATTGCAGCTTTTATTTAGTTTGTCCATAACATAGGTGATCTTCTTCGTGGCCTGGTACCCTCAACCTTTCCGTGGACCAGACGCGCTCAATAGCCTCCGCCCCCCGGCGGCATACGTAGCCAAAGAAGGTGGTACGATACTGTACTAAAGACAATAAACGCTGCTTGATGCCAAGTTTTCGAAGTATAGAAGCGTTGGTACGGAATTCAGTCCATAATACTCCAAGCATTCTCGTCCAACACCACATCTCTAGGGCGTCTATCTTCTTCTCCTTAACTTCCTGCAGGGTCGACGTTTCTGCGGCGTACAAGAATATGGGGAATACAAGTGCCCGAACGAGCTGGTTTTTTGTGTCTTCGTGTTTGTTGCGATTTCTTCATATGGTATAAATATGTAATGTGTTTATTGTTAATTGTGCAATAAAAAAAATCTTATCTTTCTTATACATATATTCCAGAACTAACTGTAGGTTTCGAGTCAGCAATCGAGGGCCGTATTGCGGAGGTAATAGCTGTTATCAAAAAATATGTCGTAACATTATATGATAGGTCAGTTTTTCTGCTTTTGAAAATAATATAATAGGATCTCAAAACTTAAACCAGAATATTGTATATCATTATTATTATTTCAGATCAGCTTCGCGTACGTCAGTGAATGAGTGCCGTATAGCCCACTTTTAATATCTTTTTTGTTAAAAAAGTGCATTATTTTTGTTAAAAAAATTGATTCATCATCCTTCATTTAACCGAAAATTATAAATCACATCCCTATTATGTATAGTTTTAGAGAAATGTTGCTTAACACAGTACCTAAACCCTACTTCACGGACGATCATGCATTGAGATCGCCCTGACTTACGCTTGATATTATTTATTATCTCCCATGTATCAACAGATATATATAATAAAATATATATTTTTAGAAACTATATAAGTTTAGCTTTATGTTTACATTTTTTGTTTTGACATTCCTGTTATACTTTTAAAATGATTGGAAATTATGTAAAAAACACAAATGTCATTTTTCAGTTTAGCCCACATTTTAATACCTTTTTTGTTAAAAAAGTGCATTATTTTTGTTAAAAAAATAGATTTCTCATCCTTCATTTAACCGAAAATTATAAATCACATGCCATATTATGTATAGTTTTAGAAAAATGTTGCTTAACACAGTACCTAAACCCTACTTCACGGACGATCATGCATTGAGATCGCCCTGACTTACGCTTGATATTATTTATTATCTCCCATGTATCAACAGATATATATAATAAACTATATATTTTTAAAAATTACATAAGTTTAACTTTACGACCATATTTTTTGTTTTGAGATTACTGTTATAGTTTTAAAATAATTGGCAACTATATAAAAAAACACATATAACGTTTTTCAGTTTTCTACTTTTTCAATTTTTTTTAGTTAGAAAGTGCATTATTTTTGTCCAAAAAATAGATTGATCATCCTTAATTTATCCGAAAATGATATATGACATGCCATAATATGTATAGTTTTAGAGAAATGTTGCATTAATTAAAGCGCGGCAGCGTCGAACTTCCCCCCCTCCCCCCCACTAAACGGGCGGTGTCTATCGACGTCTACCGGTCTGAATTCACTCAAGACCACCTAAGGATCAACTGTGCCAAGTTTCAGCGCATAGTCACAAAGTGCAAGGTGTCGTGCACTAACACCCCAGCTACCACCGCCTCTGTTGAGCTTGTCTTCTGTCGTGACAGGCCGCTGCCCATCTGTTGGTATTGTCAGCAACGTCAATCTGACAACACAGACTATATAAATAATACCACCAATCGCAGCAAGCTCCATCTGATATCTGATTAGACGCGCGGCGCACGACGCGCACAGTGTATAGGCGGTCACGGCGTAATCCGCGCCCGCCGTCGCACTCGCACTGTGTAGGCGGCCAAGGCATAATCCGCGCCCGCCGTCAGCGACGAAGCCAGTCTTCGAGACGCCGCTGTCCATCTGTCGAAGCTCGAAGCTGTCAGCAACGTCAGGCCGACCACAGTCTACAGTACCTACCGTCGAAACCAGCGAGCTCCATCTGATTAGACGCGCGGTGAGACGTGTAACACGCGCACAGTGTAGGCGACCGCGGCGTAATCCGCGCCCGCCGTGAGCGACGAAGCAGAGTCTTCGAGACGCCGCTGTCCATCTGTCGACACCGTCTGCAACGTGTCCGACAATAGTCAACAATACCATCAAAGCCAGCGAGCTCCATCTCATTAGGTGCCCGACGTCGCACTCGCACTGTGTAGGCGGCCAAGGCATAGTCCGCGCCCGCCGTGTGCGGGGAAGCGGGGGACATCCTCTGCCGCAGGGCACCGCTGTCTAGGTGCCGGGGCGCTGTCGACAACATCAATAAAACGCCACATCAACAAAATCTAACAGCAACATTAGTTGAGTAGTGTAGAGCCTACTTATCTGTAGGCCGTCGGGACCCAGGTAAGTTAAGTAGTACATAGAAAGAAAGAAATACATTTAATCGTGACGCGACCATAAAGCATAATTACGAGTGCATAAAAAGTGTGACAAAAATATTAGGCGGCAACAATCGAGAGCGAAGACCGTGGACCCAGTTTAATAGTCTACCCCGCTTCCTATGGTCACACTGATTAGCTGTAAACCCCTAATGTATAAAACGTTGTACGACGAAAATATGCATTTCATAAAAATCGGTTTTTCTTAAATCCTCTAATGGTGGGATTAGGAGATCATCATGTTCTTATCTTCTAAGATTTTGGATTTGCCAACGCGAGTTGAATGCAAAGCAGATTCCGCCTCCTATGTACTTGCGCGCAGTATATTAAGTTCCTATATATTATACAATACAACTGTTATCCTTAACACCCATTCAAGATTATAGCCTCTCTTATGTGACCATCTCTCAATTCGATTGGTTCTCTAGCCTAGGCAGGCAGGCTAACTCTACGAGTATGGTATTACTAATATTACTTACTCTATAATTCTATAATATTTAAATTAGTTTCATTATTTCATAGTTAGTAATGTTGTCTACGCACCACGTGATGTCTGCGTGGTTTTCGAGGACGGCGGAGAACTGTTCGTGCCTTGCCTGCAACGTAGATACTGATTATTCATACCTTGCATGCCTCTATTCCCTTCCCTTCCTCATTGTAGTCCCTTCCCTTCCTCAGTTAGCGATCCGAATTGTATGACGTATGTGAGGTTTTGTAACGTCTTTCTTTACTCTGTTATTGAAATTTTGTAAGTATGGCCTTGAGACCAGCAGTATGTGCAATAGATAATTATAGTCTATCTATCTATCAGCCACAGACGTCCACAAAGTGATGACTTACGGAACTGAGACGCCATCGTTCACAATGGGACTCATGAGGCGGCTAAGAGTCTCGAAACGTGCAATGGAAAGGGCTATGCTCGGAGTTTCTTTGCGTGATAGAATCATAAATGAGGATATCCGCAGAAGAACCAAGATAACCGACATAGCTCACAGGATTGCACGGTTGAAGTGGCAATGGGCAGCCCATGTAGCCCGGAGAATAGACGGCCGTTGGGGCAGCAAAGTCCTAGAGTGGCGACCGCACGTATAGGAAAACGCAGCGTGGGTATATAGGTCCCCGACTAGATGGACGGATGACCTCGTGAGGGTAGCGGGGTATCAATGGATGCGGTCTGTAGACACGCACACATAAATTAAAGCAAAAGTCGCTTCATGTTCCACAAATCTGTTGTATGAAGACTCTCCTTTCTAGGCGTATTTCTTCTAAGGTAAAAGTTTAGAAGCTTCGGGATGCCTAAAAAAAATAAACTAGCAATAACAATCTAACAATATATACTTAATTATTTTAACTAGTATTGTTTGATCTCCAAGCAATCCAAGTGCCAAAATAAAAGCAAATAAGGCAGAATAACTTTTCACTCACCGCGGTTCGATGACTCGCTGCATTTGTGGATTTTTCATCCGCCTGTTAAAAAAAAAAATAGATAAGTAATAAGTACAAGGCAAACAAACTCCGTGGCTCGAATGAAACAAACTCACGTCTTCAGCAACTACAACGGGTTCCCTTCAAAGTTTTGACTCAAGACGCGGGCTGGTACATTTATATGAGCGATGCAAGGACGGTTGGGGGCAACGGCAACTTCCAGAGTACAGGCTCTGGAAGTTGCCGTTGCCAACTGTCGTCGATTTTGTATCCCCATTTAAACTAACATATTCATTGAGTTTTAATTCCGCCATCTCCATTCAACCATCCAGACATACTTAAAAGTCTTCCCAGACCTGATATTGGCAATGTTTTTTTTATGACTTACATATATTGAACTAGATCTGTTAGCCCTCTATACCAGTGAATTGGACTTTGTGTAGGCACAAAAACACAGAGAGAAGCTAATATTACTTAGAATGTCGTGCGACTCTACCAGTTTTACCTTCTAGTATTATATACTTTTTCAACAAAGACTCACTGCAAGTCCAGTAGGTAGCCGGCCACGCCGCGCGGCGCGCGCAGCATGGCGCTGGTGCCGCGTAACAGCATCTCGCTGACTCCGCGCATGTAGTCCGCCATCGGGAGCTGCGTGTTTGGCTGCATGCTCAGTTGCCTGTTCAGATTCGTACACATTAATATGTTTGCAATTGAGTTCAAGAGTACGTGGCGTGACAATGATTTGGCATCCATAATGAACTTCGCAAATTCCGTAAGGCTACCTGTGTACCGAATATAAATAAATAAATATCAGACAACCTCACACAAATCGATCTAGTCCCAAATTAAGCTCAAGAAGGCCTTTGTTACTAGACGACGATATACATGTTTTGTATAGATAAATATATATTTTTAAATACATAGAACAACAAGCACAAATATTCGAGTTCATCACACCAATATTTGCCCTGGCCGGGATTCGAACCCGGGACCGCCGGCTCAGTAGGCAAGTCTCTACAAACCGAGCCAACCGCGTCGTCACCGACGACCGAAGGAACGTCGAAAATAAACCGATCAGGCTACGTATTTGTGAAGCCCAATAGAGATAGGCACACTGAAATCTGAGGAGTGATTGGTCCATTTCAGGCATGTATTTGCCGCTGTCGCCCCTATAGCGTACACTATACCTAGGTAGGCGCGTTTGTATGTATAAAGTTTCCAGAGACAGCATTTTGTTGTGCGTATTGTACGAGTATGCAATCTGAAACGAACACTCAACGGGAAAACTTACTTTTTAGTAAGTACTACAGGGCGATATTAATCATCTTGGATACGAGTACGAGTATAAACTTAAAAAGGTCCCTGGTTGAATTTTCACAATGTAAGACTATATTTATTTATTTAAACTTTATTGCACAATTACAAGAAAAGTACAAATGGCGGTCTTAATGCCTTTAGGCATTCTCTACCAGTCAACCACTGGGTTAAACTATATTGGGATCGGGACTGGGCTGGCCACGTTAGTCGCATGCATCCGGACAGATGGGCTTGCGTTAGTCACCAAGTGGGTGCCGCAAGATGGGCGGGACGATTTAGTTATCTAGCCGGAAGCAGCGGCCAATAGGGAGTTGTGGAGATCTAACCGAGAGGCCTTTGCCCAGCAGGGCAGTGGGACACTCAAACAAACAAACTAAAAAAACACATATTATGAGGAGGTAGATAGCTACCTGTAGATGTTATCAGCATCTCGAGCCACGCTCAATGCGTCAATCGGGACATTCCGCGCTGAGCGCGAGGCCGCCACCAGCTCTTTGAATTCCGTGTACTCCAGTTTCTGGTCGTGATCGCTGTCGTAGTATCTGTGGAAAGTTGGAAACATTTGCCAACTTTGCATACTCACAGCTCTCATATGTTGTTAAATGTCAAACAAAGCTGGTTAAAGTCTGGGTAAGTATTAATGACGAAATTGAATGACGAAAACCACTGCATAACTAATCCATAATTTGTTTGTTCCATCAGCCTTTTAACTATTAGTCCAACGTCTTAACCTTTTCGACCAGGGACGCACTGTAGGTACGTACGCTTTAAATTTCCCCATCCGTTTTGATGTCTGAACTGTAATTTTATTATTGAAAGGTAGGTATTTAACGTGAGGACCTACAGATGTGCCGTTTCCGAAAATTTCCGGAAACTATCCTCATTTCCCATACAAAATTTTGAAATTTCAGGAAATTTTCAGAAAAGGCACATGTCTTTGTGGACCAGGTATAAGCGCAATTTAATTTTTCTTAGGGTGTTGATCTTTAATTATATATCACATTTGAAATTGTCCAAAACAGTCTTCATGGAGAAACATCCAAAAATTTTTGGAATCTTTCTCGACTTTTTGTCAACTTTCCGCAACATGCACACCTGCAATAGAGCTGAGGGTAGCATTACCTGAAGATGTACTTGCAGCGCATTTCCGCCGGAGCCCCGCTGTGCTGCGTCGCGGGCTCCACCGCTGCTGTCCACATCAGCAGGTCGTGGAACGAGAGCCCGCGACGATTCGTCACGTCAGCCGCTCTGGAACAAGAGAAACAGGACATTACATACTAGGGCGGTGATTTCGTGAATTTCCCTGGTCACAGATATCAATGGGCTTTAGGAATTACCGCCCGTGTCTAAAGTTTTGTGTCTTGCCTTGCGAGGAAGGTAGATTTTCTCCCCGCGTAGCGTGCAGAAAGCCCCCCACTCCACTCCCCACTTAGAGACTAAGATAACGTAAACGTGTATTTTGAGACATGCTTTTATTACCAACTGCATTTTCATCAACTGTTTGGATTCGAAACTCGGTGGGTATGAGTTAAGTAGACCAAAGATTATACAGCCTGTAGCGGAAAAAAGACTGAAAGAGGTGCCCCGGCCCACTATCGTTTTCTCAATACTCGTACTCCATCATAAACTTATATTCTACTTCCCATGGGCCATATGATGGGACAGAGGGTGGGCTTATTTTCGATCCATTATCCATAACAAACGATGTATACCTGAACAGTGCCGGGCACTGGAGGTACTGCCAGCCTAGATCCAGCATGAACTGGCTGAACAGCCGCGAGTTCATGTACTGCGCCGGGAACACCAGCTCGGTGAACTCGCGGTACAGCCGGATCTGGTCTACAACGGAAGAACAAATTGACAACATGGTAGAGGAAAGTGCCGTATTTATCCTCAGGCCCACAAGGCTGCTGCTGAAGACTGTGTCAAGATAGGATTGGGGCCCCCAATTGCCAAGTGCCTATAGGGGCCTTGGCCCTCTAAGTCCGGGCCTGGATAGAGGGTCTTAATAGAATATCTAACTATACCTAAAGGAATACTACAAGTTCAGAAGTTCGTTTTAGGCCAGGTTAGGTACTAATATTTACCTCGTAAACTTTTGTCTTTTTTATTGCACTCTCATAGAATTCATGTAACATATAAGATCTGAACTGAAGTGTCCCGAGTAGGTACAGTCGAGTTCATTTACATCTACACACTTACGAGAACAAAAATACCTATCTGAACACGATTTTATGCTCCTGACAATAGGGTCGTGTTCAGATATTTTTGTTCTCGTAAGTGTGTAGATGTAAATGAACTCGACTGTACAGGCCGTAGAATAAACAGCCGCTGTGACAGAAAGTTGTTGCGGGATTGCAGAAGCCACTGCTAAACTGATTATCGAAGAGATCCAGGATAGATGCCGTTCTACATCAACATTTCCCGGTTTATAAGTATAGGTAATGTTCTCGAAAACATTCTTTCCCATACAAATCGGGAAATGGTCTCGAGGACGGCGCATATCTAATCCAGGAGGAAGATTTTATCTAGCTGGATAAAATCTTTCTCCTGGATTATAGTTTTGGTTGATAATTAATTGACGATATATCATCTGTAATGTCGGGTCCATGCAAAGATCACAACACAACTTATAAGCCCTGCCGACTACTGTCGGTTTAATAAAAAGTGATTACAACCGTCTCTCTTGTAGTTAGCGGCCGCCACTAGCTGGCAGTGTTGGAGGGCTGCCCCGATGAGACTGCCCGCGCAGTCGGGCCCCACCAGAGTGCTCTCCTCGCACACTTCTACCAGCATGCCGCTCTTCAGCTCTTGCTGTAACAGCAATACCAAACATCATAGTTTAGTTCTAAATGCTTTTTTATATATGTATTTTAGCAAGTCTGTATACAGGGCTATTAGCTTAAAAGGCAGTAGTCAGGATCAGGACACTAGTAAATTTTACTAATTCAGCGGCTTTGCTAAGGGAACGAGAACGGGTTATGCTTTCTCTCGATAAAAGCATATCTATAAAAGCAATGCGATGTGAAAGCAGCAGCATCGAATAGAATGAGAGCTTCGATAAAGCTAGTCCAAACGAGAGTGTATCTACCTAATAAGTAACTAAGGGTGGCCGCCAACGTTTGGGATTCCGGTCCGGTTCCAACAGAATGACGTCAGCAAGCGAGACATCGCCATATGACAGACAGAGACATAGACACTTTCTGACGTCATTCCGTACCGAAACCGAACGAAAATTCCTAACGTCTGCGGCTGGCCTAAACATCGAACCCACAAGACAACAGGATCCCCCAAACACCGAAACTCACAGCAAACTCTCTCCACTCTTTTGGATTAGTAAATCATGATGTCGTGTCTTAAATGAACACCTTCGCAAGATACTATTAATATTAATGTAATGCATACAGTCTCTTCGTCCTTGCAGTGGTCTCCCAAGGCCATAGCAGCGAACACTGCGATCTCCGGACTGCGAAGGTAAGAGTGTACGCGTAGGCGGTCTAGCTCGACAGAAGTCACCCATTGAAGACCCTTGGCACCCTGGTAGACAGATACATGATTCATCCAGTTACAGACAACGTAAAAAAGTATAAAAACAGGTATTTTGTCATTTTCCCACATGGATGATTCAGCCTCCGCATTGTTTTACCGTTAGGACTCCAGCGCCGACTATTAGTTAAACTGAAAGGGCTGATAGACGAGATGGACAGCAAGTCGTATCCAAATAACTGAGCCTACAAGTTACTGTCTGTCTTAGCAAACTAAGAGAGACCATAGAACACTTACCTATCCCTGTACCAACTCTTGATCTTGATCCATTTCTTGACGGACGCCTTGTAAACGGCGTGGTACACATCAGACGCGGCAATGTGAGTGAGTCTACTAGTATTTCTTCAACTAATAGTGACTTAGGACACATATACCTGTACCCTTGATCTAACCCGTTTTCTGACGTCAGACTTGATAGACGCCTTGTAGACGGCGTGGTACACAGACGCGGCAACGTGAGTGAGTCTACTAGTATATTTCTTCAACTAATAGTGACTTTTAGGCACTTACACCTGTACCCTTGATCTTAACCCGTTTCTTGACGTCAGACTTGATAGACGCCTAGTAGACGGCGTGGTACACAGACGCGGCAACGTGAGTGAGTCTACTAGTATTTCTTCAACTAATAGTGACTTATAGGCACTTACACCTGTACCCTTGATCTTAACCCGTTTCTTGACGTCAGACTTGATAGACGCCTTGTAGACGGCGTGGTACACAGACGCGGCAACGTGAGTGAGTCTACTAGTATTTCTTCAACTAATAGTGACTTAGGACACTTACACCTGTACCCTTGATCTTAACCAGTTTCTTGACGTCAGACTTGATAGACGCCTTGTAGACGGCGTGGTACACAGACGCGGCAACGTGAGTGAGTCTACTAGTATTTCTTCAACTAATAGTGACTTAGGACACTTCCACCTGTACCCTTGATCTTAACCCGTTTCTTGACGTCAGACTTGATAGACGCCTTGTAGACGGCGTGGTACACATCAGACGCGGCAATGTGAGTGAGTCTACTAGTATTTCTTCAACTAATAGTGACTTAGGACACATATACCTGTACCCTTGATCTAACCCGTTTTCTGACGTCAGACTTGATAGACGCCTTGTAGACGGCGTGGTACACAGACGCGGCAACGTGAGTGAGTCTACTAGTATATTTCTTCAACTAATAGTGACTTTTAGGCACTTACACCTGTACCCTTGATCTTAACCCGTTTCTTGACGTCAGACTTGATAGACGCCTAGTAGACGGCGTGGTACACAGACGCGGCAACGTGAGTGAGTCTACTAGTATTTCTTCAACTAATAGTGACTTAGGACACTTACACCTGTACCCTTGATCTTAACCCGTTTCTTGACGTCAGACTTGATAGACGCCTTGTAGACGGCGTGGTACACAGACGCGGCAACGTGAGTGAGTCTACTAGTATTTCTTCAACTAATAGTGACTTAGGACACTTACACCTGTACCCTTGATCTTAACCCGTTTCTTGACGTCAGACTTGATAGACGCCTTGTAGACGGCGTGGTACACAGACGCGCTGCGGTGGTCCGGCAGCCAGATCTTCAGGACCTGCAGCGGCTGGCAGATGGAAGCGTGGCTGCCGAATATCTAAACATACCATTAAGAACATTCTAGATCTCCAGTTTCAAATGTTCATCTCTTTTGGTATTCGTAAAAAAATCCGCCTGGAACTGTATTTTATTGTTTGTTTGCGTAAAATGGAACGGAATTGGTCGTGAGGTGACGTGACCGACCTTTCGCACCGCTATCTAGTTAAGTATAGTTAGGTGCCGATGGCAGATGCAGTAGTTACTAGATGCAGTAGTTCATAGATAGCGCCACATATTAAGATCATCATGCGCAGTACAAATACCTACTACGCAGTATGTTTGACATGCAACGCTCTTATTATGTCTGGACTCAGGTCAATTCCTTAGGTAAACAGGTTTTGCAATCGATGACGTGCGATAATAAAACTTAAAATCTTAGTAACAAACGTGAAACTGTTACCAGGCCTAAATGGCCTATTAGGGAGGTACCATACGGCGACTTTTTGCAGCGATTCAGTCGCAATGCTGTCGCCGATCATATACCCTCGCACACGTAAACAAGATTCTGCATAGCTACTATCGCGATACAGCCGCGATTCAGCATATACAGAATTCGAATTCAGACGCGAACTATACCAGATGCTTTTGTTTGACCCGAATACCGCGCGCTAGTAGCAAATTAGCAATGCTGAATCTCTGTCGCGCGTTGCAAATGCGACAAAGGGCCACAATGTCGCGATGCAGTAGTTCACGAATCGCGCGTCTGAATCGCTACAGAAGATCGCCGTAACATGCGACCTCCCACGGAGATGCCACGACTGGGCGACAGCGGCAGCGGTGCGCGCTACGTGTATCTCGCTCACTCGCGTGGCCGCCGCGCCCGGATCTCTCGCTCAAACTCTCGCCGCGAGGGCTGCCATCCGTCCGGGTTTCCACGGATTCGTCCTAATTTGGAGGCCATCCAGGGGTTCTCAAAAAGTATCCGGGGAGAACCCTGACACTTTTTATGTGAGGAACTAGCTCATTCAGCGTTACCCTAGCTCTACACTACTCGCGAAGTTGACCGAAGTCGGCCGAAGTATGGGTTTCCTCAGCGAATAAGTGCCTCTCCACACTATCATATTCACCCAACCTCAGCCAACTTCGCCAGTAGGTAGTGTAACACGTTAACAGAGTTCGAGGAAAAAAAATATTTACGCCAAATGTCCGTTTTCTGTCTTTGTCCCCGGCAAATTTAGAGATGGCAGCCCTAGGCGCGCCGTTTGTCGCGCAAAGTAGTGGCATCTTTGTTAGCTTCTTCCAGTGACGTGAAGTAAGCAAAACCTTAACGCTATGCGCGCAAGAGCAACTTTTGTCACCGCGACGGTACATCTCTCTTTTGCACACTTGAAGTGAGAAAAGGAGGGATGTACTATTGCGGTGACGGCGGTTCCTCGTGCGCGCATGACGAAAACGTTTGACGCCACGCTTCATTGGATGGGTTGAATACCTCTATGTTCATTTTCTGCGCAGTCATGTTCCAGCAATTCTTCTCAGTTTTACAAGACGGCATCCAATATTCACCGTTACCTTCTTTATTTAGCAAGTACGATCTATCGCCAGGACAGTAAGCCAATAAAGAGACCACATCACATAATTCATTATAATGTTTAAACATTTTGTTTGTTGCATTAATCTAAATTGATACGTAAAGGTATTTAAAAACACATAAATATATTATAGATATGTATGCTTCAGCCACATATTAATTTCAAACGTAGTTTATGATTTTTTGCGCTTAAATTGATAATGTATACATATTGTGATTTTTCTTAGTACCTATCTATTATTGTCTACTGTCATAAACGTCAAGCTTTGGTTCCTGACATGTCCCTGGTCCCTGGTCCACTCTGTTAATCGGGTTAATAGATGCAGTTATTGCAGTTGCAGTAACAAAACGTTAAGTACATACTTGTTAATAAAATCCGACAATAGATGGCGGTAAAAGCACTTAAAAGCGTCAAGCAAGAAGTTTAAGTTTATCGTGAGCTAAGTGTCGACTGCCTTATCTTATACTTACGCATTTAATGAGTCATCAATGCCATCATATGTGAAAAGTACCCAAAAGTTACCAAAATGTGGATACCTGAGTATTGATTTCTAGGTGTATTATACGAGCCCTGTTATGTATATTGTGACGTCGCAACGCGATCACGCCACCTTTCGAGGATCAGTTGCTGCGTTGTGATTGGCTGAAGCTGCTACTCGCCCCTCTACTAATCAAAATACGGGACATTCAACATGTCTAGTGACGCGCCAACCGATTCGATATTTTAATTTCAAGCATAATGCGAATCGATTATTCGTTCATGACTATACCAAAAACTTATGCGAATAAAACATTAAATAGCAGTTATATTCTTTAGGGTACTGTATTTTTTTATTTTGTACAATTAATAATATTCTAGATAATATGAATACATGACTTGACCTAGAGAATTGGTTTCAAGAAATTGTGAAATTCCGATTCTGCTTTTCGACTATCGATTTGGGAGCAGGCCTATTAAACTTCAAATCAAAATGACAACAAGAAAACACATCACTAGTATGTACGGAATCGCAGAACGTTGAGTGTTTATTTCAGATTTATTTGAAATTTGGTGTTAATTTACAAGTGAAATATAACGAAAAGGTGCGCAGAAATCTAAGGTATGGATACGTAAAATAAGTCTTCTCTTACAAATAACATAATTAGGTTTAAAGCGTATCATGCATAACCTATAAGAAAAAAACCGCTCTCAATATTGAACTCTTATTTTCTTTCTTATGAAAACGTTTGTTCTTTGTATTTGTGTGCTTAAATTTATAAATGCTCTCGGGGAAGCTAGTGTCCAAAACACTTGTAATGACACGAACTGTTTCATTGAAGTTTTTCTCTCTTGCCGCTACCTACACTTTGGAGTAAGAATTTAGTCTCCCAAATAGAGTGCTCGACACATGAACTCTTTTGTTGCACCTGCAGAGTATTACGATGTAACTACTCAGCCATTTGGGACTTTTTTCGTATTGTCCCATTTATGAATTATTTATAAGGCTTATAAGTCATGAGATTCGTTAAAGTTTACCTCATAATGCATATAGGCATAACTGAGCAAAACAGAATACGAGTATACTTTGACTTTATTAAAACAACAGCCTGTATATAAAATATTTTACACTTCAAATCTTTATCTTTAACTGTGATAACACTTTTATTAAGCAAATAATAATACTGATTATAGTGCTTAGCCTAAGCCCACTTGAACATAGGTATTTAATAAAATTTAAGAACTTATAAATTTAATTTAAAATGAGCTTTGTTTTTAGTATTTGTTAGTTAGTGAGTTTTGGTTGTCAACAGATGAAAAGTACAGTACCGAAGTAAATAATTTATATCCCACACACATTGACGCTAGCTGGGATGTTTACGTTGAATATATGGTATGGACAACTGGTTGTAGGTTTATAACAAAAAATAATGTTGAAAATGTTGTTGAAACAGTGCTCTAATCTCTGTTATTCCTTATGGATATAAGGCAGGAAAGCAGATCTACGCTGGTTGCATCTGTCATGCAATAAATAAATGATAAATTATCAGTAACCACAAAATTGTATATGAGTGATGGATATGTGCATGTTTACTATACCATGTGATAAATGTGAGAATCAAATGTTTGTAATACTACTAGTTACTACCGTGATTAACTGATGAAATAAATCAAATCATATAGTAGAGTTGTTAGTCCGCTGTTTTCTAACATAATTGTGCGCATCGGGTTACAAGCATGAAATTTCTACCACAGATAGAGTGTTCTATGGTGATTATTTTCAGATGTGGAGGGAGGTCAGATTCGTCCCCTGTCAGGCGGGAGAGCGGAGTGAATACGGCCAAGTATCCCTCTTTTCTTTCTTTATTGCTGGTCAGTTAAGTCTACCAGGACGTGTTTGGTATCGTTTTCGTGTAAAACAAATATCAGAAATTATTTTTTTATGTTATTTTTGTATAGTTTTATATAAAAATATGGGTGTAATGGAAGAAAAGGTAAAAATCACAACAAGTTTTTTTATTCAGTGAGGTAAATTAGTTCAATTTCGTGAACATTTTCAAATTATTATTATTATTTCAAAAAGTTCATTTAATCTTGTTTCTAAAAATATATACATGTTGGGCACTTCTCATACAAACAGTAGCTTAAAATATATCTTTACGTCGGCGTAACCAACGTAAATCTCCGAACGCATCCTATTTCGCTTCATTAAATACATTAAATAATGATTGTTAACATGCTTTTACATATAATATTTACTATATACGTCCTAGAAAAACAAATTAATGTAATTAAAACAAAATATTTTTTGCTAATGTATCACAAGCACACGGGCTAATCCCAACATCAAAAATAAAATTGCGGCGAAATAAATTTTCTTTCTTTCTTTCTTTCTTTCTTTCTTTCTTTCTTTCTTTCTTTCTTTCTTCAAAAATTTATTTAAGTTACTGTTTGTATGAAGAGTGCCCAGTATTTATATATTTTTAGAAACTAGATTAAATTTGCTATTTTGCAATATTTTTCTTAGTTGTAAATATTTAGGAAATATAACTAATTTATCTCCCTGAATAAAAAAAACTTGTTGTGATTTTTACAATTTCGGAAATACAACCATATTTTTATATGGTACTATGTATAAATAACATGAAAAATGAATTCCTGATATCGGTTTTACACGAAAATGATACGACACAAGTCCTACTAGAGTTACCTGATCAGTAATATAAAAACAAAAAGAGGACTCCTTTGTCCTATTCACCCCACTTTCCCGCCGCACAGGGGATGAATCTGACTTCCCTTCACATCTGAAAATAATCACCGCAGATTACTCTATCTGTGGTAGAAATTTCGTGGTTGTATCCCGATGTACACAATTTCGCGACTTAGCAAAATGTACCAGAACACGCAGGCTAAGCTTAACATCAACATTTTTTTCAAGGTACTTTTTGTATCAGATGTGGCCAATATGTATACGTTTTTAAAAACAAGATTAAATTTGTTGTTTAGTAATATTTTTTTAAATTGTAAATATTCAGGATAAATAACTAATTTATCGTTCTGAATAAAAAAAACTTGTTGTGATTTTTACCTTTTCGGCAATAAACCCAAATTTTTATATGAAACTATTCTTAAGTAACATGACAAATTAATAGCTGATATCTATTTTACACGAAAACGATGTCGCGCAAGCCCTAATAGTCTTAACTGATCAGTAATAAAAAAAAGAAAAAGAACAGTACTTGGTCCTCTTCACCCCGCTCTCCCACCACACAGGGGACGAATCTGATTTCCCTCCACATCTGAAAATAATCACCGTGGAACACTATCTGTGGTAGAAATTTCATGCTTGTAACCCGTTGCGCACAATTTCGCGGCTTAGCAACTCTACTAATATATCTCTTACCACTTATTGATATTGATAAGAACACACATACTGTGTGTAAACTTCAATCCACTACAATAATGGCATGCTTTTATAAGACTATGTACTTTTTTCTAGTTTTATTGATCTAAGAATTTATTGTATGATGATTATAACTCAGGGTTTTCGATGCACAAATGGTTGATGCCTATTGTTGGCATAGTGTCAAATGATGAATGAAAACCCTCAGGACGACGGTTATTTTATTTGAGATACAGGGACTAATGATTAATATTTGCATTTTGCATTTCATCGATGTGGCAGAATAAAAAAACACTTCATACATTTTATGTTCTTTCTTGGTTGCAATGTTACCTCATCCTCATCCTCCTAGCCTTTGTCCCATTTTTTGAGAATGAATTCTCATTCGGGGTCGGCTACCTAAATCCCAAGATGTGGCGTAGGCACTAGTTTTTACGCAAGCGACTGCCATCTGACCTTCCAACCCAGAGGGGAAACTAGGCCTTATGGGCTTAGGTGGTTTCCTCACGATGTTTTCCTTCACCGAAAAGCGAGTGGTATAAATATCAAATGACATTCCGTACATAAGTTCCGAAAAACTCATTGGTACGGGCCGGGTTCGAACCCACGACCTCCGGATTGAAAGTCGCATGCCCTAGCCACTAGGCTACCACCGCTTCAAACCGCGTAAATTGGTTGCAATGTTACCAAGATACACAATATATAAGTGTGAAAAATCCTACTAATATATCTAGTAGCACATGTTACTACATAAATTTCATAATAATTCGGTAGAAGAAAGTTATTTCATAAAATATCCAGCAATATATAGCAAATCATAGTGAAAATAGTCTAAAAATAAGTCTTTAATATAAGTATGGCCTCTTAAGAATGTTACCACACCTTCTCCAAAGTAAATAGGGATAACTCGGTGTTTATTGACACTTTTGCTGTCCAATCAAATAAAAGATTAGGATTATGCAAGATATTTATACGGCTTGGAGGCGTTCAAGTTCAACAGGCTTTAACATATCATATAGTGTGCCCTGGGAATTCAAAAACTGCTACTACCCTCGATTTTGACTAGACTGCTGTTCCGCAACTTTTACATCTAGTCGATTGGGAATTATTTTGAGGCACACCGTAAAAGATAAATGTTATTTTCACTTGCAGCTGTATAGGTAAATTTTCACCATCAGTCTTTTTAACTTAAAGCTACAACTTTATTTTTACGCGGTATAGGTACACACTTTTCAGATTCCTGGACTAGACTATTAGAAATCTACAGATTGTCATCTGCATTTGGATCTAACTTTTTTGGACCAACCGTATAACTTTTAGAACCCGTCTTGTGAACAGCCAAAACGTAAAATTCACTGCCTGTTTCAGTATTTCCAACTACATCTGTCCCGGAGCAAAGTGAATAGGCATTCTGGGTGCGCAAAACAAAATGAGGTAATATGTCTTGAAATGGTCTGTAGATAGCACATTAACACGTAAATCCATAAATATTCTATAGATTATCAGTATCAATTTATTGTTTCATATACAAAGAAATCTATAAGTTTTTTAATAATAAGGCAGCCGCAGTCTTAGCAAATGAATGGCTCTCTCTCGGCGGAAATTGATACCTTAATGCGAAAAACACCTTTGAACGCGATTATTTTGTTATAATTACCAGATCGTAAATACAGGTTTATTTCGTGAAGTAGTTATTTCGCATTTCTATTGTAGGTTTTCCCCACGTATTATTTCAGGATCGAGTATTATGACCTTTTCATTGTAACTTTTATAAGTAACGTATTGCCATCTTAATAGATATAAAATATTAATAAAAAAATACAAAAGAATAATTTCTTTTGTATTTTTTTATTAATATTTTATTACTTTTCGTAATCATTTATTCGTATTTTATTATAACAAAAAGGGATTTAATAGCGTTCAAAAAGGAGTTTTTTAATTACATCGATACTTCGGATGTGATGTCTGATGTCCATGGTCCCAAAGGAACGCGAATAACTGGTTTTGGTAAAATAATGTGTTGAAATTAAAAGTTTTGAATATACTTATTAATAATTATAAATGGTTTAAATTTCACCTAAAATTGTCAAGAAATTATTAGAGATGTCCCACGTAAGTGTCGTTGAGATTATCAATTTAATCATATTTTTTTAAACCGTTTATTTGACATTTCTCACCGTTCATTACAAATTTAGAAATGTATATATCCAGCAGTGGGACACAATGGGCTCATAATAATAATAATAATAAGGCACCCTAGGTTACGTTTTTTATAATGTGTTTATATATTTTGTAATTTCTTTATTGTATTTTACTTTTTATATATGTACATATTGTAAAAATCTAGCCTAAGATACGAAATAAATAAAGGAATAATAATAATATATCCTTAGTTCACACACATACTAATTACATTTTTTTTTGCCATTGAAATTTAAACCACATAGAACACTAATGTCCAAGTTGCAACGACTTTTCCGAAAAGTTAGTACGATTGTGCTCTATAAGTAATAAAGATAGATCATAAGAGAGTACCTACAGCAGTATTTTATTATGTGATTGATTAGGCTATTTAGGCTATTAGCACCTATCGCGTAGCCGTAGTCCCAAATATAGCAGACTGTACTCTAGGGGCAAGCAAGGACGAGCAAGGACGCGCACTTCTTCCCGTCGCCGACGATTACGCCGGACCTGCCCCCGGCCAATAAGGGATTAGTAGCCTGTCTACTGAAATAGATACAGGGGAACCAGGGGAAAGATCGAGATGTTCCTTTCTTTAGGTTTTTTAAAAACGTAGTTGGTCTGCGAGGGAATTTTCGAATAGGTATTTGAACAAAGTATGGCCGTCTCGCTGTGCCCGAGTAAACCGTAGGTGCAATAAAGACGTTTGCAGCTTAGTCCGATTTTACCTACAAAAACTTTACCAATCCGACGGAGTATCCCGCTCCAAATCGCTCCAGATCCATGTTTTCTGCTCCAAAACTGAACAGATTCTAATATTGTTCAGGGTCTGAAATGGTGGTAAAATCTGTGCATTTTATATGATTTCTGGAGGCATTTTTACTAAAGAAAATGTTCCTTTTTTATGAAAAAGTAAATGAAAATGACATGTGCCAATGCCTACCCTAGCCTGGGTTTTAAAAAACAAACCCATTATTTCGGACGAAAACACGAACACGACTACAAATTGTATGGAATTAAGCATTTCGAACTCGCTCTTGAGAGTTTTTTCTTGCTGCCCTGCCCAGACGTATTTTCAATATTTACCAGAATTTTCATGCCGGCTAGATTTCGGCTTAGAATCATTGGTCTCTTTCACGCCTGAACTGATATATGTATAGTATATCTTTGTCAGCTCAGTATTTTAACGTTTAAAAGGAGACATGTATCACAAATTATAAACTCCGATTTATTAATCGATTCATTTCTATTTTCTTTTATAACAAATACCTTAGAAAGCGTGATCCCACAAGGGCTTAATGAAAATTCCTCAGCGTAAACTATCCAAGCGCCGTTTAGCAATAAAAAACGACTGACCGCCTAAGTTTCAATAAAGATGGGGTTTTCAAGTCAACTATTTTTTAAGTCATTGTGTAATGTGTATCAGTTCATTTTTTCCGATACTCTAGACAAAATATGGTCTGAGCGTATATATTTTTAGCGGCAATTACCTCACAATCCACAGAAGTGTTATTTCAATACAACTTAATTCATTTCCTATAAAGTGACAACCCCTTATTAAAATGTTCCCTTCCCTTTTTCTCCTCGTTACTTGTGATAATGATGATTTGCTATTTATCTAACGCTCATAATGAGTCAACTGTGTTACGACTACGGCTGTAAAACTTTCCTCCGACTCGCAGGGCTGATGAAACTTTCAAAGTCAACTAATCAGGAGATCCTTCATCTACTTGAGATGATACGACGATCTACAAATCGGGTACCATTTTTGCTATAATCATAAACATGGTCCTTCGAACCGGATTATTGGGAAAATATTTATTTGTTGTAATGTCTCCTTTTCCATTTATGAGGATTTAACTTATTCCGTATGTTTTCAACATAAGTCTCCCAACAAGTTGACACAGGCTTATTACGTTACGTACGATACGCACGCCCGTAAAACTTTCCTCTGACTCGCAGGGCTGTTCAAATGGCCGAAGTCCACCGGTCAGGCGACCCTCGACACACTTGAGGTGATACGACGCCCCACAAACCTCGGCGAGTTTATCTTCGGACCCAAGTCCGAACGTGGTTTGTGATTAGTTCTGTACTTTATGCAACTGAGTATATACTGTCATGCCAAATAAGAAAATCTTATTTTAATACCTTTGTGACCACTAGAATACATTGTGCATTGGTATATAGCTATCCACGCCGTGACCGGCGATAGCGAGCCAAGTTAATTACGGGCGTGAGCCTTAATGTGGCTGACAAAGCCAAACCTGCTATATTATTATTGGGCATTGGTAAGATACAAAAGAAAGAGATAAAATTAACTCAATCCTAAAACTTTCCCTCGATTAATCAGGCGACTGCTGAATAACTTGAGTGTTCAAGAAACTTGACTCAGAAACTCTTCAGACCAAAGTTTGAAAATGTGCTTAGTTCGGCTTCAGCACTTGATGCACTGACCGCGGAACTATTCGAAATCTCATATGAAATGTAATAAAACTCGTTTAGATGTCTTTGTAACTGCTAAACCAAAGTACGTACTTAGGCGAGGCACAATAGATCCATACTAATCCATACTTAATATTATAAATGCGAAAGTTACCTCTTCACGCTTAAACCGCTGAATCGATTTTGATGAAATTTGCCATAGAGATAGTTTAAGATCCGAGGAAGGACATAGGATAGTTTTCATCCTGTAAATTATACCTAAAAATATTGAAAAGTGAGTGAACATTTCTGTTGGAGTGCGGTGACCCTGTAGGAAATGTAATTATTAGACCAAAAGCACAATTGCTCTTACATTTGCTTAGGCGCTTTTAATAATCCCTTTTATCAAGTTCCACGCGTACGTAGTTCAAAAAGTCGACATTTTGCGTGACGTAATATGTGGACGACCCCTTATTGGCTCTGTATTGGACGCAGCTGAAACTACTGACCAAAACAGTCTCACTTTCTAGATTTCAAATTGTTTTATTGGACAAATGAACTAGTTGAATGCGAAATTTGCAGAATATTAGATGTAATTATAATTAACACAGCCTAAAAATTGCTGAAGAAAGGTTCTCAAGTGGCGACCACCAAAAGATGTATCGCGAGATAACCGATTGACCAGATCGATTTCGGTCATCGTGAAGAAACTTGGGAAGCCCTGGAACCAACAGTGGACATTTGATAGTAAGGTTGTAACGCCTCACCCTGCCTTCCTACAAATCCGGTCAGGATATTCTGTTGCATACTATATCGCTGAAAGAGAATTGAACCCATCAAAAACATAAATGTAAAATGAGAGCCAAGTTCAATATCGCGTGCACTTCGCCGACAAAAGAATTGAGATCTGCAAGAGCGCCAAGTTCTTTGCCCTAAAAATTTTAGATACAAGGACATGCTACATACTCAATGCATTTATTTTACTTGGGGAGTAATTCAATATCAAGATTTGACTTGGCTAGTTTTCACAAAATAACTAAATTTTATAAAAGTAACATAGTCATAGTCATAGTTCATTATCAAGCTAACAGTATAAGTAACAAGACGTAAACTAACTTGCGTACTTACCTTTACGAAAATAGGTTAATGATTTGATTGATTTTGATTTATAATATAAATTTATATTTTAAAACTAGCCAAGTCACGTCTTGATATTGAATTACACCCCAAGTAAAATAAATGCATTGAGTATGTAGCATGTCCTTGTATCTAAAAATTTTAGGGCAAAGAACTTGGCGCTCTTGCAGATCTCAATTCTTTTGTCGGCGAAGTGCACGCGATATTGAACTTGGCTCTCATTTTACATTTATGTTTTTGATGGGATATCATTACTTTTTGTACAGAAATTATTATGATGTGTAAATTACTTAATTATTATTTGTTAATTAGCTCTTTGTGCTAATCTAGTACATCTTTTGAAAGTTTTGAACAAACAAAGAATTTACCAAAACGGTTAGTACGTATTGGATTTTTTGTGCATGTATGTGTAAGTGTGTGCGTGTGAGTGTATATGCTATTCTAGTATATCTTTCAAACAAAAAAAGAATTTTCCAAATCGGTTTATAAATGACAGAGTTCTGAGGCAACAACCATCAATAATAATAATAATAAAAAAACATAAAAAAATCACTGTTTTAGATTTTTATATGTATACACACACAATCACTAAGCTGGATGCCAAATTTCACCTTTCTAGGTCACCTGGAAGTGGGTTAGGTTTTTGATTACTAGTCAGTCAGTCAGTCAGTCAGTCAGTCAGTCAGTCAGTGCTAAAAATACCGTTTTTTGGACTTTAATATCTCAATAACTATTTAACCTATATTAATGAAATTTGGGGTTCCACTTGTTCTAAAGGATCTTAATACATAAGCCAAATTTCATTTTTTTTATGTTAAATAGATTTGGAGTTATTGGGGGGTCAAAAGTGGCTCCAAACGGTTCGTGTAATATAACACACGGCTGCTGCTCGCCAGTTCCTGCGGTGAACTTGGCTGGACACGCTGCCGCGTGTCTAGATCTTCATGTCAAAGCCAAGCGAGCGTTATCACGAGCTGTCATGCGCGTCACAAAGCCACGTAAGCCAACATTGTCACAATAGCCAGTAATCCAATCTTGGACATGTCAATATTGACGCACGTGGCCCACCCGTTGGTGGACTTTAGATACTATGTTGTTGCGTAAAAGGTCACTAATCGGTTTCGTCTGGAGCACGAATGCTCCCGCGCATTTTGTGTGTTACTACTTTGTGTCCTAGTTGGTTTGTGTTTTCCTTTTCGTACATAGAGAAGCGTCGAATATTTTGAAAAGCCATGTTATGTAAATAATTCGTTTGTATCTGCAGCTATACCGTGTAAGCGATATCTATGTATTTTTTTGATTCTACGAGAAATTTCCCTATAACTCGGATTTAGTCCATTGAATGAGTCCCTCCAAGGGGGGTCTAGAGTGCGTGAGTTAGTAACGTAAGATGTTTCTTCGGAAACATGTCAAGAGTCCCTAGGTAATAAACATACTAAAACCCCGGGACACTAGGAGGAGCCCCGGAGTGGGGGAGGGGGGGAAAGGGTCCATTTTTTCATTTTTCGCTTAAATCTCAAAAACGGTACATGTTAGAGAAAAACTTTCAAGGAAAAGTTTAAAGGCCATAAAATTATCTACAAGTTGTACCTAAATATTTTTTTTCTATTCGCAGCCGTTTTCGAGCTACATCCCATGAAAGGTGAAAAATTCGAATATAAAATAAAATTCAATTCCTCCTAAACGCCTCCATGGTGGAATCTGGTTTTTTTATCAATGATAGACCTAATTATGAGCAATCTATCTGTACCGGTCACAAGTTGCACTTTTGAGTTTTAAGGAAGAAAAAAATAAAAATATCAAGTTCAGTAACTCAAACTACCCTTATATAATATTTTGACAATCGATTCTTCCTAAAGGCTTCCATGGAGGAATGTTTTTTTTTTACCAATTATAGACCTAATTAAGAGCAATCTATCAGTACCGGTCACAAGTTGCACTTTTGAGCTTTTTGGAAGAAAAAAAATAAAAAGGTCAAGTTGCGTAACTACCCTAATATAATATTTTGACAATCAATTCCTCCTAAAGGCTTCCATGGAGGAATGTGTTTTTTTTACCAATGATAGACCTAATTAAGAGCAATCTATCAGTACCGGTCACAAGTTGCACTTTTGAGCTTTTTGGAAGAAAAAAAATAAAAAGTTCAAGTATCGTAACTACCCTAATAAAATTCAATTCCCCGTAAACGCCTCCGTGGTGGAATCTGGTATTTTTATCAATGATAGACCTAATTATGAGCAATCTATCTGTACCGGTCACAAGTTGCACTTTTGAGTTTTTTTGGAAGAAAAAATAAAAAGATCAAGCTCAGTAACTCAAACTACCCTAATATAATATTTTGACAATCGATTCCTCCTAAAGGCTTCCATGGAGGAATGTGTTTACTTTACCAATTATAGACCTAATTAAGAGCAATCTATCAGTACCGGGTCACAAGTTGCACATTTGAGTTTTTTGGAAGAAAGAAATAGTTTTTGATCGATTGATGTGATAAACATGGGTATGTAGTATGGGGAAATTGTTTGAGCCAAAATCATTTTTTACTGCGTGTAACTCAGAAACGGTAGGATATAGGAAAAAATTATGTAGGTACAACTTGTAGATAATTTTATGGCCTTTCAACTTTTCCTTGAAAGTTTTTCTCTAACATGTACCGTTTTTGAGATTTAAGCGAAAAATTAAAAAATTGACCCTTTCCCCCCCTCCCCACACTCCGGGGCTCCTCCTAGTGTCCCGGGGTTTTAGTATGTTTATTACCTAGGGACTCTTGACATGTTTCCGAAGAAGCATCTTACGTTACTAACTCACGCACTCTAGAACTTTTTATTCAATGGACTAATTGTAGAGTTAACGAAACATAGGTGCATAATGTAGTAATTAGAATGACGTATATTTTGCGACAGCTTATCTATCTAGATTAATAGGCGTCGACATTAGTCTAATCGTTGTCCTAAATTCAAAATACAATACGCAGTAGCATCGGATTCCAACTTTTTTGATATTAGTTTACACTTAATTTTAACTAAATCAAAGCAAACTTACTGCTGAGACAGCCATTCCTTAACAGCCAAATGCTGTCTGCAAAATTATTAACATCGTTTTCACTCTTCACTCGCAGTCGAATGTAAGAATAGGACGAAAATCAACCATGTAATACCGAGACAAATTTTGGAATTATGTAGCTTCGCTTTTAAATGTTCACGTTGACGCCAGTTTCGTCATTCAGGCTAGTTTCATTCGCGAGTCCCCTGCGTCAGTGAAATGTCATTCGAGCAAAGGGGTTACCCCACACTGACCTTTGGCCTAATATGCCTTTGAGACAGCGATTCGCAAAACCCACTGCATAACAAGCTACATTTCCTTCCTCATTTTTTATTCGGCAAGTATATTTTGAACTAATTCATATATTATTTCCTAATAACATTCTAGTTTTTTTTTTAGTTAATGCATGAGTAGTTAGTTTTGTTAGTTATCTTTATTGTAGCTGTAAACGTTTCGTTGTTGTCTTTTATTGCCCATAAAAACTTCTGAGACGTATATATCCAAGTACCTTTATAGTCGTAATTAGGGTACTTGCTTATGTCGAGAAAATAATCTTATTATTACGGACACAATCATCATTACATCATAAAACTGGCCCTAGTATATGCTCCTGCGGCACAAGACGGCAAAGTGGGATTGCCTTTACACCGAAGCGATTTCAAATACTTACATCGAATTCAATAGACGAATCCGTCGTTGAAAAGGCAATATAAAATTAAAATAAAGGCACGGAAAGAATTGCAATGAATCGGCTAGTTAACGTGATGCGGGCAGTTAGTCCCGTCCGCACTAGCACATTCAATAGCGCAATCAGGTATGAAGACTACATTAGGATACACCCAAATGTGCAATATTGACTTTCTGTAAACCCAGTAAACAGTAAGTAGTTGAGTTTTTGTAGTCTACTTTCCGAAAATCGTTTTTTCCTAGTAGCGATTAATACCAGTCGCATATTTTACCACTTTGAATTTTCTCAATAGCGTCTTTTTCTGAAGGGGTTTTTGACCATTCTCATATTTTCCCAGTTTATTTATTTTTCAGCAGCTTATTTTTCCAATAGTTTAACCATTTGCACAATTTCTCACTCTCACTATATTATTTTTTGAATAGCATTTTTTCCGATAGGGTTTCTAACTATTCGCATAATTTACCACTATATTTCTTTTTCAATAGCTTATTTTGTAAACTATTCCGCCGTTTTCGGTTCTTATAAAGTCGTCGTTTTGTAATAATTACGAGTATCGGTCGATTTAGCAGCGCTGTGATGCATGAAAGATAACCGTTGATTATCAGATCCGCATTCGATGCCAGCTTGGTTGCTTAGGGAAACACGGCCACAAAACTGCGCTACAATATTGTGTAGGTATTTGTCCAAGGTCATCCTAAGGAAAAATGTATCAATTTGGTGCAATTAGAAAAGTTTTTCCCAAATGCAATTTATAGCATGTGCGGTTGTCATACACATTTAGCTTTTCCCATAATTTTGCGTCCGTCGTGTAGCTTGGATTAATGACGTGGGTGACGTTGCAAAAGCGAGACTCTTCCCTATTAATAGTATCCCTACAGTATGCAAAAGAGGGGTATCGTGGGCTCATAAGCACGAGGCCGCGGGCGAGAGCCCACTTCGCCCACGCTTAGTATCCTGCTGCACTCTGCCCTTTTTCCAAGTACATCTCATTGGTTCAGGAAATATTTATTGCTTCCATATAATTAGATGCATTTTTAGACAAACGCTCTAAGTTGTTACAGCTTTGCACAGTGTGGGATTTTGATCAAGTTGGGACCATCCTTTTTCTATTTTTATAGGTGGTCTGGTTATTATAAAGGCCCTGTATGCAACTCCCATGTGTCTATCTTGAATAGTTTTTAAGATATGATTTGGAGCAACCAGTCTTGTGACATTATTCTGTATTTTGTTACAGTCGTCGTAAACATCCTGTCTGCGATATTTCGTTATACATAAAGGCCATGCTAATATACCTATGCTGTCCACACTCTCGATATTGTCTGATTCATTCAGTAAATAAGATGGAAAGTGTGAGACACTTGAACGACGACCCGAAGAGTCAATTTGATAAACATTGAACCCTTCACGCTTACGTGATTAATAGTTTCAAAGTTCCGAGCACCACCTGCGCTCGTGGCGCGCTAAGGCGCAGTATTTATGAATCGAGACGTATGACCTAGATCTGACGGTGACGTAGTTTCCTTGAACGAATAGTTTTCCTTTTCAACTAGGTTCGCTAACGCATTTTGCTATCTGGCGATCGACTAATTACTAGAGATGCAACGGAAAGTTGTTTGGCCGGATACCGGATACCGGATATTCGGCCTAACCACCGGCCGAATATTCGGTATCTGGCCGCCGGATATTCGGCCCGCGGAACTATACCTACATTTTGAGTTTTATAGGTGCGCGTTGCGCAGGTTGACCTGTTTCTTAGTGAACGTTCGCGCGGACACATTTCTCTAGGTTCGAAACGAGTTATATTATGTCATTACGAAGTAACTTCGTTCAATAGTAGACACGTGCAAATTGTAGTAGTATTGCAGTACATTCCAGTTTTACCCCAATATCAAACAAGTTTACTATCCGGTATCCGGCCGGATAGGATGTTGCTATCCGGTATCCGGCCGGATAGCATGTTGCTATCCGGTATCCGGCCGGATATTAGAATAAGGGCCGGATAGGCCGGATACCGGATAGTAACCGAATATTCGGTGCATCTCTACTAATTACAAATACTGTTTTCCTTGTAAGGTACTCAGCAATTTTATAGCAGTTTCTATATCATTAACTGATTTTAGTGGTGTACCTACTCGAAATTCGGCGAAATTCGAAATGTAACTGCGAGAAAAATCATATGAGAACCCATGCAATTATCTTATACCAGTCGCGTGAAGTCAAATAAAAACTCAGGGTAAGCCGGGGTAGATTTCGTTTATTTTTTCTTCAGTCGCAATGGAGAACAGTGCTCAATCGGCCTGAAGTGTCCAAGCCAGTGGGAATCGGATTATATGGGCGTTTCGCCACTGATTAAGACAAGCTCAAACTAATGAACACAGTAGGCGTTTAAGTATCCTGCAAAAATTAGTTACATGCCAATATTTGATCCTTCTCTGGGTCTACTCTCTCTCTATAAGTGACCATGTTATATTTCATGTAAAACTTCAATATATTCTTTCAAAAATATCTTCATTCTCGTTATCAGCTGTTTATTAGCCATTCGATAGTTTGCGTCACGCCGCATATCAACAACAACACCGCCGTGCGTGCTATTCTGGCGCGCTCGGACTTCGCTCCCGACATTATCCCATCGGGAGCCAGCGAGTGCCATCTTCCTGCCGCGGTGCCATCCGCTCCGACACCAACTTGGTGACCAGCCTTTACGTTGTCTTATAAACTTCTAACATCATCATTACACTCCGTAAATCACTGTCCGTCGCTAGCGTCGTAGTCTTAGGCCAATTTATACTTTTTTGAATTTCGAATCTTCTTCAATTTGATGAGGATTCAAAACTGGATTTGTATTTGTACTATAATAATAGCTAGCGGAATTATAAACCATCACATGACAGATAACACATTGTTTTGTCTCTAGGTCTTCGCGAAAGCCTAATCACGATCGCATCAAATGGTGTTGGTTCTCCAGGACGTCTGTGCTCCATAAATCATAATACCTTTTACGATATTAGCGGGAAGTTGAGTAGATACGACATGCTACTCCTGAATTTAAGCATTTATTGTATTGAAAAATGCTATTTTTAACCTCCAAGCGGGGGCACGCTTGCTAGTTTGTAAGGTTCCTTGTATATTTTGAATGCCGCACATGAGATTTACATTCCCAAATACCAACTCCCCAGTTTTTTGTTTGTTGGATTAAGTTATGATGACATTAGTTGGGTATGACCTTGTTTCTTTTATAAAATAAACTTGTCATCAACTGAACATATAGTGCCATTGTGCAAAATTATGTGGAGGAAATAAAATTCTAGGTCATCTATCATCTAGTGTAATAATTAATTGAAGGATAGACAAAAATATAAAAATTACAATTTGGGTTGGTTTCCGTAGCAATTGGCAGACCACTTAATTCACTATTATACCACATGCGGGCATTCATTATTATTGACAAGCAACACAAAGACGTAATTGAAACTTTAATGGGCGAATACCACCTTAAGATTATTTTTGTCTCACAAAGGTACTTTTACAATCGTTTTCTCGTTTTGTATTATAGCTAATGCCTAAATTCCGGTCAGCTTTTTGGTCCTTACTCTAATCCGTTTTTATTAAGGGACTTTGGGGTCCAAAACTAACATTTTTGTATCGTAGCGTAGCCCCATATCATCAAACAAATTTTCAATGCGACACTTATAAATTCGTCAGAGGATATTAAATTTCCTATTCGGAACCTGTTGTTTAACTGTCGACAGAAATAGCTGATTTGAATGCGTGAAAAGGTCCCTGATCGTATTTATGGAATCTTCAAACACGTTTTTACTAGCGAAATCTTTGTTTACAAGTGAGATAACGATGTTTTACTTCCTTTTGCTAGCAGGAACCCCGCGATCACTGATACAAGATAAAATACGATAAATATATTCCGAATATTTCGATGCGTCATGTGTCATGTCTTACCATATGCGATTTTACCAGTAGGTTGTTAAACTTTTGATTATACATGATTCACGAATGTTTCTGGATAATTCTGTATATCATGATGCCATTTTTTCTCATGTCGTCTAGGGTGCGCCATGAACTGAACCATACTCCCAACATTGAGGGTATAGTTGTTAGGTCAAGTAATCTGTAGTACTTATAAAGTTATAATAGGAAAACTACCCTTGGAAGTTTGGAACAGGGAAACCAAACCAGATGATTGTTTCTGACCATTTTCTGACAAATTCCATACTCGGCATCAAATGTCGTGTACTTGAGAACTAGCAGTTGTACATATGAACAATGGACCTATAATTGCAATTTTCAGGCTTTTGTGGTTGCGATAACGGACTAACGGTATCATATACTTACAAATCATGGCCACAGCATCGCTCGCGCTTAGCTCATTCCGAGACACGTTCCGTTCATTGTCTCACGTGTAGGAGTCCTTACACAACACTACAGATGACAGCGGACATCCTACTACCACCAACACGATTGCCCCTTACTCCAAAGGTTTAAGTCTCATTCTCCAACCGCAAACTGATATTTATAGCCCCGCTAGATACTGAGATAGCTCGGTTTGAAATTATTCTATCATCAGACTATCAGGGATTTCATTTCATACTCAATCGGTCGAGATTATTGTCTGGAGGATAACCTCAGGTTCTGTAATAAGTTTATTGATTGAAAGCAGGATTGTAACTGAAGTTTCTGGAATGCGAAACTTATGACTGCTAAGTATTCGTGTTAAACAAGCGTTTGAGTAGGAGCCAAATCTACTGAATCTTGCGAGCGCTTTCCATTATTGTTATTATCATGATAAAATGTAATATCTTATGAAGCTTAACATTTCAACACCGTAGGCTGTACTAACTATTAATGAAAATAAAACTATGAATGATATCAATTAACTATTAATGAAAATATTTTACTATGCACCTTGGCAAACGGTTGTGGGTTTATATTGGATGAGAAGTATTTTTCTTAATATACAGAATTGTTTATGGTTTGCACGATATTTTATAGCAGTGGATTGATTCCGATGTACAACGCAATTTACTCAGTTACGTTATTGGGTAAATGCTTAAACAGCAGTAATTAGTTGGATTTGCATACAATGCCATATTAAGTAAATCATCACAAGGGCATCATGCGCTACAGAGAGGTGTGTCTGCCCAAAATTTGACTCGCGACCTATCGCAATGTTGATGAATCACGAATCTTCCAGATTTTTGGTTTCGCCCCACTTTTCCCCATATCGCCGGTCAACTGAGTGCACTTGCACCTACATACGGGCTATTTCTGCTCCAGTGGTTTCGAGGTAGCTCCAGGGTTGCCGACTCAAAACCGATCGTAATTTTTTTACCTCAACGGCCGGTTAGAGCGTGTTAGCGGGTTTGTTTATCGGTGACGTGGTAACCCTAGACGTGGTACAGACGCGCGATCACGGCCAAGCGTCTCTGTCCCACGTCGCCGGCTGACGGCTCAGTTTCCGAACGCAGGCCGCGCCGGACACACGCCTGTCTGCGTTCACACATCCCAACCAAAACTACACACCAACATCTTGCCCCCAAAACAAAGTGGCTGTGATATATTCCCCTAGTGATAGTTTTTATTGTTTAAGTCTAGTAAATAACAGAGGTAAGTTATAAGCTTTTTTTTTAGTAATATTCTACCGACCACGTGAGGTGCGGTACAAAGTTTAACTCGCTGGACAGTTATCCGTGTAGGTACTTGAGAGATCCGATTACGTACACTTTTTGCATAGCTTCAAGTTTTTTTGTTTGACTTTGTTAACATTATAAAATTGAGATCGGATCACTATTCTAATCAACAGTTTCACTTTTGCGACCACGTAATTTCGCTGCACCGTCAGAAAGGCGGCAGTGATACTACAATAGTTCCATCCATCAGCAAAAACAGCAATTTGTGCCTCACATTGACCTACTTTCTTTTTTATTTATTTAAAAATCTATTGGTTACATAAACACTTATTATATCGTTTCCAAAAAACTTGGCACCCGGATATCAGAGCGTTTGTGGGGTTAATTCGTTTGGATTTTGTTTACATTCGGCCGCGATTCGTCACTACTTACGTCACTTCGCCGGTCAAGAACTTCGCACAACGGCATGCGAATTGGGAAATGTGTTCGATTGTTAAATACTGTACTCCCACTAACATTAACCGGCAAACGGCCTTACTCTTTGAGACCTCCTCAACGCGGTCGCATGTTTGAAATACCTCTCCACGAAGCCAAAATGCTATTCATATCGGTTCAAATAATCTCATTATCATTACAAATACAAATGGGCGTATTGTCACAGAAAACGTGAAAGGACAGATTAACTGAGGCAGTGTTCAATTGAAAACAGTTCTCACAAAATCTAATCAGCGTCTTTGAGTAGCTTTCACATTATTTTGGGTGGTTCTGCTTTGGCGGAGACTTACGACGTAATAGATTTCGAATGGCTATATAATCAATCAGACCTAGAAACCGCTTTCTAGTACCTCGGTACAACTCTTTTGTAGTTATCTTACAGACTATCAATGTTTTAGCTTTCTGTAACGACTTAAAAGTGTGTTTTGTTCCTCTCTGTTAGATTTATCAAGCGATAAGGTTTGTCGCGAATACGGGTGACTAAATGTTTTATACTCCTTTGTTTAGGTTAATGTGCCAGGTGCCTGTAGCACGTGTTCAGAAAACGTAAATCATCTTACTTTATAGCTTCCAATATTAAATATTGACCATTCAATGCTAGGTAATCTCCCATTGTCTTCACAAATACTGACAAATCATGTATTATAATGATTGAAACAAGAAGATATTTCCCTAATAAAATTATCCATTGATTTATCAAGAAAAACCTATCTAAAGGAAGTGTAAACGTAAACAAGATATCGGGAATACAGATCAATAACATAAATAGCTGTGATAATAGTCGGTACCTTCCTTCCGCGAAGCGAAGTTTCGAGTTTGTATAGCTTCTTTAGCTAAATCGTCTGCGGCAATATTGTTGTGATTGTTGCGCCTTTGTAATTTTTTTTGCTGGTTTACGGCGAGCATCGCTGGCTGGCTGTTTACTCTGGCCTCTTAAGTTTAACTTTGTTGTTGCGTAGTCTTCAATTGTAAACTCTATTGTGCACATTTTACGGATCAATTCCTGATCTCCTAATTCAGTTACGTACGCAGTTTGAGAGATAGTTAGACGGTATACGTCTCGGTTGACGTCAGGTTATCGAATAAACATTTTGTCTAAGTCCATTCAGGCGATCTGGTTATTATCCCATCTGTTTTGCTGCACGTTCATTGAACCTCGCTGGTTCATGCGCATTAACGTCTGTATAAATCTTATTTTTATTTAGTTCAAGAATTTTACACTTAGTATAGCATCTTCTAAGAATATAAAATGTTGTCGAATAGCTATGTATTTCCAAAAATAGCTCATACAGAAAACGTGATTAACTGGTTTCGCGACACGTTTTATTTCAGAGGCATTAAGATTAAAATATCAAGGTTCGCACTCCTCGCGAATTATTCGGAATTGAATACCAAACGCTTGTTACGCATTTATATGTGGAGGAGCTAGGCAAAAATCGTCCCCGTCGCCGTAGATCTTAATTAGTGAAAAACTATAAGTTGGTACGTCGACGAGCGAAGCGAGGGGGAGTGTTAGGATATCTTGAGAATGCTAATTATATCAGATGTTTTTAATACTAATAGAAACTATATCTAATTTCTAATTGGATTATACTTATTGTTGTTATATAAAATTAAACATTATGTTTATCATATGTTGTTATATCCCGTGGAAATATAATATATTTATATATATATTCAAGAAGAAAAAGTACGTGGAAATTAATAAATATCCATTCTAGTATGGTGAATCGAATTGAGCATAATTATGTTTTTTCTTGTTTGGGAATTTTGTGATACAAAAGCACCACTCATGACATATATGCTTCGGATTCCATCAGCTGTGACGTGACCGATCAAGTCTGATGTATCCCATTACCATTAGCCTAAAGGAATCAACCGTCAAATGACAGATTACTGTCCCATACTATCGCGTTAAATATACTTATAGTTCTACAGGCGAAGAGAACAAACGCATCCAGTCGACCAATTGTAGACTCTATGCGACAAATATTGCGGCTCAATAGGCATGAACATTGACAACATCGCTGCACTTTGACCGCCGATAAAGAGGTTATCCTTCTAGGTGCTTAAACAACGATAAAGCCTTGTTAGCCTCTGCCCTGCGATAGTCGTGTTGCTGGATCACCACTATCGGGATGCCGAACTATAGTGCTCAACTCACCTATTCACTGCGTATTATGTGTTATTTGTAGTCATACATATATGTACATTAATATGATCATGTATGTAGTATACATTAATTTTATCTATAACGGCAAAGAAAATATGTTTATTATATATTATGTACATTAATTAATATTATCTACAACTGCAAAGAAAATACAAAATATGATTTACAAAACATGATCAGATCGCTTACGCGTATAAATTAACATTACACTTATTCCATTCGGCTGGTGTTCCGCCAACGAATCTTTATGGATGAATTAAGGCAATAAGTTGTATATGGACTGCACAGAAGTTTATAGGCATACTCTTAAGGCTATATAACTGTTGGGTGATACTGATAAGGGACTAAGTCGTGACCTTGGCATTGAAACGACCTCCGAGGGTTGAGAGAACCATCGTTATCTGACCAGACGGATGTTTATTGCTCTCGGAGCACTTTTTTGCTCGGGTAATGAGTTTGTTACGAGCGATCCGTTCTGTGTTTGATTGGTTGTGAACTGGGCATTTGGATGGAAATAAAAAACAGTAGAATCCACTAAGAATACTTGTTAGTTGAATATTTCAGCCCAATTACATATGACAGTACAATATGTTAATATGATGCTGAATGATTGTTTTAATCAGATTTTGAAGACAGATAATTACTGACAAATAAATTTCAATCGTCTTCATTCAAATGTTACTGAAATTTGCAAAATGTTAATGAATTAACTAGCACAAAATTATGTTACACATTTAATATTTACTTACAAAAAAAAATACATCTTTGTCAGATCCCCTGATGTAATAATATAGTTGCAGCGTTAAAATAATTTATTTCCCGTTCCATAACGAAATACCTAACAAAAGTTCCTCCATTGAAGTGTGAACACATTGTACACCCACAATGCCATTGCAAAGTTCACCGCGCCGTGCATTTGCAACTGCCTGTGACACAGTTCTATTCTGCATTGTTACAAGTTACAATATTTTCTCTATTACTGAAATGGAACTAGAGACAAAGGACTTGATCTTCTCGCGGTGGTTGAACTGCTATAATCCTTTTGTTTACTTTATTATTCTTCAATCGGCTTAAGTGGATGTACTTATGTCTTATGTCCGATAGAGCTCAAGTGTCTTATGCATTTCTTTTCATGTTCAAAGTCAACGTATGATTTTAATCGAATTTATCTAACAATCTTATTTCTTATAGTTATATCCGTGGCGTGACATTTCTCAATCGAACCCGATCGCTATCGGATTACCTATTTAAATTGATTCTACTGCTCTTTAAGAAAACATAAGGTAAATCTGCTTCGGGTTTATTAATATAAGTTTTTCATGCAGGTTTGGATTATTATCAGGTTGTGTTTCCCAACGTTTTGGTTCATTTTTAGGGTTCCGTAGCCAAATGGCAAAAAACGGAACCCTTATAGATTCGTCATGTCTGTCTGTCTGTCTGTCTGTCTGTCCGTCTGTCCGTCTGTCCGTCCGTATGTCACAGCCATTTTTTTCCGAAACTATAAGAGCTATACTGTTGAAACTTGGTAGGTAGATGTATTCTGTGAACCGTATTAAGATTTTGATGCAAAAATAAAAAAATAATAATAAATATTGGGGGCTCCCCATACTTAGAACTGAAACTCAAAATTTTTTTTTTCATCAAACACATACGTGTGGGGTATCTATGGATAGGTCTTCAAAAATGATATCGAGGTTTCTAAAACATTTTTTTTCTAAACCGAATAGTTTGCGTGACAGACGCTTCCAAAGTAGAAAAAAGTTGGTCCCCCCCCTCTAACTTCTAAAATAAGAAAATGAAAAATCTAAAAAAAACATATTATGTACATTACTATAAAAACTACCAACGAAAATTGTTTTGAACGAGATCTAGTAAGTAGTTTTTTTTTAATACCTAACTTTGCAAGTTTGCACCTAATTTATATGGGGCGCTATACATACCAGGTGCAAACTTAACTTAAACACTTAGGGATGGAAAGTGTTTGAACGGAACCCTCGGTGCGCGAGTCCGACTCGCACTTGGCCGGTTTTTATATTAAATTGGGATTGAAGAAAATGTACGGCATATTCAGGCTCATTGTATATTATAACGAGGTGAAACAACTAATTGAACTTCAGACTTAGTAAATCAATCTTTTCATTATGGTTGTCATCTCTGCTATGTTTGTATTGTTCCACTCTTGAAATAATGAAATAATGAACTTTATTCTGCAAGTAGGCCACAAGGGCACTTTTACATGTCTGAGTCTACCGGCATTTCACAAGAAGAGACCACTGTTGAGAAGAAACGCCGAAAGAAACTCAACAGTCAGTCATTTTTTCAGAAAGCATAAGTACTTAACTATTACAATGATATGAACTCACAGACCAGTAAACCTATGAACTTAACTATACGTAGTTCTACAAGAAAACATATTAAAAGTGTATTTTAAGACATAAGTGAGGAAAAGTGTAAGAATAAAATAGAAACTACAAGAAAGCCTGACGGTTTATCACAATTTATGTACGTTTGATATGCTTTCTTATTAGAACTGTGTCCCTTAAACTAGTTAGGTACAATCTAAGAAGGAGTCAGCTACGCGGTTTCTGGTTCAGGCCATGCATTTTTGTCTGTCAGATAGTCCTCTACTGTATAATATGCTTTTGACATTAGAGATTTTTTTAAATAATTTTTGAGAGATGGAAAGGCTAATTTTAAAACATGATCAGGTAACTTGTTATAAAAATGAATACATTAGCCTAAAAATGATTTACTTACTTTACGAACACGAAACTTTCTAATAGCAATTTTATTTTTATTTCTAGTGTTAAAACTGTGGACATCGGAATTTTTTGTAAATGAATCTAGGTTTCTAATAACATACATAATACTCTCATAAATATATTGGGACGCTACAGTTAAGATGTTTATATCTTTGAAAATGTCTCTTAAGGAGTCACGAGAATTTAGGTTATATATAGAACGAATGGCCCTTTTTTGTAGCATAAATATAGTCTGAATGTCAGCTGCTTTGCCCCAAACCAGAATACCATATGACATGACACTATGAAAATAACTATGATAAACTAAGCGAGCTGTATCAACATTACTCAATTGTCTGATTTTCCTAACGGCGTACGCCGCTGAGCTTAATTTACCTGCAAGCACTGCTATATGTGGACTCCACTGCAAATTACTGTCCAATGTTATACCTAAGAATAATGCCTTATTCACTATTTCTAAACATTCACCATTTAGTAATATAGTAGAATCTACCGCCGTAACATTCGGTAAAGCAAATCTAACACTTTTAGTCTTCTTGGCATTTAATAGAAGATTATTAGTAGTAAACCAGTTAAGTACTTTCTCTAGTGTGCCATTAATTTCCGCATAGTCGGTTGATTTCCGGTGAACCTTGAAAATTAATGATGTATCGTCAGCAAATAGTACTATATTACAAAGATTTTCTACTATAGATGGTAAGTCATTTATATAAACCAAAAATAGAAATGGACCTAAAATAGAGCCCTGTGGCACTCCTAGCTTAACTATAGCTCCATTGGACTGGGTTCCATTTACATCCACTGTTTGCATTCTATCACTGAGATTTGAAGACATAAGGCTTAAAGCATTTGAAGACAGACCATAATGTTCTAATTTCAAAATGAGTGTTCCAGGATGAACGCAGTCGAATGCCTTAGAAAGGTCGCAGAAGATCCCAATTGCATCACAAGATTCCTCCCAGCTGTCATAAATGTGTTTAATAAGTACAGATGCTGCATCAGTCGTGGAACGTCCCCTTGTGAAACCGAACTGTTTACTAGAGAGTAATTTATTTCTATTGAAGTGTCCTAGTAGATCTTTCAACATTAATTTTTCGAAAACTTTACTTAAAACAGGTAGTATAGATATCGGACGGAAATTAGTCAGATCACTCAAATCACCCGATTTAAAAAGAGGTATGACTTTACTAATTTTCATAAGATTTGGGAAAACTCCCACTGCTATGCAACTATTGTAAATCAAAGCTAGGTAAGGCGCAATTGAATCTATGATATGATTAATTATTTTTACTGATGCTCCCCATAAATCCTCTGTTTTCTTTAAATTAAGTGATTTAAATGTTTTAATAACATCTACTGTATTTACTGGACTAAATTGAAACTCAACATCACATTTCTTACAATTAGCACAAAGTAAGGTATGGGCTTCGGACGCAGATGATTTTAAACATTTTGTGGTATTAACTGCAATGTTGGAAAAATAATCCTCGAATGCCGAGGCAACATCATGATTTGACATAGTCTGCCCGTTTTCTCTGACAATGTTGACTTGGCAATTGCGAGTTTTGGATTTACCAGTTTCTCTGTTAATAACATTCCAAATAGTTTTTACTTTGTTGTCCGACATTTTGACTTTAGAACTAATATAATTTGCTTTTGCGGCTATGCACACTTGCTTAAACAATTTTGAATAGTTCTTAACATAGTTTAAAAAATCTGCGTCCTTGTTCACTTCCTTCTCTGCATACAGTTCATAAAGCCTGGTTCTGCTTCTATGAATACCTACAGTAGCCCATTCACTAAACTTTGTTTTTGTAGTCGACCCAGAAATAGTTTTCTTTTTGAAATGTGTATTAAATTGATCCATTATTATGCCAAATAAATCTTTGTAAGTACTATTTAAGTCATTACATGAAAGAGGTAACATACAAAGATCATTATGAATTTCATTTTTGAATGATTCCAAACGATAACTAGTTATGGGTCTGCATGTTATAGTTTGTGGTTGTAGTGTTTCCTGTAAAGTGTTAGGAAAAGAAGCTTTCTGCCCTCTATGATCTGAATTAAAACACTTAAATATTTCCTTTTCTAAGTAATCACAATCACAAAAAATATTATCTAAACAGGTTTTACTAGTTACACCTACCCGGGTAGGCTCCAGGAACATATTGAACAAATGAAAAGATTTGAACAAACTTAACAGCTTAACAGTATCACTGGTCATTTCAAGTAAATTAACATTAAAGTCTCCACAAACTATAACATGTTTTTTACCTTTACATGCTATTTTTAAAACATTTTCCATAGATGATTCAAATGAATGAAAATCTGTTGCCGGTGGTCGGTAAACACATATAATTACATAATTCTCTAATTCTACACAAGCAATTTCTATGACTCGTTCTATTGAAAAATTAACAATATCTTCTCGTTCTTTGGATTTTAAGGAATTTTTAACAATAATAAGAGAACCACCATGAATGGAAAATTTTCTAGTAAAACAGCTCACTAATTTAAAATTAACAAAATCAAAAATCAACTGTTCTTGTCTCAGCCAATGCTCAGTAATACACATAACTTGAATATTCTTATTATATAAAAATTAGCCTATTTCTAATTCCTTGCTGGAAAAACTCTGAATATTCTGGTGAACAATGTTAATATTCAGAGATGTTTCCGCTGTCTTACAATCTAGTTTAAATGTGACAAAGGTGTATTGCCACTGCAGACATGCTTGAGCCCACTAACTGAGGTATAAAATCTATTTGGCTCTATGTTAAAAGCTAAAAGATCCACTAGTGTAAGGATACATTTCTTAGGCATAGTTATCTTTTCAGAGGTCAATTTGAAGCGCTTGATAAATTTATTTATGTCAAAGAAATGCACCTTTTTATTGAAACATATAGCATTGTATAATATGGAGTTAAGGTGTGCTATTCTATTGTTATAGTAATATGGCATATTCTGTGAGTATGGTAGTGCACACAGTATGATTTTACCTATGCCAGATATTTCAATATCATTTATTGTTGATATTAATTTATCTATACTAGACTTATCTACATTATGACTACTTCCTACCATAATGACTAATGTAGTCCTGTCATCAAAGCTTCCCTTTGAAAGATATTGACAAAATTTACTCATACTTATGTTAGGATAACAGAAATTTGACACTTTTTGACTGAGTTTTTTACCTAACATTGAACCCATTCCTGAGCCAATCTGGTCTGAGTACACAACTGTTCTACTTACATGACTAGGTGATTGCACATTAAGCACAGGACGGGCGGACTCAAAAATACCAAGGCGCACCTCCTCCGCTTGATGACTGTTTATTGAGGATGCTTGTGGGATATGGCCACAGTTACAATAATTACTGTTCATTAATGAATTAAAACGCTCCTCGTTACATTTACTCTCCTTCAATAGCTGGTCAAAAGCCAGGACATGCTCCTTGATCTCTCTTTCTGAAGATCTATACATGAATGATGTCATTTCCAATTTACTCTGTAATTTACTAATTTCAGCATGCAATTTTTGTATGTCTAAATCATAATTTTCTTATTGAATGTTACATTGCTTCACTCTGTCTTTCATGACCGACAATTCTAATTTCTGTTTGAAGTAATTTTTCTTTACTGCCTGGCTTTGAATGAGTTTTTGAGTCCTCTTTATATATCTATTTATCTTAACATATCTTTTCAATTTAGTACTACTATTAAAAAATACATATTTTTTACAATCCTTGGAATTTTCAACGCCAATAATCTCTTGGTAAATATTTTGAGTGGACGGTGGATTATGCTTTACATATTCTTTCCTTAAGTAATTTAATTCTTCTATTTTGGCACCAAGTTCGTCTTCAAGGTGTTTGATGCGTTGCAATGCCACTTCATGTGTAGAGGCGCACTGGTTGAATGAGTCCAGTAATAGACGCAGTCGAGACACCTCACCCTCGGCTTCATCTAATTTAATATCATTATCCACCAGCTGGGATTTCAGTGATGTGTTGATGTTGATGATTTTCTGTAATTCTACTTCATTATCAGAACTTTCCTGCAGCAGTTGATCACTAAAGGCCTTAGATGCCTGCAAATCCTTGTGAGCAGCCTTCAGTTGCATCTCTAGTTGTCGTGCAGTCGCCTTGCGTCAAATTATGCCAGATTTAGTGCTCATTGTCGCTCAAACGTATTCTGAAAGATAAAAAGTAACTGAGTATTTCCGATAAATGAGAATAGTTTTTTTTTTATTATTGTTGCTAGTTTTGAGCCGAAAACGGTGTGCAGTGTATTCGTGTAGGATAATGTCAGTGGCAAGAGTGGCTATTCTCAACTCTGCTTCCACTAATAATCGTCAAGCAGAGAGAAAAATCGCACGGCGCCAGTGTATTTATGTGGACGTTGCTCACGGCCGTAACAGTGAGCTATGTGAAATATATATGTAGTGTCTCAATACAATGAGAATAATCGAGAGATAGAAATATAATTGAACAATATACTCCCCTGGTTTAAATCCAAATTCAAACGTCCGTCCGTTGACAGTTGCTTGCAAGCAAAGGTTACTACTACGCTGTAACCAGTTGTTTTTTTTCCAGAACTCGTTGCACCTGACTTCTTATACAAATTTTAAGTTGTTTAGTGGTACATTTAAATGTATTACTATGCGATTGGTGTGTAAGGGGCCCCAAACCTACATCTCTCAGGGGCCCAAGCCAACCTCACCTGCTCGTGGTGCACGCTGCTGACCAACGGACGAGGCTCTGGCGACCCGCCAACCCGCACACCGGACCAGCGTGGCGGGTTACGGTCCGAACCCCTCAAATGAAATGACAACTTTACCACGGCCCCAAGTACCCGGCGGCTGCAGTTGCAAAGCTGACGGAGACGGGCGTCGGCCGAGCACTGGAGCTAGGGGTGCTAAGAATCCCCGGGTAGGGCTCCACCGTCAAACGACCTCGGCTAGCGATAGTACGGACAACCGACGTAGGCTATCACTGGTAACCTACAACACGCGCACGCTGAGGACGGACGAAAAGGTCACAGAGCTGGAAAAGGAGGTCAGTGGGATGCGCTGGGATATCATGGGGTTATCTGAAGTCCGAAGAGAGGGAGAGGACACGATAGCCCTGAAATCCGGTAACCTGCTGTACTACCGGGAGGGCGACCAGCAGTCCCAGGGTGGTGTCGGGTTTATCGTCCACAAGTCTCTCGTTAACAACATAGTGACAATTTCGAGTGTGTCGAGCAGGGTTGCGTACCTGATACTCAGAGTATCTAAAAGATATTCGTTGAAGGTTATACAAGTATACGCGCCGACCTCGACGCACCCGGATGAGGAGGTGGAGGCCATGTATGAGGACGTCAGTAGGGCCATACATGCTTCCAAATCGCACTTCACTGTTGTTATGGGAGACTTCAACGCAAAGCTGGGTATGAGAGGCGATAACGAGCTGAGAGTGGGGCAATTTGGATATGGGCAACGGAACCGAAGGGGCCAGAGGCTGGCCGAATTTCTGGAGAAGGAGGGACTCTTCATGATGAACTCCTTCTTCAAGAAGCCGCCTCAGAGAAAATGGACCTGGATGAGTCCCGACGGTTCCACGAGAAATGAGATAGACTTCATTCTGGCCACAAAGAGGCAAATATTCAATGATGTCTCAGTGATCAATAGGGTGAAAACCGGTAGCGATCACCGAATGGTAAGAGGCACATTGAATATTAATGTCCGCCTAGAAAGGTCTCGCCTAATGAAGTCTACGCTCCGACCAACTACAGCCCACATACAAAACCCCGAAGACTTTCAGCTGGAGTTAACAAATCGCTTCGCTTGCCTGGATGATTGCGTTGCAGTGGACGATATAAATAATAGGTTGGTAGAAACTGTCCACGAGGTGGGGAAGAAATTTTTCAGACCCCGCCGCAAAGATAGACCCCAAAAACTATCCGATCATACCCTCAACCTCATGGCTGAAAGACGTTCAATGACGCTGCAGACTTCTGAAGACGCTGAAGCATACAGGCAGCTCAATAGACGGATCCATAGGTCCATGCGACACGATATTCGTTCCTTTAATACCAACCATATTAAAGAAACGATAGAGCGGAACTCGGGCTCCAAAGTGTTTGCCAGGGACCTGTCTATGGGCCAAAGCCAGTTAACGAAGCTGAAGACAGAAGGCGGCAGTGTAGCGTCGACGAAGCCAGAGGTGTTGAGGGAGATCGAAAGGTTCTATGGGCAGTTATATACCTCAGTAGCCAAACCTATTGATAACTTGGCCAAAGACCCGAGAGCCAAGCTGACCCGACACTATACCGAAGATATCCCGGACATCAGCCTGTACGAGATTAGAATGGCCCTAAAACAGCTCAAGAATAACAAGGCGCCGGGTGATGACGGAATCACTTCAGAGCTTCTGAAAGCGGGTGGAACACCGGTACTTAAGGTCCTTCAGAAGCTCTTCAATTCCGTATTGCTCGAGGGAATCACGCCAGAGGCATGGAACAGGAGTGTAGTGGTGCTTTTCTTTAAGAAAGGTGATAAAACACTGCTCAAGAATTATAGACCTATCTCGCTTCTGAGCCATGTCTACAAGCTCTTTTCTAGGGTCATCACGAATCGTCTCTCAAGCAGGTTCGATGAATTCCAGCCTCCCGAACAAGCCGGGTTTCGAAAAGGCTTCAGTACCATAGACCACATACACACGCTGCGGCAAGTTATACAGAAAACCGAAGAGTATAATCTGCCACTCTGCTTAGCGTTTGTGGACTATGAGAAGGCCTTTGATTCCGTCGAGACATGGGCAGTACTACAGTCCCTCCAGCGATGCCGAATTGACCATCGGTATGTCGAGGTGCTCAGGAGTGTGTACAACAACGCCACTATGTCAGTCCGAGTACAAGACCAGTGTACGGAGGCGATTCCATTGCAGAGAGGTGTGAGACAAGGAGATGTAATATCTCCGAAGCTCTTCACCAACACAATGGAAGACGCCTTCAAGCTCTTGGAATGGCAAGGACTTGGCATCAACATAAATGGCGAGTACATCACGCACCTTCGGTTTGCTGACGATATCGTGGTCATGGCGGAGACGCTGGAGGATCTCGGTATAATGCTGGATGATCTCAACCGAGTATCCCAACAGGTAGGCCTTAAGATGAACATGGACAAGACGAAGATCATGTCGAATGTCCATGTAGCACCCACCCCAGTATTGGTTGGAAACTCGGTCCTCGAAGTTGTCGACGAATACGTCTATCTAGGTCAGACGATCCAATTAGGCAGGTCCAACTTCGAGAAAGAGATCAATCGACGGATTCAGCTCGGATGGGCAGCGTTCGGGAAACTGCGAAGTGTCTTCTCGTCCAAGATACCTCAGTGCTTGAAGACAAAAGTCTTCAACCAGTGCGTATTACCGGTGATGACCTACGGAGCCGAGACGTGGTCTCTAACTATGGGCCTCTTAAGGAAGCTCAGAGTCACTCAGCGAGCCATGGAAAGGGCTATGCTCGGGATCTCTCTACGTGATCGAATCAGGAATGATGAGATTCGTAGACGAACTAATGTCACCGACATAGCAAACAGGGTTAGCAAACTGAAGTGGCAATGGGCAGGGCACATAGCTCGAAGAACCGATGGCCGTTGGGGCAGAAAGGTTCTCGAGTGGAGACCACGTACCGGCAAGCGCAGCGTAGGACGGCCACCCGCAAGGTGGTCGGACGACCTGGTCAGGGTTGCGGGGACTCGCTGGATGCGGGTCGCTTCTATCCGGCCCATGTGGAAGTCAATTGAGGAGGCCTGTGTCCAGCAGTGGACGTCCTATGGCTGAAATGATGATGATGCGATTACAATTAATTTCTTTAATTTTAAAACAGCTGGTGCAAATTTGACGTTGACAGCTCGAGGGCCGTTCGAATATATACTTGCATCCTCGTACTCTAACATCTTTTGCAAGATTGTATGATATGCGTGTTCTGTTTAATCAAACCAATCATGATGCCTCTCCGGTTCAAGGTCTACTATTATTATTTTGACATTAGGTACAATACATACCGTCCATACCTATAGTTAATAACAATAATGTAAAATTAGATGTGTAGAAGAACTAATATGCCTCATGTGAGAAATGTCTCTAATTTTGAACACTAGATTTTGGGATTTTATATATCTAGAAGAAGAATCAATCGCACACACGATTCCTCAAGCTACCAAATTTCTTAGTTTTTGAAAAGATATAAGTAATTGAATCCCTAAAGCTCATTGCAAAATTGCATCACAAATAAACAACAGCGTTCCAACGTTATAACTCGTTTGACTCGTTTTACAGCAACCGCTATATAAACACAATTTCTCCAGCTACCAAAGTCCTAAATTAAAAAAGAAATAATTGAAATCCGCTTTTAAGAGGATTTAGAAGACTAGGCCCCCAATCACAATGCATCATATCCATAACATTGCATCATAAGTATGTACAAAAGGGCGTCCCGGAAATCAAACTATCCGAAGCTTCGACACCATAATATCAGTTGTTGTGTCAACAGTTGACTCCCGTTACGGCGTCCCGTGACGGACAAAGTCCGTACTTTCGTGACACAGGCCATTCTTAGACGCCTCCTCATGGCTACAATTGCCTTACTGGACTTTGAGACTCATTGTTGGTCGCTTGTTGTGGATTGATAGGCCTGGTGTAGGAATGCGCGCTTCATTTATATTTTATACAGAATTTGGTTGCAACTTTTTTCCACACAATTGTCATAATATTTAGTTCCTGTTGATTTTGAATCATGAAGATTTTCATGTATTAGGATTGAAGATTTCTTTTTCTTTAGAGGTTTTGAAACTTAGTACAAAGTTACTCAATGAACTTTTCACAACGATGTGATCAGAATACAAATCTGGCCTTACTACAACAAAGGCCTGACATCTCAACAAACAGCAACGATTCAATTTCACCAGCTTTTTATAATTCATTTCAGCTATTTAACAAAAAAGAAAATTTTCGTTCCAACACAAAATTGGCATATTGTAGAAACAAACAAAAGAAAGTTAAACACGTTTGGTCCCGTTTCATCCCAAATTACGTTCAACAACCTTCAGGTGTTTGTTCAGGGAATTGCCGATGAAAAACGAAAAACTACAACGTTTTGTCGTCTGTACTCGGCGTTAGGATGAGGGACGTTCATGATCACGTGCGGCATTATGCCCCAGTATTGTGCGGCTCGTGCTCGCGCTAGATGGTCTTCTATTCGTCGCTTTTAAAGGAAACTAAACAATTTTCCAAAGTGCGCAGTTTCATGACAGCAGCATGAAGTAAGTGTTTTCGCAATTCATACCTTTGCATATTAGTGACCTAGTGACCTGTTACTAATCTGGTTGCCAACCAATACTTCGTGGTATCTCCGGGAAAATAGAATCGTTGACTGCAGATTCTGTGAGTTGATAATTTGGTTTGTGGATGCTGACCTACAATAACAATATTTTTACTAAAAGATCATAAATGCAAATGAACACGAGCTTCGAATAAAATTAGTCGTACGGAGTAGAGTTGTTTGAACTGTCAGTGAAGAACCTTCAAATAAACGAAAACCTGTTAGTCACGTTTATACCTGAGTTATAATTGAGAACTGGATCAGTAATAACAGCGGCAACCCGCGTTGATATAATCAATGTGCTCTGGAATGTTATTCCCCAAAAATCTATAGTCAATTTACCGAAGCATGTACACGAGAGTCGTGAATTTCCTTTGCTATAGTAGTAGAATTTCAAAATGTGTTAATTCACATGAACCATCCCAATTCGCCGTCCTATCCCACGTAATTGGAGTCCCAGCTAGTGCGCGGACAGTGTTACAATTTTAATGAAATTAACACCACGACCGTATGGAGGTTGTCTCAATTCCGTTCTCACTGCTAAATATCTCAATTAACTTCGTCCGTTAGCACTTGCAAGCGAGCAATCTTTCTACGTTAGTTTAGATTTATAATTAAATCTGTCCTCGCGTTCTTTGTTCCAATAATCCTTAGATAATTGTACATTGTTGCGGCGCATTGTGTACTTCACTTCACAATTGTACCGCTGACTAATCATACTCTTGTCGTAGCATTTCATTACGTCAAACTGTCCCACCGCTTGTAGGCAATTTAGTGAAATAATATAACCTGAATCGAGAATTCTTTTTCCTGCATAAATATCTACAGTTGTTTTTCTTCTTCAGTGAGCGATAAGACTTCATGCTCAACAGATGTTTTAACTTAAACATATGCTCAAACTACATAGTTGAGGACATGATGTTTTATCAGAAGAATTTGCCCTTTTATACTTTTGACATTCAAACATCCTTTTCCTTCATATACTGTTTCAGTATATCATTCTCTGCTCCTGTATATCAAGCATATTTTTCACAACAGCATCGATGCATTATGGATCTTGAATTGTTTCGCCATGCATTATCTTTAGCATAAAACCGTTGTAGACTCGAATAGCGATCGCGTCAGTTGTCAACTTGTCTGCTCTCTAAATATAGCGTGGAGGCACGCCGCGGGTGTGGTTCTCCAGCTTTACTGGTCGCAGTTATTTTAATATGGGTATATTTATTTTTACTGGTCGCTTCACGGACTGAAGACTACACATTGTCTGTAGTAGATATCAGGCCCTATAGCGATGATATTTTTCCTCCATTCACTTGCAATATAAAAATAATAAATAGGCTGAGATATCGTTTACAAACTTGGACCGATTCGAGCTCCCGTTTTGCATAGATACATAAAATGCAAACCTCGAGACGGCATCCAATTACCGAGTATTCGAATAACAAGCTTCCTGGCGCACTAGACCGAGCTATCGCTGTTTTTTATGGTGATTTTGTGATTGGTTATGTAATTGAATATAAATAGAACACGGAGCTTGTTAATCTTCATTGGCTTTATCAGGTCACCCAAGGTTGATAAGGGCGTAAACATCGCTTCCGTTGCGAACTGTGACTTGATTGATAATAATTGCGAAGAACTGATTCATTAAAAGTTTATCGGAATCTTGGGTATTGTTGTTATTTCACAGTTAACTTTGCACCGTCGTGTTTATTATTCAGCTCACCATTTCGAGTCACGTGTTTTCATGCATTATCGTGTTTAACCGTTAACGTTAAAATGTCAATCTTAATCTTTAAAGTTTAATTTGTAATTTTTCTTTTTAATTTGTAATAATAATAGGCTTATGCGGTATCTTTACATGGAATTGTTAATGACATATTACACCTTTAATGTTTGAACATAAAACTAAAACAAAGCGCAATAATATGTATGAAATGATGTTTTTATCCTTAAAAGCAATCTAACGTCGTCTTTTTGTTCCAGGTCGAAGCAGACAGAAATGTTTATAGACGAAAACGAAGTGTAAGTATAGTTTATGCTTACTTTGTTTATGGGCACGGTCAACAAGCTACTCTGTCGAGTTTCCGACGCTAGAAAGCTTTTTAATGGGGCTTCATATCTCACTGATACTCGTGTTCACAAAACCGACATCATGCTCCCTAGATGGCAGTGGTGTTTCGTAGCCCTGTGTCGCGATGTATGTTTTATTCCTCCGTAAAATTAAATGCTTCTATTAATCTTATCGTGAAGGTGAATTAAACTAGCCCAAATTTGATGTGGTTGGGGCTCGCTTTATCACAGTTTCTGTGGCCACCTCTGGCGGCAGTGCCGCCGCGGCACCATAATATCCAGCTGAAGCTGTCAAAACATTGTGAATTGTCTTTGATCAATATTTATGCAAAAATATTGGTCGATAGGCAACCGTGAAGTGGGTAAAATTTTACTTGCAAAATTCGATACAGCAGACAAACACATATCTACCGGGTGCTGAAACTAAATAAAATCTTGTAAAATATCAAGATACTTGAGTAAAATTTTACGACATAGCGCGACACGTTACAGGAATAGGTACATAAATAGCCCTAATCGGTAATCGTATTTGGGCTGAAAATGCTGACATACTGTATCCCCATGATTGTCTTCATAAGGCTTCTGAATGTCTACGTTTGAACCGGATTTTCGCTCTTACCACAAACAACCCCTATATGATCTGTGGCTCTTACGCGTTGTGATGTTCGGGGTTACAGGGCGGGAATAAATTCAGTAAAACACGTAACTGGGTTTACTGCGGACCGCTCCCGTTGACGTCTGTCATAGTGATGGCGGCAGCGGGCAGGTGGCGGGGACGCTTTATTTATTTATTATTTATGTTATTATATAAAGATGTCTATACACTAGACGCGTACCTATCTTCTTCGTAATACTTTCCCCTTAGAACAGGCATGTTGTTTTCCTAAGCCTCCATTATCAAAATTAACATGAGTAATGCCGGATTAGGCAGGTAATCAACTAATAATATATGAATTCTATTTATCGACAAATGAGTCACACTTTTAATCCTATGAGATCGAAGCGCCGCGCCGCGACGTGAGAATTAGTTCGCATTTAAAATCATTTCATTCGTCTTTAGATATAGAATCATAGAGAATCCCACCCAAAAACTGTATTGTATTGGTTGTTTGTGTTAATTACGATGCAATTAGATAGTGGAACGTTCACGACTGATGCGCTCGCACCGCCTAGGAACGCGTGCCGTTTTGCCCGAACAGAAATGGAAGGCCGAGTCATGCCTTGCTGCTCGCCTATAGCGCGTCTACTATTAGCGCGGCTCACGGCTCGGAGTGACTCCGTCTTACTGAACGATTCCTTCATTATGTATCATAACAAAACGCGACTCAATCTCGTTCAAAAAGTATTTAAGTAATTACCTCGACGATTCGAACGTGATGATACGTTCATGGTTACGAAGGGACTGAACGATTCCTTGCCACCATATTGTTGCAAGTTCATCATTAGTTTATTTTGCAATGTATGTGCTACTTTAAATGTTTTGTATGAACATTTCAAACAGAATTCATGTTGTTAGTATATATGTAATTAATTATTGAGTGAAATTGAAAAACCAATTCAGTTATTATTTTTTTCATATCAGAAATTGAATTCTTGATAGTTAGAGCCTTATCACACTTGCGATTTGCGAGCGTATTTTGTATGAAGGCGATCGCGCAGCGTGTACGCCGCGTCGCTTATTTGTATAGAAAATACGCTCGCAAATCGCAAGTGTGATAAGGCCCTTAATCTGCCAGTGAAGGTTAAAGTTGGTCCTGCAGTTGCATAATTGATTGCAGTCTGACGCACATCGCTGACATGTCGTTGGTTGACAAGCAAAAAACTCACTAAGTATAACAGATACCTACTTGAAGAAAAACTCGTATCTCAGTATCAATTTACTAACTAGATACGAGGTTTTGAAGAGCAGTGACAGACATTTTAGTGACTTGGTTGTCACCAGGCGTTGTCATCTCCGGGCGGGCGTTATTGGCTCCGCGTTATCTTATCGACGGCTTTTATTCAAATAATATTTATTACGCGAGATTAATAAATACATTTTTGGGCCTCGCTAATGATTCATGATACATAATTGGTCGCACCTTTTTTTGTTCGATAATTTTACAAAGCATTTATTCGTAGTAGTGAATTTTCACATCGCGTTTTTTCATGATCGCAAATTTAATTATTCGTCTTTCTTCATGTAGCGATTTTTCTTCACTTATTTTACTTGTAGATTAATTTATCAGTCGCCTATATTTTCAGCAGCATTAGGCAACCCACCCGTTATGCAGACGGAACCTCGCTTCGCGGGGCTCCTATTTCTGGGCGGTCTGCCTTTCGGGCATCTGAAGATAACTAACGAACGTATCCTACCTATTAATATGTAATAATGTGAACATTAAGTAGGTAGCGATTTGTTAGAATAATGATTTCGAGTAAAATATCTAACAAACCGCACTATATTATACTGATATTTGCGAATATATGTCAAATAAGCGAAAAAAATAAACGCGAACATTATAAAACGCTTCATGAAGAGAGACGAATAATTAATTTTGCGGTAATGAAAAAACGCGCTGCGAAAATTCGCTATGAATAAATGCTTTTGTGAAAATTATCTAACCAACCGTTTTGTGGTATATTTGTCTTATTAATTTCACATTTTACCCCAGACGTCTCTACTCATTAACATTTCATTAAGCTCCTAACATGGTTTTACTAATATCGCTCCATAAGCCGCCACTGGCTTGTCAACATTATTTACCGAAATATATGTTTTCCTGTGGTACCTACTTCCTAATTGATATCCCGCCACAAATCGTACGATCGATGACAATACATAAGTAATCACAGGCCACAGCGAATCCCCTAACCGTTTGTCATGGTTGTTTTGAGCATCAACTGACAATGACTTATAAAAGAAAGTAATAAAAGAAATAGTAGGTAAGATACAACAAGCCGAACTCAAACTAAACTTAATTGTCTTGAATAGTGTAAACTTATGCTTTACGAATTTTACACGGAAAACAGAAACGAAGACCCGAAGCCTGTGTTGGGCAAAGTCGTCCCTCTCTTTTGTCCATTCGCTCCTCTCCAAAGCAGCTAGCAACCGACCAATACTTTCATTAGTAAAACATATTTTTTAATGTATAGGTACTATGGGTTGAACAAATGCATGGCCCATTTATGAATGAACTCATTTAAGTCTGCCATGCAATTCTGCAGCTCATTGTACGTCTACGTTTACTCATTGTGAACATTGTTCTTGGTTCACGCTTACGACGTAATATTTACCTCGTACATAACAGGAATCCCCACCACAACCAAGTCTGTGGTTGGACTGGACTTTGGTCGTACGATTCTAAAGAATGTAATATATTTATAATTTGGAAAACCCCTGAGTGAATATATTACAATTGTCTCGTAATTCCAATGTGACAATGAGGTCATAAGTTCAGATTGTGTAGACCTGATCGTATTGTACTATGTCGCTCTGTTGAAAGCGAACTTTGAGCCCTACGGTAAAGAATGCGAGACTGGCGCTGGACCAGAGGTGCTAATGCTAGCATACTTTACCGCGACTTCGCTTGTCGCGCGACTCAGCGGCATGTCTTGCTCACACGGTATTGAAAGGAAAGTGACAAAAAGTATAATTAACACAAATTATAACGGGTCTAACGCGATATTTCTTATTTACCTTCATAATCTAACGTTTCGGCGGGGTTGCACACGCCGTGGTCTCAGATGTACTGGTGAAACAGCGAGTTGTTACTGGAGCTGTCGGCCAAATGTAGTACTACCCGACGAAATGTCTAATAAAATGGATGGGTAGGAAAATAAATGTTCGACTACCACCCATTTATTCACTAATTATTGTCACCGGTCCGACACACAACACTCACAACATCAGCGCACAGATTCGAAGATATATCCCGCGGTTTAAACTTTTTAATCACTGGTCCCCAAGTTTGCGATAAATTAAAACCATCTTCCCGGTTGAAATTCTTTGGGTGTTTCTTGATTTCAATTGCTTCCCTTACCATCCGTGGATAATAGTGCTTTTCTGTGGAAAGAATTTTCGGTTTGTGCAACTCGATCCAGTGATTCGTTCCAGATGTTAACAAATGTTCAGCTACTGCAGATTTTTGTATTTGGCGATTTTTGACTGCTGCTATGTGTTCTTTCACCCTTTCCTGAACACTCCGCTTAGTTTGGCCAATATACGAACTTCCACAGCTACATTCTATTTTGTACACACCGGGATTTTGGAAAGGTATAACATCCGCGAGAGTATATATAAAGTGTCATATGACAAAAAGTAGCGTGTCACAGTTATGCTAGACGTGCTAAAGTGCCATTTGTTTTGTCGTTTGAACACAACATCAAGCACTTTCTTCTGCTTCCTTCGTTAGTACCTCTTTAACTTTACTCCAGATTTGACAAGTCAGTTCATTGCACGATAAGCTATAAATATGCTCTTCGTTCGCCCAATGTCCATCGGCTCTTGACCGTATTATTTATCGTACGTTTCGTAACTAAAAGCTTAACGGCGGGTCCGTCTTCAAATCCGTCTCGCGCCATTATCTGATAACGTATCACATCGTACCGTATAGATAAATATATATCTACGCCGTTGTAATAAATCAAAGTCCAGTTGTGTTATAGAATTTGTGCGAATAGGATGCATTCGGTCAAGCGATACGGGTGAGTACATGAGACAATAATTACAATTATAGTCATAGGGATAATTTTCAAATTTTATTTTATATTACAGAAATTTTGTGTTACGCTCTAACGGAAATCGCGATATAAATTCGTGGTCGAGCGAAATCCAAATAAATACAGAGCTTTTCTATGTGCGTAGTTATACTCGTACTGTATTTATTTATTTTATTTATCAATCTTATTGAAATAAAAGCTTTTGGACACGTGCGAAGCAACATTTTATATTCCTAGTTCCTAGGTTTGCCGTGTTCCGATTTTCAAGTTTAGCAACCGTCTGTTAACTTTCCCAACGTCAAGATTTTTAGGTCGATAACACACGCAACCGTTTGAGAGCGATGAATTCATGTCCAACCTGTTGCCAATTATTTGGGAATATGTAACATTTTATCTCGGTTCGTAGGTATAGTAAATTTTAACCTGTTGCAATTTTTAGTGAAAAAGGTCACACACTCACGTTGGTGTTTGTATTACTTTACGCTTATAGAAGAGTTCGGAATGACGCGTTTGCTGATTCATCAACGCACAGCCTTTTGGTGTTAGAAATTAACATTTTGGATATATTGTCACGTGAAACCAGAATAAAGATTTTTTAAAGCACTACTCTACAGAGCGGCACCATCGCGCGGCTAGGCGAGTGATTATTTTTATAATTTGATAACAAAAATCCTTAACCTTAATGTATGTGATAAATATCAGACATCTTGATCTCCACGTTTTAGGCACGGGAAACGAAATGACATTCATTAATCAACCGTTAATCAGCAATGTATTAGGTTTCGATCACTCATAACCGAATCATAGGAATCATGAGTATGAACAATTAGATACAGACGTCAAGACAATATTATGTGTCGTCGGCTAAATAACCTTTCACACCCAAATAAACGTTTATCTTTTGTACATGTTGTTATGTTATGAAACAAGTCCTTGAACTTTGTGGCCGAAAAAAATGAACAACAACATTTCGTTGATAACTAGATCACATAGGACTTCTGTAATGTCTGATATTTTTGGCAAAAACGTTTTCGTTTACGATAGTGCCTGTAAAATTCGGTTTAAAAGTCGTTGCTTATCCATTTTGTATGCCATCCAATTTGAATTTAGATGACGAGAATTTTCAAGTTCGCGTTAGAACTTGAGAACGCTAGACTTTGACGGTTACGTGTTTTCTTTGACCTACTACCGAGCGTCAGAGGTTAAGTGTGTGTCGTCTAACCGCGTATCCTGCTGTGATATTGCCTTACTAATCTAACCGACTCACCTTGAAAGGTTACTTTTATACTGTTTTGATTGATGGAAATACCACAAACAACGCTTTGTCGAACAGTAAACAGTGTTTAATTTCATAAAATTTTGTTATGTAGCATATGCAGCAGATTTGTTCGCACGTTCAAATGTGTTACCTAATCGTAACCTTACTTACCTTTAGCAGAACATAACGTTAAACTGACTGAAGTTATACTTGCATTTTAATAATAGATTCAATGCGCACAAATATTTTAATACTTAGACTGAGGACCCTCTCGCATTTTTATCGTCTCTCTTCTACTGATCTAACTTGATGATATGAACCATGTTCACGTTGATCTTCTGGCTGGTTCTACGCGTAAAATCTCAACAATTTCGTCTAGACATTTAAATAATAGGTACAGATGATCGAACACTTCCCTTTAGCTTATATCAAGTGTCAGTGTATGACTAGCTATAGCGTCTTTGGGTGATTTGAACCAGATTTCTTCGGAGATATACAGGACCTTGTTAGAACTTGAAAATTACAGACCTATAATCATTGTTTAATGGTGCATCCAATGGTGCTTCGACTCAACCCAGTCGTTGTAAATAATTCCTACGATACTTGTATTGTTTATATCTCGTGACGTAACGATGCATCGGGCTATCATGCGGAACGGCCTGCATTGTCTGTCGCTTTCACCGAGACCCGGTCGACCAGAACCTACGCTGTATTCGAGCCACAGTCGCCGGTCGTGCCAATAAGTCGGACAGTGGTAGACCTTTTGTTAATTACACAATTACTTCCAGGCAGATATTCAGCATAGATGGCAAGAAATATCTTTGTAGTTTTAGTCGAAGATTATCCCAGACTCGACTCTGTTTACTTAGCTAAAATTAATGCACCTATACTTATTGCATGTTGGTCCCATTTAGCTTAGTAGTCTTCTGTTAACTTAGTAATGTTTAATATTAACCTCAAATTACACGTTGGTTCATTGTTCTTAATGATCATATTGATGATGTTGAATTGACATACTGATCTTATTATAAATCGAAATTAATGACTACTTCTATTTATACTACGGAGTGGCCAATAACCGCAGGATGTCTAATATGCCAAATAATAGGATGACTGGGCCCGTCTGAAAAAAATAAAACTTTAATATCGTGTAACCTATTTTGGATTCCCAGTATTTGTTTCTTCTTTATGTAAAATAAGTACTATTACCGAAGTATTCTCGCTGTAACCAGGATTGTAACCTCGGGATCTCGGGTTCGCCCATTATTTCTGATTTCAGTCTGTTCCAAGTCCCAAGCGACACTATTTTATTAACAACCTTATGTGTTTTATCTGAATAACACCTGTAATAAAAAATGTAATCTCAATACAGGATTGCTTTCTAGTTGATTCTACTAACTTAATCTGATTTACGATACCGATGCAATCTTTAGCCCAATTTGATAATTGTAATACCTTAGATAAAACTTAATCGTTATTTATTATAGATATTCCGTAGAATACAAATTGTACAAATCGTCATCGAGGTCTTGCAAGGCGATTCGCTTTTATTTATTTACTAGCTGCGCCCTGTGGTGATAGGTACCCGCTCATCCCACGGGGACACTACTTTTTTTCGGGATAAAAAGTAGCCTAGGTGTTACTCCAGGGTGTCAGCAACCTCCATACCAAATTTTATCAAAATTGGTCCAGCCGTTTGAGCGTGAAGACGTAACAAACATACACATAATCACACTCACAAACTTTCGCCTTTATAATATTTAGTGTGATTTAGGTAATTTATATAGACAGATGCTTTACTTTTGAATTTCATTTATGTTTTAAATTCGAGGGATTCATGTTCAGCGATTAGTAAAGTTTGGTCGTTTAATGAAATAACAACAACATCAATGATTATAATATCACGATTTGATACTCATTATTATTTATTTATTTATTTATTTTTATTTATTTTAGGAGAACCAACAGCTAATACACTAAACATAGAAACTTAAATAGAAATACAGAGCCAATTACAGGAACTCACAAATAGTTGCTGTACATAAAACATAAACTTAAGTAAACAGCGCACATCGATGTACCGACGCACACTTGCAGCAAATATATGTAAAAACTATGAACATTCGTTAATCTACAAACTTAAACTTATAAACCTTAACTTTTAGAGCCTTGATGGGCTGACAACCTAAGTACCTACCTAATACACAATAACAATACTGCACAAGCATGTTATAGAAATCGCTCAATCAAAAAACACATTAGCTAAATTTCGCCTCACGGAAGGAATTACACAATTAAATATATCAATATCATGCTCTTTCGTCGTATTATTCAAATGGCGACTAGCGCGGTTAAGGAAACTATTCCGTCTGTAATTGGATGATGTATGCCTCAGTGAGATAGGGGGGAAGTGCCTTTTGGACCGAGAAGGAGTCACAAACGATAATTCCTTGAGCAGTTCGGGACAGTCAATGCCGCCAGTTGTGATTTTAAGCAAAAAGGTAATATCGGCTATTTCACGGCGCTTATGTAACGGGATCAGATGGTGTTTTTTACAAATATTTAGGTAGTTGGATGAATTATAAGGGAATTTTAGTTTGTAACTTAAGTACTTAACAAATTTTTTCTGAACACGTTCAATCCTGTCTATATAAGTAGCGTAACAGGGATTCCAAATTTGGGATGCATACTCCAGTTTACTCCGAACTAAGGAGCAAAACAGAATCTTAAGTGTTTTGGCCTGAGTAAAATGGACAGAACTACGCATTATAAAACCTAGTGTTTTTAAAGCAGAACCAACGATAGTGTCAATGTGGGTGTCAAATAAAAGTTTGGAATCATGTACCACCCCCAAGTCTCTCATAGATTGGACTTTGTTCAGAGGTTGACCTTTAAGTTTATAAATAGTCGGTATTAAATTCTGCTTTCTTGAGAATGTTAGAGAAAAGCATTTCAATGGATTCAAATCTAACTTATTTTTCTGACAATAATCATCAAGTCGCTCGAGATCTGACTGGATCAATAGTGAGTCACTGGTCGACTTTACCCTTCTAAAAACCTTCATATCGTCAGCAAAACAAAGTAGTTTGGAATGTATAAAGCATTTACTAATGTCGTTAATAAAAATATTGAAAAGCAATGGTCCGAGCAAAGAACCTTGGGGAACACCACTGGGGATAGTAAACCATCCCGAAATATAATTATTAACTACAACAGCTTGAGACCTATTGTCAATGTAGGAAGAAAACCATCTCAGCAAATCGCCGCTGATTCCGATGTCATATAACTTGGAAAGTAAGATACCATGGTCAATTCGGTCAAATGCCTTACTATAATCAGTGTAGATTACATCAACCTGAGTGTCATTGTCCATAGCATCAGTGACATACTCATTAAGGAGAACGAGATTAGATACAGTGGAACGGTCCTTCAAAAAACCATGTTGGTTTGAGCTAATCGAATTCTTTAGAGCGCAGGAAACTTGGTTATACACTATTTTTTCCATAACTTTCGACAATATACATAATTTAGAAATTGGTCTATAGTTTTTTATGTCCGTTTTTGGGCCTTTTTTATGGACTGGTGTGATAAAGGCGGATTTCCATAAAGGCGGGACAAAACACTCAGAGAATGACCTTTTAAGTAATAACGATATGGGAATCGCCAAGCTTTCAGCACAGTTTATAATAAAAGGAGCAGGCAGGTCATCCGGGCCAGCTGACTTAGATGGGTCAAGTTTAATTAGAAGACTTTTAACTGTAACAGGGCTTACTTCGACGTTTGCCAAGAAGGCTGTAGAGTTAACGGCGTTACTAGTACTAGGATCCACGTTAATACTGCTTGACACTGAAAAGGATGATTATGTTTATATAATTCGTGCAAAGCGGAATCCTGTGTAGATGTGTTAATCAGAATCATTACCGAGTTGTATTTTTAAGTAGTGATCGTAAACGATTCCTTATCTGAGTTCTAAGTCAACATTGTCATTAAACGAAAACGTGACTATCATTAACTTTATTAATTGGATATTAACACTCGTTAAGCGGGCTGAAATTACATATCGTCGGGGATAGTGCAATACCGCGTAAATAACAGCTGTCGATATTAAAGTTCTCATTTCAATAAAATACTTAGCATTTGTTTGAATATTGATTCGTATCTACATACACTTTGTTTCTTACGCGGTATTGCACTTTCCCGACGATATTTGTTACCTACATTTTAAGCAAAGAGAACATACGTACGAATTCAGTGTGTTCTTTACATATGCCTACAGTTTGGGTTATCGATGTCTATACCTTCGACACGCCTCAGAGACTCATGGTAATGATGTGTCGCGCACTCGAGCGATAACTAATTACGCGCCGAAAGATCTTGTTTGAGACCGCCTCCTGCTGTTTCTGTGCCTGTTTTACAATGTCGATGTACTGCGTTAACTATGCACACCAATGCTGTGGTGCCGTTCTTGCCCTTGATAATTTCTTCGTTCGTAGTTTTTAAAAGGGTACCATGCACCGATTTCACCACGATGTCTTCGTTATTAATGGCTGATTCAGCATCAATTAATGATTGACTGTCAGATTTGGTCAAAAACTGACATTAACCAAAGCTTTCGATATGGCGGAAATTAGGCGATATGATTTGCGTAAATATTTTGCGTTCCACGTTCTATATTTACGAGTTGTCTTTTGTGAATGTGCAGAAATAGTCAGCTAGATAATAGAGACAAGCCGGTGCGAAGTCCACGCGCCAAGGCGACGCCCAAGGTTCCTTGATAATGATATAAGATTTCATTCGACCTGGTCAATTATGTCACTTAAGATGACATTTGTGTGATATAGGATACAGGAGCAGAATTCCTTAGAACAGTCATATATTATGTGCATTAGATAGGATGCTCACTTCAGGAGCCGCCTCTGCACCAGTTCCGCTATCCGGTTTTGTTCACGCGTCCGTAGCCAGTCGTAGCGGTGCGCATGAGTCGACCGGTCATGTTGCGATGCTTTTTACACAGGCGAACAGTTCCCAGGCGGCACCAAAGAACCCCACACAAAATGATCGGTAAAAGCCGTTCGGTCGATGTGGCTGAAATTTTGTGAAAATATAGCCTCTAATACTCAGAGCAACTGTGTGAAGTTACAACTTTAATTAATGACTAGTTTTTAAAATATAATATTTATTTTGTGTGGGGTTCCTTCTTCTAAATAAGTAAGTACATATTTATATTGAAAATCTTTCAGAACATACGTTATTTCGCCGCATACTGGAATCACTAGATTTGTTTCCATTAATTCTTAGTCTAGACTGAGTTTGATTATAGAAAACGAGTGAACAAGTAAATATGAATGCGATTTTAGTGACTAATTCTTAAAGTTTTGATTACCCTTTCGCTTGATCTATATTCCAGCTAAATCATGTATATATTTCCGTGTACCACTATCATGTATTTTACCATTAATTCTAAATCGAATAAATATTATACAAAAACAGCATACATTTCGTCCCGTTCTATTAATAATATCACTAGAATATTGAGTAGTCTTCCGAGATTTCTTACGTAAGCGTCGTTTCGAGTGCAGCAGAGCGGGGGCTCCAACGCCTCCAACGATTAGTTCTCAGCTTGGCAGTTGCCTCTAATCTAACCCAATCCAAACTAGCTCTGCGTTAAGTGCGCTCTAGAGCGAATTTTGCGTTTTTACAGCATCGCTTTCCATTCTATAAAAAAAACAGTTCTCATTTCAGCTTGACATTATTTGCCTCTAATCTATATCCAACTTAGCTCTGCGTTAAGTGCGCTTCAGAGCGAATCCTGCGTTTATAAAGCATTACTTTCCGTTCTGATCTCAGCTTGGCATTGGCGTCTAATCTAATCCAACCTAGTTTTGCGTTAAGTGCGCTCTAGAGCGAATCCTGCGTTTATAAAGCATTACTTTCAATTCTATCAGAAAAACAGTTCTCAGCTTGACATTTGGCATTTGCCTTTAATCCCACCTCGCTAGACTCCATTAAGTGCTCTTGAGCGGAGTGATCTTTCATTTATAAAAAAAATCCTTCCGTCCTAGTTCCGCGATTTCTTACACAAGCGTCTTTCAAGTGCATCAGTGCTCCAACGCAGAGTTCTAAGCTTTGCACTTGCATCTAACCCCACTCGCTCGACTGCATTAAGTGCTATAGAGAATTGATCTTTTTTATTTATTTATTAAGAAACAAACAGTTTTAAAATAATATAACATTGGTGTTGTCATAGGACTAGAAATCACCTTAATTGTAGACCTATAGTTTCATACATAGTATTAAAGTGTTGAAAATTTTACATTACACTGACCAAAAGTTTTACTGACAAATTTGTTGCCAACAGAAAAAATAAAAAGCAATTTACTCAATTATAAATTATACAATAAAAACCAAAAAACAAGACATTTTTTTTATACATAAATTTGGAATCGCTTACTACTATTGTTAAACTTAATAAACCTAGGAATACGACACACACTGAGTTTCCAACAAAGAAAATACATTTGTTTTATACATTGCCAACGAACTGCCAAACAAGTCTGCCTTCTAGTAGAGTTGCTAAGCCGCGAAATTGTGCGCATCGGGTTACAAGCATGAAATTTCTACCACACATAGAGCCATCCACGGTGATTATTTTCAGATGTGGAGGGAAGTCAGATTCGTCCCCTGTGTGGTGGGAGAGCGGGGTGAAGAGGAGCAAGTACTGCTCTTTTTCTTTTTAGGGTTCCGTACCCAAAGGGTAAAAACGGGACCCTATTACTGAGACTTCGCTGTCCGTCCGTCCGTCCGTCCGTCCGTCCGTCCGTCCGTCCGTCCGTCCGTCTGTCACCAGGCTGTATCTCAAGAACGGTGATAGCTAGACAGTTGAAATTTTCACAGATGATGTATTTCTATTGCCGCTATTAACAACAAATACTAAAAATAAAATAAAATTAATATTTAAGGGGGGCTCCCATACAACAAACTTGTTATAGATTATGTATATATATATATATATATAGGTACGGAACCCTTCATGCGCGAGTCGGACTCGCACTTGCCCAATTTTTTTTATTACTGATCAGTTAAGGCTATTAGGGCCTGTGCGACATCGTTTTCGTGTAAAATAGATATCAGCTATTATTTTTTAGGGTTCCGTACCCAAAGGGTAAAAACGGGACCCTATTACTGAGACTTCGCTTTCCGTCCGTCCGTCCGTCCGTCCGTCCGTCCGTCCGTCCGTCCGTCCGTCTGTCACCAGGCTGTATCTCAAGAACGGTGATAGCTAGACAGTTGAAATTTTCACAGATGATGTATTTCTATTGCCGCTATAACAACAAATACTAAAAATAAAATAAAACAAATATTTAAGGGGGGCTCCCATACAACAAACGGGTTGGTTGCGTTAACTTTGCACCTCATTTGTATGGGGCGCTATACATACCAGGTGCAAACTTAACTTAACCACTTAAGGATGAAAAGTGTTTGTACGGAACCCTCAGTGCGCGAGTCCGACTCGCACTTGCCCAATTTTTTTTGTGTTATTTAAGAATTGTTTCATATAAAAATTTGGGTTTATTGCCGAAAAGGTAAAAATCACAACTAGTTTTTTTATTCAGAACTATAAATTAGTTATCTATCCTGAATATTTACAATTTAAAAAAATATTACTGAACAGCAAATTTAATCTTGTTTTTAAAAATGTATACATATTGGGCACATCTGATACAAAAAGTACCTTGAAAAAAAATGTTGATGTTAAGCTTAGCCTGCGTGTTCTAGTACATTTTTCTAAGTCGCGAAATTGTGTACATCGGGATACAACGACGAAATTTCTAACACAGATAGAGTATTCTGCGGTGATTATTTTCAGATGTGGAGGGAAGTCAGATTCGTCCCCTGTGCGGCGGAAAAGCGGGGTGAATAGGACAAGGAGTCCTCTTTTTCTTTTTATATTACTGATCAGATAACGCTACTAGGACTTGCTTGGTGTCGTTTTCGTGTAAAACAGATATCAGAAATTAATTTTTTATGTTATTTATTCATAGTACCATATAAAAATATGGTTGTATTTCCGAAATTGTAAAAATCACAACAAGTTTTTTTTATTCAGGGAGATAAATTAGTTATATTTCCTGAATATTTACAACTAACAAAAATATTGTAAAATAGCAAATTTAATCTAGTTTCTAAAAATATATACATATTGGGCACTTTTCATACAAACAGTAACTTAAATAAATTCTTGATGTTGAGATTAGCCCGTGTGCTCCTGATACATTAGCAAAAAAAATATTTGTTTTAATTACATTAATTTGTTTTTCTAGGACGTATATAGTAAATATTATATGTAAAAGCATGTTAATAATCATTATTTATTGTATTTAATGAAGCGAAATAGGATGCGTTCCGAGATTTACGTTGGTTACGCCGACGTAAAGATATATTTTAATCTACTGTTTGTATGAGAAGTGCCCAACATGCATATATTTTTAGAAACTAGAATAAATGAGCTATTTAAAATAATAATAATAATTTGAAAATGTTCATGAAATTGAACTAATTTACTTCACTGAATAAAAAAAACTTGTTGTGATTTTTACCTTTTTGGCCATACACATATTTTTATATAGAACTATACAAAAATAACATAAAAAAATAATTTCTGATATTTGTTTTACACGAAAACGATACCAAACACGTCCTGGTAGACTTAACTGACCAGCAATAAAGAAAGAAGAGAGGGATACTTGGCCCTATTCACTCCGCTCTCCCGCCTCACAGGGGACGAATCTGACTTCCCTCCACATCTGAAAATAATCACCGTGGAACACTCTATCTGTGGTAGAAATTTCATGCTTGTAACCCGATGCGCACAATTATGTTAGAAAACAGCGGACTAACAACTCTACTATTCATACATTTCTCATTGTACAGCTTGCATGCGCGTTTAATGTACGAGTGACCCGCGTGTTTGGTTTTGCTCCTCGCGACACTGAACAAAGCCTTATTCCGGCAACTACGCTCAGTTTTACGAGGCACACGAAAACTTATTTTATTTAGGAGTTCAGGGGCGTCTGACAGATTATTGAGGATTTTAAATAAGTACGATAAATCATTACAGTGCCGTCTGAGTACAAGAGGCTGAATTTTGTGCATAGCTGCTGAAGATGCATAATTTTGGTACTTGCCGCCGGTGCGATATTCAAGAAATAATCTTTTGTATATATGGTAGTCACAGCACACCGCTAGCACATCGTTAAAGTAGATTAGGGATATTTCAGACCGATAAGAAAACTTCGAATAGCCCATGAATGTCACGCGTATTTGTACATCGAGTAACTCGATGTACAAATACGCATTGCGTCTCGATTCGAGATGATGAGTGATGACTAAGTTGTAGGTATATAAGTGGGTTTTATATTTGAACACATTTACCTTGTTAGAACTTTATACGTTGAATTTCTTGCTGTCATATGTATACTGTAGTTGTCATAGTTTTCGAATCGAATAGATCTCGACAACATTTCTTGTTTAAACTTTTAATTTATTTTAATCCCCTGATAACACACGGTCATACATAAGGCGCGTGCGCATCCTTGTATTTTTATGTCATGGCGCTGGCTCCACCTGCCTTGTCGCAAGTGTCCTATGCTGTTCTCAAAGCGGCCACTTTTCGCGGTGCTCCGTCATTATGACGACATCTGCTCGTTACATGTTACGACAACTGGTCAAATACACGCAGCTTACAAATTTCATTCATAATGACCTCCGTATAGAAATTTAAACTGTCGCTTATTTCAAAAATCACGCTGCATTTTGAATTTGGTAGACTAGAACCCTGGAGGGCTTCGATGTTGGAAATTGGAACTTCCTGTCGTCGATGGCACGGCAAGAAATGTATCGAACTTTGGAGTAAGGTACCTAGTCCTTCTGTTTATTGCTTCAATAGTACCCCATTGCTTTTCTAATATCACTGAGATATCTCGACGAAGTTGTTCTAGACTATTCACATTATTGGCATGGTGATAATAGCATTAGAATCGCACCAGCCGTCTAGCACAACTATGCTTTGCGACTCATTTGGCGCGACATAGCGCTACCCCTCACTCTCTCACATTACTGCATAGAAAGAGACGGGTAATTATCTCGCGTGAGAAATAGTCGCGTACGACAGTGCTAAAGGTGCAACTTGCCTATGATATGCACTCGGGCACCGTGTTGTGCACAAAAAGGATGAGTAACCCGGTGTAGGTTACTCTTCCTTCGAGCACCGATTTATCCAAAGACACTACATTGAAACATCAATATAAAATGGTAATTGTTGGCTTCAGTGTACTCCATACCTAAAATGTCCACGTTCGGTTCAAATGTCCAAACCACGATGGCTATCTGGAACCGCTTCGTAACATCCAACCGTGTAATTGGGCTCTTTGTCGCTTAAACGTTGCCCCACAACGCGATATCATCGAGAATAATTATGATTGCCGTGTTTCTGCACGTCACGTTACTATGTTGTTGTATTGCGTCTTATTTTACTGCCTATTTTATTATTACGATGATGAGGCTATTATAACTTTAAAAAAAACCGAGTTCAGCGCTTCAGTGAGAAGAAATCTTAATTCCAAGAACACTGAAATCGCCTTAGATGTGCCTATAGATATAGGTGTTACTGATGTCATATATGCAATATACATGTTATGTATTAAGAATGACAACGATCTATTGCTACAACTAGGTAAGTTGAGTTTACCATATATTTATCTTACTTAGACTCACTATTCTTTTCTGAATCTGCTGCCAACTGGAGACGGCTTAGCTATCTACGAGTAACTGTGTCTTAGTTCAGAACTCCTGCAATGTATTTTCATGATGACCCGTGATCGGCGACTTGGTTGATACTGCTATTTATAATCAATTCTCATTATGTTATAGCAACTTACTTAAATATCGTGTATTTTATAAATATAAGTAATTTTTCAAATGTTTCTGTCGGTTTCGCTGGATTACAGTCGTATCGATATTATTCGTTCCTACTGGTAGAAGTGGCAACCAAATTGCCGATTAGTGATGATTACATTCACTAGTAGTACAGCTGATAACCAAAACTACTAAATAACTACTGATAATGAAATTAAATACTTAATGCACTTAATTCTTTAAGTAGGCCGCAAGCGCAACGGCATTACAATTCTGATTAGAACGTTTCAAAAGAACAAAAGGTTTTGGCGTTGAAACTGAAGAAGACTAAAAAACTCTTGTTCAAAAAAGTGTAGGTAAGCATTACACACACTAGCATTTACCTTTCATTAAAGTTGCCAGCCACCTGAGAATGTTAATTTCTCAGCCCCAGGCATATTCTCCCGAAGTGTCTGACCTATAAAAAACACGCTAACACAGGTAGCAGATGCCGTAACAAATTTCCTCCATTAATACACTTTTAAACACCTGCTGGAGAATTTAATTAAGAATCATAACCTCACTCCAGCTCTAGTCAGATGTAATAAGTTTCAACATGCCTAATATTCAACTGTAAAAACTGCAGTTAAAATTTAACTTGAGCGCAGACTAGTTATTCCTCTATTCAAAGTTTCAAGTTTTAGTGGAGTTGCGGTAACGCTAAAGCATCGCAATAACTGAAGCGTCGCGTAATAGGTAATCGGTGCCGGCGAGCAGTGACCATTCACCTAAAATAATGGCAATAATGCGGCCATTTGGTCTTTTTCGTGAATAGCGATCTTGTCCTCGTTTAGATTGTTAAACGAATTGTGTTGTGTGGATCCACATTACGATAAAGAAATCTATATTACAGAATTAAATATGTGTTACTGAAAGACTCCGAAGACATGGATTTGTCATCTGTTCGCGATTAAATGCTCCATTTGGAATCCCGAAATTTTCCATACAAAGAACCCCGGGATTGGAAGCTCTATTCGCGATGTCTCCTCAGAGTACCTACCTCCAAAATTGGGCAAGTGCGAGTCCGACTCGCGCATGAAGGGTTCCGTACCATAAAACAAGTTTGTTGTATGGGAGCCCCCCTTAAATATTTATTTTATTTTATTTTTAGTCTTTGTTGTTATAGCGGCAATAGAAATACATCATCTGTGAAAATTTCAACTGTCTAGCTATCACCGTTCTTGAGATACAGCCTGGTGACAGACGGACGGACGGACGGACGGACAGCGAAGTCTCAGTAATAGGGTCCCGTTTTACCCTTTGGGTACGGAACCCTAAAAAACACCAATATTTTAAGGCCGTTTTCATCAACTTATAGCTTATGAACGTATTGTGTTGATTAATTTAAATTGATTTAATCTCACAATCTGCAAGAAGGAAGTTTAACTTACAATTACGTCAGATAACCTTTTCTTCCTTCAAGGAAATCATCCACAACATTTTGTCTGCTTAATTTTCCTGTTTCACCAATGTCCAAATTTGCCAAAACATCCACAGGCATTGTAATCGTTGATAAGACTTGTGTTTATGAGACCTACTTTCATAATAGTATATGCTACCTCCTAAATATGACACACAATAGCGGATTTATGATACGAGTCACAGGCGAGTTTCATAAAAATATCACACGAGTGATTTACTGTTGAATTATCAAGTTACAATTTCGTACGCTACGTTATCTACTATATTATAAGCTATCTATGATATTGGCAGGGAATTGCATTGTCATTGCAATCATGTGCGGCGATATAGGCGCGTCTCTCATGTCAATATAACACTGTTCATAGTAATATAAGCTATTGCGTAAAATTTCTCACTTCATAGAGGTTTAGGAGGGGAGAGACTTAGGTTACAGGCGTATAAGATATACCGTAAGGTGAGGCTATTTCAAACCCAAGGAATTATTTAGTACTAAGCAAAAAAGGGTTTGAGCTAGATTTCTTTAGCATCGGAATATTAGGAACGTACTTGTTTTCAGGTATAAAACATCTGCTCCAAGTTTCCAACTATTGCTATGAGATAACCTTTAATTTGTATTTTAGCAAATAGTTCTTTAGGCCTCAAATACCTGATTCGTAATTTAAAAAACCGGCGAGGAGGTTTCATCAATGTCACCATATAGGGCAAGCTTTTGTTGATATGACGAAGCGACTTGGCACCGCTCCCACTTATGCATGCGGGAATCAAAATGGCTCCCATAAAAAAGACAGAACTTCGCGAATACGCATAATGAAGTTTGCACTTAGGGTTGTCCAGTGCGAACAGCGCTCTACAATTTCGGTACATTGTGTTCATATTATAATACTGATTCATCATTACCATTAGTACTGTGGCGTTTTTAGAAGTATTGGATAATTTAATCCTGCTGAACACCGAATGGTGGAAAATTGTTAGCTTATTTTTTATTACAGGTTTTATAACACTGTAAGATCAAAATGAACAGGTTTTTGGATGTTATCATTGCTTATTATTATCAGTGAGTCAACATATTCAGTCAGATGTTACATTTCGGCATTCCATATCAAATTACTAGACAATATTTCCATTGTTGTTAGCCAAAAACTCCTTCAATAAGCTATATAAGTATTTACTATTTAGCAATAATAGATAATATTCAGAGGTTTACACAAGAGGTTTACGGGAATAAAACTAATGTAAACAATCCTAAACAAACTGGTTCGTCGGCGTCGCACTTCGCAAAACCCGTAGCTCAAATACAAAGCCGGCATAATTAAACAAGCAGTTTGGCAGCCCTAGATGCATCGCTCGGGCGCATGCGCGCCGCTTGTGGGTCACGGCCGGCAGGATGCATCCGGACACCCCGCCGCCTGACACTGACCTATCTCACCACCACAAATACATGTAATCAATCAATAGTTTATAAAACATGCGATAAAAACTGTGAACACCCCCGTATTTTTTGTGACATAGCAACACGGACGACAGCTATTGAATCACACAATCTACATATATTGTCGTGCAGTGGCCAGTCGTTCATAGAATCCCATTTCCACGGGTTGAGCTATTTTAGACCTTTTGACTACGCTCCTCTATTGTTTTTGACGAAAACGTACACCAAATCTCCTCGGGCTTGCCCAGGGATTTTTTTGACGCCATGCCACTGCTGTATTGTGTCATTGATCGTACCAACCAACCGGGGGTTATTTCCAGCCCGAGAGAACACTGCTTAGGATTGAAACAGGCATTAAAACATGGATGCTAAAATCTTTCGACGCATTCTACTACGGACTTTGTAGCAATTCGCATTAACTGATTCGGAATATATTGTAGTAGTCTTCTACTTATCTGGCCTCAAAGATTCGCAGCAAGCCCAAGGAAGTGAGTTCGCTGTCTTCCGGCTTTGAGGCCTCGACGCGGCATTGACCTCTTGTTCCATGCGATTCTGATCGAATTATAAACAAAGAATGCATCTTGATTTACATTTAACATGTTTGATGGTTTAATAATATTGGAGTATTTGTTATAGGATTTTATTATCGGTTTTATGGGTTATTAGCTGTGCCCCGCGGTTTTACCCGCTCATCCTACATTTATTCGGGATGAAAAGTATCCTATGTCCTTCCCCGGGACTGAAACTATCTATATTCTAAATTTCATCTAAATCGGTTCAGCGGTTTAAGCGTGAAGAAGTAACAGACAGACAGACAGACACACTTTCGCATTTATAATATTAGTATGGATTGTAGTACGATTCGTTACCTATTTCACAATCCTGACATTGCGTGTATCCAGGGATACGCCTACGGAACTTATCACCAGCATCAAATTGCGCTGATAATGAATTAATGACACACAGTTAAATAAACTTTAAATGTTTACTAATGAGACACGAGTGCGCTAGGTCGGAATTAACATAAAATTTACCATCTATGTGCCAAAATCGAAAGGAAACCCAACGGAACCGGTTTCATGAAGTAGGAAAACCGTTCTCTAGTGAGTAATGGTAGGTATAGGACCTGTGTGCCTTGAGCTCTTTTTAAGCAATGTTGTTTTACCGCGCTTGAGCAAATTAAGCCCTTCTTACGACGACTAGCCCGACATAAAAAGTATTTTCGATCAATGGTAACAAAGCACGGAAAATACTGATGATCCACCAATCCGTGCGCATATTGTTATTTTTTTCAAAGGAGAATAAAAAAATTGCCTTATTAATATTTTATAAGTAAAAATATGACTGTTAACAATTTTTAGGTGCCAGTTACTTATTCTGTTTGTCAATTCGTCTCGCAACTCGTAATTTACAAACAATGGCTACCGAAGAAAGCTGCTCAAAGGAACATCCTGCTCATTAGCCCTTCTCGAAACATCTGTGTGCCTTTTAATTGGCATTACGTTTATTGTTTACCTAACGTGCCTTTGTTTTCGTTCAATTTAGATATTCGAATGGAAAATTATCGCATTCGGCTTTGAAGGCTCTGTATCTGTACTTGACAACAGTTATTTAGGGAGTAAAATAATAGAAAGTAAACAATCGATGGAGAACGAGATGTATCTACTGGCTACTACACTTATCTTTATTAACGCAAATTGAAACAACCGATGCAACTTCGTTAAATTAAGAATGAAACTGTAAGAGCACTCTGCCCGGTAATAGAAAAAGTTAAGAACGGCGTTTGTGTAGGTACCCTAACCATAAGTTTAGTGATCGTACTCACTAGCGAATGCGTAAACAATTTGTATGGAGAATGGTAGTCCTACAAAGTAACCGCTAGAGACAATGTACTATTATATAAATTATTTGTATGGGGAAAGATCATTCTCGAAAACAGTTCCCATACAAATAGGGAAACGTTCGCGAAGAACGACACATCTCTAGTACTGATTAGATGCTTAATCCCAAAAGTGAATACATGTAGACAAGCGTCCACTAAGTTGCTATTGTTATTTGTTCCAGGCCGGAGTCATGGTGGGTCTCGGCGGCGTTAAAGGCGATCCGGACGTTCGCGCTCGTGTTCGACGTGCTCACCTTCCCCGTGCACCTCCTGCTGCAGTGGCCCTGGCGCAAGCGGGCGCTCTCCCGCCGGATCAAGGTACAGTAATAGCAACATTACAGGCCTGGATCAGGCCGGAGTCATGGTGGGTCTCGGCGGCGTTAAAGGCGATCCGGACGTTCGCGCTCGTGTTCGACGTGCTCACCTTCCCCGTGCACCTCCTGCTGCAGTGGCCCTGGCGCAAGCGGGCGCTCTCCCGCCGGATCAAGGTACAGTAATAGCAACATTACAGGCCTGGATCAGGCCGGAGTCATGGTGGGTCTCGGCGGCGTTAAAGGCGATCCGGACGTTCGCGCTCGTGTTCGACGTGCTCACCTTCCCCGTGCACCTCCTGCTGCAGTGGCCCTGGCGCAAGCGGGCGCTCTCCCGCCGGATCAAGGTTCAGTAATAGCAACATTACAGGCCTGGATCAGGCCGGAGTCATGGTGGGTCTCGGCGGCATTAAAGGCGATCCGGACGTTCGCGCTCGTGTTCGACGTGCTCACCTTCCCCGTGCACCTCCTGCTGCAGTGGCCCTGGCGCAAGCGGGCGCTCTCCCGCCGGATCAAGGTACAGTAATAGCAACATTACAGGCCTGGATCAGGCCGGAGTCATGGTGGGTCTCGGCGGCGTTAAAGGCGATCCGGACGTTCGCGCTCGTGTTCGACGTGCTCACCTTCCCCGTGCACCTCCTGCTGCAGTGGCCCTGGCGCAAGCGGGCGCTCTCCCGCCGGATCAAGGTACAGTAATAGCAACATTACAGGCCTGGATCAGGCCGGAGTCATGGTGGGTCTCGGCGGCGTTAAAGGCGATCCGGACGTTCGCGCTCGTGTTCGACGTGCTCACCTTCCCCGTGCACCTCCTGCTGCAGTGGCCCTGGCGCAAGCGGGCGCTCTCCCGCCGGATCAAGGTACAGTAATAGCAACATTACAGGCCTGGATCAGGCCGGAGTCATGGTGGGTCTCGGCGGCATTGAAGGCGATCCGGACGTTCGCGCTCGTGTTCGACGTGCTCACCTTCCCCGTGCACCTCCTGCTGCAGTGGCCCTGGCGCAAGCGGGCGCTCTCCCGCCGGATCAAGGTACAGTAATAGCAACATTACAGGCCTGGATCAGGCCGGAGTCATGGTGGGTCTCGGCGGCATTGAAGGCGATCCGGACGTTCGCGCTCGTGTTCGACGTGCTCACCTTCCCCGTGCACCTCCTGCTGCAGTGGCCCTGGCGCAAGCGGGCGCTCTCCCGCCGGATCAAGGTACAGTAATAGCAACATTACAGGCCTGGATCAGGCCGGAGTCTGAAATTGTCAGGAACGGCCCGACATGTTTCGAACTCGTATGGAGCTCTTCATCAAGGACTGCTACCCGTACACAGCCGCGGCAACTTTGTTCCTGACAATGTCACGTGAGTGTAAACCGTGGAAACCGTTATAATTAAATATGTCTCACGAAAGTTTTAATAAGAGTAAAAACTATTAAATCCACACAAGGATCGGGTAGTGCCAAAGGTAACAGGATACTCCTACACACAGAGCTCGTGGCGCCGCAATGCTTCATTGACATCCGACCGAGTCTAGACATCGCGGTTTTAATACCTTTGCCTAATCTAATCTTGGATCCGCACCTAGTTTCCAATTTAATGGAATATTACGCAATTAAAATATTAATCATACAAGATAATATTATAAAATTTTCATTCGTGTAGTGATTGCGATCAATGAAATCGAACGTTACTTTCCGGAATTAATTAATAGATAAGTTCTTTTCTATTTCACAAGTCATGTTTAGAGAAATATGACAAAAGAAAGAAGGAAACAGAAGTGTGTACTTGTACCAATATTTTGTTATTGTCTTTGCGTTTAAGTTAGTAGTTAGGTGTAGAGGTAGTTAATATTCATTTCCGTAGACAGAAAGACTTAAAATACAAAAACCCACCATAAATTACCATCAGCTGGAAAAAACTGGAGAAATCCGTGACTGGGCGTCCACACGGGAAAATCGCAGTGGTCAGTTTATAAATGAAAAAGAGAAATGCAACTTATAATTATAATTCAGCAAAGTTATCTAAATCTCAATAGTGGCACTAGATGAGAAATTAAATTGGGAATAATTGGCTTACAATTTTGCACGCTAACTAAGCCGCATCCGACACGACACGCGCCATCGGCCTAAAACCACGAGTTGTGGTATCATAGTCTCATCCACAGCTCTCTGTCAAACCTCAATTACTCATGTTTCACTCAATGAGATAAACCGCTTTCAGCGTCAGACTTGTATTAATGGAAAATTGCAATGAAAAATACAATTTTAAGCGTTGCTTTGTGTTCCAAAAATCAATCGGGTTGCAGTTTTCTGTTCTATTAGTACTGTGTATTTCTTTACTTACAAGTAGCCGCATCATTTTATTTATTTATTTATTGATGAAAATAACCTCTATACAATGGTACATACCGGTTCTATAAGAACAGATACTTAAGTACATCGTCAGTAAAAATAAATTGACCAATTAAACAAACTTAATTAGAAACTAACTACTACTAAATATTTGTATAGAATCTTTTTATCGATTCATATTTTTTATGTGGTAATACCACATTTTTATTTTTTATAAATAATGACACAAAGGTAAATTAAGAAAGAAAAATTGAATGCGATCTACTGCAATCGAAGCGGGATTTGAACCCGCGACCTCTGCGTTTCCGGCGCATTGCTCTTCCAACTGAGCTATCCGACCGCTACGTCAATCGCACGAAATCTCTCATCCCTTAATTCTTTACGCTACTGGATATTTATAACTAACTACTACTTTTGTTGTTGCAAGTTTGATTCGTTCCTTATCTAACTTGTGACCCAAGTATAGTTGGGGTGAAATAAAACCAAAAGTTATTGTGTTATGATGATCCTATTGTCCCAGGAACGTGTAACACTACATTCTGCAGTGTAGATTTTAAAACTCAACACAGTTTTAAACAAGCTCGCTTAAAGTGGGTTTGTGCCAAAAACCGTCAGAAGATGAATGTTGTTGTAACATAGTTCCGTTTCGTTGCAGGCCCGCATAATCGACAGCACAGCCGACAGCGTGACCGTCCGCTCGGTGGCTGAGCCCACCGAGCTGCACCTGCGCATGGTGCGCGACAACGTGTTGACGATGGAGGGCATGCTGCGCGCCGCGGCCGCGCGCTGGGCCGACCGGCCCGCGCTCGGCACGCGCGCCGTGCTCAGCGAGGAGGACGAGCCGCAGCCCAACGGACGGGTGTTCAAGAAGGTGAGTCCGACGTGCCCAGCCAGAGTCGCGTGTCACTGCGCATGGTGCGCGACAACCGTGTTGGAACCGCACTCATATTAACTTCATGATGTAAACACTAAACGCTGAGAGCACCAAGGTCCACGCTGACTATATCATTATTGAAATAGTTTTATCGCTGGACGACTACGAGGGCTCGATTCCCGCGCTGTTCGAATACAGGTCAAAGGATTCTGGCTACTCGCCAATGCCGTCCATACGCTGGTTTGTTGTTAACGACGTGTATAAATGCCTTTAGGGTACGCTACCAAACTTACTTCAAGTATTATGACGGCCTGTACAAACTACGGTAGGGATAATTAGAACTTCCCCAAACTGTGTATTTACCCAAGGTTATATGTACATTGGGAGGTTATTTCTCAAGACCTTTGGAGGAAGACTTTGTGCGATGGTGTGGTTGTGCATGATGAAGTATGGTTTGCTTCTCTTTCTCACAAGCGCGCGACCTGAGACGCCAGCGTGCAGCTCTTCCCCCTTTATCGACAGGCGCAACATTTATCTGTCAATTATGCGGCCGCGGCTGTCGCTCTCGTATCGGGCTATCCAGCCATCTTCGAAAGTGCCGCAGTTTATTAGACGCTGCTTAACTCATCTGTTATAGATGTAAAAGGTTAATGATGATGATATGTACATTTTAATTAATAAAGCCTATCTAATCCGTGTAAATATATAAATTGACAAAAATCTAAATACTTGTTACGAATTACGATTCATAATAATGAGTCACAGCGAACTCTCGTCCTACGTGCGAATGATGTCTGAAATTGGAACCAATCAAATCGCAGCATCATTTCATTGATGACTCACTATTTCCCGCGAATGTCAGCATCCACGCGTGCCCGATACGCGATCGATCGGCAATCTCAACGAGCGTGGGAACCGCGTTGAGGGGCTTCTTGCATCGCGATCCGATTGTGAATGAAGCTTACTCTCCGGTAATCTTGTGTCAGCTCACTGATTGATTAGTATATCGTACTGAATAATGCTCTTATGATTTAAAATTTACGATAAATGATGCGATTATTGCTTAAAGAATTAAGTGCAATCCTCACTGATATTGCAATGCAACTGTCCAGGCGATATTTCGCATGTCGATTGACTATGAGCCGCAGAGTAAAAAATAAAGAAAAAAAAAGATTTAAATTTAAAATAAAAAAACCGGTTAAGTTCAAGTCCCACTCGCGCACCGAGGGTTCGGTACAAACACTTATCCCATCTTAACTGGCCGGGTTAATTTAAGTTTGCATCTGGTATGTATGGCGCCGGATACAAATGAGGTGCAAAGTTAACGCAACCGATCTCGTCTGTTGTATGGGAGGGTACGGAATCCTAAAAATGCACGATTAGCAAAGGATAAACGAATACAAGCGTATGCGCAATGCCGTGCAGTCGAATCTTCGGTATTTTATACTTCTGAACTTTCTTATGCAAAACTAGATTTGGTTGGACAGTATGAGGCAAGTAATTAGACCGCCGGTATTAACACGAATCAACACAATGCTACGACACGTGAAGTGATACTTATTTACTTATTATACAATTATTGCTGTCACAAAGTGTTTATCGATATCAGAGGTAAATACGGATAGCAGCTTCAGGTCATTTAGTGTTGAGTCAAATGAGTGTTGTTGTTGGATATGAGTATAAATTGCTGCTATTTGCGAGTAAGTAGCTACTTGCAAGTAAATAGTGGTGATATTATGTTCCAGTTACGAATAATTAAAAAACATTTGGGAGTTTTCAATACAACATGTTTTTCAGTTTTTTAACCGCAGTACCTATTTTTAGACACTAAATACCTAATTGAAATATGTTTTTCTTTTACTTGGCGCTATTTAGTTACTTAGTGACCGCATAAATGGTAAAGAGGCTGGCAGACGTTATTAACATTATTTAACTGCTTGTTAAGTTAAACATGTAAATCATCCTATAATTAATATGTAGAAGAAACTTACAGGCTCACGGAAACCCATAATTGACAATATCTGTTTGTTTACAATAAAGCGAAATAAAAAAGAATGGTTCGGGCAGGGCTCTAACCTCCGCTTCAAACGGCTTTCTAGGTCAACACGGGCTACATTGCCACCCTAAGGCATGCAAGAAGCAACTGCTTGAGGAATGCAATGGCTCTCGCATCAGGTTCAGTGGCCCAATAGGTAGGACGCCCGTGTTGGCCCGGAAAGCAGTTTGAAATTCGTTTCCTTGCAAACATTTGGCTTACGTTAGCAGACGTTACGGCTTTGATAAATATTATATTACTGCAAACGCCGGGAAGAAGGGCTTGCCGGGTGAGTAGGTATAGACGGATAGTGATACGAAGCCGGCAAGCCTTTTTCACGGCTAAGGCATGTACCTATAGTGCTTTTCTCACACATATGCAATGAAATAAAATAAAAAATACACCACTCAAAATATAATTCAGCTGTTTAGCCTACTTCTGGATTGCCGGTCCAGCGCGTTAACCACTTCGCTACCTTAACCCCCAAGCAACCTATAAAATTTTTCCTTAAATATGTTTTGTGTGTCGATCTTTGCATTGTTGAAACTGAATTTGACCTGGTGGGTCTCTTGCACCAGGTAACTAATTTTTCAATTTTTCTTTAAGCCTTGATATTTGTATAGTTGCCGGCAAATTTTTAGAACAACAACGGCGGATTTGCGCATGTACATTTGTACGTAAATCGGCTACTGCACAGTCAATATGCTCTAAAAGTTTGCCGGCAGCTGTATCAATGGTTTAAATAAAAATTGTGGTGTGTACCCACATAAAAAAATGAGACATAACATGTTTGATAAGTGTATAACACCTGTTTGTTCCAGTTCAAGATGGGCTCGTACTCGTGGCGGTCGTACGCGGACGTGGAGCGCGAGGCGCGGCAGTTCGCGGGCGGGCTGCGCGAGCTGGGCTGCGCGCCGCGCCGCAACGTCGTCATGTTCGCCGAGACGCGCGCCGAGTGGATGGTGGCCGCGCACGGCTGCTTCAAGCAGAGCATTCCCGGTACGTCGATGACGAAACATCGCTTTCCATCAGGCGATACGTTTGCTCGTTTGCCCCTATGACATAAAAAAAAAACCTGCCTGGAAACAAAACTGCCGGCCGTTTGCGGCGTTAGGAGACAATACTGGCACCTGCCCGAGGCGCTAGCTCTTAACCCTTAAGTGCTTAAAATTACACTAATTTTATTTCTGAAATGACGTTATCGGCAATGAAATCCACGTCAGTTTCAGATTTTGGTACAATCTTGACAAAGTATTTATTGATAATATTCAGATTTTGACTTGTGTCATTTCAGTAACGTGTAGACGTACTTTATCATGCATTTAAAGGTTAAAGATTGTTTTTATAACCAGGACTAGGGCGCCAGACCGCCACACAATGACTCGTCCAGGGCGCCCGCTATACGCCATTACTGAGCCTGTCTTAAAGGAGGCCCTATTTGTTTAGTGTTTATTCAGCTAAACTATGTAATTATGTAGCCGTTCGCTGCATATCTGGCTCAAACAGTTACAGTTCCGGCTACGTTTCTACGCAGCATTATTTTTCGAACTAGTACTTACCCGAGAAAAAGGAATATCCAACAAAAAACTGAGTGGATAAGAATTAAAAGGTACAAAATACCTAATAAAAATATACAAACAATGACTTAAGACCAATGCAGATTTTATTACATTTTAATAAAATCAAATCGTTTTTTTGGAAACATGGATAGCCACCTGTTTCTCTATCTAATCTAGACGAAAGTATGGTTTATGCCAGCCAAAAACTACTATTTGAAATGTCCGAGACATCCGCGCTCGGTCCCTAATCCCATTCGTCAAACTCTGATGAGACACACCATAGTCCTACGCTATTTGCAGCATTTCACTTGTAATACGTAAACTCGGATTTCTAATTCTACGACAGATACATCACTGTCTAAATTGACAACATTTAAATGACAGCTGAGTTTGTTTCTTGCATGTTTCTTGGCTTGCACAAAATGCGCAATGTTTACAAGTACAATACCAGATTTTGTACCAAAAATTTCCGATGTTTAAGTTCTTATTATCTCCTCTCGTAATATGTAATAATAAATATTTCTAGTAATTTTGTTGAAACATAGAGTTAAAGTTACCAATAAATAAATTATCTTAGCGTGTTTAAAAAAGAAAACGGAATTTACTATTGTAAAAATATTTTATTGTAGTGGCAACCTTGTGGTAGTTTTTTTGGTCTTGAATTAGAAATCCGAGTATAGTATGCAACTGCGACCTAATGTAAAAAAAAAACCAGCTAACAATCCCATTTTTGTTCAGTGGTAACAATCTACGCGACGCTCGGCGACGACGCGATCGCCCACGGCATCAACGAGACGGAAGTGTCGACGGTGATCACGACGCACGAGCTGCTGCCCAAGTTCAAGAAGATCCTGCACAAGACGCCGCTGGTGGACACCATCGTGTACATGGAGGACCAGCTGAAGCGCACCGACACGACCGGCTACAAGGAGGGCATCAGGATCGTCGCGTTCAAGGATGTGCTCGAGAAGGGGAAATTCTCTAAGATTGGTGAGTCGTCTTTTCTATATTCATTCCCCTTTGCAAACGTTTTCTTACTGCTTTTCTGAACACATATGAGTTGAAGGAGATCCCTCCAAGATGTAATCATAAATGTCTAAAGTATAATGTATCATAGTATAACATATTGGTAGACATAACAATATGATAAAAATGTATGTTTATTGTTGATGACCTTCGTTAGGTTCGCGTACGATAACTATGCACTTCAATAATCATTGCATTGTACTGCTCGAGTAATATTATTTAAAAGCTATTATTATCGTAGGGCCGTACGTCGTAAAATACTATAAGGTGTAGGGCCATTTATATAGTCATTATTGTGACGTGATAGGCGGTGTCTTTTCCATAGGCGTAGTTATTGATTTTACCAAAGATTTCACAAGAGGTCTGCTGGAGGCACAAAAATGTTCATTGGTAAACTAGTTTTTGTTCGCCGGACAACACGCAGACTACCAAAGAAGTCCAGGCCCTCGAAACCCCCCTGAAAGTTTTATTAGAGAGTGGAAAGCGCTGCGAGAGTGCGCAACGATTCCGTTTCGAACACGCAGCGAGTACACCGCGTAGTGCAAGAAAACTGCGAACCGTCGCAAGTGTACAGTATGGCTTCGTCGCTTTCAACTCGCTATTGTAGGAATTTGAAATATCTGTTGTTTTCTTTTCCTGTATTGTTTAAACACTTTCATATACATGTAATTCGTGCACAGAATCTGTCCCGCCTATGGCGAACGACACGGCCATCGTGATGTACACGTCGGGCTCGACGGGCGTGCCGAAGGGCGTGATCCTGTCGCACCGCAACATGCTCGCCACGCTCAAGGCGTTCGTGGACGCCGTGCCCATCTACGAGGGCGACGTGCTCATGGGCTTCCTGCCGCTCGCGCACGTGTTCGAGCTGCTGGCCGAGACCCTCTGCATCATCGCTGGTCAGTGCATGAACATTACCTAATGAAGGGCGTGATCCTGTCGCACCGCAACATGCTCGCCACGCTCAAGGCGTTCGTGGACGCCGTGCCCATCTACGAGGGCGACGTGCTCATGGGCTTCCTGCCGCTCGCGCACGTGTTCGAGCTGCTGGCCGAGACCCTCTGCATCATCGCTGGTCAGTGCATGAACATTACCTAATGAAGGGCGTGATCCTGTCGCACCGCAACATGCTCGCCACGCTCAAGGCGTTCGTGGACGCCGTGCCCATCTACGAGGGCGACGTGCTCATGGGCTTCCTGCCGCTCGCGCACGTGTTCGAGCTGCTGGCCGAGACCCTCTGCATCATCGCTGGTCAGTGCATGAACATTACCTAATGAAGGGCGTGATCCTGTCGCACCGCAACATGCTCGCCACGCTCAAGGCGTTCGTGGACGCCGTGCCCATCTACGAGGGCGACGTGCTCATGGGCTTCCTGCCGCTCGCGCACGTGTTCGAGCTGCTGGCCGAGACCCTCTGCATCATCGCTGGTCAGTGCATGAACATTACCTAATGAAGGGCGTGATCCTGTCGCACCGCAACATGCTCGCCACGCTCAAGGCGTTCGTGGACGCCGTGCCCATCTACGAGGGCGACGTGCTCATGGGCTTCCTGCCGCTCGCGCACGTGTTCGAGCTGCTGGCCGAGACCCTCTGCATCATCGCTGGTCAGTGCATGAACATTACCTAATGAAGGGCGTGATCCTGTCGCACCGCAACATGCTCGCCACGCTCAAGGCGTTCGTGGACGCCGTGCCCATCTACGAGGGCGACGTGCTCATGGGCTTCCTGCCGCTCGCGCACGTGTTCGAGCTGCTGGCCGAGACCCTCTGCATCATCGCTGGTCAGTGCATGAACATTACCTAATGAAGGGCGTGATCCTGTCGCACCGCAACATGCTCGCCACGCTCAAGGCGTTCGTGGACGCCGTGCCCATCTACGAGGGCGACGTGCTCATGGGCTTCCTGCCGCTCGCGCACGTGTTCGAGCTGCTGGCCGAGACCCTCTGCATCATCGCTGGTCAGTGCATGAACATTACCTAATGAAGGGCGTGATCCTGTCGCACCGCAACATGCTCGCCACGCTCAAGGCGTTCGTGGACGCCGTGCCCATCTACGAGGGCGACGTGCTCATGGGCTTCCTGCCGCTCGCGCACGTGTTCGAGCTGCTGGCCGAGACCCTCTGCATCATCGCTGGTCAGTGCATGAACATTACCTAATGAAGGGCGTGATCCTGTCGCACCGCAACATGCTCGCCACGCTCAAGGCGTTCGTGGACGCCGTGCCCATCTACGAGGGCGACGTGCTCATGGGCTTCCTGCCGCTCGCGCACGTGTTCGAGCTGCTGGCCGAGACCCTCTGCATCATCGCTGGTCAGTGCATGAACATTACCTAATGAAGGGCGTGATCCTGTCGCACCGCAACATGCTCGCCACGCTCAAGGCGTTCGTGGACGCCGTGCCCATCTACGAGGGCGACGTGCTCATGGGCTTCCTGCCGCTCGCGCACGTGTTCGAGCTGCTGGCCGAGACCCTCTGCATCATCGCCGGTCAGTGCACTAAATATTCCCTCAACTGCGGGATAACCGATTGGCGTTTTCACCTTAAGACCTTTCAACCTTAAGTTGACATACCTCCGTAACCGGTAAACTAGTTATTATATGCTACTGCTGTGCTCTAGGCCTTTGTAGACGCCTGAAGTTTGGAACCAACTTGCACGTCTAAAGTCCTGTACCGGCGTTCGGGATCGAACTGAATGGGTGGGCTTTATTTATTCATTACAACATAATGGCGCAATTATTTGGAAATTTCGAACGAGATGGCGGCAAAGCAGAGCTGGGAAGAATTGTGTAAAACAGTAGCTAAAATACAGATAGAAATTCACCTAATATAAAATTATAAAAAAATATTCCCGAACTGTTGGAATCATGAACCTAAAGGGATGGATCTTAATTGGGGATAATACTGGGATGGGATTCTCTGGACGGGTAAATGACTGTTACAAAGCTGTAGTTGACGTGTGTGTTATCGGCAGGCGTGCCGATCGGCTACTCGACGCCGCTGACGATGCTGGACTCCTCCAGCAAGATCATGAAGGGCACGAAGGGCGACGCCACCGTGCTCAAGCCCACCTGCATGACCACTGTGCCGGTGAGTACTGCGCTGTACTGTGTAATATATTTTTCATCACACTTGCTCGTATACATGCTAGAAAAGCAGGCGGTAAGTCGTAAATAACGCCCTAGGGCGGTAAGTAATTTTTATCACATGTTAAGCGTTTACATGCTAGAAAACCGGGCGGTATCGTATATTACGCCCTATGGCGGTAAGTCGTATATTACGCCCTATGGCGGTACGTCGTATATTACGCCCTAGGGCGGTAAGTCGTATATTACGCCCTAGGGCGGAAAGTAATTTTGGTATTGACTACTACTACTTTTGTTTTATTTCTTTCTAAGTGTGATGAAAAACGTCGTACGTGACTCTGGTGGTAAAGGAATTCCAAACTCGTGTCATGAAAGCCCGAAGCCAAAGGCGAATTCTAATATACACTCGTTTACCACCCTTGTTGCGTAATGTACTATTATCGTACCCAAAATCGTCTGGTGACAACAAAAACTCACTAAAATTTCTGTCACTGCTCTCTGCTCCTCAACACCTCGTATCTAGTAAGTAGATTGACACTGAGTTACGAGATTTGTTGAGAGTAGGTATTTGTTACTTAGTGAGTGAGTTTGGTTGTCAACAGACGAAATATTCTACGCAGGTTAGTGGATCGGAATTGACTGCTGATGCTTCGGCGGATGATAATGACCCTTTTCTATGAATCGATCTGCCCGTCTCGTACAACTTCGCGACACGCAACTTGGCGTCACTCGTCACTGTCCCACAGTACTATTTATTTATTTAATCTTTTAATAATTTAATAAAAGAGAGAGAAAGAAGAAGAATCGCGTGTCACAGTTGTGCTAGAGGTGCATAACCCTGCGACAGAGTTATACGCATCTTTTGTGATTTACAGCAGCATAATCACTAATCACCGAGACTTTCGTTTGTCACAAAATTGTCTGTCCTTTTGTAGCGAATGACTTATCGTCGGAGATAATGCAATACCGCGTAAGTAACAAGTGTAGATACGAATCAATATTCAAACAAACGCTAAGTATTTTATTGGAATGAGAACTTTATCGACAGCTGTTATTTACGCGGTATTGGCGAAGTTATGTTGGTTTATCATCAACATTTGTGTGCTAATGACGACGCGTTTGGCTCGGTTTGTAGACACCTGCCCACTGAGTCGGCGGTCCCGGGTTCGAATCCCGGCCGGGGCAAATATTTGTGCAAAATATTTGTTCTTGGGTCATGGATGTTATCTATATATGTATTTATATATTATGTATGTCGTCGTCTAGTACCCATAGTACAAGCTTTGCTTAGTTTGGGACTAGGTCGATTTGTGTATGATTGTCCCTTAATATTTATTTATTTAACGTGTACGTCGGTCGCAGCTGATCATGGACCGCATCAGCAAGGGCATCACGGACAAGGTGTCGCGCTCGGGTCCGCTGGCGGCGGCGCTGTTCAAGTGGGCCTACTCCTACAAGCTCGCGTGGATGAAGCGCGGCTACGACACGCCCGTGCTCAATAAGCTGGTGAGCATTATTACATTTCGTAAACACGTACTATATAAGATGGTAGAACACTTAAATTTTGGCCGCCTTAGCTAAGATGCTCTGAGAGAGCAATTGTTCGATCCTCGTAAGCGAGATATATAACCTTTCAAAAAGTAAAACTGCAAATACCCGTCCCTATTGTTACAGCAACTTTCTATTCTACAATCTGCATTTGAAATTTATGTTTTAGTGGAGTATAACTTCTTATAAGGTCTAGCGAATCAAAACAAACTTCAAATCATTAATGTCTTCTTCAATAGTTTGAAGCTATGACATAAACCGTACGGGATCGGGTGTTTTCTACTGTAGATTACCAGTCCAATATTTCAACCGTTCAACCAATTAAACGGTTCGACCGCATGTATGAAGCATGCCACGAATCGCCGCGCGCGGTGTCGCTCTAGCGGTGTTTTCCGCGCGAAGCGGCGCGGAGACACGACTTCAGAGCGGCCATAGAGCGGCGCTGTATGCGTGGCATGCTTGCCGCCCCCGCTTGGCTAGACTGTCCGGATCGCAACCGTGACTTATGTAATCAGCTCGTCCCCTGTACGTGAGCGGATGTGTGTTGCAGATGTTCACGAAGGTGACGGCGCTGCTGGGCGGGCACATGCGGCTGATGATCTCGGGCGGCGCGCCGCTGTCGCCGGACACGCACGCGCAGGTCCGCGTCTGCCTGTGCTGCGACGTGGTCACCGGGTACGGCCTCACCGAGACCACGTCCTGCGCCACCGTCACCGACGCGCACGACCGGTGAGTACACCACACTGCCTGTGCTGCGACGTGGTCACCGGGTACGGCCTCACCGAGACCACGTCCTGCGCCACCGTCACCGACGCGCACGACCGGTGAGTACACCACACTGCCTGTGCTGCGACGTGGTCACCGGGTACGGCCTCACCGAGACCACGTCCTGCGCCACCGTCACCGACGCGCACGACCGGTGAGTACACCACACTGCCTGTGCTGCGACGTGGTCACCGGGTACGGCCTCACCGAGACCACGTCCTGCGCCACCGTCACCGACGCGCACGACCGGTGAGTACACCACACTGCCTGTGCTGCGACGTGGTCACCGGGTACGGCCTCACCGAGACCACGTCCTGCGCCACCGTCACCGACGCGCACGACCGGTGAGTACACCACACTGCCTGTGCTGCGACGTGGTCACCGGGTACGGCCTCACCGAGACCACGTCCTGCGCCACCGTCACCGACGCGCACGACCGGTGAGTACACCACACTGCCTGTGCTGCGACGTGGTCACCGGGTACGGCCTCACCGAGACCACGTCCTGCGCCACCGTCACCGACGCGCACGACCGGTGAGTACACCACACTGCCTGTGCTGCGACGTGGTCACCGGGTACGGCCTCACCGAGACCACGTCCTGCGCCACCGTCACCGACGCGCACGACCGGTGAGTACACCACACTGCCTGTGCTGCGACGTGGTCACCGGGTACGGCCTCACCGAGACCACGTCCTGCGCCACCGTCACCGACGCGCACGACCGGTGAGTACACCACACTGCCTGTGCTGCGACGTGGTCACCGGGTACGGCCTCACCGAGACCACGTCCTGCGCCACCGTCACCGACGCGCACGACCGGTGAGTACACCACACTGCCTGTGCTGCGACGTGGTCACCGGGTACGGCCTCACCGAGACCACGTCCTGCGCCACCGTCACCGACGCGCACGACCGGTGAGTACACCACACTGCCTGTGCTGCGACGTGGTCACCGGGTACGGCCTCACCGAGACCACGTCCTGCGCCACCGTCACCGACGCGCACGACCGGTGAGTACACCACACTGCCTGTGCTGCGACGTGGTCACCGGGTACGGCCTCACCGAGACCACGTCCTGCGCCACCGTCACCGACGCGCACGACCGGTGAGTACACCACACTGCCTGTGCTGCGACGTGGTCACCGGGTACGGCCTCACCGAGACCACGTCCTGCGCCACCGTCACCGACGCGCACGACCGGTGAGTACACCACACTGCCTGTGCTGCGACGTGGTCACCGGGTACGGCCTCACCGAGACCACGTCCTGCGCCACCGTCACCGACGCGCACGACCGGTGAGTACACCACACTGCCTGTGCTGCGACGTGGTCACCGGGTACGGCCTCACCGAGACCACGTCCTGCGCCACCGTCACCGACGCGCACGACCGGTGAGTACACCACACCATACACCATTCCACTTCTCCATCCGGTTACCGTTTTAAAGAAGCATTTTAAAAATCCTTCTAACAAATATCTGTATCTTTTTGCGTCCTGTCTGGGCACCGCTGCATTTATAATTACCAAGCATACATTTATGACAGTTTCAGTATCAAAATATGCCTCGACAGTAATAATGATTGCGGTGTATTGTCAGGTCGACGGGTCGCGTGGGCGCGCCGACCACCGGCACCGACATCAAGCTGGTCACGTGGGAGGAGGGCAACTACCGCGTCACCAACAAACCCTTCCCTCAGGTAATGCACGAGCTGACTACAAAACTAAATTATTTATTAACTTTTACTTCACTATAGACCGGAAGATAGATTTTCTGTCCGCTACGCGAGGAGAAAATCTCACTTCCTGGCCAAGTCAAGACGAAAAACTTAGATAAACTACGGATGAATGTAAAGTCCTAGATTGCATAAATAAATATGAACTTCATCTTTGGTTCGGACCACAAACTCCTGCTATCTGGGACATTCACGAATTCACCGTCCTAGTTACGTAATGCACTATTTCGATTTCGAGGAAAGTAATAATGATCATGGACGGTGTGCGGTTTCTTTCTTTATCTTTTTATACTTGAAGGGCCTTATACTCGTATTGCTACCTAGTTACTACCGATTGTTTCACGGTTGTATCTGAAAGTATTACATATCTTTTTTCTCCCACCACAGGCAATTGTTTGCTTACAGGGCGGCCCCATCCCTTAGATCATATAAGACGTGTTTTTACGCAATAAACTATTTTAATTTTTTTTTTTTTTTTTTTTTTTTATATCTGTGCATGATATTAGATGACACATTTGTTGGAGTGTTTACTTAGGAAGGTCCACTTATGCACAAAAGAAGTATCCACTTAGGGCAACACTTTGTGCCCCCAGAGGATATACAACAACTCACGGCCCAAAGAATCTGGGAATTCCTGGACTCAACGGGCCTCAGCAGTGAGCTTTAAGACAGGGCTGCCACAATAGATCAATTCTGGTCGATGCGGCACACAAAAGGCCCAAGCGAAATAATAAATAAATAGGAAGGTAGGAACCTCGCATAATAGTGTGTTGTGTGTGTGCAGGGCGAGATAGTGATCGGCGGCGACAGCGTGGCGGAGGGCTACTACCGCAACCCGGAGAAGACGCGCGCCGAGTTCGTGGACGTGGCGGGGCGGCGCTGGTTCCGCTCCGGCGACGTGGGCGAGCTGCACCACGACGGCTGCATCAAGATCATCGGTCAGTGCTGTGTACAGGGTCAGATCGTGATCGGCGGCGACAGTTCGTGGACGTGGCGGGGCGGCGCTGGTTCCGCTCCGGCGACGTGGGCGAGCTGCACCACGACGGCTGCATCAAGATCATCGGTCAGTGCTGTGTACAGGGTCAGATCGTGATCGGCGGCGACAGTTCGTGGACGTGGCGGGGCGGCGCTGGTTCCGCTCCGGCGACGTGGGCGAGCTGCACCACGACGGCTGCATCAAGATCATCGGTCAGTGCTGTGTACAGGGTCAGATCGTGATCGGCGGCGACAGTTCGTGGACGTGGCGGGGCGGCGCTGGTTCCGCTCCGGCGACGTGGGCGAGCTGCACCACGACGGCTGCATCAAGATCATCGGTCAGTGCTGTGTACAGGGTCAGATCGTGATCGGCGGCGACAGTTCGTGGACGTGGCGGGGCGGCGCTGGTTCCGCTCCGGCGACGTGGGCGAGCTGCACCACGACGGCTGCATCAAGATCATCGGTCAGTGCTGTGTACAGGGTCAGATCGTGATCGGCGGCGACAGTTCGTGGACGTGGCGGGGCGGCGCTGGTTCCGCTCCGGCGACGTGGGCGAGCTGCACCACGACGGCTGCATCAAGATCATCGGTCAGTGCTGTGTACAGGGTCAGATCGTGATCGGCGGCGACAGTTCGTGGACGTGGCGGGGCGGCGCTGGTTCCGCTCCGGCGACGTGGGCGAGCTGCACCACGACGGCTGCATCAAGATCATCGGTCAGTGCTGTGTACAGGGTCAGATCGTGATCGGCGGCGACAGTTCGTGGACGTGGCGGGGCGGCGCTGGTTCCGCTCCGGCGACGTGGGCGAGCTGCACCACGACGGCTGCATCAAGATCATCGGTCAGTGCTCTCATCTACTTAACTAGCTGAACACGACTTTAGGGACTTCTCACTCGTGTCTTCTGAGCGTTGTGAAGCTACCGACACCGAAGACTTCGTTAACTCGATCATCACATATTACACACTCGAGACTAAATTTTTGAGCGACCTAACTGCGTACAGGAATACGCTCGCACTACAAAATTCGATTAGTATTTGAAAGCGACCGTATGAGATTTTTCCGTATGCACCACCGAGTCGATACGATTTTGAATTTGAGACGAAATTTTTATGGCTCTAGTATAATTTTTGGTTGAGAATTATGGGAAAAGTAATGGTTGATTTTTCTGTTGATAAACAACATGATTAAAGTAGCAGTCGCCAGATACAAAAAGGCTAACATTACCTTACTTAACAAAGTTGAACCGGTAATCCAGAGGTACCGGGTTCTATTCCCGGTCTTTTCCGCCAGGTTGCTTTTTTAATTTTTCTTTGTGCTTTGATCTTTTTTATCAATGGTACATTATCTTACTTATCAACAACATTAAAACCTAATATCTCAGAACAATAATCGTTACCTAACTAAATACAAATACCGATATGCGATTGTGCTTATGAATGTATATATACATCGCCCTTACGTGTACCAGTGTAATTAGTTATAACACAAATGTAATCATTGTAATTGTTTTAAGTATTATTTACGAAAAAATGACTTACTGTCATTGAGGTATTATTTATAATAGAGCCACAGACCCGAACAAAATTGTCGAAAAAAGTGGCACTGCTATCATGTTCAAGTAGATGCCAATAACGCTTATTTATAATTTACATCAACATAATTACTTCGTACAAAATAACTCTTTACTCAAACGTTTAAGTGTCAAATTGGCTTACGTACTTATTACCACAAATATTTTTCGTGTAAATTAACTTTTTTAGCGTATTCTGACTCATGTCTCTTGTCAAACTTGGAACATGGCACGAATGGAGCAGATTTTAATAGTTTTACATACTAAAAATATTTTCATTATTATTTTATTTAGGTAATAAAATATATTTGTTGTTTGAACTAAATAAACTCGTAAATTGTTAATAACAAATTAAGTTACGTTTTTATTTAACAACTGCATAAAAGGGTCCCGACACTGCATAGAAGGGAACAGTAATAACGACATTATGACAATTATATTAATCTGTGATTATGATTTCTCCACTCATCTTGTTCTAGTATGTGAAATGAGAGTAAGGCAAGTGCAAAATATTAACATTTTTAACCCTTTAAAGTTTTATGGCGTGGCGTGAAAGTCGGTGGCGTAGTATGCACGGCAGCACACATTGTCTTTAGGTGTTCTTGGCGTTCAAACTTTGAACTTCAAAGGTTTAAACTGACAGTGTCTAGACTCTGAGACAAAATAAAACAATGACAACAGAGCAATTTTTTTATTAATTTATTGATGTAACCTGTAGGATCTGCCTGTAAAAGGCATATGTTCATAACACTGGCTCACTCGCCGCCGCACACATAGCAATGTCATGCGTCCACTCTCGCCCTCGGCTCGCGTGTAACTAAACGCAGCATCCTATGTGACGTGCGCCTGAGACAGTGTATATCAATTTATGTATAGATACCTACTACCACAAATACTGCATAACCATTTTACGCGTCTTTTGTATACATTGTAATTTTTTTCCGTTTTTATTGAGATATTAAAGCTGTGTTGAGTGAAAGACTTTTACGCTTCTTTTGATTAAACATAAAAAAAACATATATGATTATGCCGAACGAACACACGAGAGACGAATTATTTGGCTGCAATACCTATTCTTGACGTCTGTCTCTTACTTAACGTGACCTCAATTTTTCACGTTGTTTAGGATCGCGTGGGAATCTTTAATAAAAAAAATAGGATAATTATTTATTGTACTCCTTTATTAATTAATAAAATATAAAACTATAGCGACTCCTTAGATTTTTGTTCTGTGATGAGGTGCATTTTGTAGGGACAAAATTAATAATTCTAATATAAAATATGCTATGATTTTACATAGGATTCGTTAATTAATCAATAGAATCTGCGTAAAAAAGAATATTCCGACCTTTTTCTTTATTTTATAGCTGTTATTTTTGCAATTTTTCACTGAAAATTAAGTCATTTTTGAGACCCGTCACGTGTCATGGTCTAAACGAGACTGATCGCCCAACTAATGCGATTTGTGATTTTGCATTACTTGGGAGGGTGCCATTTTTTCCGTCGGATTGTGTGTCCATGTAATTAATACGTCAATGCTTACTGTCGAGTTTCTTTCGGCCGTCTTCTCAACAGCGGTCTCTCCGGAAATGCCGGTAGATTCACAATCTGACTCGTAAAAGTGCCCCTGTGGCCTACTTACTGAATAAATGATTTAATTTAATTTCATATACATGTCGGTGTGTCCCCAGACCGCAAGAAGGACCTGGTGAAGCTGCAGGCGGGCGAGTACGTGTCGCTGGGCAAGGTGGAGGCGGAGCTGAAGACGTGCCCCATCGTGGAGAACATCTGCGTGTACGGCGACAGCTCGCGCAACTTCACGGTGGCGCTGCTGGTGCCGCACCCGCAGCACCTGGCCGAGCTGGCCGCGAGGGCCGGCATCACGGGCCTGGACTTTGACGCGCTGTGCCGACACGAGCAGGTCGAGAAGCTCGTCGTCAAGGAGCTCGCTGATCATGCTAAGAAATGTAAGCGTTATTTTTTCTTTCTTTCTGACCTTTTGCGCGGTCCTGAGTTCGAAAACCAAAGTATTTTAGAAGCGCGCTTGGGATAGTCAGGTTGTGGTTACGATTACATCAGTAGACATTTTGACACAGCGGACGTTCTAATACAGTAGACGTTCCGATACAGTGGACGTTATGATACAGTCGACAGTGTGGACCAAAAGGATTATTATTAATTTGCAATGAGCGTCTTACTTCAGGATAAATATTGCTTTACAAAGTTTTCTCATATCTTTGATGGTTTTTCAAATTTTATATTACAATTTTATATTATATCTATTACAAGATAATTATTCCACTTGGAATAGTAACAAGTATACCAATAGGTATAATTTTGTTAAGACCCTTTCTCGTTTCGTTTTTTTTTCTCGAAGATTTAGTTCGTCTACAATTGAACGTTGTATTTTGAACAACGATATTTTTTACCCGTATAGCTAGGGCAAGCCCAAAAGGAAGGGTAATTATTTAGTAGCCTGTGTATAGTGTATAGTTTCCTTATATGGGCGAACAGAGTGTAAGGCTGCGTTTCCATCAGAGATATGTAGCGAGTGATGTGCTACCAATGGAATGACTTCATTTTCCTATCGTCGCTCAGCGCAGCTGATTCTATTAACAAAAACACATCCCTCGCTACACATCTCTGGTGGACGCAGCCTAAGCAGGGCCGGACTTAGAGGGCCAGGCCCCTAGGCACTTGGCATTTGGGGTCCCCTCCCCTATAAGGAGAACATTATGGTGTTAGTCCTGCTTCTGGATGAGACCCCTAGACTGGCTGGGCCCCTAGGCCCGGGCATTGTGGGCCTACGGGGTAAATACGGCACTGGCTAAGTCAGGACGTTGGTCGGTTGTTTGCAGGCGGGCTGGAGCGGTTCGAGGTGCCGACGGCCGTGAAGCTGTGCACGGAGGTGTGGTCGCCGGACATGGGGCTGGTGACGGCCGCCTTCAAGCTCAAGCGCAAGGACATCCAGGACCGGTACAAGGACGACATCAAGCGCATGTACGCCTCGTGAGCGCCACCACACCTCCACTTATACCACGAGACTATTGTTTTATAAATCTCTTCTAACCCGGTCACTTTAAGTTTACACGCTTGAAGTGCCCGGGTTGGCGTTAGCCTTTTAGTTCTGATAGCGCTCTGCTGACTCGGTTTTTTAATGTTGATGTCAATGGAACGACAAACGTTCCTTAGCTGATGACCCGTTAACTCTTCTTGGCGTTTCCCGATGTCAGTTTTGAGTGACGCGTGGCAGCATTAAATGTGATGAATGTTTGTGCGACTGACCGTAACTTATATAACTGTATAGAGAAGCGGATTACTTGATGTTTGTTGTCTCTATAACAGAATGAATTATTGTACGCGCAAAGAAACTACGCATAAATAGACGACCCGCTTCTTTATGTCCAGTGTCGACGCGCTCGGTGCTCCACGATAGGTTCTACAGTAGTGCGTGACGGGTCAAACTAGTTTCGTGTCAAACTGCCGAGATCATTTCTTGTAGAGTTGAGCGCGCGGCGACTCGGCGGCACTCGCCGCGACGCGATTGTCGCGCGACAATCGCAGTGTCGCGCGCCGGCGATGTCTGTACATAGGTTTTATTATGCTCGATTCGATAGCGCCTCTGTGAGGTGATCGCAGGTCGGCTGTTGTATTTATTTATTTGGATCGGGAGCGTTTTAAATCACTCACGTGAAGGCGCCCGCCCGGGCTGTACAGATTTCTTCGATGGGATGTAGTTTTGTATTTTGTAAATTATTTATGAAAATAGGTAGCTTAGAAGACCGAGATTAGGCCTCATTTTTTATAGAATTATTTGTATATCGTGCACATCACATTATCTTTTTTTAGATATGTAAAAAATATATGCCAAATACCGATAGCGACTAACCGGACATCACGCATACGACAATAGCACGACTGTTTCGGCTCACGAGAAGCTTCCTTCGGTTCTAAGTTTCTATAATTATAATAATTTTGATATAAGTGTTGTACATATTTATGTCGAAAAATGTTTTAGTTTTTACGGTAGCGATGCAATATTTTACATGCGCGTGAATGGTGGAGTGTTCGTTTCGATATTTTGTATAAAAGTACACATTCGGTCATAACCATGTTAAGAGATTTCATGAGATTTTTGTATATTTAAGACCCTCATGTCGATGTACAGATCTGAATGCAATTATGGTCGGAGTGTGTGAGGCTCGCGGGGGCGCGGCTAGTGCCGTGTACACAATTGTTTGTACACGTTTATTTCCAGAAGAGTAAGCACTTGTATAGTAAAGTTACTTCTGTTCGTCCGAGTAGTATCTGCGGCTGATTGTACTAAAACACCTATCATTGCCAACGTTTTATTCAACATAAAGTAGTGATGGACACACAAGATGAATGATGACTTTGAAACTAAAATTGAACCATAAATCAAGGGGAAGTGTTGTTCATTCATCGTCATTGCGTCTGTAGTCCGCTTCCTGCAGGTTGACGACACAGATTATCAAACTGCTAACCAACACCTCTAGCACATTGTGACACGCGACTCTTTCTCGCGCGAGATGTATTACCTATCTCTTTCTGTACAGTACTGTGAGAGAGTGACGGGTGACGACAAGTCGCGAAGTATATCGTGGTACCTGGTGGCCGGTTTGACAACTTGTGTGGCACACTGTACGGGAGCGCCGGCACTGGCCGCCTCACCGCGCAGCCGACTCGTAATAAAATAATACTGAAATTCTTTAGAGTAAGTTAATTGTTATAGTACTTAGGGGGGCGGGGATGTTTTGCTGCTGTTGGAAACTTTTATAATAATTTTGCAATAATAGTGTCGATATATCGGGCTGTAGCATGAGATGCGTTATTGTAGAAGCTCAGTTTGATTTAGCCAAATGATTTGTTTTATGGTTTAGATCGTCCGCCCTCGGACTTAAAATTGTTAATTAGTTTTATTCAATCATGGCTACTTTGCATTTTATTCTTCTGGCGCATTTTGCTGAGCATTTACCCCAGTTTGGTAATATTTCGTATAATCGAATTTTGAAATCATTGTATCACGGTGCATAGAATAGGTATCAGTACCTAGCTGTACACATATTCCATCGATGTATTTAATGTGAATATATGTGATCGTTACTATAATAGGTAGCATCATATTTTTCGATGTATGTAATAGTTTTGAATAACAAAATGGTATTAGCAAGTTAATTGCTCAGTTTATGTGACTGCATTTTGTTTAAAATTCTTAAAATACAATTGAAAACAATAAATGTTAATAAAATCATTATATATTCCGTTTTATTTTATCCCTTCCTTCATTGTTCCTCTTATTTGATATTCAAAATTCTGTGATTTCCAAATGCATGTCCATCGAATATATTATAATCATAACACTACCAAATTTGGTTAACACAATCCTATTGCCAGCTTTATAATTAAAGTTGAGAAACAAATAGGTTTTAATTAACCTTTCGAGCGCCAAGCGGCCAAGAAATTCACCGTGCCACTGACGCCAAACCAAAAAAAAAACCGGCCAAGAGCATGTCGGGCCACGCTCAGTGTAGGGTTCCGTAGTTGCTCATCCTTCACAATAGACGGGCTTAAAACAGCGGTTTAAAGCTCGAGGTTTAAGTTACGACTAAGATTTCAAGCTCCATAAAAAGGTCGTAAACGCCAATGTAACTGTAATTACTTATTACCTTCTGGAAGTCAACTTACGTCCTTTTAAAGAAAATTGTGAAATTGTGATAACTCAAAAACGGCTCGACCGATTTTGTTCAATATAGTTTTCATTGAAAGTACTTATAAGGCTTCATTTTCATGAATTTTTCCATAACTTTTTGACCCGTGGTTGAAAAGTTAGTGGGGGGGGGCGCTTTTTTTTTATTTTCGGAGCGAATATTTACAAAACTGCTGACTGTATCAAAAAATAATGTTGGGAGACCTCTATTATTTATAAAATACCTATTCAACGACACCCCACACACTAGTGTTGGATTGGAACGAAAAAAAATATCACCCCAACATTAGGTGTTGGAGAGCTACCCGAAAAAATAATGTTTTTTTAGATTTTATTTTACCGTTTTGTCGGCGTGATACATACACATACTCATACCAAATTTCAGCTTTCTAGTACTAATGATCACGGAGCTAAGCCGCGGACGGACAGACGGACATGGCGAAACTATAAGGGTTCCTAGTTGACTACGGAACCCTAAAAAAAAGAGTGCTCCAAAATCAACAGAGATTGAAAAACACAGATAGTGGTCGCCAAATAGGCGTCGTTGGCGTCAGTGGCACGAATTCCCGATGACGTGATTTGCCGTCATGGCGGTCAAAGGGTTAATAGTCTTTATAAAGTTCAGTCGCCAATTACTGACCACCGTTCAATAACTGGCCACCTCATTTTAAAAAGGCCTACAAACAGATTACATTTTAGTATAACGTGGGCCAGTAATTAACACCTCATACTAAAATTAATTCGGTTTGTAAGTGAACGTAGTTCATTTTTGGTATGAGGTGGCCATCAGTTATTGAACGGCGGAGCAGAAATGTGATCAAAAATATCTGATCACGCCTCTATGCCGTTCACAATAGAGGAAATTAAGTCGAGTTACATTTCGATACTTTACACCTCTACTAACTTTTCTGAAAAAGTCGTTGTAATTAGGACGTTAGTGCACAACTCTATTTGGTTTAAATTTCATTGGCAAAAAATTTGTAATTATAGTACGAGTGTGAACTAAGGTATCGATTTATGGACTCGACTGTACGAGATGCCACGACGTCATCGACAGGTGACAAGCAGACAGTGCTGCTAGCTAGAGTAACTAAAATGATACGGACTGGAGGTAAGGGTGTCGAAATAAAAACCATATTGCAAATTAATAAATAAATTATATAGTTAAATATTATACACTGCACTTACAATGGTATATCATGCTCATTACGGGAATATACACGAAAACGTACAAACACATGGTTACAATACAAATTAAATTACACTTTGAGCAATACAAAAATAAAAAAAAAACTCAATCACTCTATAATCCTAACCTTATATTAATACAGTTGTTAGCTTCATTCCGGTGGCGGTACTTTGGTACCAGTAACAAACGATTAATCACGAAAATACGACATAATCTATACAATTTTGAAATTTTTTACCTAACTTTTAGGTACTAAAAACCGACCACACTGAAGATTAACGCTGCGTATACGCTGCGACGCGCGGTTAGTTTGTGTCACCGTCATATTTCTTTCAACTGCGTAAATGCACTGTCATTTTCAGTATGGCCGCAGTTTTATTTAGTTTTGTTAATTCCATAGAATATGTCCGTTTTCTTAAGCTTAGGAATGTAAGTTTGCGTAATTCCTCTCTACTTTTGGCAATGTCTCAGTAAAGCGTCCTTTATTAATGTTAAGTTAGTGCTATCTAAATTCCAAATTTGTTATTTTTGAATTACAAATGTGTCACTTTGAGACCCGTTAAGTTTTTGTGCTAGCCGAGTGTATCGAAAATCGGAAGACTAATGTTTAGAATTTGTTACAACCATTCTTCTCAGACCATCCAACATACGAGGTATCCTTGACGCCGATCATTTTAGAACATTGTCGCAGTAAAATTAAAACGTGAAACAATTTGTGAAAGTATTTTCAACCTTTTGTACGCTTTTCCCCCCATGTCAAAATGTGGCTTATACGCAAAAAGAAAGAGCGAAAATACACCTTCTGTCATCAGGAAAATTGCTTTGACAGCGTCCGCCATTACCGCTTTAGTGGTCGTTGGCGTGGTAGACACGACAGCACACGACCACTTTAGTGGCTCTTGGCGTTCAAAGGGTTAAATGTTCGATGATGATCAACACTTCGGAGTCATAAAATAAGTTAAGATACTGGATTTGGATACATCTTGTGATGGTTATCAAAGTCTGTATTGGACTTAGACTAAGCATCCCTAGCACAACTGTCGACTCTATCTCGCACGAGATAATTGCCTGTCTCTTTCTGTGCAGTAATATGAGAGAGTGACAGACAGGTAACGCAGTCGCGCGACAAGATTCGCGAGTTATGCTAGACAGGCCTGAGCCTAACTTAAGGCTTTCTATGAGCGAATTGTATTACCGTAAAATAGGCACGCGACCGTTAAGAAATTACAAGTATATTTTAATTAAGTTTATTAATAAAAGATTTAATCGTCAATCACCGCAAGAAATTTAAACAATTTTCCGTTTAAATCATATTTTGAAATAAAATTTATAAGTCCTATTCTCTTAATAAGTTGTTTATTAAAAATAAATAAAGTTTGACATCCGGGAACACAACAAAGTCATACAATTTAGTCTTAATCTCGCAGTTAATTCTATTCTGGTGTTCAAAACTAGCCTTAACCTTTTGAGCGCCAACGGTGGCAAATCATGGCGACGAAAAGCTGTGTCACTGACGCCACCTCCGACTAATGACGTCCCAATGTCAATGATCAAAAACTTCATAATTGGGCAATACGGATTTTTTACGACCTATGTTAATTCCGAAACCATTTCCGGGAATAGTGCTCCCATGCCGCAATAAACAATTAGATTGTGACAATATGACACCTGTGAAAAATTATTCATATTGAATTTTTGACATTGACTTGTCCTTGCCGTTTTGCAGTACAATTCAATCCTGACGTCATCACAAAATTATTACTATGGAGAAATATAATTTAACGTAATTGGCAAACGGATGAAATTAGTATCTTAAATTGGCCTACATTTTAAGATTCCAATCCAAAGCTACAAGTATGCCAGCCATATTTAAAGCTGCTCTACTTCAGCAGGCCATGGGGTCCGCTGGCGTATACCAATTGCTCCATCGCTTGCCGTTTAAAAGGTTAAGACTAGATGGGAATACAATTGCCATACCCGTCAAATAGAGACCCAACAGACGCGGATTCGTTCAATAATATCGTATCATACAAAACGATTGCGGCCTATCCGCACTACCCGCCGCTGCGGCTACTACGAGTACAAAACGTATTAAATACATCAAAAAGATCTATTTACACGTTTGGCATACAACTTGACTTTTACAACAAACATTTTGCATCACATATAAATTTCTAATTTTAATTGTTGACAAGTTATTACTTTTTAGATGAGCATTTCTCAAAACGTTTGTACAAAATGAAGACGTTGTAATTATATCAAAGTTATGGCTGTGTTTGATAATTAAGGTTCTGTTATGCTTATACTTTTTAAATTATATTTGATCTGAAATCAATGTATTAGAAGTCACAAAAAGAAATTGGTAACAAGATATGAAAAATATACTGAACTTTAACTGACGTCTCAATTTTGTACCAGTTTTTTGAGAAATGCTCAGAGAGCTTTGGTTATCTTAAAAATATACTTATTTATTTATGCTGTTAGTTGCCATAACTTATTAGGCTAACTTAAACAGTTTAAATTGAGGTTTTGTCAACCGATTAAATTATAAATACGAGTTAATCGCCAGTAAGCAGTGTATTCACAATATAAATCAAACCAGACACGTTACAGTTTAAACAATACTTCGCTCAAGTCATATGCCAAACTTACAATCGTAGTCGAAATTCGAAGGATGTTTTCGATACAAAAACGCACTTTAAAATTGCACATGTGATTTGAATATGAGAAATAAATGCGTATACAACATACTGGAACGAATGGGAAAACACCCTTTGCGCTGCCCTGTATTCGACAAGCGTGAAATCGTATGGTGATTGAATTGCTAACTTTACAGTATATGCGGTATTTGATTATAGTGAATATTAATTATGGCATTGAAACCACTAAACATTCATTCAAAAATACACGAAACCAAATAAACTAGCAGTAACTTTTGGTATTTTTAATTGGATAAAAACTAAAAATAAGACGTGTTTTGATTAATGATTTTTATGTCATCACAAGCTAGTATCTTCATAGAAACATCATACTAACAAATCGTTTTTGACATTTCATAAAGAGTAGCTGATTGGACTGTCATCAAATACCGTATTTGGGTCAAAATCGTCGAACAATATTATCTGAAAAGGTCCCTAATAAGATCATCTCTCCAGGTGTAGAGTAGAAATTAATTTCGCAAATTCTTTGAGCCCGCGTACGGACAACCACCATATCACTTAGGCTTATGTCGAATATAGGTTCAGATACAGCACTAACCCTAACCTAGGTCATAAAAAAACCCTCTACACTTGGTGCATTACAAATGATCGCTGCTAAGCAAAATGTTGTATAAAAAATAATCGTCATTCTATTTTAATACTCGAATGGAGTGTCGGTACAAAATGCAGTCCACTTCAATAATATGTATACGAGCGTTCTCAAAAACTGCTAAACATTACCAAAGTTTTTTTCTTAATATTGGATGAAGAATATATATTTTTTTTTTATGTCAGTGTCAATTGCATTATACTCAGTACTTTGTTGCTTCCGCCCGTCTACCACATCGAACCCTTGTCGCGCGACATAGCATCGCCCGTCACTCTCTCGCAGTACTGCGAAGAAAGAAATAGGTAATACTCCTCGCGCGAGAAAGTCGCGGGTCACAGTTGCCCTAGAGGTGCTAGTGACTATGGCCTCGTATACAATCGAGGTGCAAACTTAACAGAGTTGCTGTATACATATTATTGACAGGCATACTTGGACGATACGCGCGCCGCATGCGGCCTGGAATTCAAATGAAATAGTCCTACTGTGCCCATGTTACGAGGTTATCTTGACGACTTGGCCACCCTTGTTTATTTTTAATATGTTCACACAATAACTATCTATACACTTAGAATAAATACGCCTAGAACTTCTTACACATTGACGAAAAATGAAGCCGCTTTTGGTTATATGTGTGCGTGTCTACAAACCAATAGTAGGAACGTGTTGCTTGTGAGCTTGACGTTGTGACCGATGCACACACGGACGAATCTTATTCCGTGGCTAACCAAAACTGGGTGGACAAGGTTTCTAGGCGTATTTATTCTAAGTCTATACAAAATATTTAAGGTTTTTAACCTACATCATGGGCACAATTATACATCTGCTAATATTAGATCATCAAAATCACTTACAATCAGTTAAAATTCGCGGTCAGCGTTCACAACTGTATATAACTACAATCATACTACTTTTAAATCATTAGTCAGTCCAAAACGGAACTCAAATCGTTGCTGTGATATATTGCATTAAAATTATAATATCTACAAAATTAACATAAATAATATATATTAAAAAAAAAAACAACACAACAGCTGCCGTCGTTTTTTCTCACACAAACACAGGAATTTCATATACCAATATTCTTTACCTAAAAACTATAAAAATTAATAAACTCTTCCATATATTTGATCAAACCACACGTTAAGTCTTCGCCCATTTTGTATTCAATTCAATTGAAAACCGTTACTCAAAAATGGTAAAGCGATTGAAAGGTATATCTATACATTTGAAAATATTGATATACACGATTCCTGGGTAGAAGTATACTAGTTACAAAGTATATTAATGTATAATCTGACAGTTATAATGTAAAGCAAGCGCTGGATTGTGATGCCGGCGTTTACTGACTAGTGAGAGTCACATCAGCGGAAATCGACTGAGATTCCAAACCGACCGGCGCAGTTCAAACGATATCCCGAACGGCATCAATGTCAATTCATACAATCCTATGTCAATAGGATTGTTTTACATGTGAAAGCAACTGCAGTTTTGTAATGAAAAAAAAAATACAATACTTTTCTAGCGATTCCATTATGATTTGTATATTATACGAACCGTAGTAGGATAGATTTATCCTCATGTCAGATCTTTTAAAATGAATAATATCGTCACTAATTACTCATAATTAAAAACGTAGTGTCTTATGTTACTGCAATTTGTAGCCTGCAACTATGGCCGCCTTTCTCTTACACCCTATTGCATGATGCAAATAGTGGTCGGCCACAAATTGCAACAAAACATGGCCCGTATAGAAAGCCCTTTATACATATATGAAAAATATTCAATAAGTAGTAGTTGTATCAACACTTGAGAATGCTTTTATGACAATTTGATGCTTTTATTTTGCGAATTAACTTTACTATACCATATGTGTGTATTCATTTGTGATGTGAAAAACGATCGGAACGTCAGTTTGAACTGCGCAAGTCTCACGCACACTGGGACCTAATTCGTTGTCACAGACTAATAGTTCGGTAGCGGAAACAGTCCACGCGTTCCTAATCAGACTTTAGCACTAAGTAGGTATCACTAGGCTGGCGCCCTTTTATAAAAAAGTACAAAATCCCCTCGAGCCACGATCTCCCAGGACATGACTTACATAATAACTTACGTGGCCAAACATCACAACGTATATGCGTACAGGTGTGTGAAATCTGTTTGGATCCATAATTGCAAAAAGGAGGCATTTTCTCTGCCCTAGTGGTCGTTATTGAGAATTGTTAACTATTTGTTTTACAGAGGATTATCCAAGAAGTTAACTGTGAGTTAACTATGAAGGTTACGTCCTTTATAAAGAAACATCAGAGATAGTAATAAATAGGTACATTATTTACAATTTCAATATCGCTGTAAAATTAAATAAATGGCCTTTTTGCAATTACTAATTCACATAGTCATTTGTATGAAGCATTCGTACTAAGGATCGCCGCGGATATATCTCCAGATCCATCTCCAGATATACCCCCGACGACTATTTATTACATATTAGTTGAACTATAAAATCATTTTAATATTACTCTACACTTAACTTACCTAAATAATATGATATAGAAAAATGCTCTTAAGTTACTAATAGAGATGCAATAAAGAAGCCAATTTTTGGTTTATTATTGTAATTATTAATATTTTGGCGTTGCATCAACGCCGCTTTACGCTAAGGTCGGCCGGTTTCGCGCACTCCTGTCGAGGCATTCAATCTTATATCTTGGCCAAAAGGACTTAAAGTCTACACAAAGAATGTCGTCCCATAATAATTTCCTAAATTTTTACATTCAAAAATGTTGTTCTAATACCCACATATAGGTCTACAACCCTTGTTCAACGCGAATTCGTGATGGCGTCTCTTTCTAGCACGCTCGAAGCGTGACTTCAGACTCACATTTGCGAACTTAGGCCTCAAATCAAACGTCAATCAAACTCCACAAACGACAAAGCATTCCGAACTTGCTAATTCTATTTCAAACACCACTCAAGTCACTATAAAACCAGTGTAAACTTGAGTCGTTTCTGAAACTCTCTCGTTTAGGAGAGGGCGAAATCGGCACTTAAGAGTATATTTTAGTTAAGGGGTACGAGAACAGATTTCATTAGTATAAAAACACGCTATAAACTTGTACTATAAAACAAATACGAAACGATACTAATGAAACATTCTGGCCCTGTTATTTTGGACTATAATATTATATATATATTATAACACTCCACGGTCATACCGGCTAAATATCTGCATCTCTTGTTTTCTATATCAATGGAAAGAGATGGTAATAATATTTAACAAGTATAACGGAGTGAAGTGTCACCTTGAGACTTGACACGGCTAGCATGACGTTCACTACGCAGTGTCTTATGAGCATTTTTAAATAACTTATTACAAAACTAACTTAAGTCAGTATTTCTTTATAATCATTGACTTGAATAAGAAATTTATGGAATTAGAGATGGGTTCTTTCATTAATCATTACTATTAGAAACACAGTCTCGATAATCTGGCAGTACTGCGGACATAATGGTGCCGTATTAGTGGAAAATTCCGATTTTCCTCCTATATATACACGATGATTTTTAATCGGTGATCAGGTACCAACTTTTCTAACTCAGTAATTGATGGCTGTCACGTTGAAGTCGTAATTACATGAAAACAAACTTTTATTTTTTCTATGATAATTTTTATTTTGAAACCAATTTTGTCTTAAATTCCTTGTCACCGAACTTATCTGTATCGGTGTGCTTACAACCTCTGTAATAATTTAATGGGAATGACAATTTATGAGTAATAACTTGTCATTGTCATTGTCATTACATAAACAAAGTCGTAGAAAAGTTCGTAAAATTTCCCGCCAAAGCGATGACACTTGACGTAGGTATCGTACTTTAATAATTTTATGTAGGATGACCATGTATCTAGTGGTTATTAGTTTTAATTATGTTTTAACTTTTAATTAATTTAACAGTGAGGTAATTGCGCGGGACCTCGCCTATTACGTTTAATTTTAGCTAAATATTAATATTTTTCTACTCCTGATCACCGATTAAAAATCATCGTGTATATATATATATATATATTATATATCCATTGTATATGGATGGTAAAATATGTATGCATAGGCAGTGTATTTGCTGAAAGAAAAAAAACACTATTGTTCTTAATCATTACATTCTTAAAACAATGAAACTACGAAGACTTTTGTTGCATCATACTAGCCGCCCAAGTGAAAAATCTCGGCTACATTAACAGGCCGAATACTAATCTGTTATATATACTGGAATGGCCCTTCACAAATTGACTTTCAAACGGATCAAAATGAGTAATATGTATTATATATAAACGGAAGCGTGGTGAAATATGTGTCAGTAATTTCATTACGGTACCTAATGTTAGTTTAGTTATATCGCCTCGCTGGGTTACGCCGATTTTAGATTGTCTGTTTCGCATTCTGGACTAGGGTGCTTGCGCAAAGTCGCCTTGTTGGGTATATTTCAAAGTTTGGTCACTTGAATCAAAAGCAAAATTATTAGGTAATTATTATAAAAAAAAAAAAACAAAAAAGTGACTTCACTTGTTTCGTAATCTTAAATGGAACTGTCAATGCACAGTTTGTGGATTAATTTAACAGGTTTATAAAAGTCGTCCCACAAAATCAGCTCAATTGTACAAGCACACTTTGTTCAATTTACTAATATCATAAGATATGGAGTACTCTTGATTAGGCGCATCGTTCGACAGCATGCGAAACACACGGTACAGTCAGCTACATACAAAGAACAGTAAATTGCAATTTATATGTTTGCGACTGTAGTAACTTAATGTTCTAATAATTCATCTAAGGTTCCAGTTCACTGTACACGTGACTAAGATTTTCCATCTCTTTCAGTTTAATATAGCGAGAAAGGGGGGGTAACTATGTGACTCTGTTCAGAGTTAAAGCGATGCCCCGGCTCGGCTATTACAATTAATTAGTCCGTTTTGTTGTATCTGCTATTGGATTTACGGCGGTTGCGTTGATCACTATAAATATCCCCATTTATGTATGATATTATACAAAGACTGAAATTGATAGGTTTTATTAATAGTGAAAAACGCCACCTGCTTGTCGTCAGGTGACAATTAAATCTCACTAAGAATATAGTCAAGCAGAAAGAATGGACACACTTTGTATAGATATTTCGTACAAAACGTGCCAGTTTATTTTGCTTTCGAGTGTATTGAATCTATTACATTTAGCGAATTTTGGTCGTCACCTGATGAATGCGTACAGCAGTTCCACTTTGAGTTAGATTTTAATATAACTTGAACCCCTTGGAGGGTCGATTTTAAGTTACTAAATTAAGTTTCGGATTTGAGTCAAATGCCAATCATTGAGTAGGGGTGTCAAATTATATTAGCAAACTCTAAAGCTCTGTTTTCCTAGGATAGCGGGGCCGTCAGCGGCTCGCGGCGGCCGTGGGTGGGAGCGTGAGGTCCGAGCGCCGTGTCTCGCTCTCACCAACGGCTGCCGCTGGCCGGGCCGCTGTGCTAGGAGAGCAGAGCTTAAGCGGCATCTACCGTACGCGGCAGGACGTGTGTGCGGGGGCGGCGGGCGGCGGGCGGCGCCTCAGCAGGGCGGGTCGGCGCGCGGCAGCGGCCGCACCAGGTACAACTTCTCGCCCTGCAGATAGTTATTTATTCAATTAGTACTTACATTACTGCAAAGATGGTAGATCGCCAAGATGACCTATTAGCAGCAAGCTCCTCCCAACACGTAGGATTGATAGCACAAGCGTTGAGATGTCGTTTGAGCACGTCCTTAACTAAACTAAACTAAATTTGGCTTAGCTAGCCATATCAGAGCCCACAATAGATGAAGTCCATAGTTCTTGCATTGGGTCGCTGTCGTCGAAATCGATGAGGAGGACTATATATATATATATATATACATTACTGCAGACGCCGGGAAAGTAGGGCTTGCCGAGTGAGTAGGTATAGATGGCCGACCGTAGGGGGGCCGGATAGTGATACGAAGCCGGCAAGCCCTTTCCACGGCTTAGTTATGTATAGTGTTTTTCTCAAAGATGAAATAAAAAAAAATACCACTTAAAAAATATAATGCAGCTTGTTTATGAACACAGACGCCATAAAAAAAAACTTCCTGTCCTAGGCCTTAAATTTTATATGAAATTCCTTTACAGTTCTCTCGAGTTGTTCCGCCCGAAAAGTGATACTTCGAAGCCTGTTATACGCACGTTGTAACATTTCATTGCATGTTTGAGAAAAATATCATATCAAAATCTAATTTAAGTGTTACTAATGACGTGATCCGTGGACGTGCCCATAAAAAACAAGAAAAAAATATTTTTTCTCAGTATCGATCCCCAGATTTATCGTCTACATACAGAGATGGGCCTTAATCGATTAATTAATCGATTAAAAAAGTTAATCGCGATTAATTTAATCTAGATTAACTTAATCAAGAGAGTCTTCGATTAACGATTAACTAATCGTCATTTTAATCGATTAAATTTCACGATTAATTTCGCGATTAAAAGTTGGAACACGCGCATTTTGTGCTTTTTACGAAAATACAATATTGTCTTGTCCAGGGACTGAAAATGTACCTTTAGAAACTTTTTTGGTTCGGACACCTTTGTATCCGACCGTTCCCTCTTCCCTCTTGTTACAGTAATACAAGATGCTTTTTATAGTGCAGTACTCTAAGAAGTTCTAGGCAGGGACTTAGACTTACAAAAAATATCTTATTTTATCTTATAGGTACTAGTTAATCTAATCGAGAAAAAATAATCAAATTAACTAATCGATTAAAAATTTAATCACTAAAAATTAATCGACGATTAACTTAATCGAGATTAAATTAATCGGAACTCGTACGATTAGATTAACTAATCGTCAATTTTAATCGTTAATCGAGATTAAAAAAGTTAATCTTAATCGTTAATCGATTAAATTTTGCCCATTTCTGTCTACATAAAATGAGACGAGAGAAATGAGATAACTGGCTGACCTGCTTGTTGGTGTAGATGGGCGCGCGCTGGTAGTGCGCGACCAGCTGCTCGAGCGTGGGGAACTTGCGCTGGCCGATGCAGTACAGCGAGCCCGACACGTGCACGCGGAAGTGCTTGTTGCGGCCCGGCGCCTTCAGCGACACGGAGAAGTCGCCCACCTGCGCACAGAGGCTCGTCAACAACACGCGTACCACACTTTTGTCATCCTGGCATTTTATGGTTACGCTATAGACTAAAAAAAAAAAACAAAAAAAAAAAAACGAAGGATTTTTCATTGCCGCCGATCCTACGCTGCTTCTTCGAGTTTTTTCCAGTCGAGGCCGGTTGACGCGGCCTCTTTGTTGACTGTGCGTCTCCAAGTGGTGCGAGGACGACCGAGTCTTCTTCTACCGGACACTTGCCACGTCAGACCTTGTTTGGAAAGATGGTTGTCAGGTCTTCGCAGTACGTGACCTATCCAGCGCCACTTCCGAAGAAGTATCTCCTTAGCGATAGGATTTTGGCCGCTCAGCTCCCACAGCCTTATGTTAGAGATGGTCCGTGGCCAGTAGATTCCCAGAATCCTTCGCAAGCATTTGTTAACAAATACCTGGAGTCTATTTGTGATTACGTTTTTTACGGGCCACGTCTCACATCCATACAGGAGAACCGACTTGACGTTCGAGTTAAAAAAAAAATAGACTTACTTCGACAAAAACAAAAAGGCCGCCAGTACTCAGTACTCACATTGGTCTCGGAGTCTCGGATGAGGAAGTCTCCGTCGTGCCCGTGCTGGTTGAGCAGCGCGTCGCACTGCGTGCGCGAGACGGCGCCGTAGTACCACGCGCGGCCCGCCGGCCCGCCGCCTCCCGCACGACCGCCCTCGTTCGCTTCGCTGTAAACAAACAATACGCTATATCACCCACGCTTGAAGATGACACTGCAGGAGTAAAGTGATTAGATACCAGACCCTTCTGACCATACTGAATCAAGTTAAAGGTGAGCGCACGCGTCAGTTCACGAATAACGTTTTTCGATTTCTTAAAGAGGGAAGTTCGAGTACGTTTCATGTGAGTCGATATGGTACCTGTAGGGCATGGCGAGGTAGTCGGCGAGCTCCTGCAGGTAGTTGCGCGGCACCAGCCCCTGGCGGCCGCGGTTGTCGCGCGCGCGGTACACTCGGTAGCCTGCAGGCCGCGCACACACTCGGTACCTGTAGGGCATGGCGAGGTAGTCGGCGAGCTCCTGCAGGTAGTTGCGCGGCACCAGCCCCTGGCGGCCGCGGTTGTCGCGCGCGCGGTACACTCGGTAGCCTGCAGGCCGCGCACACACTCGGTACCTGTAGGGCATGGCGAGGTAGTCGGCGAGCTCCTGCAGGTAGTTGCGCGGCACCAGCCCCTGGCGGCCGCGGTTGTCGCGCGCGCGGTACACTCGGTAGCCTGCAGGCCGCGCACACACTCGGTACCTGTAGGGCATGGCGAGGTAGTCGGCGAGCTCCTGCAGGTAGTTGCGCGGCACCAGCCCCTGGCGGCCGCGGTTGTCGCGCGCGCGGTACACTCGGTAGCCTGCAGGCCGCGCACACACTCGGTACCTGTAGGGCATGGCGAGGTAGTCGGCGAGCTCCTGCAGGTAGTTGCGCGGCACCAGCCCCTGGCGGCCGCGGTTGTCGCGCGCGCGGTACACTCGGTAGCCTGCAGGCCGCGCACACACTCGGTACCTGTAGGGCATGGCGAGGTAGTCGGCGAGCTCCTGCAGGTAGTTGCGCGGCACCAGCCCCTGGCGGCCGCGGTTGTCGCGCGCGCGGTACACTCGGTAGCCTGCAGGCCGCGCACACACTCGGTACCTGTAGGGCATGGCGAGGTAGTCGGCGAGCTCCTGCAGGTAGTTGCGCGGCACCAGCCCCTGGCGGCCGCGGTTGTCGCGCGCGCGGTACACTCGGTAGCCTGCAGGCCGCGCACACACTCGGTACCTGTAGGGCATGGCGAGGTAGTCGGCGAGCTCCTGCAGGTAGTTGCGCGGCACCAGCCCCTGGCGGCCGCGGTTGTCGCGCGCGCGGTACACTCGGTAGCCTGCAGGCCGCGCACACACTCGGTACCTGTAGGGCATGGCGAGGTAGTCGGCGAGCTCCTGCAGGTAGTTGCGCGGCACCAGCCCCTGGCGGCCGCGGTTGTCGCGCGCGCGGTACACTCGGTAGCCTGCAGGCCGCGCACACACTCGGTACCTGTAGGGCATGGCGAGGTAGTCGGCGAGCTCCTGCAGGTAGTTGCGCGGCACCAGCCCCTGGCGGCCGCGGTTGTCGCGCGCGCGGTACACTCGGTAGCCTGCAGGCCGCGCACACACTCGGTACCTGTAGGGCATGGCGAGGTAGTCGGCGAGCTCCTGCAGGTAGTTGCGCGGCACCAGCCCCTGGCGGCCGCGGTTGTCGCGCGCGCGGTACACTCGGTAGCCTGCAGGCCGCGCACACACTCGGTACCTGTAGGGCATGGCGAGGTAGTCGGCGAGCTCCTGCAGGTAGTTGCGCGGCACCAGCCCCTGGCGGCCGCGGTTGTCGCGCGCGCGGTACACTCGGTAGCCTGCAGGCCGCGCACACACTCGGTACCTGTAGGGCATGGCGAGGTAGTCGGCGAGCTCCTGCAGGTAGTTGCGCGGCACCAGCCCCTGGCGGCCGCGGTTGTCGCGCGCGCGGTACACTCGGTAGCCTGCAGGCCGCGCACACACTCGGTACCTGTAGGGCATGGCGAGGTAGTCGGCGAGCTCCTGCAGGTAGTTGCGCGGCACCAGCCCCTGGCGGCCGCGGTTGTCGCGCGCGCGGTACACTCGGTAGCCTGCAGGCCGCGCACACACTCGGTACCTGTAGGGCATGGCGAGGTAGTCGGCGAGCTCCTGCAGGTAGTTGCGCGGCACCAGCCCCTGGCGGCCGCGGTTGTCGCGCGCGCGGTACACTCGGTAGCCTGCAGGCCGCGCACACACTCGGTACCTGTAGGGCATGGCGAGGTAGTCGGCGAGCTCCTGCAGGTAGTTGCTCGGCACCAGCCCCTGGCGGCCGCGGTTGTCGCGCGCGCGGTACACTCGGTAGCCTGCAGGCCGCGCACACACTCGGTACCTGTAGGGCATGGCGAGGTAGTCGGCGAGCTCCTGCAGGTAGTTGCGCGGCACCAGCCCCTGGCGGCCGCGGTTGTCGCGCGCGCGGTACACTCGGTAGCCTGCAGGCCGCGCACACACTCGGTACCTGTAGGGCATGGCGAGGTAGTCGGCGAGCTCCTGCAGGTAGTTGCGCGGCACCAGCCCCTGGCGGCCGCGGTTGTCGCGCGCGCGGTACACTCGGTAGCCTGCAGGCCGCGCACACACTCGGTACCTGTAGGGCATGGCGAGGTAGTCGGCGAGCTCCTGCAGGTAGTTGCGCGGCACCAGCCCCTGGCGGCCGCGGTTGTCGCGCGCGCGGTACACTCGGTAGCCTGCAGGCCGCGCACACACTCGGTACCTGTAGGGCATGGCGAGGTAGTCGGCGAGCTCCTGCAGGTAGTTGCGCGGCACCAGCCCCTGGCGGCCGCGGTTGTCGCGCGCGCGGTACACTCGGTAGCCTGCAGGCCGCGCACACACTCGGTACCTGTAGGGCATGGCGAGGTAGTCGGCGAGCTCCTGCAGGTAGTTGCGCGGCACCAGCCCCTGGCGGCCGCGGTTGTCGCGCGCGCGGTACACTCGGTAGCCTGCAGGCCGCGCACACACTCGGTACCTGTAGGGCATGGCGAGGTAGTCGGCGAGCTCCTGCAGGTAGTTGCGCGGCACCAGCCCCTGGCGGCCGCGGTTGTCGCGCGCGCGGTACACTCGGTAGCCTGCAGGCCGCGCACACACTCGGTACCTGTAGGGCATGGCGAGGTAGTCGGCGAGCTCCTGCAGGTAGTTGCGCGGCACCAGCCCCTGGCGGCCGCGGTTGTCGCGCGCGCGGTACACTCGGTAGCCTGCAGGCCGCGCACACACTCGGTACCTGTAGGGCATGGCGAGGTAGTCGGCGAGCTCCTGCAGGTAGTTGCGCGGCACCAGCCCCTGGCGGCCGCGGTTGTCGCGCGCGCGGTACACTCGGTAGCCTGCAGGCCGCGCACACACTCGGTACCTGTAGGGCATGGCGAGGTAGTCGGCGAGCTCCTGCAGGTAGTTGCGCGGCACCAGCCCCTGGCGGCCGCGGTTGTCGCGCGCGCGGTACACTCGGTAGCCTGCAGGCCGCGCACACACTCGGTACCTGTAGGGCATGGCGAGGTAGTCGGCGAGCTCCTGCAGGTAGTTGCGCGGCACCAGCCCCTGGCGGCCGCGGTTGTCGCGCGCGCGGTACACTCGGTAGCCTGCAGGCCGCGCACACACTCGGTACCTGTAGGGCATGGCGAGGTAGTCGGCGAGCTCCTGCAGGTAGTTGCGCGGCACCAGCCCCTGGCGGCCGCGGTTGTCGCGCGCGCGGTACACTCGGTAGCCTGCAGGCCGCGCACACACTCGGTACCTGTAGGGCATGGCGAGGTAGTCGGCGAGCTCCTGCAGGTAGTTGCGCGGCACCAGCCCCTGGCGGCCGCGGTTGTCGCGCGCGCGGTACACTCGGTAGCCTGCAGGCCGCGCACACACTCGGTACCTGTAGGGCATGGCGAGGTAGTCGGCGAGCTCCTGCAGGTAGTTGCGCGGCACCAGCCCCTGGCGGCCGCGGTTGTCGCGCGCGCGGTACACTCGGTAGCCTGCAGGCCGCGCACACACTCGGTACCTGTAGGGCATGGCGAGGTAGTCGGCGAGCTCCTGCAGGTAGTTGCGCGGCACCAGCCCCTGGCGGCCGCGGTTGTCGCGCGCGCGGTACACTCGGTAGCCTGCAGGCCGCGCACACACTCGGTACCTGTAGGGCATGGCGAGGTAGTCGGCGAGCTCCTGCAGGTAGTTGCGCGGCACCAGCCCCTGGCGGCCGCGGTTGTCGCGCGCGCGGTACACTCGGTAGCCTGCAGGCCGCGCACACACTCGGTACCTGTAGGGCATGGCGAGGTAGTCGGCGAGCTCCTGCAGGTAGTTGCGCGGCACCAGCCCCTGGCGGCCGCGGTTGTCGCGCGCGCGGTACACTCGGTAGCCTGCAGGCCGCGCACACACTCGGTACCTGTAGGGCATGGCGAGGTAGTCGGCGAGCTCCTGCAGGTAGTTGCGCGGCACCAGCCCCTGGCGGCCGCGGTTGTCGCGCGCGCGGTACACTCGGTAGCCTGCAGGCCGCGCACACACTCGGTACCTGTAGGGCATGGCGAGGTAGTCGGCGAGCTCCTGCAGGTAGTTGCGCGGCACCAGCCCCTGGCGGCCGCGGTTGTCGCGCGCGCGGTACCACTCGGGGTCGGAGGGCGGCCGCTCCACGATCTCCAGCCGGTCGCCCTTCTCGAACGACAGCTCCTGCTCGTTGTTCGACGTGAACGAGTATAGCGCCACCTGTCGTGAAAGTAACTAAATTATCACTGTAAAAATGTAAAAAGAGGGCTCGTGCCCCTCCGCGCGGGCCGCCCCCGCCCCGGAGCCCGCGCGGGCCGCAGCGGCCCCGCGAGCGCGCTCACAGGAACCATCTACATTTAAACAAACCCGAGGGAGTCTCGATATAAATACCAATAAAATTAGTTTTCACTTCTCATGCTCTAAAATTTCGACTTTATGCTGTGCATAGGCGACATAAAATCGCATTTTATGCTCTAGAGCATAAAGTAAAATCGTCGTCGAAGACCAAGGCGATCGGTCCAACAGCCACACGAACAACTTCAAACTTAAACCCGTTCCAAACCTTCCGATCCTAATTATCGGATTAAATCGGATAATGAGTAGTGCAATTTAATAGGACCGATAATTAGGATCGGATCGGAAGGTCTGGAACGGGTTTTAGCTGGCATAATAATAACAACGTTAAAAGTTCCTTAATAAACATATATAAAAAAACTTAAAACTTCATAGAATAAACTCTTTATTTTATTTCCTTTCGTTAGTATTCTAAGACCAAGGTAAAGATACCAACAGCCAAAGTACTTACACAATTTTGTAATTTTTATTTACTGTCATTTATTACTTTTTAATTTTTTTCTCTAATGGAACTTTAAATTTTAATTAAATTTGTTTTTAAGTATAGTATTTACATGATGCAATTTCATTTCCTCGCAATCAAAGTGAAAAGTAGAGTGTGCAACTCGTCCATAAAACCCATTTTACACTCGACTTTATATTCATCATCGCTCGCAAGCTCGCTCGGATGGATAAACGTCTCGTGTAAAATGGTACGTTTTATGCACTTGTTGTATAATCTACTATTTCATCTCTCCTGTTCGGAAAGTGTCATTTTCATGAGTAGACAGCCGGGTGGAAAATAGCTTTTCCATCCCTAGGGTGGAAAGTAATTTTTTTTTAATTGCCACGGAGTCAAAGATTGCCTTCTAGATGCACGTCGTGATCATGACCAACTAAATTAGGTACAATCTAGTCAGCCGTGGTAAGTGGCATTGAAAAAAGGTATCCAAAGGTTAGATATAGGCAAGCTTAATTTATTTATATCTAATTATTAAATATAAATTTCCCTTATATTTATAATACATACATATAATTCCGTCCCACATTTATTGATAGATCGTACATTTATTTAAAAAATAAAATTGAAACCATTAGATTGTTTTTTTTTTACTTTTAAATGTTGGCGGTACCTACTATATCTTAACTTTTTTATCTATTAATTTTTATTTATTTATTAATAATTATTATTATGTTCAATGTATATATGACTGTTACTATCCTTAATTTGTTTTTTGTTTTTTACTAACAATCTATGGATAACTGATCCGAAATAAATAATAATTTGAATTCAAAACGGCGTACGCCGTTAGGAAAATCAGACAATTGAGTAATGTTGATACAGCTCGCTTAGTTTATCATAGTTATTTTCATAGTGTCATGTCATATGGTATTCTGGTTTGGGGCAAAGCAGCTGACATTCAGACTATATTTGTGCTACAAAAAAGAGCCATTCGTTCTATATATAACCTAAATTCTCGTGACTCCTTAAGAGATTTTCAAAGATTTTCAAAGATATAAACATCTTAACTGTAGCGTCCCAATATATTTATGAGAGTATTATGTATGTTATTAGAAACCTAGATTAATTTACAAAAAATTCCGATGTCCACAGTTTTAACACTAGAAATAAAAATAATATTGCTATTAGAAAGTTTCGTGTTCGTATAGTAAGTAAATCATTTTTAGGCCAATGTATTAATTTTTATAACAAGTTACCTGATCATGTTTTAAAATTAGCCTTTCCATCTCTCAAAAATTATTTAAAAAAATCTCTACTGTGAAAAGCATATTATACAGTAGAGGACTATCTGACAGACAAAAATGCATGGCCTGAACCAGAAACCGCGTAGTTGACTCCTTCTTAGATTGTACCTAACTAGTTTAAGGGACACAGTTCTAATAAGAAAGCATATCAAACGTACATAAATTGTGATAAACCGTCAGGCTTTCTTGTAGTTTCTATTTTATTCTTACACTTTTCCTCACTTATGTCTTAAAATACACTTTTAATATGTTTTCCTGTAGAACTACGTATAGTTACGTTCATATCATTGTAATAGTTAAGTACTTATGCTTTCTGAAAAAATGACTGACTGTTGAGTTTCTTTCGGCGTTTCTTCTCAACAGTGGTCTCCTCTTGTGAAATGCCGGTAGACTCAGACATGTAAAAGTGCCCTTGTGGCCTACTTGCAGAATAAAGTTCATTATTTCATTTCATTATTTCATTAAAAGTAAGAAGAATAAAAGTTTGCAGTAGAAAAAGCGGGAACACGAGATTAAATATAAATACCGTGTCTTTAATTGATTATTTGTTAAAAATGACATGGACATTAATATAACTCACTCTTGACATTTATGTGCGTGTAGTATTTTATTTTCCTCGCAGTCAAAATGAAAAGTAGAGTGTTTAACTCGGGTGAAATTGCCCATTTCACCCTCGAACTATTGGCGCTCGCACTTCGTTCGAGCGCCAGAAATATCTCGGATGCAAGGATGCAATGGGTCGCTTTCTACCCTTGGTTAACAATCTACTAATCTTTTATTTCAAATTGACTATGATGCTACTTTTCATTTCAAATATGAAGAAAGTAATAAAAACAGTAATAAAACAAAATTTTGTTTTTAATCCGAATTTACCAATCAAGATTACTACAGTGTAGAATTTATGAAGCATATAAAATTAGGGAGTGTATTCAAGAGCTTGACTCTACACGAAATCTGATATGACAAGTCTTTGACAGTGCGAGGCATAAAGTCACATCTTGGCATAATTTTATATAAAAATGTTTTTGGCGCGTAATACTTTTCAAAACCCAATCGATGCATACAATTAGTTACGAACAAGTCCCAGTCTAATATAATGATAATATAGGAATAATTCAAGTGCAATCAGAGAGTAGTACTCACAACGATGTCTAGCACGTTCTCCGCCATCGCGTACGTGTGCACCGGGTCCTCGGCGTCGCCTTCCTCGCTCGTGTAGTTCGAGGGAAACCTGCAGGCAATTAATTGTATTACTTGAGTGGATCCACTTTCTTGTTGTTGTCATTCTGACCCGTGACGCAATGGACAATAATGATTAAACTTAGAACAGTGTTATTGGTATTGTCAGGAAATAATTTACATAAGAATGGGCTAACAACTGTTGCAATTACAGAGGTGTTGGTCAATATAACCATTAACCACAGAATTCGTAATATTAATCGTAGTTTTAAAGGGAACATAACCATGGCACAGAATACTTAATAGTACTACATACAGAATGGACCCACACACCACCGCACCAAATCGAGTTACGTCACCCCGAAGGAGCAACGAGTTGGAATCGTGTTGGCAGCATAGATAATTTTGAAAGGGTTGTGTACTGTGCGTAGGTGGGCATTGACTCGTGAAATAGTGATGGTGTTGGTGATGGTAATGATGGTGGTGATGATGGTTGTGATTATGATGATGGTGGTGATGATGATGGTGATGATGATGATGAATAAAGTAGTGGATGAGACATCTAACATTGTGCATAACATATTATGCACCCAGTGTACTTGTCTAGACAAAGGAGTTAGAGCACCGCGATTGTTGGTGCGGGTAACGAAGTGTACTCACCAGCCGGTGTGTGCCTGGTACTGCCCCCGCCACCAGCCATCGTTGCTCTTCTCCAAGATGAGGATACGGGTGCCTTTCGTGAGCGACAGCTCATCGGGTTGTTGTGCCTGAAATACAAAACAAATATTAAATAAAACTCGACCTCGTAACGGCAAGTAAAGCATTAGGGTTAATTTCTACAAACTAAACTGTACTGAGATTTTTTCATGGTTTAATTACAAATTTTCAGATTTTTGCCAAATTTAATAGTTAGGAAAATACCTTGTAAATTTTGATTCCCTTGAGTGTCGAAATATACGTTTTTTGTGGCATACACGGCCGTATCTTTTTTTTACGTTAACTTTTCTTAAGTTTAATTTTAAACAGCTTCAGGGGACTGTAGACCTAATTATATCGTTTTAATTTCAACTCGATACCTCAACGCGTTCTCAAGATTAGGGTTCTTGACCGACAGACGGGCAGACAAAAAAAGTGTTCTTATACGGTTCGGTTTTATCTTTTATCGCCCTACACATGCAGTACGTCACCTGGTAGTTGTACTTGACGACGGCGGTGCCGAGCGCCTCGGTAGGCTCGGCGACGGGCGAGCTGTTGGCCGGCATGTGTTGAGGTACGGAGCCCTACACACGCAGTACGTCACCTGGTAGTTGTACTTGACGACGGCGGTGCCGAGCGCCTCGGTAGGCTCGGCGACGGGCGAGCTGTTGGCCGGCATGTGTTGAGGTACGGAGCCCTACACACGCAGTACGTCACCTGGTAGTTGTACTTGACGACGGCGGTGCCGAGCGCCTCGGTAGGCTCGGCGACGGGCGAGCTGTTGGCCGGCATGTGTTGAGGTACGGAGCCCTACACACGCAGTACGTCACCTGGTAGTTGTACTTGACGACGGCGGTGCCGAGCGCCTCGGTAGGCTCGGCGACGGGCGAGCTGTTGGCCGGCATGTGTTGAGGTACGGAGCCCTACACACGCAGTACGTCACCTGGTAGTTGTACTTGACGACGGCGGTGCCGAGCGCCTCGGTAGGCTCGGCGACGGGCGAGCTGTTGGCCGGCATGTGTTGAGGTACGGAGCCCTACACACGCAGTACGTCACCTGGTAGTTGTACTTGACGACGGCGGTGCCGAGCGCCTCGGTAGGCTCGGCGACGGGCGAGCTGTTGGCCGGCATGTGTTGAGGTACGGAGCCCTACACACGCAGTACGTCACCTGGTAGTTGTACTTGACGACGGCGGTGCCGAGCGCCTCGGTAGGCTCGGCGACGGGCGAGCTGTTGGCCGGCATGTGTTGAGGTACGGAGCCCTACACACGCAGTACGTCACCTGGTAGTTGTACTTGACGACGGCGGTGCCGAGCGCCTCGGTAGGCTCGGCGACGGGCGAGCTGTTGGCCGGCATGTGTTGAGGTACGGAGCCCTACACACGCAGTACGTCACCTGGTAGTTGTACTTGACGACGGCGGTGCCGAGCGCCTCGGTAGGCTCGGCGACGGGCGAGCTGTTGGCCGGCATGTGTTGAGGTACGGAGCCCTACACACGCAGTACGTCACCTGGTAGTTGTACTTGACGACGGCGGTGCCGAGCGCCTCGGTAGGCTCGGCGACGGGCGAGCTGTTGGCCGGCATGTGTTGAGGTACGGAGCCCTACACACGCAGTACGTCACCTGGTAGTTGTACTTGACGACGGCGGTGCCGAGCGCCTCGGTAGGCTCGGCGACGGGCGAGCTGTTGGCCGGCATGTGTTGAGGTACGGAGCCCTACACACGCAGTACGTCACCTGGTAGTTGTACTTGACGACGGCGGTGCCGAGCGCCTCGGTAGGCTCGGCGACGGGCGAGCTGTTGGCCGGCATGTGTTGAGGTACGGAGCCCTACACACGCAGTACGTCACCTGGTAGTTGTACTTGACGACGGCGGTGCCGAGCGCCTCGGTAGGCTCGGCGACGGGCGAGCTGTTGGCCGGCATGTGTTGAGGTACGGAGCCCTACACACGCAGTACGTCACCTGGTAGTTGTACTTGACGACGGCGGTGCCGAGCGCCTCGGTAGGCTCGGCGACGGGCGAGCTGTTGGCCGGCATGTGTTGAGGTACGGAGCCCTACACACGCAGTACGTCACCTGGTAGTTGTACTTGACGACGGCGGTGCCGAGCGCCTCGGTAGGCTCGGCGACGGGCGAGCTGTTGGCCGGCATGTGTTGAGGTACGGAGCCCTACACACGCAGTACGTCACCTGGTAGTTGTACTTGACGACGGCGGTGCCGAGCGCCTCGGTAGGCTCGGCGACGGGCGAGCTGTTGGCCGGCATGTGTTGAGGTACGGAGCCCTACACACGCAGTACGTCACCTGGTAGTTGTACTTGACGACGGCGGTGCCGAGCGCCTCGGTAGGCTCGGCGACGGGCGAGCTGTTGGCCGGCATGTGTTGAGGTACGGAGCCCTACACACGCAGTACGTCACCTGGTAGTTGTACTTGACGACGGCGGTGCCGAGCGCCTCGGTAGGCTCGGCGACGGGCGAGCTGTTGGCCGGCATGTGTTGAGGTACGGAGCCCTACACACGCAGTACGTCACCTGGTAGTTGTACTTGACGACGGCGGTGCCGAGCGCCTCGGTAGGCTCGGCGACGGGCGAGCTGTTGGCCGGCATGTGTTGAGGTACGGAGCCCTACACACGCAGTACGTCACCTGGTAGTTGTACTTGACGACGGCGGTGCCGAGCGCCTCGGTAGGCTCGGCGACGGGCGAGCTGTTGGCCGGCATGTGTTGAGGTACGGAGCCCTACACACGCAGTACGTCACCTGGTAGTTGTACTTGACGACGGCGGTGCCGAGCGCCTCGGTAGGCTCGGCGACGGGCGAGCTGTTGGCCGGCATGTGTTGAGGTACGGAGCCCTACACACGCAGTACGTCACCTGGTAGTTGTACTTGACGACGGCGGTGCCGAGCGCCTCGGTAGGCTCGGCGACGGGCGAGCTGTTGGCCGGCATGTGTTGAGGTACGGAGCCCTACACACGCAGTACGTCACCTGGTAGTTGTACTTGACGACGGCGGTGCCGAGCGCCTCGGTAGGCTCGGCGACGCGGCGCGCGCCCGGCGACTCGGTGCCGCCGCGCACCGGCGAGCTGTTGGACGGCAGCGTCTTCGAGCCGGAGCCTTTTTTCACCTTCTTCTTAATACTGGAAAGATATCGTTGTTTATTAGTGCTTTGTAACGTTATGACGCGTTTAGAACACTTTATATGATCGCGGTTTGTACATATAATTAAAACTTATTGAATCTATGCATATAATAAAGCTGAACACGGTCAAAATCTGTACATGAAAGATATTCGAAAAAATTGGCGGGGGATACTTAGAATCGATAACAGAACACGTTTCAACAGTTTTTATAATTGTTGTCTGTTTATCTGTTTATTTGACCGCGCATCCCGCGAAAACGGCTGAACGCATTTTGATGAAAACTTCATTAATCTATCGAGAAAATCCCCGGCCATATTATAGGCTATAAAAAATTTACTTATTAATGGGGGGGTAGTCAGTACACTCGATTAAGTTAAGTTTGCACCTGAATCTTACGTATAGGAAGGAGGTGCAAACCCTTATTCAAACATCTACTAAGACTATCGAGTACCCTGATAAACTTACATATGTCGCTGAAATTAATATGTTGTGACGTGTTATTCATCTTGGAGTGTGTGTAGTTTTGTTTAGTGGTAATTGTAAAATATTTTATCTGGACAACAGCCATCTATCGTATTCACTTCACTTTGCTTCAAGTTCCGCCTCCAGGAGAGGGAGAGAAATTAAGGTGGAATTAGTTGTTTACGGGCACAGACCGATTCCTACGCGAGCGGAGCCGCGGGCACTGCTAGTCAAAAATATCCCAGTTCAATAAATTTGAATTAAATGATGCGTTTGTTGTTGAGTGGCACTGCAGGAGTAGAACGTTTTCCAAAAAAACCCGAATCACTTCTTCGTCTAGAACTTGACGTTTTTGAGTTAATCTTATTCAGAATCGATAGCAATGTGAAGAATAAATAAAGTGTCCCGTTCTGAGATCTGGGGGCACGGTAGTGCCCCCGCCAAGACGAACAAAAAAGAGGCGAGGCACTACCTACCTTTTCTCGAACCGTTTCGTCTCATATTCAAACCCTCATAGTTTTGTCCCAGTAAACACCAGAGCGCCCAAATTCACAGGTTAAGATGTAGTTAAGGAACACATGAAATGTACAAAATTTCATTGATCAAGCTTTTATACTTTAGGTTTTATTGGTACCTAAAATACGCCGATTTTGCCACTCACTTATACACTGACGTATCAAAACCTCTGGGGTACTTTCCGATGACCTAGAAAGCTGAAATTTGGTATGTAAGCTAGTATTACTACACAAACAACAAAATAATTCTAAAAATTGAAACTTTTACCCCCCAACCCCTTAAACTAGGGGATGGAAGTTTGTATGAGACTTCTGCAAATTTTGATACTAGAGGTCTGAAAATTGATATGGGGACTCCTTGTTATAAATAAAACACATAATATTCTAGGATTTTTAGAAAATCACCCCCCCCACCCTTTAAATAAGGGGATGGAAGTTTGTGTGGAGTTCCCATAATAGGGGATAAAAGTGTATATTATATATGGGGTAAACGTAAGTATTTCTTAAATACACAATTATTACTACTTCTAGTACTTCTGTATATCTACACTTTGACTTCGTATTTTAAATATTTCTTTATAGACCTACCAAAATGCAATAATAAATGCAGTGCAATTAACACGCGGAATTTAATATTTTTGATTGTTGAATCAATGATTTTTATATCCATCTTAAGCAGATTTAAGCGCACATGTAAGATGAATGCGTAAGAGGAAATTATATCAACAAGAAAAATAGGCAAAGATAGAGCTCTGAAGACTGATGCTCAAGAAACGCTACAGCCCAAAAAAAATAAAAAAACTAGGGCACTTTACAAAAAGAAATGAGATCCCACCAAAACCGCCGAAGGCCGTTTCATAGTACAGTAAATAAGTCCAACGGACCGTCTGGCCCATTACGGTTTATATTTACGGTAACCTATGAAACAGCCAAGCCATACTTTTTAAACCAAGGTGCAGGGTTAGTAAAGTCAGGGCTTAGGGGCTTGGCTTTTCCTGGGATCTGATAACTTTTTAGAGCAAAAGCGTTATGAGCATGTGAGTCTTGGCCGCCAATTTACATGAAATGTTTTGGTGGGATAAATTATGTTTTCCAAGGTCCGGAATTTTTCATAGCAAATGTCAAACTTTGATAGGGTTCGACCAAAGTGTTTTATCGACTATCGATGCATAATTTTCACAACATCGTTAAAGTAATGAAATCAGGCTTTTGGATATATACACTGGCGTTCAGCTAATTAGCGACATCATTATTTTATTCCATACAAATGCATATAAAATATGACTTTAGAAATTCTATGAACAACGTTTGCCAATTTTATTATTAACAAAGAGACGCTCGCAACTTCGTCCTCGTATTTTTTTATTTACTGAGACGGATAAAAAGTATTCTATAACCATCTTTGGATGCCATCCCTGTACCAAAATTGGTTAAAATATGTCCAGCCGTTTCGGCGTGATCCGAGACAAAGAAAATTATGACCAACAGATGGCGCCAGGCAGGCATGGCGTCGCGCGCCCATACAAAACAAATGACGACCGTGCATCACGAAAATGAAAAATGAAATCGTGACCCCTTTCCGTAGAAAATATCATTTCAATACAAATCTAGAATTTTATAATAGTATAGATAACATGGTGTACACGTGTTTAAACAAGTTTTAGTATAGTGCAAATGAAATTTCTGTAAAACATATTTTTTAGAAAATAGACATATGTGTATTCCGTTTCTAATTTATTAAAGTATGGAGTTGTAAGTTGTTAAAAGTGTTAATTTGAACATGTCTAGTTTCTAGAGAACATGTTTTATAGAAACTTTATTTTCCCTATAGTAAACCTTGTTTAAACACCCATACTTCATGTTATTAATAATAAAAATGGTCAACCGCATCTTACATTTTTCATCAAAAGATATTTTATACGCAGTTGTATGAAATAAAATAATGATGTCCCTAATTGGCTGAACGCCACTGTATATATCCAAAAGTCTGATTTTAATTACTTTAACAATGTTTCGTTAAGTGAAAACTATTTATCGATAGTCGATAAAACACTTTGGTCGAACCCTATCAATGTTTGATTTTTGCTATGAAGAATTCCGGACCTTGCTAATAAAGGTAAGTCACATAACTCAAGGATATCATAATATTTAATTTAGTAGTAACTCAATAAAGGAGCTACAATTTAAAATTGGTTGAAAATCTGAATCCCGTCTCGGCAAAGAAACTTGTGCGTAAATTGATAGAAATTAATAACATTAGTTCATTACCTTTCTTTAAATTTATTCATCATTAGTGATTTCGACTCATTTATTATAATCAACACTCACTGTTATGAAGAAAGTTTGTCTTACGTAATAACTGTTAATGAATGCATGCTATCGAGCATGCCTATTGCCACTTCATCGTTTGGGTTCTGATGTAATAATATATTAAAACCACACATCCTTTATCAATAAAAACCTTGGACGATTATTGGCGGTCTGTTTTCCTGCTATATTCAGGGATATTTTACGAACAAAATCGACTGAAATGACGTATGACAACCAGTGACGGCCCTGGCAATTCAATGAATTTTGCCCGTTTTTTACGAACCCTAGTTAACTAGTTATATTATCCTCCTAGCTGTAAATCCTTATAGCTGTTAATTGGACGTTTTTATTCCTAATTATACTATACGGAATTGGGTTTTTCCTCCCACTTGGTATATATGTGGAGTTGGTGTATATTGCCACTCTTTTTTCATTGGTTAAAACACATTTTATTATTCATGAGCATGGAAATTCCTTTTTAATCCCCGATGAAAAAAGAGGGGTTATATAAGTTTGACATGTGTATCTGTGGTATCATAACTCCCAAACGATGTACCAATTTGAGAGTGTTTTTTTTTAAATCAAAAGACATGCCCGTCAAGATGGTTCTTCACTATATTTGGTGGTAATAGAACAAGTAGTTTCCAAGATATTCAGCTTTAATTGGGACAAGTGACAAGATTTCAGCGAATATTGAAGCTAAGAATTCAAATTTTTGTAGTTATATTCAGTTTTAATAGCATTTTCCATATCACTCATTGAATGATGGTCTCATGATGACCGGCTACTTGTGTCAAATGTTTTAAATTTTTAATTTTGTACGACATTTTGTTATATTATTTTATTTTGGTAGTCCAGTCCTTGCCCTTGCCCTTGTATCCTGGTATGGAGTTGATGACGCTTAAGGTTACGCGCAGCCGTCGCGTCTCTAGCCATTGTGGCGCCCGTGTGCAAACATTACCCTGACGCCTCCTCGTAAGCGCGCGGTCAAAATGGAGCGGCCGCGCTCCGCTCGTCCCCCTAGAGTCGCTGCGCCCGGTACACAGACCACCCCCACTAGACGGAGCATGTAAGGCGACCCGCACGCACCAGCGATATGGTACGGCAGAACATTAAAGTATCAACACGGCGGCCACCGTTTAGTTGCGTCCATGTTTATGAGGTCTCTCTACACCACTTAACACTACAATTTACCATGTTATTTATTTAATTTCTTTTTTCGTTGACGTACGCATGGATCATAAACAAGGACGCAACTAAACGGTGGCCGCGGTGTTGATACTTTAATGTTCTGCCGTACCATATCGTTGGTGCGCGCGGGTCGCCTTACATGCTCCGTCTAGTGGGGGTTGTCTGTGGCCCGGTACCATAGGTAACGACACCTCTGCAACTGACACGCTGGTAATAGTGGTTGTGAAGACTCAAGTCCTTAGTGGAAACTCTAAGGATTTCTAAGACTCGACTTAGTTTTTTTTACTCTAGTCATTCAATCGAAGTTTGAGTTATTTTCAACTTGGGGGCTTTAGTCTTCTATAGAGACTCGAGTTTTTTGTTACGTTAAAATTAAGCCAAGCCAAGATACAAATAAGTCGCGGCGAACTCGCTGCGTGATCGGCTCATACAAATTTCGCTCGCAAATCGCAAGTGTGATAATGGCCCAAGGCTTGAAACAACCGAGTTATTATTAGAACTTAACTGGAATTATAGGAATTGTATTTTGAAGCACACTTATGTTGAAAATTGCTACAAAACATGAGGGCTTGAGTCTCTTTCAAAGCTAGATTTGTGACCACAGGACTCGATAAGACCCGACTTACGACTCAAAATACTCGGAAGTCTTTTAAGCTCAGAGTTCCGGAACTATAAGTCAAGTTCTTGCATTGTAGACTTCAAGGAGTCGAGTTTCTACCAACACTATGTAACCTGCCGGCTCACCTGTCGAACAGCGAGGGCTTCTCCTTCTTCACGTAGTTGCTGGGCACGTAGCCGGACTGCGAGCGCGCGTTCTGCACCCGCCACCAGTGCTTGGAGTCGTCCAGCAGGAGGTAGCGCTCGTTCTTGCGCAGATCCAACTCCTGGGCGCCCTGGGCCGCGTAGTCGTACTTCGCCACCACGTAGCACACGTCATCCTGGAACAACAACTCACTATTTAGTGGCATATTCAGGAATACTCATTACACATCCACAGTTCTGATTATGGCCTGTACGGCTGATTGCAGAAAGGAATCACTGTGGATGGAACTGCTTAAGGGGCCTTATTCATTCATGGCCTTATCATTTTCTTTTCCTTTTATGACAAATATCTAAAGTTAACCAAGTTTTTAAAGTAAATAATACTTTTCCCCGAGTTCTAGATAGAAACACTTTTCATCCTTGTGGTTTTTTTTTTTAATATTATTATATTTTATTCAGTGTTTAAAAAAGGAAAAAGTGTCATAGTGGTTAAGTTAAGTTTGCACCTGGTATGTATAGTGCCCCATACAAATGAGGTGTAAAGTTAACGCAACCAACCCGTTTGTTGTATGGGAGCCACCCTTAAATATTTATTTTATATTATTTTTAGTATTTGTTGTTATAGCGGCAATGGAAATACATCATCTGCGAAAATTTCAACTGTCTAGCTATCACCGTTCTTGAGATACAGCCTGGTGACAGACGGATGGACGGACAGCGAAGTCTCAGTAATAGGGTCCCGTTTTTACCCTTTGGGTACGGAACCCTAAAAACCTGTTTTCTGTGAACGAACTTAGGCCGTGTATGGTGTACGTAATACAACTTTAAGCTATACTGTAAAAGTTGTTACACAACTCACTCTAACATAATTTGACTAGAACAATTTACAGAACCTAAAACGAGTATTCATTCTGCTTAAAATTAATCAATATTCATGTGTCTTAGAAGTAGCTAACCCAATTACATAATAAATATATATACCCACCCAATAAATTTTACTAAGTTGCTACTATGTTGATCAGTTGCTCAGTTCCACTATAACATCATTCATAACATAATTAGGAAACAATAATGTCTCTATCAAAAATCGGAATAGATAGTGCAATCAATGTGAGGTGAATGACCTGAAATATCATAATTCCTTACAGATTTGTGATCAAATCAAATATTCTGTTACAATTACATACTGGAAAACATGAACTCATAATAGAGTTGACAGTAATAGCAACAATATTCTGCTTCAATACACACTGTAATATGTTCATTAACAAGTGGCTTTGAAATAGTCCTTCTAATTGAATGCTTTAATTAACAGACTGGGATAATTACAAAATGTCTACATTCCTTAATAGTGATGTCTATATGATAAATTACATGAGCTTATATTTTGACAAGTGAATTGGATTATCTGTTACGATACAAATAAATAAATGGTTCATATGTTCAGAAATGGAAAGCTGTTGGAAATGCGGGGTCAAACCCCACCCAAACCATTACATTTTTATTTTTTTTGCTTGAATAAATGTAAAGAAATAGTTTTATTTGTTACAAAAATAAAATGTACATTGCAATAGTAACATTCAACACTGTATTAAGCAAAGTCAATACCTATATTATAGATGAGCACATCATTAACTTAAATCTTATTATTAACAAGTATCTTCTAAGTAACACATACCATGTAAGAGCATAATGAAGAGTGCTTAGAGCAAAAGTATTAAATGCCATTACAAACGAAACACAACATGTGATGTAATGTCAAGTGTAATAAATAAATATAGATTTGTATTATACAAGAACCAAACCTAAAAGCATTATGGCATGAAGACTGTGAAAGGTGGTAAATTGGATTTGGGGGTGTATTTTATATGCTACATAAAAGCTTGATATAACATATTACATGCACAATAAAGCGTCAACCACATATTATTCAAGTTGTTTAAAGCTATGATGATATTTAAACCCTTAAAATGTCCACAGAGGAGAGAGATATAATAAAGGGAAAATTGAGGGAAAGAAAGGCCATTAGCTATTTAGGCCAGGCAAAGGACATGGTTATATGCTATTGGTTATTGGTTTAGGTTGGATTATATAGAGAAGTCAGCAAAGTCACAGCAAGAAGAAAGGAGTGTAGAGGACTGCACCAACAAGTACTTAAATAAAAAAAGTCTACTGCTAAAAATATTTCTTATATCTGTTTTGAATAGGATTGTACCTTAAAGGTAGCACTAACTAATGAGTACTGGGAGGCAATTGGTAATTGCACTACACTGAGTATTTGATAGTTGTAAGTAACCTCAAGGCCCTCAAGCCCAGTTTAAGTTGTGTGCATATATGTCATGTTATATTCATACAGCATTATTTCATATGAAAAGTAAGCTTTGTAAGAAATTAATATTTACAACTTATTTATATAGATTTATGTAAAATTCACCCTTATATTTTATGAGTAAATTAATCAATAAATATGTTTAAAAAACTTACAATAGACAAACATTTCAATCACATAATTATTAGTAGGCAGATTGTTCATTAATGTTTCATGCAGAAGTGCATGTGTGTTTACTTATTTGTTGAGAAGTTTAATTATGAGACTCAAGGTTGTCATATCAGCTGGTATCAGACAACTCAGACAAGGCAGAAATCCAGATACAAACAATTTTGTGTGACATCCAATGTGTGATGTTACACCACATTCTACCAAAAATATTGTATGTATGTATGTATGTCAGCACTTTATTGTACACAACTTGTTATAAATACATTCATAACAAATAAAACATGTACAAAGGCGAACTTATCCCTATTAGGGATCTCTTCTAGTTGACCTTTCAGCAATTGAAGAAAATTGTATTTGAAGAAAATAGGCAAAATTGTATTATTCTTACTTTTGAAATGATCAGTTAAATAAAACTAAGAAAAGAACAGTTTTTTATTTTGTAGATCCTTTTCCCTTAACATTCAATTGCAGGAACAGCTGTGTTTCTTATAAGAATTTAGATTTACTTGAGTCAAAGCTGTTGATCATTGGGTTTACCTGTAGGATAGGATTTATTATAACTTTGAACAGAATGTACCTAGACATGAGTCAGTGCTGAAACCAGTGGAAAACCCAGATATGACTCAACTGCTTCTCAGATTTAGGCACCCAAGCAGCTTCTGGCAGTTATGTCTAGGACATGGGTGTATTTAATCAGCAAACCCAGCATTGGGGCAGGGAAGAGTGAGAACTGCCTTGGTTGAGGATTGCTAGGGGTACATAATACTTTGAACATACGTACTTTGTGTTTCGAAACAATGGGATCAGGGAATTGCAGCGTGATGAGTACGAAATGACGGAGCTGGTTACCTGTGCATTTTTCCCATGTCTGGGGTTGGCCATGGCGTGCGGCGCCGGCAGCGGCTTGCTCGCCCACACCGAGTCTGCGGCGCGCGCCGTTCGCGTCTCCAACATCGGAGCCCCGGGCGAGCCCTGCTGCTAGCGCTCCGTTCCTTCACTGATGCATCGTCGCCGCGGCCCCGACCACTGCACCAACCATTACCACTGCACAACACCGCACGCGATCGATCGCCCGCGTGAACACGCCGCAAAAACAAACGATTGTTTATTGTAGGACGTGCGAAACCGATCGAAAGCTGTCGCCCGACGAACGCACAGGTGACATACACGACGAGGCTTTAAGCAGTTTTGCAACACAAGTATACGTTTCAGAGAAATTTGATGGTTGCCCCGTTGTTCTATACACAAATTCTAAGCCGAATTTTCTTAAAAAACGATAAAGTAAAGAATTTATCGTGAAAATTTCACATCAGTCGGTGGGGCAACGATGGTGAATCAATAGACACAAAAAGTTCTTTTTTATCGCAATTCTTTACAAGTACCATCGACAAAATGCAGTATTTCCTTTTTTTAGTAAGTTATTTAGCGAATACTTAAAATAATTTATGATAATGCATAATACATTCAAATATTATTTGATCACTAATATAGTTGATTATTTTAATCAGAATATGTTTGTAATTTTTTAAAAAATTATACTTTATTGTAAGAAACATAAAACCACACATCTATCGTTTTATAATGTGTCTGAAACAGTCTCCCCTGCTGTCATTATCTGCCATTTTACATCTTATTTTATTTTACTCTCTTACTGTCTTGTGTTGTGTCGTGACAGATAGACGCGGAGTATTTAGTGCTGTGAAGTGAAGTTTTTCAAATAAATATAATTATGTGCATGATTTAAAATCGTGTTAGTGTGGTGAAATCGACCATGTCTGATTCAGAAGGGAGTAATTTCTCCGGGAGCGGCTCAGAAGCTGGAAGCGTCGTGTCAAATCGCTCCAGACGGAGTGCCGCGTCGAATAAGTCCGCGAGGTCCCGCTCGGTGTCGCGCTCTCGGTCGCGCTCGGGGAGCCGCACGCCGTCCCGAAGCCCTAGCCGCTCGCGCTCCCGTTCCCGGTCGCGTTCGGTTTCGCGTTCGCGTTCACGTTCACGCTCACGCTCACGCTCGAGGTAAAGTAGTCGTTGCTTGCTCATCGTCAGCATTCCATGCCGCCGTTCCATAACTTATTTCGCTTACTCTTTTTATTTGTAACTTGCCACGTAATCTTGCACGAGATAATGTAACAAAGATGTTTGAAAATGCCTCGTTTCAGCTGTGCATGACCTATTTTTCAAATTTGATTATATCCAACATAGTCCACAATTGACTTGTAATGGAAACTGTTGCAGGAGTCGTTCGGCCGGGTCAGGAGGCAGCCGCAATAAGGACAATGAGGCTAAGGAAGCATCGGGTGATGAAGAGGTTGAGGTTAGTTTATACCGATGTGCTTGTATTAACAGGTTTGTGACAGGAAAGTAGTCGGAAAGAACAAACTTGTATGAGATTTCTAATATATTTCTGTCACTATGGTTTATATGCCCCCTTTCACATAATCATTTACAATCAGACACTAATATTAAATAACCATGTTTTAGACTCGTAAAGTTAGTCAAGCAGTTCTGTTTTTTTGGTTAATTTCCTTATGTCTAGGGAGTTGCTAAGCTAGAAACCTGGCATTTGTGGCCAATTTATAGGAGGGCAACACCTTCCTGAAGCATACAAAATGGATTTCTGCACTGATCTAACTTTTATTATATTATATTGGTAGGGCCAGGTTGTTACATAGTAAAGGATGATTATGTGTATGTATGCCTGACAATAGAATAATAAACACTGTCCAATTCATTATAGACTTTTAAAGTTCATGCGATACACGCGAGTGCTATACATGCCTAATTATAGATTTATATACAGTCCATATTGAAGTTAGTTAAAATAAAGAAACGATACCGAGCACACGTTTGTTTAACTCGAGAAGCACCCCCGCAGTAAGAAAACATCCCTATCGCCTTAACATTATGGTCCAAATCGAACCGGATAGTTGCACCTGGCGACCGATCGGCCGGTGTCCGCGAGACAATAGGCGAGAGATAAGGATTCGTCTGCGAGCATCTTACTGCAAGTTTTAAGTGCAATTAAGAATATTACGATTTATAACTTATAACATCGAGTTGAGTATTGAGAACTATTAGTGTTTATAAGTGATTTTTGTGACATTTTCGTTAACTTTTATTATGAGACATTGAGTGAGTGAGTTAAAATAACGAACTGAGCTATAAAAACTGAGTTTTCGAGACATTTCTTCTGAGTCTTAAATTACGCGTATTATATACTGTTTGTGGAGAATATTATCGAGTGATTCATCATGCCTACGTTAGATGAGTTAATTACTTACCAGATGGAGTTATTTAATAACATGATAAATGGAGAAAAGAACTTCAAGAAGTCGCCCAAAGAGAGGATTAAACGGCCATATTTAGAAACGAGACTTGAAGTACTTGAGCAACAATTTAAGGACTTTAAAATCGGACACAAATTGGTTATTTCGAAAGCGTCGAAAGATCGAGTTGAATCTTATTTTACAGAGAATACATACGAGGAGGCCGAGGAATTTTATATTCAATTTAAAACAGTGTTACTGGAAAATATTGAAAGTTTTTTGCCGATAAATACGCAATCATCGCCTCACAGTTTGGGGGTGGTTGCCGCTATGGATAACCGCTGCAGTGAAGTTAAACTACCACGAATAACTTTACCTACGTTTAGTGGCCTATATGAAGATTGGCAAACGTTCTATGATATGTTTTTGTCGTTAATCCATAACAATAAAAATATCACGGCTGTTCAAAAATTACACTATTTAAAGAGCAATTTATCAGGTGAAGCGTTGAATTTACTTCGTAATTTTTCGACCACCGATGCGAATTATGAGGAGGCCTGGACGCAATTAGTTCGACGTTACGATAACAAGCGATATAATTGTAATGCGGTTATGAGGAAGTTATTTGGTATAAAGAAAATAAACACGGAGTCTGCTATCGCGCTGAGGCACTTGTTGGATACTACGTCGTCATGTTTGAAGTCATTACAAAATATGGGAATTAGTACAAGCTCATGGGACGCCATTATAGTGTTTTTAGTTATGACAAAAATGGACACTGAATCCGTAAAGCAGTGGGAACATCATCTGAATATGCTCGGCGATGAGCTACCTACCTGGCTGCAGTTAAGTGAACATTTGGAGTACAGATTCAGGAGTTTGGAGATGATTGACACTAACGCGGCGCGTCCTTCGCAATATGTTAAACCTGTGGTGAAAGCTAAAACGTTTCATACGTCGTTTGAGAACAAAAACAAGACAACTGACATCGAGTGCGCGAGGTGCCATGAGAACCACTACATTCATCAGTGCAAGCAATTCGGATTAATGACACCTAAGGAGCGTCAAGATTTCGTGCAAAATAATAGACTGTGTTTTAACTGCTTGTCACCTACTCATTCAGCGATTAAGTGTCGACAGTCATTGAGTTGCCGAAAATGTGGAAAGAGGCATCACACACTGCTACATTTTGATCGAGAATATAAAGAGACCAATCAGGAGGCCGGAGGAGCGAGCGAGGTTGCGGCGTCATCATCACCGAGGGGCCCCCCACCAGAGAGACAGAGCACATCACGAGGTGACACGCACATTACAGCTGCGTTTTCGAGAGGTACGCTTCAACCTAATAGCGTACTGTTGGCGACTGCTAGAGTTAAGGTATTTAATTCAACTGGTTGTAAACAAACTATTAGAGCTTTATTAGACCAGGGGTCTCAAGCCTCTTTTGTTACTGAGAATACTGTACAATTACTTGGACTCCCGCGTAAACCTGTAAGTGGTTTTGTGTCAGGGCTAGGAGACGGTCGTATGAGGATCAAACACACGGTTTCACTGCGCGTGCAATCACGCCATAATCCAGCTGATTCAATTCATGTCAATGCTTATGTTTTACATTCTTTAACATCTTTGCTTCCAGCAACCAAGATTAGTGTGCCTGAGTGGACAGATATTGGAAACCTACCTTTAGCTGATCCGACATATACAACACCAGGTAAAATTGATATCCTTTTAGGTGCAGAGGTCTATGGAGAAATACTATTAGAGGGAATGGTCAAACAGGTAAATGGGAGCCTGATGGCACAAAATAGTATTTTCGGATGGATTTTGTCGGGAAGAGTTTCGAAAGGATCTGAGAGTGAAGCAAATACCAATTTTACGAGTATGCATGTACAGATGAAGGAAGATGATTTATTGAAGAAGTTTTGGGAGATGGAGAACGAACCGAACATGATACAAAAGGAGATGACGAAGAATGAGAAGCAATGTGAAGATTTCTTTGATAGAACAACAGTCAGGGACGAAGAGGGAAGACTGGTAGTCAAATTGCCATTCACTTCAAATGACCCTAAGTGTCAATATGGTAATTCTAAAGTGATAGCCATCAAGAGGTTAGAGATTTTAGAAAGAAAATTACGGAGAGAGCCTAACCTAAGAGAAGAGTATAACAAAGTCATGGAAGAATATTTGAGTTTAAATCACATGAGACCAGTTACCGAGAGTGAGTTAGAGAATCCAAAAGCTGTTTACCTTCCTCATCATGCTGTAGTGAGAGAAGACAAGGATACGACAAAAGTAAGAGTTGTCTTCGATGCATCGAGCAAAGGAGAGAACAATGTGTCCTTAAATGATGACCTTCTTGTTGGACCGAAACTACAGCAAGATTTGAGACACATTTTGATGAGATGGAGAAGCCACAAAATATGTATTGTTGCAGACATTATTAAAATGTATAGAATGGTCCGCGTCGCTGACGAAGATACTGACTTTCAGAGAATCGTTTGGAGATTTAATTCAGATGGATCAGAGCCGATACAACACTACACACTATTGAGACTAACGTTTGGTACAGCGTGTGCGCCATATTTGGCCGTCAAGGCTTTACAACGTCTTGCTGAATTAGAAGAAGCAAAGTATCCATTAGCAGCGAAAATAACAAAACAAGATTTCTATATGGATGACTTAATTACAGGAGCTGAAACTGAGAATGAGGCTATACAAATATTCCATGAGATGAACGATTTAATGAGAACAGGCCGATTTGAACTTCAAAAATGGAATAGTAGCTGTGAATCTGTCTTAAGAGAAATGGGAATGAGTAATGATATAGAAAAACAAGCAGCAAGTATAAAATTTAACAAATCAATTAAGGTTCTTGGTGTGAGTTGGAACAGAGAAGATGACAATTTTGGATATACTCTAAATTTGCCTGAAGTTAAGGATCCAATCACAAAGCGACAAGTACTCTCTGATGTAGCAAGGCTATTTGATCCACTTGGATGGATTTCTCCGGTCGTCGTTGTTGCGAAAATGTTCATCCAAAAGCTTTGGAAGTCTGGCCTTGAATGGGATGATTGTTTGACAGAGGATTTATTGCGTGAGTGGCTAGTTTACAGAGATGAGTTAGTGGATCTGCAGCAGCTGAGAATACCACGGTGGATAGATGCTACACGAAGCTCAAGGATAGAGTTACACGTATTTTCAGACGCCTCAAGGTCAGCATTTGCGGCAGCTGTTTACGTTCGAGTGATTGACGAGTCGAGTAGAGTACACGTACACTTGGTGACAGCCAAGACAAAGGTAAGTCCCTCAGAAAAAGAGATATCCATTCCGAGGCTCGAATTATGTGCTGCGGCTTTAGGAGCTAAACTCATATTTGAGGTGGCACAGGTGATGGTAATACCAAAGGAGAATCTATATGGCTGGACAGACTCCACTATCGTGCTGGCTTGGCTCAAGGCAGGCTCAGCTCGTTGGACTACGTTCGTGAGTAACAGAGTGTCTACGATACTGAATATTATGGATTTTGAGCAGTTTGGCCATGTACCTACTGAGTCGAACCCGTCTGACTGCGCGTCACGTGGTTTACATCCAACAGAGTTGCTAAATCATTCATTATGGTGGAGCGGTCCACAGTGGCTAGCAGAGATACAAATAGAGACAAACAACATAACTGTAGAAGACACACACGAGGAGGAGAGACTGACATCTTTAACTGTTTTATCAAGCATAGACGAGGAACCATCAATATGGTCGCGGTTTTCATCATTGTCGAGATTATTAAAGGTAATTTCGTATTGCAGAAGAATTTTAAATCTAAAATTGCCAATAAATGAGAGACCTAAATTACCTGCCTTTGTAACACCTAATGAGATGAATACTACTTTGCTATTGTGTATTAACCGAGTTCAAGATCACGAGTTTTCCACAGAGATAAAACATTTAAAGAGCCGAGGAGTGGTACCAAAGAAAAGCAAGCTTCGCACACTTTGTCCTTTTTTGGATGAAAAAGGGACATTAAGAGTGGGTGGACGGATCGCACAATCGGATGCATCTTATGATACGAGACATCCAATAATTATGCCTGCTAAATGTCACGTTAGCAAGCTTATAATTGTTGATGCTCACCATCGGACTTTGCATGGCGGTCCACAAACAATGTTGAACTTCTTGAGAGCAAAGTACTGGATTTTACAAGCTAAAGATCGTGCCAAGAAGATATACAGAGAATGTGTTACCTGTTTGCGATATTCCAAGAAGAAGTCGATTCCATTAATGGGACTTCTTCCCGAAGCGAGACTCAAACCCAGTAAACCATTTAAATCTACTGGTGTGGATTACTGTGGTCCCGTAAATATAAGATTTTCACCAGGCAGAGGAGCGAAATCGTATAAAGGCTATATATGTCTGTTCGTGTGCATGGTCACCCGGGCAATCCATCTGGAAGCAGTCACGGACTTGACTGCCAAAGGTTTCATCGCAGCGTTCAGACGCTTTACTGCACGACGAGGTCACTGTCGAGATTTATTTAGTGACAATGGCACTAACTTTATTGGTGCAGACAGAGAGATGCGAGAAATGTTCAACAGTGCCAAGTCATCGCTGCCTGAGGAGATAGCAGCTTTGTTAACGCTGGAGCACACGACCTGGCACTTCATACCGCCCCATGCACCCAATTTCGGAGGGCTGTGGGAGGCTGGCGTCCGTAGTACAAAAGGACATTTACGTAAGGTAGTTGGAAACAGCACACTTACCTATGAGGAAATGGCGACAGTCCTGGCGCAAGTGGAAGCGTGTTTGAATTCACGACCTATCACATTGCTTAGTGATGATCCAAACGACCCTCTCCCCTTGACACCAGGTCACTTTTTAGTGGGTGAACCATTGTTAAATATAGCTGATGAAAATGTTACAAATTGTAATGTAATTGGTTTAGACAGATGGCGCTTAACGCAAAAAATTGTATCAGATTTTTGGAATAGATGGTACAAGGAATACTTAGTTAACCTAAACCAGAGATATAAATGGCATTCCAATTGTACCACTGAGCCTAAAGTCAATGATGTTGTTATATTGAAAGAGGACAATATTCCTCCTGCAAAATGGATTTTAGGTAAAATCGTAGAAAAACATACTGGACCTGATAACATAACGAGAGTAGTTTCTGTAAAATGTAAATCAGGAATATTGAAACGCCCAATTAGTAAACTTTGTGTCATTACAAAATGAAAATACTTGTTAGATTATTACTGATTTTGTACTTCGTTTATGTTTCTAACTAGTAATACATATTATGTATTTCATTTGTAATTGTTACTATTGTTATATAGTATAGTGTTGTGTTATAATAATGATTTTAGTGTGTAAGGTTGCTCTAGATTTTGCCATGTTAATTAAGAACTTTGTTCTTGGTGGGCGGAATGTCCAATTCATTATAGACTTTTAAAGTTCATGCGATACACGCGAGTGCTATACATGCCTAATTATAGATTTATATACAGTCCATATTGAAGTTAGTTAAAATAAAGAAACGATACCGAGCACACGTTTGTTTAACTCGAGAAGCACCCCCGCAGTAAGAAAACATCCCTATCGCCTTAACAAACACCGACAGACTGGCCCTTGCTCACCACATGCAGGCCAGTCTTACATCTGCCAAGCCTGTGGTTGCATGTGTCTTTCTCATATTGGCTTGCATAGCCATGAAAAGCGTTGTTTTCCTACATGCCGCTGACACTGTTTTGTATAGTCTCTAAAAGACTGAAAGGCCTTTGAACTGAGAATTTAAAAAAATGTAACATCTTGAGTACTCTTATGATTAGGTAATTATTCCTTTCACACGGCACACATTTGAGATGTTTAACATTCCACTTATTCTCTTCATTTTATTCCAGGATGAAGAGGAACCTGAGGGTGAGGACCTGGTGGACTCTGAGGAGTATGATGAGGATGAAGAGGAGGCACGGCATAGGAAGAAGCGCAAAAAGGACAGCCGCTATGGGGGCTTCATTATTGATGAGGCTGAGGTAACTTGATCTATTTTTGAGCAGATTTCGATATCAGCTTGGGCAAAAATTCAAAGGGCAAGGATTCTTTTCACGCCAATGGGAATTTTCTCCTTAGTTAAGTAAAGAAGAACCATCAATGTAAAATAAACCATGTCTTAATGGCATTATGCCTAAAACTTCCTTGATAATTTTGTTGCAAATTGACTGATTGCCATAATCTAAAGAAAAAGACAATGTAGATTTTTTGCATCACAAACATTCACAAATTTATGAGCCAAGGTCATATTACTTCCATTCTCTTAGAACTTAGAACATTGCAATAAAGAATAATATTGTGCAATAAAGGTAAGGTATTATTACCAGAGATCTGATCTAATATTATTCCTTTTCATTATCACTTAGGTAGATGACGAAGTGGAAGAAGATGATGAATGGGAAGAGGGCGCCCAGGAGATGGGCATCGTGGGCAACGAGGTGGACGAGATGGGCCCCACGGCGCGCGAGATCGAGGGCCGCCGCCGCGGGACCAACCTCTGGGACACGCAGAAGGCCGAGAAGATCGAGGAGTACTTCCGGAACAAGTATGCCGACGAGTCCGTCGCGCTCCGGCACTTCGGAGAGGGGGGCGAGGAGATGTCGGATGAAATCACTCAACAAACCCTCCTTCCTGGCATCAAAGACCCTAATCTATGGATGGTGAAATGTAGGATCGGAGAGGAAAAGGCGACAGTACTGCTCCTGATGAGGAAATTTATCGCATATCAGTTCTCTGAGGAACCGTTCCAGATCAAATCAGTGGTCGCTCCGGAAGGAGTCAAGGGTTACATCTACATAGAAGCCTACAAACAGACACACGTGAAAGCACTTATTAACAATGTGGGGACGCTTAGGCTCGGCATCTGGAAACAGGACATGGTACCCATCAAGGAAATGACTGATGTCCTTAGAGTGGTTAAGGAGCAGTCTGGTCTGAAGTCCAAGCAATGGGTGCGCTTGAAGAGAGGTTTGTACAAAGACGACATAGCTCAGGTGGATTACGTGGACCTCGCCCAGAACCAGGTACATCTGAAACTACTCCCTAGAATAGATTACACCAGACTGCGAGGAGCTCTAAGAACAGTCCAGAGTGAGAGTGAAGCTGCAAAGAGAAAGAAGAAGAAGCGGCCTGCCGCCAAACCCTTCGACCCTGAAGCTATCAGAGCTATTGGTGGTGAAGTAACATCCGATGGTGACTTCTTGCTTTTTGAAGGTAACAGATATTCCCGAAAAGGCTTTTTATACAAGAACTTCACGATGTCTGCCATATTGGCCGAGGGTGTCAAGCCTACTCTGACAGAATTGGAAAGGTTTGAAGAGCAGCCAGAAGGCATAGATATCGAGCTAGCCGCTCCCGCCAAAGACGACCCGACCAGCCTCCACTCCTTCTCTATGGGAGACAACGTCGAGGTGTGCTCCGGAGATCTCGCCAACTTGCAGGCTAGGATCATAGCTATAGATGGCTCCATGATAACTGTGATGCCGAAACACGACGCTCTGAAAGATCCTCTCGTGTTCAAACCTAATGAATTGCGGAAGTATTTCAAGCAGGGTGACCACGTGAAAGTATTGGCCGGCCGTTACGAGGGCGACACCGGTCTCATCGTCAGAGTCGAGCCTCACAGGGTCGTCCTGGTCTCGGATCTCACCATGCACGAGCTGGAAGTGTTGCCGAGAGATCTTCAGCTGTGTTCGGACATGGCGACCGGGGTCGACTCCCTGGGACAATTCCAATGGGGCGACATGGTCCAACTCGATCCTCAGACCGTCGGCGTCATCGTCAGACTCGAAAAGGAAAACTTCCACGTTCTCGGCATGCAGGGCAAGGTGATCGAGTGCAAGCCGCAGGCTCTGCAGAAGCGACGAGAGAATCGATTCACAAAAGCGCTCGACTCCGAACAGAATACGATACAGAAGAAAGATATAGTGAAAGTGATCGACGGCCCGCACGCCGGGCGGAACGGCGAGATCAAGCATCTGTACAGGAACTTTGCGTTCCTGCAGTCGAGGATGTACTTGGACAACGGAGGCATATTCGTGTGCAAAACGCGGCACCTCCAGCTCGCCGGCGGGAACAAGAACCCGTCGGCGGGGAACAACCTGTCGCTCGGGTTCATGTCGCCGCGCATCCAGTCGCCCGCGCACCCGGCCGGGCGCGGCGCCGCGTCCCCGCGCGGCCGCGGGCGCGGCGCCGGCCGCGGCGTCACCCGCGACCGCGAGCTCATCGGCCAGACCATCAAGATCACCGGCGGGCCCTACAAGGGCAACGTCGGCATCGTGAAGGACGCCACCGGCAGCACGGCGCGCGTGGAGCTGCACTCCGCCTGCCAGACCATCTCCGTGGACCGCAGCCACATCGCCAACGTGGGCGCGCCCGCCAAGGACGGCTCGTCCTCCTTCTACAGCCGCACGCCGGGCCGCACGCCCACGGCCGCCGGCGCCGCCACGCCCACGTACCGCGACACCGGCCTCAAGACGCCCATGCACGGCTCGCAGACGCCCATCTACGACGTGGGCAACCGCACGCCGCACTACGGGTCGGCCACGCCGTCGCACGACGGCAGCCGCACGCCGGCGCACGGCGCGTGGGACCCGGCGGCCGCGGCCACGCCGGCGCGCGCGGAGTTCGAGTACGGGCTGGACGCGTCGCCGTCGTCCGCGTACCAGGCGGGCTACGCGGGCGGGCCGTTCACGCCGCAGACGCCGGGCACGATGTACGGCTCGGACCACAGCTACAGCCCGTACCAGCCGTCGCCGTCGCCGGCCGGCTACCCGACCGGCTACCTGGGCACGCCGTCGCCGGCCGGCTACTCGCCGCGCAGCCCCGCCGCCGCCGAGCCCGCCACCGACTGGCACACCACCGAGGTACACGCACAACCTCTTTACGATCTTCTTACCTTTTATTTCAAAATTATGTTCTCCTTGGAACAATTTACAATGAATATCACTCTACCGATTCATCTACACTCCCATTACCTTCACGGTCTCGCCCCTCACTCATTCATTACTATGTTCTCATATCATTCACATTCTAAATTTGCCCCCATTCCTCTTTTGCCTTTCAGATTCCCAGTTCGTTCTTTTTATTTTTACGTCCCAACTTTTGTTCATTTCTAGCACCCACAATGTTAACTCATTTATTTCTAATTCTTGATACGAGACGTTCTCGCACGATGTATTTTACCTATCTCTTTCTGTACAGTACCGTGAGAGAGTTGCGGGGACACTAAGTCGCGAAGCATGGTTGTGCTAGACTGGCTGTACCATTAGGGTAAAAGTAGGATAGTTGCCCCACATATTGAAATTTGAGTTTATTTCCAAAAATATAACCAAATGTGAATACATTATAACTTCACATGATAGCCATATCTATTAGCTACTACACACTTATGAATAATTAACTAACAATTAAACCTATATTCGAAAAACTAATTTAACTTAGAGTACTATTTATGAGGATAGATGCCTATTCTATGGGTTAGATGCCCCGATGCTTTTATCAGTATGAGGATAGTTGCCCTTGGGATTAATGAGAAAAAGAAATTAAAACTTTAATATGGCATGTAACATTTGAACTGCAATCATTCCTACAAAGAAACATTCCTACCAAGTAGTAATTTCTTCAACTTTTCAGCAAATTCAAAGGCCAGTTTACGTATAATTTCACAAGTTGGAGGGAAATTATCTTTTTCCAGTTTTAGAATGTGTATCACGAGAAGTTACTCATTTTCAAAAATCAGAAGAGAATGTCTTCCTAAAAAAACAAAATTAGACTATATTTATTTAAACTTTCTTGCACAGAACAGAAGTCAGTACAAATGGCGGATTAGGGGATAGACGCCCCTAAGGGCATTTATACTCACATAGCTTCGGGGCATCTTTCCTTTTCAGTAGGGATAGATGCCCTTTAAAAAAAAATAAGTTATTAGTAAAATTCCAAAATCAGTACTGTATAATGACATTCAAAGCATACGCTTTCATACACCAATAAAATAAAATCGACTTACTTAATAAAAACAAAAGTTGCAGGTTTCCAAAAAATCCTCATCATCGAAATCCACGTCGCCCGTAAGCGAGATCGTCGAACTTTATTAGCCGCGTCCACACTGGGCGAGCCGCCGCGCGCGGCAATTGCCGCCCAGTGCGCGCTCTGTGTGTACGCGCCTCGCCCGCGGCGCCCGCACGCTTTGCCTCGGCCGAGCGCTGCCGCGGCCGAGCCGCGCGCTGTCGGTTTTTGTCCGTGCTCAAAGGTGCCTCGGTCGTTTGCCGCGCGCAGTGTGGACGTACAGGTGCTTCGGTCAAATTATGACAGATAAAACAAAATGGCGTGCGACACTTACGTATTACGCGAAACGGAATAACCGTAACTAAATATTATGTGCTATTTGTTTGTTTTAAACATCAAACAATATTGAATTAGCTTTTTTTTGGAAAATTCTTTGTATGAACGTAGCAACAAGTCAAAAATCAAAAGCTGATTGCGTGCGGCGGCGCCATATTGTTTTATCTGTCAAATGGGCGAACAAGACGGCTCGGGCTTGCCGCGCGCGGCATTCGGTGAGCGTAATTTCATCCAATGCCCGAGGCATGCGCCGAATGCCGCGCGCGGCAATTGCCTCGCGAGGCCGCTCGCCCTGTGTGGACCCGGCTATTCACTACACACACCAGGTCTGTTGCCTACGACTGCCACTTGCAGACTGGCGGCGGAGGGGGCCACCTTTCGTTATTAGTATTATTTGTGGTGGAGTTTGCTTTGCAAGTTGGAGTTTTTAAAAAATGGGGCAACTATCCTCCTAGGGCGACTATCCCACTTTTACCCTAATTATATTCGTTCGCCCTCCGTGTGCAGGTGGAGGTGCGCGTGCGCGGGTCGGAGGAGGACGGGCTGGCGGGGCTGGCGGGGCAGACGGGCGTCGTGCGCGGCCTGTCCGGGTCCATGTGCGCCGTGTACCTGCCGCGCGAGGACCGCGTCGTCAACGTGCCCGGCGCGCTGCTCGAGCCCGTCGTGCCCGCGTCGGGCGAGCGGGTCAAGGTAGCTATACTGTACCGTGTGTTATACAAGGTGGCTATACTGTACCATGTGCGCCGTGTACCTGCCGCGCGAGGACCGCGTCGTCAACGTGCCCGGCGCGCTGCTCGAGCCCGTCGTGCCCGCGTCGGGCGAGCGGGTCAAGGTAGCTATACTGTACCGTGTGTTATACAAGGTGGCTATACTGTACCATGTGCGCCGTGTACCTGCCGCGCGAGGACCGCGTCGTCAACGTGCCCGGCGCGCTGCTCGAGCCCGTCGTGCCCGCGTCGGGCGAGCGGGTCAAGGTAGCTATACTGTACCGTGTGTTATACAAGGTGGCTATACTGTACCATGTGCGCCGTGTACCTGCCGCGCGAGGACCGCGTCGTCAACGTGCCCGGCGCGCTGCTCGAGCCCGTCGTGCCCGCGTCGGGCGAGCGGGTCAAGGTAGCTATACTGTACCGTGTGTTATACAAGGTGGCTATACTGTACCATGTGCGCCGTGTACCTGCCGCGCGAGGACCGCGTCGTCAACGTGCCCGGCGCGCTGCTCGAGCCCGTCGTGCCCGCGTCGGGCGAGCGGGTCAAGGTAGCTATACTGTACCGTGTGTTATACACGGTGGCTATACTGTACCATGTGCGCCGTGTACCTGCCGCGCGAGGACCGCGTCGTCAACGTGCCCGGCGCGCTGCTCGAGCCCGTCGTGCCCGCGTCGGGCGAGCGGGTCAAGGTAGCTATACTGTACCGTGTGTTATACACGGTGGCTATACTGTACCATGTGCGCCGTGTACCTGCCGCGCGAGGACCGCGTCGTCAACGTGCCCGGCGCGCTGCTCGAGCCCGTCGTGCCCGCGTCGGGCGAGCGGGTCAAGGTAGCTATACTGTACCGTGTGTTATACACGGTGGCTATACTGTACCATGTGCGCCGTGTACCTGCCGCGCGAGGACCGCGTCGTCAACGTGCCCGGCGCGCTGCTCGAGCCCGTCGTGCCCGCGTCGGGCGAGCGGGTCAAGGTAGCTATACTGTACCGTGTGTTATACACGGTGGCTATACTGTACCATGTGCGCCGTGTACCTGCCGCGCGAGGACCGCGTCGTCAACGTGCCCGGCGCGCTGCTCGAGCCCGTCGTGCCCGCGTCGGGCGAGCGGGTCAAGGTAGCTATACTGTACCGTGTGTTATACACGGTGGCTATACTGTACCATGTGCGCCGTGTACCTGCCGCGCGAGGACCGCGTCGTCAACGTGCCCGGCGCGCTGCTCGAGCCCGTCGTGCCCGCGTCGGGCGAGCGGGTCAAGGTAGCTATACTGTACCGTGTGTTATACACGGTGGCTATACTGTACCATGTGCGCCGTGTACCTGCCGCGCGAGGACCGCGTCGTCAACGTGCCCGGCGCGCTGCTCGAGCCCGTCGTGCCCGCGTCGGGCGAGTGGGTCAAGGTAGCTATACTGTACCGTGTGTTATACACGGTGGCTATACTGTACCATGTGCGCCGTGTACCTGCCGCGCGAGGACCGCGTCGTCAACGTGCCCGGCGCGCTGCTCGAGCCCGTCGTGCCCGCGTCGGGCGAGCGGGTCAAGGTAGCTATACTGTACCGTGTGTTATACACGGTGGCTATACTGTACCATGTGCGCCGTGTACCTGCCGCGCGAGGACCGCGTCGTCAACGTGCCCGGCGCGCTGCTCGAGCCCGTCGTGCCCGCGTCGGGCGAGTGGGTCAAGGTAGCTATACTGTACCGTGTGTTATACACGGTGGCTATACTGTACCATGTGCGCCGTGTACCTGCCGCGCGAGGACCGCGTCGTCAACGTGCCCGGCGCGCTGCTCGAGCCCGTCGTGCCCGCGTCGGGCGAGCGGGTCAAGGTAGCTATACTGTACCGTGTGTTATACAAGGTGGCTATACTGTACCATGTGCGCCGTGTACCTGCCGCGCGAGGACCGCGTCGTCAACGTGCCCGGCGCGCTGCTCGAGCCCGTCGTGCCCGCGTCGGGCGAGCGGGTCAAGGAAGCTATACTGTACCGTGTGTTATACAAGGTGGCTATACTGTACCATGTGCGCCGTGTACCTGCCGCGCGAGGACCGCGTCGTCAACGTGCCCGGCGCGCTGCTCGAGCCCGTCGTGCCCGCGTCGGGCGAGCGGGTCAAGGAAGCTATACTGTACCGTGTGTTATACAAGGTGGCTATACTGTACCATGTGCGCCGTGTACCTGCCGCGCGAGGACCGCGTCGTCAACGTGCCCGGCGCGCTGCTCGAGCCCGTCGTGCCCGCGTCGGGCGAGCGGGTCAAGGTAGCTATACTGTACCGTGTGTTATACAAGGTGGCTATACTGTACCATGTGCGCCGTGTACCTGCCGCGCGAGGACCGCGTCGTCAACGTGCCCGGCGCGCTGCTCGAGCCCGTCGTGCCCGCGTCGGGCGAGCGGGTCAAGGTAGCTATACTGTACCGTGTGTTATACAAGGTGGCTATACTGTACCATGTGCGCCGTGTACCTGCCGCGCGAGGACCGCGTCGTCAACGTGCCCGGCGCGCTGCTCGAGCCCGTCGTGCCCGCGTCGGGCGAGCGGGTCAAGGTAGCTATACTGTACCGTGTGTTATACAAGGTGGCTATACTGTACCATGTGCGCCGTGTACCTGCCGCGCGAGGACCGCGTCGTCAACGTGCCCGGCGCGCTGCTCGAGCCCGTCGTGCCCGCGTCGGGCGAGCGGGTCAAGGTAGCTATACTGTACCGTGTGTTATACAAGGTGGCTATACTGTACCATGTGCGCCGTGTACCTGCCGCGCGAGGACCGCGTCGTCAACGTGCCCGGCGCGCTGCTCGAGCCCGTCGTGCCCGCGTCGGGCGAGCGGGTCAAGGTAGCTATACTGTACCGTGTGTTATACAAGGTGGCTATACTGTACCATGTGCGCCGTGTACCTGCCGCGCGAGGACCGCGTCGTCAACGTGCCCGGCGCGCTGCTCGAGCCCGTCGTGCCCGCGTCGGGCGAGCGGGTCAAGGTAGCTATACTGTACCGTGTGTTATACAAGGTGGCTATACTGTACCATGTGCGCCGTGTACCTGCCGCGCGAGGACCGCGTCGTCAACGTGCCCGGCGCGCTGCTCGAGCCCGTCGTGCCCGCGTCGGGCGAGCGGGTCAAGGTAGCTATACTGTACCGTGTGTTATACAAGGTGGCTATACTGTACCATGTGCGCCGTGTACCTGCCGCGCGAGGACCGCGTCGTCAACGTGCCCGGCGCGCTGCTCGAGCCCGTCGTGCCCGCGTCGGGCGAGCGGGTCAAGGTAGCTATACTGTACCGTGTGTTATACACGGTGGCTATACTGTACCATGTGCGCCGTGTACCTGCCGCGCGAGGACCGCGTCGTCAACGTGCCCGGCGCGCTGCTCGAGCCCGTCGTGCCCGCGTCGGGCGAGCGGGTCAAGGTAGCTATACTGTACCGTGTGTTATACAAGGTGGCTATACTGTACCATGTGCGCCGTGTACCTGCCGCGCGAGGACCGCGTCGTCAACGTGCCCGGCGCGCTGCTCGAGCCCGTCGTGCCCGCGTCGGGCGAGCGGGTCAAGGTAGCTATACTGTACCGTGTGTTATACACGGTGGCTATACTGTACCATGTGCGCCGTGTACCTGCCGCGCGAGGACCGCGTCGTCAACGTGCCCGGCGCGCTGCTCGAGCCCGTCGTGCCCGCGTCGGGCGAGCGGGTCAAGGTAGCTATACTGTACCGTGTGTTATACAAGGTGGCTATACTGTACCATGTTGCGCCGTGTACCTGCCGCGCGAGGACCGCGTCGTCAACGTGCCCGGCGCGCTGCTCGAGCCCGTCGTGCCCGCGTCGGGCGAGCGGGTCAAGGTAGCTATACTGTACCGTGTGTTATACAAGGTGGCTATACTGTACCATGTGCGCCGTGTACCTGCCGCGCGAGGACCGCGTCGTCAACGTGCCCGGCGCGCTGCTCGAGCCCGTCGTGCCCGCGTCGGGCGAGCGGGTCAAGGTAGCTATACTGTACCGTGTGTTATACAAGGTGGCTATACTGTACCATGTGCGCCGTGTACCTGCCGCGCGAGGACCGCGTCGTCAACGTGCCCGGCGCGCTGCTCGAGCCCGTCGTGCCCGCGTCGGGCGAGCGGGTCAAGGAAGCTATACTGTACCGTGTGTTATACAAGGTGGCTATACTGTACCATGTGCGCCGTGTACCTGCCGCGCGAGGACCGCGTCGTCAACGTGCCCGGCGCGCTGCTCGAGCCCGTCGTGCCCGCGTCGGGCGAGCGGGTCAAGGTAGCTATACTGTACCGTGTGTTATACAAGGTGGCTATACTGTACCACGTGTTATACAAGGTAGCTATACTGCACCACGTGTTATACAAGGTAGCTATACTGCACCACGTGTTATACAAGGTAGCTATACTGCACCACGTGTTATACAAGGTAGCTATACTGTACCACGTGTTATACAAGGTAGCTATACCGCACCACGTGTTATAAAAGGTAGCTATACTGTACCACGTGTTATACAAGGTAGCTATACTGTACCACGTGTTATACAAGGTAGCTATACTGCACCACGTGTTATACAAGGTAGCTATACTGTACCACGTGTTATACAAGGTAGCTATACTGCACCACGTGTTATACAAGGTAGCTATACTGTACCACGTGTTATACAAGGTAGCTATACTGCACCACGTGTTATACAAGGTAGCTATACTGTACCACGTGTTATACAAGGTAGCTATACTGTACCACGTGTTATACAAGGCAGCTATACTGTACCAAGTTGCCATGTCATTAATTGAGTCCATTCTCGTGCAGGTTGTGGCGGGCGAGGAGCGCGAGGCGGTGGGGCAGCTCATCAGCATCGAGAACCAGGAGGGCGTCGTCAAGTTTGGCACCGACGACATCAAGATCATGCAGCTGCGCCATCTCTGCAAGATGAGCACCGCCTAGACCTGCCGATACCGGGATTTTTATAATGGGTAATTAAAGGATCCTGGGGACACCGCACCGAACCAGGGACACCCGTGACTATCAATTATTTGAGGAACTTGTCAACTTGTTTGGCGAAGTATACTTGGGTAATTCTACGAGCGTTTAAAACGCTCAGTGTGGTGCGGAATCTTGGATAAACAATTAGATAATATAAATGCTAATTATAGAGTACTTTGTTAAATAAGAACACTTAGTTGTATTTGTAGTTATACGAAACAGCAAGGTTGCATTATTGCTTATGAACACCTCACATCCGTTTCCTGTTGCATATTATGGACTAATGAGCTGTAATGAGCGTATATATTTGATAAAACGATATACCCTGCTTATCACACTTCACACTAATATGATAAAGGCGAAAGTTTGTGTTTATGTGTTTGTTTGTTACGTCTCCACGCTCAAGCAGTTGGAAACATTTTGGTATGAAGGTAGCTGACACTCTGGATTAACATATGGGCTACTTTTTATCCCGAAAAAAAATAGTGTTTCCGTGGAATGAGCGAGTAACATCGCGAGGCGCAGCTAGTACTAAATATTATGATTATTTTGGCTCACTTTTTTGAACATATGTGACAGGATACTGAGAGCGGTTGAAAAGCTCGTAGAACTATCCATCTATGATATTATGACACTACCTAATCTCATGTAAAAAGAGCCAAAGAGGTTGATAATGAGTTTGACACCGCTCTTATTACTTGAATTTTATTATATGTTTAAAAGTGCGTGTCAATCGTCCACTGAAATAGAGCTGGGCGGACCTTGATTTGTCTAATTTGTATAATCTCACTGTTTCCATCAACGTTATCGCAGTATTTTTCATTGCGAGGTCAGTAACCTGGTAACTCTCTCTAAGGGTGGTTATATGACCTTTTTGACCCCCGGCAAAAAAGAGGGGTGTTATAAGTATGAAGTGTATCCCAAACAGAAGGTCCGATTTGACAGCGGTTTTTTTAATGGAAAGCCTTGTCTATCGAGATGGTTCTTAGTTATGTTTAGTTAAGTCGGCGGTTATTTAATTTATAATCGTATAACTAAGGAACAGTATAAATGGAAAGACATTTAGACGTTTGTAGCATCCTTACATTGATGACTATACTGAAACTATAGCTGACTAGCCAATCCAACCTTAGAACTGATTTGAAGTAGGCAAACACAATTTTAAGTTTAGATTTATAAACAAAAAATACACTAAATGTCTATTATTCGTTCTGTGTATCATTACACCATTAATGTATGATGTCCTTTCTTCCTTTAGGTATTTTATCGTCAGTTTGTTTTCAAGAACAATTTTTGCTCTGAACCTCTTGAATTTATTTCAAACTGAAAAATAAAGAAACATGGAATCTACATTTACGTTCTAGAACAATTAAATGACTAGTAATATGTTTACATCTACAAAGAAAACGGTCTCAAAGAGTCCACCAATACTATCTAACGGTTCGGATAACTTCAGTCGAAAGTACCAACCGCGCGCGTCGGCTTGTGGAGTGCTAGTATATATCGCTATGATTTTGTTTTTACCGCTCACCATTGCTGCCCGTCTACTCGTAGCACAACTGCGTTATCGACTCCTGTCGCGCGACAGCATCGCCCGTTGCCCTCACAGTACAGCCAAGAAAGATGGATGATCTGGCGCGAGAAAGTCGCGTGTCACAGTTGTGCTAAAGGTGATGCTGGTCCCGACCGTAAGATCGTGACGTCACCAACAAAGGCGGATTAGATTGTTAGCTCCCCTGGGCCCCAGGACATGTAGCACTTAAGTAGCGGCCTCTTTCGCAGCTGAGCCTTGGGGCAAATGCTCCTGTCACCAAGGAATTACATGTTAAACCTTTTGTGATACAAATAAAAATTTTATGTGAGCCAATGTGGACTGGCTCACATAAAATTCTTATTCATAACTGTCATAGTGATGTTTTTCGTAGTCATAATTTCTACTTTTCTTTGAAACAAATAACTCTCAGGGTTGTTATATTATAATACACACCTAACCTAAGCTAACGGGTTGTACTCTTGAAAATCTTGTCAAGTTATTAATTTCAGTTATGACTAATGATTTTATGACAAACAATACGTTATGATATGACAATCAATCGTTATATGAAAAAGTAGCTGACTATTTGAGTACGTATATATTCGAACACGAAAATTCTGGAAATAGTTTTCTTTTTCATTCCATTTAATATCTGAAAAGGTCGGATTTATTAATTACCGGACTGTGACATCAAAATAATCGGCTGCTTTTGACTTTGACTATAAATATACCAGTACATAAACATAACGATCGCCCCTGTAGCAGGTGTGACATAAAGATGTTATTTATTTACAGGAATAAATGATAAATCCATCAATTGTTGTTTTATTTTCTACTCCTTATTATTAAAATTCTTCAATTGACCATAGTTATGCAGAAAGCGATCAGCGTAGATTTTTAGTAAAAGTGATGAGTTCGGTCGCTTTTTGCATTATGACAAAAATCTTTGGTCGCTTTCTGCATAAGTATGGTCAATTATTTTATTAGTAATTTAGTATGAAAAACGGAAGTAAATAGTTGTGGTAATTTTTTATGTCAATATTTTATAGCAGTCTGTAGTTTTCTTTGAACATCATCAATTGCTCACTGAGATGATTCTAAAGACCCCAAACTTGCTTGCATTGCTTTATCAAAATTTCAGCTCAATCGTTTGAAGATATCTGCTTCAAAATTGTGTTGCAAGATTTCACCCGAACAAACATTTATTATGTAGTTACTAGTTACATACTTACCTACACATGTTTGGACCTTATCACACTTGCGATGTGCAAGCGAATTTTGTATGAAGCATGTCTAAAGGCGATCAGCCAATGACGCAGCAAGCTCGCCGCGACGCTGATTTGTATAGAAAATTCGATCGCAAATCGCAAGGCCCTTTGTTAACAAATACAATGCAAACGCTACATAAATAGGTTACTAAGTTGACATAGCAACTCCTATCGATTCAACGCCACTTTCTTACTTTTATTACTTTCACTCTGAGTCGGAGTTCTGTTCATCAATCATCATGCTGTCGCGACGCGATAAGTTGTATGTGCAACCCTGGGAAGATCGCAGGTTCCAGGACCATAGGACTAAGGTAAGTTAAATTTATTGTTTTTGTCAAGTAACTATGAAAGTTTCATAATGGGAATGTCTTTCGGTATTTCAGCTGATTTGCTGTACATTTACTTACACCCGGGTGATTGTTTGAGCGTTTTAACCGTCTTTATGCTGTTCGGAATATTGACGAATTCATATTTCATATAAGCAATACGGAGTTGGCTTGGCCTATAAGTATTGGAACAGAGTATTAATAAGACGGTTGGAAAGCTCAAATAATTACCCACCCTATATTCCGAGATTTCGATTATTTAAGTTACTATTTTTGAAGAAATATCCCTCCTCCTTAAGTCGATTACCTTAATGCTGAGGGTCGTGGCCTGTCTGAATAACTTCGTAGACTATTTTGCGTCAGCTCACTCTATCCTGGGCTGCGTGGATGGCATCGTAAATTGAGGTCCTGAGTGTAGAGCGTATCTGGTCCGACCAGCGTGCAGCGGGTTGGACTTCTTCCTCTGAGTCGTTTTCTGCACACCTCGAAACTCCTCAGAGCCTCATTGAAGAAACATAAGCCACTTTTAACTCACTCGTCTGAGTTTGAAATATATTTGAAGCCACGAAGCCGAACAAAAAAATGTTTACCTATATTCCCCTTAGGTATAAATCCCTCTGCAAGATACTTCTTTATTTTTTAGGGTTCCGTACCTCAAAAGGAAAAAACGGAACCCTTATAGGATCACTTTGTTGTCCGTCTGTCCGTCTGTCAAGACCCCTTTTTCTCAGGAACGCGTGGACGTATGAAGCTGAAATTTATATCAATTACTCAGGTCTACTGTCCCTTGAAGCTGTGAAAAAATCAAACTTCTAAGCCAACGCAATCAAAAGATACAGCCGTTTATGCCGCAAATTTTCGACACTTGCAAGGGAATCAAAACCTACAGGATGCTTCCCGTGAACTCAGAATCTTGAAATTTGGTACGAAGCAACGTCTTATAGCATAGATAAAGGAATAATTACGAAAACCATAAAAAAATTTTTTAATACCTAACTTTGCACCTAATTTGCAAATTTTCGACACTTGCAAGGGAATCAAAACCTACAGGGTGCTTCCCGTGAACTCAGAATCTTGAAATTTGGTACGAAGCAACGTCTTATAGCATAGATAAAGGAATAATTACGAAAACCATAATTTTTTTTTTTAATACCTAACTTTGCACCTAATTTATATGGGGCGCTATACATACCAGGTGCAAACTTAACTTAACCACTTAGGGATGGAAAGTGTTTGTACGGAACCCTCGGTGCGCGAGTCCGACTCGCACTTGGCCGGTTTTTTATTTCACGGTATGACCGCCTCCTGTTACATATATTTGTATCAAAACTCAATGCTCTAAAGGTTCGGACAGCACTCCCAGCCATCGACGACCGCGCGCCGCCGCCGCGCGCGCACGTCGCAGTCAAACTGAAGAAGTGCCAGAGCGAAGCAGACCGGGCGCGTAAGATCCAGCACGACAACTACAGCCTGCTGCAACGGCTGTCGGCCATCATGCGAGCCAAGCGGCTCGACAACTGCTGGCACACGCCGCTGCCCAAGTAAGCGGACCGATTCGGCCTTCAAGAGAAGACCGTACTCCCTGAAAGGCTGGCAACGCACTTGCGACTCCTCTGGTGTTGCAGGTGTCTATGGGCGACGGTAATCGCTTTCCATCAGGTGATCCGATTGCTCGTTTGCCCCCTATGACAAAAAAAAGCAGCCTGCTGCTTGTTTGTCGGTCAAGTAGGTAGGTAGGTACAAAAAAAAAGTTAGGTACATTTCTCATTGAACTAACTTAACGGGTTTGCACGGCAGATTTAACTATAATTTATTGGAAGTTGGAACAATATTGACTTTGCCTCGAATTTTACAATACTTAGTTGCTCAGTAGGTAGTATTACCTACTAGTATTATATGATCTGTGGTAGTACGTAACTGGATCGAATCCGAAACACATGTCTACGCTCCAGGAGTGGTCAAGTTGAAGTAGGACTGGGCTGGTCACATGCCGCATGTCGAATGAGTTGTGGGCCAAGACTAGCACAAATTAGAATCCTAATAACACGAATTTGCTTGCGGCGATCGATGTTGCTGTTCTGGAAGGACTGGCCAGAAAAGGCTTTAAACCCTTCGTATGTCAGATACAAAAACTGCGAGTTCAATTCTCAATAGCGTCGTAAAAAATATCCGTAAAAAAAAGCGGCTTACAAGACAGATATGTTGCTTTACATAGTGATCTCCGAAAATAAAGGGAAGGCCTTTACAGGACCAATATATTACTGAACTTCAATGTTTCACGTTTTGATATGATTTGCCAATCATAATCACACAAGGTATCTCTTGTTTTAGTATCTTCATATTTATCACCACAAACACCTGCGATCTGAGGCTTTCCCACTTACGGCCTAGGGTGACTTAAAATGTGTTGCTTGTCAGTTTCGGGCACAAGGTGGGCGTGTTCTACGAGTGGCCGGCGCTGGAGGGCCGCGTGGCGGCGCGCGCGCTCGCGGCGCGGGCCTCCGACGACTCCTACACCGGACCCGTCAAGTGCTTCGCGTGTTTCGCCAAGAGGGTAACTCTACTTACACTTTAAATCAGTGTTTTTCAAACTTTTTGGTATCGCGGCCCTTAATGACCATCAAAATCCCTTCGCGACCCCCAAATTATAACCCAACTATCATTCAATCAGTCATGCAATTATACGTTTTGGAACGCAACCTACCTGTATCAGGAATTCAGAACTGGATAAAAAATTACATATTTAAATCGTAAAATAAATAAATGAACATGTCTAAGAATGATTACTGTTGTATTAAAATGTACGTACATGCGTGATACAATCTGCATTCTTTGTAGTCACGAGATTTTTTCGATGCTGATCCTCGCGACCACCCTGGATATATGCTGTGACCCCCCTGGGGGTCGCGACCCAGTTTGAAAAACACTGCTTTAAATAGTAATCATCCGTATTATACGACGCGCCCCTTTCAAAGGATTTTTTTTTCTCGTATTATCAACGACAATAGCGTTTATTTGCATAATAATATGATTACCAATATCCCATATTACATGATTGTTTCGTTAACGACATTAGTTGCATAAGGAAAATTCGATGTTGCTTGGGAGTTAGGGTGGCGAAATGGTTATCGCGCTGGACGCTGCACTGGCGACCCAAGGACGGATTCGATTCCCGGTCTCATCCACCAGGTAACTCATTTCGATTTTTCTATAAGTTCTGATCTTTGTATCAATGGTTTTAATATAAAAACGTGATGTGTACCACCCACATAAAAAAATGGCATGTATTTAACGCTGCGACAAATTAATCTGATTTAGGGATTTATAAAAAATTAAAGGGGGTAGCAAATATAATAAGATGGCGACTAATTGCGGAGACTAGTATAAAGTAAAAAGTAGCAGCTAAGTAATCAATTTTCGGCTTTGTTTCAATATAAACTAGCATCGAGTTTGGCGACTGAATTAACTAATTAAGCGAAAACATGACAGCGGATAAAAAGTTGAAAATGGCCTACTCTAATTATTCAATGGAGATTGCATATAAAATAAATCAAGGTGATAAAAAAAAATAAAAGGAGCGCTTTTTTAGGGATATAAAAAAAAACCAACCTAACCTAACCCGGCCGAGTCGGATCTTCTGCTAATATTAGTCGCCAAGTCATTATTTATAGTACCTCGCCTATGATTTCAGTAATCTTGTTTATTATTTCTGCTACCCTAAAGTAGCTGCCATTATTTGAATTTAAAATATCCTTAGTTTAAAGCTCATTTAATATAAATGATTGCCAAAATATTTAATCGCTGACAAGTTATTATTTTGGTTGCAAATAGTTAGTTTGCTGCTCTTTAATTTTTCTGTCGCCGCGAAAATAATAAGCCTAAAAAAGTGAGACAACATGTTTCATGAATTTATAGTTATTAGTTGTTTTCGCCAAAATTAGGATGAGTCTCCATTGCAGCGGAGTGAAGACGTGCGGAGTTGACCAATCACGTGAGTTGAAATCTGTATCCCAGCTCCGTTTCACTTTTGTGATTGGCCGATTCTAATACTATCTCTGTTTACTACCATCTGGATTTTTTTACAGAAAACCGTTCTCCAACTGAACAAGGTGTACGGCGCGCGCGGCGACTCCTTGCCTTCCATCTGACCTGCCTACTAACCGACTGATTCCTTTTGTAACACTTTCACAATAAAACAATTATAAAATTGGACAGAATTTATTGATATAGATACAAATGGGCTCAATGTCATACTGAACATAATTTCATAGAGCCGACTACGGCTCCGCTTACGTTCTGAGTTAAAAATTGAAACATAAATACTATGTTATATCAAAAGCGGTCACCGTAAGCAGAATACGCCAGTAACTGTCTACGACGCGCTCCTTAAAGCTTACCTTCGTGTTTGTCCATCAAATTATAATACGAAATCGATAAAACAAGATGAAAAACTTCAAACAATAGATCACATTAGAGTTATCACAACGAAACCGTAGCACCGATAGCTCGGCAGCCGATTATATTACTTTACAACGCGAATTATACAACGATTTGCGGTGCTAAGGCCTTTTTGCGACCGCCGCGGCGAGCGAGACGGCGAACCTGGCTTCCCTCTCTCTCACTCGCCGCCGGGACTACTGCCGAGTCTGCGCACGAGTTCCTCATATACCAATACGTCACGCCGGCCTTCGGCTTCAAGTTTACTGACGCGTCAGAGCCCTTACAATATAATAGTCATTCTACGGTGACCTTCACTTTTGTCGTCTCAGAGGTATCAACAGAATAAATTGTACATAACACGCGACAATAAAAAAAATGCTGCCATAGCTAGCGAAGTGTCCACGTGAAATGACTAGCGTCTAACTGTACGAGAAACCAAAGCCATCTCGCGTAGATGCTGGAAGCCCGTCTGATAATCCCGCTAACTGGCAAAAACGTGTACTTCATAAAGTACACCTATACTAAAAAGTACGTCTAATTAAGCTGTCGACTTAGTAATTGGGAATCAAACGAACTTGTGCGTCGCCGTCCAAAGGCACGAAGCTGCCGAATCGCACGATATTGGAAGACGGCACCGCATCCTAGCCTCGCATTAACAACTGCCCCGTCCACAAAACATTACCGATTACATCTAGCTATAAATTAATTACATTTTTATAAAAATCACAACTAATTTTATTACCGCGAGTCGTGTGACTCGGACGGGGTAGCTGTTAATTATGCTTCTAACCTCTATAAATTGGCAGGGTTGTGTAAGTTTCTGACCCTTGGTATCGCCGACGATACCAAGGACCAGAAGGCTGAATACACAGTTAATTTGCAATATGTAGAGGTCGTTTACGATTATTATGTGGATACAAATTTTCATAAATTGGATTAGAGAACACGATTCGAATCCGAACACGTCGCTATATGCTGTACAGAGAGCGTGACATCGCGTCCACGTCACGATCAAATCGTGTTTTCCGAAATTAAAATATCATCGATTTATATACAAGCAACATTAGTCTTAAAAATCATCACGCGTGACTTTTTTGTATTCGACTTCCCGATTTCATAAAATAAAGATTCAAATCACGATTACAAAAAAATCACAACCCTACGACTCGCGCGCGTTCTCAGCGGTCTCATTCGACATCCGCACCCGGGACATCCGGCCACACTCGGGACATTCGGCCACACTCGGGACATCCGGCCACACTCGGGACATCCGGCTACACACTCCTGCCACGAGGCGGCGAGCGAGCGTCGCTGACACTCGAGTCTCGCTCGACGCGTCTCGCTCTGCGATGAGCGAGGATCATATTAATAGCCGGGTCCACACAGGGCGAGCGGCCTGGCGAGGCAATTGCCGCGCGCGGCGGCGCGGTCTGTGTGTACGCGCCTCGCCCGCGGCGCCCGCACGTTTTGCCTCGGCCGAGCGCTGCCGCGGCCGAGCCGCGCGCTGTCGGTTGTTGTCCGTGCTCAAAGGTGCCTCGGTCGTTTGCCGCGCGCAGTGTGGACGTACACGTTTTTGCTTCAGTCAGATTATGACAGATAAAACAAAATGGCGTGCGACACTTACGTATTACGCGAAACGGAATTACCGTAACTACATATTATGTGCTATTTGTTTGTTTTAAACATTAAAAAAATATTGAATTACCTTTTTTTGGAAAATTCTTTGTATGAACGTAGCAACAAGTCAAAAGCTGATTGCATGCGGCGGCGCCATATTGTTTTATCTGTCAAATGGGCGAACAAGACGGCTCGGGCTTGCCGCGCGCGGCATTCGGTGAGCGTAATTTCATCCAATGCCCGAGGCATGCGCCGAATGCCGCGCGCGGCAATTGCCTCGCGAGGCCGCTCGCCCTGTGTGGACCCGGCTAATCGCGAAAAAAGTCGAGCAATACCCTAGAATTAACCGCGGACGTTACGTCGGTATTCCTGCGAAAATTCTTGTCGTGTCGAATGAGGCCTCATGCCCCTTGAGCGCGGGTGTGTGTGTGTGTTGTTTGTGTGTGTTTGTGTGTGTGTGTGTGCGCGCTAGAAGTGGAAGCCGTCGTGCGCGCCGCCGGCCGCCGGGTCGAACGTGAAGCCGCTGTCCGCTGCCGCCGGCACCAGCGTCGCGTCCTCCTCCTAACACAAGCGACACACTATATTAATAACTCATATCCCATATGTTCCACTTCTATTGAGTCAAATATCTTCTACAGACCTTACCCTTTTATTTCATGAAACTGCTGATAATAAGCCTTCAGCCGTTAGTTATGTGACGTCTCAATAACGCCAACTAATTTCACAAAGGCCATGTCTAATTATACTAATGTACTACTGATAATATTATATCATACTTAAAGTTTAATCGACAATTTGGCTTTAGCATATGATAAGCACAAAGTGAAAGGTCAACGTTCCCGCAGCCGTTCACCCACAATATAAACAGATGTCATAATAGTAGTTAATATGATATACAGTAGAAGTTGCTACGCACACCAGGTATTCACTAATAGAATAAAAGTTATACGAATCATTGTGAGCGTGATATACATAATTACTTTTGCTGCTAACCATGAATAAAAAGATAAATGTCTCACAACCTGCAATCTGATCACCAAGAACAATCAACATCTAACCCCTGGCTTTCCACTACTTGCGAAGTTGACCGAGGATGAACGAATATGATAATGCGGAGAGGAACTCCACTACAGAAACTCATACTTCCACCAACCTCGCCTCGGTCAACTTCGTGATAGTGTGGAGCCAAGGTGAATAAACAAATAAATAAATATCAGATACCCTCACACATATCGATCTAGTCCCAAATTAAGCTCAAGAAGGCTTGTGTTATGGGCACTAGACGACGATATACGTACTTATATAGATAAATATATACTTAAATACATAGAACGACCATGACCCAAGCACAAATATTCGAGTTCATCACACAAATATTTGCCCTGGCCGGGATTCGAACCCGGTACCGCCGGCTCAGTAGGCAGGTGTCTACAAACCGAGCCAAACGCGTCGTCAAATAAATGGGTGATTCTACAGGCGTTTCAACCGCCGTCAGTCCGCTGTCAAGAATATTGAAAGTATGAGCTACGTCAAGCTGCAAACTTTCAAACAGTGATATACTATAACCGTACTTCTTACCATCCTTACTCTAATTGAAAGCATATTATGGCCTGTTGCTTTGTTATTTATGACAGCGGACTGACGGCTGAAACGCCTGTAGAATCACCCAAATATACAGGGTGGAACGAAACGACGTTATTTCCTTTAACTGTGGCATTATACAGGCTTAGAATATTATTTTCTCCAAATAAACTTTATTAATATCTCTCACCGTTTTCCAGTTATAGCATGTTAAACTTTCATACGAAAAAGTGTGTGTGTACAACCCTATTTTAGAGTGCAATGACCTCTTCATAACACAGTTAACTTTTGTAAACAAACTTTTTACAAATTGCCTAGCCATTTCTTATCGGTTTAAAAACCTTTGAAAATACCCTTAAGATTGTTTTTAGACTTTTTAGTTGACATGATTGATAGACGTTACATTGACTTTTTGTATCGTATGCTGTGTGCAAAAATGCCGGAATTAAACGAGGCTATTTGAATTTGCTTCTTTTGTACGCGGAGTGCGATTACAATACTGGAGAGACTTTGCGCCAATACTGGAACAGGTATCCTCCTCCTCACCCAACACACTCTAGTACGATATTACGCGCTCTTGACCGTGTTGGTAACAATCGTCCTATTGTGCCACGAACGGGTCAGGATGACCAGCGCGGAGGACGCGTTATTCAACATGATGTCAGATTGGAAGAGAGAGTGCTGCAGTACTTCGAAGATTATCCGAGGTCAAGTTCAAGACAAGCGGGCCGACATTTTCGTATGACTCATACGAAAATACTCAGAATACTAAAACGTGAGGGCCGTCACCCTTACAAAATACAAAGAGTCCAGGCATTACTACCAAGAGATTGCCCCGTTCGCGAAGCCTATTGCCGGTGGCTACTGCAAAAGGTGTTAGAAGACCGAGACTTCATCAAACACGTAATATGGAGTGATGAAAGCTTGTTCACACGGAACGGTATGTGGAACAGGCATAACGAACACGTGTATGCCGAAGAAAATCCGTTTGCCTACCGTTATACGGGACACCAGTATCGTTGGTCTGTTAATGTTTGGGCGGCGATACACGGGGATACAATAATAGGCCCTGTATTTCTGCCTCAGACTTTAAACAGACACGGATACATGGCTCTGTTGAGGATAGAGCTCGACGACTATCTGGATGAGTTGACGCTGGCAGAAAGAAGACGCACTTGGTTCCAACAAGATGGAGCACCAGCTCATTCAGTAGTCGAAGTACGTGAAACACTGAATAATGTGTTTGAGGATCGCTGGATCGGCCGATATGGGCCGCACCGTTGGCCTCCTAGGTCTCCAGATCTCACACCCTTGGATTTTTTTCTGTGGGGCACCGTAAAGGACATCGTTTACAAGACTGAGTGTGAGACGGCTGAAGAGATGAGGGAAAGGCTAAGGGTGGCCTTTGAAAGTCTTCGCAGAAGAAATAACCGACACAACATCTTGTCGAGGGTGCATCGCCACACGCGGGCACGAGCAGCGGCGTGTATCGTACGCCACGGCGGTACTTTCGAACACCGGATGTAAATGTAGGTAATTGTAAATACTCCCAAACGTCAAATAATAGTTTAAAAAAACTAGGGTTGTACATACATTAAAAAATATAATTTTAATCGATTTTCGTTTTTTTATTATTAAAAGAATTTAACTATTGCAGGTCGATTCTACATGAAATACATAGCATTATAGTTTCAGGAATGAACATCGCTTCGTTCCACCCGGTATGATCATTACCTCATCAGCGAAGTACTGCTCGATGATGTCGTACGCCATCTTGTAGATCTCGTTCTTCTCGTGGGACTGCAGCGCCTCGATGCGGTCGAGCCCGCCGCACTGCTCGATGAGGTTGTAGCTGAACCCGTCCAGCATTAACTACTCACCTCATCAGCGAAGTACTGCTCGATGATGTCGTACGCCATCTTGTAGATCTCGTTCTTCTCGTGGGACTGCAGCGCCTCGATGCGGTCGAGCCCGCCGCACTCCTCGATCAGGTTGGCCACCTCCACCGCGCCCTCGCCCGCCATCTTCAGCATGTTGCTGAGCCCGTCCAGCACCACCTGGAGCACACCATCATCACAGTTATGTAACCCCCGAAGTTACGTAAAATAGGCGCATGGTAAGACGTCGAGTTGCGGAAACTCAACCCGCGATAACCTATATAAACGCCGACGAAAAAAGAGGTGTTGAAATGAAATAATTTATTCAGTAAGTAGGCCACAAGGGCACTGCTACAAGTCAGATTAAGAGTCTACCGGCATTTCCCAAAGGGAGACCGCTGTTGAGAGTTATGTTTCATCGGCATCGAGGCGCTCATATGGGTGAACCGATTCGGGTGTGGTTTTTTAATCGAAAGCTTGGTTTGTGAGATGGTTCTTTAGCTTTGATTGATGAAAATCGGATCTTTCGTCTCCAAGATATTCAGCTTTTAGTGGAGCAAGCAAATGGCCCCTTTTTTAATGAGATCACTCATTTGCATGAGTGATTGGCTGAGATCGTACTACTTGAATGAGCAGTGATAAACATCGACATCATTTCGTCCCAAATACTGCCAATGTATAGGCTGATTTAGACCGATGACCTGTGGCAAATCGACTAGTAAGAAATTTCCTGATATTTTGATATTTGTTAAATTTACTACGCAAAGTGTAGGTGTTAAATTAATAAATGGCACTGAAACTCGTAAGATGCCCTCTCAAAAATACTCAAAAGGCAATAGAGCGAGCTATGCTCATTCTTTTGTATTTTACAGTGTTGAATAGGTTAACAACGACATATAACTCACATTAATAACTTGCGTGTCCTTGCAACTGAGCAGACTGCAGAAGGGCGGTATGACGCCGCACTGTATGAGCGTGGCGACCTGTTCCTTGGTGCCGCTGATGCTGAGGTTGGAGACGGCCCACGCGGCCTCCTTCTGAGTCTGGAACTCGCCCTTGCTGAGGTTCTCGATGATCTTGGGCAGCAGCCCGGCGTCGATCACCGCTTGCACTTGTTTCTTGTTGCCCGCTGTGATGTTTGACAGGAACCAGACGGCTTCTTTGCAGATTTTCTCTTTCTGTGGATTTGAGATTGTTTTGAAAAAGGTTTGTCCTCTCATGACGCTGAGGCGTAGGAAGTCTTCACGACGGGTGTAGTCAGGGGTTCGTGCTTAGTGCTGAACGTTTGAACTTGGGAGAAACATAAAATATGTCCAGTTTAGTCAGTAGCTTGATGGTGGCGAATACAGCCGATTTACCATTCGAATTCGATTTACGATTCACTAATACATATTTATTGATTTTTTTAACTCAGTTGCACAAAACATAGTTGAAGTGAGCACAAATGGCGAACTTAATGTAACAGTTAACCATTGTGCATTCATTGTTGTGAGACCATCTAAGATAAGTGTTTTGTATGTAATAATAATAAGACCTGACAATAACAGACAATAACCAAGGAAATTGAAAGAAGGATAGCAAGCGGATGGAAGAGATACTGGAGTCTGAAAGAAGTAATGAAGGACAAACATCTCCACACATGGGCAAATTGTTCAACACCAGCATTCTACCAGTCTTAGTATATGGAAGCGAAACATGGTCATTAACAAAAAATACAGTTAGTAATCTTACCATATGCCAGCACATTATGGAAAGAAGCATGACAGGATTGAAAAGAACAGAAAGAACAAGAAACAGTATCATCAGGAAAAAGACTAAGGTTCAGGGCATAACACTAAAAATAAGGACGCAGAAATGGAAATGGGCTGGCCATATGATAAGGGGAAGAGAAAAATGGAGCAAAATCGGCACACAATGGTACCCAAGAGAAGGGAAAAGGAGAAGGGGAAGGCCTCATAAAAGGTGGGATGACGACATCAGACAGGTAGCAGGAACAACGTGGGGCAGAGTGGCCATCGATAGGCTAGAGTGGAGAAGATTGGAGGAGGCCTTTGCCAATTGGCAAACAGAGATACAAAAGTGGAAAAAATACAAATATATGAGTAGAAATTAGATAAACTGTAATTTATACTTTCATGTTTTCTGAATAAAGGGCTATTATTATATTATTATTAATAATAAGAACAAGTCATCTGTGGACAGCAAAAACTCACTAAGTAAAAAATACCTACTTAAAAAAACCGGCCAAGTGCAAGTCGGACTCGCGCACCGAGGGTTCCGTACAAACACTTTCCATCCCTAAGTGTTTAAGTTAAGTTTGCACCTGGTATGTATAGCGCCCCATATAAATTAGGTGCAAACTTGCAAAGTTAGGTATTAAAAAAAAACTACTTACTAGATCTCGTTCAAAACAATTTTCGTTGGTAGTTTTTATAGTAATGTATAGGTCGATTCACTAAAGCTGGCGCGAATGGATTGAATGAAAGTTATGTCACTTGTCACTTTGAGTGTTAGTGTGAGTGCCGTTCTTATACAGGGGCCTCCTAATATTTTGTAAACAACAACAAAATGGGTTTTTGTTATTCAAGAATAATAAAAATTATTAGGTATAATATAAGCATAATCCGCACAATATTTAGACTAAACAAGTAATATATATGTCCGAAAGGTATATTTAACTGTTTGATACAAAAATATTTTACTATCATGGTGTTTTATGAAGACGCTAGTTTTTTGACATACTTTAGATTTTGACTGTTGTAAGGCAGTGTAATAAAATTGTACATATTGCTTAATATTCATGCAATCTGTGTATGACCAGAATTAGGATGTGGGATGATACTATTCCATTGTCTCGTATGAGTTTAACCATGTGGGACTATGCAATGGTATTAACGTAACCCACATTTTCTTCTTGTCTTCGCGGCCTGGTAAAGGTGTAATGTCAAGAATTAATAGGTGACGGACGACTAGTTCGAATAAAAAACCGGCCAAGAGCATGTCGGGCCACGCTCACTGCTCAGTGTAGGGTCCCGTAGTTGCCCGTCCTTCACAATAGACGAAAATTACGAGAAAGATTTCAAGCCCTATAAAAAAGTCGTACACGTCAAGAAACATTAATATAATACGTGCCAGATTGAGCGAAATGTTTTAATATAGTTTGGCACTTAACCAATATGTGTAGCGTTCGAAGTGTAGGGACACCGCGCGGCACTTACGTCATTTTAAAGAAAATTATGAAATTTTGCAATAACTCTAAAACGGCTCGACCGATTTTATTCAATATAGTTTTCATTGAAAGTACTAGTATCCGTGGCTAAGACCCATTCGATTCAATAAGTTATGCTCAGAAATGGCTCGGCCCTCCGTCAAGCTAAGATTACTAGAATAGAATAGAATAGAATATATTTATTTGTCAAACATAGGTACAAAGTAGTTGTTACATTAGACAGAAGTTCTCTATTTTTTGCCACTAGGCGTACAAATTTGTGGGTTAAGTATTCGACCCTAACTAAATTTTGTTTGTCCGATGTTATCCGAAGTTGACCGAATATTCAAAATCCGATTTCATATTCTGAGTCGGAGGACCCAAAAGCCCCCCAATACCGAGTTTCAGCCCCCTCGGACCAATTTGAAATTTTCGTAAAAAAAAGTCGCCATTTTGTTTTTTTTTTTCCACGACTGTACTCGGGTGGGGGTCCCCTATGATATTTGTTTGAGCATCCCCCTACCCATCTCCAGCCGTTTACGAGATACGGGACTCCAAAAAAAAAAATTCCATACAAATATTGTTTTTTTCGATATTTTCCGACTTTGACCGAATTTTCGGACACCGATTTCAGATTCATATTTGTGAGCCCCAAATGCCCCCCGATACCGAGTTTCAGCTTCCTAGCACCAATTTGAAATTTTGAAAAAAAAGCCATTCGTCATTTTGAATTTAATTTGGTTCGATAATTTTCACATTCATAATCACTTATTGTATCAACCTGTATGTAATCATTTTGTGACGCACACATAAATATTATCGTTCACTCATTCAATCCATTCGCGCCAGCTTTAGTGAATCGACCTATACATCATATGTTTTTTTTAGATTTTTCATTTTCTTATTTTAGAAGTTAGAGGGGGGGGGACCAACTTTTTTCCACTTTGGAAGCGTCTGTCACGCAAACTATTCGGTTTAGAAAAAAAATGTTTTAGAAACCTCGATATCATTTTTGAAGACCTATCCATAGATACCCCACACGTATGTGTTTGATGAAAAAAAAAAATTTTGAGTTTCAGTTCTAAGTATGGGGAGCCCCCAATATTTATTATTATTTTTTTATTTTTGCATCAAAATCTTAATGCGGTTCACAGAATACATCTACCTACCAAGTTTCAACAGTATAGCTCTTATAGTTTCGGAAAAAAATGGCTGTGACATACGGACGGACAGACGGACAGACAGACAGACATGACGAATCTATAAGGGTTCCGTTTTTTGCCATTTGGCTACGGAACCCTAAAAAAGCTCTTATCTCAGCTCTTCTTAAGCTCTTAACTAGACACGAGGTTTCGAAGAGCAGTGACAGTGATGATATAGCACTTGTTCATAGCATCCGCTTAAAAAACACCTTGTTCAAGACTTATCTAATAGAGGGAGTGAATTCCAGACACTCGAGCTTTTGAGAGATATCTGTACATACAGGCACGTATAAGCTGACAACGGCTGGTATTCATAGTCTTTGAATCATATGCTCTAGTTAAAGAGTAGTTGTTTTTTAAGGGACTCTTGAGTGATGTTAGTGTCATGTATCTGTCTTTACCTGGTGTGATAGCAGTGCAGGGAAGTGTGACAAGGCATCGCAGTTGAGCACCACTTGCGTCTGCTCGTCGGTGCCCGTGACAATGTTGCCAACTGCCCGGAGAGCGGCCGTCTGCACCTTCACTTCCTTGTGAGACAGCAGGGGGATCAGCTTAGGGACGATGCCGGATTCGATCACCATCTGTATCTGGTCGTTGCCGCCGTCTGTTAGGTAGCTGATTGCCCAGACTGTGTCTACTAAAACCTGGAAAGATGAAGAGGTAATTAGAGTGGCGGGAGAGAATAAACCAGGGGTACCCAAACTATACGCTATAAGAGTAAAAAGGGGCGCGTCGAAACTCAAACGAATATACGCTATTTTGACTGTTAGGGCTCTTAATACAAAATGTCAGTCCCGCACACAGCAAAAAAATTGGGAACGCCGCAAAATTAACTATGTCAGTTTAATATGGTTTGCCATAAGAGAGGAAATCATCAAACCCCTATTCCCACACTATTGTGCAACTTTCTCTACTGGTCTTAGAGAATCTAGCCAGATTTCCTTGACATCACACCACTGGTGGTTCTCCAACCAAATTGTCTTTTAAACCACGAGGTTTAAAAGACAATTTGGTTCAACGTAATGATCAAATAAATAATTATTAACTCTCATAATTTATAAAACTAATATGTTTTATATAAATAATAATGACTTGAATTCTATTCATGTAAATTATGTGAACCTGTAAAATAATGATGTATAAAATATATTTTAAAGATTAAATAATTGAATTGAATTAAATAATAGAATTAATTGTTATGCAAGTATTAGTAGCCCCTTTACACCCTACCAGACTTGTTGTCGACTTGTTCTCAAAAACAGTGTGACTCACCACCTGATTCCTGACACTAATAGGGCCATTATAGACAAGATAGGATTAATCATGAATGCTTTAATTACATTGACAAATACCATTGCAGTTGACTTTACCAACAATTTCCCTTTGACCGCCAAAGACGGCAAATCACGTCATCGGGAATTCGTGCCACTGACGCCAACGACGTCTATTCACGTCAAAATTTCAGTGGTCAAAAACATGCTAATTCAAACCACTATCTGTGTTTTTCAACCTCTGTTGATTTTGGAGCACTTTTTTTTTTTTTGGTTTGGCGTCAGTGGCACGGTGAATTGCTTTGCCGCTCGGCGCTCAAAGGGTTAAGAATCGCAAACCATTCCAAATTTATTGAATTGGTTGCAACTCAACCTTTTGACCACTACAGTCGTCCCATCACAGCATTAGAAATATTTTAGTGTTCTTCTATCCCTGTTGTTTTGGGAGCACTTCCTTATTTCTTGATATGGTGTTAGAGGCATGGAAATTTGCTTCAACGCTGAGGTTCAAAAGCATTGGCTTCAACCATATCCTACACATTCATTTTGATTGAAAACATCTAGTATTTTATAGTGCCACACAATGTTAAGTACTTATAATTTACTTCAAGCAATTATGAAAGTAGTGGTTCAAAACAGCCTAAGGCTAATAGACCAGGTCCTTAATCATATTTTTGTATATGATAGTCAACTAGTCTTGGTACACCTGCCATATCCCGTTTGTATAAATTAGTTTTCACTGACTTAATGTTGCCATTGTGTAATTCCGAGCTATTCTTTATTGATCTCATTGTGAAATTAGTTCACTGCAATTGATTTGATCATAGTTGATTTATTGACCTGATTTGAAAAAATCCTTTGAATGATCATGACATGATTATATTGAATCCTTTCTACAGCCTATATTTTAAATGCATCAATAACATTGAAACAGAATGAATATTTAGCACATAAATTCTAGCTTCTAAAAAGTTATATTGTAATGTTTCATTCCTTAATTACTGATCACCAATAAATAAATGAAACCTTGTGCTGAGTACAATACAATCAGGAGAAAATAAAGTCTCAGACAAATGTATTGATAGTAATCAGGTTCCAGGCTGTCAAACTAGTTTGTTAAATTATAATGCAATTGAAGAAAGTGACTCATCTCATAGCTGAATCAATTACCAGATAGTGGCAGCCATACTTACATTAATGTCACTGTGCATGATGAGTATGTTGAGGGCGGGGAGGATCTCCTGGATGGTCTTGACCGGTGGCGGCGGGTCCTTACTCCTACACAGGTTCACAATCACCCAGGTGACGTTACGCAGGAACGAAATAGGAATATCTGGCTTGATGAAGCTGAGTAGAGGCTGCACCATACCCAGTTCAATAACAAAGTCTCGGAGCACTGGGCCATCACCAATGATGTTTCCGAGTGCCCACACAGCCTGTTCACAGACATTTTCGTGCGGGGACATGAGGAGCTGCAGGAAGCAGGGCACGGCGCCCGCGTGTACGACTTTGTTGGTCTGCGCGGAGGTGCCGGAGGCGATGTTGGTGAGCGCCCAGGCCGCTTCGAACTGCAGTGTGGGGTTGTCAGCGCGCGACAGGCAGGCCACGAGCACGGGGAGGATGCCGGTGGCGATGAGCTCGTCGATGGGCGGGTTCTTGTCGGAAGACAGCAGCTTGCGGCACTGCTGCACCGCCGCCAGCTGCACGTCGGGGTTCTCGCCGTTCGCCGCGTTCATCACCAGCTCCTTCAAGTCTGTGGACGCCAACGTCCTCTCGATCTCATCCTCGTCTGTTGAGTCGCCGATAGGCACATTGCGCCGCTTTTGTAGGGTTTCATCTCTTTTATTCTTCCTGAGCTCGACTGTCACTTCGTTTCTCCGCCTGCGCATTTCCTGCAAACAGCGTAAAGAATTCATTAGTAGTGCTTTTTTGCATTTTTTAGGTCCACACGAAAGGTTCTAAAGGATAAAGAATTTGGCGAATACTTACGTCGACATCTTTGCCTGTGTTCTTAAAAACTTGCATGCGGTTTTTCGTTGGGTCAGTCGCCATTTTATTTGTGCTCGTACACCGAGCGCTTAGAACGTGGATATTACACAATGAAATAAAGAACTAACTTAAAATAAGGCTACAGTGAACTAAACAACCATGTTTTAACGGCACTTTATACGTTGCTGATTCATTAACCTATTTAACACGGAAAAATTTACAACTTCGTCGTCGTTCCTTGGATGTCTTTTCTTTTTCTTTCTTTTCTTTGTGAATGCGTAGACAAGATAGACTCATATCATAGACGCAACGGATTCGAAGTTTATTTTTTTAACTAGAGTCGCTCCTCTGTTTACCGGTTCATACTCTATTATGGCTGTGGTATAACATAGTGGACAGCAGCTTTGAGACTTTTTTATGAATGGCAACATTAAGGTTATTGATGTATGCAGTGGGCGGGAGGGTGAATTTTCCTCCTTTTTCCCCCGCGCAGTTTGGGTGCGCGACGGGTTCGAATTATACGCAGTTACAAATAAAAAGTATTCGTTAAATAAAATATTTAAGACGGGACGTTTACGTGATTCACCATGACTATATTAACAAAGCCGAATGTCTTCATACAAATAAAGAAGGACATGGCAAAATGTCCTGCTGCCGACGAAACTATTTTCGTGGAGGAGGTATGTGCCTACTATTGAATAAAGTCTCGCACTATTTCTTTTCTGTTTTTTAGTTATCATCTGTTGAATTGTTAATCAATTACAATCTATATTTTGTAAATAAAAAAAAACTGCGCGGTAGGCGTACGCAGTAGGTACCTTGTCAACCGTAAGACACAACAATAGAGGCTAAAATCGATTGCACGCAAGTCTGCCCGGGCTGTCGCATACTGTATTTTATTCCTGCAGATATATGTAAAATCCTCTCCCTGTTCTACCGCTCGTGCATTGCTGCATATTACTTGTAATTTTTGCCGACGATCTCTTAATTGGTATCAATTGAGTGGTCTTAGTATGATTTTCATCGTTTAAACCTGCAGTACTTTAATAGCAAAGGAATTGCAAATATCAGCAATTAGTGATTAAAGTAATCAATAGTAATCCTAATGTAATGAAAGAAAAATATACCTACAGGCTAAAACTTTGGAGCTTCAATGTGCGTTTTATTTACATTTTGGATTATCGACGTTCCATTTACTGTTATAAAATGGGTGGATGCACATTAACAGCCTTATCATCTGTTATATCTTTGTCTCTATCGCTCTCGTTTGCGAATCATGAGATGCAGAAAGAGACGAGATGTTTGTGTATAATTTGCTAGTAATAAAGAAATGCATAAGTTTTCTTTTTCCGCTAACCTGTAAATTAAATGAAATGTGCATGCTTAGGAACTGCAATTAAAACCAACATTCCATTAAAAGCCTCCTGCAATTAATAGGTGCTAGGTAGGTAGGTATTATTTATGTTTAAGAAAATATAAAAACTGTTGCTAATCTCGCAAACCCATAGTACGGTTCAAAATTAATAACGGAAAGTGCTACATTAATGTTCACTTGAGTGCCTAGCTGGATCGATTTATGATATGAGCGATTCAATAAACTTTTTATTTATGGGCATGTCTGTTAGCGAAAGGGGGTTGAAGGAGAGGGGGGATGGCACAGGTTATTCACCTAGAGGGTGTAGTAACTAAAATTATATAAACATTACCTCTTTCAATTAGTTCTAAATTTAAATATTGGTTGTCTATGATTATTTAAAAACCACTATTTTTTTTCTAAAATGTTCACCTGTAGTTAGGTTCAGCCGAGCCCCGGGAGGGCGATGCGCGGTATATAGGTCATCCGGTGTGACCTTTCGCATTTACTTAGAGACCGATGTGCAGGGAACTAGTTCTGATTTGCATTTGTTTCGGGGGCAGGTAAGCGTGCCCGTGTTTTGTGTCCAACTTAATGTGGCGTACAACTTAAGGTGTTGGTAAACAGCTTGAGGCTTTGTCGGAGGCAAAAGTGAACGAAGTTTAAGTTTGGAACGGTCTTTGTTGCATTTTGCATAGTGAGCGTGTTGCTCTTGGCTGCTGCCGAGTTATGATTTAAGATTTTATTCAGGTGATTAGGGCGTTTCGAGTAGGTAATCTCACAATAGAAATGTACCAAGATCAAACCGAATACTGATTGACGGGGTTTTAAACAGACTTCCAAAAAGAAGGTTCTAAATTTCACTGTTCTGACTAATGAAGAAGTTTCTGTTGTGAGTTGTCAAGGAAATTGGTTCACTCTTAACTTGGCTAAGAGAGATTGAAAAGTCAATAATTATTTTGATCGGATTACGGTCTACGTTGCAGTTTACGGTTACCATTAGGTCTGTCCCATTTAATATAGAAAGATTCTTAGTGCTTTGTTTTACGGGTTAAACAGGTCTGGGACTTTTTGATTAGGATCCAAGAGCTAACTTGTCTTATAATAAGTACTACTATTATGGTTGGGCATGTTGTCGAAGTATTAGGGATAAAAATAAATAAAGTACGCAAATGTTCAGTGACTGTATGTGAACCAATTGGGATATAGAAAACAAATAAACACCCATTTTTGTCCAAGACGTTTAAGATACAAATTTCATCAGTTTGCGATCAGATATGTTTAATTATTTTTCTCCATAGCAAGCCTCTATAGTTTTGTGATCATGTCAATAATTAAACTGTGAATAATTTTTCGCTCATGTCATATTGTCCCATGTTTATTGCGGTATAAGAGCCCTATTCCGAATTGATTTTTCTATTCCGAAAATGGTTTCGGAATTAACATAGGTGGGTGAAAATCAGGAGCGTTTCGATGGCTACCTCAGCATTCGTTACGACGACCGTACAAACGTAACGAACGAAACTGAGGTAGTGGTTGAAACTCTCGAAGATATTTTGTTTATTTATTTATACATGGAGAACCAACAGCTGAACTTATTCTAATAGTGACATAACTAGTAATACAGAGAAAATAATATTATTTAACAATTTTAACATTAAGTTAAATAACACGCACAGTTATACATGGGCATATGCAACATTAACAGCAAGTTAATACTAAAATGCAGAAACTGAATGAAAAAGTTGGAACTAACAATATGTACCTAATTATTTACAGTTTGTTTTTTCCGTAATATGCAAAGAGTTCATGCATTAAAGCTAAGAATTGACTAAGTAAGCATCACTAAAATAAGATACCTACTGTATTTTATGACTATCATCTTATATAACTATGTTTCATGCAATAAATGAATGATTCATTGATTGATAAGCAATCCTCTAATTCAACCATAAACATACTTCACGCTTACCCAGGTCACCCCGCTCGTAAAAATTGTATATCCCTATTGTTATATTTCAAATATTTCAATGAATATGTTTATTATATTATATATAATATGTATCTTATAGTATGTAAATATATGTATCATTGTATTTATGGTAAAGTTATTATATAATATACATTTATTTACTTGTATCTTAGATGCTTTCCGAACGATTAATTTTCAACTCTGCACCCACTTGAAGCATCTCTGTTTGGCCCTATGGTTGACTGGTAGAGAATGCCATTAGGCATTAAGTTCGCCATTTTTACTGACTTTTGTTTTGTGCAATAAAGTTTAAATAAATAAATAAATAAATAAATAAATTATTTGTAGCTGTCACCTGATCCTTGTCCGCAGGAGAAGGTGGAGACGTACACCCCGAAGCCGCACCCCTGCAGCGGGGTGAGCGTGGGGCTGCTCGTGATCCTCCTGTCCGTCGTGGGGATCTACTCCGGCATGTATCTGTTCCGGCGCTGCCTGCAGCCGGCGCACCGCTACCAGGGCTTCTGCGCCATCCCCATCGACACCAAGCAGGTACCATCCACCGTTAACAACGTTTCGGTTGTCGGAGTCCAGACCGTCAACATCTCCTGATGATGCCTCGTAGATGAGCGAAACACGTGTCGAAGGCAGGGTTGCCAAGTTATTTACAAGGTCACTCCAGTGAGTGCGTTTTTCATATAATGTTATTAAAATAAAAAACCCTAGAATTTAACCCAATCTCGACGACCTGCAAATTGTCGTAATTTTGCGTACGATAGTAGTCATTGTATCGTACATCATACCGGAGGCCAAATTATCTTTCATGTACGATAATTATCGTACGTCTGGCAACCCTGGTCGAGGGGTGAAATACTGGAGCGTTTTAACCGCTATCTCAGCTTTCGTTACGATTACCGTCCAAATTTCGTATCAAAATTTAGGTAGCGGTTGAAATGGTTCTGATTTTGGTAGTGGTGGTTTGTTATATTTATTTTTCTTACGTATTTATTTTTCTTATCGCGGTGGGAGAATTATATTCATGTATGCATGAAAAAATACGCAAATAAGTATAACGGGTTGGCACTAATTAACTGGCACGTTATTATATCGCGGATTTACAAAGCAATATTATTATTTTAATTAACACCGTTGTAGTCGGGACAGCGTACGCTATGTGACGATTTTGCTGTCGTTCAAGATGGAACGAGGTGCTCAGTGATGCAGTTCCATCACTAAGGATAAGGATTTCTTGTTGTCCATCCATACTTAGGTAATAGGTATATACCTAACAGGTAGATAAACTGAACGCCAAGCTCCGTCGGCAAGACGTCAACAGCTGAAACAGAGAACTACCTAGTGGCTCTATGAGAGTTTGTTTCGCAATTTCTGTATTTAGACTTTTTTACGTTTTCAACCCCCTCCGTTATTTTCAAAGAAAATCGGAAAAGTGCGAAATAAAGATATATTTATCGAACCTACTCACAAAAAATCTTGAAAATTATGACTTGACAAAGAAATCATGGCCAACAGATGTCGCCAGACTGGCATGGCGCCGCGCACCCGATATATAACAAAATTAGCTGCATCGCGCTGTTAAGATTTTTCCTGAAATCATGACAAACGGATGCTACGTAAGCACCTGCTCGAACAAGAGCTCGAATAATGTCTCATCCTATGCAGTAGACACTTCATCGTATTTATTATTATATTATATATAATACTAGCGACCCGCCCCGGCTTTGCACGGGTGCAATACTGATAAATTATGCATGTATTATACATATAAACCTTCCTCTTGAATCACTCTATCTATTAAAAAAAAACCGCATCAAAATCCGTTGCGTAGTTTTAAAGATTTAAGCATACAAAGGGACATAGGGACAGAGAAAGCGACTTTGTTTTATACTATGTAGTGATCGGGGGGCACGGCAGTGCCCCCGCCAAGTCGAGCGCGAAGCAAACACTGCCGTACCATCCTTTACTGGAACCATTTCGCCGCATTTTCAGGCCCCTATTTGAGTACCTCTGGATAAGACCAGAACGCAGAAATTTTCGTCATCCAGTAAGCTATAATCACATACTTAAAATCCAAAATTTCAAGTCTGTAGGTCATTTAGTTCCGAAGTTAAGCGAAAGCAAAGTTTCGCATTTACGACACTCATTCACTCACTCACTCACTCATGATCATCAGTAAAGAAGTAGTACTTCCCATAAATTCAGAGAGCTGAAATTTGGTACAGAGTTAGGGTTTAATGGCCACATAAAGCGAAAACTATAAAAATTGGCCAAGTGCGAGTCCGACTCGCGCATGAAGGGTTCCGTACCATAAAACAAGTTTGTTGTATGGGAGCCCTTAAATGTTTATTTTATTTTATTTTTAGTATTTGTTATTATAGCGGTAATAGAAATAGATCATATGTGAAAATTTCAACTGTCTAGCTATCACCGTTTTTGATATACAGCCTGGTGACAGACGGATGGACAGACGGACGGACGGACGGACGAACAGCGAAGTCTCAGTAATAGGGTCTCGTTTTTACCCTTTGGGTACGGAACCCTAAAAACTAGGATAATCGAAGATCTGGAGTACTCTGATTAGAAAACACAAGAGCCCAACCAAACTATTAGAGATCGACATACCGCCTTTACAAAAAATATTCAACTTGTTGTGTTCGGTTGGCCGCCGTCGCGACTGATCGTCTCTCCTGATGATGGATCGCGTACCGATTCGAAACATGTCGAGCGTTATTCGATTTCTACGACGTGAGTAAAGCCGTTTAAGTATTTTAATATTCAACTTGGTGGGCCGCTTCATTTGTTGTCAAAAATCCAAGGTCTGAAGTATTTTGACGACGCGTTTGGCTCGGTTTGTAAACTTAAGCCTACTGAGCCGGCGGTCCCGGGTTCGAGTCCCGGCCAGGGCAAATATTTGTTTGATGAACTCGAATATTTGTGCTTGGGTCATGGTTGTTCTATGTATTTAAGTATATATCTATACTATTATAAAATCCTAAATTTGTATTGAAAATACATTTTCTATGGAGGGAGGTCATGATTTCAGGAAAAGTCTCGATAGCGTGATGCAGCTTGATAGTTGTTTTGTATGGACACGCATCGCCTTGCCAACCTGGCGCCATCTGTTTTCAAAAAAACCTTTGTCCTCGAATCACGCTGAAACGGCTAGATAAAAAGTTACCAATTTTGGTACAGGAATAGCTGAACATCCAAAGATGGTTAGTATAGGATACTTTTTATTATGATTAACATTTATCTCTGAAAACATAAATACTATGAAATATTTTCCTATTGTGTGGGTGGGCGGCTTCCTCGGGACGCTCCGCACCTTCGGTGCTACGCGGAGCTCGGCCTGCGGCCTAGCGTTAAGTTGCTTCAACTTATATTAAGGTGGGCGGTTTCCTTGGGACGCTCCGCACATAACGGTGCTACGCGGAGCTCAGCCTTCGGCCTCGCATTAAGTTACTTCAACTTATATTAAGTGGGTGGGCGGCTTCCTCGGGACGCTCCGCACCTTCGGTGCTACGTGGAGCTCGGTCTGCGGCCTCGCATTAAGTTACTTCAACTTATATTAAGTGGGTGGGTGGCTTCCTTGGGTCGCTCCGCACCTTTGGTGCTACGCGGAGCTCGGCCTGCGGCCTCACATTAAGTTACTTCAACTTATATTAAGTGGGTGGGCGGCTTCCTCGGGACGCTCCGCACCTTCGGTGCTACGCGGAGCTTGGCCTGCGGCCTCGCGTTAAGTTGCTTCAACTTATATTAAGGTGGGCGGTTTCTTTGGGACGCTCCGCACATAACGGTGCTACGCGGAGCTCGGCCTTCGGCCTGACATTAAATGACTTCAACTTATATTAAGTGGGTGGGCGGTTTCCTTGAGACGCTCCGCACCTTCGGTGCTACGCGGAGCTCGGCCTGCGGCCTCGCATTAAGTTGCTTCAACTTATATTAAGTGGGTGGGTGGCTTCCTTGGGTCGCTTCGCACCTTTGGTGCTACGCGGAGCTCGGCCTGCGGCCTCACATTAAGTTACTTCAACTTATATTAAGTGGGTGGGCGGCTTCCTCGGGACGCTCCGCACCTTCGGTGCTACGCGGTGCTACGCGGAGCTCGGCCTCCGGCCTCACATTAAATTACTTCAACTTATTTTAAGTGGGTGGGTGGCTTCCTAGGGACGCTCCGCACCTTCGGTGCTACGCGGAGCTTGGCCTGCGGCCTCGCGTTAAGTTGCTTCAACTTATATCAAGGTGGGCGGTTTCTTTGGGACGCTCCGCACATAACGGTGCTACGCGGAGCTCGGCCTTCGGCCTCACATTAAATGACTTCAACTTATATTAAGTGGGTGGGCGGTTTCCTTGAGACGCGCCGCACCTTCGGTGCTACGCGGAGCTCGGCCTGCGGCCTCGCATTAAGTTGCTTCAACTTATATTAAGTGGGTGGGCGGCTTCCTTGGGACGCTCCGCACCTTCGGTGCTACGCGGATTATGTAAGTATGTATGTACGAGTATGTAAACACTTTATTGCACATAAAACAATATTGACAAAAACTCAAAAACAAACAAGTGCGAACTTATCCCTTGGGATAAGGGAATAATTCCTTAGGGCTTATGTGTAGTGAACGTGTAATATTTGTTTACGCGTGCGAAGCCGTGGGCAAAAGCTAGTTTATCTATATAAGTATGTATATCGTCGTCTAGTACCCATAACACAAAAGCCTTCTAGAGCTTAATTTGGGACTAGATCGATTTGTGTTGTCCGATATTTATTTATTTATTATTTATTTGATGAAGAACCCTCAGCTGGTCTCAGCTGTATTAGAGATATGGTAATGCCCCCTTCTACTATTGGTACATAAAAAAATCGACTGTCATTGCAAAAATCCAGCGTAGTGGGATACATCTAATTTAATCTAGCCTATAGCGTCCCACAGCTGGGCGGGCTACGTATTAAAATCCCGAAAGTTCATAATACCTACGAAATACCAATGGTCAAAATACCGAAAGTTCAAAAAGCCGATAGCCAATATTCGATAAACCGAAGCTCAAATTACCTATTTTTTAGAAAATCGAAAGTTGAAAATCTCGAAATTTCATAATCCCGAAATTTTTAAAATCTCGAAATTTTATAATCCCGAAAGTCAATGAGCACTTTAAAAGTGTCAGGACACTAAACTAATCCGTTTTTTCCGTGGAACCGATCTGCTCCGGTGCTGCGGGATGTTCAGCCCCTCCGCCCTAGCGTAAGAAAGTGCGGCACCTACGCTCGCCTCCGGGCTTTTATATACACTCTAGGGGTAGGGCAGACAAGACCACGTGGAATCGGGGTTGACAGCTTCGGTTCTTTGGCAAGTCGATTAAGAAAAGGAAAGAGTCCGGGAAAGTGGGAAATTAAGTATGACACTAAATATTCGATATTATGATAAAATATTCTGTCATGGACTGCCAACCGAACCGAACTTGTCTGGAACCGAAGCTGTCAACGCTCGCCTCCGCAGCTTCGGCTTTTTAGTCACCTTCGGCGACCAGCCTCATCCGCTGCGACTCGCTTGATGCCCGCACTTTCTTACGCTATTAGGGCCACAGTATAATAAAGAGTACTAACGTACCAGGGCGGAGGGGCAGCACATCCCACAGCGCCGGAGCAGATCGGTTCCACAGAAGAGTTCACTTATAAATAGTAAGTATAGTAGTAGGCAAGTAGGTTACGTAATTTAGGTTAATATTCTTTGTATAAAATAAACATTAGAATCTGTAAGACTACAGAAATACGAGATAATTCTCGAGAGTTTAAATAATATTCCGGATTACAACCTTCAGGCAGGATCATAGTCTTCGGGATTACAGTCTTCGGGATTACATTCTTCGGGATTACAGTCTTCGGGATTATAATATTCGGTATTTCATCCTTTCGATCAAACGTTCTTTCGGGATTTTAAACTTTCGGTCAAATAAACATTCGACATTTTAATTTTCGGCCTTCCGTCCATAGGTCTTATGATATTCGGTATTTTGAACTTCGGCATTTTAATACGTACCCGCTGGGCGAATGCCTCTCCTTCTGCTTTTAATACGCAAATAAATAAAATTAAAGGAAAACTTTGGACAAGACTAGACTGGCTTTAATACTTATACTTATACTTACAAGTTTACAAGAAGAAATAGTCGAACGATTAACTTTATTCTACTCGAACATTGCACAAATTAAATAAACAAATTACACCAAAATATTAATTTCGCTAAAAATTTGGTCAAAATATAATGCATTGGACTAAGAGTGGCGGTGATACCCGCACACGTGGCTAGATGGCGCTGACTGTATTTTAAAACGTGCCGTCGTTTGTTTTTCCGATAATCTTATATGGCGAAGTGGCGACCGGCCGCGTTACAGTCGTTTACGACATTCTTCTACTGCGCTTGGAAACGTTTGCTAGGGATTAGGAGGGATTATTTGCATTTCGTTGATTTCGCTTATTATTTCGTGAGGTTTGCTAAAGTTAATTAGCAGGTTGTTATAAAACAATATGCCCACGTTTCTACAAAAAGAAGTGAAATCCCACCAAAAACATTCTGTAAAAAACTAGCCAAGTCTCGATGGAGCTGCTTGTTTATCTCTAAAAAGTAATGAAATCTAGACAAAGTCATACCAAGTCTAAGGTTCCTTACTGCGATTTCTTTATTATTATAGTTAATGTTGTGTGACTTGGCCGTTGAAGGGTACTATAATCCAATTTCAACATGCTCTGTTTGTTTTTAACAGCTAAGCTTGACATCGACCACTTAATAATCTAACATAGCTTGAGGAAATTAGATCTAAACTAAACCCCTAATCTATCTTAAGCCCATACAAAACAAAAGACGATCCTGCATCACGCTATTAAAATTGTTCCTAAAATCATAACTCCTATATAGAAAACTGATTTTCAATACAAATCTAGAATTTTATATTGCTCTCTCTCTCTCTCTCTCTCTCACTCACTGATAACTCGGATAGTACCTAACGTCAATATTCCATGACAGTTTAAATAATAATAATCCGTCTGTCTCAAACCTTAGTTAGTCCATAGCATTTAATTTACAATAGCCTAGTAACATGTTTAGACTTCATACAACCACAATGGTTCTTCTGATATCGTAATAAATATAAAACCGGCCAAGTGCGAGTCGGACTCGCGCACCGAGGGTTCCGTACAAACACTTTCCATCCCTAAGTGGTTAAGTTAAGTTTGCACCTGGTATGTATAGCGCCCCATATAAATTAGGTGCAAAGTTAGGTATTAAAAAAAAACTACTTACTAGATCTCGTTCAAAACAATTTTCGTTGGTAGTTTTTATAGTAATGTACATCATATGTTTTTTTTAGATTTTTCATTTTCTTATTTTAGAAGTTAGAGGGGGGGGGGGGGGCAACTTTTTTCCACTTTGGAAGCGTCTGTCACGCAAACTATTCGGTTTAGAAAAAAAATATTTTAGAAAACTCGATATCATTTTTGAAGACCTATCCATAGATAACCCACACGTATGTGTTTGATGAAAAAAAAAATTGGGTTTCAGTTCTAAGTATGGGGAGCCCCCAATATTTATTATTATTTTTTTATTTTTGCATCAAAATCTTAATGCAGTTTACAGAATACATCTACCTACCAAGTTTCAACAGTATAGCTCTTATAGTTTCGGAAAAAAATGGCTGTGACATACGGACGGACAGACGGACAGACAGACAGACAGACATGACGAATCTATAAGGGTTCCGTTTTTTGCCATTTGGCTACGGAACCCTAAAAACGGTATAAACTCACGTACAAGTGCCAGGAACGACGTAATGTTAATAAAATTAGACGTAGTATAAGCCGTCGAGTTGAAATCAGCCTGTGATAACTTATCGTAAATATTAACGGTTAATTTATATTTATTTTATTTATTTATTTATTACATAAAAATTCACAGTACTTATGACCAAAACATTTGTATGGTATACAAAAAGAAACACAATTAGGTAGGTAGGTACTTAAACATAAAACAAGATAACAATAAAAATAAAAGTAAAAATAGTAACATCTAATAAACAAGATAACATAAGACGATATAAGATATAAGATATATTACCTATATTCGGTTGTCGGACTCCAGACCGTCAACATCTCCTGATGATGTCTCGTAGAGGGACGAAACACGTGTCGAGTAAGTTCTGTTATTTTGGTGGTGGTTTGTTATATTTATTTGCGTATTTATTTTTCTTATCGTGGTGGGAGGGTGGGGCCATTAAATGCATGTATGCATGAACAAAATACTCAAATAAGTATACCGAGTTAGCACAAATTTAACTGGCACGATATTATATCGTGGAATAGCAAAGCAATATTATTATTTTCATCATAAGACACGTTTACCATTATTTATTACTACTACTTGTAATAAATTCAGCATCGATGTTGACCATTTGACAAACGTGCTTCGAATTCTGAATTTAACTCTTTTTATATAATAGCATAAAGAGCGTTTGAGAGGTCGCTGTAGTTGCTAAAAGCAATAGTTTAGTTTCCGGAACACTTCCGGAACAACTACTTTTCCTGAAACTTCAAAACGCAGGGATTGTGTGAAGAAGAGAAACGCAAATGATGACGTCACCGTCCCTCACTGACAAATTAATAAGTTGATATTTAAAATTGCCAAAAATAAAATAAAAGCAGTTATTATTTAATTTGTGGTACCTATATTAAAATAAGCGATAATTATTGTACATGATTCTTGAGCGTATATTTTACTAAGTACGGCGAATTTAGGTCTATAAGGTGCACTCGGCTAATTCCGAAAATCGGGCTATTCCGAAAATGACCATTATCTACTAAACGCGGCTACATTATTTGCTCTGGCTTCACTCCCTATGAAGTTCAAGTATCTCCCTTGCCGCGTCAGTTAGCTTGAGACGCTAGCGACAAAACTACGCGCGTGGCGCATCAGATTAGTGAGCGAGTGAAAAATTCCCGCCTTTTTGACATTCGGAATTAGACGACCATCGCTAACTCTGTAATTTGGTGAGTAAATGAATTGACTGCTTTTGTGTTTAAGAGATTTTCGTTTTTTAGCCATTTTAAATAGAGTTAATCTATTGTAGCTTGTATTTTATTAAATTTTCAGATTTACCCGAAGTGGGGAATTCCGTGGCCGGAATTATCCGACCTTGTTTTTCAAAGTGACAGCCAGTGGTTCTCAAACAATCAAAATTAAGTTATTGACGCGATGTGTAAGTATAACCAGGCGGGGCGCACTCCGCGATTAACGTTTCCCGCTACAAGTACATGCCGGTCCCCAGACCAGTGTGGCATATTCAGTGGCTGCCACGCTCTGCCTCGGAACGCACGTACACGTACACGATACTAGCGCCCACGCTCTACCGATTTACGTCGCAAGTGAACGTGCCGCATTTGTCTTTTTATACTAGTAGTGAAATGAATAAAAAGATAGCTAAAAACATTTGCATCGTAGCGGGATGCAGGAATTTGCTCGAATTACCATATACCACTGTTATATTTAACAGCCACCAATTTTAACCATTTGTAATGTGTCATGTACTTATAACTATATTATAGCGCGTTATTAACTTATTAATTTATTACTTATCGTCCTTTGTAAACGAAATCAGTATTTATTTTAATTACTCTATCGCTCCACCACGCCCTACTATCGCTATTTTTGTATTTGTAACGTTGCATTATTCTTTTAAATACGTATTGTATTGTTAAAAAAAAAAAAACAAGATTTTGTATTGCAGTGGTTCGCAGCAATGCCAATAAAATGTGGCATGGTGGTGTATTCAATTTGTGTAAATTTAGAAATGTATCATTTTACAGTTAAATAGTGAAATAATATACCGGGTGATCAATCCAAATGAGTCAGTAGGGAGAAAACGAAAACTATAAGAGATAGGGAAATCTGTTCTTAGGAACCATGGCTTCGATTTTAGATTTATCAAAAACTGCATTCAATTTTTTTTCGTATATCTCATGCATAACCCGGAATCGAACCCGGTCGAAATTGAGTAGAGAAAATAATAATAATTAAGATGTCAATCGATCCTATTTTTTATTGAGAACAAATGTCTGTAGGGGTGTACATACATTTAGAGTGCTCTAAGAATCAGAAATTGCTGTTAAAGAGTGACATTCCTATAATAAGGTACGAACATTTGACTTTTTTTTTTATCGAAAAGCAAATATGAAATTGTTTCCAATATCCTCATAATTCAACAAAACAATTATTGTATGACAACTATAAACATAAACGGGAATTATTAAGGTCAAAATGGAAAAAGTTATTTTTCCATACCTAGACAGCACGCATATTTTTATGTAGCGTTTTCAGCTTTAACAGCAATTTCTGACTCTTAGAGCACTCTAAATGTATGTACACTTATACAGATATTTGTTGCTAATAAAAAATAGGATCGATTGACATCTTTTTTTTTCTTTTTATCCTCTTCAATTTTAACCGCGTTCGATTCCCAGTTATGCATGAGATATACGAAAAAAAATTGAATGCAGTTTTTAATAAATCTAAAATCGACGCCATCATGGTTCCTAAGAGCAGATTTCCCTATCTCTTATAGTTTTCGTTTTTTCCCTACTGACCCATTATGATTGATCACCCTGTATATAATGTATAAATAATATAATTTGCTCTCTATATTGAATGCAACAAATAAATGGTCAATACATTATTATTTTCTTTAATCGTTGATAACCCTCGCTAGCGTCGATGCGACAAGTGAGCCAATTCATTTTCACCGTTATTACACAACCCCAACGTTCCGTTTGGCTTGAAAGCCGTGAAAAGGGCTTGCAGGCTTCGTAGGTATCGCTACGGTCGGCCGTCTATAAAAACTTTTACCTACTCAGCCGGCAAGCCCTTATTTTCCCGGCGTCTGCAGTAATGTACTATTTTTTATGCCAATCCAAAACTTATATGGGCCAAAAAAAAAACCGGCTAGAAAAGCCACTAATCGAAGAAAAATTTTCACATATTTGTGTGAAAATGAAAACTATTATTTTTTAATCGCTATTTTTTTTCTCTCGTAGTAAATTCTGCTCCACATGTATGGAAAATGTTTTTTTCGGTATGTGGATTTTTATTAAGTACATTATCATTATTTTCACACATATTGTATGGGAATGTTTTCCTGGATTCATGGCGTTTCAAGCCGGATTTTTTTTGTCCTTTTTGCAGGTGTCTTTAGGTACCCTTAAAGACGAAAAATAAAAAAATAACAGGGTTCAAACCTAGGTGCCCTGAAAAATAATAAAAAAATCAATAAAATGCAAAAAGATGGTCAAGATATGTAAACAGGGGGCTATACATCCAGACTTTAAGGGTTAAAGTTTGAGTACCACAGATTCCTGATCGGGTAATTCCGAAATAAAAGCTGACAAACACACGTATATGTACTTCTATAAGCCTAATCGAGTAAAAAGAGCAGGGAGGGTAATTCCAATCAAAAAAGGAATATGTCCCTTATGCAAGAAGCGCATAAAACTCATTTTCAAGTGTATTCGGATTTACCCGAACCAATTCGGAATTGCCCGTTGGCAACGAAAAAAAAAACTAGATTTGAAATGCTTGTATTTTAAAAAACTTACATTACTTATGAAAAATTCTGTAATCGATTGTTAGGCTATATCATCTAGTAAGTAAGTTATTCACTATTTCCGTCTTAAAACCTTGCCATACTGACTGGTTCATGGAGACACTTACACCTTACCAACTAGTGCAAAAAGCATTCGGAATTACCCGAGTGCACCTTACTGCATTTTGAATTAGGTAGACCTGAAATGTACTTATTACGACGAATATTTGAATGTACACGGCAGAATTTGTGCTCATACTGATGACATAATTCCAATGCACATTTTCCATTATTATTTCATTACTTTTAAACCGCAATTATTCATTTTCCTAACAGTTCAATAGGCACTTGAAATTACTCATGTTAACAAACCACGAGAATCATTGCCGTCATCAAAACCACCGATGTAATAATTAATAAGGATAATATCCTCTTTTTTGTTATAATTATGTATTAGTCGACGAAATCTTAGAAATTTTATGAACGACGGAGTTCTGCGGTAACAGTTAAAAAGTAGGATAAAAAGAGAAGAAAAGGATGTGGTGGTAAAGAAGCATGCGGCCCGCCTGATGTCAGGCAGCTACCTCCGCCTATGGATTTTTGCGATGCCAGAAGCATCACCCGCGCGTCGCCGACCCTTTAAGAATCTATTTATTGCCCTCTTGGAGAACCGCATGCTGTAGCCCCCGGGGAAAACCTCGGCACATGCGGAGCATTCCCGGTAGGAAATTCCTCTGGAACCGCACAGTTTTCGACCATTTCTGTCATCATCATCATCATCATCTCTGCCGATAGACGTCCACTGCTGGACAAAGGCCTCCCCCAAAGTTCTCCACACCGATCGATCTTGCGCCGCCCTCATCCAATTTCTACCCGCGATCTTAACCAGGTCGTCGGTCCACCTTGTTGGAGGCCTTCCAACGCTGCGTCTTCCGGTTCGCGGTCGCCACTCAAGAACCTTTCTGGCCATCGATTCTACGAGCAATATGCCCTGCCCACTGCCACTCAAGTTTGGCTACTGTCAGAGCTATATCTACAACCATTTCTGTGCATTCGTCAAAATATCCGACAATACAGTTGCAGGAGTCATCGCTGATGGAGCCGAGCTTCCGCATGCTGCGCTGGTCGCCGGAGCCCGACGTGCAGGTGTTCGCGGCCGACCTCGGCCCGGACCCCGTGGAGCTGACCAACTTCCTGCGCGAGGAGGTCGACATCGGGGAAACCGTCGAGAAGATCACCGTCTTCGATAATGGCCGCCAGACCAGCTTCATTCACGACTTCGGCGCTAACATTACTGGTGAGTGTGACTGATCTGGTCGTTAGGTGCGAATCCTACCGGCTGCGCCATGTTAAGGAGCACGAGCAACTGTGAAAAAAAGTTTCAGACAAAGATTGATCTCGTCAGAATTCTCGTATATTCACAAATGCAAATATTACTGGTGAGTTAAGTAGACTAAGGCAGAGAAGTAACTAATTACTAGATTTTAAGTCGCAATCCAATAAAGATGACGGAAATATACTGCAAACAATCTTCATTAAAGTTACACTGGGTGCTCTTGTTGGTGCAGTTTCAAGTTCTTCGTGCTATAAATAACCTGCGTTATTGATTTTCCTTGTAAAGTCGCGCGCGAGGCATTACTACGTTTTATGTAACAAATGTACTAAATACATTATCAAATAAAATGCTGGAGAGACGGGCAATGATTAGTTATAATTATCGAGTTGTCTTTTCTAATTTATAGTAAAAATTAACCCTTTAAATTAATGAATAAATTAAACTTTATTTCGGACATTATTCAATCCATAGCATATTAATAGGGCGCATTATAAGGGGTCCGTAATGTTTCATATAATGTCAGATAAACTAACATACACTTGATATACAATCGATTGATATAAAGTTGATTCATATAATGTAACGTTTCATATAATGGTTTTTTCCTATATTTCGCTTTTCTCTAATTATCGATTGATATAATAGGCTAAATGACATAATTGACAACATGCATAATTATACTTTCGTATAACATATTTATCACATACATTTGTTTAACATACATACTATTTAGAATAATAGCGTTTTCATCTAAATACTGCCTTACGATGAAATAGGTAATATTAGGAATCGTAAGCCAAGTCGGACCTGCGCGGCTCGCTCGCTTCGCTCGCTCGTTAGGGTAACAGTTCAACCTAACACTCCTCCTCGCTTCGCTCGTCGTCGTACCTAACCTAAGCCAAGTCGGACCTGCCTTATGGTGTAATAGGTAATGTTAGGAATCATAAGCCAATTCAGACCTGCGCGGCTCGCTCGCTCGTTAGGGTCGCAGTTCAATCTAACACTCCTCCTCGCTTCGCTCGTCGTCGTACCTAACCTAAGCCAAGTCGGACCTGCCTTAAGGTGATATAGGGAGTGACAGCTTTATAAATATAGTCGGAACCACCTTTTTGGTTATAGTAAAATCAACTTATATCTTCTGTAGTTTATAGCATTGACGAATTATATCAAGTAAGTCGTTATGATAAATACGTTTTATACCAAGTAATAAATATAGTAAATGTACATTATACTAAAAGTAATTATACCTATAAACCATTATATCAATTGTTACATTAGAGCATTTGAAAATTATCTAAAACAATATTATACCATTCGTTACATTATACAAAGCAATGGTATATCGAACCAAAATAGATTAAGTGAAGTTATATGAAACGTCGGGCACCCCATTGTAAGACGTCGAGTTGCGGAAAATTAGCCCGCGATAACCTTTAACCTTAGTAAGTACCCATAATTAAATTGACAAAAGATTTATAATCCATTGAACAATGAGGAAGCGCTGCACGTCTAGCATATCTTGCCGAGACATCGCTTTTCGACTCAGACTTACCCGTACCTCATCTAGCATAACTATGATACGACGAGAAACTACCTATTACTCTCCTTTCGGTACCGTGCGAGAGCGACGAGTGACGCTAAGCCGCAGCAAGATATGCTAGTCCTGCTGTCTAGCTCGCACGGTCAGAGTCGCGTGTTCCAGTAAAGTTATGTATAAGTATTGACGTTCCGGGTTTCTAGTTAACCGGGTAATCGTAATTCTCCAGGCATAGTGGACGTGGACCGCTGCTTCGCCATGGATCTGAACCCTCAGCTGGTGCTGGCGCCGGACAGCTTCATGCTGCACATCCAGGAGGGCGGCGCGTTCGACGTCACGCGCGTGCGCTCCTCGCTGCGCGCCGTGCTGCCCGCGCTGCGCAACATCCTCGCCGACCACTGCCGCGCCAAGCCCGTCTACCGCCTGCAGGCCGAACACTCTGCCAGTGAGTACCCATACATCACAGACAACCCCCACTAGACGGAGCATGTGAGGCGACCCGCGCGCACCGACGATATGGTACGGCGGAACATTAAAGTATCAACACGGCGGCCACCGTTTAGTTGCGTCCTTGTTTATGATCCATGCGTACGTCAACGAAAAAAGAAATTAAATAAATAACATGGTAAATTGTAGTGTTAAGTGGTGTAGAGAGACCTGATAAACATGGACGTAACTAAACGGTGGCCGCCGTGTTGGTACTTTAATGTTTTGCCGTACCATATCGTTGGTGCGCGCGGGTTACATGAGCCTTACATGCTCCGTCTAGTGGGGGTGGTCTGTGCCATACATACATCTCATCGTTAAGGAGCTCGAGAGAAAACGAAGAGTTCGTCACGACTCGCGTGTATTCCTTGTATTCTCTGCTTGCTCGGTATTAGACCTCATCTGATCATTGCTGCGCAAGGCCAGTTTACCGCTTGCAGGCTGAACGCACTGCATTGAGTTCCAAAGTGCAGTAGGTAAGAGGTAGTTCAACGTCATCCGCATTTACTGCTTCCTCTGTGCCATATGCGATCAAGGCAGTCCGTCTACCGTCTGCAAGCAGAAAAATCCAGTGGATTTTGGATAGTAAGTAATTGTTCTGTGCACCATTTTGCTCATATATGCCTGTAAGACATAACCAGTTTAGAGCAGGTTACAAAAAGTTTATGCCAGTGTTACATAGGGACATACAGAATGCAGGAGCTCCAAGGATCTGAAAAATACATCTTTACCTCACTTCTGTTACAAGAATACATGATCTGGGAATCCCCAATAGTCGGAACTAGGTTTAATACTGGGTTTTTCACAAAATTATTAGAAATGTTTACACCTACTTGATAGAAATAGAACATTGCGAGCATGCAATAACGCTGCTGACGACGCGTATGACGTACATTGTAAATTAGCTCACTTTTTCTGCGGCGTTTTAGTACCTTTTTAATGTCGCAGAACATGCATCTCTGGATAGCATGACATCAAACTAAACATAAATTGAATTGAATTAAAAACTCGGGGCAAACCGGATCAAACCAGTATCCTGAAATCTAGGGATGCCATATCATTGATATCGGTCTCCAACTGTCAACAATTCCACGACATAGCCAATTAAGTTTCTGATTAAATTGGAGATCCATTAATTCTCAGGTCTTTTTATTTTATTGTGGTCATCGATTCTCACCATATGATTGTAAATTCCAGTCCGCAAGCGCTCGGCTGACATGCCCGCGGACTACATCCACTTCGCCGGACGTCAGATCCAAGAGATCGAGATATCCAACCTCGTGGACCTGCTGCAGCACGAGCAGGCCCAGCGCGAGCCGCAAGACAACTAAACGGGCCGCGGGCGCCGGCCCTCCACTCGCGGGCGACACGAGGAACTGTCTCACTGCAGTGTCGGGATCGGAGCCAAGCGAAGGTCTATGATGTCGCCAGTTTCCTCGTTCCCATTTCACTGGCGACATCTAGTGTGTTCGAAGTGCGTCAGCCTCGGAGGTACCTGGGCATTTTGGTTGTCGGGCGACCTGGGAAGTGTTCTACTACTTCTGAGGCTGCGGTTGTCTGTTCACAGCGGGTCGGGATCTGGTTTGTACACGTTAAATATTTAACAGGGATCTAGATTTGACATGATGAGAAAGACAGTCAGCGGCATGGGATATGATTTATTCCGTCATTTTATCGCAAATCATATAAATAATAGGTAGTCGGGTTGAAATGTAAAATTATCATCTTGAATGAGGCAAAGCAATGCAGGAAAATGGTTTGGGAAACAGTTATCTTTGGATCTGATAACAGCTGTACCCCTTATTTAAAATCTACACGTGATTTACAAAATGTTTGGGCTTTACTAACACCACTGGATAAAATTATCGTTACTACTCTAACTGGCGCAGATGAAAATTAGAGATCTCATTCCTCGACTCGTGACTGAATTTACCATCTACGCAGAGTGACATGTCTAGTTTCCATCATCGTCACTAGATTAGAACTTCAAAATTGACGTAGGAATTTATATATATCATTCCTCGAATATATCTAAAATAATGTCTATCATCATTCTCCATATTAGAAGGTCCAAGCTAATCCGCATGACGGTGAAGAAATCAGAGGTGTCATTTTAATCTTATTGGCACAACTGGTCTTGGCAGCTCTAATTTCGGTTGCCGTCACTAGGTCATCCCGTCCAAACAAATTTGGTTGAAATTAAAACAATGTAGGTGTCGATTATCTAAATATACCTCTTTAACATCAGAAGAAATATATTATTATACTATTAATAATATGCGACATGGAAAGCATTGCTGAGAGATTTGTGATCCGACTGATTTGATGATGAAACTAAAAAGAAAATGTAAACAAGATCCCACAGCTATGTGACGCCTTTGTTATTCTGTGAAATCAGTGATAATGGCTGCATTTTTGTAGGTGGTTATTAAGATTGGCTGGGTATATAGGAAAGGAAATAACTAAATACGTTGGTTCAATGACCTGAAAAGGGTCATGTTACAGAAAAGTATAATCTGAAAAAAAGTCTCAGTATCATACGGAATGAAATTAGAGATTGTGAAAATAATATAATTGTTCTGAGACTAAGTTTCAGGACTGACATTTTGGGGTAAAGAAAAAAAGTTTTAAAGGAAAAATTACAATATTATTGGAATTTTATGATATAGTAACCAATTATTCGGGTATAAAACAAACATTTTGAAGAGGAATCCCAAATAATCTCGGAATTTAGGATAGGACAAATGAATTATTCAATGTTGAAAAATTGGAAAGATCCAAACGCAGCCAAAGAGAATTAAGGTCCATTGGGAGTTGCACGAGTTCGGTTAAGTTGTTTGTATAGGGTTGAGTGTGCGCGGTCCTGTCCGGTGTTGCGGCGAGTAGAGGACTCCTGGAGGCGACGGTTCCGTGGCCGGAGTGCGGGAGCCGCTGACGTCACGACCTCACGTCTAGCGCTAAGGAACCCTCAGAGGATGGATTGAAGACCAAAACAACTTTCTCTTTTGAGATCCCGTTGCCCGTTTGTCGTCAACCCGTGCTCTGAATTGAAAAATGAATTATTTAGAAATAGTCCAATTTGAATTATAAATCGATAAGCACTTATATTTCAAAAGTACTTCGACACGACTTTAGTTTTAAGATCACATCACGGAATATAGCCAAAGATTTCATATTAATTGTGTGATAGATATACATCTCATAGCTCACAGTAGGCGAGATCATAATGATAAACAATATCTAATGAATATTTAACGTCTAAGATAGATAAGTTGACGGTAAATGTGCCATAGTGTTTCGAGCACGCTATTATAGAGCATTCAAAACCAACGGGCGTGCGGCTTCTCCGGCCAAGGCTCCGGGGGCCGAGCCTGGAGGCGAGTCTCACTGAACCAACATTCGGTGCGGACCCGGAACACCGTCTCCGACACAGCACCACACGGCAGTGGAATTTCTCTTAGAAGCGAAGGCGCTTTTAAAGTACTGTGTCTTTGCCCGTGTTCAGAGTTCGGTTAACGTTGTCCCGTGGTTCATACGTTCGAGAGCAATTTGTAGAATGCGGACCGCAGCATGGAACGGTTGAACTACGGTCTTAAGTTAGAACGCCACGCTTAATATTTTGTGGTCCTTACGGAACTACCGCGTACCTACTTTCGTGTTCTTAACTTATGTTGGTGTCCTGAAAAAAGAGGTAGGTACCTAATATTTTTCTGATTTCAAAGATTTTTGAAAGTTTTTTTAATACCATGATTTGGTTAGATCTAGAACACGATATTGAGAATCATACAATAAAAAATACCATCTCAGGCGCCAGTGATCCGATATCGTGTTCTCGTGTTGAAGTTTTCGGAACACACAGTAGTCCGCGGCAGTTTTTGACCGCTAAATATTTTGCAGGCGTGTTCTGGCTACGTTTGCGTTGTCCGAATACCATTTAAATATCCTTCAGAATGCTACACCTGGGGGGTATTTTAGAGCGTTCGGACTTCTCACGGAACACGAGATCAAATATTTCCAATTAAAAATAGAAGCAGAGGCGAAACATTTATCGGAAAATGTTCCTATTGACCTAAAGTACCTCGAGGTAAATAGTACCCATAACAAGTACTTTCGGTTGAAACCGACTGAATTTTGAAATGTGAAATTCGTTTCGCACCGTTCGGCTTTCTTTGGAGCACTTGATTTTAGAAGCGACATACTCGTTGGATTTGTCTCGATGCCGGTTAGTGCGGACACGTCTAGACCCTCGCTGCTAGCGACACCTACTACGGTGCTACTGCGGTACTGCTGCGGTGGAAGGTTTGATATTGGTGTTAACTTCCACCGCTGTTGACATTCCTGCCCGTAACGATAGATGGCGCCGAAAGCGAGTGAGATCTAGACTCTTCCGCGCTAATGTCTCAATTATTAATAATTATGAAATAAGTATACTAATACTAACAATAGCATAATTATTGACGTACATTATATTATAAACTAGGAATGTTTCCACTCGCCTATTTTTATTAGACTATAGTTATTTGTGATAGGACTTCCGTTCATTTTATCATTATACCAAATTGTACTCTGGCACCCGTATCACGTTAAGTTCTCATGTATTTTGTTCGATGCCTGGTCAAATAAATATTGCAACGTCGGTGTCGGTTATTTTTAGATCATAAGCTATGCAATGTGCATTCTTACTAATAAAATAAATAAAATTGAGGTAATGTTGTTTCATTTCTACATTTCACCGATTGGATACCTACGAGTACCTACCTCAATAAAATTTATTCGGAATTCTGAGAAGGCGACATAATATTGGAAAAATTCAGTGCATTTTATGGACATACTGAACAAGGAATGGAACGAACGAAAGATATAATATTAAAGGACGGTCTTGGTACAATGCTCTTTCGTAATCAAACAAAATTACATGCGTATATCTTGCAGTATCTGTTATTAAAAAGATTTGCTAATTAGTTTAGCGGCTCATTCTACATTATAATTTTGCACTGGGTACAAGAATTAATGTTTATGTAAGTATATTGTATTGCATATTTGTGTATGTTTATTTATTGTGTTATTTATATTACTGATATATAATAAGTTTCTCTTTTGGTATAATGTTGATAGTTGACAGGCCCTGCACCATAAAATGTTTCTGTTTAGCCCAATGGTTGACTGGTAGAGAATGCCTTATGGCATTAAGTCCGCCATTTGTACACTTTTTGTTTTGTGCAATAAAGTTTAAATAAATAAATAAATAAATATAATACACAGAGTACGTAATTGGTATTTTGATGTTATGTATGTTACTTCATGGAGCTGAAAGTTTTGCTACACCGACGATTTAATACTGATCGGTTCATCAGGTTTTTTCTTTTAAGACTTGATTAGTATCAGGACTGGTTAGCCCCACTACCAGTAGTCGGACTTTGTGTAGACTAGGAGTATATAACCCGCTAATGGGATTATATCCGCGTCACAGGAAAAATGGTTCATCAGGATGTATTCATTAATCAAAAGGCTGTATTTCAGCCAACTTCCCCCGCCAGGGGCTCTGGCTCTACTGCCGCAATCTGAATTTTAACCAGTTTAGGTGTATTGAACACTAACTAGTACAGGTCATTAGAAAATTAAAGCATATTCAACAAACGATACGTATAGTGTGATACTTTACGGATATTAACCGGCATTTCTTGCCGTGGCGGGGCGAGTACTCTCCCAATAGGTATATTCAGTTCAGAGGTTGACGAATTTGGTGATTTTGTCATAGTAACATCGAATACTTATAACCGCCATCACTTGTTATTTCTCAGTCGTAGTAATAGTAACATAACCCGGTTTTGCATTTCCTAGTTTATTTATACTGCCTTTCAACCATCAGCGCATCTAGAATCCTAGTGGGAATTTGTGAATTTACTTAACGTAATCCGGCAACGTTACAGTTAGCATAAGTAACGAGAGATGGCGCTGTAATCAATATGACTTTTTGATCATTTCAAGATTGTCAACAAAGAGTATGTAATGAGTATTATATTCTTTGGTATGTAATCACTCCGTTTTAACTGTCAAATATTATATTATAAGGTAGGGCTTCCGGTTCGTGACTTAAGATGGCCGCATGCGTTTAAGTTTCGTTGTTCATTATTTATTCATTTTCGTTGTTCAATGTGTAGTATTGATAGCGTATTGTGCAGTGATCTAACGTAGGAGTGAATAGCTAATGAAGAATTCAACTTGAAGCGTTCATAGCCCTTCCTGGGTCAAGGCCCGATAGTCCGCGTGGTTTTTTGTAAATCGCTATCACTTTACAAAAAGCAAAACCTCACCGAACAACGGCATGCTCTACGAGCAAACTCGAAATTGGCGAAATCATCATTAACTATGATGGAAGCCATATTTTAAAATTAGAATTAGTATTATAAGGTAGATTTACTTTCTCTCCTTCTCTCCTGGAACCACACATGTCTTCCTTGAATCAATCCTGAGATCTAGTGAAAATTTATAGGATCCATCATCAGGTCAATTTTACGATACTGACTATAAATGTTCATTGAGGTGAGTAGAAAAACGGAAACCACAAATGAATACGTTGAACCAATCCTGAGATCCAGTGGACATTTCCAGGTTTCACCATCAGGTACATTTTATGATAGGCGCTAACTGCTCATCAAAGTGAATCGGAATGCGAAAACTGCACCTTGAACTAATCCGGAGATCCAGTAGGCACTTCCAGGGTGCATGGTCATAAAGTTCGGTTACTGGTATAAGTATAATCATGGTATAATCTATGTCGGGTCGGTTTCATGCGTATAGAAGGGACAAGTTTACCAGTGTCCTTAATGCTTTTCATGTAGGAACATATAAATAAATAAAGGCATGTATTTAACGCGGCGACAAATTAATCTGATTTAGGGATTTATAAAAAATTAAAGGGGGTAGCAAAAATAATAAGTTGGCGACTAATTGCGGAGACTAATAAAGTAAAAAGTAGCAGCTAAGTAATCAATTTTCGGCTTTGTTTCAATATAAACTAGCATCGAGTTTTGGCGACTGAATTAACTAATTAAGCGGAAACATGACAGCGGATAAAAAGTTGAAAATGGCCTACTCTAATTGTTCAATGGAGATTGCATATAAAATAAATCAAGGTCATAAAAAAAATAAAAGGAGCGCTTTTTAGGGATATAAAAAAAACCAACCTAACCTAACCCGGCCGAGTCGGATCTTGTGCTAATATTAATATCGCCAAGTCATTATTTATAGTACCTCGCCTATGATTTCAGTAATCTTGTTTATTATTTCTGCTACCTTAAAGTAGCTGCCATTATTTGAATTTTTAAATATCCTTAGTTTAAAGCTCATTTAATATAAATGATTGCCAAAATATTTAATCGCTGATAAGTTATTATTTTAGTTGCAAATTGTTTGCTGCTCTTTAATTTTTCTGTCGCCGCGAAAATAATAAGCCATAAATAAATATCAGCCAACCTCACACAAATCGATCTAGTCCCAAATTAAGCTCAAGAAGGCTTGTGTTATGGGTACTGGATCAGGATACAATATACATAGAACAACCATGGCCCAAGCACAAACATTCGAGTTCATTACACAAATATTTGCCCTGGCCGGGATTTGGACCCTGGACCGCCGGCTAAGTAGGCAGGTGCTCTACAATCTGCGCCAACCGCGTCGTAGGTATAAATACTGCTTTACGTCCCCAATTAAACATAAACCTACAAAATGCAGTTACGTAAGTTGGAACAGGAATTGAAATTGTAAGTTGACAATAGAATTGAACGCACATTCAAGAACAATAACACCACAACCCCTGCGTGCAAATTAATTAAAAACATTGAGAGTTTTCGTTCACATATTTCCCCCGGCAACGTATAGAGGCTTTGTGTAATAAACTGAAATAAGTCCCCATACAAAATGTCGTCATTGTGGGGCGCACAAAACGCCCGGTTGCCGCCAAAATACGTCCGTTCCACAATTCCATTTTTGAATCTGGTACAGCGCAGCGTCGCGTGCCGCCATTCATGCCGCGGCTTTGTGTGCCATGAATGGGGAACCTTTCAGCTCCTACCCCCACATTTTATACGCAACCACTGTATTTTACAAACAGGAAAAGACAAACCGTACGAGCGTTATGCGTCTGATCACGATCAGCGAAGAAACGCTACTTACAGTACTTACCCTTAATTTGGCAATGCATACCGGGATCCGCAACTCCGCATACTCGTTAACTATGTTTTTTTAATGTACCTGTTAAAAATATAAATTAAACATAACATCAAATAAGCATACTAGCGCCATCTATTATGAACGTGTATAGAACTGTGTTCATTTGTTGTTGTATCTGTGGTGTTGGTTCTTTAAAAAATAAATTACTTCTTCTGTTGTCAGCATTCAAACTGAATGTGCGTTTTATTAGGTTATGGCCCAGTAATGCCTATTAGATAGCTAAAAGTTAGTGTTTAAAGCAAGTTAGCTTAGGCTGATTCAGTTTGTGATTGGTTAAAGAAAAATTAACAGTGATGGCATCCAGTTCCTTTCTGACCAACGTTCCAAAATTGAAAGGGCGAGAAAATTACCCAGAATGGGCGTTTGCAGTGGAGAATCTGCTAGTATTGGAAGGGATGGAGAAGTGCATTAAGGAGGAGACCGCAGCTGCCGCAGCAACTGTAGTCGCGGATGATGCAAAAGCTAAGGCCAAGTTAATTTTAACCATTGACCCGTCGTTATATGTTCACATAAAGGAAGCTACATCGACAAAGGATTTGTGGCAGAAATTGAAAACCATGTTCGATGACTCCGGCTTCTCAAGAAGAATAACATTGCTGAAAAATTTAATTTCGGTACGACTCGATAACTGTGAATCCATGACCAGTTATGTTACTCAAATTATCGAGACAGCACAGAAATTGTCAGGAACGGGATTTTCAGTGAACGACGAGTGGATTGGGTGTTTGCTATTAGCAGGATTACCGGAAAAATACTTTCCGATGATAATGGCAATAGAACATTCTGGAATCGCCATTACAGCTGACGTTGTGAAATCGAAGCTCATTGATTTGGCAGGTAACGATTGTGAATCAGGAAGTGCATTTGTGGGTAGAGCTCAGAATTATCGTCAGAACTATACGACGGTGGGCAACACTAGACATGATGGCGCTAAGCAACATGGCGGCGAGAGTCAAAGTGTCAAACCCAACAATAACAAATCGAAAATACAATGTTATCGATGCAAACAGTACGGACACTATAAAAATCAGTGCAAGTTAAACAATCAATCGCCAGATAAAATCAAGAAGACCAACGCTTTTTCCGCCGTTTTTCTCAGTGGAAATTTTAGTAAACACGACTTTTATCTTGACAGCGGCGCAAGCGTTCATATGACGATGGACGTAAATATGATCCAGAATGCATCGCATACGCCGAGTATTAAGGAGATTATAGCAGCAAATAAGTGTGCTATGCCAGTGTTATGCTCGGGTGATGTGGAAATCATTACAGTTACTCCAAAGTGCAAATACGAAGTCACAATGAAAGATGTTGTTTGTGTCCCAAATCTGACTACTAATTTAATTTCGGTCAGTCAATTGATAAAAAATCACAACAGGGTGGAATTCAAGAAGAATTGTTGTCATGTTTTTAACAAACAGAATGAATTAGTGGCTGTAGCTAATTTAGTTGATGGTGTGTACAAGTTGGACACGGAGCGCAAACAGTGTTTGTTTTCATCTTCATCAGTGAGCAGTGAAGTATGGCACAGAAGATTAGGTCACTTAAACATGAACGATATGAACAAAATGAGAGATGGAGCAGTCACGGGTGTGTCTTATACTGATAAGACAGTAATCGACAAGAGTACGTGTACAGTGTGCTGCGAGGGGAAGCAGGCGCGCTTACCTTTCGGCCATGCAGGAACTAGGAGCACGGAGATACTGCATACTGTTCATGGGGACGTCTGTGGTCCAATGGAGGTGTCATCTATTGGAAACGCCAGGTATTTCCTTATTCTTGTAGACGATTACAGCCGTATGGCCTTTGTTTACTTTCTCAAAGCCAAAAGTGAAGTATTCAAATATTTTAAAGAATTTAAAGCAGTAGTTGAGAATCAACAAAGTAAAAAGATAAGGATATTTCGGACAGATAATGGACTAGAGTTTTGTAGTACTGAATTTGAGAGCTATTTGAAGGAGGCAGGTATTGTTCACCAGAAGACCAATGCCTATACGCCAGAACAAAATGGTATGAGCGAGCGGTTGAATCGTACCATTGTTGAACGAGCTCGCTGCATGTTGTTTGATGCTGGATTAGACAAAAGGTTTTGGGCAGAGGCAACTAGTTGTGCAGTCTACCTTAGAAATAGATCAGTTGCATCAGGTCTACATAACAAAACACCCTATGAGCTGTGGTCGAATAAGAAACCTGATTTAAGTCATGTCCGGATATTTGGCAGTCGCGTGATGGCTCACGTGCCAAAAGAAAAAAGGCTTAAGTGGGATACTAAGTCAAAGAAACATATTCTTGTAGGCTATTCCGATACAGTCAAGGGCTACAGAATATATGACCCTGCCAGAAGGTGTGTCACCGTGAGTAGGGATGTGGTAATTCATGAAGGAACACAGAATTTCACACCAGATACTACAGTCTCCGTTCCAGTGGGGGATGTTTACGTGACAGATAGGCCATGCAGCAATACAGAGAAAATCAGTGAGATGAAAAGTGAACCTGTGAATATGGATTCTTCAACAGATTCAGAGTATGATAATGCTCAGACTGATTTTGATTTATCATTTCAGCAGACAGAAGACTCTGAAAGGGACTCAGTCATAGAAGCAGTCTCTGAGCCAGTCGCTGAGCCAGTGCCCGTAGAAGCCACGGAGCCAGTCACAGAAGCCGTCACTGTACCAGTGCCTCATGAGCCAGTAAGTACAGCGAAACGAGTCAGGAAACCTCCTGAACGTTATGGCTATTCAAATCTATGTGAAGCATCATCATCCAGTAAAGAAAACTTGCAAGATCCAGTGAGCATACGTGAAGCTCTGGATAGTCCAGATAGAGAAAAGTGGATTGAAGCCATGGAGGACGAGTTACAAGCATTTCAGGATAACAATGCTTGGGATCCAGTGGATAAGTTGCCTTCAGATAAAACTTTAGTGCAGTGCAAGTGGGTTTTCAAAAGAAAAGTGAATAGTGATGGTAGTGTGCGCCATAGAGCGCGTTTAGTGGCCAAAGGCTATACACAACGTCCAGGTGTAGACTATGATCAAACGTTCTCACCAGTAGTGCGGTTCTCCACACTCAGAATGTTATTTGCATTGTCTGTGCAGTTAAATTTAGATATAACACATCTAGATGTAAAAACAGCATTTTTAAATGGTATCCTGAAAGAGGACATTTTTATGATTCAGCCAAATATTTCTGATGTAAAAACAAAAACAATTGTCAAGCTCAATAAAGCAATTTATGGCTTAAAACAGTCCTCTAGATCTTGGTATGAGCGTGTAGAGCAATGTTTGTGTGATTTAGGTTTTAAAACAAGTCATATTGAACCATGTATTTTTACAAAAATGTATGATGATGTGAAAATAATTATAGCATTATATGTAGATGATTTTTTTGTTTTTTCAAATAATGCAGTAGAGACTGAAAAATTAGTTTCTGTGTTGAGTTCTAACTTTAAAATTAAAGATTTAGGACAGGTTCAACAATGTTTAGGTATGAGGGTTAAAATTAATAAAAAATGTAACTCATTAACCTTAGATCAAGAGCAGTATATAGATCAACTGTTGGATAAATTTAATATGTCTAATTGTAAAGTTGCTAGTACACCAATGGAATGTAAACTTGAGATTAGTAACAGTGAAAGTTGTGATACTGAGATTCCATATCAACAGCTGATAGGGAGCCTGATGTACTTGTCAGTACTCACAAGGCCAGATATAGCATTTAGTGTTAGTTTTCTGAGCCAGTTTAATAAATGTCACACCAGTGTTCATTGGAATTATGCAAAAAGAATTCTCAAATATTTAAAGAATACCAAAAATTATTGTTTGAAATATGTAAAAGAAAACTCTGAACTTATTGGTTTTGTCGATTCCGATTGGGGAAGCAATTGTATTGACCGCAAATCATATACTGGATTTTGTTTTCTTATGTCGGGTTCAGCTATTTCCTGGGAGAGCAAAAAACAGCGGACAGTTGCTCTTTCAAGTATGGAAGCAGAGTATATGTCAATATCAGAGGCTTGTAAAGAGGCTATATATTTAAGAAATTTGCATTGTGAACTAACTGGAAATTTGTATTCTGTGACATTATATAATGATAGCCAGAGCGCACAGAAGTTGGTGGCAAATCATGTTTGTCACAGAAAAAGTAAACATATTGATATTAGGTATCACTTTGTGAAAGATGCTGTTAATGATAAAATTATCAGTATTGACTATTTGCCAACTACTTCTATGCCAGCTGATGTCTTGACTAAAGCCTTAAGCCCAATGAAACATTATAAATGTATTGAAGGATTAGGGATCAGTTCAGTCATGAAAATTGTTAATTAATTTAGTTGTGGTTTTTTTAGCCATGTATGTTTATTTGCTGTAGTGGGGGTGTTAAAAATATAAATTAAACATAACATCAAATAAGCATACTAGCGCCATCTATTATGAACGTGTATAGAACTGTGTTCATTTGTTGTTGTATCTGTGGTGTTGGTTCTTTAAAAAATAAATTACTTCTTCTGTTGTCAGCATTCAAACTGAATGTGCGTTTTATTAGTACCAAACACAGATCAAAGCACAAATCATTAAAGCATCAATGGTACAATATAAAAAAAATTGGTGTACCCAGATTAAAAATAATGAGACATTACATGTATCATTTCTTTTTTTATGTTTTTCGAACCAGAATTGTTGACTCTGAAAATAAGGGTTAACAAATACCTACTAGTTAGCTATCAGCCACAGACGTCCACTGCTGAACACAGGCCTTCCCCATGGCTCGCCACAATCTACTAGTTAAGCCGCGCTAATTTTGAAATTTCGAAATAAAAAGAAAGGTGTTACTTTTTGGAGGTAGCTCAGCGGAGGCAGACTCACCGTGATTTCAGTAGGTTTGATTAGATTTAATTCAATTGAATTCATTTATTGCAACCATCGGAGGCTCTTTCATTAATGAAATAATTACAATGTAACATTAATAAATCTTTGTATCAATGAATGGTTTAATAATTTACATATTATTTTATATCTACAAATATTCGCACGTCAAATAGGTAACGTATAGAATAGAATAGAATACTCTTTATTGCACACCTCAAGAAGAAAGAAATACAAATACAAATGACACTTAACATTACAATAGAGGCAAACAATAGGCGATCTTATCGCTAAAAAGCGATCTCTTCCAGACAACCTAACGTATATATGACAACTGCGGGGATTTTCTTGTGATTTTAGGTCTGTTTTAAAATATTGAAAACAATGGGTTTGGTCGTTCCGTTTGGGCCGTTCGTGCTCCCCAACGAAGAATGGACACATTTATTAATTTCACAATTGTTTCACAACTAAAGACAACGCATTATTCGAATTACGCGTCTATCAGCTAAGGATGTGTACTTTAACTCAACAAACACTAGTTAAGCCGTTCTAATTTCCATATTTCAACAATTAGTTGAACGTATCCATTATTATTAATCCATAATTACGATTCCCCGTCGTTCCTGCTTTGTTTGCGCTGCCATGCGCGTTGTTTATAAAGCCAATATTAGCTGGTATCGGAACAGTTCCGACCTATATATCGGCACGAGTCGGCGCGAGAGACGCATTAAGATATGCAAATGTTATTAGGAGACTACGCTCGCATTATCTTTTAACTTGTATTGCGATAGGACAACGTTTTCCTTTATAACCCATTGTATCTGATCCCAGCGATACGCGCGGCGCTATTACAACTCGAGGCACAAAGAAAGCTAATTGAGTTTGATTGTTGTTTTATCCGCGATAATCGCTTAAACTTCACTAAGGGCATCGCATTATATTTAATTACCGCTTTGTCCCTTATCTGACGCGATTTAGTGGAGTTTGGAGCTAATTTTGTATGTGAACTTGTTCAATCAAACTTCGTAGATTATTTAGATTTTTCGAATTCCCATTTGGAGAGTCTGCTTCGACATTTTGTAGTCCGACTCTGAATATTAAGAAGTGATTTAGATTCCCGGGTCGCGATGTGATCGACATCATCAAAGACGCCGGGAATCAGATTAGATATGCTAATCCGGAATACGCCGCCCGGTTCGATTTGATATCTACGTAAATTATGTAAATGCCGACACCTAAAAACTAAATGATTTTCCGCGGAAATCGGATCCGTTATTAAGGTCCCGGAATGTTTATCATATCTAATGCAGCTGCGTCACTAAGTTGCTTAAATTTTTAACTAGAGATCAATTTTTTTTTTTCACAGAAACATCTTGATAAAATATTGCTACGTGGAGCAATAGAGGAAGTTAAGAACAACGCGCATAAAATCGTGAAACCTAATAGGTAAATACACTACCGAATATTTGCAGTACAGACGGATCCAGCGAAACAGCACACAAACAGTCAAGGTGCATCAAAGTCAAAGTTAAGCAGACGCCACTCTTGTGGCCGTTTGTACTGATTCAAGTAGAAATGCAAGCAGCGTTTGAAGGCCTGCCCTGTCATATTTATTCAAATGTTATATTTGACACACTCGAATGCGATACTAACAAATGATATCAAAATACTCACTATAGTCTTTTAGGTGCGATTGGAATCGCAGCCCTGTTTTATCATTGAGATTGGCAGTTCGCAGCAGTGGAAACGTACGCTAACGCGGGCGTATTCTCGTATTGCATCTAATTAATTCGGTGGTAATGCAATTTGTAGGAAGCCTTATTATTATTAAGCGGCTTATCTGAATCGCCTCGGTGTGGAATAGAATAGTCGGAGTTGATTGATATTACAAGGTGCCTATTTCGTTATGTCTTTGCTCTTACGGATCACAAACATATCGAAATATAATAAACTAACAGGCAAAAAACAAAGGCATCCAAATGAGAACGAAAGAAACAAGAAACTTCGGTCAATAATGAATTAACAATTGAACTGAATCTCTTTAGAACAAGGAAAAACTACTTTCATGGTAAACGTACCTAATTCTTTTATAGGAAAATAAACAAGAACATAGGCAAAACCAACCTTAAAGCACAATCTAATAACGAATATTTAAAACTTCTTTCCTTGACTTGCATAAACTATGCATGAGTTAATATGAAAAACATGGCTATATTTATATGGATTTCATCATCCTCAGGGTTCATAAAATGCGAGCAAAATTCATTGAAGTGGCTAAGTTCGTCACTGCTTGTCATTCGTCATTTCAATCGATTTTGCTCGCATTTGACGACCCCTGATCATCACATCGCAATTCTAAGTTCAAGTTTTAAAATAATTAAAATTCATAAATAGGTTCATAAATGTCAGAGTTATGAGAAAACAACGTGAACTCACGCGTCGATTTGAGAACCTCCTACTTTAAGTCGTTGATTATTAATTCAATACTTAACCGATAGTCACAGTTATAAGTCCGTTCACAACCAAATTGGATATGGCAATTATAATATTCCATAACTTCTGCCCGCGACTTCATCTACATCGAATTTGTTTTCCCATGAAAATTTCCACCCTCTTAAGAGATGATTTTTGGGAAAAAATTATCCTATCCTTCCTAGGGATTCAAACTATCTCCAAAGTTCAGCGGCTCTTGAACCACCGTTTTAACTTCCACCCCTCCCCTTTTCACTCTTTTATAAAGAATAATTTCCGGGAAAAACTACCCTATATCCTTCCTCGGGACTGAAAGTATCTCCATACCAAATTTCATCTAAGCCTGTCCAGCGGTTAAGCGTGAAGAACAGACAGACAATCACACTTTCGCATTTATAACATTAGTATGAATTACATGCAAACGTCAAAATAAATAAAAAAAGTGTGTGTGTCAGCTCCGACGCACGACTGGAGTTTACTCTTCAGGCCAGGCGCGCACCACGATTTTTTTTTAGTCGCGCGATAATTTTGTCGCAGAAATAAGCGTACTTCTGGGTTTATGAAAATCGTGGTGCGCGCACTCTCATATAAACCCATATCTTGCATTTATGCGACAAAATTATCGCGCGACTAAAATCGTGGTGCGCGCCTGGCCTTAAGAACGATTATAAAATATATCTGGGGGCACGGTAGTGCCCCCGCCAAGACGAACAAAAAAGAAGGGGGCACTACCTACCTTTTCTCGAACCGTTTCGTCTCATATTCAAACCCTCATAGTTTCGTCCCAGTTAACACTAGAGCGCCCAAATTCTCAGGTTAAGATGCAGTTAGCAAACATATAAAATGTACAAAATTTAATTGATCTAGCTTTTATACTTTAGGTTTTATAGGTACCTAAAATACGCCGATTTTGCCACTCACTCACTGACGTATCAAAACCTCTGGGGTACTTCCCGATGACCTAGAAAGCTGAAATTTGGTATGTAAGCTAGTATTAGTACACAAACAACAAAATAATTCTAAAACTTGGAACTTTTACCCCCCAACCCCTTAAACTAGGGGATGGAAGTTTGTATGAAACTTCCGCAAATTTTGATACTAGAGGTCTGAAAATTGAAACCTATAGGGACTCATTGTTATAAATCAAATACATATTGTAGGACTTTTAAAAAATCACCCCCCACCCTTTAAATAAGGGGATGGAAGTTTGTATGGGTTTCCCATAATAGGGGATAAAAGTGTATATATATGGGGCTAGAATTAAGTATTTCTTAAATACACAATTGTCTACTTCAGTTGTCGCTCAAGAAACCCTACAGCCCAAAAAAATTGAAAAAACTAAAGCACCTTACAAAAAGAAATGAGATCCCACCAAAAACATTTCATGTAAAATTGACGGCCAAGACTCACATTCTCATAACGCTTTCGCTGTAAAAAAGTTATCAGATCCCAGGAAAAGCCAAGCCCCTAAGCCCCGACTTTACTAACCCCACCACCTTGGTTTAAAAAGTATGGCATCAACTGGCTTCAAGCCCCTAAACCCGGAGTTTACTAACCCTACACCTTTGTTTCAAAAGTATGGCTTGGCCGTTTCATAGACTACCGTAAATAAGTCTAGCGGACTGTCCGGCCCATATCGTAAGGAATTAAGTTTATAAGTATATATTATCAAAGACATAAACTTAGTTTCTTGATACCATATGGGCCAGACGGTCCGTTGGACTTATTTACGGTACTCTATGAAACGGCCAAGCCATACTTTTGAAACAAAGGTGTAGGGTTAGTAAACTCCGGGTTTAGGGGCTTGAAGCCAGTTGATGCCATACTTTTTAAACCAAGGTGGTGGGGTTAGTAAAGTCGGGGCTTAGGGGCTTGGCTTTTCCTGGGATCTGATAACTTTTTTACAGCGAAAGCGTTATGAGAATGTGAGTCTTGGCCGTCAATTTTACATGAAATGTTTTTGGTGGGATACTCAATACTCAATACGTTTATTGCACATAATGATTAGTAAATAGTTTAAGTATCACATTATGTACCCTGTTGGGTGCTGCAAACAAGAACGAGAAGGTAGGCACTTACATAATATTAATATACGAGTATAATATACAGCAAAATTACAATATTTTACAAGGAAAATTTACTTCCGATTCATTTTTAACAAATTGGAGAGATCATGAGTAGTAACTAAATAAGGAAGCGTGATGTAAAGCGCCCTCGAGCGGCTAGTTTAGTTACTACTTGCAGTGCTACGGAAAAAAAACCGTATCTTACTATGAAATCCATACAAAGATACGACCTTTCTACCGTAGTATCGCAATACTTTTTTTTTTGTCAATTAATTAAGGAGCTTTGATCATTTTTATGAACATGCCAGCTCCAGCAGGCCTAATACACACCATCATTCATCTAAAAGACATAGATAAATAAAAACATACACCGTATAAACTTAAAAATAACATGTACACGAAAACAACTTTTGTATACACTATTTACATAAAAAAAACTGTATACAAATTTAGCCGATTCCGATAAGGGTTCCGCCAATATTGAATTGAACATTACATTCAAGAAAGATCTGGTATTAGACCTAGCCATTTACATTAGACAAAAACAAACGTACAAAATCACCTTCCTTAAAAAAATCGTTAAATAAATCCAAAATCTCCTTAACAACAACTCCAAACAGCGTTTTGAACTTCTCCTCCCAACTTTCGGTAGAAAACAAAATATCCTTCGTCTTCTCAACCAGCCTTTCAAAAGTAATACGTCTCTTCTTCTTGTCCTTATTTTGTCTTTGATCTTCTATATCAGCCCGCTCAATAGTAGGCTGATTGACCAATAGACACTCGGACCTCTTCACATCTGTTACTCTTTTTGACTTCCGCGGCTTACGAACCTCTTGTTGTGGCTCGCTCTCTAATCTGTATTGACTTACTGATCGTTGGCCCTCAGCCTGACAGACAGAATCTTCAGACTCTTTTGATTGTAACGGCTTCGACAAAACAGCATCTCTATATGACTTTCCAAAACTTAAGTCATTCTCAAAAACAGATGGCGCATCCTGACTACAAACATCCGTATCCTTTTTTCCTTATTTTGCATATACAACCAAAAAGCCCGTTTATATATACATCCCTCAGCAGACATAATCCTGCGAATTTCTTACTCCTTCACAAAAACCGGGCACGACTTATCTAAGGCCATATGGCTGCCTTTACAATTAATGCATCTAAAAATAGTCGTTTCGCAATTGGCATGCTCCCCGCCGCATTTCGGACAAGTAACTTTAGTAGTGGGACAAAACCTGCTCAGATGACCGAACTTCCAACATCTTGAACATTGGGTAAACGGGAAAGTGTACTGATTTACCTTAAATCGGCAACCGTAGGCATAAACATATGGCGGTAAAGAAGTTCCCTTAAAACACAGAAGAATACCTTCAGCCTCAACCCAACGCCCATCATGATCCAAACGGTTCAGTCTACATATTGACAAAATGTCTTCAGATCCTTCAATATACTTTAATAATTCGTCTTCCTCAACCTCCAACTCAACCTGCCTTATAATTCCATAAGTGCAGCATGCCATATTAGACCAATAAGAACGTCTCGTCTCATTGTTAAACTCCTGAGAAGCCAGAAGCTTCTCTGCATCATCCTTAGAGTTAAACTGTATGCGAACTTTACGTGGACCCATAAACTTGACGGATAAAATTCCTTTTATACCCTTAAATTGCAGCAACTTTGCCAAACCAATCTGTTTCGGTAAATCTTCTTTTGACACTATATAAACTTCAAATAGCTTTTCAGGCACACCGTCCGGCTCCAGCTGCGTTTTGGCGGTTGCTAAAACCCGCAAGCGTTTAGGTTTCCTGCCTATTGTGATAAAACTATCACTACAACCACAGCTTTCGTCGCTCAGACCACAAGCACGCTTTACCGCTATATGCCGCACATCCGACATGGACTCAGCGTCCGATACAATATCCGATTGACTCGGCCCTGCCTTATTATCAAACTCCACTTCAGATAGCCACGACGGAGCTGCCCGCTGCCCACATTCTAAAAGTGACGTATCACTCACGACACCTCGACTTGACTCACTCATCGCAAAAACAGCGAAAAGGACTCTAAAACTGAATTAACTTATAAATAAAATAAAATTTGATAAAATTTTCAACCGTCGCCTTTGACAACCAAACGTCAATCCTCGCAATACTTATATTTTGGGAACGTATCTGCCGTGCTAATTTAAAAAGTCGTATCTCAGTATACGATCGGGGTAAAAATACGACTTCTTAATTTAGCAGGTTATGCGTTAAGCGTTATAGACTAAGCTCCCGATATAAAATGACCTTCACAGAGATGTTTATTTGATGAAATGTATTTTATATTTAGTTTAAAATGTCAATAAATATATTGCATATGGGTTGCCTAACAAATTTTAGTCCAGGGTATGTTTAGTTTAAAATAAAAAAAAAAATTACATTTCACCGATTTGATTATTAGATAAATTCATAATTAAATAGGTAATCTTTAATTTTATTTAATTTCAATTCAACAATCAGACCTTTGCAAAATGCTAGTAGGTATAGATTTACCTGTTTATACCTGGCTACCCAATAGTTGTGACGGGAAAAGAATAGGCAACCTAACGTTTGCATATTCTATGGGCTTCATACTTTCGATTGGTATAGAATTTATCTAATATTAATCAAACCGGTGAAATGTTTAAAACAATTTTTTTTTATTATTAATTAAACAAACCCTGGACTAAAATTTGTTAGGCAACCCATATGCAATATAATTATTGACATATTAAATTAAATATAAAATACATTTCATCAAATAAACTTCTCGGTGAAGGTTATTTTATATCGGGTTCTTAGTATATAACGCTTAACGCATAACCTGATAAATTACGAAGTCGTATTTTTACCCCGATCGTATACTGAGATACGACTTTTTAAATTAGCACGGCAGATACGTTCGATTTTACACCCCATATTTTTCATACCCCGGGCTTATATATGAAAATCGATTCTTAAGGAGTAAACTCCAAAAATAAATACTAAGGGACAATCTTACACAGATCGACCTAGTGCCAAACTAAGCAAAGCTTGTTCTATGGGTACTAGACGACGATATACATAATACATAAATACTTATATAAAGATGACATCCATGACTGAGGCACAAATATCCGAATGCAAATATTCAAATATTATTTTGAATGTAACAGTTTCAATCCTATTCTCATAATGGTCGGATAGTAAAACAATTTCACCCCGTCCCACCGTGAAGTCATCGTATCTAAATCTAAATGTAACTTTAGGTATTTACTTTGATTTCACACGTTGCTCCCGCGCTGGGTGACACGCCTTTGACCTTTCGTGATTATGCGAGTAGTTTTGGGCCCTGGCTTAATTTGACGAAACCTTATCACATTCGTATAAAGAACATATCACATTGACATTTTAAAGGAAATATAACTCAGTAGGTATGGTACTTAGAGCATAGACAAATGGAGATGTCATAACGTAAACTCTTCGAACAAATTTTTTCGCCAATTTTAGCGGGGGGTGAGGTAAACACGTACAGCACACCACCAAAAGACGAATAACTCAACAGACACAAATTTTGCTGTTGCGATAAACGCACACTACAGCAAAATTCAACACATCAAAAATGACATGCACACAGATACTGTTTTCACGTAACTGTGCAGCATACATAAGAAAAACATAGTGATGGGACACATATGAAGAATGAGTCAAATCATTTTAATGAATGAACTGAATTGTCTTATAGGTACTATTTATTGTGAAATTTGAAAACTGTAAATTCTGTATATTGAAGATGTTATCCAATAAATATATTTGTTTCTATGTATATCTGTCTATATTTATTGTGTCCTTATCACTTTCGCATAACTTAACTGTGAAATAAAACTGTCGCCTGCGGTTGTTTCGGGCTTACACAATCACGGACTTCTAAAACAAGTACACTCGACTTCATATTGTCGTTGCTAAAATGAAACCACTTCATTTTCGCCATTTTGGAGCTGATAGCTATGTGCAAGTTGTGTGAGCGTCCATGGATCTAATATTAGAGATTCACAGATCGCCACAGATCAAAGAACCGTTTGCCTGAAATGACAATTTTAGTAGACGTTCACGCAGGATGCTTTGAATGGGCACTAAAAACAACTGTCATTCCCTATGGAATATTTAGTCCAACGTGCTTGTAGTTTAGAGCCTCTAAATTCTAAATTAGAGGTCAGTGAATATAACCTTCAGGAAAAGAACGTACGCCCATCTAAAAATAAAGGTGATTATATGAAACCACATATAAAGTGATTTAAAGATATGAGTAAATAATGAGTAAAGAGAAAACAATAAAATAAATTGTTATTAATTTAATTAGAATTACCACATATAAAATAAAATAAAAAAGTTATAATTAAGTAAATATATTCATCTATCTATCAGCCACAGACGTCCACTGCTGAACATAGGCCTCCCCAAGAATCGTCACAACCCTCGCTACGCTGCGCTTTCCTATACGTGGTCGCCACTCTAGCACTTTGCTGACCTAACAGCCATCGATTCTCCGGGCTAGATGGCTTGCTCATTGCCACTTCAATCGTGCAGTCCTGTGAGCTATGCCGGTTACCTTGGGTCTTCTGCGGCATATCCTCATTTCGCATTCTATAAAAGAAAAGAAGAATACGGAAATAAGGAGGCAGCAGGGAAGATGGAAAGAATATGAAATAAAGTCTATAAATAATAGTATATGTATAACGCATATACTCATAGCCCAGCATTAAATGTTCCTTTTACCTAGATATACTTTTAGCAAACAATTATTTTCATTTTCATATTAAATTTCAACATCGTATGTCTAGAGAAAGGTAATATTTCTAATTCACCTTACAAGATTTAAAAATAGCATACATCTATACCTATTATTAAATTCAATCACTACATAGTATAAAACAGTCGCTTCTTGCTGTCTGCCTGTTTGTCTGTCTGTCCCTATGTATGCTTAGATCTTTAGAACTACGCAACGGATTTTGATGCAGTTTTTCTTAATAGATAGAGTGATTCAAGTGGAAGGTTTATAATATGTATAATACATGCATAATTTATCAGTTTTGCACCCGTGCGAAGCCGGGAGGGTCGCAAGTATCTAATAATACACTAACTATTAAACGAACTGCAGTGATCGAATGAATGAATGATTCATTCAAATGTTGAGTCGCGGTTTTGACTTTGTCACATCCCTCGCCCCTGTACCACCGTTTTATATCTACATTTTTCTGTCGTTTACGTATCGCAACAGTTTTTTTCTTTAAATGGAGATTGTACTTTAATACACATTTAATACTTCGTAAAAATACTTACCTGTGATAGGAAACGCGATCTTGTTACGTATTTGAGCTGTCAGATCGCCTTTTACAAGAAAATATCTGCACAATTCACCATTTTTAGAGGGAAGTGTCACGCGACACAGATCAATGCAAAATGGCGGTGAAGCGACTTCAAGTAGTTTTATATAACGTGCTTGACCAGTTGACCAGTTATTTTGCCGGAGGGGGTCGCCCGTCCATGGCATCTCCTGTCATTATAAATACTCAAAGGTATGGTATATCTAAATTGGATAGATTGAGAGAGCGGTAAAACCTGATAAATTATCACAGACCCGAAATTGTACTTTGAAATAATAAACTGTGATTGGTCGACGTATCCGGTTTGACGAGAGCGCTCGCTCAGCCCTGTCCTGTCTCTCACATCAGTCATTTGCTATTTAGACATATGTATGTCTCGTCAATATGTTATGTTTTATGTATATCAAAATAGAATATAATATAATCATCTCAATGGGAAAAAATATGAGACCACTCATACCCAATACTGCTTAAAATTTGGCTCTATTAATATACGAAAAAGTAATAGAGTGCTGCGTTTCTATGGTAATTATCATCAAAAGACGCATTTGCCTATATAGACGCGACCTCTAGTGTCCTTGTCAATATCGTTTAAGTACTTGGAATACACACATTGCTAAAGTAGAGCAGTAGTGAGCCATCAGACGTATGTGATCAGAAACATCGTTGATATGAATAGTCTCAGTTCTGGGATGCCGTACATTCTCAATTAATTAGCACAACACGTGAACAAAGGAAGAATATTGGCCGAAGGGTGTCATGTCCATAGGCGGCGGTAGCTGCTTAACACCAGGCGGGCCGCATGCTTGTTTGCCACCGTCGTAGTTTAAAAAAAAATGTTCCGGCATTTCCGTGGACGGCTACCCGACACCTCGAACACATCGCTGTTGAAAAATGTGACCTACGAGTAGTTTAGTTATTAATATTTTTTTTGTATTTGATTATGTATGTTAGTTTTAAGGTAGGTATCTATGAGCCACAGTTGCTTGAAATAAATGTTTTCTTTCATTTATTCATTAAACTTAGTTGTGCAAGGGTATTATTTCCATGTGACATGCTGTGAAAGGCCTGATCCTTTCTTAAGATACTTTATGGTGTGGTTTTATAACGCGATCTGGATTTACGGCCATCGATTGGGGGTTTCATCACCTCCGTAGCCACTAACTTGTCATAAAAGTCTAGAATGTGGGTATTATGTAAAATCAGTAGGTTGGATAGAAGGTCTATTTATATAAAATCTTATAGTAGGTAACTGAGAGAACGCATGGCCTATTTAAACTAAAGGCGTCTTTATAGTTGCCGGCAAACTTTGAACAAAAATGGCGGATTTAATATCTACGTTTTACTGCGCCATCAAGGTTACGCTTAAGAAGTTTGCCGGCAATTGCAATTATCTGATTTAGTATTTAAACAAGTTTTTACCCTAAAAAGGTAGTACTTAAACCCGTTCCACACCTTCCTATCCGATCCTAGTTATCGGATGAAATCAGATAATGTATAGTGTAATTGTTAGGATCTATTACACTACACATTATCCGATTTCATCCGATAATCAGGATCGGATCGGAAGGTGTGGAACGGGTTTTATGCATTTTATAGAAAACAAACATTCGCTTGATTCACAATTCACGCTATACGGTACAGCGCCATCTACCAGCCAATTGAGACGACTTAAACACTTACTCATGTCTAGATAGGTATATTATTTATATATTTAAGAACCTAGAACCTAGAATGGGGCTCCCCATTGCTATTAGGTACAAAATTTTCTATTTTGATATCGATTGTGTTCTTCCATTGCTAATACATACATTTCTATTTCTATTTCTATTTCTATTTCGATTTCAATTTTCAATTTTCAATTTTCAATTTTAAATTAACTACTCTAATCTAATTCAACGTAAGAATCTCCTAAATCTAGTTCCATTTCGTGTTGTTTAGTCTAGTTTCGTGTATGGTGGGCTGCAATTTCACGCGTCTATGACCCCTCACCCACGACTTCAAGCTGAAAAACAGAACTATTCACTGAATTCGCACAAACGTTAAAAGCTTTGCTCAAGAATTAGATTCATTAGAAAGTGTTTCGCGAAAAGGATTAATTTAAGGGATTTTTCTAAACTGGTAAGTTTTGCGCAGATTACAGTAAATAGCATAAGTATTTTGTTGTAAACTATCGAAAACATTTAATCGAAAGGGCACTTAAATAATATGACAGAAGTTAAGAGCCGGCTTCCATTACTAGTTGCTAATTTTTTAACGTCTATTCACATCCGTATCATCATTACCCTATATCAATCCACTGCTGGACACAGGCCTCTCCCATGTCACGCCACTAGCACCATTTTAGCTCTCCTTCAACCACGCACTCCTCCACCCCACAGTGGTCTCGTCTACAAAATGACAAAAGTCTAAAAATCGACAACATTCAAACTGTAATTTGTGATTGTCTAAGTAATTAGTTATAGCCACCCTACTAAAGACTATAAAATAGTTTTGAACTGATTGGAGGTTATCATTATTTTTCGAACCTCCGAAGTGAACACACTTACACACTTTAATTAGCCTTATCGGTGAGTCATTAAAGTGAACGTTGTTTGTTGCCGAATTTCTAATAAATTGTTGTTTTTATCCCTGTGACTCGTTATGAAAATTAATGAAAAAGGTATGTTTTCCGATAATTATTATTACTTATGTTGATTCCATAAAAGATTTTATATTTATATACCTGCTACAAAATACTTGAAAGTATACAAATATTTCTGTTGGCTGTTTTTTTAAATTGAGTTTCGACATAGAATCCAGACTACTCCAGAGATAATACTATATTTGGATAAATTCTTAATAGATGTAGTGTCTGAATTATTTTAGGCTGTTTGCTCAAGTTTGAAAAAATGGCCTTCTACGCTTTTCGTAGAGGGTGCTACGAAATGTATTAATATCGACTAACATTTGTTTGCTTTCTTCCAGGTACTTTTTTGGAAGTTCAGTTAACAAGAATGCATATATTTGAATTGTGGAGTATTTGAAAGGGTTCACAGAAAGAAAAAACTCAATGGGTGCTAGAGGAAATATTGAAAAACGTCCCAAAAAATGAAAACGTAGATATTGAGACATTAAATAATCGTATTACATATGTAACCAGAATGTTAGCGGAATACTGGAAAAAATCAGCAAGAAGCCGGGAAAAAATAATTAAAAACCACGCAGAATGGCTGGGTATCCTTGAAACCATAGAAATAGTGAAGAAATTGAAAGCATCCACGTGTAAAAATTAATTGTCCGAAGAAGAAAATGTCACTTTAAATATCGGCCCACAAAAGGATTTTGGATCATGCAGTAAGCGACAATGGAAAAGAAGATTAGCGGAGCTCTCTAAAATTGATGATTCGGCTATCAGTACCTTATTAAACACTTCATCAGGATCAGGTAAACATGGTGATATATGTGAAGTGGATCCAAATGAAACTCTATCGTTTATAATGTGTTTTTTGGTACTGTTGTTTTGTCAATTTGTTTTTAGTTATAAATTATAACTTAAAACAGTATCAAAACATGGTGAACTTTATTAACAGCAAACCGAACCCAGTTTAACCTTCGTACGCAGTGGCGGAAGAGGCAATTCAAATGATGGGAACATGGCAAGATTTTTTTTTTCAAATCTGATATTGCAGCTAAAATTACAGGAATCCGGCAGGATCTTATTGATAGATGTGGTACAATTCTTAACTGTATTAATTCTGGGTATACAAATAAGGTTGATAAATTTAGGGAATTTTGTTTAGAAACGGCCCGGTAGCTTGTTCAGGAATTTCCATGGTATAATTTGCCAGCGTCCGTTCATAAAGTTCTTATTCATGGAGCTGACGTTATAGATAACATGTTGGTTTCCATAGGAGAGCTTTCAAAAGAGGCTACCGAGTGGACAAATAAAGATTATATCGACAAATAAAGACTATATCTTTGTTTGTCGACCTTTAGGCCTTTAGGCTTAAAAACGCAAGAAAAATATCACGCAAGTTGACTAACCATGATGTTATGAATCGTCTTTTATTAAATTCAGGTTACCTCGGAAAAAGAAAACAACATTTTCTAAATCAGTAATTTGTTTATTAGATGTATAGAGTAGATAAGGCTTTTATTTAATAGGATTCTACGTTTTTTTAAGTATGATTTTCAGAACATATGAAAGAGTTTTTCTTCTGTATAACACACAATGTACAAGCAAGATTGTAAACATCTTTATGTGTATTTTAGTAAATATATATATATGACCTTTGTTTTTGTTTTACATGACATTGTTTTATATATTTAAAAAAAGTAATGTTAGTCATTAATTTTAAATATTATTTAGAACCCATATAATTTAAGTTATTTTTGTATATTTTTAATAAAATTTAATATCATAAATGTATCATCTCTTTTTATTTTTAAATAGACCTTTTAATAACAAACACGAAAGTATTTTTGGTTTTGAAATATCTTTGATACTTACAGAGATATTGACTCACAACTCCATACAAGCTGGACCATAGTGCACCCCCACTTTAGGTGTACCGAAAGTTTTTTTGTTTTTGTTTTACCATTTTGTCGGCGTGATACATACGCATACCAAATGGGTCATTGTCAGTTCAAAAAACAAAAATTGTCCCTTCGGTGGTTAAAAGTTAAGAGCTTGTATGAATCTAGGTTATGTTGCTATTACATCGGATTATAGAAGAGGGAACGTTCTTTATTCTCACAGGCATTTAATCAGAAAATTAGGCCCTGGAATCCTTAATTTCGCAAATGTCCAGCGGAAAGACTCGCACCTAAATCTGACAATGACCCAAATAGCTTTATAGTACTAATGATCACGGCGCTAAGCCGCGGATGGACGGATAGACGGACAGACGGACATGGCGAAACTATAAGAGTTCCTAGTTGACTACGGAACCCTAAAAACAACACACATCCACATATATCTTCATTTTATAAATTTATGAAACATAAAAAATAATGAGATATTATACAGGGTGACTTCAAATTAGTAACTTAGTAACACAAAATTAGTTTTTTCATTTTTGCACACATCATCCCTAATGTAAACCCCTGTACTAAGGTCTCATGCTTCTAAAATAATCAAAAGTATCTTATTTTTAAGTTTTAAACTATCTCATCTTTTTAGGGTTGATGCGGTTACCCCACCACTATGATTTAAAAGGAGGAGGTTTAAATTATTTCAAATCAACACTTTCCTCTTTGGTTATCACCTGACATAGTATAAACGAAGTAAACGTGTTTTGATTACTAATTGTCACTTGGCAAGTAACACAAAATTAGTTTTTTCATTTTTGCACACATCATCCCTAATGTAAACCCCTGTACTAAGGTCTCATGCTTCTAAAATAATCAAAAGTATCTTATTTTTAAGTTTTAAACTATCTCATCTTTTTAGGGTTGATGCGGTTACCCCACCACTATGATTTAAAAGGAGGAGGTTTAAATTATTTCAAATCAACACTTTCCTCTTTGGTTATCACCTGACATAGTATAAACGAAGTAAACGTGTTTTGATTACTAATTGTCACTTGGCAAAAAAAATATTTTATGTAAGGTTTTGATTTTCACCCCTACAAAAAATTCAAAGAATGGATAATGTTTTTTTCTTACATTGCTAAGTACAGTGCTAAATTCAGGAATTATTTCAATTAATAATTTGTAAACTTCGATTGACGTAACTCACGTAAATAACGACGAGTGACAGATACGACAGTTAGTTATTGAATTTGCTGTAACGTAACCATTAAGTAATCACACAATGGGACTTTAATTATTTGTTTTGTAAGAAGATAACGGTAGATAAATATAGCAAATTTTAAAAATTTACTTAATATAATAATACATAAATTATCATTAACTGAGCCACAATAAAGTGTTTTGTATTACCAATGTCAAGTCACCCTGTATAATGTGTCATTATTTGTTAATGCACACCACAATTTTTATATTAACCCATTAATAAAAAGATCAAAGCACAAAGAAAAAATTAAATGAGTAACCTGGCGGCAGAAACCGGGAATTAAACCCAGTACCTCTGAATAGGCTAGTAGACTCAGTTTTTAAATATATTTGAAATGGTTAATAATGATCTTACTAGCTCTAAAAAAAATGTGTTGTATTTTTGTGAAAGCTAGAAAGCTACATTTTATCAATTGAAAATTAGAAATTTCATGAACAGTCAAAAACGCCGTCCGCTATTTTTGCCTTTTGCTAATCTGTGGCGTGACGTAGAATTACCTGTAAATATTCGGAATTCGACCGTCGTATAGTGCCATTCCGCTCACTCCAATATACTTTGACAGGAGATCGAGAGGGACGGCACTATTCGAACTATTCGAAGTCGTCAAAGTAGACTTTCAGCTATCTTTACAGGACCGATGACGTCACTATCATAAGCGAAAATGGCGGACAGCGTTTTAAGCATTTCAAAATACAGATTAAAAACCATATTTTCAAATTCAATTTTTTCAGCCATCTTTCACTTTTATGAATTGAAAAATATATATTTAGGTTTCCTTTGCTAAATACTATACGGAATAAAAATTAGTTTATTACAATTTGACATGAGTCAACTAGCCTATACCGTCCAACGCGTTATCCTCTAGCCCTCACCTCCTCATGCTTTTGTTTATTTAAAAGGCTTTACACCTTAGCGTTAGGTTAGGTTAGGTTCTTCCACCAGGTTACGCATTTGAATTTTTCTTTGTGCTTTAATTTTTGTATCAGTGGTTCTTCATTTTTAGGGTTCCGTACCCAAAGGGTTAAAACGGGACCCTATGACTGAGACTTCGCTGTCCGTCCTTCCGTCCGTCCGTCCGTCCGTCCGTCCGTCCGTCTGTCACCAGGCTGTATCTTAAGAACGGTGATAGCTACCAAGTTGAAATTTTCACAGATGATGTATTTCTATTGCCGCTATAACAACAAATACTAAAAATAAAATAATATAAATATTTAAGGGGGGCTCCCATACTACAAACTTACAAATAATGGTACGGAACCCTTCGTGCGCGAGTCCCACTCGCACTTGGCCGGTAATTTTATATTAACCTCACTAAGGACAGTAATGACTAATTGATTCATCTTATGAAATTACAATAACTACAATGAAATAATGTCTGACATCTACTCAACATTTCGTACGTAGTAGGTTTGGTACTACGACATTCAGGATGTAGGTAGATACATGAACATGACATCATTCAAGGAAAACTAAGAAATAACTTTTCAAGCGGTGTTGACGAAACTATAGATTATCGTATGAATAGTACATTACGAAAAGGTGTATATTTGAAACTTTCTGGTCAACACTTATTAGTATTACTGACCAGTAAAGTTTTCTATTTCATTCACATTGACACGAATTATTAATAAACGGCATGTATTTAAATCGATATCTGTATATTCTCTTTTTTCGATCAACATATTTGAAAGTTTCACCAAAAATACTGACTTGCATACTAATTATGCACACTAAATAATGCGAATTCAATATACTATTTAAAGGTATTTGCAAAACTGTTTTACTGGATATAAAAAAAAAAAAAACTAACCTAACCCGGCCGAGTCGGATCTTAGTGTGCAGTGCGAGGATAATTAGTGTGCAAGTCAGTATTTTTGGTGATACTTTCAAATATATCCGATGTACGAACCATATTTTTGGTGTGAATTCGGTTAAAAAGGTCATCTCGTTTTGTATGATGTTTAAGTTTTTTTTTGTAGGACATGTTCAGTTAACCAATTGTTTTTTTTGCACAGCATTAGTTTTTCTGGTATGCATTCAGTTAATTAGTGGAGTTACCTAGTGTGCTTAAAAATTATATAGATGTGCATTTAAATATATCCCTTAATAAAGTAGAAGGTGCTCGCAACTTCGTACGCGTAATGTTTTAATACCGTAATCGGGTAAATATTCTTCTATAACCATCTTTGGATGTCCATCACTGTACCGAAATTGCTTAACATTTGTCCAGCAGCCGTTTCGGTGTGATATTTATAATATTTTGGGTGTATTCTACTGAGAATCACGAGCTTTTTGATCTAATTAGGAGAAAAAAACTGTCCCAAGTTTTTTCGTTCCATTCCGTTACCATTTCCATATTTTTAGGGTTCCGTACCTCAAAAGGAAAAAACGGAACCCTTATAGGATCACTTTGTTGTCCGTCTGTCCGTCCGTCTGTCAAGACCCTTTTTCTCAGGAACGCGTGGACGTATGAAGCTGAAATTTATATCAATTACTCAGGTCTACTGTCCCTTGAAGCTGTGAAAAAATCAAACTTCTAAGCCAACGCAATCAAAAGATACAGCCGTTTATGCCGCAAATTTTCGACACTTGCAAGGGAATCAAAACCTACAGGGTGCTTCCCGTGAATTCAGAATCTTGAAATTTGGTACGAAGCAACGTCTTATAGCATAGATAAAGGAATAATTACGAAAACCATAATTTTTTTTTTTAATACCTAACTTTGCACCTAATTTGCAAATTTTCGACACTTGCAAGGGAATCAAAACCTACAGGGTGCTTCCCGTGAACTCAGAATCTTGAAATTTGGTACGAAGCAACGTCTTATAGCATAGATAAAGGAATAATTACGAAAACCATAAATTTTTTTTTAATACCTAACTTTGCACCTAATTTATATGGGGCGCTATACATACCAGGTGCAAACTTAACTTAACCACTTAGGGATGGAAAGTGTTTGTACGGAACCCTCGGTGCGCGAGTCCAACTCGCACTTGGCCGGTTTTTTTTTTTCTATAATCAATAACTTAAATCTATCATTACAGGCAGCCCAATGCGATAGATAAGCTAAATAGGCATTAACACAAATTTTCAATTAAAAATAACACGAAAAGAAAAAATAGTAATAAAGTCATTAGATAAAAAAGAGATGCAAATAAAAATTATTACAAAATTAAAATAATAAATATCGAGGTTCATAAGCAAATTATAACATAACAGGCAAATTATAACATATTAACCTACTACGGCGGTAACGGAATGGAAAAACAAGAAATGTATGAATATTTTGGGACAGTTTTTTTCTCCTAATTAGATCGAAAGAGCTCGTGATTCTGAGTAGAAAATACCCAAAATATCGAAAATTAAAAAAAGTGGGGCGTACAACTTTAGAAAAAATGGCCCAGGTACTCGTGCGAGTCACATTTAACTTTGTAGTAAAGGTACAAATACTACAAAAGGATCCCCATTTTGATTTACGAAATAACACATTTGATTAAGTAAAACAAATATGCATTTAGATAAGAACGTGGAAAACCTGAGTATTGCTATTTACAAATAAATGTTTAGACAACATAATTTTTTTTCCTACGAGCTTAAGTTGTATAAAATTGATTGTAAAGCTTTTTTGACCTAATTTAAACTAAAAAAAAACCCTTTTTATTCAGTGAGTAATTTACAATATGTAAATAAGGATATTTAAAGTACGAAATTCTGTCGATTATCCACTTGAAAAAATTCATAAACATCATCCTTTATTATGAAAGATTTTTTAATAAAAATCGATAGTACTTTGCTTAACTTTGTACTATAAATTCTAGGATCCGCTCAAAGATTATTTACTTATTGGAAACATGGGCCGCCATCTTGCCGCTATGGGCCGCAGGGGCAGAATTTAATTTTATAATCAGTTCAGCTGTACCGAAAGATTAAAAGTAAATCATTCAAGTTCCAACTTCGGAATATTTAGGAAAAATGTTTAAATAAAATTTGTTAATTGAAATTAGGAAGTTGGGGGACTTTGACAAAGTTGTGTTGATGTGTCCTGAAAGCTTCGCCCGAAAAACGGAGTGTCTGTGTTGAATATGCGAAGTACGTATTAGATTAAATAAAGGTAACAATTTCAAGAACGCTTTTAGTAATGTTTTGATACGTAATTTTAAATAATATTTGATGTTACTATAAACACGAAATAAGTAATTAACTATAAATGTTTACTAAAAAATCGTTACGTATTTACGTTATTATAACCTGAAGGCTAATTTGATTGGTGGTGATGGTGACCATTACCATTGAAAGGATCACTGCTCCTTTTCCTATACTATCAATTTACGTTAAGTTTACACCTGGTAACTATGGTGTCCGATACAGATGCGGTGCGAACTTAACGTAATCGGGTTATATGTACAAATCGATTTTTCGTTCCGGTCTGTTTCCTTCTCCAAAACTTAACCAATCTTTACGAAATTTTAGGAACTGAATAGGAAGGACATTTTTTCGTTTTAGTGATTCATATAAAATACTTATGGCATGCATCTCGTTTGAATTATCTCCTAACTCCTAACCGTTAAGGAGTTGTGCCTTCCATCATCAGCTCAGCATTGGAAGATGATGACTACCATATGCAAATACTTAAATAGTTTTAGAAAATATATGAAAAATATTATGTGCCTATAAAATTTCAGGAATTCCTTCGATTCCTCATGGATCTCGTCATCAGATCGTCACCAAAATTTTATGGGACCAACCTTGAGATGTCTTTTCATGAATCTAAAAAGAATTTTCCAAATCGACTCATAAATGACGGAGTTCTGAGTTAACAAACATTAAAAATAATAATAATAAAAAATACAACCGAATTGAGAACCCCCTCCTTTTTGAAGTCGGTTAAAAATGGTCTGTGTCGGACCGTATGGGTTTTTGCGCTCATTATTAAAAAAATGTGTGCTATGTATTTGTGTCATAATAGTTTGCGCAAAAATCGAAACGGTCCAACATAAACAATTTCATTCCTATTCAGTTCCTGAAATTTCGTAAAGATTGGTTAAGTTTTAGAAGAGGAAATAGACGGGAATTAAACCCCCATTTGTATGGAAAAATAGCAGTGATGTTTTCTAAGCCATTATTACATTAGCCTCCAGCTAATTTGAGTGGTGATTACCTGATGATGGTGACCATTTCGAGCATAAATCCCAGTGATCTCTAAATACGGTATTCAGACCTTGGTGACTACGTCACGTGGTGCTGCACCTTCCAGCAGCGACTGCGGCTGTTTTAGTGAATAAAAAAAAATAACAAAAAAAAGAAACGACTACAAAACAAACTGGAAAGCCAAAAATAGCCAGTTGATGTACCTACAGATTAATACTACAAAATAAATTTTAATTACCTTTTCAAATCGGTGCCAAACGACTCAAATATTACTATGGAAAAAAAAATGTTACGAATGAAAGTCTTTAATGATTACTATTTGATATTTACAAGTATTTTTGTTCGATGATTATTACAATACGGTTAAATAGTATTTTATGCAACCGTTGTATAAGAGGGAGCAAAAAACGCGAGTGGCATGGGTTACGATGTGAGCGTAGCGAACATCGTAAGAAAGATGCCACGAGTGTTTTTTGACCTACTTATACAACGTTGCATACAATACTTTTTCTACGACTCGACATTTCATAAATAAAATGCAAATAAACAACAAAGAAAATAATAACATGTTCCCGCTCGGATTCAACAAAAATAAATAAAATAATAGTCTCTGATAAACTTTTTTTTTATTGACGTCCCAGATGGACATATGGGATCAAAAAATATGAACTTACACATAAAGGTATACGTCCACTATACTAAACATCTGTCAAAAAATATGAACTTATACATAAAGGTATACGTTCACTATACTAAACATCCATGCACTGAAGATAAAACGTTTTATTTAAGTTGGCAGCAATGCCTTAGTACAATAAGTTTTTTTTAAATTGCAAATTGTGTGAATGCAGCTGTTTATCTTGTAATCTGTGGTACTAAGTGATGCTTTTTTGGCGACATTATAACATCGTTTAGCAGTGTTTTTTCGGGCAATAGAGTAAAGACTTTTACAGACTTTCATAATTTATGTCTTTATATTAGAGTTCGTAACTATATATAAATGACAGAAAAAAGTACTGGAGTAGAAAAATCAGTTAACGATTCGGCCAACCTCGGTAATTGTCGTAAATCCCTCATCTCTCACATAGAGTTCTCAATTTACAGATATGACAGATTTACAAAATTCTTTTTGTATTTGATAGGGTATACTTTCGAGATGGTCCCATGTAAATTTTCTCAAAATCGGTCAAGCAGTTTATGAAATATCAACAAAGATCGGTTGAAATCGGTTTTTAAATTTTTTTATTTGGTGATTATTATTAATTATTAATCCGACGTAATATCGTAGGTACTGTTACTTACATCAAACTGTAAAATATTGACTTATATATGTTTTTAGGGTTCCGTACCTCAAAAGGAAAAAACGGAACCCTTATAGGATCACTTTGTTGTCCGTCTGTCCGTCCGTCCGTCCGTCTGTCAAGACCCTTTTTCTCAGGAACGCGTGGAGGTATGAAGCTGAAATTTATATCAATTACTCAGGTCTACTGTCCCTTGAAGCTGTGAAAAAATCAAACTTCTAAGCCAACGCAATCAAAAGATACAGCCGTTTATGCCGCAAATTTTCGACACTTGCAAGGGAATCAAAACCTACAGGGTGCTTCCCGTGAACTCAGAATCTTGAAATTTGGTACGAAGCAACGTCTTATAGCATAGATAAAGGAATAATTACGAAAACCATAATTTTTTTTTTTAATACCTAACTTTGCACCTAATTTATATGGGGCGCTATACATACCAGGTGCAAACTTAACTTAACCACTTAGGGATGGAAAGTGTTTGTACGGAACCCTCGGTGCGCGAGTCCGACTCGCACTTGGCCGGTTTTTTTTTATATAGTGTATACCTACAAGTATAGCTTTAATAAACAATGAAATTCATGTCGCTTCTTCATAATAAATTTCTTAGGTCTACCGGTTAGTAATGTCATCTTGGCAGGTGCTATACATTGCCTTTATGATACTTCAAATTGAATGCTACCTAAAAGAAATCGTGGTAATGTGTTTCGTGTTATTTTCGTCTCCGGATTGAGGCGATGATACCCGAGAAAAGCCGAATCGTTAACTGATTTTAATCGTATTGTACTAAATACGTTTTTGAAAACCGCGTCAATATCGAGGTGAGATAATCGCGGGAAAATGTACATACATACACAGTACATACAGTTCAAACCTTCTTTTTTTTTTGAAATCGGTTAATTAAAATGTTTAGTTTACCCAGTTCATTCCGCAGTACACGTAGTACCCGATGCGGGTGCCCAGTGGGACGGGTGACACTAACCGGCTCGGCTCAAAGGGACATTATTTAGACTACCGCCATTTTGCGCGATGCACGACGGTCTAGCTAGGGCTGCCACGAGCTGCGGTATATAAGAATAACTATAACATTATGACGGAAATTTAAAAAGTCCGGCATATATATTGTGACTCCTGTGGCACGGAGACATGCCCGTTAGTGTTTGTGTGGGCCTTGCCTTGCCAGCCCTGATACAGTTTAAGACGTTGGACCGGTGATACAAAGATACCGGGTTCGAGTTCCGGTGTGGACTACTAATGAGCGCAATTTAATCTTTGCGTATTGATCTTTGTATCTATAAAGCAATTATAAAAATGTGGTATTAATTTATGCACATTTAAAAAATATATTTTGAAAATTTTGAAAAAAATAATAATAATTGTGTTTCAAAATATAATATTAGTATTTTAAACTGATAAAAAGATTGGTATTAAAATTACACCACAGCATTCTGATACTTTTTGTTGCAGGTTTGACTTCGCTGGCGTTGGGTGGTGTTTTTTCGATATATTAGAAATCCTTAGATAATTTTAATTCTATGTTATTTAAAAATGATTAAAATATATCTGCATTTAAGATATTTCATAATAATAAATGAAGTAGGCCATTTGGAAACTTAATGTAAAAAATAATTTATAAAACAATGATAAATCAGTATAAAATATGCAAACACCAAAATGTTTTAAAACCTTTATAAACAAAGGATAATCATATCTCTAAGAGCAGACGATCATAATGCGTCATCAGGGACAGAAGTCATGATCATGTCATTAAAATTAATTATATCATAAAAACGTATTTTCGTGTTGCTGCTCCCATTGATAAATGCCACCATTAGACCGGACAAAGCCGGAAGGATTGGAAGGGTCCGGTTTTTTCCGGCACACGGCGATTAAAGTGATGTCCGGATGACAGACATTAAAATGATGACGGGCGGGCGAAATGTCTTGAGGCGATTACGGAAAAGGTGTTGAAAGAGTGATACCGGTCGTTGTAAATGGGAAATGTAATTTATAATGTGGTTTCTTTTAGAATGAAATAATGTTTCCAATTTTTTTTTTTTGTTTTTTACTTACCTGCATATGATATCGAGATATGATACTGTACCCTTACCATGGGTTAACGTGACCGTGCTCGCTAGTGACAGCGTGAATGATCTGTATGGACTCAGGGCCGTAAGTTGACAAAAATAAAATGGTCATCCTCACAACGGCCATTTTTCTTAAGTGTCATGTCCTTTCATATAATTTTTTGTTAATTGCAGGCTAACGCTCGCATAGTGCTCTCTTCAACAAGTTTAATTCTTATTGTCTTAGATAGTATGTTCTTGATTTTGTTGTAAAACAAGACATTAATTAAATGATGGCATGCTTTTGAAAATTGTCACAAAGTTGATGAGATTTAGGACCTAGTCCAGCATGTAAATAACCATCCTCTTTTGAAAAACACTTAGTGGCGCAACAAACTAACAAAACGAATAATATTCAATATATTTTTAGATAGACCGGAGAGAAATAAAATATTTATTTGACGACGCGTTTGGCTCGGTTGGTAGACACCTGCCTACTGAGTCGGCGGTCCTGGGTTCGAATCCCGGCCGGGGCAAATATTTGTGCAAAATATTTGTTCTTGGGTCATGGATGTTATCTATATATGTATTTTATATATTATGTATATCGTCGTCTAGTACCCATAGTACAAGCTTTGCTTAGTTTGGGACTAGGTCGATTTGTGTAAGATTGTCCCTTAATATTTATTTATTTATTTGTTATTTGGAAAAAAATGTACCATATTGTTGGAAATAAATGATTATGAATTATGATTATGAATTATGAAAAAAATCGCGGGGAATAAAGAATATAATATACCGCGACAAAAAAGATAGGAATAAATCTATGTATTTTAATTGTGATCCTATCAACTGGCATAAAAAATATTGGTTTGACATATGACATATTGTTTTGCATAAAATCGTTAGCCATAATTCTAATATTAACTTTCTAAGAGATTTGAGAGGTTACAAGAGGTTAGGTTTGTTTTAAAGCAATTCAAAAAAGTTGTCCGTTTCAGAGAAAAAGTAAAAATAATGGCGACAATCGTGAGTGATTCAATGCATCTCAATATGGAACAGGTTCGTACAAGCTTTTTTAAATGGTGGCAACCCTGATGGCGGTATCGTTTGCTTTCACGTTGGCTTCATTCAGTAATGGCGTTGCTTTGTTTGCTGACGGATCTTAAAATATGCTTTATTTCGACTGGAATGACTTTTAGTCACATATGACACCTTTGTTTTTACAGCAACTATTATTTGTTTATTTATACGTAAAAAAATTAGCGCCTACAATGCTAGATTTGACATAATCCTTGAAGCAATATGTCCTACAAACTAATGGCGTAACAATTGTAGAAGTAAGGGGTGCACATACGCTTTTATAAATCAAATCTATCGATTACTCGTAATAATAAAATCCATTTGCTTCCAATTCCGGGAATATCGGGATCCCAATACCGGGATCCTTACTAAAAAATAGCTTTATATACTTATTTATATTATATATGTAATGTATATATTGTATTAGATTTATGTATATATTTACATGAATAGCATAAATTATGGTACTCCCCTACTTGACCTAATAACGCAAGTGCTAATATTATTACACCTATCAACGTTAGCTCTAATTTTCATTAGCCCTAATGTCATTTCACCTAATTTTTATACCCTAATTAGTTGTTAGACCTAATAATCCAATACTCTAATAATGATTTGTACTAATTGTCAACAATACTAATAGGAAATAACCTAATAATTACCACACCTAATGATTACTGATACTAAATGTCAAGAGTACTAAAGATTATTTAACCTAATTTTTACGTTAAAACAAAAAAAAAAATTTGGACAAATATCGAACTGGCTGAACCCCGAAAACTGTAGGTTAGGTTAGGTTTGTATTGTGACCACGTATAGCGGAGCGAGCGAAGCGAGCGGAGCGTCAAGAGATTCTTACGTACATCCAGTCTATGGCAATCCCGACTCCACGTGGTAGGTATTGTCTGTCCTACCTCTAGAGTTTTATTCCAAAACCGGAGGCGCGGAGGGAGAGCGGCCCCCACCTTAGTTTTATGGATAATTAGGTTTAATAAAATTTAGGTATTAGCATTATTAGGTATTATAATATTAGTAGTCTAAAAAAAATCGGCTAAGTGCAAATTAGGGATAGTGAGAATTCGGTATTAACTAATTAGGCATTATGAAAAGTCGGAATCCTGAAATTAGGGCTATTCATTAATTACGATGAATGAAAATTCGGGTTAGTGATTTTAGGGTTACCAAAATTAGGGCCAATGAAATTAGGATGAAAGTTTTTCGGGCTAACGGAGGGGAACCATAAATTATGTATAAGTATTTTATGTTTTGTTACTTATGTGTACAAGTTAGTTGCACCGCCTACAAATTTTCTGCTTTGCCCTAAGGTTGACTTGTAGAGAATGCCTCATGGCATTAAGTCCGCCTTTTGTACGATAAGCTTTCTTTTGTGCAATAAAGGTTAAATAAATAAAAAATACCGGTATTGGAAGCCTTAATTACCGCACGAATGGGCTTGCCTAGATAGACGTAAGATGATCATCATAAAAAAAAAGACAGTTTTTACCCTTTGGGTACGGAACGCTAAGAATTACATAATTAAAAGCTTAAATCACTATCATGTCTTTTACGTGGCGAAAGTAAGACGAAAGTTACTTAGTCATGCAAAACACAAAATGTACGGGCAACTTACGTAACACAAGGAAATTGATGAAGTCTTGTTTTAATTAAAGCAATTTCCTTTTTAAACGAATTACATTTCCGTTATAATTCACTATGTAAAATAATCCAATTGAAAAATAGAAGATATATTTATTCCTCGCCAAACATTATTATATTAACACTCGAGAATGGGTAAAAGGTGACGTAAGCACTAAATATATGTATTTTGAAGATTTATTTGTAAATAACTGATTATGTGTAGGGAATAAAAATATTACAAACCTTTTAGACTTTATTCATAATACAAAGTAGTGTTAATACTGAAAACATTACAGCAACCGATAATTTATTACCATAGTAAAATACAATGTGAACTGCTACGAGTGCTACGCCGTAGCGCGTAGTGCTGCTCGTAGCCCGTAGCATCGATCGTAGCTAATGTATAATTTAATATCGATGAAATATCGAGACGGTTTTACTTGGAAGAGGCATCGTATTATTTTCTCAATACCATCAATGCCGCCTTTGATAGTAATAATAATACATTTGAGACTTTTTTCCTGGTAGACGCCTGATTGTTTCAATCCATAGAGCCCAATTAGCCAGTCCTCCATTTCATTCTCATAGCCCAATTTGTATTTAGATTCCATATATCTATCGATAGTTCTTGCACCTAGCAGGCGCTGTCTCTGTGTGCGTCCTACTACGACACGGATAGGAACGGCATCCGCTCGATGTACACCTTACATTCCTTTTAATTGTCGTAATGGGCTCTACGCGTTGGATTCGGCTCCACGCACATACAATACACATATAAAATACAATACATTTATTATTCAACCAACTTAAAAAAATAGGAGATTCTCAAGTCGTCGCGTATTTTGTTTACTTTAGGTAAATATACATAGATGAACCGAATGACACAGTATTTAAAAGCGAAATAAAAAAAGCTATAATTAATAAATGTGAATGAACTATGAACTAACTCCATTTTTTTTTGTAAACACACTTTTTCTGAAAAATATTACGTATATTTCCATGTAAAGCCTGACCAGAAATATATGCGGATGAGCCATATTGCGGAATTTCACTGGAACTAATTTCTTACACTGGCAATGAGTTTATGATGGTTTGTCAACAATGTCAATGACATTCATGATGGTTTCTTTATAAGACAAATATTTAAAATTATCCAAAGAAAATGCCGGAAACAATTCATAGCCGTGAACGTAAGATTATAAATAAAGTGTACACGTGTTTGCTACACGAAAAACAGTCAGGATAAGAGTGCATTCCATTAAATGATATTACGAGGTTAACATCGTGGAACTGACAGGAATTTACACTAATGTCATTATAGTGGGTTGCGATTGGTTGCAAAATTGTTGCCATATAAATCTTATAAAAAGCGCCCTCTTGACAATCCTCATATATTTCTGGTCAGGCTTTACTTAAATAAAACTAGTTGATTCTCGTGTAGCCGCCATCAGTGCTATTTGACTAGAGTTGACTTTCTGCCACAGATTATAACTACAAGATAATCCATAGTTATCAAATGTAAGGTATCTGAGGCAATGGCAACTATGGGACAAATGCCTCTTTTGATGGTATCAAAAGAGAGAATATTAGGAGAAAAAAAGTGTACCAAAATGTGTTAATATATTCCTTATTTTTCATTCCATTACCGCTAAAGAAGGACATATGGAAATGATAATGGAATGGAATAAAAAATATATTGGTACACATTTGTTGTCCTAATTAGATCGCAAGATTCTGAGCAGAAAATACCTAAATTATAACTTTAGAAAAAAATGCCCATTCACGCAATTGCTAAAATGTTAACTGAAAGAGATCGCTTATAGGGATAAGTTAGCCTTTGTACCTGTGTTATTTATTATAGATGTATTTTGCAGCAGACGCCGGAACGCAGGGCTTGCCGGATGAGTAGGCAAAGACCTCCCTACGGTCGGTCGGATAGTGAAACGAAGTCGGCAAGCCCTTTTCATGGCTAAAACATGTAGTGCTTTTTGAAACCCATGCAATGAAATAAAAAATACACCACTAAAACAATCATACACGAATACAGACGCCATGTTTAAAAAAAATACTTCCCTGCCTAGGCCTTCACCTTTACAGTTCTGTCGAGTTGTTCCGCCCGAAACGTGATACTTCGAAGCCTGTTATAACGCACGTTATGACGACATTTCATTGCATGTTTGAGAAAAAAATACTTTACATACATACACACGAGTACGTACATAAAATTGTTTGTCCTCGCAGTTTTTGCTTCAGTGAACTCTCTGCACTTCAACTAAGCTGGCAGGGAATGTTAAAATTAGCATAGGAACGGTAACCCGTGTTAATTAGAGCTTCCCATGCTGATTGCGTTTGGAATCTTTTCGGGTCTAGTTTATTTTGTGCGCGGATCCTCACAAACATGCGACACAAAAAGGAGTATGGCATTTAGTTAAACATACCACTTACGTCCTTTTTAATAGTGATAAAGTACTGGGGTTTTGGGTTTTGTTTTTTGCTGCTGAATTTTACTACTGAAGAGCATTTGCGTGTGCTTCATTTGTATGGATTCAGTTATATTCACAAGTAAATAAATGTGAACTAAGGTATTTTAGTATTGGCTAGTTTAGATTATTTGGACATTACTGTATTAAAATATAATATTTTCTCGGAAGGCTGTTTTGTCGGAAGTTTAAAATATATTATACAGGGCGTCCCAAGTCTATGGGACATCAAGGGAAAGTACCTTAAATATCGTATATAGGATATTTTGCTGAAAGAAGACTTTATGTTATTTTTAAAAGTTAGTAATTCTGCATTTAAAGATTTTCTAAGAATAACTTGCTTCATCTGGGAAACGAACCGAATGAAATGTGAAAAAAGTCACCCCAATTTTTATGATGCCAATCGAAAGAATGGACAAAAAATAATAATTCTTCCTAACTAACATAGTATAAAAAAAGGCACAGTTGGAAATTAATCATTTTAATCAAATTAAAAACATGCATGAACCTGCTGAAGTTACTTCAAATGTTATCGCGACGAAGCGATATCTTCCAGACTATTATTAATCGGGCCGTTATTATAGAGCGTCCTCCATCCGTCTTCGTCCGCGAATCAATCAACTTAGCGCTGCCCAGATTATTTAATGGGCGAGGGAATTTGACAAAATATTCCAGAGAGTTTTAAACTCGTGATTAATGGCGATAAGTCATTTTTAATTTGATTATGCAGGTAGCTGAGTCTTGATAATCGACTTGTAAACACGGAAAATAAGAACAGTAAATCATTTTTAGAAGCAGTTAAATACAAAAATACATAGATGGTATGGTCTATATTTGACCATACTGCTTGTTATTTTATTGGTCGTTACTTGACCTTCATTTTGCATAAATAAATGAAGGTTGTTAGTTCAAGTCGCACCAAGTTGTAAAAAGGTGGTCTAAGAAGGAAATACTTGCGGGGGGGCGTTTCCAATTTAAGCTATGCTAAATGTAAGAAAACACTCCGGGAAGCACTACAAAATATGTCATACGAAGATACAGAGAAGTTACTGATTGTTCTAAGTTGATTTTCATGTATTCGATTTATAATTTATCAAATTACTAATTAAGAACTAAATTACTGTTTAATGTGTTTATGATTATTTATTAAAGAAATTGTTACACAGGGAATCCTAGTTCAGGCGCATGTAATTTTATTGAAGTATAATGTCTTAGGCTATAGTTATTATTATACTGTAAAATAAGTTATTATTCAATATATATCTTATCTTATCTTAAAGGTCATAAGCCCAGGGTTTTCGGTGTCAAAGTCAAATATATCCTTGAAAATTTAATATTTTGTTAAATAGACATGAAATTTATTTTCTCTGTATTTAATAGCCAATTCAATGTGTTAGTTTAAATGTAGGACTCCTAAAAAAAGCAGTCAAAACAAATTACAAAAACGAAAACGCCCAGCAATTAAGTGAACCTAACTCAACTGTCATCAACAGTGACTCTGTCCAAGAAAACAGACATAATACTAAACAAATAGTGAATAGTCTTATAATAGTTGACAATAGCGTTCAATCATCTCGAAAAACCGAATGCTCCCGACACAATAATTACGCCGCGCGGGCCCCATTGTCCGCGAACTCTAATTTATTCCCATGAATGGGACCCCTTATAATATGCTCATTAAGTAGGGCTGGCGAAACTATTTCGGGGTTTTTTTGTTGTGGTATTTCGTGTGTGGTTCTAATGTCGGTTTGTTGTTGAACGGCGGTGAGGCGAGTTCCAAATAAATATATCAGTAATAACTAGAAGATGCGAGCATCTTTGTCTGTGTCAATCAGCGGTTAAAAGTATTATATATATCTTTGGATATCTAACTATACTTATAACCAAATTGCTTTAAAGATATACCGCTCACAGATCACGACCTTCCTTTTAGTGTTCAATATAAGTAACATAAAAACTAAATATTTATTAAAATTGTATTGCAAAAAAGTGTACAAATGGCGGATATATGTCATACGGCATTCCCTTCCACTGCACTTTGCACTGCACCAATTCTAGTATCTCTGTTAAGCCGTATAGTTGACTGGTAGAGAATGCCATTTGCCATAAAGTCCGCCATTCGTACTGACTTTTCGTTTTGTTCAATGAAGTTTAATAGTTCATAAACATTTTTATGGTGCATTAACAGTCCCAAAATGCAGTAGGCTTCATAAGCGCTTAAACAACTTAAATTTGCGGTACAAGGGCTGTGCGCTGGTCTCCAAAGCTACTGGAGTGGCAACCACGAATGGGGAAAAGAAGCGTGGGCAGGCCCCTTGCTAGATGGAGAGACGACATAGTTAAGGTCGCGGGAAGGAAGTGGATGCACGTGGCCCGGAGTCGCAGCGAAAGGAAAATGCATGAAGAGGCCCTGATCCAGCAGTGGATAGATACAGGCTGATGATCATGATGATGACAAGGGCTGTATATAAGCGCTTATACAACCTGTATACTACCTGTATCACTGTGACATTTTCCAGAGATGTTTATTGTTTATGTTAGCGCATCCCTACAACCTCAGTCCTTCCGTCTCGCGCGATGCATTAGCTACCTGAGACGCCTCTAATGTAACCTTTGTTCGCCGCCATTGTATGGGACACTCAATTTAAATGCGTATTAGGCTTTCAAAGGGTGTAATGGGTACGTATGTAATTGGGTTTGGGTCTTAATGAAATTTTATGGGACAAATAAAAACTAGGGACGAACGTGTTTCTATTTCGAGCCGTTGGGATAATGTTCCGGAAATAAGTGGGTTCGGTGATTCTTCGTAACATTTTTATACGTATCACATGACCTGTAATTTTATTCTATTTTATGTCTGGAAAGTTTTACGTTGATTATCTAACACTTAAATGGATATAATGCAAATCGTAGAGTGCTGCCATCAAATAACTTTTTTTGTAGTTATGTTTGGTATGTTTGGCAATAGGCTGAGTGGAGCGAGGATTTATATATACAATATAAGCGAAAAACGCGTGTGGGATAAGTGTACAAGAGATATGTGTCCCACACACTCGCATATCCGACTATTTTAATGTGTTCCATACAACCTGAATAATTCCGTGTAACGGTGCACATCTTCACATGATCGCTCTGTTAGCTCGCACAGCTTTGGACACGCAGCCCAACTCAACTACATATTTTAACGTGTTCTAGTTCCACACAACCTAAACAATTCCGTACAACGGTGCACGTTTTCACATGCTTACACAGCTTTGGACACGCATCCACGATCTTATGAAATACGGTTATTGTTAAATTGTAATGAATTTATTTAACTTAAATAAATGAACAGGTTTCTTAATAGTTTATTATTTTAAATAATATCTTATTAAATGTTGCACGCCTAAATGAGGCAGAATTCACATGTTTCATGATTCCATAAAATGTCACCTAATTGTACACACTTGAATTCTTGCAAATAAATGATTTTCATTCATTCATTCATTCCTAACGCAACTATTGTAACGTGTTCCAGTTCTACACAACCTGAACTATTCCGTGCAATGCACATCTTCACATCCTCGCACCGCTAGCTCGCACAGCTCTGCACAGCAACTATTTTAACGTGTTCCACACAACCTGAACAATTCCGTGCAGGGGCGGAATAAGTTATAAAACAGACTAGATATCGTTGGCTCCAACCGTCCAGCGCTGCGGCCGTGGGCATAAATTATCTTTATGCTTCCTGTCGTGATACGTTGTCTAAACAAATAAACTACACGGCTTAGGATCGCGGCTAGCGTTTTGATCGCTGCGGTACGGTTTTTGTGTGGGGTTTTATTATAAAACTGGTTGGAAAGACTAAGTTATAATATTGATGTAACATATTATCGGCAGTAGTATGGAATTGGGAGTTCTGGCCCACTGCTACGTGTTCGCTTCGCTCCACTTCGCGACCGTGGGCCAGTTCTTCCCAATTCCATATTTTTTTCGCGGACTAGAAGTCCCATCCATATATTTGGAAATGAAACCAGGTTACTTCTACTTCGCGAACGTGGTCTAAAACTCAATCGCATATTTGAAAACATGATTGACAAGGTTGCTTCCATTTCATGAACGTGGTCTCGTAATCGCATATTTAAAAATTTAATCCGAATTATTTAATATAAACTCTTAAGCTTATAAAATGATGTTATTTATAAAAACATATCAAGTTTGTTGCACGTGTTTATTTTATATCATGAAGTTTGTAAAACAACCTCAAAGATTGCAGTTAGACGTCGTTTGTTCTTCGCCCAATAAACGCTATTACCGTCATGGTGTACTTTTACCTGATACTATTCGCTGTATAATATGCGGTCCATCTAACTGTGGAAAAACTAATTTGATTGTTGGTCTGCTGCTACATGATCAAGGTCTACGCTTCCAAAATGTATATATATATTCTAAAACCTTGTTTCAACCTATGTATCAATATTTAGAGCAAGTTTTAAATCTGGTTCCCTCAGTGTCATTCCAAAAATATAGTGAAAATGAAGAAGTAATAAGTCCTCATACGGCTGATATTAATTCAATTATGATATTTGATGATGTTGCATGTGAAAATCAAAATAATATACGAGATTATTTTGCAATGGGAAGACATAAAAACATAGATAGCTTCTATCTGAACCAAACGTATAGTAAAATACCTAAGCAATTGATAAGAGACAATGCTAATTTAATTATTCTTTTTAAACAAGATGACGTTAATTTACGACATGTTTATGATGAACACGTGGGAAGTGATATGTCATGGTTCCAGTTTCGTGTAATGTGCGGACAAGTATGGAACGAACCTTTTAATTACTTAGTTATAAATAAAGATTGTAATAGAAATTCTGGATGTTATAGAAAAGGCTTTGATACATTTATCACGCTAGAATAACTGTATACATAAAGAATAATGTTAACGTGTAGAACTTATTCGTTAATATGAAATCATCTAGATCGGACATGAATAATAAAATGAACGAGGAGAAAATATTTAAAGAAAAATTACTCCGATCTGCTGCAGCAGTAAGAAAAAAAGTCAAGGTTCTTCGTGATATTAAATCTAACAATAACATGATGTTGGAAACAATGTTAAAACCAGTCACAGATCCCCTTAATGAAATGGTGAAAAAAGATGATAACATCCTAAGTGTTAGTGACACTGATTTTGATAACAATGGGTTTAAATGGAATAAGTCAGTAAAAACATTAAAATATAGTCCTTCTGAAGATGGAAAAAAAGAAAGCTTAGCTAATAAAACGCTAATGAGAAAATCATCGGAATCTGATATAGATGATAGCGAATATGAATTAAATGACGACAATTCTAGTCAAGATGATTCTATATCACATGAAAGTATCGAGCGAAATGATTCCGAATCAATAAACAATGCTTCATTTAAATCATCAAATTCGTATGCTTCTCCTCGTGAAGATCCTACCTGGCAAAAACAATATTTACACATGAGCATTCCTTTTGGTGTACGAATGGTGCGTGGTAAACTAACGCTAGGATCTTATCCGATTTCTGCGAATGATAAAGAACTCAAAATAGGAGAAGAAACGTATTGTTTAACGCAAGGATTAAACGATTTATTGTTTAAAAAAATACCTGATTTACGAATAATAACTGAAGACGATATGCGAATATATAAAACATTATTATTAAAAACAAATGCACATAGACGTGACTTTGACCCAAATAAGCCTATAAAAAGCAACAAAGGCATGAAATATTTAAATATCGTAAAACCACTTTTCAAATCAACTAAACATCGTTCAGTAAGCGAAGAAGAACATGTAACCGGTGATGGTTTACCGGTAATGAAAAAAGTGAAAAAAGACATCTCTTATGTGTATTGGGACGACCCAAATGAATTAGTAGAAAGATTGAAACTGCTAATAGCATCAAGGGATGCTGGCAATACAGGATTAGATAATGAAATCATTTCTATTATCGAAGAACTACGCGAAGCAGGCTTAGTAAATGATATATAAATGTAATATAATCGTAAATTTTTATCAGTTGTAGTTTGACTCGCAAGTGCCAACAATACAAAATGAATATTGACAAATTCGGTCATCATGTACATAAGCGTTTGCGTGCTAACGAGGTTTCTGATCTCAACTACAAGGCTTTGCTTCGAACAAACGGCGCATGTTTTGAAGGAAGTTTACAATTAAAGGGAGTTGCAGAACCTTTGTCACCCGATGATGCAGTAAACAAGCAATATGTTGATCAATATATTCAAAACATGTACGACAAGAAGTATATAGATTCTTTGTTTAATACTATAAGTAATCAAATTCAACAACTTACGTCTCAGTTGCAAATAAACTTTTATACAAATAAGGAGATAGATGAAATCTTCAAGAATATAAAAAATGGAAAAGCAACAAATAGTGAACGAGATCCATCGATCGGCAAGAAAAAACTTTAAGCGAAGATCGGTTGTACTAAAAGGAATTGACGATTTATGGCAAGCTGATTTGATTGATTTACAGAAACTTCACACGATTAACAAAGGAAATAAATATATATTAACTGTTATTGATACATTTTCGAAGTATGCGTGGTGTATACCTATTAAGTCTAAAACTAAAACATCAGTAAAAAGTGCATTCGAATTAATTATGAAAACAACTAAACGCAGGCCTAAAAACTTACAGACGGATTTAGGTAAAGAATTCTATAATAATGAATTTGAATACTATTTAAAATTTCTGAAAATTCATCATTATTCAACATATTCAATCAAAAAGGCATCAATTGTTGAAAGACTAATAAAAACACTTAAGATCAAACTCTATAAATATTTTAGTTTCATTGGTAACTACAAATGGGTTGGTAAACCGTTAAACGATATAGTGAAAGCATACAATCATACTGTACATAGTACAACAAAATTTAAACCTATTGATGTGGATTCCAATAATGAAAAAGAGGTAAAAAAGAACATTTTAAACTCTCAATCCAAAGTGAATAATAGTAAGTTGAATAAATTTAATATCGGAGACCGCGTGCGTATAAGCAAATATAAAAGTAACTTTTCTAAGGGTTATACACCTAATTGGTCAACTGAACTTTTTACAATTAAACATGTGAATAACACTCGACCTGTAACATATCATATTGAAGACCAACGGAAAAACATAATATTGGGTACCTTTTATGAAGAAGAACTTCAAAAAACCAAGTATCCAGATATTTATTTAGTAGAAAAGGTGATTAAAAAAAAGGGCAGTAAGCTGTTTGTTAAGTGGTTAGGGCTAAGTGATAGTGAAAATAGTTGGATTGATATAAAAGCCATTGTTTAATGTTTTTAATAAATTGACTTTTTTCAAACGAAATTTGACATTCTCATTCCTGCTATGAAAGGGAGAGGACTTTTAAATAGTGCAATTAATAATTTACCATTTGAATTACACTTACCTGGTTATAACTATTGCGGACCGGGTACAAATTTGCGCAAAAGGTTACAAAGAGACGATAAAGGAATTAATGCGTTAGATAATGCGTGTATGAAACACGACATAGCTTATGATAGATATTCTGATTTGAACAATAGACACCGTGCTGATTTAGAACTTTATAAAATGGCTAAACAGAGAACAAAGTCAAAAGATGCTGGGAGAGGAGAAAAAATTGCTTCATGGTTAGTTAGTAAGGTGATGAAATCTAAAATAAAGGCTGGTGCAGGTATAAAATCATTCAAACGCTTTGTTTCTAAGATACGCAGTGAAATAAAAAAGTATCCTAAAATAAAAGGTTGTGATTTAGTGAACCGCGCACTTGTTGCTGCAAAAAAAGTTTTTACTGTTAACAAAAAGATACAGATACCGCGTTTAATACCGATTCCAAAAACCGGAGGCATATTACCGCTGATACCTATTTTTGCTGGTCTTTCTGCGTTAGGATCATTAGCAGGAGGAGCTGCTGGAATTGCAAAGGCTGTAGGTGATTACAAAGCAGCAAGAAAGAACTTAGCTGAATCAGAACGTCATAACAAGATGATGGAATCTATTGCATTAGGAAAAGGGTTACATATTAAACCTTATAAAAATGGAAAAGGATTATGTATAAAAAAATCAAAAAACTAAATAAAAGGTTACCCAGGCGCGCTCTTTCAAACATTGACATTTTAAAACACTCATCAGATATCCCACATTTTCGTGGAGTTTATATGAGAGACAGTTTACCAAAGCGACCTAAAAAAGTAGAATGTGGAATTTTGAACTTAGACAGTTCTGAAAACAATGGAAGCCACTGGGTAGCCTATTGTAAAGATAACAATTATTGTGAATATTTTAATAGTTATGGTGACCTTCAACCTCCGCTAGAATTAATGAAGTATTTAAATAATAACAATATTTACTACAATTATCATACGTACCAAAAATTTAATACCGTAAACTGTGGTCATTTGTGTCTCAAATACTTGAAAAATTTTTGGTATAATCGATAAATACCTTTGTACAATAAACTGCTCATCATTTACACGATGTCTTTCACTTTGTCTATAACTGGAACATCTTCAACTCTGATAACAAACCATTCACCAGCTCTCCAATTGGATGGTGAATATGAATGTGGACTGTTGTATATATCGACTTTTAATTCGATACCCAATATTGACTACAGAAATAATAAATTCTACTATGGTAAAAACGAAGTAATGGAAATTCCTGAAGGTTCATATGAACTTCAAGATATTGAAGATTTCCTTAAAGAGCACCTTCAAGGATGTACACTTTCACTGACTTGCAATAATAATACCTTGAAAACTTCGATTCTGTGCACTAAAAATATTTATTTTAATAAAGAAAATTCTATAGGTAGTTTACTTGGTTTCGGAACAGAATCTATTCAAGCGAATATATTAACCGAGTCACCTTACCCTGTCTCCATTCTGTCTACAACTTTAGTCCGCATTGAATGTGACATAGTGAGCGGATCATTTGTTAACGGAAAACCTAGCCATATTATACACGAGTTTGTGCCTAATGTACCCCCTGGTTATCGGATTATAGAAACACCGAAAAACGTAATTTATTTCCCTGTAACTCAAAACAGTTTAAATTCAATTACAATAAGAATATTAGACGTCAACAATAATTTAGTAAATTTGCGGGGTGAAGAGATTCAGATATATTTACACCTTAAGAAAAAATGATAGACTTCAATAAAACTTCAGTCTCACTTAAAATAAACACTAGTACTCATCAAGCGATCAAGAAAAGAAGACCTAAAGTTCAACTTACAAAACAAAATAAACAATTTCTCCAAAGCTTAGGTCTATCAAAATGAGTATATTGAACTTAACTGAATCTCTTACCTTTGACAACTCGATCGAGAGTTTTGAATATCATTCGTATAAGCCATACGTAACAAGTTTTAATTTCAACGATGAAATACGTATACCTATTAACCAGCAAGATCTTTACGTACTACCATCAGCAAGCACTTTATACATAGAGGGTACTATAACTGCATCCAATAGAGAAACGAAAGCAAAGGTAAAAAGTGTTCTTTTTACAAATAACCCCATACTTCATCTATTTCAAGATATTCGGTACGAACTTAATGGGATCGAAATTGATAAGATAAAAAACGCAGGGATTACAACCACAATGAAATCTCTTGTATCTATGAATGAGTTCGAAGCTTCGATGTCTAAGTTATGGGGATGGGATGTTAACGGTACAAAAAACACACATGGAACATTTTCTGTGTCTGTGCCTTTAAACAAAATTCTTGGGTTTGCTGAGGATTATACCAAAATTATCATTAATTGCAAGCATGAACTTATTCTTTTAAGATCCAATACTAATTTAAATAGCGTTATACTAAATGCTAATGAATACATAGAAGATATTACAATATCTAAAATAGCATGGCGTATGCCTCATATTAAGGTGTCTGATCGAGAAAGATTGAGCTTACTTAAATATTTGGAAAGAGATCGTGCTATCCAATTAGCATTTAGAAACTGGGATTTGTATGAATATCCGCTTTTGCCTGAAACATCAAAGCATTCTTGGGCTATCAAAACTTCGTCCCAAATTGAAAAGCCGCGGTACATTATAATTGGATTAAAAACAGGGCGAAAAAATGTAGCTGATAAAGATATAACAGGTTTTGATCACTGTAATTTGCGAGATGTGAAGGTTTTCTTAAATTCAACCTACTTTCCGTACGAAAGTTTTGATGTTAGTTTTACATCTGAGAGGTATGCTATATTATACGAACAGTATGCAAAATTTCAACAGTCTTATTATAACCGTGTTCAAGCACCCTTGTTAAGCCCGCACGATTTTAGGAATATAGCTCCTCTATTTGTTATTGACTGTTCTCGTCAAAACGAAACTTTGAAAACCGGTTCAGTAGATGTGCGGGTTGAATTAGAGTGTGAAACTGATATACCGAAGCAGACTTCAGCTTATTGCCTGATTTTGAACGACAGTGTTGTGGAATATAAGCCTTTAAGTAATATTACGAAAAAAATTTCATAATGGGTGACTTCATATTTGTAGATCTTCAAGGATTTAAAACAGACAAAAACGAATTTATTGTTAAAGAATTTGCATATGGCACTTTAGACTACACCCAACTTTTTTTAATTAAACCCCCCTTTCCATTTTCTATATTAACAGTAAGTGAAAAGAGACAGATAAGGTGGTTAGAAAAACATTTTGGTATTATGTGGCATGAGGGTTATGTTGATTACATAGAATTTAAAAGACTTATCGGTAACCATTTAAAATATAAGACGATCTATGTGAAGGGTACGGAAAAAATTCAATGGGTTAAAAGTTTTTGCTCAAACTGTACTGTTTTAGATTTAGGTGAAAAAGATGTACCTAATTTACAAGAGCTGAATAAAAACTATTGTTTTCCTGAGTGTAATTTTAATTGTGTATATCATAAAAAAAATTGTGCGTTAAAAAATGTTATATGTATTAAAAAATGGTATATAGAAAACATGGGCGTGGACGTCTGTGGCCGATAGATATATAGGTTTAGAAAAAATTTAAAGGGTGAAAAATTTATGTTCTGATTGTGTAATTATTGATTTAAGTGAAAAATGTGTACCTAATTTACTAGAGCTATCTAAAAAATATTGTATGTTAGTGTATGTATAATTGTGTATATCAAAAAATGTGCTCTAAAACATGTTTTATGTTTAAAAAAATGGTACTTAGAAAATAATAAATGGTTTTGATCTTAATCTGTATACAAAATGTGTTAAAATAAATGTATTTATAAATTTTAATCGATTTTCTTTTTATTTCCTCCTATATAAAACAACATAAAACCTACTGGGAATAACACAACCCAGTCTGATGTAAAATGTATTATGTCTTGATGGCACTCATTGCTCATGATTTTATGACAGTGTGCTCTCTTGGATATTACCTTAATCATGTTATTGTATTAATAAACTCGTTATTAATTTACTTTAAATACAAAAATAGATTTCTAGTCAAAGTTATTTCATTAGTCTTATTAACTGTTGGATTTGGTTTTAAATTTAGATTTTACAGCAGAAGGAAACCTTTTTAGTTGGAATAAATATTAATAAAACACAAAATTACTGAAAAGATATTTAATAATAAGTAACAGAACAAAGTTAATTATACCTTAATAACTAACGCTATACCCACATAACTTTTTACTGATTTTATTAATGAGACCTTCTGCGTTTTCTATTACTTCATCATACCCGTCACTTGCTACATACTGAGCACTCAAGAGAACATTGTCATCATCTTCTTTGCTTGTATCTGGTCCTGAACAACTTATGTCAATGATTTGGATCCTCACAAGCTTATTCCCCTTACAAGCATCGTTATTAATAACGAAAGAAGGGGGGCGTCCTGTTGAACTTCTTTTTACGATTTTATTAGTCACTTTCCCCTTCCTTTTCTTAGGTGTTGGGTTTGTGATCGCATCAACGATTCTTCGTGATAAAGTCGTTTCTTGTTCAAGTTGTTCATCGAATCCCTCTAACGGATCTTGGGCGTACTGAGAAAACATGATAGGGGTGCAATCTGCCGATCCTGACATGTTTAGAAACTCTGTAAAAAGAAAAACAAAAATGTCTCACCTACATATTTTTCTACGAGCAGGAATTTTCTATCTAATTGAAAGTGATAAAATAAGTTAACCATCGTTAAATATATTTTCTTTAACATTATCAAAAACTAGTTCAAAACTTTAGCTTCTAGCTAATCTAAACTATTTAATTAAGATACAAAAACAAAAAAAAAAAAAAAAAACAAAAAAAAAACTTACTATCTTGTTGGTTGTGAGTAATGCTCGCTGACGTTCGATGTTGGCAAAGTGAAAGAAAATTAAATTAAACCCGTTTATAAAGGTTTACTAATCATAACTCAGCAAATTTCGAATGCGTAATAATGTAATATGAAGACTTTACACGTGCTTCAGTGCAATTCTAAAACAAGTCTCAACTTGTTGAAGCTAGCCAGTTCACCTGCTCAATTAAAGAAAGGTGAATCATTAATAACTGGGTGATTATATGTACGTCTTAAGGGTTAGTATGAGATTATAAGTAAAACAACAATATAGAAGAAAATACATTTATTTATTGTATACATACACATATTTAAACATTAAAAAGGTTCTATATGATCGATTTACAATTGTGCGTAATATATTATAGGTTTGTATCTATACATATGCTAATTATAATAAATTTATCCGTCAAACAGTATTGAGGAATGTCCCCAAGCTTTTGTCAATATTTGGTTGTCAGAAATTAAACGCTTATCGTCATTTGCTGAAAGAGCAACTTTTTTAACACTTTGTGTAAATATTTCGTGCTTAATGGATTTGAATAATATGTTTTTTCGTTTTATTACATCTCTTTCAAAAAGGGTTTTTGCATAATCCAAAATTCCAAAACGTTGTACAATAGGTTTTTTCACTCCCTTAGCCTTTTTGATAATATCATCGGTGGTTTTAATGCAATATACTTTTGAACGTAGACCTACAAACTCAATAATCATTTTTCCTTTCATTTCATCCTTAAAAAGTCCTGGTATTTTCTTGTTTTGAATTGGTAACAAATATTTGTTATCAACACTGTAATCACTAGTATCAAAATAAGACAAAAAATTTATTCTTAAATCTTTGAAATAGTCTGAAGTCTGTATATAATACACAAAACTATCTGTATCCGTATAGCACATTTGTAGACGGTTATCATAAAATCTTTTATATACTGAGTAATGAAAATCATACATATGGCTTTTAGACAACTCTAATACTGCAAACCCGATGTATATTGGTTTATCCAAAATTATCATATCTGGTTTCAATTGAACTGCAACTAAATTTTCAGTAAAAACTGAAGCACTATGAAAATTAGGACTTGCGATTAATTTATCGGCTGTTACTTTCTTTTTTGTTTTGTTATTATTGTCAGTCCATTGATTAACTAAACGTACATTAACCCGTTTCTCAGTATTTTCTAAAGTTTTGCCAAATATACTATTATTCATCAATTTACAAAAGTCTTGTTCAAAAACAGACGTAGCTTTTTTACGCAAGTTTGTGTTCATATCAATATATTGTTTCAAATAAGGAGCTTGTTTGAATGTTATAACTCTGTGAATCTTTTTCAATTTTAAACCATGTTTAAGACACGTTTTTAAATGTATGTAATGAATCACATAGAAGTATTTATCATATAAATTAGGTACAAGTTTAGATTGTGTTCCTCCGGGTGGTATACATTTTTCAGGACAAAATGGTAAATCATTATGTTTATCATGTAAATATTTCGGGTAAATAATATCTACTTCAAGAATATATCCATAAGACGAATCATCAGAGATTTGCGTAATGTTTAAAGTTCTGATTTCATGACTTTCTAAAAATCTAAAGTTAGATAAAGGCATGTACTGACACATGCTATAACCGTACAAATTATTACAGTCGATATAAATAAGGTATGAGTCTATATTGGATGGGTCATAATGAGGTAAATATATATTGTTAGCTTTAGCATACCGTTGGGAGGTCATACAGACTCCACCCCTTATTCCGGATTGGATCATCCTCAGAATGTTAAAGTCGTTTATGAGCTCTAATTCGATACCAGTTTTCAAAAGCATGGCGTCAAACGATAAACTAGGTGTTGTTAAATAAAAAGCTGGATCCAAGTCATAATGTTGCTTGCAAGTAGCGCGAAACTTTTCAAAAATATCGGCTAACAGAAGAACATCCGTTTGTAAATAAAGATCGGTATACTCGCCTAAATTACGGATTTTAAACTGATTCCACACTAATTGTGCATGGTTGTAGTCTGCTCTAGAAACGGTTTCATTAGCAAGTGAATTATAAAAACAATCGATAGACGGGAGATGCTTTTCTTCAAAACTTTGCCAGTTATTAATATACTCATAGGGAAACACCCCTTTGCGAGTAAGTAATTGAAATTCTTCGTCATTACAAAAATGCTTTTGTAAATGAATGAAGTCGCGTTTTTGCATAGTTTTTGTTAGTTTATCTAAACTTGTACCTAAAAATTTGAAGGAGTCTACGAAACGAAGTTGAAAATACTCATTCTCGATTGGGATAAATTTAGTAATAGAAATATAGTTTTCCTTGGTTTTAGGTATAACTTTTACGTCTCCTGGTGCCTCGCCCAGTTTCTTAATAAATAAATGTGAATCATAACCAGATAGATTATGAAAAAATATGGGAACAAAACATGGTTGTTTATACTGTAAATTGCATAGGTTATGTGCTGCTCCACGATATTTTCCTGTAATATGACAGTGGTCTCGAACCCGATCAGAAAATAGAAAATGATCACATATATGGCATCGTTTTGCGTTCAAAAAGTTTATCTCGTCATTCTTGTTTAATATTATTGAAGTGTTTGTGGTTAAAACTTTATAGATTTTAGCAACATCTTTATAGATTTCATCAATAAATCTGTCAACGCAATCAGTACCGCGATAAGACACATAACGATTATGGCTTTCATCTGCATTACTTACAATATAATACGCAAAGGCAGCTGGAATATGATGATGCAAAGTAGTTGTGTTAGGTGTATCGTTAGTATCCGTATCCGTACCAGAATCACTAGTGTCAGGTTGTTGTAGTAACGATTCGAAATCTGCATATATCACGAATGGAACATTCTGTTTACGATTAAAGTTTTTGAATTTAATTACTGTTCCTTTTTCTGGTAAAACAGTCACTACTCCCGTACACAAGTGATTTAATAGTTCCTCCTGTTTTATAAAAAATAACAGACAGGTTTCGCAAAAGTATATCTTACTATTATGACGCGTTACTTGTTTGCGCACAAGGCGACTCAAATCCTTAATCAAAACATAATGCGGTGGACGGTTGCCATCATCTATTAAAAGCAAATGTATATTTTTCCTACTTTTCTGATTAATAGCTGTTTCAGACTTATAAAGAGGACCTATTACAGTTTTATTGTTTTTCAAACCAAAAATCGTAAATGAAATCAGGGGGTTGTTCTTTTCAAATATTCTTATGTCATCAAATGTTACTGGAAAAGAAATTTGAGAAATATTTAATACATCACGATAGTGGGGATAAGACGAGACTCTTTCAGAATGTTTGTTAGAAGGATACAAAGCTGCTGTTATACACCACAAAAAACAGCATTGATCATTGTTTTGTATATTTATGCATGCTTTCTTGTTTTTAATGCATTTTGGTAGGTCAACATAGCTGGAACCTCGTAATGGTTGATACTTGTTTATGTTAATCTCTAAATGCGAGCTATTAACAAGAGCCCATCCACTATCGCGATCTTGAAATTCCTCAGTTTTTTTCTTCAGACAGTTAACAATCTCACAAAACAGTGCTTCAAAATCATAACTTGAGTATAATATTTTATTTTTAGTTCCAAAAGATTTTATTGATTGATTATTATCTTTGAACATTAAAAACATTGCAAAAAGTTCAAAATTAACTTTTACGCACGTATGTTTCATAAGAGAATCGTCTAAAAGACATTTTATTTTATTTTTAACAGAGTTCATAAATTCATCGACAGATCTCAGACATTGATCATGTTTTGCTAATATACGATATGTTACGATACGCTTACGAAATGCTGACTCAACTAGTTCAACGCCATCGCATAGTGCTTTGCTAGAATTAATTTTTGTTTTGTGTGCATTGCTTCGAAGATGTCCCACCCATTTAATTTTTTCTACAGATGTGCTACACGGAACACAGAAAGGCATTATGTAATATTGTAAATAAAAACTACTAAACGTACGTCTTAATTAAATTCAGCAACAGAACTCTCAAGATGAACCTACTAATTCATTAAGCCCAGATCTACTTTTGTTATTAAAACCACCGAGATATGTTTATAAGAACGGTTGAAAAAATGCAAATTATACTTAATTAATGCAGAACAAGCATATGAATGAACTGTTAACATCTGTTCCAAATAAAACATAGGATTTAATTGTAACAAAAAAAAAAAAAAAAACAAAAAATATAAAATAAAAAATGAATTGAAAATTTGCAATGATTTAGATTTGTTTACATTTTATAATACAAAATTACAATCCTACCCAATTGATATAAATTTATTGTTTTTTAAAATTCTTAAAATAAACAGGTTCAGAATCTTCAAAGATATTGAAGGCTTGACCTAAGAATTTTTGCATTTGATTCCACTCGGAGGAATTTTCATTGCATTGTAATTTAACTGATGCTAACGTCTTTTTATAGCGTTCTTCAGGATCAGATTTCTGATAGTCCTCGATAGTATACACTTTAAGATCAATTAAAAATTTACCGTCTGTTATCGCGGTACGTCGACAGGAACCCGAAGACACGCGACTGGTAAACGATGACGTTGTTTTGATGGGTTTTGAATGAAGGTCGTCGGTGAGTTTTTCCTCTTCTTGTAAAATCTTAAAAATGTTTGTTTCCGCCGATTTTTTGGAAGAACTGAAAGAATAACAATACTTAAGTGATATTTCTATCTATGACATTAAAACGTAACATAAACATTAATTTCACTTCAAACGATAGTAGTATAAGTACCTACTTACCTAGAATTCTTGGTTTTACTGGTTGATGCCCGAGCTTTGCTTGCCGAAGATTTTGTTTTTTTGACAGCTGGTGATGGTGACGGCGTGCGTTGTTGTCGGCTGGTTGAATCAATATCAAACCTGATGAAACAAAAAAAAAATATAGATAGAATATCATAAATCACTAATAGTATTATATTAAATTATTTCAATAAAACAATTACCTTGATAACGAGGTTGATGCACGTTTCTTTGTGGTCTTTTTCTTAGGCTCAGGCGAAGGGGTACGTGAATGAACTGAATATTCAGAGTCCGACCTTCAAAACGTAAAAGAAACAATAATTAGTCAACAAAACTTTATACATATTTTTTTATAATAACCTAAACTTAAAATTTAAAACATCCTCGACACAAGTATCTGATCATCATGAGACCCACATTTAATGAGTCAGATAGCAAATGCTGTCAAAACTGAACATAACAACCAAATTTGGAGTTCCACTAAAAGCTGAATATCATCAAACAAAGCTAGAGAACACTCAGAATAAAATTATCTATGACTAAAAAAAAAAAAACGAAAATCGGTTCATCCGTTTGGGAGCTACGATACCACAGACAGATTCACAGATACACAGACACGTTAAACTTATAACACCCCTCTTTTTTGGTCGAAGGTTAAAGAGATAATCTTTTAAAGTACTTACTAACATTTTTAATTGAAGGTCACAGCTGCTTCACTTAACACAGAAACAACGAATAAGGTGCTTCGAAGAATTTCAGGAAATAAATGAATAAAACGATGGTTTTGCTCGTTTTATAATGAAATATTTGATGATCTGGTAATTTACCTAAATATTAAATTATATCTAAAGAACCAAATTCGAACATTCAACTTTAGACCTAAACGCAATAATTGTCAACCATTTAATATAAATTATAGATTGCTTACATAATCGAACATAATTAGTCTTCAAAATATGTTTGTTTCAAGTTAAGTACAATGAAATGCCGACAAAGTATCGAATTATCAAATGAAACCGCTGATTGCAAGTATTGCAATACGTTACACGTGCATACCTATTACCTACACTCACGGTCAAATATTTCGGGTTACTAAAATTTTTTTAATTAAAATGCATAGGAACGGTTAGTTTGATATTTGTTTTACGTACCTATACGTACGTATTGAAATTTAATTAAGTCTATTAATTTAAAATACAAAACGAGCTTTTTAAAAAAAATCCACTTACAGCGCAAGTTTACGTCACCAAATACATATCTTAACATATTTTTATTTTTATTACATATAACATCGCTATTGAGATCGTCGGTTAATTAATATACATGTTATTGTTTCGTGTACTCGACAAATAAACCATGCGTTAGCATAAAGAATATCACACGCTTATTCATCATTTGATTAATAACATGACATGTAATCTGACCTAAGCTACTTTGTACTGACTAACTAAACAGTTGAGACACAGAAAACTTTTTTATTTTTTATAACTCATGATTTGCAAAACATAACTCTCCTATTGAGGTCGTCGGTTAATTAATATAACATGGTATCGTTTTGTGTACTTGACAAATAAACCATACGTCGACATAAAGATTATCACACGCTTATTCATCATTCGTGCAATAACATGAAATGTAATCCGATCCCAGATACTTTGTACTGACTAACTAAACAGATGCGACACAGAAAATATGTATTAACTCATATTCCAATATTATGCTAATAAATAGTGTTCTAAAATTGAGTGGTTTTTATTTTACAATTCCTGTCTATTGAGTCAATTTTATATATTATGTTAGTGTTACTATTACTCAAAATTATGGTGCGTATATATTACCGTCTATTTCTGTTATGTACTAATAATGCTGTAATTAATTATATATGTGATTATATTAAACAACGATTACTATTATTAAATTATAGAAACATTTCGGAGGTTTGTCCTACATAGGTACAATAAGATAGATGCAGTAACCACTCCGTTTTATTTTATTCTATGTTGTGTAATGTTATATCATCATATCCGTATCCTCCAAACCTGAGTAGCAAAATGATGCAAGTGTTATGTTAAGTACATTCATTTACAGCGTTATGCTTTTCAGACACGAAGGCACTTAAAATGTTATGCTTCTCAGGATATGTTCACCTGGGCATTTTCTGTTACTTTTTGATTCATATGATATTCTTGAAGTGAGAAGAGGACAAAGCGTATTAGATTATTAACGTTTCGCTTACATCGAGTATTTTATTAATAAGTACAATATTTCAACTTGCATACCAATCGTGAATGAATGAAATTTTAGTCATCTTTATTTCACAATCAACAAGATTGATTTTACAATAACTTAACGATTTGAATTTTCAACTCATAAACAAACTGAAATGCATAATTAATCATTTGTTCGTGTTCAAGACATTTACGTCATATGAATCAGCCAATCAAATTGTGAGGTCTACATCGCGCTTGCGAAGTTTTATAATTTGGTTGCATAAATACAAATAAGCTTGATATAGTTCTCAGAGAATCCGTGGCTATGACAACCGATGGTTTCATGGAAACTCTTACCACTTTGATTCAAAGAGTGTGGCCAACTCTGCGATATTAATTTGGTAACGCATGTGGCGTACCACAGTCTCGCTTGGTTTTAATAATCCGACCCATGGACAGGGCGAGCTTGTGAGAAACACAACGTGGTGACGGTCAAACACATTACGCATGTGGCGTACCGCAGACTTGCTTGGTTTTAATAATCCGACCCATGGACAGGGCAAGCTGCGAGAAACACAACGTGGTGACGGTTAAACACAACGGTTCTTCTGATGCTATACCGGTTGATAGTATGGAAAACCAGTCCACTTCTCACATCAAAGTGTCTGGCCAACTCTGCGATGTGTTTCGTGTGACAAACGCCGTAACAAACCTCCGGCAAACCCTCAATTCAGGCAAATCCATTAGGAGGTGCGTTACGTGGACTGATTCTCGAGCAGAATCAGACCTGGTGGGTACATGCTAGCTGTACCCGTCGCGTTAAGCCTTTTGTTTTTTGAAATAACATGAGTTGTATTTAAGAAATCATCATCAAACGTTTAATTCAGATATGAGATTCGGATTAAATTTTTAAATATGCGATTACGAGACCACGTTCATGAAATGGAAGCAACCTTGTCAATCATGTTTTCAAATATGCGATTGAGTTTTAGACCACGTTCGCGAAGTAGAAGTAACCTGGTTTCATTTCCAAATATATGGATGGGACTTCTAGCCCGCGAAAAAAATATGGAATTGGGAAGAACTGGCCCACGGTCGCGAAGTGGAGCGAAGCGAACACGTAGCAGTGGGCCAGAACTCCCAATTCCATACTACTATCGGCCAAAGCAGTCTGATGGTTTGCATCCGAAGATTTCATAAAATTCATTATATTTTTGATGGTTATAGTGGGGTTCATTAAAGTTGACATAGTAGCAATTATATGTAGGTGAAAAACTTAAACAAAAGAACTAGGCGTATGTAGTAGTTAACGTGTTTGTATACAGGAATTGACGTTCTATATTTGAATTTTGAAGTAATTACCATACTATTTTTTCAAACCACTACATAAATATACGTTAGGTTAAGTTTTTCACCTACATAATAAGTGTTTACTTTTAAATAATATTTATTTATCCCATAATACGAGTAATAATATTTAATTAAATAATGCCTAATTTATGCCCAATTTGGTAATCGTATTTGGACCATGTTTAGTGTTGCAGATATAATAGAATGTTTACTGTACCATACTAGATATAGTTTAAAATTCAAACCAACCACTAAATAATTAAACTCGACCCGAAGCATACTAAATTTTTTATTCAACGATCGTCGAAGTCACCAAGTTTACAAAAATTGGAACTTAAAAAACATAGACTCATAACAGCCCCAACTTTAGCACCCAGGGAGAGGTTCTAGAAATTCATAGTTCACAAAATGCTTATAAACGAGCGAATATCATACATAGTTCAACAGGCTGGTTCGACGATGTCGTCCGCCTGCATAATGACTTGCATCTCGCTCTTGCATCTAGTTCTCTCTCGTGAGCAACTGGATAAAACAGAAAAATGTTAGATTGTGTATTTTTCCTTGTTTTTTGGTCCGAACTTTAAGGGATTTTTGATTATAAAAATGAATAAATAGGGATGTAAAGTATATACTCATACTTACGCACTTAGTAGAAATTAGTTTTGAGTCCTTTACACCGCACCGTATTAAATACAACGGTAAAATTATTTTAAATTGACGATGTCGTAAGTTTAGCTAAGTAATAATGGTACATGTTATTCTAAGGCAGCGGTTCCCGAATTATTTTGGCTATGGAACCCTTTTTGTTTTACCATTTTTGGGCGGAACCCTAACTTAAGTAAGAAATAAACTAACTGTAACATTGTTTTTTTGCGTGAAATCACACCATACTGAGGCTTTTTTGGATTGATGTCTTGTCAGTTGGACTGTAAAAGAAAGATTTTTTTTGAGATACAAACATTTATTTAGTTAGAACAAAAAGATATTTATTTAATGTGATGAATGAAATCTTTTCATAGTTTTCCTTAAAATAACATTGAAGTCAGGTTTTATGTGTGACAATTGGATGCGGAGGTCTGGTGCAGCATTCAACCTACTCCTAAACTTTATTTTTCGTGTAGGCGTAAGCTGAAAACCCAGCCTCGCATCTGTAAGTTGACAGAAATGGGAGCAAGGCCATGATAGCCTTTTCAGCGATACCAGGGTATTCGTTTTTCAGGCCAGACCAAAATTGGCTCGGGTTCGTGTTTGATTCGAAAAGTTGTTGGAGTGTGGATGAATTTTTAATATCAATAAAATTTTCATACTCCAACACAGTCAATGTTGAAGGCTTGGTACTATTCCTCAATGGGTTTCGGACCCATTCGATTTCCTGTACCTGAATCTTTTCTTCTGGAAAATATTCCTCCAAAGACGTTGTCAGGTTTGTCAAATGTTCACGTATACTTAATTCCACGTCTGTATTGATTTGAAGATGATTTTCTTTGAGAAATTGCTGAACTAGCGGAAAACAGTCATAATTTTTTTGTCCAAGACATTCAATCTAGAAAGCGATTTTCTCTTTTAATGAAGATATTTTGTCACTCACTGTAAACATGGTTATCATGTCAAATTGTGCGTAATCGACATACGGTTGCCGCGATCGCGACTCGTGAAGGAAAGAGACAGTACGCCGACCATCTGATAAGTGAAATGCCCATTCTTTTTTTTTATTAAATTAAAACACGTGAATAAGTAAATTGATTTTAGTTTGCATACATAACTAGTAAGTACCTACATATTACGTCCATTTTTTTAAATTACTTACAACACCTACATATTATCATAGGTGAAACGATTTACAATATGGAAGTCTTCAATTTTCGTGGAACCCCTGAGAGCCTCTTACGGAACCCCAGGGTTCCACGGAACACCATTCGGGAACCGCTGTTCTAAGGAATAAGTCTCATACTAGGCGTGCAGGAGTGTGTTATAGTTATTTTTCATTTTTACACAAATAACGAATCTATCTAATGATTAAACTCTCATCTCTGTTGGTTCTTGGTCCAATTTGGCGTAAGTATGTTCCTTTATATGTAGTGCGGAGGGCCTATGATGGTTGCTTTTATCGCACGATAAACAAGTGACAAAGCATCCGGTTCGCTTTGACAAAATGTCAAGTGTGAGTGACAGATGCTTTGTCACTTATCACGTGATAAACACAGCCGTTATAAACTCCTTGAGGAAATGCGTTGACATACTACTTATAGTTATAATCTGATCGATAAAAACATATTTGACGCCCGCGTAACCGGGGGCAAATAATAGTACATTACTGCAGACGCCGGGAAATAACGCCGTATTCTTCGTATCACTAGACGGCCTCCCTTACGGTCGGCCGTCTATACCTACTCAGCCGGCAAGCCCTTTTCACGGCTAAGGCAAGTATAGTGTTTTTCTCAAACGTATGCAATGAAATAAAAAAATACACCACTCAAAAAAACATAATTCAGCTGTTCAGCCAGATCATGAACACAGACGCCATGTTTAAAATAAAGAATTTTTAATTTTCCCTCCAATCCCTCGATATTTTTTTTCTTTAATAAGTCGTCCACGTGTGTAGTGTGCGAATATTAGGGCCATTATACAAAACCTAATAATAAGAATCTTAATTTCTATAATAAGTAAAATAAAGGCAGAGGATTTTTAATATTGTCTGATGGTCTCTGGTGACTTACGTATAGATTTATTCAACAAACACATTGAATCATACAGATTTGTATTCTTAATATCAGTTCGTGTGTACAAGGCATTAACACGGATATTGTTTGTCCGATGGCTGAATGGGTAGCAACTACAAAAAAAAATATATATCAGCTGTTCATAAACACAGACGCCATGTTTAAATTAAAATTAAAAACAAATTACTTCCCGGCCTAGGCCTTAAATTTTGTATGAAATTCCTTTACAGTTGTCACGAATTGTTCCGCCCGAAACTTGACACTTCGAAGCCTGTTTTAACTTTTAACGCACGTTATTTAATATTTTTAAAGTTCTTGTTGGTCCGCAATGGGGAGTACATCCCAAACATTTAAGAAGGCTATATATAGCAATAATACGTAGCAGAATTGACTACGCATCCTTCCTTTATGACAATAGCGGACGTACTCATTTATACAAACTGGACAAAGTTCAAAATCAGGCTTTACGAACTATTGGCGGATTTATCAAAACAACGCCAATTCATGTTATGGAAAATGAGCTTTGCCTGCCCCCATTGCAAGTTCGTCGAAGTTTCTTAGCAGGTAAATATTGGCTAAAATCAAACTCATTAAAAGACAATATCACAATTAAATTATAACAAGAGTTATCTGAGGCATGTCAACGCGATAATCGTCTACGAAAAAAAAATCCCCTGTTAGTCACATCCCACAATCTACTTAAATCTACTCCTATGCATTCTACCCACCAATTAGAAATGTTTTCATTACCATTTTGTACTAATAAAATTGACCTGTCCAATGTAGTAAAATCAAACATAGAAGAAATTAATCAGTCAAAACGCAAATATAACAAAACGAACTTAAAATCATTAGTTTCACTCTTCATAGAAAATCAATATTTTAATGAATACAAAATATTTACTGACGCGTCAAAGGAAGAAGGGTCAATAGGTGCCGCATTTTATGATCCCCAATGTGATGTATCAATTCAATTAAAAATAAAATCTGACCTATCCATTATGCATGCCGAGTTGGTGGCCATTGCAGAGGCCCTGTCTTACCTGGAGTCAATTACTTTCGATAAATTCGTAATCTTTACAGACTCTAAAAGTGCATTACAACATCTGGCTCGCTGTACCTCGAGTTATCGAGGACTGCCGATCGCCTATAGCATACTGGAAAGTATCAATAAACAAATATCTGCAGGAAGGTCGTTGTCTCTGCAATGGATACCCTCGCATGTAGGTATAACGGGGAATGAAATAGTTGATAATTTAGCTAAGAAAGCTTGTCATAGTGGCATACAATGCAATATATTACCAGCTTTTTTCGAATGTATTAAACCGGTTAAAAAACAATGTTGCCAACTTTGGAAAGAGTACTTTGATGAAAGGGCAAAGGAAAAAGGAATTTGGTACAGAACTATCCAACCTGAGCTCTTAAACACACCATGGATTGATTGTTCGCTTAGTCGCCAAGAAATTGTTATTGCACTGAGGCTTCGGTCCGGACACATTCCATTAAACAAGTTTGGTTTTATGATGCACAAAGTTCCATCTCCATATTGTGAAGAGTGTGACATGATCGAAGATGTGTACCACATCTTAATGGAATGTGTTCGAAACGAGTCGTTCAGGAATCATCTGCGAACTTCTAGCAATTTGTTTTCAAACATAGGTGGCTGCAACAGCGCACTGGCATCTCCTTTATCGGATGATGCCAAGGCGCTGTTTAAGCTAGTGAGACTAGGTCTCACAAAACGGTGAAAAGGAGAATAGTATTGTTACTGATGGCTCAATGGAGCGACATAATCGCTTTGCGATAAAGCTCTTTAATATAGATTAAAAAAAAAAAAAAAAAAAAACGCACGTTATGACGATATTTCATTGCATGTTTGAGAAAATACATTTTATGGTAAAAAAAAGGATACTAAAAGGTTGGATAAATCAACCTTTAGTATTTTTTCCGCGGCAATAAAGATTACGACCCGAATCTAAACATCCCCGTTAAACAAATCTTCAAATGTTAACATTTCCACCGCTTACCCAACTTTTGCCTAATGTACCAACATTCTTCTTAGCGTATGCAAATCCACTCAATCCACACATACAATTTCAAAATCCGTAACTATATTAAACTCGGGATGAATATTAGGGAAGTCGGATAACCTCGAAGGCGATGGGATTTACATATTCCCCCCGTCGCGGCATTTTAATATCATCTACATTTCATAACATACCTACCCACTTTCTTTGCGTTTTTACTTTCGGCGTTAGATAGGTTGGGATTTAGATGCGTCATTATCATTATAGCTGGTAAACTAAACATCGCTATTGGTATTAGTGCCTCAATGATCCGTAGATCTCATGAACATGGCAAAAAAATTATATTTTAATCTAACGTTTAACCGCCATTTTGAAAAAAAGAACCATAAAACTTAATGGACATAAAATATATAATTGACGACGCGGTTGGCGCAGTGGTTAAGCAACTGCCTACTGAGCCGACGGTCCCGGGTTCGAATCCCGGCAAGGGCAAATATTTGTGTGATGAACACGAATATTTGTGCCTGGGTCATGGATGCTCTATGTATTTAAGTATTTATTTATCTATATAAGTATGTACAATATCGTCGCCTAGTACCCATAACACAAGCCTTCTTAAGCTTAATTTGGGACTAGGTTGATTTGTGTGAGGTTGTCTGATATTTATTTATTTATTTATAATGGAACCTGCTCATAAAATTTCACGGGAATCGGTTGTGAAATGCGAACTGTAGGCGAGAAAATTCGTAAATCTGGACAGCTGGATATACGAAAGACTTGAGCACTTCTTCATTTGTGACTTTTTCCGTCTAACAATTATGTAATATCAGTACAAATAATAAAGCATCACATCTAGGAAACGAACGACATCTTCGCTGCTAGCGTCATGCAAGTAAAGTAAGTTAAAGGCAGAAGGAAAAATAATTCAAGATTTTAAGAAACTTTCCGCTCTCGTGTATGTGTGTGTTGTGTGTGTGTGCGTGTGTGTGCGGGGACGAATTCGTTTTCCTTGCTCGAGTACTTTATAGTTGCGAACTTTCTCACTCGGGCTACAGACTTAGGTTTTGCATAACGCTACATGTTGGGTGGGGGCGTATTTTAGCGGGAGGTGTTCAATTCAATATACGACATTTGATGATTGGGAATCCTTTGGAAGGATAAACCTTCTGAACCCTCTTAACATTATAAGAAGGAAAGGTGGAGACATTAAATACATGAATGCATGAGAAAATAACTAAGTAATCGGGTTTAGCACTAATTGACTTAGCTTGTTATTATTTTTTCCTTTATTTAAGAGGTTTGCTTTTTTTTTACAATAAATTTATTTAAAAAAAAACTTAAGCCAGGGTGCCGTCGGCAGTGGGGCAGGGCCCAGGCTACCGGTGGTATCGGTCTGCAGAGAGAGGAACCTCCTGACGATGCGCGCCGTGTCCAGGAGTACCGCCTTCTGAATCTGAGTCAGCCATCTATCGAGTGCTTTATTTCGGGATATAATTATTTAAGTGCACATCTGTATAATTTTTCAGTACACTAGGTAACTCCACTAATTAACGGAATGCATACCAGAAAAACGAATGCTTTGCAAAAAAAAAAAACAATTGATTAACTGAACATGTCATTGCATTGAATTTCTCCTGTATGTTTTATGAGGTGTGCAATAAAGAGTACTTGTATTTGTATTTGTATGTCCTACAAAAAAAACTTAAACATCATACAAAACGAGATGACCTTTTTAACCGAATTCACACCAAAAACATGGTTCGTACATCGGATATATTTGAAAGTTTCATCAAAAATACTGACTTGCGCACTAATTATCCTTGCACTGCACATTAAGATCCGACTCGGCCGGGTTAGGTTAGGTTAGTTTTTTTTTTTATATCCAGTAAAACAGTTTTGCAAATATCTTTAAATAGTATATTGAATTCGCATTTTTTAGTGTGCATAATTAGTGTGCAAGTCAGTATTTTTGGTGAAACTTTCAAATATTTTGATCGAGAAAAGGGAATATACAGATATCGATTTAAATACATGCCCTTTATTTATTTATTTATTTATTTAATCTTTATTGCACAAAAGAAAACGTATCGTACAAAAGGCGGACTTAATGCCATGAGGCATTCTCTACCACTAAACCTTAGGGCAAAGCGGAAAAATTGTAGGCGGTGCAACTAACTTACACATAAGTAACAAAACATAATTATAATACTTATACATAATTTTGCTATACATGTAAATATATGCAAACATCTAATATAATATAAACATATATAATATAAATAAATATATACATAACTATATACAGCGATGAAACATTCTAAGCAGATAGACTACGAGACTTCATTTCTGCCAGCAAAGAAGCTGCACACGGACTTATTTCTAAATTACTTTTTCAAAGCATTTGATAGTTGCGCGGTGTGAGATCTGTGGATTCTTGAAGATAATCTCTATAAGTAGATCTTATTTCATAATATGTATCTGATAAATACAGAAATTTATTGCGCTGTGGTATTATCGCTTCATAGCAGCGAGACCTACGTCTGGTTACACTCTGTGGTTTCACATGTCAAAATGCAGAGGCAATTAAATGTGGTGTTGATTTACCCGCATCAAAAACAATTTGGCACAATGTGTTTCGACATATTAAATGTGTGATTTGCAGGAGACAACATGTAGGTAGTAATAGCTTATTTATAGTTATTAATTTGAGCGTTTTAACCGCCGTATTACCCTTTCCCCAACATTGATGAGCTCCGAATGGAAGAGCGGCGCCATTTTCGGCTGTCTTGTAGAAGTGGCGGTTTTTTGCAATTATTATCGCTGATCAGACGATATCGCTATTAGACAATATCGTTATCAGACAACGCGGTTGGCGCAGTTTGTAGTGCAGCTGCCTACTGAGCCGGCGGTCCCGGGTTCAAATCCCGACATGGGCAAATATGAAAAAATGAAAAAAAAAAAATGAAAAAAATATTTAACTAAACAACACAACATAATTATTTGTGCCTTTGGGTCTTGAGCTAGGATTCCCTGTGTTACAGGACCCAGTAGGGTATCAAGGAAAGTTAGACACGTTCAAATGCGTACAGAGTTAAAACTTAATGGTAACTATAACCAAGGATTATACCTTTTATCTTCCTTGCTATAACTAGTAGTGACAGAAAGTAAAGCTACAATATAATTGACATGCAATAAAATAGGCACTATGAACTCAAGTGTATAAGGTGGGTTTTAAATTTAATATGAAATGAAATGAAATGAAATCATTTAATTCGAGTAACAGGGTGACTCATATTATTGGTTAGTACACATCTATATCTAAAGTGTTAGTAAAAACATTACATAAAATTACACAGCATAAGCGCTTTTTGACACATGCTGCTCACAGCAGTGTCTTATGTAAGGGCAGTCAAACCTATCCCCAATCGAGCGTAGGATGGGGTTGGGGCTGGCCCGCACCCTGCGCACCAGGGATGTGCAGCGTTTGCTCTTTCTAAATTTGTAAAAATACTTCTTAGTCACGTTTTAAATATTAAAATACAATTTTGCTCTCTTGGTTGTAATATTAAATACAATTATTACTTATTTGTAAGAAAAGGCTTTTAATTACACGCATATTACATATATGTGCTTAGTCATTGTATCATAATTCCATTGTAATGATGCAAGAACCTCATGCCATTGCTAGCTTGCTTCGCGACCTACATAGAAACGATAATTAAAATACACCGCTATATAGCTTAATTTAAATCAAATATTTGGAGATCGACTTATCATCATACTACTACTATCTTTCGGATTTGTCCGCGTTAATGTTGTAATTATAAATATTTATTTTTTTGCTTGGCATGTGTTTCTCGCCTCACCGCTTTGCTTCTCATGTACCTGGACTGCCCATCATACACGACCGACTGCTTCATTGTAAATAAATACCTACCCCTTGGTGCGCGCGTGTGATGTTCAACAGTCCAGGGCAGTGCAGAATATATATAGTAATAAGCTATAGTAGAAAATAAAATAGAACAAAATATATATGTAACAAAAACAATGTAACAAACAATCTCGTGGTGTACTTTGGGGGTTTCCAACGTTAGCGTCTGCCTATGTCCGCGTAAAACATTTCACTGTGTTTTTTGCCATATTCGAGCATAATCTTTCTCAGGAATAACTGACGCACTGTAAGGACATTTGCTTCTTTATAAAGATATTTTGTACTATAACGTAGTGGTTTGTTCAACGCAACTTATTTGTGTGATGAACTCGAATATTTGTTCCTGGGTCATGAATGTTATCTATATGTTTATAAACTATGTATGTCGTCGTCTAGTACCCATAGTAGTAATAATGAAATAATGAAATAATTAACTTTATTCTGCAAGTAGGCCACAAGGGAACTTTTACATGTCTGAGTCTACCGGCTAGTTTGGGACTAGGTCGATTTGTGTAAGATTGACCCTTTATATGTATGTATGTATGTAAGTTTTATTTACCTGTCGTTATCCTAGGTTTCAGTAACTATTATAGTTATACAGCGTGTATATTTGATGCCGGCTCCACATGCTTAGCAAACAACGGCAAACCTATAGGACGCAGTTATACGTTAGAGTGAGACGGAACTACGTCGTGCTCACTCTAACATATAACTGCTTCCTGTGATTTGCCGTTGTTTGCCAAGCATGTCGAGCGGGCATGATATAACCGAAAACTGTTACGAGGTCTTAGTACAGGCACTTATTAATCAAATCAAATCAAAATGGTTTATTTGTCAAACATAGGTAGGTAACAGGTGGCATACAATTATTACAAGTAACAAGTACATCTATGTTTCACCGTTAGGCACACAAATATATATTTATTATTATTATGCTAGTTTTAAACATTATTTCATATTATGAATAGGTTTATGTCAAGGCATTATTTATTCACATTTATCAATAAAGAAATCATCTAGTCTATAATATGCTTTCTTAATTAGTAGATCATTTAATCGAGCTTTGAACTGAGCTAAATTTTCAATTTGTCTTAGATCAAAAGGTAATTTATTATAAATTTTGGGAGCCATTCCAAGGACACCTTTGGAGAGAAGTGCACTTTTTAGCATATCTGATCTAATTTTTCCTTGAAGTCGTGCACTGTTAAAATTTTTAAACAAATAGGTATTACTTTTTACAAAGATAGCAGTCTCATAAATGTATAAACATGGTAGTGTTAATATTTTAAGCTTGATAAAATGTGGTTTGCAGGACTCTGTGGGTAACAGGTTGCATGCAGATCTTAAACATTTCTTTTGAGCTTTGAAAGCCTGTTCCCGTTCTGTAGAGTTTCCCCAGAAAATTACACCATATCTAAGTATAGAGGTTACATACGCATGATATGCAGTTAATACAGCTATTGTATTTACAATTTTTTGCAGCATATATAGAGCATAGGAGTATTGGTTGAGTTTCTTACATAAGTGGTCAATGTGCATCTTCCAATTCATATTGTTATCTACCACGAGTCCTAGAAACTTGGTTGACTTCGTCTCATCTATAGCAAAACCTCCATAGTTGACATTCATAGGACACACAATGTCACCTCTCAGTTTGAAATTCATAATTTTCGTTTTCTCGAGATTGATTTTAAGGTTATTTCTAGTAAGCCATTTTATTACTAGTTCTAATGTTGAATTGATTTCAGATTCTAAGCTTGTTTGATTTGGGTTACTAAAAATAACCGTGCTGTCATCAGCGAATAATACCATAGGGTGTTTCGTAACACGTGGCAGGTCGTTAATATAGACCAGAAATAGAAGTGGGCCCATTATACTCCCCTGTGGTACACCTATTTTACATTCTTTTAAATCTGAGCAAAACATGACTTCAGTTTTTAATTTGGGACAGATTTTACTTATTTGAGTCATTTGTGATCTATTACGCAGGTAAGACGTCACGAGATCAAGAACATTACCTCTTACACCATATTTTTCTAATTTATTCATCAGTAAATTATTTAAAAAATCTAACTTTCCTTTACCATATAACATAATTCAGCACGCAATGGAGGTATTTGTTTGTTGTTGTTCGTTGCCACTTAACATAGTAATATCACAACTGTCACTTAGTAATAACTATTACGCCATACATTGCTGCTCAGAAAATTTTCAAAAATTAATTACGCTATGGCAGTTGACGCTAAATTAATAATTTCTATGATTATAGCACTAAAATCTCCGTCTGGCTTCAACTTGCGGTTATATCAAATATATACTCTGTATACCGTTGTAATAGTTACTAAAACGTCATCAAGGCTCAAATAAAGAATATACGCAATATAATCACTTGTTTAAATGTGTGGCAGTAATGGCGGAAACTGTAGTCAATAATATGAATACCTATTACTCTTGCGAGAATGATAATTTTCAGGAATATGAAATTTAGGAAATTTTGAGTTTTTTTTTGATCGTGTATGTCTCATAACGTATTTTCCTTCCCAGTGACCCCTCTATCAGCGCCCTGTTTGCTTAGGACGTCCGAAAACATTCTCGATTCTGTCATAATAGCCCTGTAAGATATTGTCCTTATTTGCTCCAACACGGCGTTTACTGTGACTGTTAACCGAATCGTAAATCTTTTGATGGACCTATTTTGTTTGTTCATGTATTTATTTTTGTGGTCGTGTGATATATATGTGTAGAAGATATAAAAAAAGGAGAATGGGCTGTTTGAAAGCCAATTAATAGAAAGACATGGTTTTAGTGTTCTGGATGTTGGTGCAAATTAATGTTACTTAGTATTTATTTAAAATTCATTGCACAAAAGAATTCTGTGCAAATGGCGGACTTAGTGCTAATTGGTATTCTCTACCTCTCTATGGTAATGTGATGTAATTGTATGTGTGTCTTTGTGATGTTAATGTTGGTTACAGGATTTTTGTATCTATACCGGGTGTTTCCTGTAATAGGAGCGATAAATTAAAACATAGATTCTCCGCTTAAAACTAAACAACATTTGTTAAGCAACTTCTGAAAATAACGTGTATTAACTGATATTTTGTAGAATAATGTTTAGACAAAGAAGCAATGTATTGCGAAATGTCCGATATTAGTAGAGTGACAGCTATGTCAATGCTTAGGGAATGTCAATGTTGGACGACGTACATTGAAAATACTATTTAATTTGTTTGTAATAATAATTTTCTGAAAATTTACTTTTTTTTAAAGTTGCTGAACAAATGTTGTTCAATTTGAAGAGTAGAATCTATGTTTTAATTTATCGCTCCTACTCGTATTACAGGAAACACCTGTATAACAAACTAACTAACTTTTTTGGCTCAGTGACCCAAACAGGATCTTAGCCTCCGAAACGAGAGTACGCCACTTGTCCCGATCCTGCGCAGTTTCTTGCCAGTCTTCGGCTTGAAGCTTACGCAGATCCACCTCCACCACGTCTCTCCAGCGGTACCTGGGAGACCAACCGGTCGTCGATCGGTTGGTTGCCCCAAATATGCAATTTTTGCCGCGCGATCCTCTTCCATTCTTTGTAGGTGACCGAGCCAACGAAGTCTATGGGACTTTCTCTCTCCGATAATGTTCGGCTCGGCCACCAGCTCCTCAATCTCGGCGTTAGTTCGGATGCGCCACGTACCATCATTCCTCTTAGTAGGCCCCAGGATCTTCCGAAGTACTTTGCGTTCTGCTACCAGGAGCTGACTTTCCTCTTTAAGGGTCAGTGTCCAAGCTTCACAGCCATACATGAGGATGGGTCTTATGACAGTCTTATAAATCCGTATTTTTGTATTCTTGCTAAGAAGTTTGGACACTAAGACCTTATGGAGGGTACACTACACCGTAGACAATTTTGGATGCGCATTTGGATCTCTTACTCCCTGGTGTTGGTGTCGGTAATAGTGCAACCAAGGTACCGGAACTTGTCAACTCCTGGATATACGGCGCCTCCAACATGAAGACTATCACGTCGGGCACGTGTATTTTCCTAGCGTTTCATGTGGAGGTATTCGGTTTTCGACTGATTAATAGTATTGGTATTTATTTGTATGGACTATGAAAATACGGTTCACCCGCAGTCACATGTTTTCACTAACAGAACAGTCCTAAGCAAACGTGGATACTCGACTTATCAAACACTCATTTCACTTCATCGTTCCATTCAAACCACTGCTTTGTTGCGTGTCTAATACAGTACAAATCACGAAAGCGGGAAAGAGACGGCTAGTCGTAATATGGACAATTGGTATCCTCAATATTGTTGGATTGTTCTGATCGTGTTGTTTTGGGAGGTCGAAGGATTGGATGTCGAGTGTATTTAACGTTTGTTAAATTCCGAACAGGTGTTTAAAGAAACATATATCTTCAAGTAAAAAGATCAGATTTATATTGCCCAATGAGTTTGTTACCGCTTTGTTCATATGAGATTAGGTATTTATACCTAATGATTGCAAATATACATACTGAAACTAGGCATATAAAGTCGCTGGCAAATGCTGAACTTTCATAGATTGTTTTTTTTTAGGGTTCCGTATCCAAAGGGTAAAAACGGGACCCTATTACTGAGACTTCCCTGTCCGTCCATCCGTCCGTCTGTCACCAGGCTGTATCTCAAGAACGGTAATAGCTAGACAGTTGAAATTCTCACAGATGATGTATTTCTATTGCCGCTATAACAACAAATGCTAAAAATAAAATAAAATAAATATTTAAAGGAGGCTCCGTTACAACAAACTTACAGATAATGGTATGGAACCCTTCGTGCGCGAGTCCCATTCACACTTGGCCGGTAATTTTTTTCTAGCGCTTTGAGACCGAACCTAGGCATCGTATAAGTTTTGAAATGGATACTATGAACTGAAATTTAGTGTTGTAGTTTTCTAAAGATGTGTCTATATAACGTTTGTAATGATATAAAGTGGCAAGGTAAGCAGCCCAATGTGTGTGGCCACTGGCCATAGACAGTTACTACTCTAATTTTTCGTACACAGTGACAGCAAATTAAATTTAACCCAGGGTTATCATTATAATACTTTTAATATACTATCTAGTGGAAATAGTAAGAGTAAAGCTGGCACATAGCGTGTTCAAAAAAAAAGTATTCCGCCAGACGTATTACCTACGTAGTGTCTACGACATTTATAGCCCAACCCTTCCACTGCGACCCGAAAAACCACAAATAAATGTCGATGCCAAAGTTATGGCTTCCGCGCGCTGCCGTGACGTGACGCGACAATAGATGGCGCCGCTGCTGCCGACACGGATATAGGGACAAGACTGGAGACTCGGTATTTGACTATAAGTGAAAACTAGCGACCTGCCCCGGCTTCGCACGGAACTCTAAAATGGCCAGTGTTTCTCTGCTATATTATGCTTGTATATACCTTCCTCTTGAATCACTCTATCTATTAAAAAAACCGCATCAATATCCGTTGCGTATCCCAATTGGGATTCTCAAATATTAGCGTTAAAACATACACCTATACCACGGTAACAACTATCTCTGTTCCAAATTCGGCATGAAGAAGTAACTAACATACACTCATATACTTTTCGCTTTTATAATATAAGTGGAATTTCTATCTATCAGCCACAGACGTCCGCTGCTGGACATAGGCCTCCCCCATGACTCGCCATAAAGTGCGGTCGCGTGCAGACCGCATCCATTGATTCCATCCAGTCGGGGGCTGACTCACGCTGCGCTTTCCTACGCGTGGTCGCCACTCTAGGACTTTGCTGCCCCAACGGCCGTCCACTCTCCGGGCTAATGGAATTTAGATTTATTTATTTTATTATTGTACAGAGAAGAATGGCGTTCTCTTGTGTCAGAGGCCAAGATCCTCTTTGGGTCACTGAGCCAGAGTAGTAGTAGTATTTTATTATTGTGAACTACCAGACTCGTGTTTCGAAGTTTATAAAGTCGTGCTCACACAGTACACAAGTTGGGATCAACCCGATTGGACTGCCGTCCCCCGGCTCGGCAGTCGTATGGAAGCGCCCTCTTGGGGACTACAATGTCGGAAGAGTATTGTCCTCGTCCTTACGTTGCTGGTATCCAGGTACCTATAGTTTTAATGACTTTTGCGCTTTATGACGTGTTTGTTACCGCTACAATACAATACAATACAACAATTTATTGCACACCAACAAGAAAAATATGACATGAGATATCTTAAATAACGCTAGTAGCGGTCTTATCGCTAACGAGCGATTTCTTTCAGACAGCCTTTGGGTAGGGGAGAAAACAAAATTAAACAGAAAATAGTGGGTGGTGAGATAAGGATTTAAATAATACGCGAAGTACCTAACGAATAAATGTCATACAAATATTAAAGATCTACGATACAGTAATTTTACACATTACAATAAAAATAACAAGAGCATGTCGGGCCACGCTCAGTGTAGGGTTCCGTAGTTGCTTATCCTTCACAATTGGAAGTCAACTTTTAAACGTTATTTTAGAGAAAATTGTGAAATTTTGTGATAACTCAAAAACTGCTCGACTGATTTTGTTCAATATAGTTTTCATTACAAGAACTTATAAGGCCTCATTTTCATGAATTTTTCCATAATTTTTTAACCCGTTGTTGAAGAGGGGGGGGACGCTATTTTAGCTTTTTTTTTTTTCGTAGCGAATATTTACAGAACTGCTGACTTTATCAAAATATAATGTTTGAAGACCCCTATTATTTTTAAAAGAACTATTCAACGACACCCCACACACTAGTGTTGAAACGAAAAAAAATATTCACCCTCACTTTAGGTGTTCGAGAGGTACCTACCCAATTTTTTTATTTTTTTACCATTTTGTCGGTGTGATACATACACATAGGTACTCATACTAAATGTCAGCTTTCTAGTACTAATGATTACGGAGCTAAGCCGCGGACGGACAGACGGACAGCCGGATAGACGGACAGACCGGACATAGCAAAACTATAAGGGTTCCTAGTTGACTACGGAACCCTAAAAATGTGGTTTTTCCACAAAAAAACAGAATCTTGAAAAAATTTCTACTATAAACTTTAAAAATGCATATCGGAGCATTTCTCAAAAAGCTTGTATTACAAAATTAAGACGTCAATTAATGTTCAATTATATTTTTCCTATTTTATTACCAATTTTCTTGGTGATTTCCAATACATTGATTTCAGATTATATATACCTAATTAAAAAAGTATAAGCCCAACAGACCCTTCATTATCAAAACACAGCCATAATATTGGTATAAAATTACTAAAATAATTGGTAACAAAATTACGCGACTCAAATTACGCACGACTGGCTTCACCCTTTCTCAAAATTAAAGTTCAATATCATTTTCCTATTTTGTTACCAATTATTTTAGTAATTTTTTTTGAGAAATCCTCTTTGCGCAGTGTATGGTTCTAACTTGGTGTGCACGCAAATCATCGCGGAACGGCTGCCGCGAACAGTTTTATCGACGGACGATAAAACTGTTCACACCACACTTCAAACGCCGAACAGATGATATACGTCGAGGGGCGTCTTGTTAAACTCTTCTTGTAATACCGTAAACGCTTCACTGCTTGTGTTACATGTTTATGTAGAAATTAAGAAAAAAAAAATACTAATTTAGCGCTGAAGTTAAAAAGAACACAAAAACTAACAAGGAGCTCTCTAAACGGATCGTCGACACCACTGGTGACCAAAGGGCTGGCAGCTTCCTCGCTCAGCGTCTTAGTATAGCAATACAGCGAGGTAATACTGCCAGCGTCTTTGGTACCTAACAATGCCACGGGCCACGGGGCCCATTTTGGACATACTTTAGTTGTAGATTTAATAGATAGACTTATTTCTAATGAACAATAGTAAAATAAGCCCAGTCAATCTTATTGCAGAGTAATATGTGCAGCGCAGGAATCGCAAGATGGCCGGCGCTCGCTCTTACTTATTACGTGAGTTGAGCAATATAATAAGATCTCTAGTATATTTAAGTACATATGAAACGGGTTTACTTAGGTCGTCAAAGTCGGATATCGCTCGACATGTTTTGTATCGGTTTGCGATTCATCCTCAGGAGCAACGATCTTAAGCGATTAAAATGGAGCCGTTATCAGCATAGGCGGCATTAGCGTACGGTCCTAGTTCAATTTTTCTCTCTCGTTTGAACTAGAACTAAAATTACTAAATCCATCCGTTTGTCTGTGTGCCTTTGTTGAGAAGAGCTTTTTTTAAAGTTTAAAGCTTTTATTTAGCTTGCATGGTATGTTTAAAGTATGTATGTTCGGGTGAAATCTTGCAACTCAATTTTGAAGCAGATATCGTCAACCGATTGAGCTGAAATTTTGCATACTTACTTTACTTTGATGACAATACAATAATATGGTACCATGGGGCTGATCTGATGATGGAGCCGGAAGGTGGCCATAGGAACTCTATAATAGAAAAAAGCAATCCTACCGAGCTTGGGCTCTTTAGAATCGTCTCAGTGAGCATTTGATGGATATCCAAAGAAAAGTACAGTCGGCTATAAAAGCTTGCCACTAAAATGTCATTTTTGACAGAAACTTATTAACATGTAGGAGTTGAAATGACTGCAAAAATACAGAGATTAATTTGGGACTAAATCAATTTGTGTAATGTTGTCCGATGTTTATTTATTAACTGCGCCGCGTGGTGTTACCCGCTCATCCCATGAGAACACTTCATTTTTTTCGGGATAAAAAGAAGCCTATGTGTTAATCCAGGGTGTCAGCTACCTTCATACCAAAATTTATGAAAATTGGTCCAGCCGTTTGAGCATGAAGAAATAACAAAACACATAGACACACTCACAAAGTTTCGCGTTTATCGGCTCTTTAATGAGATGAAATTCATAGTGTCTTTTTATAATGTAAAATGTGTTGGCACTGAGTTTTATCTTTTACTATTAGTTGCGTTTTGCGGGCAGCTCTTCCATGTGTTGAGCTTTAATTCGAAGAGAAATTGTGATATCCCCAATTTAGCGATGCTTTGGCTTTACCACGACAAGCTTTTGGCCATTCAAGCATTCAGTAAATTTAACAAGTTGACATAATTAAAGAAGACGATATGTCTAAACATTTTCATCAAAATTAGATAAGTATCGCTCGCGCCTTTCATTTGAACTTTAGGGATATATCATCTAAGTGCAAGAATCGGTTACTTCAAATAGAGCATTATATTCTAAAACTTAAACATAGATAGATAGATCTTTAATAATATGTCATAAGAAACCTCTAATTTAACCCGTGGTGTATACTGATATCAGAGTAGCAGAAACGCGGGTTGTGATAATGATATGTATTTTATTTTTGATTGAACGAAGTTACTCCTACTAGTACGAGTATATACACAGATTCTTGATGTGCTTCGTAATTACGCTCTCCGTCTAAAACTAATACGTGGCCAACTGCGGGCAATAATCTCGACATTCACTCAACTTGATTGAAATAAAGGCAAATAAAACAAACTTCATCAATCTACTCGAGTTGGATATAAACTGGGATAGCTTTTATTTTCTAGATAGACCTGGACCTGGACTGTGAACTGCTATCGTAAAGCATGCACCGATTTCGTGAAACAGTGGGAGTCCTCAGAGGGTTACTCAAAGAATTCAACGTTCGTATCGCGCTGTTTCACTCAGTCACATACATTTTCACACGAGAGAAAGAGGAATGGAACGGTACAAACTTCGAATTTCGTAAGTAACCTTTCAGTTTATCGAGCTTATATCGTATCTTAGCGTTTTATCGGGCAAATATTGCATCGCGAGTTTGGCTGCACCCGTGTCTCGGTTCACTCCGTCAGACGAAACCGTTTAGTTTAATAAATTGGTTAATTAATCTAGTTTGTTATTTTATGGCTTTACTATATTCAGAGGAAGTATCACGTGGGTTAAAAATATTACATTAGGTATATGGTACTTTTTATGATGATGGGCCAATTTAAGTGCGGTTTTCTCTCATATAAAGACTTGTCTATTGAGATGATTCTTATCTTTGTTTGGTGGAAATAGCACGAGTAGTTTCCAAGATATTTAGCTTTAATTGGAACAAGTGACAAGAACTCAGCCAATGTTGAAGCTAAGAATTCTAAATTTTGTAGAGATACCTATTCAGTTTTAGTAGCATTTTATATATATGACTCATTGAATGAGGGGCTCATAATTGCTGCTCATATTGTATTTGCATGCTAACATTTAGCAAAATATGTTTATGTACCTAACATCTAATTGTACAATATTTTAAAGCAAATAAAGAATATTTTATTTCATTTCATAATGATCAGCTTCTTGTGTCGGGGGTGTTTTAGATTTTTAACTGGCCCCTCCTGGCTGGGATTCGAACCCAGGACCGCCGGCTCAGTAGGCAGGTGCACTTAAAACTGCAACAACCGCGTCGGAAATATGGAAAAAACTGATATATGCCTAAGAAATGTCAAACGGTTCCTTAGAGTACAATCAGCATCAAATAGGATCAGTTAAAGTGGTAAAAATATAGTTCGTAACACATCCTTAATGCTAATAGGGATCTGTTCAAATATACTTGGCTACTTTGGTCGCTATTAACTACATTATGCTAACTGTACAGACCCAAAGTAGATAAATAACGGTGATATCTTGGTCATATCTCACTTCCTAGGTGTAATTTGGCAACTGTTTCTCACTGAGCCGAACTTTTTGCTACCTTGACTAGCAAAAGGCTTTACAGAAAATCTGCAGATTTCGCTTTACATTTATTGCGTCTAAAAAGATATATAACCCGCAACCCTACTTAATATTTTCCTTGTGAATATACCCCTGCATTGTCGTATAACGCGGTCTTATTACGAAGGGATAAGGTTGGTTTTTGCATGTCTGCTGTCGGCCAGGGTTGTCGACGTTATAAATAATTCATTGGCTGGCCGCCGGTGTATTAACGCTGGTACAGCCCTGTTCATCTTCCAGTTAGCGTTTAGCTTAATAATTAACATAACTGACTAAGGCAGGATTTAACCAAACTTTTATTCCAAAAATAACCCTTACTCTCGGATAGTTAATGTCCAAACCCAATACTAGATTGACAAGCGATATACTTGGAATAAAAGTTAAAAGTTCGGTCCAATGAAGTCTTAGTTCAAAATATCGGCTAATCTTAGGATTAGGACATAAGTTATTGCTGCCATGATATCACACTAATATTCTAAAGGCGAAAGTTTGTTAGTGTGTTTATGTGTATGCTTGTTACTTCTTCACGCTCAAACGGCTGGACTAATTTCACAACAAACATTTGCCTCCAAAATATGCATTTTTCCTGTTCAACACTAATAATTGTCTACGATGCCACCCTAAAGCATGTCGAAGCAACTGGTTGAAAAATTCAATGGCTCTGACATCTGATTCGGTGGTCCAATTGGGAGGACGCCCGTGTTAGCCCGGAAAGCCGTTGGAAACGCAGGTTCGAATCCTGTCCGAATCATTAAATTTTTCAATTTTCGCTTCATTTGTAAACATTTAGTTTACGTTAGCAGACGTTACTGCTTTAATAAAAATAAGTAATTCGGGTGTAGCACATCGTCGTTACTATCGATTCTCAACAAATTTGAGACGATGGTGCCGACGATAAAGTCTAAATCTTTACGGTAGATGGCGCTACGATGCCACCCTAAGGCATGTCGAAGCAACTGGTTGAAAAATTCAATGGCTCTGACATCTGATTCGGTGGTCCAATTGGGAGGACGCCCGTGTTAGCCCGGAAAATCGTTGGAAACGCAGGTTCGAATCCTGTCTCCGAATCGTTAAATTTTTCAATTTTCGCTTCATTTGTAAACATTTAGTTTACGTTAGCAGACGTTACTGCTTTAATAAAAATAAGTAATTCGGGTGTAGCACATCGTCGTTACTATCGATTCTCAACAAATTTGAGACGATGGTGCCGACGATAAAGTCTAAATCTTTACGGTAGATGGCGCTACGATGCCACCCTAAGGCATGTCGAAGCAACTGGTTGAAAAATTCAATGGCTCTGACATCTGATTCGGTGGTCCAATTGGGAGGACGCCCGTGTTAGCCCGGAAAATCGTTGGAAACGCAGGTTCGAATCCTGTCCGAATCGTTAAATTTTTCAATTTTCGCTTCATTTGTAAACATTTAGTTTACGTTAGCAGACGTTACTGCTTTAATAAAAATAAGTAATTCGGGTGTAGCACATCGTCGTTACTATCGATTATCAACAAATTTGAGACGATGGTGCCGACGATAAAGTCTAAATCTTTACGGTAGATGGCGCTACGATGCCACCCTAAGGCATGTCGAAGCAACTGGTTGAAAAATTCAATGGCTCTGACATCTGATTCGGTGGTCCAATTGGGAGGACGCCCGTGTTGGCCCGGAAAGCCGTTGGAAACGCAGGTTCGAATCCTGTCCGAATCGTTAAATTTTTCAATTTTCGCTTCATTTGTAAACATTTAGTTTACGTTAGCAGACGTTACTGCTTTAATAAAAATAACTAATAATTTTCGTTATTGTTATATTGAGTTTACTTTTATTTTTTCATTTTAGCCTGAGCTGTCCAACTGCGGGGCAAAAGCTTCCCATCTCTTTCTTCCAGTCGTACCTATCTATTCACGGCAGCAACAGACCAATCTTTCCAGAATGTGTCTAGGCCACCCCCGTCGTGGTTTAGTATAGTAATAATTTCGAAAGTAGATTTATAGAAAACCAGAAGCAGAAGCCAGCAATGCTGTTGTTAGCTTAGCGACTCCAACTCTCGGGAGAGGCCGCCGGCGCCGATATCGATGGAACCTATAAATGTGGTCCCGGGGGGACAAACGCCTAACACTGGGAACTTTTACTAGATCTAAGATCTAATAAAGAAGTGTGACCAGTCTGAATGCCAATATGTATGGAGATATTATTACCGTCCGAGGATTTGATTTATTTTGATTTTACAAAAATCCTAATGGTTATAATTATGCATTTCAAAATTCCGAATCCCTGTACACCAAAGTATAAAAAGTCCGAATTATTAATATTCCGATTTATCACAAGTACGAATTCCGATTGCTAAAAACCGATTTTTAATACACCGAAAAATGAAAAGTCTGACTCAATATATTAATACGAAACATCAAAATACGAAATTTTAATATTAATAACAAGCATAAATACGTATGGGATATTATTAAATGCACATGAAAAGTATCCGTAACTGTCTTCAGTTCTTCAGGATCTACTTGGTATCTTGGTGGTGAAATGATAAGTGGACTGTACAACTTAAACTGGTATAATTCGAAATCAAAGAGAACAAAGAAAGCAAGTCCGTTACAAGTCGAAAGGTGAGTCAGTGGATTTTTGAAAGATCTGTTACACAGGTAAGACTGAACGAACAATTTTGAATACAATGTTACCACATAAGAAATGAATACATTTATGAATTTGATTTTATTTTAATACATTATTATTGAATATTTTATTTAAAAAATATGCAATTTGATTCATTATTATGAGAAAATTATATGATTATTAAATTTATGAATAAAATAAATTTTGAATGAAAGAAATTGACATTATGTTTATGTATTAGAAAAAGGGTTAAAAATTATAGAATTTTTAAACGTTTCGGAACACACATCTGTATAATCTTTCTTTACACTAGGTAACTCCACTAATTAACTGAATGCATACCAGAAAAACGAATGCTGTGCAAAAAAAACCAATTGATTAACTGAACATGTCCTACAAAAAAACTTAAACATCATACAAAACCGAACCGAATTCACACCAAAAATATGGTTCGTACATCGGATATATTTGAAAGTTTCACCAAAAATACTGACTTGCACACTAATTATCCTCGCACTGCGCACTAAGATCCGACTCGGCCGGGTTAGGTTAGGTTAGCATAATTAGTGTGCAAGTCAGTATTTTTGGTGAAACTTTCAAATGTTTTGATCGAAAAAAGGGAATATACAGATATCGATTTAAATACATGCCAATAAGTATTAGTCCGAAATTAAAACTCCATGTAAAAATAAATAGCAAAACACACCTCACCTGCCTTTAAGCAAAATAGGTAATGTTATGATTTTTCGACCACGATATAGGTCTCCGGGGCTCGCTGGCTTCGCTTGCTCGTTAGGGTCACAGTTCAACCGAACACTCCTCCTCATTTCGCTCGTCGTTGTACCTAACCAAAGCCAAGTCGGACCTGCCTTACCTGTCTTGCCTGCGCTCGTTTCTCTCTTACAGATATAGGTAAGTACTCCAAATGTTTTATTCCGAATTTGCTTATTCCCATTTTGAAAAATCCGAAATTTAGCAGTATTAAAAGTGAAAATTGCGATGGTTGAAAATACGAAAGTTTATCTCACCGACTGTCAAAATTCCGAAAAAGCTATGAAATTTCGGTAAATTCATAATCGGCATTTTGTTTTTCGGGCTAGAGCCACGTCGGGCTTTTAACTCTTCGATGTTATAATTCTCTAAAATAAAAAAAACTCAGACTTGAAATTCGGAATATTAAATTTCGTGGTTTTTAATGATCGGAATTTAATTTCTTAGGAATAATGAAATTCGGAGTTTTGAAAATCGGAATAAGCAAAATCAAAAGTATTTCGGAGTATTTGTGTGTTCCCCCTATATTTATATAATTTCATGTTTAAATTAAGTTTATGATATTGTACGTTAAGTGATTTAGTTTTTAAGTTTTTTTGTAATGGTGGTGCGTCTTTTTCGCTGTAATAAATGTGTTTTCTTTCTTCTTTCTTTCTTTCTTAATTGGTAACCTATCGAAGTTCCGAAACACACTTGTCCGATTTTCACTTTTCCGAAAACGGTTAACCGAATTCTTATAATCCATATACTTTGTTTACCACACTTTTGAAATGTCGCCAGTTTGTTTTCCCACATTAACGTTTTCCCGAAACTCGATATCCAGAAGAACGATTGCCAACTTTATTATTTGACAACTGTTTTGTTAACCACCTTTTCATACAAAATACAATACAATACAAAATGCTTTATTGCACACCAAAAAAAAGTTTACAAATTCAGTACAGAACAATAATTTTAATAACGGTAGACAACAGGCGGTCTTATCGCTAAAGAGCGATCTCTTCCAGACAACCTTTAGGTAGTGGAGTTGATTAGTATAAATCACACAATGAGTAGGTGATGCAGAAGGGGAAGGGAGAACAAAATAATTATCAACGGATAAGCAAGTAAACGTATCAATAGATATACACATACATAAATAACTTAAACATACATAAATATAAATAAAACAAGACAGATAAGGAACACATAAACAGTCAGAGGCAAACGAACGAAAACAGTTTCACAAATCACACCATCAATTTTATAATTCATAATCCCGATGCTACGTATAATCGAAATGTCATTTCCCCTACATTCATTTTACCGTCACAATTAAAAACCCATTAATCTAGTTCTAAGGCAGGTGCGACTTGGCTTAGGTTAGGTAAGACGACTAGCGAATCGAGGAGGAGTGTTAGGTTGAACTGTGACCCTAACGAGCGAGCCGCGGAGGTCTATATCGAGTTTAAACATTAGATATTTGATAACGGTACGTAACCCATTAATCTAGTTATAAGGCAGGTCCGATTTGGCTTAGGTTAGGTACGACGACGACGAGCGAAACGAGGAGGAGTCTTAGGTTGAACTGCGACCTTAACCAAAATGAGATTACATTTGCTCCGACATGCTACAATACAATCGATTGTTTGATACAGCGGGATAATAATATTTCGGACTTAATAATTTTCGGTATAAAAAGTAGTTGACAAATGATACTTCGGAATTTTAATAAGTGTCGATTTGAATCATATGCGAAATAAAATTGCAACGAACAGAATTGGGAAAATAATAATACCTATGGGAAATGTAATTTCGGGCAAACAAAATTTCGGGCAACTAAAAAAATGCGAAACGTTTTCGGGATTTTAATGTTCGAAATTACAATTTTCGAGTTTATGATAGGTAACCTTCTTCATGATTACTCACTAATTTGGATATCAATTGCAAATAAAATACTTAGGCTGGAATCTGGAATGTTTCCCAGATTAATAAATCTAAGACAGACGCTCCAAAATCATTTCCTGGGATGAAATATTTATTAGGCGCCTCCGTTTTATGTTTCGGATGGCGACGTTGGTATTAAATCTTACCAACACAAACTTTAAGGAAAACCTCACCTTTGGTATGATTTTCTATTAGCTGTTTTTATTTGAAGTATTTTATACAAAGAATATCAAAATCATATATTATACCTACTATGAAATTATAGATATAAAAAAAAAAAATCATTTATTTCAGAACAAAGTCCATATTATAAGTCCATTAGATACAAATAAGTTAAGTTAAAATAAATTACATTACATTGATTACAATTACACATTAAAATTTCATAACAAACATAATATTAATAATAAATCTCATAATTAACATTTCTATATTGGGTCGTGCAACAGTGGTTTATAAATATGCAGTCGACCCTGCTCGCAATCATTTTCAGAACGCTGTTGGAGCTGCCCCTTACTCGTCGCACCAGGGAGGCGCAGCGCTTGCGCATGGTGGCGTAGAAGCAGTCTACCCAGGCTGTAGCGACCATCCCTGATGCGCTGCAGTATCGGGGCAACCCCATCAGCACTCTGAACGCATTATTGTATTGTGTTCGCAGAACACTATACTGTTTCTGCGTATAATCGCTCCACAGGCTGCTGGTATAGAACGTTGTACAATAGGCTCTAAACAGGGTGACCTTGACCTCAGCGGAACAACGATAAAACCTGCGGGCGATCATATTAGCGCGTACAGACAGCGCTCTGCGTTCTCGCTCAATATCTGCATCGTCTTTAAGGTCAGAAGTTACTATATGTCCGAGGTATTTAAATTCGTAAACTAGTTTTAGCGGTGTGCCGTTTAGTTTGATAGGTGGGACATCAGGTAGGCATTTTTTTCTTACCTTAAACACCATGCACTGACTTTTGTCTACATTATAAACGAGTCCATGACTCGAAGCATATTTCTCGCAAATTCCGAGTAGTCTTTCAAGGCCACAAGCAGAGGCACTCAGCAGGACCATGTATGTATTGAAAATCGGTTTAATATGGAGGGGGCTCCTGATTTCAGGAAAAATATTAATAGCGCGATGCAGGATCGTCTTTTATTTTGTATGGGTGCGCGGCGCCCTGCCATCCTGGGTGCCATCTGTTGATCAAAATTTCTTTTCACCTCACTCGCTCGGAAAACCTCCGTTTATAGGGCGAAATCTGCGTGCAAAAGTCCATTTTATCCGCTAGCGTGCAAAAGTCATTTGAATTTCGAACACGACGATTTTGATTCTCTGTGGTGCATGTAACTTTTTTATGTTTAGGACTCCTTCAACGCGTGACTGATTTCATCAGTCGATAAATCTTCGAATAACCAATCAACGCACGCTAATAAAGGGCAATCTGGTCAGGCCGGCTAAAATGATATATACGTTTGAATACTTCTTTAAAAAAAAAAAGTACACCTACAATATCACGTCCAGAAACCTGGTTTGTTGTGGTTGCAGATTTTTAAGCTTTTATTTTTTCTACACTTTATTTATGTTGAATATGTTTATATATATTAAAAGTAAGTATTTCAGTTTCATTTACGTATTTTGACTAGTAAATATATTAAATACAACACAAATTTTAATATTTATTTGTTATAAAAGTTGGAACATAAGAGTGTAATTTCTGAACGCACCCGAGAAAAAAATAATAAATAAAAAGTTGGAAGTTTTCACAATTTACGTAAACAACGTAAATTTGTTCCGTGGAGAATACATACTGTTGTCTTACATTATACAAATATCGAAAACAAGAAAGTTAAGCCCAAATTGAAGTATTTATTAAATGCTAAAAGCCTGCAATAAAACGAAAAAGGATTTGTTATAAATATTTGGAGACGATAAGCAGTTGACCGAAACTATTGGCGTTTTTTAAAGAAGATAAAGCCGAAATAATTTTGTTCGGATCCCATCGTCCAATAACTTCCAAAGCAAGTGTTATGGAAAATACTTCCGAGTGGCCAACTAATCCTTCCCAGAATGCAATTCTCCCACATTCACAACGAATGTGTCAAGTAGTTTCAAATACAAATATAATATAACAGTGCTTAAGAAAAAGTCAACGATAAAATATACTCGTACACGACGATAATACAAATTACGGCCATATTACTTTTAATTTTTAATATGTGTGCTTCTCTCGTATTTATTTAGTTTGGATTTGAGTGTGTTATGTTTTAAATTTGATGTTAAATAGAAGGCAAAATTAAATATGGTTATTTTTATGTTTTAATTGTTTTTCTTGAATCTTGCATTTTCCTCGCTGTAGTGAGGTGAAAAATTGTGTGTTCCGCATGGCTGCAAAATTATTTAGCTTCTCGTGTCTTGAAAGCCTCGCTACGCTCAGGAATCTATCTTTGAACCATTCGCTTCGCTCATGGTTCAAAGATAGATTCCTGAGCTAGCTCAGCTTTCAATTTCAACACTCGCGCCAAATAACAACTTTGCAGCCTTGCATAACAAATAACTATTGTCCTCCGATCACGGCAAAACGGCTGACAACCTGGGTTTGAAACGTTCATGTGCGAAAGAAAGGCATTTGTGTAATCGGCTTCTAGCTACTATTTTGAAGCGAAAGTGATATATAGGTATTATACTTATTTCTCGTCTTACTTCTTTTCTGTTACGATATTGTGGATCAGAATAAAGTATACTGCACACATGTGCAACCACTTGTATTGTATTGTTTGTAAGTAGTTTCTGCAACTGTACGTAAAGGCCAAGACAGGCGCGCGTAAAACGCAGATTAAAGCATGCATAGTTAACGGGTTATCGCGAAGATGGCGCCAGGGCTGCCACAGCCGTGATAGAATAAAAAAGGCATGTAAGCAACAAAGCAACTGGTTTAAAAATTCGATGTTTTAGCTAGTGGCTTCGATAGATCTATCGAATGATCGCCCGTCGGGCCCGAAGAGCCGTCCAATCGTGAGTTCGAGTCCCGTTCGAACCGTGTATTTCAATTATTTGATGGTTTAAACGTGATACTTTTTTATATCAAGGAGGAAAAAAAGATAGCAAGAAAGTTTCTTCTGAATCGTCCGTCCTTTAATGGGAGCTTTTTTAAGGTTCATTTAACATCCCTTGTGCATATGTGATACGCTCAAATGTAATTTTAATGTCACTTTAGAAAATGACAGACCTCCACCATACAAGCCAGCATATCACCTACTTTTATTAGCGGAGATATATGAGGTATGAGGTACCTAAACCATCAAGAAGTATAAGATTTGAATTGATTGATTTAGAATTTGCAAACCAATTATATTTTACATTTGAATAGGTAAATTACATTTTTTTAATCAATGATATTTAACTATTCTTTTCAACTAGTGACAACGGTATCTGTACAGCTACCAAAACGTCAGGGAGGCTCAAATATACGCGTTTAAATTGTTGTATTTAAATGTGTGACAGTCGCGGAAACCGAAGAAAATATTACTAATTTAAGTAGGTATTATTGTCTGTACATGTACATGTTTCAATTACCTAGTTATAAAATAATTATAATAATAGTTTTAAGTATAATTTACGAAAAAATTACTTACTGTTGAGTTTCTTTCCGCTTTCTTCTCAACAGCGGTCTCCTCTTGTGAAATGCCGATAGATTCAGACATGAGAAAGTGCCCTTGTGGCCTACTTACAGAATAAACATTTTGTGTTCTTATTTTGATTTTGAAAAGCCCTAAAAATGTGCTCGTTATCTGAAAGTGGCAACCCTGCGGTAGCTCCCGGTCATCTGTCGAGTTCGGACTGTTGCATAATACACGCGCGGGCTAACACTTGTTTCTGAGCGCTCTGTACCTTTATTTGAAACGCCCTACAGTCGAATTGCGATCATATTATACCTACACTCTCTGTGTGCAATTATATGTAATAATTATAAAACCGTTTAAACTCACGTAAACACGCTGTTACCAGGGCCGTTTTAAACTAGGCTGGGGCCCTTAGGCTCACAAGAATTTGGGGCCCTCTTGGAAAGTAAAAAAAGCTAATTATAATACGTTTTTTTTACTAAGTATAACCATTTATTGTGTGAGAGATATTGTCGGTCCTTCGGGGCCCCTGAGAATGGGGGCCCTGGGCACGGGCCCCGTGTGCCCTTATGGTGAAGACGGTATAGGCTGTTACGTTGCCTAAATTAAGTTCTTTTTAGTTCACAGTGCCTTTGTTTAATTACTGTAATGCTGTGTAACTTATTTGAATAAATAAATAAAAATTGTCAGGAGAAGCCCGTATTGTTTCGAACTTATATAGAGCTCTTCATCAGGGACAGCCTATACGTGATGAAGAGCTCCATATGAGTTCGAAATATGTTGGGCCATGCCTGTGAATTTTTAGGTGAGTTTGAACCGTTTTTATAATAATTAAAGATGTATCACTATGTATAGTTTTAATAACATCAATTAAATGTACTATCTAGAAACTAAAAGTATATGTTCCATGGCATGATTCATAATTTTTCAGAGGTGGTTTTCAGGCTTCTTCAGCGAATATAATACAATCCAATACAACATGCTTTATTGCACACCGAAGTGAGTTTATGAAAGAAGAAAAAATTGTTCACCGAATTTATTATTTACCTGAGTTATTTAATATATGATATGGTATGTGAAAAACTACACAGTTATTCAAATAACAGTACACAACCTGTGGTCTTACACAGGACCGAAGAGGACGGCGGTCGGAGATCACAAGAGATGATCCTGTAGTCGTTTATTTATACTTTATTTTTTTCTTGTTGAATATCGCTTTCTGTCAAAGTCAAATAGCATATACTTATAGTGCCACAAACTTATCTATGAACTGAAGGGTGTCGCCACAATCTTCACACACAACACCCGAACGCAGAGACTGACAATAGTATGAAAATTAATCAGTAATTTATTTACTCAAACATGGTACATACAGGTGGTCTTAAATTTACTTTAAGAACTACATGTTCCGTCGTCAACCATAGGGCCAAAAAATTAGCAGTTGGTGCAGGATCATAAAAAGCAGTGGCTAAAAACACAAAACGAGACAAAAGTCAATAAATTGCATATATATATCAACAATATACATAGGTACACACATATACATAAATACAAAAAAAAAAAAATTATGTACCCCTGTAAAACATAATATATGTAGACAATCAATCCTGAAATTCTTTGGAGAGATGTTTGCGCACCATGCGCTTGATGGAAAATTTGCTCTGAGCTTTCCTAATGTAGAGATGGAGATCGTTCCAGAAACGAATTTCTTTTATGTAAAGAAGCAATACCCACAGATAACTTGGTAGCACTGTACATATGACTTACACGCACGCACACACATGCAAGTATTCATGCCGTATTCTTTCGATACATCGGGCACACGTCAGACGCGCCTGGCTCACGGACGGGATTGCCAAATTAAATTTCCACACTAATTAGGACTTCCGCTTTGAAGGGGGCGGAATGCCGATGCCGCCGGAATGCAAAGCGGGGCTCACTCCGATTTACTACAGTGATAATCAGCGTTTTTTTATTTATCGTATGGCATGTAGTATAAAGTCACTGGATTATATATAAAAACAATTTATAGTTAGAATTTTGCCCTTCCCAGGTACGCGACTGCTTCTCCTGATAGGATCTTAAAATCGTCTACATGGCCTGCGTAAAGTGAGTGAGTAAAGGGGCATTCCAGAATGATGAACTACTTTGACTTTGACTTTTTGACTTTGATGTGGTTGATGGTCTGGTCTGGATAATCAGCGATAGGGAACGTGTAGGGACTATAGGTGGCAGCACTATAAATGTGAAGTATAAATAAAGTACAAGATTTCGATTGTAGAGACTACTGTTCTCTATTAGATACGTAAAACATTGATTTCCTTCATGATACTGTTTATTATAATCTGTAAAAGACTAAAAGTTCTCCATGATTGTTCCGGAGATTAATTTTTAGAATGCTGGTTCCAAAACAAGATCAAGAAAAGATGGATTTATTCACTAACGTTAAAGAACTTTTCAAGAAACTGAAAATTTTGTAAAAGTTATTGAAAGAAAAAGACGAGCTTGTTAAATACAATCATCCGTCATAATAACCAAAGTGATTGACATAATCCAAAGATTAGTAAACTGAAATGTCATTGGAATGGACATATTAGCCGAAGAACTGTCAACCGATGGAGTAGACGTGTTCTCTAACGGAGGCCGCGTCTTGGCAAAATAAACGTAGGACGTCCTCAGGCGAGGTGGAGCGATGATATTCGCAGGGTGGCTGGCGGCATCTGGAAGAGAGTGGCTGAGGATCGTGTTCAGTGGCACACTCTTGAACAGACCAATGTCCAGCAGTGGTCTGCAACAAGGTGAACTTGGTGAAAATAAAATATGCTATGATTGAATTCGGTAGGCATTTCTACTCAACAGTGGCCTCCACTTTTAGAATGCCGGTAGACTCAGACATGGAAAGGTGCCCTTGTGGCCGACTAACAGAATAAAACTCATTATTTTGAATAGGCTGTCTTGATAATTATTACTCCGATAGCTTGTATTTTAGCAATTTTATTATCTTTGAGCGGTCTGTTAATTCTTATGCCAGAATAAAGCTTCCATAAATAAATAAATATATCAAAGAAAACGTCACACAAATCGATGTAGTCCCAAATTAAGCTCAAGAACGCTTGTGTTATGGGTACTAAACGACGATATACTTATTTATATAGATAAATATATACTTCAATACTTAGAGCAACCATAACCTAAGTACAAATGTCCATATGTTTTAGGTTTATTTATTTATTTATGTATTTATAAAAAAGTCTAACGGGCTTACAGTCAAGCCAAAGAGCCCGCAAGATAATGTGGAATAGGTACAAATTCTTAACTTAAAACATAACTATAAATTACACTATAGTTGTGTATAACAAATATAATAAATATTAAGGGACAATCATACACAAATCGACCTAGTCCCAAACTAAGCAAAGCTTGTACTATGGGTACTAGACGACAATATACATAATATATAAATACATATATAGATAACATCCATGACCCAAGAACAAATATTTTGCACAAATATTTGCCCCGGCCGGGATTCAAACCCGGGACCGCCGACTCAGTAGGCAGGTGTCTACCAACCGAGCCAAACGCGTCGTCAAAATAATAATATATAGGTAACAAATACTTAACTAAAAACATAACTATAAATTACACAATTACAGTTATATATAACAATTGGACTTTAAAACCTTAACATCTTATAAGCAAATATTGTTACAATTGTTTGCAAATATGATAATGTTACGTTTAAGTGTCAGCCATGAGTCTGCAAATATATCAGCATCCTGGACTTGTGCAAGGAACTCGTTTAATAACGCAATGGCTCTTTGTGTCGGGGCGTTGCGAGCTTGCAGAGTATGAGTTTTGTTTGTAGTAGCGAAGAGGTTGCGCGTGCGCCTTCCTTTAGCAATCCTTCAATGAGAAATGTTACAATAGATGCTTAAGCTCACAATGTTAATGTCGAACGAGGGCATTGATTGTGAATAGCGGCCTTATTTGGAGTTCACATTCACGCACGGTTAGCTTTACGAGATTAGAAGAGTGAATTATTAGCGAGCCCCATGACAAAAATCTGTCCAAACCAAAAGTCGAGGCAAGTGCAATAGCTGCCAGCAAGAATGATGGGGCATCGGCGAATGCAGAATGCTTGCAAATGCCCACTTTATTTATTACTTTTATGGTATCAAACGGACTTTGCGTGGTAAGGAACTCCGTCCACTTCTTACATAATATCTGCGAGCTGACTGTGCCAATTAAAATATATAATTTAAATTATAGAGTGGTTGATCTCCTCCTCTCCTCGGCCGTCGGGGCATCAAAGTACTAAAGAGGCAACCACGTATAGGAAAGCGCAGCGTGGGTCAGCCGGATGATCTTGTGAGAGTAGCGGGCCATCAATGGATACGGTTTGCACGGGATCGCACTTTGTGGCGAGTCATAGGGAGGCCTATGTTACGCGGTGGACGTCTGTGGCTGACTGCGTTTATCACGTGATAAAGTAGTGACAAAGCATCGCACTTGTGTAACGGAAGTGGAGAGGAGCTTGCTTGACCTGGTGGTGCAGCGGGGTGAGGTGCGGTGTGCTGAGGAGAGGAGGGGAGCGAGGGGCGCTTATAACAAGCGCCTGTCGAGTGCAGTTCGGGTTGATTTTTCGGATTGCATCGTAAAGTGAACTGATCTAATTTAAGTGTGGTACAATTATTAAAATAATTAAATAAAAGTCGATTGCCGTTAATGCTTGCTTTATTTCTCATACCTGACATATTAGTCAGAATTGGGATCTGGACATAATGAAACGCGTACGAAGTTCAAACGGCGGCGGCGGCCATGTGAAGCGAAAAAGAAGCAGGCTGTTGTGTCCTCAAGTAAGTGACGATGATCAGGAATTAGATGAATCTTACACTCGTAACGAAGCATTAAAATCATTGATTGATAAGAAGGTAGAAAAGGCGGTTAAGAATATTTTAAATGAAAATAATGTCACCTCAGATCAAAAATCACATAAATTACTTAAAACTGAAAGATTAATACCAGATTTTGACCCTGAGAACAAAGATATGAATGTAAAAGGATGGATTAATAAAATTGAACAACTGGGAGATATTTACAAATGGAGTGACGAATTAAAATCATTCAACCTGCAAGCCAAGTTACAAGGCCAAGCACGTGTGTGGTTTAATAGGTAAGATTCTTACGACCACACTTGGGGAGAGTGGAAATCAATGCTAATCAAGGCCTTTCCAAGATTCCATGATTATGCTACCCTCTTAGATGAATTAATGAATAGAAAAAAAATGAGTTGCGAATCTATGACCAAATATTTCCAGGAAAAGCTAGCTATGTGTTACAGGTGTAAAATTAGCGATCAAGCTTCTGTTTCGTGTATTATTAGAGGGCTACCACAGGAACTTCAGGCGAACGCACAAGCTTTTCAATGCACGTGCCCGGACGAGTTGTATGAAGGTTTCTTGTCGGCATTCGTGATTCGACAACTACCAAACCGCTAATACAGGTAAAACCACATATGCTCCGGTGAAGCCGCCGTACCGACCGTCGGATTCGTCTGCTGGCCCTGTATCGAAAGAGACGGCCACGCGGAAGCCACCAATCTGCTTCCGGTGCAACCAAAGTGGACACGTGGCACCGAACTGTACACAACCAGATAAACGTAAGTGTTTTAGATGTGGAAAGTTGGGCCACGTAGCGACCAGCTGCACCTCCACAGCAGCCAGTACGTCAAGCCAGGAGAAAAAGGTACAGATCTTATCCAATTTAAATGACGCCTATAATAAAAGGGCACGAGTCAATGGAGTACTTATGAAGGCGTACATTGATACGGGCAGCGAGTTAAACGTTATGGCAAAGAATGCAGCAGAGGCACTGAAATTAAAAGTCAGAGAAAGTAACGTGATCTTGAAAGGATTTGCGGGAGGTTCAGTTAAAGCAACAGGAGAGGTATCTTTTAAACTGGAAGTAGACGGCATTCAAATGGACACTACGGCTGTGACGACTGACGCGGATCTCGGAAGTATTGTTCTGATCATCGGCCAACCAGTTATAAACAATGAAAACGTTATTTTGAACGTGTCTAATAATACATCAGAACTGAGACAGGTAATGGTCGATGATATTAATTGTATAGACACCGTTTATGAAGCGATTCGTTACAGAGTATGTGCTGCCGAGGACACAGAAGCGCCAGTTGGAGACAGCTTGGTGAAGGTCACCTTGGAGGAAGCACCGCCAGGCGACTACTGCACCAAGCCCCGGCACTACAGCATGGCTGCCGTGAGCTACGCAATAGCCAGCGCTGCATTGAATGAATGAATGAATGATATTTTATTCACCAGAATATACGGTACATATAAGGTCTTACAGTACTAGCTTGGTTCCATAATATATTCTACCGTTAGGCATGTGAAACTTGATTACTTAGGTAACTAAAAATAGAAAATTATTGCATGCTATATACCTTAAAATTAGTTTTATGTTTAATACAATATTTATACATTATCATTACTACGATTTAAATTACAATCTTCACATTTAAAGCACACTATTAATAACATTGTAACTTTTCTTTAAAAAAGTCGTCTATTGTATAATAAGCTTTTTTTATGAGCTCTTCTTTAAGTTTTCTTCTAAAAGTGTAAACCTCTAAGTCTTTGAGCTCCTCTGGTAAGAAATTATATATTTTTGAGGCCATACCCAATATGCTATTTCGGAGCAATGCGGTTTTGCCTGGTACGATGTTAATTTTATGCTTGTAGCGCGAGCTTTCAGAGTTTGATCTTACTTTCTGTGGAAATAAATTTGAATTTGATTTTACAAAAGTGGCTACCTCGTAAATATACAGACTAGTTAGTGTTAAGATCTTCAATTCCTGAAAGTACGATTTGCAACTATCAGTTTGCTTAAGGTTGCAGATGGCACGGATACATTTTTTTTGGGCAGTAAAAACTAGTATTTTATTTGTAGAGTTGCCCCAAAAGATTAAACCATACCGAAGAATTGATCCTATATGACCATGATAAGCCAGTAAAGCCGTTTTTCGGTCCGATAGTTTTGCAATTCTCCTGAGTGCAAAAACAAAACTATTTATTCGTTTGCATAATGATTCCGTGTGTGCTTTCCAGTTCATATGGTTATCTATGTCAATGCCCAAGAATTTAGCTACATCTGTGTGTTCTATATGTTTATCGTTATATTTAATGTCAAGATTTATTGAATTTGTTTTGTATTGATAAAATTGCATGATTTTTGTTTTGTCAACGTTTATTTTTAGTTTATTCAATTGTAACCAATTTATAATATTCGTAAGTGTATTATTTATGTCGGACTCATATGTAGCCAAATTGTCAGATTTAATCAGTACCGTACTATCGTCTGCAAATAGTATCATTGGGTGTTGAACATGTGCTGGTAGGTCGTTGATAAAAGCCAGAAACAGCAAAGGACCCAATATGCTCCCTTGCGGAACACCGCGCAACAATGGTCTAAATTTTGAGAAGTAAGCGGTCTCTACTTTTGTCTTTTTGCAAAGTCTATTGATTTGGGTGCATTGCATTCTGTTGCTTAAGTATGAGGTTAGTAATTTTAGGGCAATACCTCTGATACCGTACCGTTCTAGTTTTTCCAATAGTCTATTGTGCTCTACAAAATCGAATGCTTTTGTTAAATCCATGTATATTGCACAAATCGGAACCCTTTTGTCTACGTTCAAAGTAATTATTTTCGTTAGGTCATAAATGGCAGATGTAGTTGATTTGTTTTTCCGAAACCCATTTTGTTCTTCAACTAGTATATGTTCTTTTTCGAAAAAAATGTATATTTGATCATAAATAATCCGCTCAGCGATTTTAGAAAATATTGATAGTAGAGCAATTGGCCGGTAATTTTCTAGCTTTTCCTTGTCATTTCTTTTGAACAACGGCTTTACTATGGCTGTTTTTAGCTTATCTGGGAAAATACCTTTCTCCAGCATTAAATTAAAGATAAATTCTAAAGGAAAAGAAATTACATCGGCACAATGCTTTATGACACTAGTTGTTATTTCGTCAATCCCTGTACTTTTAGTGTTTTTCAAAGTTTTTATTGTCCTGTAAATTTGCTCAGCAGTTACAGGAGCTAAATAGATTGAGTTCAAGTTATTTGGGGGTAGTTTCCTATTACGATTTATAACGGAGCTCTCACGGGTCTTATTCTCGTCAGTTTTAGTTTCGTCTATATAATAGTCATTGAAAGCGTTAGCAATGCTTACTGGGTCACGTAGAATGCCATTATTCCCTGTATTTATTTTCATTATGGATTCAACAGGTTGATTTTCATTTTTTTGATTAATTATTTGCCAGGCAGCACGATTTTTGTTATTTGAGGTTTTTATGTGATGACTATTTTGTATTTTTTGTGTTAGTCGTATTATCTTTTTTAACCTATAGGAATACGATCGGAGTTCCGCTTTATTGTGAGTATTGGGATTGGATCTGTAGCGCCATAGCATTTCACGTTTCTTTTTACAGCATACTTTAATTCCTTTGGATACCCATCGCGGTTTTCTTCTTAGTGTGATTTTAATACGTTTAAGAGGAAAACATAGCTTATACAGCAAATTAAAAGACTCTTCAAATTTGTTGTAGGCATCATTGGGGTCATCACTTTCATAAACATCAGTAAAACTGAGGCTAAGAAGATAGTCCCGAAACTTATCCAAATTTTCCGATGAAAAGTCGCGACGTTTAATGTACCAAGATGCATGTAAACATTTGCGTTTGATGGGACAGTTGAGCATTATCGCTTTATGGTCCGATAAACCAAGGTCCACTGAACATCCCTTTGATCTAGGTATGTTTGCTGCAAAATTATCTAAACAAGTTCCGCTACTGGGACGTGTTGCCTCCCTAATTTTAAGCTTTAAATTATAAGTTAAGAGACTGTTTTCGAAAAGGGTAGCAATCTTGTCACGTTTTAAAATATTAATATTGAAATCACCGCACATTACCAGTTGTTTATTTCTTTTATTTGTTATTATATTTAAAGCCAATTTTAGGCGGTCCTTGAAAATATTTAAGTCCGAGTCTGGTACTCTATAAACGCATAGCAGTATTATATTTAAAGAGATTAATTCGATTGCGCAACATTCAAAATGAATGTCTGTGGCAAGTTCATTAATTTCGGTTAATTCTTTGCTTAAAATACCTTTTTTCAAGTAAATAGCAGTACCACCTCGGCGGGTTTGTCTTGAATAACTAGATGCTAACGCGTAATTTTTTAAATTTAGTAATTTTGTTTGCCCTTTTAACATGAAGTGTTCTGTAAAACATAGCACTTCCGGCCCATAGCCACAATCCTCAAGTTGCTCTAAAGATACTGTGACACTGTCAGTTTTATTAATCAAGCCAGCAATGTTTTGATGTAATATCTTCAGAGTATAATCGCTTCTTTCAATATCTAGACTGCTTAAAAGTAACCGTAAATCACAATCGCTTAAACCCGCTTTATCTAGATGAGAATTCTCCCCGAAACAAGAGTTATCATTTTTATTCACGAAAAAACTGTTTTATTTCTAGTCTTGTTTCGGATAAAATGTTACTGTCATGTTTATTTGAACAGGTTTTTTGAGAGAATGTCGAAGTTTGGCCCGTATTAGTTTTATTGTATGAAATTGTCTTCTTAAAGTAATATGGTATAGTCCCTTTTAATTCAGTTTCTACTTTATTTGTACTCGTTGAACAATTTTTCCGTACTAAGCACTCTTGTTTATTTTTTTTTGTGATGTTAAAGTAGTTCGTAATTTTATTTATATTTTTACTATATTTTTTTTTGTGATTCTTGTTCTGAAGTACATGATTTCGGTTGTTGACTAACCCATTTGTGAGATAGTTATTTTCGTAGTCGTCGTTATCGATTATACTGTTTATCAATTTTATCATGGTAGAGCGGTGCTTTGTATTTGACAGATGCTCGTGGTTGACATTATTTCTAATACTTAAATCTAGGAATTTACAGTTTGGAAATAGCTTTACGAGAGATTCTATCTTATTATTTAGTTTATTTTCATCCAGGTGAGGATTTTTTATTACACTGGTCACAATAATTCTACTTTTTGCTATCTTACTTAACACTAAAGTCAGTTCCGCCAGAAATTTAGTAGGGTTACACTCGTTTGAGCCTAAGCACAACACAACCCAGTCTTCCTTGCTAAACTTTTCCTCCATGAAAGCAGACTGTTTTGTCATGTAATCGAGTGTCGCATCTGGGTACGTTTGTCCTGAAATTGTATATTTTACAGGGTTTTTATATTTGTCTCGGCTAAATAGAAGTGACGCTGATAGATTTTTTGCTTCTTGGTCTCCTATGATATGAATCATCTTTCTGTCCTGGTTTTTCGGAGGTTTGATGTGCCGCGATTGCGTAAGTGATCGTTGTTCTCTCTTCGGTGGATTGACAGCCATGTCTAGGGATTGAGTAGGCAGCCGCTCAAGATGCAGTTGGTTGAGAAGTCGCTGGTCAGATTGCGATTCAATTGGCGTCTGCTGTTTACTACCTGAACTGGTTTCTTGTTGATTGGAGACAGGTGTAGAGTGGCTGTTTGATAATTTATTTAATATTTGGATAGGTGAAGTCATCCTTGTTATACTGGTATTTCGGAGTGACGATTTACGACTGCCAGTGCAAAATTTTTGAGGTGTCGTAACACGGGGTACATTTCCAGTCATAATTTTTTTATACATATCAATTTTTTTTTGCTGGTCGTCTATTGTTTTTTTTAGAATTGTAGTCTCAGAATTTAGCTTCTCGATTTCCTCATGGGCGCTGGCTAATTGTGCTGACAGTTTGCTAATTTCATATTTTAAATCAATTAATATTACATTCTCTGTCACAGAAATGTTTGGCAGACTGCGATGTGTGTCGCCATCTAGTGTCGAATCCTGGGACTTTAGCTCTAAGTCTGTGATGCCCACGTCTTCCACCGATGAGGAAGAAGGCAGCCGTTCTATCCTAGGTTTCTGCTTCGTTATGTTGTCCACTTCTGGTGAATTTTCGCGTATCATCTGGTCTGTCGCTAAGGTTGCCTCAGTTTGTTTACTTTGTGTACTAGCTATTTTTGATTTAGTATTTTTTACTTGAGAGGCTGAGATAGTGCACACAGAACATTTCCAGCTCTTTTGGTGTTCCTTCGACATTGCTCGGAATCTATTTGAACCGACGTTGGATATAACATATGTTTTCTGGCATGCTGAGCATTTTAAACTATCTGTTTTATTAGATTTTGAAGATATTGAACTTGCATTAGTGTTGTTGTTTACTAGTGACGCCATCCTGCGGCTTTGTGAGATAACAGGTTGTTATATAGTGTTAATCGAATCGACGTGTTCTGATTATTCGTTATGGTTTCGTCGTATGCCAGAAGATGGCGCTGTAGTCAAACCAGTGAAATGTATATATTGGTGTAGTTATGACTGGCAACATTTATTTGGTCTTAGCTGGTGGTAGAATTGCGCATGTCAGCTGTCATTTAGTGACATCCAATCAGCTGTGCTTGAGGTTATGTTGTACCGTTAGAAGTTTGTTTTTAACTAAATTATTTCCTTTGTTTCAGTGTAATTTGTGTGTTTCAAAACTAAACGGTCAAATATGTGAGTCTCACCGTGATCCTGTTTAGTGTATTTTCTTGAGAATTCTACGCTTATAGTGTGATATATCGAGGCAAGTCGTTTTCACTTATTGTCCACTATTTGATTCACTGTATTAGGCGCAATTTAACTAATTATTGGTAAATACAATTCGGAGAGCTCTTATTAGCAGTGTTTACTTTCATGGGGTTGCCATGCCATAATCGATTCATTACGAGAGGGAGGCGGCTTTCTACGCGTCTGCAACCTGGGGGAAGAGCCTGTGAAATGGACAAAAGGGGACACCATCACAAGAGCTGAGCGGTGCGAAGTGGAGACTGATGCGAGTTCAAATATTTTATCCTTGAGGAGAGGAGAGGCTGGAGGTGGTGTTGATATGATTGGCGGGGTTAGTGTAGAGGAAATTCAAATAGGTCATGTAGATAGTAATAATAAAACTAAATTGATCGAATTATTAACGTCGTACGCAGATTGTTTTGCCAGTTCGACTAAAGAAATAGGAGTTACTAACTTGGGACAAATGCACATCAGTCTTACCACTGATAAGCCAGTAAATAGGAAGCCCTATAGGTTATCGCACGCTGAGAGAGAGATTTTATCAAAAAAAATCGAGGAACTATTAGAAGGGAACATTATAAGAGAATCGTCATCCGCATATGCTTCCCCTATTATCCTTGTGCGTAAAAGTAATGGCGATTACCGCCTCTGCGTAGATTATCGAGATTTAAATGCAATTACGGTCAAAGAGCGTTTTCCCTTGCCCCATATCGATGACGAATTGTCCCGATTAGCTGGAAAAAAGTTTTTTACGAATTTGGACCTATTTTCCGGTTATCACCAGGTTAGCATTGATTCAGAGTCGGTCCATAAGACGGCATTTGTTACACCGGACGCATTATACGAATACGTCAAAGTTCCATTCGGGCTCGCAAATTCACCCTCTGTATTTATGAGAATAATGCAAAAACTCGTTAAACTTGTAGGTAGTAACGAAATAATTGCATTTATGGATGACCTACTTTTAGCGACGGTTGACGTTACTGACGGACTACACTTATTAGAGAAGGTTTTTATTCAGCTTAGAAGTACAGGTCTAAAATTAAATATGAAAAAGTGTTCGTTTCTTCAATCGGTAGTGTCTTTTTTAGGGCATGAGATTAGTTATTTTTATTAAAGCAGTAACGTCTGCTAACGTAAACCAAATGTTTACAACTGAAGCGAAAATTGAAAAATTTAATGATTCGGACAGGATTCGAACCTGCGTTTCCGCAGTTTTACGCAGACGTTACTGCTTTAATAAAAATAAGTAATTTGGGTGTAGCACATCGTTACTATCGATTCTCAACAAATTTGAGACGATGGTGCCGACGATAAAGTCTAAATCTTTACGGTAGATGGCGCTACGATGCCACCCTAAGGCATGTCGAAGCAACTGGTTGAAAAATTCAATGGCTCTGACATCTGATTCGGTGGTCCAATTGGGAGGACGCCCGTGTTGGCCCGGAAAGCCGTTGGAAACGCAGGTTCGAATCCTGTCCGAATCATTAAATTTTTCAATTTTCGCTTCAGTTGTAAACATTTGGTTTACGTTAGCAGACGTTACTGCTTTAATAAAAATAAGTAATTTGGGTGTAGCACATCGTTACTATCGATTCTCAACAAATTTGAGACGATGGTGCCGACGATAAAGTCTAAATCTTTACGGTAGATGGCGCTACGATGCCACCCTAAGGCATGTCGAAGCAACTGGTTGAAAAATTCAATGGCTCTGACATCTGATTCGGTGGTCCAATTGGGAGGACGCCCGTGTTGGCCCGGAAAGCCGTTGGAAACGCAGGTTCGAATCCTGTCCGAATCATTAAATTTTTCAATTTTCGCTTCAGTTGTAAACATTTGGTTTACGTTAGCAGACGTTACTGCTTTAATAAAAATAAGTAATTTGGGTGTAGCACATCGTTACTATCGATTCTCAACAAATTTGAGACGATGGTGCCGACGATAAAGTCTAAATCTTTACGGTAGATGGCGCTACGATGCCACCCTAAGGCATGTCGAAGCAACTGGTTGAAAAATTCAATGGCTCTGACATCTGATTCGGTGGTCCAATTGGGAGGACGCCCGTGTTGGCCCGGAAAGCCGTTGGAAACGCAGGTTCGAATCCTGTCCGAATCATTAAATTTTTCAATTTTCGCTTCAGTTGTAAACATTTGGTTTACGTTAGCAGACGTTACTGCTTTAATAAAAATAAGTAATTTGGGTGTAGCACATCGTTACTATCGATTCTCAACAAATTTGAGACGATGGTGCCGACGATAAAGTCTAAATCTTTACGGTAGATGGCGCTACGATGCCACCCTAAGGCATGTCGAAGCAACTGGTTGAAAAATTCAATGGCTCTGACATCTGTTTCGGTGGTCCAATTGGGAGGACGCCCGTGTTGGCCCGGAAAGCCGTTGGAAACGCAGGTTCGAATCCTGTCCGAATCATTAAATTTTTCAATTTTCGCTTCAGTTGTAAACACATGAGATTAGTGTTGACGGGATCAAACCAGGTAATCGAAAATTAGAGGCGGTTGAAAAATTCCCTACACCAGGAAATTTGCATGAACTTCGGCAATTTTTAGGGCTATGTAGCTATTTTAGGAAATACATTTACCAATACGCTTTACTAGCCAAACCCCTCACCGATTTAACCAAGAAAAGTTCAGAGTGGTCCTGGGAAAAGGATCAAATTGAAAGTTTCAATACACTTAAGTCGAAATTATGTTCCCGTCCCGTACTTGCATTGTTCGACCCTAAACTACCATGTGAAATTCATACGGACGCTTGCAAGAATGGAATCGCAGGTATATTATTGCAACATCAAACTAGTGGCGAGTTGAAACCCGTATTCTATTATAGCAGAGTAACTACCCGCGAAGAGTCCAATTATCATAGCTATGAGCTAGAGACGTTGGCTGTAGTCGAATCGTTAAAACATTTTCGTGTTTACGTATATGGAAAACCGATAAAGGTTGTCACCGATTGTTCCGCGGTTCGACATACTTTGGTAAAAAAAGATATAATACCCAGAATTGCCCGCTGGTGGTTAACGATTCAGGAATTTGACATGTCTATTGAGTACAGGCCGGGGGACCAAATGAAACATGTGGACGCCTTAAGCCGTAACCCGGTGGACACGTCAAATAATTCATCATCTGTCGAAAGCGAAAAAATCGGAGACTGCCCATCACTAGTTTGACGTTTACGCCAGAATTAAAAACAAAAGCTGTCAATGTCATTCCCATTTCAAACGAAGATTGGTATCTAACTGTGCAAATGCAAGACGATAAATTGAATCAAATAATCAAACAATTATCTGACGGTAATGCGTGTAGTGATGTAAAAAACAATTATAAAATAAAAAGCGACAGGTTGTATAGAAAAACTTTACACGGTGATCGTTTAGTAGTGCCTTCATTCGCTAGATGGAAGTTCATGCAAAGGTTCCATGACCAAATTGGACACATCGGTTGCAAAAAATGTGAGGAATTGATCAAAGCCGACTATTGGTTCCCAAAAATGACCCGCTTCATTAAAAAATACGTTGGCTCTTGTCTCGAGTGTGCATATGGTAAAGGCGAGCATGGAAAGAAGTCTGGTGAGTTGCACCCCATTCCCAAACCTGATAGGATAATGCATACAGTTCATATTGACCATTTAGGTCCGTTCTCAAAAACAAAGAAAGGCTATCAATATATACTCCTTATCGTGGATGCTTTCTCAAAATTTACCCTAGCTCGCCCTACAAGGACTCTAAGTTCAATAGAGACAGTAACAATTCTTGAAGATATTTTCAGCATGTTTGGCTAGAACTAAGGATCCAAATATGTGGACAGAATGCCTGCCTGACATAGTCTGGGGAATGAACAATACCTTGAATGAAGCACAGGCTATCACCCATATGAACTTATGTTCACTCAGAGGGGTAAATTATTACCTAACCTATTAGCTCAGGAAGAGGAGTCTGTCCCTGTTCAGGACAAGCGTACGGCTGCTACTAAAAGACTAAAACATAGGGCAAGGGTTATGAAAGATAAATATGACAAGCGGCATAGGCCTGAACAAAAATTCAGTAAAGGTGATTTAGTTTTGTGGAAGCAATCTCCCACTGGCGGCGAGGTTAAAAATGTAAATACTAAACTACAAGTTATGTATTCGGGGCCTTATATTATCCAGACAGTGCTGCCTCATGGTCGTTATGAGATCCGAAGTGTTAAGGGCATGCGTGGCTATAAAAAATTTACAGGCATTGTTGCTGCGGATGCCCTGCGCCCTTATCGTAGTGCTCCCTCTTGTAGTGAAACTAGTAGTGATGAGGATGTAGTTACCCGTGACGATTTAATTGATTTACTAGAGAGCTAATACTCTGCTGCACCAATTGCGGTGCAATTGTTACAGGATGGCCGACTGTAACGGAAGTGGAGAGGAGCTTGCTTGACCTGGTGGTGCAGCGGGGTGAGGTGCGGTGTGCTGAGGAGAGGAGGGGAGCGAGGTGTTATAAGCGCCTGTCGAGTGCAGTTCGGGTTGATTTTTCGGATTGCATCGTAAAGTGAACTGATCTAATTTAAGTGTGGTACAATTATTAAAATAATTAAATAAAAGTCGATTGCCGTTAATGCTTGCTTTATTTCTCATACCTGACATATTACTTGTATTTTGACAAAACGTGACGGATGTCATATTTATCGCGTGATAAAAAAACCATCAAAGACAGACATAGTTAAAATGAGCATAGCAAAAATGTCAAGCCTTATTCGTGTACATAACATACAATTTACTTAGCATTCTTGTTTTATGCTTGGCGTTTCTTCTTAACAGTGGTATCCTCTTGTGAAATACCCGTAGACTCAGACTAGTAAAAGTGCCCTTGTGGCTTACTTCACTACATAATATAAAACAAAGTCGCTTCCTGCTCTGTCTGTCCCTATGTACCTAAGCTTAGATCTTTAAAACTCCGCAACGGATTTTGATGCGGTTCCTTTTCATAAATAGAGTGATTCAAGAGGAAGGTTTATACATATGTATAATACATACATAATTTATCAGTATTGCACCCGTGTGAAGCCGAGGCGGGTCGCTAGTACAGAACATAAAGTTAATTATTTGATATTATTAATATCATAATAAAAGTTAGCACAATTCTCCATATTAAATACTATGCTTGTGCTTGACGTTTCAATGGATCGTAGGCCTAATGCTTATCTCTCATTAGAGTCATTAGGCGATACCGCCGGCGCTGCCGCGGTTATGGACTATCAACGAGATAGCGCAGCGTCGCCTTATCGGCAGTGGGCGTGCGCCTTAACCGACCAACTCCCTACATCAAGGGCATAACTTACAGAACAATCGCCGTCGCTTACACCCTTTTGTGTACACGGAGCATAACGGATCAACCATGGTACATTATTTTATTGCGTGATTTATTAAAACGATAAAATTGGGGGATTAATTTTTCATTTAATTTCGAGGTTCTTGCGGGAGGTAACGCGTTTGTAGGGATATGTAGCATTAAAATTTTAATTTTTTTAATTATATGTATACCTTCAGAAGAGAGTATTGAGTATTAACTGTCCTGTATTATACAGAGTGGAACAAAATTATTATATAAGTAATTAAATATCTTTCAAGTCTCCTAAGATGAATAACTGTATTCACAGATTTTGATTTTGAATATAATAAACTATATATGTTGTATGACACTTTATACTCTCGCGGTTTGTACTCATAATTAACACAAATTATAACGGGTCTAACGCGATATTTCTTATTTACCTTTATAATCTAACGTTTCGGCGGGGTTGCACACGCCGTGGTCTCAGATGTACTGGTGAAACAGCGAGTTGTTACTGGAGCTGTCGGCCAAATGTAGTACTACCCGACGAAATGTCTAATAAAATGGATGGGTAGGAAAATAAATGTTCAACTACCACCCATTTATTTACTAATTATTGTCACCGGTCCGACACACAACACTCACAACATCAGCGCACAGATTCGAAGATATATCCCGCGGTTTAAACTTTTTAATCACTGGTCCCCAAGTTTGCGATAAATTAAAACCATCTTCCCGGTTGAAATTCTTTGGGTGTTTCTTGATTTCAATTGCTTCCCTTACCATCCGTGGATAATAGTGCTTTTCTGTGGAAAGAATTTTCGGTTTGTGCAACTCGATCCAGTGATTCGTTCCAGATGTTAACAAATGTTCAGCTATTGCAGATTTTTGTATTTGGCGATTTTTGACTGCTGCTATGTGTTCTTTCACCCTTTCCTGAACACTCCGCTTAGTTTGGCCAATATACGAACTTCCACAGCTACATTCTATTTTGTACACTGTCAAGAAACACCCAAAGAATTTCAACCGGGAAGATGGTTTTAATTTATCGCAAACTTGGGGACCAGTGATTAAAAAGTTTAAACCGCGGGATATATCTTCGAATCTGTGCGCTGATGTTGTGAGTGTTGTGTGTCGGACCGGTGACAATAATTAGTAAATAAATGGGTGGTAGTTGAACATTTATTTTCCTACCCATCCATTTTATTAGACATTTCGTCGGGTAGTACTACATTTGGCCGACAGCTCCAGTAACAACTCGCTGTTTCACCAGTACATCTGAGACCACGGCGTGTGCAACCCCGCCGAAACGTTAGATTATAAAGGTAAATAAGAAATATCGCGTTAGACCCGTTATAATTTGTGTTAATTATAACTATATATGTTGTTGCTGCTTAGTTGTACATTTGAAAACTGACCATCTATGAGGCTAGCCGACACGAGTCGTGTCTTCATCTCGCATCTTGTTGTGTCGTGTCACACGACACAACAAGATGTCGTGTTACGGTAAAAAGTAATAATGTTTACTGTGTTTACTTAACAATATACGACTATAAATTAAAATTTCTGGTAAAATCATTTTTTGCTTATTTAAACGATAATTAGACGAATAATGAATTAATCGTCTGCTGCAAGATAGGTAACCCAACTAGCAAAATTACCTTATAAAGAAAGGCCTATATGGCCATAACTCTTATAGTCGTCATTTAAAGGCATTGTTTATGTCAAAATATCGTATAAATGCACTTTACAAGAGGGTTCAGCTAATATGGCTACTGACTTTATAATTTGGTTAGGTAAACGTCAACAAACCTATATCATATGGCTACTATAAAACCTTTAGTTAATAAGGTTACAACCTTTATAATTCGGTTAGGTAAACGACAACAAAACGAAATAATATGGCTACTATAAGCCTAAAATTATGAATTATCTTATAATGGCTAATTATACGGGCTTTTAGCCAAATAATAGTAGAAGCCATATAAAGGCTAGCATGAAGGCTATTTGATCTTGTAAAGAAAATACACAGGATTGTTATAAAGCATTTTATCTTATAGAAGTCAGAATTTTTACGTTTATATAGCAATGGTATACATGTCATTTTATGTGAATTTTAAAAGGGTTGAAGTCTTGGTTAGTTTGCTATATAGTAATTATAAGTGTGTAATTCTTATGATTGTCATGTACTTTTGTTTATATAACAAAGTCAGCCATTATACGAATAAAAGTTTGTTTTTCGTAAGTGAAATTACAAATGATGGATATGGAAAAAGTTCAAGAGAAGTTGTGATTACAAGAGGAAAGTGAAAAGCATGTACGAAAAAATTAAAAATGATGTTAATAAACCTACAACCTCTACCGATGTCAACAACACTTCTTTTGTCAAGGATAACACATCCGAAAGTGCAAGTGGTTCCGTACAAAATTATAACTTAGAGCAGACTTTATTATTATTATTATAGCCTTTATTGCCGAAACTAAAATACATATCTACTTAAAACTAACACATCGGATCAGTATTCGGCGTGTCTTCAGACACATAGGCCTCTCCCAGCTGCTTCCATTCATCCCTATCAATGGCCTTCCTGGTCCAGGTGGCACCCCCCACCTGCTTGATGTCGTCCATCCACCTTTTAACTGGTCTACCTCTTTTTCTGTGACCGTCTCGTGGTTGCCAATCTGTAATTATTTTAGTCCACTTTTCCTTACTATCTCGTGTCATATGTCCTGTCCATTGCCATTTTAACTTTCTTACTTTCTTAATTACATCTTCTACTTTTGTTTTTGTTCTTATTTCTTCGGCTCTTTTACGATCATTTAATGTGATGTTCATCATACTTCTTTCTATACCTCTCTGGCAGGTTCTAAGCTTTTGGAGATGTTTCTGAGTCAGTGCCCAAGTTTGGCAACCATAGGTTATACATGGGAGGATACACAAGTTAAAAACTTTTTTCTTGGCTGAAATTGGAAAGTGCTTACTCTTAAGTATCTCCTTAAGCGACCAGAATCTTTTCCAAGCACTTGATACTCTTCTCTCTACTTCTAAAGTCGTCTGGTCTTTGAATGCTATAATTTGTCCTAGGTAAGTATAGTTCTGTACATATTCTATATTTTCATTATCTACTACTATGGTCTTTTCTTCTCTGTTTGTCATTATGTTAGTTTTTGATTTATTTATGGTAAGACCGACTACTCTGCTTGCCTCTGTCAGCTGTTGTAGCATGTGTTGTAGCGTCTGAGCGTTGTCGGCTACCAGGACTAAATCGTCCGCAAACCTCAAGTGGTTTAGCATCCAGCCGTTAATAGAGCAGACTTATTGCAGTGAAAATTTGGAATATGACAGTGGGGAACATAGTAGTGATTACGATGTGGACGGAAGTATAATTGTTGAGTTAAAAAAAGACAACTTACGTAAGAACATAATAATTGAATTTGGTCACGATTAATAAAGAAATGTGATGTCATGTGGGTCGAAGTAGTACGTTTGCAATTATAACAATTGTCTCTCTTTACAAAATGTGTCATTTGCCAAGGCCATATTGAACTATGAACAAGATATAAATCTTCTCTTCTAAGAAACCGGTCCACATCAATAAAAATTACTATAGTTTTCAGTTCGGCAAATCTAGGAAAGAAGTGTCTTTAATTAATTACGTCATTACGGAACCCTAAAATGTATCAAGATGGAGAATACTTAGGACAAAACATAACCTCTATAAATGTTTTTTTCTTGTAAACACCTTGTAGAGTTTATGTAATTGGCTTAAAGACTTATAGCAACAATAACGAAGAAATTAAAAAAAAACCAAAGTATTTTCATCACAAATCATTGTCAATTCATGGGGGCGTTGAAAATGAATTGAAAACCATACCCCATATCCTCATAAAAATGAGTTTCCACTTAGTTTCGATTATTAAAGACACAGAAGTAACATCAGAAAAATGGACACAGACTATATTACCTTTTTCAAAATGGTTGACGAATAAAAGATCTTTTATTTTATTCATCGATGTCACACGCACGATAATTCTTGTTGTATGATTGCTGCGACGTTTATGAGTCGGATTAACTTTTAAACGATCCTTACATAGCGGTTACAAGAACACGCTTCTTACGACTGGAGTTTACATAGAAATTATGTTAATCCTTTTTATGCAAGCTTTATAAATTTCGATTATAAGGACTATGAACATATAAACGGATTACAATTGGCAATTACAAGGGAATTACACTTATTGCTAAACGTAACACATCTGGTATCAGATAAGTAGCAAATAATAAAACTGGAATATGGTAATTATAAGGTTCAATATCTTATAATTTGGGCCCAATGCCACCCTTATTAACGTTTATATGGCTTGTATAAGAATAATTATTTTATCTTTATAAACCTTTATATAACATATTTTTGCTACTTGGGAAGAAGCTAGGATGGGTGATCAATAATAGGTGAATAATATTTATACGCGGTAAGTTCAAGACGACGCGTTTGTCGCAGTTTGTAGAACACCTGCCTACTGAGCCGGCGGTTCTGGGTTTGAATCCCGGCCAGGAAAATATTTGTGTGATGAACTTGAATATTTTGCTTGGGGCTTGGATGTTTTTTTAATGTTTATGTTACAAATTAATCGTTATTATGTATACCTACTCTCCAGTTATTACGTGTATAGCTTGACTGTAATGTGTTAATTTTATAGAACAAATAAATAAATAAATGTTCTATGTATTTAAGTATATATATATAAGTATGTATATCGTCGTCTATAGTATCCATAACACAGGCTTTCTTGAGCTTAATTTAGGATTAGATCGATTTGTGTGAGGTTGTCCGATATTTATTTATTTATTCATAAGTCCTGCTTTTCTGGTAATCAATATTCTGATGCTCCAATAGTGCCTGCCAAACCATCTGACGGCGTACCTTAAGTCGGTGCAAGTTGTGGCTGTCGCCCGTAATATCTTAAGGGGCAGCGGGTTCGATCCCGCCTGAATAAAATATCAGCAGCTGCGGCAGACGGGCTGAATCACTGCAGTGAGGAAAATCATACATTTCCTTCATATTCAGATTATACATTGCCAATATACTACTAGAATTAAATACTACTAGAAGGTGCCCGCACCCTGGTAGCAAACATGCTGTATAGCAGCTTATACAGCCATTTTAACTCTAATTTAAGCTGTATAAAGTGTGATCATATATAAGTGATTATGCACCCTGTATACTACTTGGGAAGTTTCGTTCACGCGTACTCTTTATTGCACACCTCATAAAACATTCAGGCGAAATACTATGCAAGAAATTACAATTAGATATTAACAACAGGCGGTCTTATCGCTAAAGAGCGATCTCTTCCAGACACCCTTTGGGTAGTGGAGAACTTAAAAATGATTTTGTTATTAGGCGTTGCAAAAATCAGAAAAAATTAATGATATATACACGAAAAGCAAATAAATACATAAATATAATAAACAATAAATACATAACATACATACATTCAACCGAAAGATAATAGGACCATTGAATGAAATACGAATTATGAAAGGGATAGATAAAGATAATGCTCTTTCAGGTGAGTTTTGAAAGAAACAACCCATAACCCTCTTTTTATTTTCCGTATTGGGATAAAAAGTATGCTGTAACCATCCGTGGATGACCAGCAGCCCGTGTTCCTCCTCAGTTTTCCTTAAGATACGCATTTTCCCATGCCACGAGCGTAGCGCTACCAAATCTTTGGTATTGAAAGTGTTAATTCCATCCAGCTTCCATATCTTGCATACTAGCATCACTAGCCCTACATCTCAAAGATTTCCAAACTTTGTCTATCATTTTGTATCTTCACATGTTATTTGATAAACTCCTTTTAAAAAGTTGATCTTTTGGATTGCATGTAAATTGTAGATTTCAGTTACTATATGTATTTTCTTATATTTCTTTCCTGTAGTTCCATTTATTGAATTTTTGTGAGTAGTCTTAAATTAAGTTCGTTCATATTTTAAATTACTTTTTGGCGCAGTGATGGCTTGAAATTCGTTTAAATTTATTTTTACTTAAATCAAATACTTTAAATATGAAATACATCGTAATATTCCATCGCAACAATCGTCAGAATCTATACTCACGAGCAATACTAATCTTGATCGAATCTTTAGTCAGTGTAGGTACTTATTGAAATTCCATGCCTACTAAACTTCGCTTACCTTCGGAATTTTGCAATGTAGACATCATCATTGTTGTCTGTGTCATTGTCATCAACAAATAGGTCGAGTTTTACGGCACGCTCTAAAGCCTTTTATTTACTTAGTCGAATTAGATTAATGTACTTTTTCTGTATTTAACATGACGTATAGCTTCTATTATATATATATACCTATGTATACACATAGTCACATATTTATTAAAGATTAAATGATTTGTGTTTATTTTTATTTTGTTTATCTTCTATCTATAACCTATAATCGCACCGACTACATATTTCTGTTTCGAAAAACATAAAAGGGAAACGTGAATTTTCCAGATCGCAGGTGTTTGTGGCCCGAACCGAAGGTGAGGGTCATAACATAAATATGCGATCTGGGCCTTACGAATTACCGCCCGTGGTTTATCTGAAGTTTTACGTCTTGCCCTGGCAAGGAAGTGAGATTTTCTCCCGGCGTAGCGGGCAGAAAGTCCCAGTTACGGCCTAGGGTGACGTAAAATAAATAAATTACCTGGTTAATGTTACCGAAAGCACAGAATCATTACAGACGGTTCTTCCTGCATTTTTAGTGGTTGTTTGTATAAACGCAACGCTGATCGTGATGCGTAGCAACCCGATCGACTCGTCCGACTGGTTACGATACGAAAGCGCGCCGTATACGCTTAAAGCGGCTCGCGGCACGTAGGGAGCCCTTCTTAATGGACACATGAACGGGATGTCTTTGGGAGAGATTTATGTTCAATAATTATGTTTTACAGTTGGCTTCAGTAGACTTTTGGATACGTTATCTAAGCTGGAAAGTAATTCGGAATACAATGACCATCACGTTGGTGCGTGTCGAAGCCCCGCCCCCGGGCAGCTCGTCTCGCGATGTTTACAGAGTCCGCGAGAAATAATAAGAACCGTTGTTTCAATTTAGGCCCCGGATCCACGGGACCCGAGGACGGCATTATGCAAAGCTGGCTGGAATAAACACTCACAGACTGTCTTACTAAAACTTACTTATATCTAAACCATTCATTCGATCAAAGCTCAAAGAAAAACTAACTTGGTGAAAGAGACCGGGTATCGAACCCGGTACCTCTGAATTGCTGGTCCCACGCGTTAACCTTATCGCCACCGGCAATCCAGAGGTACCAGGTTTGATTCCCGGTCTCTTCCACCAGGTTACACATTTCAATTTCTCTTTGATCTTTGTATCAATGGTTTAATATTTAAAAAAAAGAGACATTACGAGACGAATATAATTTATCCGTTGTTTGAGGAATACCTTCTTCTCCCTTTCGCTTAACCTGCTCCCTTTCTGATCGCTTACACAATGTTTTTTGGCCTGCATTGATTGTATGAGACTGTCCGCAGGGTCTGGGACGCAGGCGCGTTTTTCTCAGCTAGAGGCTGGCGCATTCAGATCAGTCAGTATGGGCATGCTTGAAAGTACAAAGATCTGTTCAGAAACCATGTCATCCATTTTAGTGTTTTTTTCCTCTTTGCAAATGATATATTTTGTATTTCCGAGAATTGTCAGATAAGAAGTTTGTTTTGGTAAGACAGTTACGAATAATTGTTGTAGTGGATTTTACGCTGTTATCGTCAGTGAACACGTCATACAATGACCTCTGTTAAATTTGCATCATTTCAATATAATTTTAAACAGTCGTTTATCACTACCTAATTTTTAATTGTATCTTATAGATAAATAGAAATACATAAACACTTTATTCATATCCACCACTCACATGCTTAAGACACAGTAAAAAATTCAGAAAACAGTCAAAACATACTACTTACTTATAACTATTACAGGTAATAAACTATTACAGAACATTTTAAAAGAATATGTGTCGTGGCAGACAAAAGAGAATAGGGGGAGAGCATATTTTTTTTCGTTTTTTTTTTCGACCTTAATTATAATGACCTACTGCACCTGAATTTATAAGTTAACCGCACTGCATGTTTCTATTTCAGGACTTATCGCTACTTACTTATCTTATCTACTTTATGAAAGTTTACTCAGTAGACAACAGTGTACTTAATTAAGTACACTGTTGTCTACTGAGTAAAAGGTCAAAAGATTGAGGCGGATCGAACCGGATGAATGGTAATTTAAAAAAATATATATAGCGGCACAGCATAGTGTCTCCACTTCGCCTGATGGTAAGCAAAAAGGGGAGCCCAAGTCGCAATGGCAACTGACAAGAAACCAACGGTGCGATGTCAGTTGACACTGCCATGCTGGCCTGAGAGATGCTTCGTCACTCTTCATTTAAAGGGTCCGTGTTATTAGAAGGAGAAACACATGAGCCGGCAAAGAGTTTCCTATTTTATACCGTGAAATACCATCTGGGTTGGACGTCATAATTACTGGCGTTTGTTAAAAAACTGCGTGAAACTAATATGCGTTCTAGTAGTTTATGTGACTGTACATAATGAAGGGCATTAAGTACGAGTGTGGGCTTATGAAACGAGCCGAAGGCGAGTTTCATAATAACATCACACGAGTGTTTTAATGCCTAATTATGTACAGTTACATACACTACTTGATCCACCCACATATCATAAGCCTCCATGCATTCAGGAGCCGCACATTATGACCACCATCAAAATAGACTGCTTGTTAGAACAAATTTCATATATCATGTCAGATATCAGGAGGCGTCGCCGAAACATCTATATCATCTTGATCGCTCATTTTATGATTTAAATTCAACAAAAATCGAACAATTTTATGCAACAATACAAATTTTAACCGGTATTGGCGGCAATGAAGTTTTCTGGCAGCTGTCATAGTTTTTTTTTATTCAGAGACAAACTGGAGTCGGCCCCACTATCATATCTTTCGATACCTTACTTACGTGCGACATTTGTCAAATTTGATTGCAAATTGACAATTCATTTCGTCCTAAACGTCATCTTGACTGATATTAGAATAGAGGTCAAATCAAATTTCTTTGTTTTTCAGAAATGTTCCAAATTTGAATGAATAATATCATCGAAATTGATGTTATTATTTAGCAATAATAACATTTCTACAGATAAGAAATTTGTTGTGTCAGTCTATTTTTATGGTGGTCATAAGAGGCCTTATTCCTTTAAAAATTTATTTTTTTCATATTATGACAAATAGATTGATATATTCAACCAACTTTTTGAAGTGAATAATACTTTCCCCCGAGTTCTAGGTAGTAACGTAGCTATTTCATGCTTTTATTGCGAGCAGTGGAAAATAAGTTGAAAAAACTAAATTTCCGCGTGAATTTTATCAATTTTAGTGGTTTTTGAAACAAAAATTATCAATCAAAAATTCAAACTGTAGGTTTCAAATATATACCAATAAATCCCATTAGCCCTGTTCTACGTAGTAACACCAATAATATGTTAAATAACATGTTTGATCATAGAGAATAAAAAACCGGTCAAGTGCGAGTCGGACTCGCGCACCGAGGGTTTCGCACAAACACTCCATCCTTAAGTGGTTAAGTTTGCACCTGGTATGTATAGCGCCCCATACAAAAGAGGTGCAAAGTTAACGCAACCAACCCGTTTGTTGTATGAAGCTCCCCTTAAATACTTATTTTATTTTATTTTTTGTATTTGTTGTTATAGCGGCAATAGAAATAGTACATCATGTGTGAAAATTTCAACTGTCTAGCTATCACCGTTCTTGAGATACAGCCTGGTGACAGACGGACGGACGGACGGACAGCGAAGTCAAAGTAATAGGGTCCCGTTTTTACCCTTTGGGTACGGAACCCTAAAAATGTCTAAAACAATCAGCATTTTCAAAGGAATAAGGCCTCATAATGTGCGGTTCTTGAACGCATCTCATGGAGGGTTTATGATATTTGGAGATAAAGAAACATTATGTATCTTCAAAGTAACACAACACAACTCTCATATTCACCTGTCCACGAGGCACCACCTGCAGACGGAGGTGTTGACTGTTCGCCTGAGAAGTCTAGCAGTCAGCTATTTACTAGCTAATCAAAATTACAACGTAACCCTCGACAAGCCTCACCGAAGTAGAAATTTGTTAACGTTTATGGAGCTTGGAAGTTTGTGCGATCATTCCTATACCAAATGTATACAAAAAAATGCAATTTGGAGGTCAATGAATCCAAAACATTATTTTCTTACCACTATATGTCTATTTTAGCGTTGGGTTTCCATTTCATCGTTTTTTTTAAAATGGCGGAGATTTGGGGACTGAATACGAATAACAGTGATATGTTAGTGATATGTTAATCATTGCGAAATAATATGGTGTAGGCTCGTAGAGCCACTAGATTTTAAACGGTGTGATGCAGAGCATCACTCAGTGATGGTTCGGTAATGTTTTATATAATCTAATTTCATCTAATCTAATGTAATATAGTTGACCTAATGTGACGTTTAATATTACCGGTTTGAGGAATATCCCCGCGGCCTGTCACTAGACGCTCACGTGAACGAGGATGATCATGATTGTAGTGTTTGATTATAGGATATTAAATGAAACCACCAGTTCAATGTCAATGTGTGACTGTATTATTTTATAGGTATATGCCGCCTACCCCATGATTCATAATATCCCACATATGCCATATACAACAATTCAATTGCTCAAAGGTTAACTGGAAGAGATCCCTTATAGGGATAAGTTCGCCTTTGTACCTATAATTTAACTATAATAGATGTATTTTTTAACTGTTTTAGTGTACAATAAAGTGTTTACTTACTCACTTACTTACAACAATGTTATGATGAACAAGGAAAATCCCGGAGATAAGATGAGGGGGTTAAATAGCCGTTGATTCTCAGTCGACATTCAGTCTCTACCCGTTAGTGAGGTCGAGTAGTTCTTCTCTCCGTAACCCACGATCCGTAAGTACAAACATACATAATTTATATGGTATCTCTATACACGATGATTTTTAATAGGTGATCAGGAGTAGATAAATATTAATATTTAGCTAAAATTAAACTTAATACACGAGGTCTCGCGCAATTACCTCACTGTTAAATTAATTAAAAGTTAAAACATAATTAAAACTAATAACCACTAGAGACATGCGGTCATCCTACATAAATTATTGAAGTACGATACCTACGTCAAGTGTCATCGCTTTGGCGGGAAATTTTACGAAATTTTCTACGACTTTGTTTATGTAATGAGGCTTCCGGTTCGTGACTCAAGATGGCCGCATGCGTTTAAGTTTTGTTGTTCGTTATTTATTCATTTTCGTTATTCAATGTGTAGTATTGATAGCGTATTGTGCAGTGATCTAACGTATGAGTGAGTAGCTAATGAAGAATTCAACTTGAAGCGTTCATAGCCCTTCCTGGGTCAAGGCCCGATAGTCCGCGTGGTTTTTTGTAAATCGCTATCACTTTACAAAAAGCAAAACCTCACCGAACAACGGCATGCTCTACGAGCAAACTCGAAATTGGCGAAATCATCATTAACTCTGATGGAAGCCATATTTTAAAATTAGATTAGTTTATGTAATGACAATGACAAGTTATTACTCATAAATTGTCATTCCGATTAAATTATTAAAGAGGTTATAAGCACACCGATACAGATTAGTTCGGTGACAAGGAATTTAAGACAAAATTGGTTTCAAAATAAAAATTATCATAGAAAAATAAAAGTTTGTTTTCATGTAATTACGACTTCAACGTGACCGCCATCAATTACTGAGTTAGAAAAATTGGTACCTGATCACCGATTAAAAATCATCGTGTATATATAAAAAATTATATAACCAATTACTGTTCGTTTGTCTCGCTAAAACTCGAGAACGGCTGGGTAGATTTAGCTGATTTTGGTTTTCAAATGTTTGTCGTAGTGCAGGGAAAGTTTAGACGGTGAGGTATTAGCCTTACTGACACAGACCGAATTCCACGCGGGCGGAGCCGCGGGCACAGCTAGTATTATTATAGAATGTAATATTTGTAAGGAAACAATAAGAGAAATGGGCTAGTTGTGGGTCGCTGACAACTGACTTGGTATTACAAAGATAGTTTAAAAAAAACAAATCAAAAAGGCTATTTGAAGGTCAATGAATATAGCTTTTTGTATGTTTGTGCGAATATACGTATCTTGACGGCCTCGTCACGCCAAGAAGGCTGGACGGTTTTCAGTCATTTTAGGTGCACGGGCACGGGATGGATAGATGGTTGCAGGACAATTTCATCAGAATGAGTCCAAGTAAAAACCAAGATTATGACTTTTTATTCTTATGGCTTATGTTAAGAATAATACGATATGATTCTGGTTTTGGTACCATCATCTCAAATGTTCAGATTGAGAATCGATAGTTGTGATCAAAACATATTTTTTTCGCTTTAATATAAACATTCGGTTAACGCTAGCCGCTTGACATTACTGCTTTAATAATAAATAATTTATTTATTAGTTGACTCGGAAAATAGCAGGGAAGTCCACTTTTTCCGTTCCACACTTTAAAATAGATTAATAAAAAAATAGTGCGTGGAGTCCCTCCGCGCGGAAGAAGTGAAACTTCGTAATGTGGAAATGAAAATAGGAAGGGGTAGAAATTGATTTTTAGTGAACTCATATTGTTTCTTTAAGATAAACTTCTTTACTCTCGCTCTGTCTCTTTCTATTCCCCCTGCCCAGGAGCGTTGAACGTTTCACGCAACCGTTAAACTTTTATCCCATTCTTGTTGGAAGTCGCATTAGAAGTTCCACTTCAACTGGTCTACATATCTCCTTATATCTCCAACACAATTGCACATTGCATGAGGAATAGTCAATTTCGAATATGGACTTAATTAAGATGGTGGCAACACCCTCTCTTCATAAATACACAATGCCTCAACAAGAGCGATCGCACTCAATTTGACGCACTCAATCCATTATTAATGAGTTCTCTCTCAATTGATAACGACTCTCGAATTAATCGCTAATACCGTCGTAATGTGATATTCCTTATTCATAACGTTATTGCTTCATTAACGTTATTGACGCGAGTCTGTGTACGAGTCGAATTAGACTCGACTGCGATGTTGATTTGATTGGTGAATTATCGATAAACGTTCGTTATAATTTTAAATTCTTTAATTTATTTAAACATATGTATGTGCAAGAGGCCTATGACAAGAGACAAATAAAAAAAAATATGTCAGTGCAACCGGTTAGGCTCTTTCCATTAATTCTGTTGATCAAGCCCAGAAATTTATTTGAATAAATATATAAATAAATAAATATTAAGGGACAATCATACACAAATCGACCTAGTCCCAAACTAAGCAAAGCTTGTACTATGGGTACTAGACGACGATATACATAATATATAAATACATATATAGATAACATCCATGACCCAAGAACAAATATTTTGCACAAATATTTGTCCCGGCCGGCATTCGAACCCGGGACCGCCGACTCAGTAGGCAGGTGTCTACCAACCGAGCCAAACGCGTCGTCACGATACCATCTTAACATTCGCAAAACTTCTCTCTTTTAATATGTCCCCTTACCCTCAGTTCGATATTGTTCATCAGGGTCTTCCGTTTAAGTTAGACAGCTTTAGGTTTTGTGCAAGTATAGTGCTTCTCGATATGAGAGTCATTTTCAGAATACAATGTACATAGTTAAAGGCTTAATAAGAACAAAATTACGATCGCTTCTTTTGTGTTACGAAAGTTACTCATACAAAAGATATGGGTAACTATCGTTACACAAAGGAATCATTTAGTTTTGTTTTAATTAAAATGTGATAGGCTTTCCCTGGATTCCGACAAGAAGAGCTTACTATTTGTTTTTTTTTTACTTTCAGCTGCTAATTATGTTGGCCTGGACGTTAGCGCTCGTGCTCGCGCTTGTGGCGTGCGCGCGCGCAGACTGCGACGCCTGCGTCGCGGGCGTGTGTCACTCCCGGCAGACGTTACTGAAGGGCTTCCGCGTGACCGACCAGCTGGCCCTCGACCGCGCCCGCAACGTCCTCTACACGCAGCTCGACGACGACCAGAACATCGCGCTGTCCCTCGACCGTCTGGAGGTCCGGCTGCTGCACACGATGAGAACCTCCGGCATGGCGGTCGACCAGCAAACGCACACTTTGTACTTGGGTACAGAAGAAGTCGCACAAACATTTTATAAGTATTATCCTGAGAATAACACGACCGAAGCAGTATTAACCGAGTCGGATAATATGCTAAACCTTTTTTTGACAAACGGATACGGTGTAGAATTTTTTAAGCAGACTGATGAGGCTTTTTGGTACAGAACATTAGGCTTCGAAAATGACACCATTATTACTGACTTGGTACTAGATAAGGACAACAAGATATTCTTCGTATCTAATGACAATGTGAATGTGTATGATAACGACGAGGTAGACTGGCACACGTCGCCTAGAGTGATTTCCCAAAAGAATCAAGTGCTATCCGCTGATGGTTACGGTGATGTGTATTTCGGAGACGTGTCTCAAAAGATCATATACACGCGAGATGACGCAACGGGAAAGTTTGAAATATATGCGTCTTACAAGTCCGGCGCGGTGGAGGAGTTTGTGTTCGACAGAGACAATAACATCGTGTTCCGGGACGCGGACGGCGGCGTGGCGCGCTGGCTGCCGGCGCCGGCGCGCGCGCGCTGCCGGGTCGAGCCGCCGCACCAAGACTACCTCATCCGGGAACTATCGGACGGCAAAACCTGCAACCAATAAAAACAAACGATTACAATGTTACAGCAGTAAGGCTGCGTTTGCACCAGAGATGTGCGAGGATGCATAGCGAGGGAAGTGTTTTTGTTAACCAATGGAATAACTACATACCTATTTACTTATCCTCGCTCAGCGCAACTGATTCTATTCGCTAACAAAAACACATCCCGCGCTCTCGCTTCGCATCCTACTAGCTACCAGCCAACATCCCGCCTGGCAGATGCTATATGCTCGTAGCAGATTTTCGCTACATACTTAAAGGAAGCTCCAACCATACTATCTGTAACCCTGTTAAACTACTGGAAATAAATATGTTCATTTTCATGTTCACTTTTTCCTCCAATCCGAATAAGTACGGACAAACATTAGCCATGTTGATATTACAACTGCAAACTGGAGTGTCAGGCACAGCAATTGAAGTATAACGCCTTTCCTATCTCTACTTTCAAAAAGCTGAAGCTAAGAAAAAACAATTAAAGACAGATGTTTGTTAATGGCAAATACGTGTAGGGCGCGCCCGGCTCGTAGGTACATTGGAATCGAAGATGTTGCAGTCGGTCGTGTACTTGTTCCGCAAATATCTCCTGTAGACTTTTCCTTTACTTGATTCCACTGTATTGAGTCTATAGCCTTCCAAGACATAAACGTCAGTGCTGCACTTTGTTTTTACTCGCTCTAAATATTTAGGGTAAATGCACCATTAGTCAGCCTTTTAACGAAAGTTTCGAGCTCAAACTCCTCTTATTGTTACTTACCTGCGTCGACCAATTGACAGAAAACCATTTTATTTCTTGGTCAATAATTCAATACATTTTATTTATTTTAACACGTTCACTACGGCAAAGAATTTTTGTGACTTTACCTGGGTACGACATGGGGTCTTTTAGATCCGACGTGTAACTGTACTGTGATGCGTTAATGGGTCTATAAGATCCGTTGGGTATACTCTTGTTTAATTGTGATTATGTACGTAGTTATAGCCATTCACGCAAATATATTTATGTTAACATATTCTATTCTTACATAGACCAAACCAATCTTCAAAACGCAGGTAGATTCAATTAATGGTTTGATTGCAAAACAAAAAACAATCTGTCGGATCTTTTAGACCCGATATCCGCACTGAATGTTAACATTGTCGATATTCTTTTAGTGTTGGGGTAGAAATAAAATACCGATATCCGATAGTTATTAATTTTAATAGGCTAACTAAGACTTATCAGATACATAACATTTTGAATTCCTTTAAATATTTTGTAGTATTTGGAGTGTCTGGCCAGTCGATGGGCTTGTATAAACATTATTAATGGCAATATTTCGCTCACCAATTATAATATTTCTGGCACGTATATCCTCTTTTTTCTTTTTCACAGTTTCATGTCCATTTTCATTTTTGTCACACATAAATAACATTTTCCGCGACCGCTTCATGATCGATAATTCACCGATTCCTTATCTCGTATTACTTGTAAATCACTGTAATTTTATTAATAACCACCCACACACTTGGACGTCACTGGCTCAACTAACTTTTATTCAGTACGGCTATCGTGTCACCGGGCATGGCGGGCATCGGGTCCTTAAGACCCGGTAGCTGTACTAGATGAAAACAGTTTCTCTCTGGTTGGCATGGGGTCGAAAAGATCCGATGAGTTTTATTACGTAAACCGCCTATATTCAAAAACATCGATAAAACACTAACTGTCCCTTTTCTACTCCTGCAAAATTCTGAGATATCTGTCCCGCACCAACGGTAGGAATAGCAATTTCTCCCCCGCACCGGAGGAAAGTTCTTCATCGGATATATTCGACCCGATGCCGTAGTGAACGTGTTAAGGAGAAACGCTAGATTGTTGCTTAAACTCTGAGTTAATTAAGATAAAGCTAAAAATGACCCTTTTGCCCAGTAGTTAGCCAAGGTCGACCTTAAGTCGGCCTTTTTGTTCCCAGAACCTCTAGCATAACTGTCACAAGCGACTATCTCTCGCGCGAGATAATTGCCTGTCTCTTTCTGTGCAGTAATGTGAGAGCGTGACGGGTAGCGCTATGCCGCGCGACAAGAGTCGCGAAGCATAGCTGTGCTCGACGGGCAGTACTCAGCTTTTACATTGGCTGCAAATTAACAATAAGAAATATCGGTCGATAGATTTGGTCACAATCACAAACAAAACACGTAGAATATACGTAGTAGCTGTTTGTTTGGTGATTTATTATCGTTTAATACTCCAAGACTGAGATAAGAATAAATAAACATGAAGTTTTAATTGAGCCATATAAACAATAAGAGTTTATAGGTACAGGAAAACACAAATTATAATTGATTGTTTGTTAGGGTCCCGTACCCAAAGGGTAAAAAACGGGACCCTATTACTAAGACTCCGCTGTCCGTCCGTCCGTCTGTATGTCCGTATCTATATTTGTTCATAGAATGAGGCACCAACTTAAACAAACGCAACGGATATTATACAACTAGTGTCTTTGTGTAGCTGTAGACCTGGCGATCACTCTTCGAAATGGCTGATAACTTTCCATAGAAAATAATTTAATTGCTAATAAAAAAAAAATTACAATACTGAATCGACACAAAATTCTGTTATATATATCGAACCTACTCACAAACTTTCATGAGAATCGGTGGAGAAATGTGACCTCTGACGAGAACAGCTGCAAAGCTTCTAGACATCCAAGCATTCTAACCTAACATACGAAAGAATTTTGGGCCAAGCTGAAATGAGACGCTTCACTCGCTCGAACATAATCATTCCAAAAACTAAAAAAAACTGCCACCCATACATAATCCCGGTTGATTCAACTGCCACGTATAACTACTAGAATAAAGAGCCAACACAAAACTGCCGTCATATCGAAATAGGGCGCTTCTACATAAACTTGAAAACGGAGAAAAAAAATATTTTGTAAATTTGAAATTAAAAAATTCGCTGCGTGAAAGATGATACTTTTTTAATGCAAAAACGTGTAGAAGCATTTGGGCTATAGGGATTGATATGCAAAATCCAATTTGGATAACATTTAATTATAAAGAAATGATATTTTATCTTTTCTCTTAGTAAAAAAAATACAAATAAATACTTTTATACTACAGTAAAAAGACGTGTCTGGCTAGAAACGTCTTTTCAGCGTAGTTTTTTATTAAAACTTCTTTTTTACTGAGTAATAATACGCATAGCGCATTTTAGTTAACGATATAAAAAGGACGCATATTAGCCATTAAATGCTTTTTAAAGTAGGTTGTAAGTAAAACATCGACCTACTTAAAAAGAAAAAAGCAGATACGTCTGTAACGCATTTTGATTTTTGTTTTTTGACCAGCCCTAAATACTTGGTGCATTATTGTTGAAGTGAAGGAAGTAGGCAATTGCTTTTTTTTTAGTTACGTTACCTACAAATAAGTTTTAGTTTCACCGCTTTATAAATGTCAAAACGGAATTCTTGCATTGACGACTTTTTATTTGTTTTAATAAAAAGTACAAGTGTATTTTTTTTTTCGAAAACGTCAAAAGCTATTTGAAGCAACTGATTTTAGCTTATGTATGCCTTTTCTATATATGGCCGTTTTTTTTAATGATTGTACCTGTCTCCTTTGAAGAAAATGTATATTTTAATACGACAACCCTTTAAATTTAAAGAAAAGCAAACTAATATATTTATGTATATTTATTACAGTAGACTCAAAATATACACCAGACATCAAAGCAAGAATAGGTTTAGCAAACGTGGCTGTTAAAAATAAAAATAATTTAATGACCGCAAATATATCCCAGAAAATAAAAAATAACAAACGAATTTTTTTATGGGGTGCATAGTTTTCTATGGGTGTGAAAATCGATCATAATGCAAAGGTAAGGGAAGATACGGAAAACCTTCGAAATGTGGTGTTGGTGAAGCATTTAACAGTAAATGGTTGAACACCATAAGGAATAGTGGCGCTACAAACAGCTTTCATATGGCAATAATGTGCATACGTTATATTATTAAACGTGAGTAGCGATTTATCACAGACCAAACTGAAAACATTTTTTACCGGAATGCTGCTTAATCCTTCGTTCTTCTTGCGAAATAATTTCGAATTCTATTGAAAAAACTTGACTTTTATCACTGTGAACAGTTTTGGCTTTATTATGAAAAAAAAAACTAAAATGGAATATCTAAAAAGTCCTGTTTCCTCTTTGTTTACTTACATCAGTGACATTCACTGACTTTCAACGTTAGTTACCAAAAATGTGTCGTTGTCAGTAAAGTAGTACCTCTAAAGAACCGCATTATGGCGTGGGTTGAAAAACACCCTGTTAGAGTATACATACTATATCAGCTACACCGACAGGAGTTTGAGTCTTAAATTTATGATGATAATTTAAAGAAAACCTTAATATTTCCTTCAACTGCCTGGACGCATCTGATTGAATTGATATCCAACCGCGAGCCCCCTTTACCCCGCACGCTTAACTTTACTACGTAGAAAAGACGGTACTGACACTTGCTCCTGACTTATTGTGACTTAAATGGTGATTTCACTAAGATGAAAAGGCGCAACTACGAAGAACCGTCTTTTCTTCATATTATCGTGTAGAAGCGCCATTTATTTTTATGAAAATGTCCATATTTTTCTAAAATAATAAAACGCTTTTGCTTAGATGGGTCTTTTTATTTTAGCATACATCAGAAATGCCTTTTCTCATTCGTTGTATACGCGGTATCCCGCAGATACGTCCTTTTTGATTGTAGGTTTCACAGGGTTCTGTTCATTTTTAGTCAAATTTAAAAATACTGGAAGATCCGTCTTTTTTTGCTGATTCCGAATATGTATAGAACTCATTTTTGACAAAAATGTTAGATGCGCCCTTTTTCGATATGACGGCAGAAAAGCTCTCCTATCATACACATAATTCTGTCAGCCGCCGTCATACTAATTCCCAGTCACTTCCAGCGGCGCAAAAACCGCACCATCGCGGCACAATCAGCACTGAATCACATCCCGTGCATAAATTGATCGCCACTAACTGAGTCGCCGCAGCGGTCCCGCGGGGCGCGTTTGCGAGGGCACAGCCCTGAATTCGTGAGCTCCTATTATGATACGCACTTGGCGGGAAAACGCAGCAGAAACGCTCGTTTCATAACTTGATCGCCACTAACTGAGTCGCCGCAGCCCCTTTTTCCTCCTGGCCAAACTGATTTTCCAAACACAATATTGTCATCCTCCTGTATCACAAAAGCTTACCTATGTATATGTCTAGTGTTTACACGTAGAAACTCTTTTGAAGAGTTTTAGTACTTGAACATAAATAAATATAAATGAAATAACTATGACACATGCCAGCTAGTTCATAATTTCCTTTAAACTCTAATGTAGTTTTGTGGATAGAAAATGGATATCTGTTTTATTGAACGCAAACGGGGTAAAGTTTTGCTACATGATGATAGACAATACTACAAGCTTCGGAAATATAGAAACGACGCCATCATTTCCAATAGTGCAGTCGTTTAAAAAAGGAAAAGTGCCGTGGTTCCATAACTATTGAAGTAAGTTAATTTTATGATTCCGTAGCTGTAAGCAGCCATCTGGCACATTGGCATTGTCTGCGAACTGACAATGTCTGTTTCATCTATGTATATTAATTAAAAGCAAATAAACTTAAAAAAAAAAGCTTTTATTTAAACGCTCTAAAAAACAGAAAATATTTTATTGTCTATCAATTGTATAAAATGAGGTTATAAGTTGATAGTTAAAGTAAATAGTAAATAAGTTAAAAAAAAAAAAAAATATTTTCTTCTTTTTAGAGCGTTAAATAAAAGCTTTTTTTTTAAGTTTTTTTGCTATTAATTTATTTTTCATTTTTTAGTTATCGCTGGGTATGTTTCTTAGTCTGTTCATAATTGTGCGTGACGAAACACAGTTCCAAGTATGATTTTGGAGTTGTCCTTCTCCTAGACAGGTTGCAGACTAATGCTGATGACGCCCATTTCGCCAAATTACACAAGTCAAACTTATTTCAGCTTGGAGCTCTCTTTTCAATTTACTCGCAATGAGCCCTTTCACTTGATACCCATATTGCAGAAATGCATTAAAAATAACTATTCCTCTATATCTTGGATGATCCGCCATATTGGATGTAGAATGACGTCACATTATTTTACGAGTTACTCTCAACAAGCCCTTTCATTTGATACCCGTATTGTAGAAGTGCATAAAAAATATCTATTCCGCAATCTTGGATGGTCCGCCATATTGGATTTAAAATGATGTCACACGTATCGTGCATTGTCATCCAAACTAAACGTGTATACAAAATTTCAGCTCAATTGGTTGAAGATATCTACTTCAAAGTTGAGTTCTAAGATTCCACCCGAACAAACATACTTACTACATTGCAAGTTAATAAAAGCTTTTAAAAAAGTTTTAATATGGACTATTAAGTGATGTTTGTTCTATTTTTTTTTCTGTCTATTCAACGTTTGAGATAGGGTGTGGACATTTGTTTCAAATACGTTAAATAAATCACAGTTTGACCACTAGGAAACTTAATTCCTCGTAGCCAAACCAGTTTGCCAAATCAGTTTGTCCAGGAGGAAAAAGGGGCTGCAGTGGGCCCGCGGGGCGCGTCCACGACGGCACAGCCCTAAATTCGTGAGCTCCTATTATGATACGCACTTGGCGGGAAAACGCAGCAGAAACGCTCGTTTCATAACTTGATCGCCACTAACTGAGTCGCCCCAGCGGGCCCGCGGGGCGCGTCCGCGACGGCACAGCCCTGAATTCGTGAGCTTCTATTATGATACGCACTCGGCGGGGAAACGCAGCAGAAACGCGCGTTTTATAACTTGATCGCCACTAACTGAGTCGCCGCAGCGGTCCCACAGGGCCCATTCGCGAGGGCAAATACGCACTTGGCGGGTAAACGCAGCAGAAACGCGCGTTTCGTAATTGATTGTCACTTACTGAGTCTCCATAGCGATCCATATAAATCCATATTAATTAAAATAATAATATTGCTTTGCTAATATAATGCCCGCGTGTAATAACGTGCCAGTCAATTAGTTATACTTATTTGCGTATTTGGTCATGCATTTAATGTTCCCCTCCCACCGCGAAAAGAAAAGTCGATACGCAAACAAATAACAAACCACCACCAAAATAACAAAAGTTACTCGACACGGTTTTCGCGGTTCGACGAGGCATCATCAGGGGATGTTCGGTCTGGAGCTCATTCAATTGTCGGACTAAAACTCTATGAAAAATTTCAAGTCACTAAGATTCTTCAGGGATTTAATCATTAGTTCCTAACCTTTCATTTAAATTATTTGAAAAATGTATTTATTTATATGTTTATTCAGATGTCAAGTACATAACATCATCCCACAGAACTGTTTTCACAGTTTGACTAAAGTTATCCGTGAGTCTATAGTTATAGCATGTTATACGCGAGTGTGCATGAAACATGGTAGTAAATTCAATTTTCGATCATTATATTTCTTTCAATGAATGTATTTCAAGTTATTGGACGTGCCTAAACGCGAAAGCATGTCCCGGTAAGTTTTGACTGTAATTCAATGAACTCGTACGCTCGAGTGGATTTTAGCGTAAATTAGTGCAGAGCAAACCTTAGCCGAGTAAAACTAAGACGGTGCTGCGCATTATTACTATTGCTGTTTTTATTGCATTAAATATGAACAAAGTTACTTGTTTTATATCATATTACTCACTAAATCAGTACCCTTACCATGAGTTAACGGTCCACGTACTCGTTAGCGACAGCGTAAAAGATTTGTATGGAGAATAGTATACAGCGCCCTAACGGTCACTTTATAGAACTACAATTCTCCATACAAATCGGTGACGCAGTCGCTGGCGAGTACAGCCAGTGTTAACTCATGGTAAGGGTACAGTTGTTAACAATGTTTTGGGTTACAAAAAACACCTTGATTCAATTATATTATACAGGGTGAATTCTAAGTTCGCAAGCGGTAACTATAGTGTCAAAGTACACCTTTTTTTTATCCACTTTGACTTAACAAAAACCCTTCCTTTTTCTGCAAAACCTTCATGTCGTGTGAAGTCTATTAAATACAAATATATAAAAGAAAAAAAAAAATTAGTTCGAATTGAGAACCTCCGCCTTTTTTGAAGTCGGTTAAAAAGAAACCTAATACACAACGTAACACTAAAAACTAAACAAATCCGATTTTGGGTTTCTAACAAATAATGAACAGGAAACTCTATTCTAAAATATATACAAGTATTATGAAGACTAACCTAACTTAAATCAATCTAACCTAAAGGGGGATTCTTAAGATTTACTTGGCTAAAAGGTCCCCATAATACTAGCACCGTTGCCCCGCTGAATGGCTATGAAGACCTGCGGAACCAGATAAGACCTGGAGCGGAGATGGCAGCCCCTAAGAGGCCTTATTCCTTTTAAAATGCTGATTGTTTAGACATTGTTCTCTATGAGCAAACATGTTTCTAAACATACTATTGATGTTACTACCTAGAACAGGGCTATTGGTATTTATTGGCATATATTTGAAACCTACAGTTTGAATTTTTCATTGATAATTTTTGTTTAAAAAACTTCTCGAAATTGACAAAACTCGAGCGAAAAATTAGTTTTTTCAACTTATTTTCGACTCAACGCAATAAAAGCATGAAATAGCTATGTTTATTTCTGGAACTCAGGGAAAAGCGTTATACACTTTTAAAAACTCGGTTGAAATTATCAATATACCTATTTAAACCATGAATACAAAGATCAAAGCTTAAAGTAAAATTGAAAAAGGAGCTACCTGGTGGAAGGGACCGGGAATCGAACCCGGTACCTCTGGATTACCGGTCCAGCGCGTTAGCCACTTCGCTACCCTCGCTCCACGTAGACCTGACGAATTTTTCCTTATGCTTTGTGTGTCGATCTTTGCATTGTTTATTTGAAAGGTTTTTACACCTTAGCGACCTCTATGTGAATACGTTAATATACCTATTTGTCATAATATGAAAAAAATAATTTAAAGGAATAATATATTATACGCCTCTTAGGTAAACATAAACGTAAACAAACCAAGCGACGTCAATAAAACCGCCGCGTTTTTCCCGTACAGCGCCCCGAAATTCTGACGTTCAAGCAATTTACAGTAATAGAAAATATAGAAATATGAGATATAAACTTCTCACCTTTGGTGGGTCCATTATCTTTACGGCTGTGTTTGCAATACGATCGCAGATAAAGATTTTATTGTGACCGAGATGAAGCAGCATTTTGCGGGGAGTGCGTGTTGATTGAGTGAGCACCCTTCAAAAACGAAAAAAAATGTGCTGATCATTTAGTAAAAGTTCTAAAACAATTGTAAAACTAATTGATGAATTTGTAAAACGATAAATAAAAATAATACATTCATTAACGTGTGCTCACTCAGTTCTCACAAACTATCAACGAAATCTGTGAATGTGTTTATTTAACATATAATATTTATATCCTAATTTTTAGTAAAAACTATGCTTAAGGTAGGTAATAATTTGTAGATCACCTGGTTACGTATTTAAAGTTTTACAAATAATTTCGTATGCTCACTCAATCCGCACACTTTCGAAAACCCAATTTCTGATAGAAAAACTGCAGATTGAAACTTCTATATATGTGTATAGTTTAGTAAAACTCATAAGGGAATTTGTAAAATACAAAAAAACCGCTAACGTGGCAGATTTTTGGATATTAAATGTTTGTAAGTGCTCACTCAGTCCACACATTATTCGTAAGTTAAAAATGTAAATATCTTAATATTTGTAGTATCTAGGAAACTATAAAGTAGTTCAAATTTTAGTAAAAAAAAAAATACTAAATATCCACCATCTAAAATGTCATATTCGTTGTCTGCTTTTAAAGATATTCAAATTTAATTTTAAAATACAATTTAAGATACAGTCCACATTTTAGATCACACAGTCCACTTCTTAAAATACAATCCGTTTACTGGTTCTCGGATAGTTAGTAAATAAAATTTTCGGAGTGATGAAAATATGCCTATTTATTTTATGCGTAGCCATGATTCGGAGAAACAAAAATATGCGCAAATAAATTATGACAAATTAAAATATGCCTATTTATTTTATTGTTAGACATGATTCGGACAAGCAAATTTATGCGCAAATAAATTATGACAAATGAATATTTGCGTTGTCAAACTATGCGAACCTTGATTATGCCAAAACAGTTTGCCTACATAGATTAAGTATGCCATACAAAATTATGACTAAAAACATTATGCCAAAACAGAGGGAACTCTTATTCTTATGTGTGATCTACCGTCTGTGTAATGGGATGTGTTCTGAGGAATTGTTCGACATGATGTCCACGGCTACTTTCTACTATCGCACTGCTCGCCATCAGCAGGGTGTTCCTCACACTGGAGTCTATAAAGTCAAAGTCAAAGTCAAAACTATTTATTCCATTGACATAAATTATGCACTAGAATAAGTCTTAAAACATGATATATGATTATTCTAATATTACACGAAACAAATTATTAAATTATATTGTTATATACATTATAGATGAGTCATTCCATATTCAGTTTTCATTTAATTTAAATTCGATGTCATAATATTCCTTTATGTTGTACAGTGCGTGTTCGGTTAATTTACTTTTTAAATACAATTTAAATTTAGCGTCATTGAGTGAGGTTACACAATCGGGTAGATGGTTGTACATTTTTAGGCTCTGATGGATGAAACATTTTTTAGTCTTAGCCAGTCGAGTTTTTGGTAGGCACAACTTATTTCTGTTGCGTGTGGGATAGTTATGAATATCCTTTCTCCTTATACTGCCACCGATGTTTTTCCGTGCATACAGTAAGTTTCTGTACGCGAACAGTGAATAAAACGTCATTATACCAGTCTCTCTGAATATGGCTCTGCAGGTCTCTCGAGCAGTCAGACCAAAAATGTTTCTAAGAGATCTTTTTTGTAGTCTAAAAACTCTTGATGATGTTGCTGCATGTCCCCAAATTAAAACTCCATAAGACATTAATGAGTGAAAGTATGCGTAGTATACAGTCTTACTTGCTTGAGTGCCACATAACTCCTTAATTTTTCTAATTGAAAAGGCCGCTTTCGTAAGTTTTTTGCACAGATAATCAATATGTTTATCCCATTTTAATGCACTATCTATAGTTATCCCTAGAAATTTTGTCTCTTTATTATATGGTAATTTATTTCCTTCATATTCTAGATGTACATTTTCTGTTGTAGGTTTTAGGCTGTATTGCATAATTTGGGTCTTGTTGGCATTTAATTTTAATTTATTCGCTGAGAACCAAGTCTTCACTAAGTCAAGAGCACTTTTGACATTAGACACCGTATCCCTAAAGGTGTTATCAGACGTAATAAGTGATGTATCGTCGGCATATTCAATTATGTTACATTTTAATTGCTTGGGAATGCTATGTGGAAGATCGTTTGTGTATACAATAAATAATAACGGGCCTAAAATAGATCCCTGCGGTACGCCTTTTGATATAAGTTGGCATTGTGATCTGGCCTGATTTATTTGTACTGTTTGATCTCTGTCGGATAGATATGATCGAATTATTTTAAGACTAGTATCTGCAACACCATAAAAAGACAATTTATCCAATAAGATACCATGATCCACCATGTCAAAGGCCTTTGACAGATCACAAAATATACCCATACACTTCAGCTTATTTTCTAAACCATTATGTACATGTTTAATAAATGCGGCAATGGCGTCTTCTGTAGAGAGTCCCTTACGAAAACCGAACTGCTCCGTGCTAATTATATTATTTCGCGCGAAATAACTACTCAGCTGAGAAAACATTATCCTTTCAAAGATTTTACTGAAAGTGGGTAGAACACATACTGGTCTGTAATTATCAGTAGATGTAGCGTCTCCTTTCTTAAAAACTGGAACAAGTTTAGCCTTCTTAAGTGACTTTGGAAAGACGCCGAGTTCTAAACATTGGTTTATGATGTCTGTGATAATGGGAACTACAGGTTGCCTTAACAATTTTGGTGGATAAGCCCCATAAATCATAAGTATTCTTCATTTTAAGGCTTTTACAAACTGTAAGGACTTCCTTGATACAAACTTTAGTCCACTGAAATGTTTCGCGAGGTGGGATTGTTTTCATTAAATCCAAAGCGTTGATATTTAATTCTGTCTCTGAAGGCTCTGCCTGTATTGTAAAGAAAAAATCGCTGAATATTTTTGAAATGTCATTTGGATTCTGATGCAATCTGCCCTCGTGAAAAAGTCGGATGTCCTTATTTCTTGTAGTGTTGTAACCTGTTTCATCTTTTATTATATTCCAGGCGGTTTTAATTTTATTTGAAGATTTTCGTATTTTGTCATGAAGCCACATTGACTTGCCTGAGTGCATACTGTTTTAAATATTCGTTTATAGGTTCTAAAGTACTGTTTAAAGGATTCATCATTACTAATAATATACTTCGAATTTAATTCAAACATAATTTCTTTGCTCCGTCTAATTCCTGTAGTAGCCCAATCGTTAAAGCATTTTTTGCTTGTATACAAATATTTTTCATAGGCATAACTGTATCCAGAAGTCTTATGTACGCGTTGAAGAAAAGGTTATAGTTAAGTTCAGGATCAGGACCCAAAACAAAGTTACTGAATTCATACAATAGTTCATCGTTCAAACATTCAATTTTTGATTTAGTGACCAATCTCTTACTAATGCGGCTGGGTTTACTTTGTATTTGCGATTTAGAGTCGATTCTTACAGATAAACATTGACCAGAGTGGTCTGAGCACACAACAGATACAGTTTTTATCATATACTCGTCCACATTAGTGAACACGTTATCCAAGCATGATGACATTCTTGTATGGAAATTAACTGTTTGCTTGAGACCATAAGTTAATAGAATATCGCAAAGCGATTTTGCTTGTTCGCAATTTTCGTTAAATTTAACATTGAAATCGCCGCACAGTACAACACGAGAATTATTTCTAATGCCAATATCTAGAATTTGTTGCATTATACGGAGAAATAAAAAAAACTCTCCATTTGGAGGTCTATATGTAACAATTACTATGCATTTTAAGGAAACTAATTCGATTGCGCATGCCTCTACATTACATTCATCAGATAAGGAGCTCATGTCCGGTCTGTCTTTAAAACGTATAGAGTCTTTCACTAGGATTGCTACACCGCCGTGAATATGTCGGGTTCTTAAAAATGTAGATCCTAACTTATATCCTTCCACTTGTAGCGCACTTATACTGTGATCCTGAAGCCATATTTCCGATAGGCACATGACACTAATATCTAGTTCGTACAATGACAGGCATAGTGGAAGTATTTTATTTCCAACCCCCTGAACATTTTGATGAGCGATTGTTAACTGTCCATCAGGATGGATCGAGTTCACAGGGGCGATATTCCTAAAAAAGTATGTTCTTGTACTGGCTGTTGCGTTTCTTTCAGAGTCCATTGAGTTGACAATGCAGTAGGTGTAATGTTCGTTGTCAATAATCGGTGTCCTTCATCTACCTCATTTGTTGTAGCATAACATGCGTTGTTTCGGGTATTTGGGGTAGGTATGACGTCATCACCGGCGTTTGTCAGTATAATTAAGTTCTTGTATTGATGAGTGTATTCGTACAGAGAATTATGGGTTATTTTATTACATAGATATGACACAAATGATCTACTGAGTACATTTTTCACGTAAAAAATGCTTTTATTGAAATTGTTTATATCAATTAGTGTTACACCATTTGATCTTTCAGTTAAATATTTCAGATCTGTGTTAATTTTGAATATTCTATTATTTATGTTCCAATCCATCCCGAATGGTGATGTGGTTATTTGCAGTTTAAGTTTTCTTAACTTGCACAAATCTATTGCATATTTGATATGTGCCATGCTGTAGTTGTTCACATTTGAGGCTATTATAACCAGATCGTCACCTTCTTGCATGTTTTGTGTAGTTCCGGATATATTGCGCACTATTTCTTTAAGTTCAGCATTCGGTTTACATACTGAGTTGACCGACTTGTAGCATGGCGCCCGGTTATTGATGTACTCAGCCAGTGACTTTCCATACTCGTCACATAGTATAAACATTGCTGGTTTTTCTATTGAATTGCCGTTGTCTTTTTTCACTTCGCAATTATGTGGCTCTTCCGGCTCTTCCGGCGTATGTCTTAATGTTACGGGTGACGTTTTACGTTTTTCTAATGGTTTCACAACTTCTTTGTCTAAAACAGTCGTTCGAGTACTATTTACCTGTTTTATAGAAGCACCGATCTTTTTTGTATTCTCGTTCAGTTTCTGGTGCGATTGAATAGTGCATTTCTTATTACAATTCGATGTGTTTGTTTTCGGCTTTTTGATCGGAGTACTTTTGGTATTTCCTTTTTTAGAGGAGATGACGGGTCTTTTTGTCGATTTTTGAGTCGGTTGTGGTGTTTTGTTTTTGTTTATAGCTGTAATTGTGTTTATTGTGTTGCATTTCTGTTTTGCACTTATTTTTAATTGAATATTCTCATGTTGAATTTGTACTATATTTGATTTTAGGCAACTAATCTCCTGATTAAGTTTGTCGATTTTCGCCTCATTTTCTGTCTGTATAGAGGACTGAAGTTCTTGGAATAATATTGCATTTTTTTCATGCATCTGTATTATAGTTAAAGCCTCCTTGTACTCCTGTATATCCGGTGACTGGTCGACTAAAACGCGTTGCAATTCGTTGCGCTCGTCAATCGTATTTTGAAGTTTCTTATCCAATGCAGCTAATTGAGACTTAAGTGTGACTACTTGTGAGGTCAAATTTGCGTAGTCCTCCGCGCACTCGTCTTGTTCCTTTAATAATTTAATATTTAGTTGTTGCGCCTTTTGTAACTCGTTTGTCAATGCTTTAATTTGTCCATCTGCCTGCGCAAGCGCAGTCTTACTACGTGTTGAAGGCATGTTCATGAGCTCTTTTTAGGGTGCTGCCCTCTGCCGAATATTGTTAATTTTAATCTTTAAGCTTCGTCTTCCAGTCCACAGTGGCTCCACTAGCAGTATATATTTTTTTGGGAATATTAAGATACTTTTTAAAATACAAAAATTTTCTCTGTTGACGGGAAACGATCGCAGGTCAGCAGCGTTCACAGAGTGCCAAAACTTGACTTTGAGCCACTCGACCATGTGGTATATGAGTTATCGGCCGAATATTAGGCTACACTTTGCGAAATGAAGTGGTGTCGTTCAGAGACGCTCGTTAAGTTGTTTGAATCTAAATGTTAATTCACCGTCATTTAGTTTTTATCACACACTGACACTGATTGTTCTTTTTGTACTAAATTTTTAGTTTGTGTTATGAATACACTTTATGTTTGATTGATTTCTTAATGTCCATGTTGTTTTTGTTATTTTTAGGCACTACTTTTGGGTTATAAACAACAAATTTTGTCACTGAGTCACTTTGTATTTGTGGTGTTTTTTTTTTGTTTTTATGTATTTATGACTTTAGATAACACTGTCACTTATGATTTACGAAACACTTAATCGTTTTGTTACATTTTTGGTGTTCTTTTGGCAGTATTTTTATTTTTTAAAGATAAACTTCGTGGAGCCAATGTTTACATGTTGACGGCAGCGCCATCTATAGATAGATGACTGTACGGTTAGAGAGGAAATTCTTAGCGCAAAAGCTCCGCATGTGGAATGAGCTCTTGGGCTTGCAAAACAATTCTATCAAATTGACAATGTCTTAAGAATAATACAATTTGACCGAGTAACTAAATATATATATATATGTGTGTGCTACAGTGAGACTGTCCCCAGGGTCTGCAACGCAGGCGTGTTTTTCTCCGCTACGGTGGCCGTTTTAGTTAAGTTAGTATGGGCACGATTGAAGCTTATAGTAAAAAAAATATAGTGTTTATTGCTTCTATTTATGTTCTATATTTTGTATTTCTGAGAATCGTCAGATAAGAAGTTTGTTTAGTTTAGTTTAAGTTGTTATCGTCAGTGAGCTACAATGACCTCTTGCATCATTTTAGTATAATTTAAAACTGTCCCTTATCAGTAATTTGGTATATTCTTATGGATAAATAGATAAACACTTTATTCATATCCACAACTTACATTGTTAGACACCAAAATGCAAAAAACAGTCAAAACGTGCTACTTACTTAAAACTAGAACAGGTATTAAACTATGTATTACAGAACATAAAAAGACGTGGGACGTGGCAGAGAAAAGGTAATTATCTTAACAAATTATAATGTACTGCACCTGAATTGATAAGTTAACCACACTGCAAGTTTCTGTTTACTAATCTTATCTACTTTATGAAAGTTTCCTCAGTAGACAACAGTGCTAAGTGCCTAGAGCATCATTTAATGACGGCTCGGTAATGTTGATAAATACATATAATCTTATTTCATGGAATGTAATAATAAGTTGATATACACGTTTTCTGATACAATTACAGCTTCTAACCTAACCTATATAAATAATGACACAAAGGTAAATGAAGAAAGAAAAATTGAATGCGATCCACTAAATACAATCTAAGCAGGGCTTAATGGGGAAAGGGGATCGTGCGTGTAAAGCGCACATCCTAGGGTATGGCTAATGCGCATAAGCATTTCAAACACATATGACGCAGAGGGTGCTCCAGTAGCGTATGAATTATGGAATGAAAGATTTGGTGTGATTGACGTAGCGATCTAATAGCTCAGTTGGGAGAGCAATGCGCCGGTAATGCAGGGGTCGCAGGTTCAACCCTGCTTAGATTGTAGTGGATCGCATTCAATTTTTCTTTCTTAATTTACCTTTATGTCATTATTTATACAATTCAAAATGTCGTATTTCCACATAAAAAATAGAATCGATAAAAAGATTCTATAAAAATATTTCTTACCTATATAACAATTTGGGCGTATTTAGAAATCGTTACCGACCTACCCAACGATATCTCACGCCATGGGGTAGATGAGAGAAAAAAAACACCGTTAACGAAGTTTGGGTCAATCAACTTTCTTCTGTTGCTTGTTGCCATGGTGATGTCCCCTTTTTTAAAACTACGATTCTCGGCAGCAATATTCAACAAAAATGTTGTAAATGCAGCAGTTGTAAGCCCATTATTATTTAGAATATATCTTGAAAATACCAATACTATAAATTATCAACACTTTTCTTAGAAGTTTAATCACCACTGTCTCCTGGGTGACGGGACAGAATAACAACAAGAAAATGTTGATCCAGCCTTATTCCCACTTTATGTAGGTATGGGAAGAAAAAACAAAAATTCGAAGTTTAAATATTCTACAAATTTGTCAACGTGTGTAAGCAAAAATTTGTGTCAGCCAAATTGCGGCTTTCTAGTACTAGGTCTCAGGAGTATTTTTTGTTACTAAGAGAGTTGTAATGTTCATGTTCCCCGGTTTGGGGAATATTCCGGCGGCCTATCACTAGACCCTCACGTGAACGATGATGATCATGATGAACAGTGACCCGGAGATAAAATAAGGGGGTTAAATAACCGACGACTCTCAGTGGATATTCAGTCTCTTCCCGTTAGTGTGGTCGAGTGGTGTCTTCTCTCCGTAGCCGACGAACCGTAAGTACAAACATGCATAATGTATACGGTATTATTATATTATTACAAAATGTAATCTTTGTAGGGATGTGTAATGGAATACTTTCCAAAATAAGAGATATAGGTAGGCTAGTTGACAAAAAGTCTGTTGGTATACCTATCAAAGATAGTTTACAAAAAACAAATCAAAAAGGCTATTTGAAGGTCAATGATATTTTTTGTATGTTTATGCGAATAAACGTGTCTTTACGGCCTCGTCACGCCAAACCGATGGGCGGTTCTCAATTAGTTTTAGTGCATGGGTACGGGATGGATAGATGGTTGCAGGATAATCAAATCAGGCTGAGTCAAAGCAAAAACTAGGATTATGACTTTTTATTCTTATGGCTGATGCTATGACAAAATAACGATACGATAACCATTCTGGTTTCGGTACCATCGTCTCAAATCATGTTGATTGTTGAGATTGAGAATCGATAGTTGTGATCAAAACATAATTTATTCGCGTTAGCCGCTAGCTTGACGCTACATTAATAATAAATAATTCAATATTTTCTTCGGTTTCCGCGACTGTCGCATATTTAAATAAATAATTTATCGTAATTGTGAGTTGACACGGAAAATACCAGGGAAGACTTATTCCGCATTTAAATAAAACAATTTAAACGGATTATATCGCGTATATTAATTATTTGAGCCTCCCTGACGTTTCAGTACCTTTACAGATACCGTTGTCAAAGGTTGACTGAGAAAAACACAATTTTTCTCTGTCAAAGTTACATTTGTGCAAACTACCCATTTTGTAAATATTAATTTAAAATAAAGGTGTTCATACATGCCAGATGGGCCTAAGGTGTAAAGACAGTTACACATGTGCCAGAAGGGCATTTATTATTTATTTAAAATATCTACCAGCGGTTTACTAAAGGCTTACTGAGGAGAAAGAACCGCCAAAGAAAACTCCCAGATTGCCTTATTTATTACTATAAAATACTTTTAAACAAAAACTCTACATATACTACTTTTAACCCTAATTTGTTTTACACCGTTCGAGGCCCAAGGTTTCCAGTCTTGTGTCTTGCTTGATCCTTGATAAGATGTACAACAGGATCCCAAGCCGGTGGTAATGACAAACCATCTTCTCTATTGAAATTGGGATATTTTTTGATTTCAATAGCCTCGCGCAACATTCTGGGAAAATATCGTTTCTCTCTGGCAACGGTATCTGTAAAGGTACTGAAACGTCAGGGAGGCTCAAATAATTAATATACGCGATATAATCCGTTTAAATTGTTTTATTTAAATGTGTGACAGTCGCGGAAACCGAAGAAAATATTAAGACTTATTTCACAATGTATCTACAATAGGCTAACAAACAGGTCTACCTCCTTATTATTTCCAATACAAATGCACATTGCATAGCAATAGTCCATTTCGAATAGTCTTTATTAAGATCGTGGCAACACCCTCTCTCCATAAATACACAATCTCTCAACAAGACCAACCGGTACTCAATTTGACGCACTCAATCCATTACCTATTAATGAGTTCCCTCCCAATTGATAACGACTCTCGAATTAATCGCTAATACCGTCGTAATGTGATATTCCTTATTCATAACGTTATTACTCCATTAACGTTATTGACGCGAGTCTGTGTACGAGTCGAATTAGACTCGACTGCGATGTTGATTTGATTGGTGACGATAAACGTTCGTTATAATTTTAAATTCTTTAATTTATTTAAACATATGTATGTGCAAGAGGCCTATGACAAGAGACAAAAAAAAAATTGTCAATGCAGCCGGTTAGGCTCTTTCCATTAATTCAGTTGATTAAGCCCAGAAAATTTGAATCACGATACCATCTTAGTTTCAAACATTTTATTTACTTTAAGATACACAAGATATTAATAAAAACAATAAACTAATATGTAACTAAGACTAAGTATATGCTAAAAACCTAATCTTAGTTAAAATTGGCAAAACTTCTCTCTTTTAATATTTCCCCTTGCCCTCAGTTCGATATTTTTCATCAGGGTCTTCCGTTTAAGTTAGACACCTTGAGGTTTTGTGCATGTATAGCGCTTATCGATATCAGAGTCATTTTCAGAATACATGTACATAGTTAAAGGCTTAATAAGAACAAAATTACGATCGCTTCTTGTGTTACGAAAGTTACTCATACAAAAGATATGGGTAACTATCGTTACACAAAGGAATCATTAAGTTTTGTTTTAATTAAAATGTGATAGGCTTTCCCTGGATTCCGACTAGAAGAGCTTACTATTTGTTTTTTTTTTACTTTCAGCTGCTAATTATGTTGGCCTGGACGTTAGCGCTCGTGCTCGCGCTTGTGGCGTGCGCGCGCGCAGGCTGCGACGCCTGCGTCGCGGGCGTGTGTCACTCCCGGCAGACGTTACTGAAGGGCTTCCGCGTGACCGACCAGCTGGCCCTCGACCGCGCCCGCAACGTCCTCTACACGCAGCTCGACGACGACCAGAACATCGCGCTGTCCCTCGACCGTCCGGGGATCCGGCTGCTGCACACGATGAGGACCTCCGGCATGGCGGTCGACCAGCAAACGCAAACTTTGTACCTGGGTACAAAAGAAGTCGCAAAAACATTTTATAAGCATTATCTTGAGAATAACATGACAGAAGCAGTATTAACCAAGTTAGATGATATGAAGCCTGACGTCATGTTTTATAATAGAACCATATATTTTATAGAAAAAGACTCAACCAGTGTAATGCATTTTAATCAGACTGCTAAGGCGGTTTGGCACAAAACACGCTTAGAAAATTACACCATTACTGACTTTGTACTTGATAAGGACGACAAGATATTCCTCGTGTCTAATGATAAAGTGTATGTGTTCGATCCCAAAGCGGGAAGCGGGCCACCCAGAGTGATTTCCCAAAAGAATCAAGTGCTATCCGCTGATGGTTTCGGTGAGGTGTATTTCGGAGACGTGTCTCAAAAGGTCATATACACGCGAGATAATAGAACAGGAAAGATAAAACTATATGCGTCTTACAAGTCCGCCGCGGTGGAGGACTTTGTGTTCGACAGAGACAACAACATCGTGTTCCGGGACGCGGCCGGCGGCGTGGCGCGCTGGCTGCCGGCGCCGGCGCGCGCGCGCTGCCGGGTCGAGCCGCCGCACCAAGACCACCTCATCCGGGAACTATCGGACGACAAAACCCGCATCCAATAAACACAAACGATTACTATATTGCAGCAGTAAGGCTGCGTTTCCACCAGAGATATGCGAGGATGCATAGCGAGAGAAGTGTTTTTGTTAACCAATGGAATAACTATACTTACTTCTCCTCGCTCAGAGGAACTGATTCTATTGGTTAACAAAAACTCTCGCTTCGCATCCTTCTAGCTACCAGCCAACAACCCGCCTGGCAGATGCTATATGCTCGTAGCAGATTTTTGCTACATACTTATAGGAAGCTTAAACCTTACCTACTATCTGTAACTCTGGTAAATTACTGGAAATAAATATTTTCATTTTCATTTTCACTTTTTCCTCCAATCCGAATTAGTCATGTTAATATTTCACAGTGATTTTGCAACTAGAGTGTCAGGCACAGCGATTGAAGTGTAACGCCCTTTCCTATCTCTACCTTCAAAAACCGGCCAAGTGCGAGTCGGACTCGCGCACCGAGGGTTCCGTACAAACACTTTCCATCCCTAAGTGGTTAAGTTAAGTTTGCACCTGGTATGTAGCGCCCCATATAAATTAGGTGCAAAGTTAGGTATTAATAGGTATTAAAAAAAAATACTTACTAGATTTCGTTCAAAACAATTGTCGTTGTTTTTATAGTAATGTACATCATATGTTTTTTTTAGATTTTTCATTTTCTTATTTTAGAAGTTAGAGGGGGGGGGGACCAACTGTTTTCCACTTTGGAAGCGTCTGTCACGCAAACTATTCGGTTTAGAAAAAAAATATTTTAAAAACCTCGATATCATTTTTAAAGACCTAACCATAGATACCCCACACGTATGTGTTTGATGAAAAAAAAAATTTTGAGTTTCAGTTCTAAGTATGGGGAGCCCCCAATATTTATTATTATTTTTTTATTTTTGCTCAAAATCTTAATGCGGTTTACAGAATACATCTACCTACCAAGTTTCAACAGCATAGCTCTTATAGTTTCGGAAAAAAATGGCTGTGACATACGGACGGACAGACGGACAGACAGACATGACGAATCTATAAGGGTTCTGATTTTTGCCATTTGGCTACGGAACCCTAAACATCTAAAGCTAAGAAAAACAATTCAAGACAGATGTTTGTTGATGGCAAACACGTGTAGGGGGCGCCCGGCTCGTAGGTACATTGGAATCGAAGATGTTGCTAAAATTTTTAAAATTTTTAGGAGTTCAAGTAGACTCCCATCTAAACTGGAAGGCTCACATAAATGAATTAAACAAGAGAATCTCTAGCAATTGTTACGCTGTGTCAATACTATCTGAAACTTGCTCTGAAAGCATAGTTATTAACGCCTATTACGGAAATGTGTATCCTTTGTTGATTTATGGAGTTATTTTCTGGGGTAATTCTGTAGATATAAATAAAACATTCGTACTTCAGAAACGATGTATTAAAACTATTTATCGTATGAACGTCAGGGATTCTCTACGTCAAGCTTTTCGAGAAAAGTGATTTCTTACACTGACTGGTATATACATATTGGAGGTTAGCTTGTTTGTAAGAAATCAACCCAATTATTTTACACGACTGTCATCTACAAAATGTAACCTCAGAGCACAGTATAAATTTAATATCCAGCTACCGAAAATTAATACCTCTATTTATAAGAATAGCACTTTTGTAATGGCAATCCGAGTGTACAACCACCTCCCGTCAGACATGAAAGCTCTGGAAGGAAACAGGTTTAAAAGGAATCTTAAAAATTGGCTCATTGATAAGGCATTTTATAGCTTAAAAGAATTCTTCGATTGTAGCTGTACTAATTTATAAATAACTAAGTATTGCATGCCTGAAACAGATAACTGTTGGAACAAATGTATTTTTTTTTTGTCGACCTAACTATGTACACAGTTTTGCAATAAATCATTCTTATTCTTATTCTTATTGCAGTCGGTCGTGTACTTGTTCCGCACATATCTCCTGTAGACTTTCCCTTTACTTGATTCCACTGTATTAGTCTATAGCCTTCCAAGACATAAACGTCAGTGCTGCACTTTGTTTTTATTTGTGCAAATGCACCATTAGTCTGCCTTTTAACGAAAGTTTCGAGTTCAAACTCCTCTCATTGTTACCGGCGTCGACCAATGGCAGAAAACCATTTTTTTCTTGGTCAATAATTCTTAAACTCTGAGTTAATCAAGATAAGATAAAAATTACACTTTTGCCCAGTAGTTAGCCAAGGACCACCTTAAGTCGGCCTTTTCGTTCCCAGTACTCAGCTTTTACATTGGCTGCTTAACAATAAGAAATATTGGCCGATAGATTTGGTCACAACACTACTTTTAAGAAACAAAATACGTAGTATATATACTGTTTATGTGGTGATTTATTATAGTTTAATACTCCAAGACTGAGATAAGAATAAATAAACATGAAGTTTTAATTAAGCCATATAAAAAAGAAGAGTTTGTAGGTACATGAAAACACAAATAAATATAAATAAATAAATAAATATTAAGGGACAATCATACACAAATCGACCTAGTCCCAAACTAAGCAAAGCTTGTACTATGGGTACTAGACGATGATATACATAATATATAAATACATATATAGATAACATCCATGACCCAAGAACAAATATTTGCACAAATATTTGCCCCGGCCGGGATTCGAACCCGGGACCGCCGGCTCAGTAGGCAGGTGTCTACAAACCGAGCCAAACGCGTCGTTCGTCTCGCGAAATTATAATTGCTTGTTTGTTAGGGTCCCGTACCCAAAGGGTAAAAGACGGGACCCTATTACTAAGATTCCGCTGTCCGTCCGTCCGTCTGTATGTCCGTATCTATATTTGTTCATAGAATGAGGCACCAACTTAAACGAACCCAACGGATATTATACAAGTAGTGTCTTTGTGTAGCTGTAGACCTGGCGATCACTCTTCGAAATGGCTGATAACTTTCCATTAATATATATAATATATATATATTGCTAATAAAAAAAAATTGAAATACTGAATCGACACAAAGTTTTATAATATATCGAACCTACTCACAAACTTTCATGAGAATCGGTGGAGAAATGTGACCTCTGGTGAGACCAGCTGGAAAGCTTCTAGACATCCAAGCATTCTAACCTAACATACGAAAAAAATTTGGGCCAAGCTGAAATGAGACGCTTCGCTCGCTCGAACATAATCATTCCAAAAATTAAAAAAAAAGGGCTCTCTTATCATATTACATAATTCTGTCAGCCGCAGTCATACAAATTCCCAGTCACTTCCAGCGGCAGAAAAACCGCACCATCGCGGCACAATCAACACTGAATCACATCCCGTGTATAAATTGATCGCCACTAACTGAGTCGCCGCAGCGGTCCCGCGGGGCGTGTTCACGAGGGCACAGCCCTGAATTCGTGAGCTCCTATTATGATACGCACTTGGCGGGGAAACGCAGCAGAAACGCTCGTTTCATAACTTAATCGCCACTAACTGAGTCGCTGCAGCGGTCCTGCGGGGCACGTTCGCGAGGGCACAGCCCTGAATTCGTGAGCTCCTATTATGATACGCACTTGGCGGGGAAACGCAGCAGGTACGCGCGTTTCATAACTTGATCGCCACTAACTGCGTCGCCGCAGCGGTCCCGTGAGGCGAGTCCGCGAGGGCACAGCCCTGAATTCGTGAGCTCCTATTATGATACGCACTTGGCGGGGAAACGCAGTAGAAAAGCGCGTTTTATAACTTGATCGCCACTAACTGAGTCGCCGCAGGGGTCCCGCGGGGTGCGTTGCGAAGGCACAGCACAGCCCTGAATTCTTGAGCTCTATTTTGATACGCAATTGGCTAGAAAACGCAGCAGAAACGCGCATTTCGTAATTGATCGTCACTTACTGAGTCTCCATAGCGATCCATATAAATCTATATTAATTAAAACAATAATACTGCTTCGCTAATATAATGCCCGCGTGTAATAACGTGCCAGTCAATTAGTTATAATTATTTGCGAATTTGGTCATGCATTTAATCTTCCCCTCCCACCGCGAAAAGAAAAGTAGATACGCAAACAAATAACAAACCGCCACCAAAATAACAAACGTTACTCGACACGTGTTTCGCGGTTCGACGAGGCATCATCAGGGGATGTTCAGTCTGGAGCTCATTGAATTGTCGGACTAAAACTCTATGGAAACTTTCAAACCACTAAGATTCTTCAGGGATTTAATCATTAGTTCCTAATCTTTCATTTAAGTACCTATATTGAAAACTATTCAGACTAAATTCGCAAATGACCGAACTTATTTAATACAATCAACTTATATTTTTAAATTATTTGAAAAATGTAAGTATTTATTTATATTTTTATTCAGATGTTAAGTACATAACATCATCCCACAGAACTGTTTTCACAGTTTGACTAAAGTTATCCGTGAGTCTATAGTTATTACGCGAGTGTGCATGAAATATGGTAGTAAATCAAATTTTCGATTATTATATTTCTTTCAATAAATGTATTTCAAGTTATTGAATCCAGGGACTGAACGTGCCTAAACGCGAAACCATGTCCCGGTAAGTTTTGACTGTAATTAAATGAACTCGTACGCTCGAGTGGATTTCAGCGTAAATTAGTGCACAGCAAAACTTAGCCGAGTAAAACTAAGACGGTGCTGCGCATTATCACTATTGCTGTTTTTATTGCATTAAATATGAACAAAGTAACTTGTTTTATCTACGGACATATCATTAGTGCTCTAAAATGCGTTCAGAAACCGTAGGAAATGACCAGCATTACTACAACCAATTTTACTATGAGAACTTTCTTATCTGTGGCAGTAGGTAAAATCTGTACTGTAATGTTATAACAGTAACAATTTTTGTAAGGTTATGAGTTTAAATTTGGAACAGCTGTCAAAACTAAAGTAGGTGTCTATTCTAGTATCCATAGATATTAATATTGTTATCGATACAAAACGTCAATTCAGTATGTGTTCGCGTAACTGAACCCTTCGATAAACTCTGTGGTAGTAGTCCTGGGATCCCTAACGAATTTAAAGTCTAGGAACAGGCAGTGCACTCGCTCAATATGAGATAAACCACTCACCTGGCAATCCTGGGCTGAACCGGCTTCGAAGCAGCTGTGTCCGTAACTCTTCTGGCTGGCCAGCACTTAAACACCTTAAAACAGTCTGTCGCACACCGGAAAGCACAAATCTAGTCCGTTAGAAGCACTAATTTCTTAATCTTAACAATGGACGCACACCGAACGCGTCAGCGTCCCGTACCGAGCCGAAAGGTAATGTGTCAAAATGAAGCCTACGCGGGAATACATTTCTACCCGCGTATTTTGACCGCCGTTGGGTTTTGCAGTCTACCTACATATTAAGAGATTACAATGCCTGAACATCCCCCCGCCTAACCAAGCCCGCCTTGGTTCCTAATCTCCTAAAGGTAGCCTACACAATTTAGAAATGGGTCTCAACAGGACGCCATTTTGAGTTTTAACTTCTGCATCGCGTACCACTCCGTCCTTACCGGGTAAAAGTTTAATAATCCGTCCGCGTTTCCAATGCAATGAAGTCAAATTGTCCTCCTTAATTAAAACTAAATCGTCTAATTGCGGAGATTCTGTATGAGAGGTCCATTTATAACGTTGCTGAAGTGTATGAAGATATTCATTTTTCCACCGGTTCCAGAAATGTTGGGTCATTTTTTGTATTCGTTGAAACCGAGATAAACGAGATTCCTTGACGTCTGTAAATGAGTACTCAGGGAGTGCCACTAAAGGCTTGCCGATTAAAAAATGACCCGGGGTTAAAACGTTGAGATCCGTCGGATCCGAACTTAGAGGGCACAACGGACGCGAATTCATCACGGCTTCCACCTTCGTGAAAAACGTTGTAAGTTCCTCGAACGTAAGCCTAGCGTCACCGAGTACACGCCTAGCATGAGTCTTTGCCGATTTAATAGCGGCCTCAAAAAGGCCTCCGTGGTTGGGGCTCGAAGGTGCGTTGAACCTTATTTCGCGCTTAATACGTTCCCGATCAATGTCCGATTGATTGTTCCGAATAAATGAGTATAACTCCTTTAAATACTTGCTCGTGCCCGTATAATTCGTTCCACAATCCGACCGCAATAGATGCGGAAGTCCACGCCGAGACACGAAACGCGTAAACGTCGCAACAAAGGCTTCAACCGACAATTGAGAGACAATTTCCAAATGTACCGCTTTAGTACTTAAACAAACAAAAATACAGAGAAAACATTTCTCAATTTTTGCATTTCGAAGATTGCTCGATTTTATATAGAAAGGGCCCCCAAAATCTGTCGCCGTACTGACAAACGCTCTCTCGCTTATAACACGATCCGAAGGTAAGTCCGCCATGTATGGTTGAACTGGTCTAGGCTTCGCCATGTAACACGGTACACATTTGAACGTCACGTGACGTGTGATCCGCCGAGCCAAAACTATCCAATAAGTCCAGGATAAAATAGATTCAAGGGTATTTGCGCCGACGTGGCAATATACCTTGTGATAGTGTGTTACTAAAAGTTCCGTAAACCGATCCTTGCCTGGAAGCAATATAGGATGCCTAGCATTGTAAGGTAACTCGGACGCATCAATTCGACCGCCGACCCGAAGTAAATTATTTGTATCCAAAAACAAATTTAACCGCCGTAATGAATTTTTAATAGGTTTATTTTCCTTAATTAATGCGATTTCCGCTTCATAATGCCGAGTTTGAACCAACCGAATTAAACATGTAGTAGCGTCTCTACGCTCCGAAACCGAGATGTGATTAGGATTACGTCCATCCGTAACTCTACAATACCGTAAGAACCGTAATAAATAAGCAGTTACATTAACTAATTTCTCGAAAGAACTGAACCGATCAATCAAATCGAAGTCCTCATCTACAATTCCAATGTTAACCGTGACAGCCCGCAATCCGGGTAACATGTCTGCCGGGAAGTCCGAGCACTCGCCGGGCCATCGCGCTGGCGCGCTCTGCAGCCAGCGTGGCTCCCACCACAGAGGGTGCCGCAACAACTCGCACGCCGTCGTGCCACGCGACGCCACATCCGCACAATTTAATTCACTAGGTACATGCCGCCATGTAATATTTACCCGAGAAGATATTATTTGTGAGACTCGATTTCCTTCATAAACTTGTAATCTATGAGGTGGAGTCCTTAACCATGCTAAAACGATAGTGCTGTCGCACCAAGCCACTATCTCATTTAACCTAATGTCGCGTTCGAACGAGGAAGCGACATGGTTAATAAGAGTGGTTAATAAGGCCGCACCGTTTAATTCCATCTTGGGAATGGTGTGTTTTGTCTTTAATGGTGCTAAACGGCTTTTCCCCATAATTAACCGCACAAGAACCGTACCATCCGCACTAACCGACCGCAAATAAACAACAGCCGAATAACCGAGTGATGAACCATCACAAAAACCGTGTATCGCATATTCAATATTTTTATCTAATTTCAAACATCTAGGTATTGATACCTGACACAGATGAGGTAAGTCCGACAATATTTCACGCCACCTTTGTACTATTTCTATTGGTGCCGGAGCGTCCCATTCAACTTTTCGTGAATTGTTAAAACTACCGAGAAGATTTTGTAATAACAATTTAATTTTAAACACCACGGCGCAGACCCATCCCAAAGGATCATGTAAACGCGCCACCAAGGATAAAATACTTCGCCGAGTAATAATACCGTCCTCCGGTAGGTTTAGCCGATAAGTAAAACAATCATTTTTCGGATCCCATTGGATACCTAAAACCTTAATGAACCCAGAACCATCCGAATCGGGTTCAAAAGAACGGGGCGTCTCGAGATGATCTAAAGGCAACCCGTTTAAAATTCTTGGGTCATTCGAGGCCCATTTCCGTAATTCGTACCCAGCCGTATTCATGAGCGATATCAACTCGTCCCTCAAGGCTATCGCGTCATCCAGATCGTCGGCTCCACCGTTAAGATCATCGACGTAACTATTATGACGTAACAGCTCCGCCGCGCGAGGATAACTACTTTCCTCGTCATTAGCTAATTGATGCAAACACCGAATAGCAACAAAAGGGCTAGATTTTAAACCGTAGGTATTTGTAGTTAACTCATAAATAAGTAACGGTTCGTCTGGTGACGATCGCCAGTATATAAGTTGATATTTTCGATCATCCGGATGTATCCATGTTTGCCTAAACATCATTTTTACGTCAGTAGTAAAAATATACCGTGGTAACCGAAAATTGATAATTATCTGAGTAATATCGTTTTGTAGCCGAGGTCCCGAAAATAAACAATCATTAAGTGACACAGCTGTACTTGTTTGAACACTTCCATCAAACACTATTCGTATTTTCTGTGTGTCTCCCGATTTTTTGAAAACACCATGATGAGGCAAAAAATAATGTTCTTCTCCCGACCCAACATCAAGGTTAGAAACCGCCATATGACCGAGTTTCAAATATTCCGACATAAATTGTACATATTTATCGCGATAATCCGGTTGCCGTTTCATACGCCGTTCTATAGCCAAAAAACGTCGCAAGGCAGTTTCGCTAGAATCACCCAACCGGTGATGATCTGGTGTGAGAGGTAAACGAACAATGTATTTACCATCTGCACCACGTGATGTTGTTGCTGTGAACATGTTTTCACATTCAATATCCGCCGGGTTCTTGACAGCCGCCGACGGCGGTTCCTCCGACCGCCAAAACCGTTCAACTGCTTCGAGAAGCGTAAGGCCCACATTTTTATTATTTGCTTCCGAGTCATACGAATACACCGACCGAGACGGACCGAATATGGCGTAATCAAAAATGGTACTAATTGCACATAGGCCACCACCCAAATCAACCTTATCACCATTTAAAATTTGACCTAATATGTCGCATCCGAAAATAACGTCGACATGCCTCATATCATGAGCGCCGCCCGTAAGTTTAACCGTGCCGCCGGGTAATGTTAGCCTATGCGCCAAATATGAAGTAGGCTTCTTTAATACAACCGCCGTAACCGATAATAAACGTTTGTCCGATTTTTCCGATTTAAAGTGAAACTCAACAATATGAGTGCCGTCATTATTCCGTACTCCGCCGATACCTATTAAAGGCGTTTTATTGTAATGTCGCCTCAACCCTAAACACGCCACGAAATCGCTTCGTATTATGCTTGTCTGGCTACCAAGGTCCAGTAGGCCCAGACACTGTATGAAATTACCGTTCGCCGATTTTACGTCAATCAATACCGTAGGCAAAATAACATTATCCGCTAATTGTGGTACCGAGCCGACATTACAATACTGTAATTGCTATTGTTGAGAACGCGACTTACGCATACGATACGCATCCGGACTATGCGATTGCCGCGAATAAGTTGGCTCCCGAATTCCTAGTTCCGTCCGGCGGTGATTCTCGCGCTCCCGAACGTTGCGAGATAAATTATCGCCCTCATAATTGTTATGACTTAATTTCCGTGACCGAGAGTCTATACCGTCATCCGAGCTCGCATATTGTTTACGTGTTTGAACCGGTGAACGTCTGCCGCCGGTGCAGTCGTTATCGCGTTGTGAAGCAACCATTGCCTGCCGCGAACGCTGTTCATTTGCAGCGGGCGAAGCCGAACGAGAAATGGACATAGTACAAACTAATTTATTATGACCGATATTTCCGCACCGATTGCATGGTACCTGTCGGGTGCATGCGGCCGCAGAATGCCCTCCGAAGCATTTAAAACATAATCCGTTATTTTTTACATATTCCTTCCGATTATAATTAGACATATTCCCGAACTTATAACAATTATTTAAAGTGTGACCCGATAATTGACAATAAAGACAGCTAGCGGTTTTGCCGGAAATATACCTACGATTATGGTTAGCCGAATCCGATTTATTGTAATTATTATTACGTTCCGTTACATGTGCTGTGCGCGCAGGTTTGCGCACCTGTTCCGCATAGGACAATATGGGCTCCGAATTAGCCGTATCAATTAATCGACATTCATTTTGCAAGAACTCAGTTAATTGATCAAAAGTGGGCAACTGCAAGCTATTACCGCCGTAAAATTGTTCAAACCGTGTTTTAATGTCAAGAGGTAATTTTGTTAAACTTATATGTAACAAAATATAACTCCATTCGTCCGTTGGGAGACCGAGATTCTTCAAAGCCCGCGTTGATTCCAATAATGGATTTAAGATTTTTGTTCTAAGACCCAAACTCTTATTTAATACCGGTAAATGTAAAATCCGAGAAATGTATGAATCCGCTTGCAGCCGTTTATTTTCATATCTACCTCTCAGAATGTCCATAGCCGTGTCTAATGAACTATCCACCATAGGTAGGTGCCGGATCAAAGCCTGGGGTTCCTTTTCAACGTTTGAAAATAAGTAGTGGAATTTTTCCGTTTTAGAGATGTCCCTACGTGATAACACTAACGACGTAAACAGACTTATAAAACTCGTCCAGGAAAATACATCGCCGTCAAAGGAAGTCAGGTTTATCCGTGGCAAGCGTGATGATGCAACACTTTCCGTAGGTAAATGTGTGCCATCCAAGCTGGGACAACCGATGGCCACCGCATCGAGCTGGTTGTACACCTCCGTGGCCTCCCTATACTTCTCATCGTAGGTAGCAACCGTTTCCAAATCCAAAGTTAAAATCTCTTCATACGCTTCCGTCAACGCCTTAAAATATTCCTCTAACTTACGTAACCGAGCCGATACTACACTAGAAGCGTAACTTTTACTATTAATAATCTGCAAGGTGTTTTTGAACCAATCATACTTAATTTTAAATTTACTTTCCACTAACTTAGTAGCCATTATAACCGAAAACCGTTTATCAGAAAACCGAAATGTAAGAAATTACGAATTAACTTCGTACTAAGAACAAAGAATGTACCGTTACAAAATGGCTGCCCTAACTAAACTCGCTATCTTTTGGGAATCCAATCCGAGGTCAATGGACCAAATTTTATGTTCGCGTAACTGAACCCTTCGATAAACTCTGTGGTAGTAGTCCTGGAATCCCTAACGAATTTAAAGTCTAGGAACAGGCAGTGCACTCGCTCAATATGAGATAAACCACTCACCTGGCAATCCTGGGCTGAACCGGCTTCGAAGCAGCTGTGTCCGTAACTCTTCTGGCTGGCCAGCACTTAAACACCTTAAAACAGTCTGTCGCACACCGGAAAGCACAAATCTAGTCCGTTAGAAGCACTAATTTCTTAATCTTAACAATGGACGCACACCGAACGCGTCAGCGTCCCGTACCGAGCCGAAAGGTAATGTGTCAAAATGAAGCCTACGCGGGAATACATTTCTACCCGCGTATTTTGACCGCCGTTGGGTTTTGCAGTCTACCTACATATTAAGAGATTACAATGCCTGAACATCCCCCCGCCTAACCAAGCCCGCCTTGGTTCCTAATCTCCTAAAGGTAGCCTACACAATTTAGAAATGGGTCTCAACAGGACGCCATTTTGAGTTTTAACTTCTGCATCGCGTACCACTCCGTCCTTACCGGGTAAAAGTTTAATAATCCGTCCGCGTTTCCAATGCAATGAAGTCAAATTGTCCTCCTTAATTAAAACTAAATCGTCTAATTGCGGAGATTCTGTATGAGAGGTCCATTTATAACGTTGCTGAAGTGTATGAAGATATTCATTTTTCCACCGGTTCCAGAAATGTTGGGTCATTTTTTGTATTCGTTGAAACCGAGATAAACGAGATTCCTTGACGTCTGTAAATGAGTACTCAGGGAGTGCCACTAAAGGCTTGCCGATTAAAAAATGACCCGGGGTTAAAACGTTGAGATCCGTCGGATCCGAACTTAGAGGGCACAACGGACGCGAATTCATCACGGCTTCCACCTTCGTGAAAAACGTTGTAAGTTCCTCGAACGTAAGCCTAGCGTCACCGAGTACACGCCTAGCATGAGTCTTTGCCGATTTAATAGCGGCCTCAAAAAGGCCTCCGTGGTTGGGGCTCGAAGGTGCGTTGAACCTTATTTCGCGCTTAATACGTTCCCGATCAATGTCCGATTGATTGTTCCGAATAAATGAGTATAACTCCTTTAAATACTTGCTCGTGCCCGTATAATTCGTTCCACAATCCGACCGCAATAGATGCGGAAGTCCACGCCGAGACACGAAACGCGTAAACGTCGCAACAAAGGCTTCAACCGACAATTGAGAGACAATTTCCAAATGTACCGCTTTAGTACTTAAACAAACAAAAATACAGAGAAAACATTTCTCAATTTTTGCATTTCGAAGATTGCTCGATTTTATATAGAAAGGGCCCCCAAAATCTGTCGCCGTACTGACAAACGCTCTCTCGCTTATAACACGATCCGAAGGTAAGTCCGCCATGTATGGTTGAACTGGTCTAGGCTTCGCCATGTAACACGGTACACATTTGAACGTCACGTGACGTGTGATCCGCCGAGCCAAAACTATCCAATAAGTCCAGGATAAAATAGATTCAAGGGTATTTGCGCCGACGTGGCAATATACCTTGTGATAGTGTGTTACTAAAAGTTCCGTAAACCGATCCTTGCCTGGAAGCAATATAGGATGCCTAGCATTGTAAGGTAACTCGGACGCATCAATTCGACCGCCGACCCGAAGTAAATTATTTGTATCCAAAAACAAATTTAACCGCCGTAATGAATTTTTAATAGGTTTATTTTCCTTAATTAATGCGATTTCCGCTTCATAATGCCGAGTTTGAACCAACCGAATTAAACATGTAGTAGCGTCTCTACGCTCCGAAACCGAGATGTGATTAGGATTACGTCCATCCGTAACTCTACAATACCGTAAGAACCGTAATAAATAAGCAGTTACATTAACTAATTTCTCGAAAGAACTGAACCGATCAATCAAATCGAAGTCCTCATCTACAATTCCAATGTTAACCGTGACAGCCCGCAATCCGGGTAACATGTCTGCCGGGAAGTCCGAGCACTCGCCGGGCCATCGCGCTGGCGCGCTCTGCAGCCAGCGTGGCTCCCACCACAGAGGGTGCCGCAACAACTCGCACGCCGTCGTGCCACGCGACGCCACATCCGCACAATTTAATTCACTAGGTACATGCCGCCATGTAATATTTACCCGAGAAGATATTATTTGTGAGACTCGATTTCCTTCATAAACTTGTAATCTATGAGGTGGAGTCCTTAACCATGCTAAAACGATAGTGCTGTCGCACCAAGCCACTATCTCATTTAACCTAATGTCGCGTTCGAACGAGGAAGCGACATGGTTAATAAGAGTGGTTAATAAGGCCGCACCGTTTAATTCCATCTTGGGAATGGTGTGTTTTGTCTTTAATGGTGCTAAACGGCTTTTCCCCATAATTAACCGCACAAGAACCGTACCATCCGCACTAACCGACCGCAAATAAACAACAGCCGAATAACCGAGTGATGAACCATCACAAAAACCGTGTATCGCATATTCAATATTTTTATCTAATTTCAAACATCTAGGTATTGATACCTGACACAGATGAGGTAAGTCCGACAATATTTCACGCCACCTTTGTACTATTTCTATTGGTGCCGGAGCGTCCCATTCAACTTTTCGTGAATTGTTAAAACTACCGAGAAGATTTTGTAATAACAATTTAATTTTAAACACCACGGCGCAGACCCATCCCAAAGGATCATGTAAACGCGCCACCAAGGATAAAATACTTCGCCGAGTAATAATACCGTCCTCCGGTAGGTTTAGCCGATAAGTAAAACAATCATTTTTCGGATCCCATTGGATACCTAAAACCTTAATGAACCCAGAACCATCCGAATCGGGTTCAAAAGAACGGGGCGTCTCGAGATGATCTAAAGGCAACCCGTTTAAAATTCTTGGGTCATTCGAGGCCCATTTCCGTAATTCGTACCCAGCCGTATTCATGAGCGATATCAACTCGTCCCTCAAGGCTATCGCGTCATCCAGATCGTCGGCTCCGCCGTTAAGATCATCGACGTAACTATTATGACGTAACAGCTCCGCCGCGCGAGGATAACTACTTTCCTCGTCATTAGCTAATTGATGCAAACACCGAATAGCAACAAAAGGGCTAGATTTTAAACCGTAGGTATTTGTAGTTAACTCATAAATAAGTAACGGTTCGTCTGGTGACGATCGCCAGTATATAAGTTGATATTTTCGATCATCCGGATGTATCCATGTTTGCCTAAACATCATTTTTACGTCAGTAGTAAAAATATACCGTGGTAACCGAAAATTGATAATTATCTGAGTAATATCGTTTTGTAGCCGAGGTCCCGAAAATAAACAATCATTAAGTGACACAGCTGTACTTGTTTGAACACTTCCATCAAACACTATTCGTATTTTCTGTGTGTCTCCCGATTTTTTGAAAACACCATGATGAGGCAAAAAATAATGTTCTTCTCCCGACCCAACATCAAGGTTAGAAACCGCCATATGACCGAGTTTCAAATATTCCGACATAAATTGTACATATTTATCGCGATAATCCGGTTGCCGTTTCATACGCCGTTCTATAGCCAAAAAACGTCGCAAGGCAGTTTCGCTAGAATCACCCAACCGGTGATGATCTGGTGTGAGAGGTAAACGAACAATGTATTTACCATCTGCACCACGTGATGTTGTTGCTGTGAACATGTTTTCACATTCAATATCCGCCGGGTTCTTGACAGCCGCCGACGGCGGTTCCTCCGACCGCCAAAACCGTTCAACTGCTTCGAGAAGCGTAAGGCCCACATTTTTATTATTTGCTTCCGAGTCATACGAATACACCGACCGAGACGGACCGAATATGGCGTAATCAAAAATGGTACTAATTGCACATAGGCCACCACCCAAATCAACCTTATCACCATTTAAAATTTGACCTAATATGTCGCATCCGAAAATAACGTCGACATGCCTCATATCATGAGCGCCGCCCGTAAGTTTAACCGTGCCGCCGGGTAATGTTAGCCTATGCGCCAAATATGAAGTAGGCTTCTTTAATACAACCGCCGTAACCGATAATAAACGTTTGTCCGATTTTTCCGATTTAAAGTGAAACTCAACAATATGAGTGCCGTCATTATTCCGTACTCCGCCGATACCTATTAAAGGCGTTTTATTGTAATGTCGCCTCAACCCTAAACACGCCACGAAATCGCTTCGTATTATGCTTGTCTGGCTACCAAGGTCCAGTAGGCCCAGACACTGTATGAAATTACCGTTCGCCGATTTTACGTCAATCAATACCGTAGGCAAAATAACATTATCCGCTAATTGTGGTACCGAGCCGACATTACAATACTGTAATTGCTATTGTTGAGAACGCGACTTACGCATACGATACGCATCCGGACTATGCGATTGCCGCGAATAAGTTGGCTCCCGAATTCCTAGTTCCGTCCGGCGGTGATTCTCGCGCTCCCGAACGTTGCGAGATAAATTATCGCCCTCATAATTGTTATGACTTAATTTCCGTGACCGAGAGTCTATACCGTCATCCGAGCTCGCATATTGTTTACGTGTTTGAACCGGTGAACGTCTGCCGCCGGTGCAGTCGTTATCGCGTTGTGAAGCAACCATTGCCTGCCGCGAACGCTGTTCATTTGCAGCGGGCGAAGCCGAACGAGAAATGGACATAGTACAAACTAATTTATTATGACCGATATTTCCGCACCGATTGCATGGTACCTGTCGGGTGCATGCGGCCGCAGAATGCCCTCCGAAGCATTTAAAACATAATCCGTTATTTTTTACATATTCCTTCCGATTATAATTAGACATATTCCCGAACTTATAACAATTATTTAAAGTGTGACCCGATAATTGACAATAAAGACAGCTAGCGGTTTTGCCGGAAATATACCTACGATTATGGTTAGCCGAATCCGATTTATTGTAATTATTATTACGTTCCGTTACATGTGCTGTGCGCGCAGGTTTGCGCACCTGTTCCGCATAGGACAATATGGGCTCCGAATTAGCCGTATCAATTAATCGACATTCATTTTGCAAGAACTCAGTTAATTGATCAAAAGTGGGCAACTGCAAGCTATTACCGCCGTAAAATTGTTCAAACCGTGTTTTAATGTCAAGAGGTAATTTTGTTAAACTTATATGTAACAAAATATAACTCCATTCGTCCGTTGGGAGACCGAGATTCTTCAAAGCCCGCGTTGATTCCAATAATGGATTTAAGATTTTTGTTCTAAGACCCAAACTCTTATTTAATACCGGTAAATGTAAAATCCGAGAAATGTATGAATCCGCTTGCAGCCGTTTATTTTCATATCTACCTCTCAGAATGTCCATAGCCGTGTCTAATGAACTATCCACCATAGGTAGGTGCCGGATCAAAGCCTGGGGTTCCTTTTCAACGTTTGAAAATAAGTAGTGGAATTTTTCCGTTTTAGAGATGTCCCTACGTGATAACACTAACGACGTAAACAGACTTATAAAACTCGTCCAGGAAAATACATCGCCGTCAAAGGAAGTCAGGTTTATCCGTGGCAAGCGTGATGATGCAACACTTTCCGTAGGTAAATGTGTGCCATCCAAGCTGGGACAACCGATGGCCACCGCATCGAGCTGGTTGTACACCTCCGTGGCCTCCCTATACTTCTCATCGTAGGTAGCAACCGTTTCCAAATCCAAAGTTAAAATCTCTTCATACGCTTCCGTCAACGCCTTAAAATATTCCTCTAACTTACGTAACCGAGCCGATACTACACTAGAAGCGTAACTTTTACTATTAATAATCTGCAAGGTGTTTTTGAACCAATCATACTTAATTTTAAATTTACTTTCCACTAACTTAGTAGCCATTATAACCGAAAACCGTTTATCAGAAAACCGAAATGTAAGAAATTACGAATTAACTTCGTACTAAGAACAAAGAATGTACCGTTACAAAATGGCTGCCCTAACTAAACTCGCTATCTTTTGGGAATCCAATCCGAGGTCAATGGACCAAATTTTATGTTCGCGTAACTGAACCCTTCGATAAACTCTGTGGTAGTAGTCCTGGAATCCCTAACGAATTTAAAGTCTAGGAACAGGCAGTGCACTCGCTCAATATGAGATAAACCACTCACCTGGCAATCCTGGGCTGAACCGGCTTCGAAGCAGCTGTGTCCGTAACTCTTCTGGCTGGCCAGCACTTAAACACCTTAAAACAGTCTGTCGCACACCGGAAAGCACAAATCTAGTCCGTTAGAAGCACTAATTTCTTAATCTTAACAATGGACGCACACCGAACGCGTCAGCGTCCCGTACCGAGCCGAAAGGTAATGTGTCAAAATGAAGCCTACGCGGGAATACATTTCTACCCGCGTATTTTGACCGCCGTTGGGTTTTGCAGTCTACCTACATATTAAGAGATTACAATGCCTGAACAGTATGTTTTTTTTATAAAAACCGCACGACATTTGATCTCGTGTGACATGAGAATATGGATAAGTACATTCGTTTGTATATGATTTAGAAAAAAAAAACATTCGTCTTGACGGAGGTTCGAATTGCCGCCATTGTTGTTGTCATTTTCTTTGCTGTTACGAAAGTATAATTGTGATAAGTTTATTGTAATTCACATTTTAGTTGAAAATATTGTTTCAATGTAAATGTAAATTACAACTATTACAATAAATAATCTGTTTATGTATTTGTTCAGATTTATTTCTTACTGCATCAGTATGTCGTTTTTAGATATTTTACAGGTAGCACTAGTGGTGCCGGTCATTTCCTTATGGCTTCTGAACCCATCTTAGAGTACTTATGATATGTGTGTAGATAAAGTAGTGTATACAACTGTACATAATTAGGCCTTAAAACACTCGTGTGATCCTATTATGAAACTCGCTGACGCTCGTTTCATAAAACTACACTCGTGTTTTAATGCCTCTCATTATGTATCAGTTGCATAAACTACTATTATATCATATTACTCACTAAATCAGTACCCTTACCATGAGTTAACGGTCACGTACTCGCCAGTGACGGCGTAAAAGATTTGTATGGAGAATAGTTCAGCGCCCTGACGGTCACTTTATAGAACTACAATTCTCCATACAAATCGGTGACGCAGTCGCTGGCGAGTACAGCCAGTGTAAACTCATGGTAAGGGTACAGCAATAAAAGCATGAAAGAGCTATGTTGCTTTCTAGAACTCAGGGAAAAGCTTTATTCACTTTTAAAAACCCGGTTGAAATTGTCAATACCATAAAATGAAAAAAAAAAAAACAATATAATACATAATATGCCTCTTAGATAAACATAAACGTAAACAAACCAAGGGACGTCAATAAAACCGCCGCGTTTTTCCCGCACAGCGCCCCGAAATTCTGACGTTGAAGCGATTTACAGTAATAGAAAATATAGAAATATGAGATATAAACTTCTCGCCTTTGGCGGGTCCATTATCTTTACGCCTATGTTTGCAATACGATCGCAGATAAAGATTTTATTGTGACCGAGATGAAGCAGCATTTTGCGGGTAGTAACCCGGGTTGTGGGCGGTAAGCGCCGCGTTACGACCGCCGGCGGGAGTGGCTGCAGTTATTAATTCCTATGTTTTGAGAAGTGGATTATGAAGCTTCTTCCTCGCTGACGGACCGAGGGTAAATTGAAAATTACTACGACCACGGCTTTTTATTTACTACTAGCTTTTCCCCGCGACTACGTACGCGTCGAACTTGATAAAAGGGATTATTAAAAGCGCCTAAGCAAATGTAAGAGCAATTGTGCTTTTGGTCTAATAATTACATTTCCTGCAGGGTCACTGCACCCCAACAGAAATGTACACTCACTTTTCAATCTTTTTAGGTATAATTTCCAGGATGAAAACTATCCTATGTCCTTCCTCGTATCTTAAACTATCTTTGCCAAAATTCATCAAAATCGATTACTGAATAAATTATTTCATTTCATTTCATTTCAGCGGTTTAAGCGTGAAGAGGTAACAGACAGACAGACACACTTTGGCATTTATAATACTATAGTATAGTATATAGTATTATAGTATAGTATAGTATAGTATATAGTATGGATTATTAAAAGCTTGCTTGTATGTATGTATGTAAGTATGTTTGTTCGGGTGGAATCTTGCAATTCAATTTTGAAGCAGATATCGTCAACCGATTGAGCTGAAATTTTGCATACTTACTAAACTTTGATGACAATATAAATAATATGGTACCATGGGGCTGATTTGATGATGGAGCCGGAAGTTGGCCATAGGAACTCTATAATAGAAAAAGCAATACTACCGAGCTTGGGCTCTTTAGAATCGTCTCAGTGAGCATTTGATGGATATTCAAAGAAAAGTACAGTCGGCTATAAAAGCTTGTCACTGAAATGATTTTTTTGACACAAACTTATATTTACTTAATTTTGACGACTGGGCTCCGTTTGTAGTGTAGCTCTGTCTACTGGCTTGGGTCCTGTGTCTGCGGTTCTGGGTTCGAATCACAGCCAGGGTAAATATTTGTGTGATGAACTCGAATTTTTGTTCCTGGGTCAAGGATGTTATTGATGTTATATGTATTTATATATTATTTATATCGTTGTCTAGTACCCATAGCACAAGCTTTGTTTAGTTTATTGAGACTAGGTCGATTTGTGTAAGATTGTCCTTCAATATTTATTTTTATTTAATTGAACTTTATTTTTAAGGAGACATACAAACTTAATTAAACGATAAACAAGTATGAGAACAAGTATAAGAGAACCTGAACTATATTGCACATTACAACGACTACAAATGACGGACTTAATGCCATGGGGAATTATCTACCTGTCAACTACAAAGCCAAACAAATACATTTTTAGTGCGGGATTGGTTGACAATAAAACATTGCGTTGTAAATATTGAAAAATACAATTTAGTATATCCGACCTGCTTTTGTTAAATATTTCTAAAGGGATAAAACGGGAGATGAAAATTTGTATGAACACAAAATTTACCAGCAAAAGTGGAGGTGGACTGGCCACATGATGAGAGAAAACAAGAAAAGTGCAGCAAAATATACCATTCAGTTATTCAGTCAATTATTACTGGTATTCCAGGAATTCCAAGCGAAATAGAGGCAGACAACAAAGAAGATGGGAGGACGAGATAAAACTTACAGTGGAGCCCAACTGGAGGAGCGTGGCTCGCGTTAGAGTACAGTGAAAACAATAGAGGAGGCCTTTGCCGAGGCACGCTGAACTGACAGATATACTTTAACATAACACAACTTAGTAGAAATTGGTTCAGAATAAAAATACTTATTATTATTATCACTCTATTAACTCCATATTCTCCAGAGCGGGATTGAATTTAGTAATAATTCTTTACTATTGAATATTGAACTGTTTTAATATTGAAATTTCAAAGATACCGACGAATATTTTAACGAAAAGGCGATAAACGAGCTCGTACTATAATAACATAAATCTCGCGGAGGCAGAGTAGTTATTTGCAGGTGACGTCATCAGGCGACCGTTCAGCGAAAAACTATGTTAAAATAAAGCCAGAAAGTAAAATCTCCTCTGAACTTTGTTTGTAAGTAAGTGGATTTTTATTTATTTCACTCGTAAACTTATTTAGGGTTAACTGTATATATAGAGTTAACTGAATTAGTCTGGAGTACTTTAAATCATATTATTAAGATGTGTATGAAATTTCTTGGTTGTTAGAACTTAATGTTTACAGCAAATATGAGCTACTAATAAGAAATAATTTATTGTAGCTTTTAAAAGAAATAGAACACCTACTTCCACTAGCAGTGTATTCAGTACTTACGGGTACTTGCTTAATCATTAAGAATTCGCTACTTATGACTTATTTCATAAGCATAGCGTCGGTTAAAAAATATATTACGTGAGCTAAAATAATTGAAATACCTACACACACTTACTGTTTATTATTAGAGCAATTACGTTAAAACTCTTATTTATAAAGGCATCAAAAACGTCATTAATTTTTTAGTCTCAACTCTCCGTCTGTCTGTCCGGCTGACACCAGGCTGTATATCATGAACTGTGATAGCTAACCAGCTGAAATTTTCACAGATGATGAATTTCTGTTGTCGCTATAACAACAAATACTAGATCCGATACAAGGGTGATATTTGCCGTTCTCTGCTTGCTTCTTGTAGCATTGCCTTAATATTTAACTCTATTATTTTATGTTAATACACTTAGGTACATTTGGATACAGAACCCTAAAAAGAAAGAAGCGTACACACTGGCAAGGATACATTACTAAAAGTATCCAACATCTCAAAATTCTCGCTGCTTTTTCACAATACATTATAGTTCTCAAGTTTTAATCTAAAAGAAAAAGCCGACAAACTCGAAGAATGCTAGTGACGAAAGTTTCCTCAAATCCACACACAGCGCGTAATTCCTTGAAAAAGTCCGCCAAGTTCCGAAATGTTATTTTAATCAACAAGTCAAAAGTAAGGCTTTTACGGGTTTTGTTGCGGCGACAGTGCGACCCGCGCCCGCTGTTAGGGTTAGGCTGTGGCGTTAAACGATCCTTTGCCGTGATTTTTTTATTAAACTACTACATATATGGTATTTTGCAGCCACAGCTGTCGCTCTCGTATCGGGCTATCCAGCCATATTCGAAAGTGCCGCAGTTTATTAGACGCTGCTTGACTCATCTGTTATAGATGTAAAAGGCTAATGATGATGATATGATATTTTATACTTACTAAGTTAGAACCGTTTATATTAAATAATTGTACTTTAATATGAAAGAAACTGCTAAGCTAGTTGTAGAAAGCGATAGACTGATTATACAGAATCTTAACATAGAAACAATTCTATTTGTCGTAAGTAGAAATAACACACAGAAGGGTTATAATAATACTAAAAATGTATCTCCAGAATCGAGATATAAATAATAATATTATTCATCTTATCATCCATGATATTTATGAGTACGTAGTGAATACGGTCCATTTTGATTAAATTGAATCCTAAAACAATGATATCAAATACATTTATCAGTGTAATATATCTATATTTTTTTTTTTTTTTCAACAATTTCCTCCTTACTTGGAATTGTTAAAGGAATTTTATATTTTACATCAAATATATAATAATTGATGTTTTTGAAAGCAAAAGGTCATATTATAAAAACTCACCAAGCTCATGGGATCCATTAGTGACTTACCTCTTAACAAATAATAACCATAAATACTAAAACTTTCTGTCCCGCCCTACAAAACCTATCCAATCCGACTCGCGTATCCATCGGCCCCAGCCTTACTCGTACCTCCTTACCTCTAACCGCGAGCTATGTCCCAAACTTTCCGATTGTTTAACGGAGTTTTTTTGTATTTATTTTGGCGAAGGCACTTTTGTCGTTTTGTTGTCTTTCCCTTTGTACGTGACTCGCCCCCCAAGTTGCGTCAAAGGTGCTGTTTGGAGCAAACATTGATACGAAAGTGGCTGCGTCGGAAAACTTAACAAGTTCGAAAAAGATGATTGGGACTCATGTCTAATACCACTGATTTATTTTTGCATTGAAATAATAAACTTTATTCTGCAAGTAGGCCACAAGGGCACTTCTACATGTCTGAGTCTACCGGCATTTCACAAGAGGAGACTCTTGTTGAGAAGAAACGCTGAAAGAAACTCAACAGTCAGATACATGTATATTATAAATCTTATAGGACGCTAATTTTTGATATTATAACATCTTTTAACTTTACTTTGGTATTACAGTATATTCTATTAAGTATACTTAGTCGTAATCATCATATACCATATAGTTCTGTGAGCTATATGTAGTTAACAGTGGCTTAGTTTGATTACTGATGGATCACTGCAATAAGTAAGTCACGTTTTATAGTGACATGTCCCAATTAAACGTATTCTGTTATATACTGGGTGATCAATCCAAATGAAATTTGTAGTCATAACTTGAAATGGAATCCAGCTTCTACTATTAAATCTAAAATCTAATAGTTTTCATTTTCTCCCTACTGACCAACTAGACGCAAACTTTGAACATGTATTTTAAATGATTTTTATGGAAGTAATAAATAATTTAAAAAAAGCATGATTTTTGCGGTTTATGAGCACAAAACACAATAAAAATACCCTATTATTGGTCCAAGGCTAGCATACAATGCACACAATAAGTAATACATTTGCCATTAGTTTCGTTCTCACATGGAAATATTATATTTTGTAATGGTATAGGAAAACGTACGAAAAGAAATCCTTTATCAAACATGGGCGGAAATGGGTCGGCCGTGAATAGCAATTTGCTGAGCGGTTACTTCGCTTTGAAAAAGACGTATGATGCAATAAAACCTTTACTATGGTTGATATAGTTATGCCCTTGTGGGGATAATGGCGTCCGCCATCATTCGATCTGGTCATCAGTATAGCATTGGTATTCTCATTGGTTTTTGCAACTGTCACTCATTTAAATAACAGTTTTTAATCTCAGGACGTACCATGATGCGATGTCGAATCTTGTAATTGTGTTTTGACCCTTAGCCATTATTGTTGGAGTTTACTCCTTAAGAATCGATTTTCATATACATATAAGCCCGGGGTATGAAAATTATGGGGTATAAAATCGAACGTATCTGCCGTGCTAATTTAAAAAGTCGTATACGATCGGGGTAAAAATACGACTTCCTAATTTAGCAGGTTATGCGTTACGTTAAGCGTTATAGACTAAGATCCCTATATAAAATGACCTTCACCGAGATGTTTATTTCATGAAATGTATTTTAAATGTACTTAGTAACGGGAAAACATGGCTCCCGTTAGAGAAAATTAATATTAATTGTTCTCTGCCATTTATTTATTTTAAATTACCACAAGAGGCTTAACAAATAACATAGACAAGAAACATATTCATAATTTCTCCGCGGAGACTGCGGCGGCGGCCGGCGGCCTACACGGCGCGTTGCTGCGCAAGTGCGCATCGGGCAGCTTGACTGGGGATCCCCTTGGATCGCATAATGTTTTTTAGACTAATGCTGTTTCGCATAATTGATTTAGCATAATTTGTTTTGGCATAATAGTACTTTCGCATAATAATATTTTGGCCTACTGTTTTTTTTGCATACTACGCTATTAGCATAATTTTAGTTGGACTAATTTGTATTGGCCGAATATAATTTACGCATACTATTGTTTGGGCTAATAATTATTTGGTATATATCTGTCATTATCCATAATTTCAGTTGTCTAAATGAATGAAACTCAGTTACGTGGTTAACATGCATTTATTATTTTTGTATGTATATGTTTCAAAACAAAATATTACGTTACGTGACGTTAGGTACACATTAGGTAGGTACGTCTCTTTCTTCCATGGTAGGTACAATGAGCTGCAGAATTGCATGGCCCATTTATGAATGAATTCATCATTTCTGCAGCCCATAGTACATTAGGTTAGGTTAGGTTAGCATGATAACCAGGCGCGAAGCGCCTAGGCAACGCGGAATAGGGGGTCTGCGAAGCGGACCTCCGTCGACCTCGCTTTAGTTCCTAAATAAAATATATACACACTATACTAACCTCTCGTAGTGCAACTTTTAATAGGATAATAGCGTTATGCATTTTGATATGATGCCAATTGATTATTATGCCTATTTATGCTTATGCTTTTTGTTATTAGTCTTCATGACGGTTATGCTTTCTGTATTTATGCTTTTTAATGTTATGCGTAAAAAATTATGCGTAATGAGGCTTATGCACATCTTATTTTCGGCGAAAACCAATTATGCGTAACCATATTAGTATTAATGTTTTTATGCCTTCCAATAGTAAACCGCTTGACTGACAGTTGTCAATCTACAACAGCTGAGAAATGTGTTCTTGTTTTCAAGTTTTTGCTAATATTTTGCGTGAATCTCTATCATGTTACGAGTGTGATTGCTATCAGTGCTTGAGTACTATCTAGTTATATGTGCAATTATAAACCACCGCTTCCCCCAGGAACTTTATGGGGCAATTTGTATGCCGAAACTTGGAGCGGTTTTTTTTAAATACTTTATTTGTTATCGTAGCCGTAAGTTTTTATCTATTGCGTTTTTTAATAGTTTACTTGATGAATCCTAATAGCACGGGCTCCTCTCAGAATGTCGCTTCCAGGTCTGTGTCGCTGTCGCTAGAGAATTCCGTACAGTGCCCACATTGCTCCCAGATTCGTTTCTTTAAAGGTCAGAAAGGACTTAATATACACATCAGTAGAACCTATGGCATTCGTGCTGGCGCAATTACGTCGCCACCAGGCAAACAATTCACAACCAAGTCAGATCAGGCCTTTTTCTGAAAAAATCAGTGAGCTTAAACATTTCAATTCCAGTGGTCAAACGAATTCCTCGCAGCGCTCGAATTCAGGTTGCACAAAAAGTGTGCCTACCTTTTCGTTCTTGTTTGCAGCGCCCAACAGGGTACATAATGTGATACTTAAACTATTTACTTTCACCTGTATAATCATTATGTGCAATAAACGTATTGAGTATTGAGTATATATTTTATAAACGTTCTTAAGGCCAGGCGCGCACCAAGATTTTAGTCGCACGATAATTTTGTCGCATAAATGCAAGATATGGGTTTATATGAGAGTGCGCGCACCACGATTTTCATAAACCCATAAGTACGCTTATTTCTGCGACAAAAAAGTGGTGCGCGCCTGGCCTGAAGAGTAAACTCCAGTCGTGCGTCGGAGCTGACACACACACTCTTTTATTATAAATAAAAATGGTTTATAACCAATATAAATCCATAATTATTTTATTCCTTTTCAGGTCATAAGCTATAATTAATTTAAACGTTATGTTAATAATTGTAGCGTTAGGTTAAGTAGACGCTGATTTTACCACCTGAATTATCGTTTTCTATACAAATCTTCATCACTCCTCTCTTTCATCTAATTTCCATTCCGTTCTCATTTATTCAGTAAACCAATATATTATGTACCTTCGTAAAATACTTTCTCGTACAATAGTAATACAGGTAGCGAGCTTCGGATGATTAGATTCGAGTTTGTGACAACCATGCAGGTAATGTAATTATACGAACAGACAAAACCGGCCAAGTGCGAGTCCGACTCGCGCACCGAGGGTTCCGTGCAAACACTTATCCCATCTTAACTGGCCGGGTTAACCACCTGCGCCTGGTATGTATGGCGTCCTTCACGTTTGTTGTATGGGAACGCCCTTAAATATTAATTTTATTCTGTTTTTTAGTATTTGTTATTATAGCGGCAAAAATGACAACTGTCTAGCTATCACGGTTTTTGAGATACTCGTACAGCCTGGTGACAGACGGATAGACAGACAGATGGACAGCGGAGTCTTAGTAATAGGGTCCCGTTTTTTACCCTTTGGGTACGGAACCTTAAAAATCAGAATGAGAAAGCAAAAAGGGAATGATCATTGTTGCCCTAATAAAGTCGCTTTCGGGGACCCGCCGCCGCTGAAACGGGTTCAGGTGAAGAGCTTTCACACAGGCTGAAAGATAAAATATATTATTTGAATGAAAAAAGATAAAAGTATGAAAAACTCACTTTTTTTTACTTCCAGGAATATATATAGTAACTAAGGTCATTATACAAATATTTGCCCTTGCCGTGATTCACAAATAAAAAGGAAATTAGAAAATGGTTCGTAGTGTTCCTAAGATGCTGGCGCTACACTAAATACGTTGGCGAGGAAACCTTTTTGGTTAAAAATCATACCAATATTATAAAGGCGAAAGTTTGCGCGGTGTTTGTGGGTGATATTTATTACTTCTCCATGCTCCTCTTTGTCGACATGCTACTCTTTGTCGCGCGAGAAACACTACCTGTCACTTTCCATTACATACTGAGCGAGCAAGACAGGAGATGTTGACTCGTGCGACAAACTGAGCCGCGGGAAGATATGCTAGCCCTGCTGAACCAATTTTAATATTCAATATGGAGGTAGCTGACCCTGACCTGACCCTTCTGGATTAACACATAGGCTACTTTTTATCTCATAAACCGTGGGAACACCTAGTATAATAAAGATCCAGAGATCGGAAATTCGGATAGATATTTACCTAAAGTTGACAAAATCCTATTGCTATCTCACTCATACGTGAAACAAAGCCGCCTATACCTACAACTGAACAACAAAGCCGCCGCCAAAGCTTAGGTAAATATCGATCCGGATTTCCGAACCCTTCACCCGGACTAGCATGTCGTTCGACATCTGTAGATGCACAATACTTACTGGACAAATTAACTAAATTCATTAATTTCGAAAAAAAAATTGAGTGCTTAGAACGAAGAACATCAGAATAATACAAAAGAAACAAATGTGGTTATGTTGTTTATTCTCTTTTTCATTTCCATGGTAAGTCAGTGTAAAATTACCTTTGTCGTAAACTCTGACTAACGAAATTAGTTATCGATTCTACATACTAATGAATCTAGTAACGATATAAACCAATCTGTAAACAGATTCCTAATCCTCGGGGCGAATAACGATTAGGCGCCTGCATAGATGAGACGAATGATGTGCCGTTTATGGAAATATTGCTCATGGGGAATATTGCCTAAAAGGGCAAAGAATAATGAATAATCATCATAATGAATAATATCGACACCTCCTACGTATACTGATACAAGTGCAAAATCACGATTTTACAGGAGGGCTGTTCAAAGGTATAAAGTGCCATAACTAACTCATACGTTGAAATAATGTAATGAAATTTTCAAATAATTTTAATGAATATATTTTCCTTAAATCTACATATTTACTATTTCAAAATTAATTGTACTTTTAGAAAAAAAGGTAGTTATACCAGTATACGTGAAATTTACGAGTTCTAGTTTTCGGGTATACTGAGACAACTACCACTTGATCCAGTATACGTCGTAAACTATGATTAGATGAATATGGATAATTATATTATTACTATGCCTATTATGCGACATGTACCATTTATTAGATATATAAACAAACTAAAAGCTCGTGTTTGGATGGATCTGATCGGTTAGTTTCATCTGATTTGTCACTTGTACCAGTATACGCCTGAATGAATCCGTTATGTACCAGTATACTGTTAAGGTTATTTTGTATGTTATGTCCAATATAGTAAGTTCAGAAAAAGGTATTTAGGATATTTAAACAAATTACTTTTGAAAGACAATAAATAAAGCAAATTTACACTAAAATTACGTTTATTTAAAAGGTAATTAAAAACACAGCCCGCATTTAGGGAATGGTGTTTTTTGTCTTTGTTACAGCGGTATTATCAACATTATTACTGTTTTATCATTTATATATAGTAGATTCCAGTTCCTATTTTGTCCATCACAATTGTCAGACCAAAACCTGAATTCATCTACATCATCTTGAAGTATTAATTTAATTAAGTCAAATAATGTGTCATTTAGTCATGTCAACAGTAAGATGGAAGTCACCATACTTTCAACTGCGATAACTAAGATAAGATTACCGTTACTTTCATAGCAAATAGAATGAATACATGAGAAATGTTTGTAGCTATCGAATTTCACACGCAAAATAATAAAATATACAACCTGACTGCCTGCAAAAGCACGTGACATTACTGGGACAATCCTATTAACTTACATTTCATTACATTACGAGAATTTTTTATATGATCATCATATGATAAAAAATACCATTTAATAAAGGTAAAAGTCATACCTCTCATAAGGGATGAATAAATTTGCGATAGACGTGTAAATTAACGTACTATGACGAAACATAAAATAAATATCCCTTGCAATGTTGAGTACTAGAACTTCCACCTTACCTAACAAGTAGCATTCCCAAACCAAATGCTGTGAAATTATACAGTTTAAGTTTTTTTTTGTAATAAAACACGCTTAATATTACCGTGAGGAGATGACAAGGTTTTGGAAGGTCGAATACAGCACTCGCATTTTTTTATTAAGTTTGAGTTTTTTTTCCTATTTATTTCAAGTCTCTTTCCTCCATGTGCCAATGTGTTTGGTTGTTTGTTTTTCAGTAGGTGTTTTCAAATTCTCGTAAATGTGACAAGCGACAACTTAATATTTTGACTGAAAATATCACGGTATTGTCGAACAGAATAAGCTTGCGCTTCGTATTTGGTAGAATTAAACCACTCCTTGTACAAATTATATATTTCAATGAAATTCAAACTTCCGCCAGCAAAAATGTGTGTTACGAACTTGAATATTTATTCCTGGTCATGGAGGTTATCTCTACATGTACTTTATAAATTATGTATATATCGTCGTCTAGTACCCATAGTACAAGCTTTACTTTGCTTGGGACACTGGGTCGATTTGTGTAAGATGGTCCCTTAATATTTATTTATTATTAAAAAAAAACCGTTCACACTAAAATTTAACGTAATTTTTGTCTTACATGTTTATTATTTGTTTTCTTGGCTTGTTTCTCTCGTATTTTTATTTTATTTAAACTCATGATTAGATTTTTATTCTCTTTGTTCGTTGATCCACATATTATTTAAATTACACGTAAGTTACCGACATCTTTTTTGCTATTTTATTTTACGATTGCCTGTCGTGCCAACTAAGCAGCTGCCATCTCTTAATTCGCCAAACATGGACAAAGACTTAAAAACCCGGACATTTGGCGTAAATCGCATTGTCCCCGAAAATAATAAAATTAAATAAAATAATTGCTTTATTTTCCCCCGGACGGCCTCAAACTAGGACAAATCCGGGGAAACCCAGACGGATGTCAGCGCTAGTGGTGACTCTGGTTTATCCGTATGTAATGGCGACATATAGCTATTATTGTACTCCAAACAACCATCGGTACTGATTGGAGAAAACTGTATCATAACCAAAAGTAAGCCTAATTTGATACGTAGTAGGTAGAAAAGACGTAGGCCGCATCGACTATCCGTCGCGCATCACTATGCGCCCACTGGACATCTTACGTCCGCAACGACGACGAGCACGCATACTGAGGTAACTGCCACTTGTGCCACGCCCGCGCCGCCCTTCCCCGATAGGTGTACTGCGTATAGTGGTACAAGCGACTTATCTCAGTATACGATGTTCTAAATTAAAAAACGGTGTTAGTTGTATCAGTATACGTCACTTTATTTCGAAAACTAGCAGTAATTTTGTCATGAAAATTTTATAACATGTAGATATAAGTATTTTGATCCTAAATATGCAAAAAAACGAAAATCGTAAAAATGTCAGTTGCATCAGTATACGTAGGAGGTATCGATATATTACTGTAACTATGGAATCCACTTTTTTTGTGCTGTAATTATGATTAATTATATTAATTAATAAGTAATTTATGATTTCTTCGGAAATCCTTCTACTCCTATAAACATTGGGTATATATGAAAGTGCATTTTTAGTTTGCAAGGATAGTTCTGTAAATTGTGTTTTCTTAAATAAATAATATTATTATTGTGTGACAAATAATATACATTACGCCATTCATCCGGGATCCGTTTTCTTTATTTCTTTCTTTAAACAAAATACGGTAAAATTTTCGTTCTTGAGAATTAAATAAACAGTTTTGAACGCGTGTATAAGTCCCAATTTGTTATAATATTGTTACGTTTAATTATCTACAGCATGTTCAGTGACTAACACATGCTCGTAATATGGCAACTAATAAATAAGCATTTCATAATAATTGTTTAAATCTATGACTTTTACAATACCTAAAATTACCAGTTTTTTTATTTAACGCGATTGGAATTAACAGCAGGCCGTTGATATGGCTAGCAATATGCCAACGTAAAGTATTCGGCGTATAGACTGTCTATGAGAACTACTAGAGCTGATATATCGCTTCAGAAATTGGAGTGGCTGGAAACGGCTCGTCCTAAAGGACGAGCCACGCCAGCCCAAGCAGTGCAAAAGGCCCCTTCGGGCCCGCAAGCAGAAAAAGAAGAAAAAAAAGAGTGGCTGGAAATATCGCCTGTAATATTGTTAGTGTACTCCCATTGTCGGAATAGATTCACTTCATTAAACAAAATGCCAACAATATTGTCGGTAATATTGTTTGCGGCAATATTCCCCCTGCTGAAATGTATATCTTATCACTAGAGGCGACGCGATCGGATTGGAGTAAACAGATTCGCTGATTCCCATTACTACACCCAACTAATTGATTTGATGTAATACCACTTAATTGAAAGTGCGTGTTCAAAGTCTTGATAGTGAAGGTTTGATCGGGGTGGTGGTTATTATAACAGTTTAAGTATTTTGTTTTAGAAAATGGCCACATTCAATATACTAAATTAGTTTCTTAACGAAATATTTTTTATAGCTTCGTGAGACATATTTAATTATACACACACACACACACACACACACACACACACACACACACACACACCATATAATCCAGAAGTTTGTTTTTGAGTTGGAAATTGCAATTTCTTAAGTTTTTTTAAATGTGCATATCTCCGTAACTGTCTGTCCTAGAAACAAAATATAAAATGGAAAATGTAGTAAATTTAACTCTCTATAACATTGTCAAAGCTTTCTTCTAGCTAAAATGCTCCTAAAGGAAGATATGAGCAAAAATATGAAGAGAGTGCCGGTTTTTTCAATATGGCGGCGGGCGCGGAGGGGGGGAATTGTGCATTTTGCATTTTAAACACTGACTAACCATACTAGACAACATATCAAAAATTCAAAACTACCGGACCGTTTGTAAGGTCAAAATCCTTTATTCACTGAGACCTGAAATTGTTTCTTTTTAACTTTGTTTTCTTTAATAGTAGGTACCTAACTATCTTATTTCTGTATAAATTTACTTTTTCTTATTCTAAATTGTAGTGCACCTGCTGAACATAACATTTTACCTTAAAGAAGAGCGGGGCCTCCCGACACAGGCAATAACACGCTTAATGGGAGGCTCCATCCCTTGTATTATGTGACCATGTGTTTTTTTATTAAATAAAGAAATTTGATTTTTTGAATTTGAATTATTGTACTAAGCGGTTTACATTCACGCGAAATTGTCAGGAACGGCCCGACACTTTTCGAACTTGTATAAAGCTCTTCATTAGGGACTGCCCGTACAGTCACGCGGTAACTTTGTCAATATCTTATTTCTATGTGTATTTGTTTGTTCATTAGTAGCGTCTCACCTTGACTCCCATTTCTGAATTTCTTAGTGCCCTAATCACATTGGTCACTATGGGCCATATGTTTCGCATTAAAGTCTCATTTGATTAGTGCAACGTATTTTTGTTGCATGTTTCCAATTCCGTCCCAGTTACAAAAGCGCGTTCCACTTCAAGCACTAGTTCCAAACTCGCAGTTCCGAAGTCGTTGAAAGCGCGCTTTCCTCGCAGTTGCTGCGTTGTTTTTTCAACTTGTCGATACTATTTTGCTGTATAACGTTTAAAACAACTGGTTCATGCTTATTTTATATTTCCTTGAAAACATTGACTGAAAGGGGAGGCTATTTGGAGCCCAAGGAATTATTTGGTGCTAAACAAAAAGTTGTTAACCCCGATTTCTTTTACATTGGAAAGTTAGGAACTTATATGTTTTCAGCGCTTAGTAAGCGCCTGAGGGAGCCAGTCGTACAGCGCCATCTGTTAATAAAAACCATTATTTTGTCAGCTTATCACGCCGAAACGGCTCGACAGATTTTAAATATTTTTTGTACAGGGACAGCTGAACATCCAAAGATAGTTATAGAATACTTTTTAAGTACGCGGACGAAGTTGCAGACACCGTCTAATTATATATTAACCTCCCTCTTTTTTTGCAATAACTTATTACCCTTTATCAGTAATTTCAACTGGCAACTAAAGTATAGTCATTTGATATATCGGACATATTTCCACGATATCGTATGTGCCTCCTCCACTAGTTACAGAAACGCTTCAAACCGAGCACTAGTTCTCACGACTTTCAGAATTTGCAGCTGTAACAGTTGTTGAAAGCGCGTATTCCTTTTAGAATAGATGATTAGTAACTACATCTTATTTCGCAACCGTTAACATAAAAATGTTTGAAACAAAATGATGACTATATACAGATCTGATTTAAAAAAAAAAAGTGTAGAATATAGCCCTAACCTCCTCGATGGCCTCGTAAGGGTAGCGGGGAATCAATGGATGCGATCGCACTTTGTGGCGAGTCATGAGGGAGGCCTATGTTAAGCAGTGGATGTCTATTCTGCACGTCTAGCGTAACTTTGACACGCGACTCATGTCACGCGAGATAGCACCATCCGTCACTATCTCATAGTACTGTACAGATAGAGACAGCTAGTATATCCCGCGCGAGAAAGAGTCGCGTGTCAAAGTTATGCTAGCCGTGCTGGCTGATAGATAGATACTTAGATAGCCGTAACACAGTATTTGACAGTGTACTCGTACAATGTAAAAACATGACCGTCCCGTTTGATATATAACACGTGGCATGGGCCTAAATCAATAAAAACTCACAAAATAAACGAGAAATCGCTGAAATCGAATACTAGGGCGCATAAAACTGAACCTATTTGTTACCGTTTCATCCTTGCAACGTAGAATTTAATATGTTGTATGATTTTATCGTCGTTGAGCAAATCCGGATGTATGCGTTAGTATCCGGCCGGTAAAATATCGCGTTTCAGCCGCTAATACGATTTTTATAGCAAATATCCGGCGAAGCGCGTAAGCGTGACGAGGCAACCCTGCACTAGAGCTGCCCTTGTTAATAATTTCTATCGATAAAATATGACTAATGATTGCTTCAATGTCTTTGAACCAATTATTTGTCATATTTTAAAATAAATATGGGACAACCTCACACAAATCGATCTAGTCCCACAGTAAGCTTTAGTAGACTTGTGTTATGGCGACTAGATGACAATATGTATACTTATACTTAAATACATAGCATGACCCAGACACAAATATTTGCCCTTACCGGGATTCCAACAGAGGACCGCCGGCTCAGTAGGCAGCTACGCTACCACAACGCCAACCGAAAATAATATCTATAATAATGTATAAGTAAATAGTAAAGCAGATTCATTTTTAAATATTTAGTCCTACACCTGAAATTTGGGTTGTGACTGTAGCGAGTGACGCAACCCGTAAGAATATTTTATTAATGCAGGGGAGTCCCTGGGCGATCCAGGCAGTGCATTACTAGAGTGCATGGAAAATAGTTGCAGTGGCATGTCTGCCGAACGAAGTCTTGATCTATATTATGTTCGTTTACTTTCTTTCCTGCAAATCTTGTTTCAGATTTTCTAGATAGAAATTAAATTTTCACCACCAAACTAGTTGTCCCGTGTAGTGTTGTAGATGTTTTTTTTTTATGTAGGTGTATATATCCTATGGGATAAACGCAGTATTTTGTTTGATGTCCCGCGTTGAGCGCTAAATTCTACTGTGACCCCACGTTGGGCGCCAATTTTGTCATTAGGATTATCTGCTAAGTTTGGAACGAGATAAGATCACAGGCTGTGCCACAATATTTTTTATCGACACAGGAACATCCCTAGTCAAGCCGGGCGGTGCATCACTGGGCTGCATGATAAATAGTCGCGGTGATTCGTCCGTCGCACAAAGCCTTGATCTATGTCCGTTTACAGCGGACTTTTCAATTCGTACGCGATTTACTCGTACGTCCAATTAATGGCACTAGCAAATCCAATTTGAATTCCAAGTTAGCCAGAATTTGTTCATAGCTTTGCGGACCTTCCGATAGAGTACAAAGACATTAAAATAATGCGTTTGGCACCGTGGTAGTGGCTCCTGGGTTCGAATCCCGGTAAGAGCGTTTGTTTGGCATGAGCTGGAAGATTTGTTTCTGGGGCATGAAGGTTTCCTAATAAGTTACTTATCTAAACACTATTTTTTGCCATTTGTAACGCTGTACCAAAATTTCATTTTTCCGAAAGCCATTTTTTTTCCAAAACTGTAAATATTTCAGAATAATTGTAAAACAAACCTGAAACTGCTTACCTAAGCTTACCTCAATACACTTCGGAGCAAATTCTCTAATTTTCTCCGAAGTGTTTTGAGGTAAGCTCAACCAGAGCGAGTCTTTGAAGACCGACAGCGACTACTATCAGCCCCAAATTACTTCAGGGCACAAGTTTACGATTGCACTAACACTGTTTCAAGTTACACTAGCACGCAAACATATAGCTCGCCGTATTCAATTGATTTTGGAGCTTAAGGGCGATTAGCATTCACTCGTGAACAGACTAATGTGAATTCTTATTAAAACTTACTTGAGACATGCTTAATTATTGTATTAAGGGGTTAACACTCACGTTAAATTGTCAGGGACGGCCCGACATGTTTCGACCTCGTATGGAGCTCCTAACCGCTTGACTGCTGTCGCGCGGCAACTTAGTCACTGTCATAGTTGCCGCTAAATATGTGGAAGTTAATACAATAATTTCATGTGAATTCCTATGTATTTTCGGCTAATTACAACCTGCACCTCTAGCACAACTTTGACACGCGACTCTTTGTCGCGCGAGATATGCTACCTATCCCTTTCTGTACAGTATCGTGAGAGAGTGACGGGTGATGCTATGTCGCGCGACATGAGTCGCGAACCATAGTTATGCTAGACCTACTGGTCATTAAATTCGATGGCCGTTGGGGTTAAAAAAGTTCTTGAACGCCCTTGTCTGCATACAATACCAACGCAGCATCAATTGATCGTGGAACTTAACACTCCATCAATCTCTAGTTAGTTACACTGACACACGTACAACGAATACTAATAATTTATTAAATGGTAAACACAATAATTTAATAAACAGTAGTACAATTTAGTTTATCAGAAAAATCTCTAACTCAAAATCAAATACACGTCATGTTTCTTACCAGCCAGCCATGCTATGCGCATGGTCTTTTGTTTACCCATCAGTGAACGTCAGTAGTAGGGATTCGCCGATACTACGATACGGGGCGGACGGGCCTGATGGGCGGCATCCAGGGCGGATTTGGCGGACCACGAAACCTAAAAAAAAAAAAAAAAAAAAAAAAAAAAAAAAAAAAAAAAAAAAAAAAAAAAAAACAAATAGCCCCCTACTTGGAGCGTTTGGAATAGGTCCCAGGACGCTCAGACAGCTCTGTCAGGACTTACAGAACGCCCTACGCTAACAATGCAACACCTTCCCCGACCCATCGACCCTTTTCTATTGTCTACCCGAGCTCGGGTTTTATTGCCCTCTCGGACGCCGAGCTCACTTTTATTACGGTCTACTATTGTTTCCCTCTTTTATATTTCTCTTTGGCTTCAACTGCCTACAACTTCCTTTCCAAACGGTATACATCTTTTAAGAACATTCTTTAGGTAAAGCTGGACAAATACCTAAACATCTCATACCTAAACTATCAGACTAGGTCCGCCACCTTGGTTCTTATTGGAATCGCTGTTTCAACCCAGCCTGTCTCACATCGTCTCTTTACTCCAAGGTTTCTTACTACGTGATGTGTGCTACGGTGTACGTATCACTAATCTAAGCTAACCTATGCTAGATCACAATTCTAACCTAACCTAACCTAAGCTACAGGACTACGCCCAGCTAACGCAGGATACGTTAACTGACTACTTAACTTCAGGTAGCCTTACTTCAAAGTATGTATTTTGTTACTCACTACATATGCTGCATTTCGAACGTTGTTCTATTTATATATTTTATCTTGTTCAACTTAACATTACTTCTAACTTATCACCTAACTTCGAAAACTTAATTTTGAAGAACTGCTTTATTTACTTACCTACTTAAAACTAGCTACGAGCACAGTACAGTTGTTTTGGTCTTAAGAACGCTGTTCTAACCTAACCTAACCTTGCATAAATTTGAGTACGTACTCAATGTTACTTTCATCTCTTTTTTGTAATAACCGACTTCAAAAAGGAGGAAGTTCTATGTAAAAATATTGCCTGTAGCATAAGGATAATACGAATCTAATCTTACAATAGTAATGCGGTATTTTATACAGTAATAACTGCTTCAAAACTATACTAACTTATTTAAGCTGTAAGTTAAAAATACGAGTTCTAGTTTTGCATATTTATTTATTTCGTCAAATATTATGTTCTTGAATAGATGCTTAAGAAAATACCTGAATAAACTTTGTAACTTGTACTAACGTGTATTTGTAGTAGGCTGAACTAAACTCGTTGATTTTTTAATTTGTTTGTTGGGTCCATATTGTTTGTAAAGATTTATGACAGGTTTCTTCTCCGAATCATCAAAAGATTCGAAAGTCTATTATAAATTTTATTACTGTTTGTTCGTGGCTGTTGGGCGCGGTACAAACTAGTCGAAACGTGATTTTAACGGTAATCTATTGTCACATCCTTATAAAAGCCGATGGACAGTGACGATCTATAAGTATTCAGAACCGAGTCGTGCTTGTTACCAGAGCTCTCTCAGTGTACAGTGACATAGTGTTGAATCGTGCTACAGTGCTTATAAAAAATGGCAAATGTAAGTATGTACTATTTTTTATAAAATATGTATGTAGTATTTTTATGTACTATTTGTTTAACAGTGTTTTTTTTTTCTGTAACTTGTGTTCATCGTGTTACTTGTTAAGTGTGTTAATCGGATGTATAACTTATTGTTGAATATTGTTACAGTTCACGGAAAACACTTTCAAGAATTTTTATTACCCTGAACCTGAACATGATGATTCAGGGAGTGATGAAGAAGGCACACTCGGTTTTAAAGTGAAACAAGCCATAGCGAAGAAACGTCCTGCAAATAGTATCGAGAGTTTCTTTGAAAAACCGCAGAAAAAAGTGAAACCAGTGAAGAGATCTTCCAGTGTGTCGCAAAGTTCCCATACCGGTGTTGCTTACCTATCTTCGGGTAAAGACGATGCTGCGTATGCATCACACCTTATTAAGATAGAAATATACGATCTTGAAAAAGTTAGGAACATCGCACCAGAAGAGCACTGGAAGCACGCCGATGTGAGATTAAAATCTTACATCTCAACTGAGCAAGATCCACAGCTTGAGACTGTCCGTGATGTGATATACAACATAACGAAAGACATAGCTTCAAAGGACACTTGCGTGAAATATTTTATAAACAATACGAAAAAGTAAACTAAGTGTTTGTGTAGTTTTAATACTAGGTTAAAACTGTATTTATTATATAAGACATAAGATAATATTTTATAACATACCCTTGTGTACTACTAGTATTATATATTTCTTACTGCTTAAACAACAACTTTTTGTTATTCAAAATTGTTAAGACTCGTTTTATAACCACATGTTGTAATTTGTTTTGTAGCCTAATCATATTGATCTATTTCCCTTTGCAAATGTATAAAAGTCTCCACCCTTTAATATAAAATCACTAAGCTACGTTTGTTATTTTAAGGAAAAAATTTGTTGTAATGTAAACACTATTTTTAGGTAAATAAGGTATAATTAAGGTATTATTTATAAATAAAAAAAATCAGTTTAGTATATATATATTGTTTTATTTCACAAAAATTGACTTAAACATATTTCTTAAAATTAAATCGTTACAAAGAGAATTCTCAGAAAACAAACTCAATAAATCGCTCATAGTTTTTCCTTGATACTTAAAATATAAATAAACTAAACAATATTCGCCACAAACTGAAGTAAAATGATTTTGAAGTGGTCTTTGGTTATAAAACCACCGTTTTGCATTTCTATTCAAAAATAACTTATGATAACCAGTAGGTTTCCGACCAAATGAGTCAAAGTATTCCCCTACACCTTTAGCATCAATATGCATTGCAACCCAATGGGAACCTGGTTTCGAATCAGGGTCCAAATTGCTTACAATAAAAACTGGACGAGCAACCCAAATAGGGATTCGGTTAGCAGCAAAAACATTTGATTTAAATCTAGGGTTAATTTTTTTCATACAATATTGAATTTCATTAGTATCCATAATAAATAAAATATGTATACATTCATCGATGATGTTACAAACACAGATTAAGAAGAAATGAGATTAATTGTTAATTTCACTGTATTTATATTTATTTTAACTGTTGTAATCTACAGATACATCACGATTTTTGTTTATTTCAATAACATTATCAAATTCAGCGTACACAATACAGTTAATAGTAGTGCTCAAGGCATTATCAAAACGAACTTCTATCCGAACACTTCCGTGTCTTACAAGGTTCCAGTGTGAGGTAGAACTGGCTGACAGGTCAGGCGTCAAATCGAAACATAACAAACAGTAACCTTCCCCGTAATCGGTTCTGCTTATTGCATTACCTTCATTGTGGAAGTGAATACCAGTCCCAGAAAATAGAGTATGATATGTTGATGCTATTAAACCAGAACTAAATGATGGTTGTAATGTTCTAGAAGGAATTTCATGACCATCTACAAATAAACTAAAAGAGTTCATATTATAATTTTGAAAATTGAAAGGGTTCAATGCAAAATTACCATTAAACGATGAATTTGATACAAAACCAATTATACATCTTTTAGGTACCTGTCCAAGAAATATGTTATCTAAAGTTTTACCCTGTATTCCTGACGGTATTGTAAGTACCTTTACTTCTGCTCTTGTGATAGGGTATTTTGCAGTTGTTGATGCTAGCACTTTCTGATGAGCTAACAAAACACTTGGACTGATTCTAGCTCTTCTTATTATGAGACTAGCGTCCATTATTTGTACCTTAAATTTCTTATCTTGGTGACAAATAAGATTAAACGATTCTTTTGATCGCACTAACTTAACACGCATTTCTACACCATTCACTAGAAACTTCTCTTGGTTAAACATATCACCATGTAAATGTCCAATCATTTCAACTTGTTTACTATCTGTAACAAATTCCATCCTTTTGTGAAATCCTTTGTTATTTGCGTCAACGGTGTCCATATAATGTGCTGTATCTTCATACCATAACCCACAAGTAAGGTGAGTTTTTTTAGCGGCTGGTCCATAGTTAAGTAGATTTTCCATGTAAGCACGGTAAGCATATGTGTTGTTTGGTGGCGAGATTAGTTTTTGATTTAAATATACGTCAAGTTGATTAAAAAGGGAGTGCAACCAATTATTAACGGGGGCAACTTGAGTATCAGGCTTTAACTTTGTACCATCCTGGTTTAATATTTTGGCGTTTATATGTAATAATGTATGTGATAAGTCAATGTAGTCATCACCTGAACCGGGGACTTGAAACTCAATAGGACCATCATCACTTAAAGATGAGATTGGTTTATAATGAACCCACTGTCCACTCTCAATACTTGTCTGTGTCGAAGGCAGGGCAAATATATCTAACTCAGATTTTGCACATTCACACGAATGATTGTGTAGGAATGACATGATTTACTTTGAAAATATATCGTCACTATATTTATTTCTCTTAGCTCCTCTTCGGCGCGATGCTTTCAAGGTAATGAGAGGTTCCCGTCTCTTAGTTGACATTTTATACCCAGATCCCGACATCAGAGAATCGATCTTTTCATCAGCTTTTCTTTTTAAGTTAGCACTAGCTTCTTTAAATCGAGACCTAACAACTATCTATAGGGTGTGAATTTACCATATCAGATAACAAACCAACCCCCGCATCTAACGCTTCTTTTCCAACAGTTTTAAAACCACTAGACAACAAAGGAATTACTGACCTAAACAGTCCCCCCAAAAAACTTCCAATCCCATGCCCTCGCTGAAACGGAACACCTTTATAGACAATTCCTATACCAGAACCAGCTTGATGGGTATAATAATGATCGTAGGGACAAGAGTGAGATGATCTTTTATAATTCATCTTAGCCGTTGAAAGTGTAGTTTCACGCAGGAAATTCCGAATTGAAATGGCACTCTTGCACCGGTAGTTGTTCTTATATCTATTTCCATAGTATCAAATTCTCTACGTAAAACAGGTACATAATGAGCGGGTGAGAAAATGTGTGTTTTATATGCTCCATAATGGAATTCTGTTGGATCTAATGGTATTATTCTAAGCAACGTAGTTATAACATCACCAACTACCTGTGGTTGTATGATGTCTGTATAAACAAATAATTGTGATGGTAAGCCCAAATACAAATTAACAGGATTTTTACCAAATGAAACTTGCCGTAAATTTGTTTTCGGTTTAAAACCTAACTGTAGACTTAGTATTGGGGTTGTTATAAGAGAAGTTATATCGTTATTAATTGTTGCTACCCCAACCATTTTGGTTAGATTATCATATCTAAACTTTACATTATTTTTCAGTTGTGGGTTGTCATTAAAAGCTTGAATAAAATGGTCAACGTTGTCATATGTAGTTGCTGGTATATGAGTTTTTATATCTACAATTTTGGCTATCTTGTCAGTGGGTGACACTACTTTCTTTTTTAAATAAATCATATTTTCATGATCTTGAACATTGTACATTGAACAAGGGTATTGAAATTCTACTAAGCCAACTACCCATTCTCCTTCCAACTTTATACTCCTGGGTAATTTGGTTAAGAAGTGTGCAGTCGTATTATCGGTATAGTAGTCCGAGGAACTGTTACTTAACAATGTAATATAAAAGCTGTTTTCACTCATATTTTTTTTAAGCTTGAAGCGAGTATCCAAGAATTAAATTTGTTAGGATAACCTCGCCACTTCACTAGTACTTCTTTTCTGGCACCAACCCCACGTGAGCGTATTATTTTATCAATTTTATAATCAATGGAGGGGAGATAAGTCACTTTTTGTAATTCCTTAGAATAAAATGTACCAACGATAGGCTCACCTTCTAAATCTCTTAACGTATACACAACTCGTGGAAAGCGGTTTATTATTGAATCAATTCTAAATATTTCGTCACTCCAATTAGTTTCGTAACCCTTTTGAAATATATGTTTATATTTAGTAATTCTAACATGATCACCAACATTTAGTTTTGTGATTTCCAAAGTAAGTTGTCTATCCTTTTTTCTGTTATACAAATTACACCAAACAGTCATGATATTATCAAAATTTACATCGATAGGGCGCATTTTAATACTAGAATGATAACTGTGATTATAAGAATAAAGAAGTTCTTGCAAAATATCTATATATTTGTATGTATTCTTATGAGTAAAGTAACGCCACATTTTCATTTTAAGAGTTCTTTGAAACCTTTCTACTATACTTGCTTTAATGTCAGGATTGTTAGTAGTATAGTAGTTAATGTTTTTGCTCCTAAAGTAATCCCTTGCTGCCTTTGAAACAAATTCGGTGCCTTTATCAGATTGGATGTGACGAGGAGTAGAATTGGCTTCAGTAAATATGCTTTCAAAACAATTTATAACGGTTGTGGCATCTTTCTTTTTCATAGCTCTCGCAAAAGCATATTTACTGAACACATCAATAACACACAGAATATATTTGTATCCATCATTATATTGACTGTAAGTACCCATATCACTCAGATCAGCTTGCCAGAGTTCATTAAAGTTAGATAAGACGTATTTATTTCTTGTGAATCGCCTTTGAACCGGTTTATGCAGTGTGTACGTTTCTTGAGATTGTAACCAGTTCTTTACTTCGTCTTTGTTCATTCGTCCTTTCATTTGTTTACTTAATTTATTTAAACTACTGTAGCCTGCTGGATTAGATACATCGTAGTATATTGCATGAATGTCTAATAAGGGCTCCATCTTTCCCAATCTAGTTTCTTTTTGTTTGCCTTGAGCAGTACACTTGAAAGAGGTGTACTGGCGCTTGTGTCTTTAAATGACGATGACGATCGAGCACTTGATGGAGCAGATGATGCGTGAGGTTCACTCGATTGAGGTTTATTTATAAATTCTAGATTAGTAGGATTACCTATACAAGACGTAGGAACTTTTATATCTCTTAAAAATAAAGCAAACTCTTCCCATCCTGTTGGCTTAGGGCGTTTAAGAGATCTAACCGTATCGCTTACCAGATCGAGAATATTGCTGTTTGGAATAGTTCGATTGTTTATTACAACTTCACCATTTGTTTTCCACCATATTTTTGGTCTGCTTGACACAATACAAGTCAATAATGTTCTGGTTTTTTTCTCATATGATTTTGGTAAATTATCTATAATACGAGATGGACTGAATAGTACAGTTTCTGGATTTTTTGTACCAGACGGTGTAGCTGCAGTAACTGCAGAAACATCACCATCTGGTAGTGTTTTATTTGCAACTGATTCATAATTTTCATCCTCCTCCTTTTTGTTTACTTTTAAGTTTAAATCCTTACTTTCATCGTTGAGTTGATCAAACCCCTCCATCACTATTGGTATTTTAAATGGTTTTCGATCTGATTCAATAAAGTGCAAAAATCGTTGTAGTGCTTGAGAATATAATGCCCACTTTTCACGATCATTAATTTTACTCTTCAGGATTTTTTGCATCTCTCCGTCTAGGCGAGATGATACATTTTCGGGTTGGCTATCATTTCGTTTGAGTCTTTCAATAAAGTCTGGTTCAACTAACAACATTTTTTTTGTGTTTTCCATTTTATTTTATGTTACGGAGCTTACTAAGGCACTTAAAACTGCACCTAATATAATAGGTAGAAATGCACCTCCTTTTTGAATAATAACAGTTTTCCTCAATTTGTGTTTCCCTTTCGAAACTAGTTTTCGTAATGTGTCTTTATATTTGTTTAGTTTTGATTTATCTTTTGATTCCAGTGGTATTTTCCCTTTTAAAACGTTATAAATACACTCACAAATAATATTAATTTCTTCATCTTCACAAGATTTTAGCAACGCTGTGCGATACTTTGGTTTAAGTAACTGCAGTGCTTCAAGTAAATGTTTATATGTGTGTACTCTTGGATGCATTATTTGGAACTGATTAAAACGTGTTGATTCTTGTCGTATTTAAACCCTTTCTTGGGAACATATACGGTACAATGCCCATCAAAAGGAAATATTTTAGTTTTAAAACGGCATATGTCATCGGTATTTTGCTTCAGATCAATCATAAGGTAACCATGAGCATCTTTAGTGGCATCTTTGTAGGCTTCATCTACAAATTTTGGGTTCTCCGGATAAACTTGTCGTGACAAGTAGCGAATTTGTGTTTTATCCCTCGGGTTTTTGAAGTATACAATATAGCTGGTATTCAATGAAATATCACGTTGTCCTTTGCCTTGATGAAATATGTTTTGAGTAATATAAAAAACACTTAAGTTTCTATGGTGACTTCCTTTTGTAAAAATATCAACGATTCGTCCATCCGATTCTCTCATCAAGTCATCAATTATGAGAAGCTTGGGCTTTTTTCCATCAAATAAAGAAAAATCTGGTATTCCTTGGCTATAATTTACATTTTCCAGATTGTACAAAGGTTGCATTTCATCATAACACCAAATAATTTCATCAAATTCAACATTACATACTTCTTTTGCATTGTTTAAAAAATTGGTAACAAACTGAGTTTTACCACACCCACTTGGACCCGCTACTATTGTAGTGAAAGGGTGGTTAAAATGAATCATTATAAATTTTTAAATATGTGTGTTCATATGTTAACGGATTGACTTCAAATGAGAAAATTTCTAGACCATAGCTTTTTAAATAAATTTGGTAAAAAAAATGGGGTAACAAATAAAAAAAAAAAAAACAAAAATTTTGCTAATTATTTTTTAATATTTATATTATTCTAGATAAATCACATAAAAAGCCAATCATTTTATTGCCAAAACTTAAAAAATAAAAAAAAAAACATCCTAAAATACAATATTATGTACAAAAAATAAATATGAAAATTGAATGTTCCGTGTATTTTTTTTTTTTTTTTTTTTTTTTTTTTAAGAATTATGAGGTATTTTATAATGACCCCACGCAAGAGTATCCGAAGTGTTTTTCAATAAATATCGTTTTGTGTCGTTGTAAGATAATGATATTTTATTGACATTTTGCGTAAATAAAACATGCTTTATTGATCGGAATCGTAACATTTGAGCATGTTGTATATTTCTATCAAATAAACAACTTTTATAGTCGTTAAGGGTTAATTTTTTGGTAACACACTTGTTTATTCCTTTAGCTTTGGATATAATACCACTATTTTGAACATCTAAGGCATACATTTTTGATCTAAGACCAACAAACTCTTTCAAAATTTTGCCATTATTTTCGTCTTTAAAAAAACCTAACCTCTTTTTATTTAGTAATGGTAAACCATATGCATTGTTGGGTGGGTAATCAGATGTATCATAATACAAGTTCAGGTCAGATTTAATGTCCTCATAAAAGTTAGCAGTGTTTATTTCATATATTAAGCTATCAGTATCCGTGTAAAGGAGCTTGAGATTTTCCGTATATTTGTATTTCATATAATTGTAGTGGAATTCGTACATTAAAGTTTTCGATAGATCTAAAATGCAGAATCCAAGGTAAATTGGTTTGTTATAAAAGATTTTTGTTTTTTTCAATTGCACAGCAGCTAAATTCTCAGAAAATATTGATAAACTATGAAATTCAGGTTTAGATATTAAGGACTGTACCCCTTGGGATTTTCCACGATTTTCCCAGTGACTTAATAATTTAACATTCACACGTTTCGTGACATTTTCCATTGTTTTACCAAAAACAGAATTATTCATAAGTTTAAAGAAATCTTTTTCAAAATCAGATGTCGCCAGCGAACGCATTCGGGTATTCAAATCTATGTAACTTTTTAACCAAGTAGATTGTTTGAACTTCAACACACGATGGATTTTCACTAAACGCAACCCATTTTTTAAACATTGTTTAAGATTTCTGTAATGTAATACATAATTATATTTATTGTTTAAATTGGGAATCAATTTTTTTTCTTTAGAATCACCTAGACATACATTTTCTGGACAGAACGGCAAATCTGAATGAGAGTCATGTAATTCCTTGGGGTACTCTAGATCAACTTCTAATATAAACCCATATTCAGCATCGTCTGAAACATTGAAATCGGTATCTTTATTTACCCATTCAAATTTGCCAGACGGAAGACATTGTGACATAGCCCACCCATAGAGATTATTTGCGTCTAAGTACATGAGAAAAGATGAAGGAATATTTGGATCATAATCTTCCATAAATGTATTATTTGCTTTTGCATGTCTGTTGCTACATTGGGAAATCCCTCCTCGAATGTTTTTCGCTATAAAAGCTATTTTGTCGACATCTGTTAAAAGTTCTAAACTTATTTTGGTAGTCCTCAACATCGAATCAAAGGAAATTCCAGGCGCGGTATAATAATGGGCGGGATCTAAACCATATGTCTTAAGACACACATTTCTAAAATTTTCAAATATGTCAGTTAGTAATAAAACATCTGTTTTCAGATAAAGATTGGAATAATCCCCCATATTTTTGCATTGGAAATGAGACCAAATATCTTGAGCATGTAGGAAATCGTTTTCGGAAATGTGACTGTCAGTAAGAGAACTATAGAATTGATCCTGTGTAGGAAGCGAAGTTAATTTCAGTGAATCATACGAAGTCATGTACTCATATGGATAGACACCCTTCCGTATTAGACGTTTAAAGTCTTCTTCACGAGGAAAGTTCAATTTCAATTCGTAAAATTGGTCAGTAGTCAAGTTTTTAGCTAATTTATCCAAGCTACTCGACATAAATTTAAGAGAATCGACAAATCTCAATTTTACAACACGATTATTCACTTGTAAAGACTTAGAAAACGAAATATACTTTTCTTTATTTTGTGGGATTAGTTCTATGTCACCATCTTCAAGACCAAGTCCATGTACAATAAAATGACTATCGTAATTGCTCAAATTATGGAAAAATACAGGTACAAAATTGGGTGGTTTGTATTTTTCAGAACAAAATTTATGTGCAACGCCTTCGTAAAGTCCAGTATGATAATTATAAGAAACGGTTGAGTCATCATTCAAATTTCTATCACAAATATAACAAGCATGGCTTTGCATAATGTCTACCTTATTAGCATCTGTTAGAGGGAAAGAAGTTTTAGCAAACGCATTACTTTTACAAATAGTTTCTAAATCTTCTTTTATGACTTTCATAAATGTTTTTGCACAGTCTTCACCTGTATATGTTCTGTACACAGATAACTTGTCATTATAAGAACACTTAATATAGTAACCGAAGCTATAAACTTCATGTTTTTGAATATTGGTAGTAGAAGATGTACTGGGGTTGTTAGAACAGGATTGAATTGGATTTAAAAATGCCTCAAAATCAGCGTATACAACAAAAGGTACTCTTAATTGTCGTTCATAATTATTAAAAGTAACTTGATTCGATGGAACATATTCGTTAAACCAATTTCTTGTGTCTTCTTTTTCGGATGGTAAGTTTGTGCATACGTGGAAGCAGTCGTTTTTTTGATGTTGGTTTAGTCTCTCGTGTGATGTAAATTTAATTAAGCAACCATCGCAAATATGAACAGCATGTTGTGCATTTGACAATTGCTTAGACACTAACCTCGATAAATTTTTGATAAAACAATAATGTCCTTGGTTATCTTTAGTTATGTACAACAAGTTTAAGTGATTAGACTTTTTTAATTTAGTTAAATGTAGTGGGCCTATAACATCGTGTTTCTTGTTTTGAGAGTTGTACTCGAGACCAAATACATTAATGCTAATATCATTATTTTTTTCAAATTTATGGATATCTCCCAATTTAAATGGAAAAGTTAAATTTTCAAAGTTCAATTTATTCTTATGTAATATGTATGAACTGACCATATTTGAATGACTTTTGGGTTCGTATAAACCAGACAATACAGCCCATCGAAAACACTCATGGTCATTGTTTTTTACATTAATAACCGCTTTTTTATTTTTTATATCACGAGGTAATTCGATAAAAGAAGAGCCGCGTAATGGATTATATTTGTTAATATTGAGATCGATATGATTAAATGTTACTAAACTCCACCCACTATCTTTTCTTTCAAAGTTTGACAACCTTATCACAATTTCATTTACTAGGGACGTAAAAACAGCAGCTTTATCAGTGCTGATATCAACAATACTATTACTTAATTGGAAATCAAATGTATTATTTAATTGTTTGGTATCTTGTGTAAAATTTGCATTAAGAATAAAATTTACTTTTAAAGCGTGATGTTTGTTAAGTGAACGATCTAATAATGTAAAGATCTTATCCTTGTGTTTTTGTAAAATAGTTTCGGGATCAAGAGGTTGGTGATCCATTTCATTAAATAATATTCTGTAAGTAGCGACTCTGTTTTTGAATGCATTTTCAATTAATTGGACATTAACATATTCACTATCGGATCTCAACACATTATTTTTGTGAATATTACTATTTAAATGGTTACCAAAATATCTTTTTGACACGAACTTTTTACACACCGAACATTCAATTTCAGAATTATTTTTTGTACTTACATTGACATCGGATAATGGTTCTTCGCTTGAGGATGTAGACATATCACGACTGTTGGAAGGGTAGTTTCTCTTCACTGGTACTTCTGCACCCGTACTTGTAGCTGTCCTTTTTCTCCCCCGTCCTACTTGGTTAGATCTGTAATAGAAAAAGTGAAACGTTAGTATTTAATACAAGATTTAAAACTTCAAAACAATGATTAAATTATTATCATTATACTAACTTAAGTTTTTTCGACATTGCTGGCAATATGCCTGCATTGTTAAAACACCATCAATGACATCTGATGACAAGTTATGCATCGACTTATTGATATGCCCATCACATGGTGTGTAATAGGGTATAATATCTTCATCTTCCAAAAGCGCCTGAGGTAATTGATTGTCAATATACCACAATCTTATGTTTCTATGAAATACTTTTAAAATGAATCCTTTGCTTAAAACTGCAATTTTGTCGTGGGTTAAACTAGTTCCCATATGAAAGTATCCAAGCACCATTTTTAAAACAGTATTTTGTACAATACACAGACACAGTACTAGCACAAACACAGTAACTGGAATAATGAATGATTTCTACACCAGAGACGTCGCTTATAAAGAACCTTCCAGGATCCCCACCCAACAGAGAACAATGAAACTGAGCCATAAAAAGGCAACAACTCAATGACACTGGTCAATGGTTTTGTACAAGTTTGAACAAGAATAAACTGTTTAAATTGCATGTCTAAATATACAAGTACAATATCAATAAACAATATAACAGGTTGGAACAAGAGTACTCACCCTTGACTATGCAGCTGGCTTAGTAATTCCCCGATCTCATACATTTCTTGATCACTTTCAATTTCTTCGCATAGCCTGACGAGCTCGGAATCGTAAACATCACAGCTTAAACAGTCCATCGTGAGATGTGTCTAAGAAAATAGTGATTACATTACAACAAATTTTTTCCTTAAAATAACAAACGTAGCTTAGTGATTTTATATTAAAGGGTGGAGACTTTTATACATTTGCAAAGGGAAATAGATCAATATGATTAGGCTACAAAACAAATTACAACATGTGGTTATAAAACGAGTCTTAACAATTTTGAATAACAAAAAGTTGTTGTTTAAGCAGTAAGAAATATATAATACTAGTAGTACACAAGGGTATGTTATAAAATATTATCTTATGTCTTATATAATAAATACAGTTTTAACCTAGTATTAAAACTACACAAACACTTAGTTTACTTTTTCGTATTGTTTATAAAATATTTCACGCAAGTGTCCTTTGAAGCTATGTCTTTCGTTATGTTGTATATCACATCACGGACAGTCTCAAGCTGTGGATCTTGCTCAGTTGAGATGTAAGATTTTAATCTCACATCGGCGTGCTTCCAGTGCTCTTCTGGTGCGATGTTCCTAACTTTTTCAAGATCGTATATTTCTATCTTAATAAGGTGTGATGCATACGCAGCATCGTCTTTACCCGAAGATAGGTAAGCAACACCGGTATGGGAACTTTGCGACACACTGGAAGATCTCTTCACTGGTTTCACTTTTTTCTGCGGTTTTTCAAAGAAACTCTCGATACTATTTGCAGGACGTTTCTTCGCTATGGCTTGTTTCACTTTAAAACCGAGTGTGCCTTCTTCATCACTCCCTGAATCATCATGTTCAGGTTCAGGGTAATAAAAATTCTTGAAAGTGTTTTCCGTGAACTGTAACAATATTCAACAATAAGTTATACATCCGATTAACACACTTAACAAGTAACACGATGAACACAAGTTACAGAAAAAAAAAACACTGTTAAACAAATAGTACATAAAAATACTACATACATATTTTATAAAAAATAGTACATACTTACATTTGCCATTTTTTATAAGCACTGTAGCACGATTCAACACTATGTCACTGTACACTGAGAGAGCTCTGGTAACAAGCACGACTCGGTTCTGAATACTTATAGATCGTCACTGTCCATCGGCTTTTATAAGGATGTGACAATAGATTACCGTTAAAATCACGTTTCGACTAGTTTGTACCGCGCCCAACAGCCACCAACAAACAGTAATAAAATTTATAATAGACTTTCGAATCTTTTGATGATTCGGAGAAGAAACCTGTCATAAATCTTTACAAACAATATGGACCCAACAAACAAATTAAAAAATCAACGAGTTTAGTTCAGCCTACTACAAATACACGTTAGTACAAGTTACAAAGTTTATTCAGGTATTTTCTTAAGCATCTATTCAAGAACATAATATTTGACGAAATAAATAAATATGCAAAACTAGAACTCGTATTTTTAACTTACAGCTTAAATAAGTTAGTATAGTTTTGAAGCAGTTATTACTGTATAAAATACCGCATTACTATTGTAAGATTAGATTCGTATTATCCTTATGCTACAGGCAATATTTTTACATAGAACTTCCTCCTTTTTGAAGTCGGTTATTACAAAAAAGAGATGAAAGTAACATTGAGTACGTACTCAAATTTATGCAAGGTTAGGTTAGGTTAGAACAGCGTTCTTAAGACCAAAACAACTGTACTGTGCTCGTAGCTAGTTTTAAGTAGGTAAGTAAATAAAGCAGTTCTTCAAAATTAAGTTTTCGAAGTTAGGTGATAAGTTAGAAGTAATGTTAAGTTGAACAAGATAAAATATATAAATAGAACAACGTTCGAAATGCAGCATATGTAGTGAGTAACAAAATACATACTTTGAAGTAAGGCTACCTGAAGTTAAGTAGTCAGTTAACGTATCCTGCGTTAGCTGGGCGTAGTCCTGTAGCTTAGGTTAGGTTAGGTTAGAATTGTGATCTAGCATAGGTTAGCTTAGATTAGTGATACGTACACCGTAGCACACATCACGTAGTAAGAAACCTTGGAGTAAAGAGACGATGTGAGACAGGCTGGGTTGAAACAGCGATTCCAATAAGAACCAAGGTGGCGGACCTAGTCTGATAGTTTAGGTATGAGATGTTTAGGTATTTGTCCAGCTTTACCTAAAGAATGTTCTTAAAAGATGTATACCGTTTGGAAAGGAAGTTGTAGGCAGTTGAAGCCAAAGAGAAATATAAAAGAGGGAAACAATAGTAGACCGTAATAAAAGTGAGCTCGGCGTCCGAGAGGGCAATAAAACCCGAGCTCGGGTAGACAATAGAAAAGGGTCGATGGGTCGGGGAAGGTGTTGCATTGTTAGCGTAGGGCGTTCTGTAAGTCCTGACAGAGCTGTCTGAGCGTCCTGGGACCTATTCCAAACGCTCCAAGTAGGGGGCTATTTGTTTTTTTTTTTTTTTTTTTTTTTTTTTTTTTTTTTTTTTTTTTTTTTTTTAGGTTTCGTGGTCCGCCAAATCCGCCCTGGATGCCGCCCATCAGGCCCGTCCGCCCCGTATCGTAGTATCGGCGAATCCCTACTACTAACGTCTGATACGTCTATACGTCTCAACGGCTAATATGATGAAGATGATGCTTCTTTTAACCGGAGTAGGTAAAATTCTTTGGGTGTGTTCACTCCGTTGTAGATTTAGTCTATGCCTACCAGAGAATGTCATCGATATTTTTGTGTATCTCTTCTTTTGCATTAATCATTATCAGGCATATTTTGAGAACACCACTGAATCAAACAAATATCGTATCTAACAAAAATTTAAATAGCCAGTTATCAGAAGTGTTATCAAGAATTATATTTAGGCGACTGGGATTTATTGTTATTTTAACCTGATTGTTTTCCAGTTCCTAGTTTCAGCTTCAAGAATCAGGCTTAAAGAAAACAAAAAAATAACAAACAGCAAAGGATAGCATTAAAATGTGCTACAGTAGAGTTCTGGAGCCCCATCAAACCGTTAATCCCGGCCGCAGTAGTAATATTAACGCCAGTATCTCGACACTACGATATTGAGACGTCCAACACAATATATAGCTCGAAGAATAGCTATGTCTGCAGGTGTACGGGAATCTTCGATAACTAGAGCGAGGATAAAAACTAAGCAGCTGGACACATGAATTTATTGACAACGACTGTAAAAAAATAGTACTTCAAAACATAGACAAATATAAACATAGATAATATAAAACCGATATAAAAACTCAACAGTGGGTCTATGATTGTTGCTTTTATCACGCGATAAATAAGTGACAAAGCATCCGTCACGATTTGACGGCATGCCAGTTTGTGTGACAGATGCTTTGTCATTTATTTATTGCGTGATTAACGCAATCATCTCTGGAAATAAACAATATTTTTTCCATGAATTTTGCATTTGTACAAACCAAATATAAGACGGGCGACTACGAGTATTACATGTAAACTAACAGGAATTACAATATGTTTTCTACGGTTTCCGCAATTGTCACACGTTGAAATAAATCGATTTAGATGAATGGTATCGACCTTTTGACAACGGTTACTGTAATAGTTAATGAAACGTCAGGATGCTTCAAATAATTAATATACACGATATAATCCGCTTAAATTGTTTTATTGAAATGACATGAAAACTAAGACCTGGTTCGAAATGATAAATGTAATTATTTTTTATCTAATGTCTAGACATGACATAATGTTACGTTTGATATTGAAACGTTTTCCAAAACTATTAGTTTTATAACTAACTAATCTAACCTAACCCGTCTTTTAATTTACTAGTTCATCAATTTGAAGGGAAATAAAGGAAAAGAAAAAAAACATTATATCACCCCACAAAAGCGGAAAGGGGTACCTACACTGATAGGTTGTTCTAAGTACGTAGTTTCCACATCTCCACATCCCTTCAAAGTTTAAGAAAGAGCTTTCTTATTTTTTCACACACTGTGGAATAGATGAAAAAAAGATAAACTCCACTTTACATTCAGGCAAATACCCCAAAAAAAAAAAATGGTTACGTTGTCCGTGGGATTTAATATATGATAAAAATAACTGCTTTCTTATTATTGTCAAGCTTCTAGCTAAGCTCTGGCCGCGAATGCATAAACCGATACAATGTTGAAATAAGGGTTATTTGTTAGACTAACCTTACAGACGTAATCTGTTGGTAACTCCGAATTCCAAGCAAGTCACAGTACTGTTTGCGTGTGCTGTGGTTGGAGATTCGCGAGCCGGGATTAAAATAATCGCGCAACATGCCCGCCGCTGATAAGCGGATGAGGACCGGGGAGTGTCCCTCAGGCCCTTGACTCAAGGATCAGGTTATGCCTTTGAAGCGTATTTATTGTTATAATACGGCCTATCCATACTATCTTGACGACACGGTTGGTGCAGTTTGTAGTGCTGACTGAGCCAGCGGTCCTGGGTCCGAATCCCGAATAGGGCAAATATTTGGGTGGTGAACTCGAATGTTTGTTCTTGGGCCATGGATGTTAATGTTATCTATATATATATACGTATTTATAGATTATGTATATCGTCGTTTAGTAACTACCCATCCATAGTACAAGCTTTGCTTAGTTTGGGACTAGGTCGATTTGGGTAAGATTGTCCGTTAATATTTATTTATTTATTGATAGAACAAGGTTAATGCATTAACCGGCTTAAAAAGAGACGTTCACAGCCCGTCAGGATGTTTATATTTTGCATTTATTATTCTTCAATCCAAGGTAAAGCGCTTTTATACCGCGAATATCTACGTACATATTACGTAATCTGGCGATGCATCTCGAGTAATTCCGTACGAACAGCGTCGCAGTCAAAGAGTTCGCAGACGACACAGACAGCTCTTATCTTGTAAAGCTAAGACTATTGCGTTCCTCAGCCAGGAAATAACTACTCGGGAGATTTTGGATGTTAAGACCGGAGATACGACTGACGGTGCAGTGAGTGGAAGATATTTCAGTATATATTTGATTGTTGAAGTGTGTTCGGAACCAATTTTTGAAAATGGTGGGTTTCATAAAAATACGTCTTTCATCAGCCTTGTCATCAGAATTTTGCCATAATATTTTCCGCGACTGTCACATATTTAAATAAAACAATTTAAACGGTTTGTTTCGCGTATATTAACTTTGACAGAGAAAATTTGTATTTTTTTGAGTCAACCTTTGACAACGGTAACTGTGAAGCTACCGAACAAAATCCGTTTAAATTGTTTCATTTAAATGCATAATAATAAAGTTACAGAATAACTTTTGACGTGACAACGTCTAATAAATTGATGAACGCCGGCCGCGCATACGAAAAAAGATGACGTCATTGTAGCAATACTTTGTAGCGCCGTGGACATGACGTCATTGTAGCAATACTTTGTAGCGCCGTGGAAGGGAAGGGGAACCACGTGACTGACACAAGCCTACGTCATCATGCTGTTCACAGATTCTCAAACTTTAAAATGTGGGAAGAGGGAAGAGGGAAGAGGGAAGAGGGAAGAGGGAAGAGGGAAGAGGGAAGAGGGAAGAGGGAAGAGGGAAGAGGGAAGAGGGAATAGGGAAGAGGGAAGAGGGAAGAGGGAAGAGGGAAGAGGGAAGAGGGAAGAGGGAAGAGGGAAGAGGGAAGAGGGAAGAGGGAAGAGGGAAGAGGGAAGAGGGAAGAGGGAAGAGGGAAGAGGGAAGAGGGAAGAGGGAAGAGGGAAGAGGGAAGAGGGAAGAGGGAAGAGGGAAGAGGGAAGAGGGAAGAGGGAAGAGGGAAGAGGGAAGAGGGAAGAGGGAAGAGGGAAGAGGGAAGAGGGAAGAGGGAAGAGGGAAGAGGGAAGAGGGAAGAGGGAAGAGGGAAGAGGGAAGAGGGAAGAGGGAAGAGGGAAGAGGGAAGAGGGAAGAGGGAAGAGGGAAGAGGGAAGAGGGAAGAGGGAAGAGGGAAGAGGGAAGAGGGAAGAGGGAAGAGGGAAGAGGGAAGAGGGAAGAGGGAAGAGGGAAGAGGGAAGAGGGAAGAGGGAAGAGGGAAGAGGGAAGAGGGAAGAGGGAAGAGGGAAGAGGGAAGAGGGAAGAGGGAAGAGGGAAGAGGGAAGAGGGAAGAGGGAAGAGGGAAGAGGGAAGAGGGAAGAGGGAAGAGGGAAGAGGGAAGAGGGAAGAGGGAAGAGGGAAGAGGGAAGAGGGAAGAGGGAAGAGGGAAGAGGGAAGAGGGAAGAGGGAAGAGGGAAGAGGGAAGAGGGAAGAGGGAAGAGGGAAGAGGGAAGAGGGAAGAGGGAAGAGGGAAGAGGGAAGAGGGAAGAGGGAAGAGGGAAGAGGGAAGAGGGAAGAGGGAAGAGGGAAGAGGGAAGAGGGAAGAGGGAAGAGGGAAGAGGGAAGAGGGAAGAGGGAAGAGGGAAGAGGGAAGAGGGAAGAGGGAAGAGGGAAGAGGGAAGAGGGAAGAGGGAAGAGGGAAGAGGGAAGAGGGAAGAGGGAAGAGGGAAGAGGGAAGAGGGAAGAGGGAAGAGGGAAGAGGGAAGAGGGAAGAGGGAAGAGGGAAGAGGGAAGAGGGAAGAGGGAAGAGGGAAGAGGGAAGAGGGAAGAGGGAAGAGGGAAGAGGGAAGAGGGAAGAGGGAAGAGGGAAGAGGGAAGAGGGAAGAGGGAAGAGGGAAGAGGGAAGAGGGAAGAGGGAAGAGGGAAGAGGGAAGAGGGAAGAGGGAAGAGGGAAGAGGGAAGAGGGAAGAGGGAAGAGGGAAGAGGGAAGAGGGAAGAGGGAAGAGGGAAGAGGGAAGAGGGAAGAGGGAAGAGGGAAGAGGGAAGAGGGAAGAGGGAAGAGGGAAGAGGGAAGAGGGAAGAGGGAAGAGGGAAGAGGGAAGAGGGAAGAGGGATTCATATCAATATTCTACCGAGAATAAGACGTTGTCACGTAAAATCTTCCTTCGCCCGTAAAACTGACTTTACAGGCAACCATTTTTTAACAAACCCGTGTGATGAGACGTTCTACTACTTGTAAATAAAACGTAACGTATTTTTTTATTATTCCCAAGAGCATTAAGTACACGGCGGTAAAGGTACTGCCAAGCTATCTCATCACATCAACGCTATCTTTTTCCAAAACCGATTACTTCGTGATCGAACCTCGTAAGAAACGCTGGTAAAATCAAAATCATGCGGCTATTGATAACGTTCATTTATAGACAGACTTCAAAAAAGAGGTTCTCAGTGCATCGGGATGTTCATTTTATTTCTTTAATTTACGATAGGTACTTCAACATAAAGCAAAGCGCTGTTACACTAAGGATTTACGTAGCATTACGTAATGTGGCACTGCGTCTCAAGTACTCCGGTACGCAGTCAAAGAGCTTGCAGCTGACTCAAACAGCTACATTAAACAAGCTAAATAAGATAGCTGTTTGAGTCACAAGATAGCATGTTGTGAAGCTAAAGACGATTGCGTTCCTCGCAAATAACTAGTCGGGAGATAAATTTGGACGATGGCGAGGTTCGATTGTAAGTGCAGTAAGTTAAAGATATTCAGCATATGTTTGCAATGAAGCGAAAAAAAAAATGGTTCAGACAGGGTTCGAACCCGCGTCTTTAACAGTTTTCCGGGCCAACACGGGCGTTCTACCTATTGGACCACTGAATCTGATGCGAGAGCCATTAAATTTCTCAACCAGTTGCTTCTTGCATGCCTGAGGGTGGCATTTGGTTTACGTTAGCAGCAGACGTTACTGCTTTAATAAAAAAAAAAATTAAGCATGTATTATTGCCAGTTTCAGTGTGTTTAGTAGAATCTATTTGTGAGATTCATCCGCTACCCTCACGAGGTCATCCATCCACTTAATCGGGGGCCGCCCACGCTCTGCTTTCCTATACGTAGTCGCCACTCTAGGGCAGAACATAGTGCATTAATTTATTTAGGTACATATTTACGTTAAAGATCATGCTTGTTCGTCTGGTGTTTATATTTGATAAATAATTCAATCATCTAGAGTTTTTATTCTTAAATTTCTACTTACGTGATCGCTGTATACATTTAATATGTAACTAGATATAAAAGTAATGCCGTGCTAGCCTATTTATCTGTAGCATGGACTATAATTATAATGAATTAACTAAACCTTATATTTTATGTCAAAATAAGCTACATTTTCCGCAAATTATAATGAGTTTCGTGAAGCATTGTTTGCATTGAAACAGGAGAATTCAGAAAGCAGAAGCTGGCTAACGAGATTCAAATACTAAAAACATTCTCTTTAAAAGGATTTAGCGAGATTGTAGACAAGTCTTGGCCAAACCGTTTGTAAGACTCTTTAGGAGGATCGTTTTTATCGTTTTTAATTTTATGTTACATTATAAAAGTGAAAATGAAATCAGCGTTTTAAATGAAAACATCGATTAAAATGTTTACCAGTCAAGTATCAAAATGTCCCAATACTGAAAACTAAACATGTTTATTTTTAAGGGACAATCTTATTTTAGTCCCAAACTAAGCTAAGCTCGTAAGGTGGTGGAAAGGTTAACGCGCTAGACTGGCAATCCAGAGGCAACGGGTTCGACTCCCACTATTTTCCACCAGGTTACGTATTTCAATTTTTTTTTATCTTTGTATCAATGGTTTATTATCTGTCTTGCTCGCCTATTTTCCCAATTTCTATTGTTATGATTTGTAGGTGATGACTGAAATGGTTTGCTATATTTTTGTTCAAACTTATCGGCTTTATTTATTGGCATTTCTCTGTTTCCTGAGGCATTCTGTGGCATTTTACAATCATAAGACAAATGACCTTTTGTTCGGCATCTGAAGCAATACTGTTCATCCTTTTTGTGCACTTGAGGGTTAAATTTTGGAATAAATTTGTTATACTTTTGATGATCTGTGTTTGTAGTGGTACTTACATAATCTTGTTTAACGAACTTATCTTTAGGTATTACTTTTCTTATGTTATCCAACGCAGTGGCATGTGAAATTAATTGCTCGACAGTTGTACAACAGTGTGTCGCCAGCGGAATCGACCAACGGCTGTCCCAAATCCCTTCAAGAATTAAAGAGACTTTGTCTGCTTCTGGAATGATACATGGAGATTTAGCGTATAAAGCATTTTTATTATAAATGTATTCCGTGATGGTTTCATTATTCCTGAGAGTTCTCTTCGCCTGCAATGTAATGAACTCTGCAAATGACATTTTAAATGAAAACCTGTCGCACAAATTATTCTTCCAATCCTGCCAGTTTGACATATTCCTACCTACATCCTTATTCCAATCGCTTGCCGGGCCTCTGAGCCTCATTGCTGCATTGACTAAAGTTAAATTATCTGACCAACTTGCTAACCTAGCTATCCTTTCCACCTGTTTAACCCATTCAGTCGCATTTTCGGTACGATTTCCTCCAAATAGTTTTGACTCGTATCCGTTGTTGAAAATACTTGAAATTGTGGTTTTACTGGACTTGCCATTTGTTGCAAAATTATAGATTGAGTTTGCAATATTTGTAACAAAGTATCATTATTGTTAGACGACGTACCTGGTGTCGGGTTAGTTACCTCATCCTTTTTAAGCTGTTCAAGTTGCATTTCGAATTGTTGAGACAGTCTTTTTGTTCTTTCAACTTTATAATCTTCTAAAATACCATTCTGCTCCTTAAGCAAGTTATCGTCATGTAAACGACAAACTAATTCTTCCTTCAGTCCCGTTGTAGGCAAATAACGAGAACGTAATTCCTCTTTGAGCTGAACTACAGTGTAGTTTTCCAATTCTTCTTTGTTCGTGCTCTCCATTGTTGCGTGATACGTACGTGACAATGCAGATTTGTAATTTTCCAGTGAAATAATACGTATTCCACCTTTCCTTCCTTGAATATATAACGTATATTCGATATTTATTAGTTTTTAAACACACTTTCCCTGAAATTAATCGCGATTTCAATTTATTTTTACTGTTTTGTCGCAGCGCCATGTAAGGAATTAAAGACGGTATCGGCCATAATGCATTTATTTCTATCTCGTTTTTACCAATACTATTACATGTGTCTATCTCTTTCACTCAATTACGTTTCTTTTTATATATTTGTTACTTCCAAACAACTGTACCTTACAACGGTAATGAAGTGAAAGCGACAGGTAGTATTTCGCGCGCCAAAAAGTCGCGTCACTGTTATGCTAGACGTACTACGCTGGCGCAGTATATTCTTATACTACAGCGAGCACAGCACGAATTTCAAATTTCGAACATCAGCGTATCCCTTAGAATGTTAAAAACAAAAGAGCCCATAACGACATTAATGCATCCCCTCCCGAAGGAGTCAGAGGTTCATGATTCCCTCGATTTCCCTCTGAGGGCAGCGGCCATTAGCGCTAAATTATTGCGCGGCCCCGCCACAGTAATCCCGGATAAAGATTTTATTTTTGGTGTAAAATGAAGAGACATCTTTCAGGGCCAGGTTCGAGGGTAAGGCGGTAGCGTTCACAGTACCCGATTCCCGGCGGCTTGCCTATTTTGAAAAAATAGGAGGGTAAACGACTTTATTTTGATATTTTTATTTTAACCTATATAAGGCATAGGTATATAAAAATTATATGAGAAAAAGAAAAACACTATAATTACTTAAACTCTGAAACCGAAACGCTAACTTTTGTCATGGCATCGCTATATGGCCGTTGGCCGCTCAAGCAAATCTGGTTTCTTAGCAAAATGTATAAATTCCTCAAGGAGTGTGACGTCACGCGATGTTATTGCTGCGTGCGGACACGTAACAACAAGGGTAAAATATATATATTTTTATTAATAATATTTTAAATATAATAAGTTCATACGTTTGATTATCATATAGGGTAGTTTAGCCGGTTTTCGGCCAAGTAAGCAAAATTTTGAGTTCAGGTGGATTTATTTGGCGATATATTTAGCAAACCTTAGTCTAAGTATTATTTACGAATCTTAGACATATTGTAGTTTCCTATTTCGTATCACATTTTGCCATGAATAATATAGTTTTATTTTTATAATATAAAATATCAGAAAGTAGCTACTAAGTTGGCTTTCGGCCGCTTGTTTTGGTTTACGGCCGTTTATTTAGCCAGTTCTCGGCCACTGTTATTTATATTAAATGAACCTTATTTGAGAAACAATAGGTTTTCATATTAAATAAAACAAAAAAGTAAAAATCTATGGAAAATGTAATTAGCTGCAACCTTTTTTTTACTGGATTAATACGGCTGAAATCTAAAAATATTTGAGCCGACTTTCGGCCGTCCTATATTTATAGGGACGAAAATGGAACACATACAAATTGTTTTTCGGTCGCATGATAAAGCAGGGCCGAAAAACTAAATTTGTTTTAGTTTACGGCCGCTTTCTGTCACCGCGGCCGAAAACAAACAATACTCTCCACCAATGCTCGGCCTTGTTAACCGCAGTGGCCGTAAACTCGCTTTTAAAAGACTTATTTTCGGCCATTCCTTTATAATTTTTAGTTACCGGCCGAAAACTAAATTAATCGTTTATCTATTTCCCGGCCATTATCATTTACCTAGGCCGAAAACTAGTTAGTTAGTCAAAATGTAGTTCTCGGCCGCCAAAAACAAACAATCTTAAACTGATTTAAATCGTTAATTTGTTTAAGATACATGCGGCCGGCACCTAAATACATGAAAGAGATTGTATCCAAATTTATAATTGACATGATGTTTATTAAATAGATTTTAATTTAATAGCGATTTTGATCATTTAATAATATACATATTCAAGTTATTTCTCGGCCCGTAGGCCGGAAGGTAAATGATTTTACGAAATGCAATCTAGTCATCCGGCCATCACATTTGAAAGGATTTTGTTACATGTTTTATACATTTGAATATAAATGACATTATTTCAACTCTTCTAGAGCATATAAAAGTCAAAGCAATGTTTCTAAAACCAAATAATCAACATTTTAACTTACCTTAAAAAAAATGGCGCGCACTATTTTTTTCACTAATATTTTGACCACACTCACACTGACTAAATTGCGTTGGCGTACTGGCGAGCCAATTGAAACGTTATTAAGCGAAAACATTTAGGAGGCGTCAGTGTTAAGCGAATTTGAGTGACAACAGTATTTTTTTGAATGAGTGAGGTAAAATTTTCTTGTTATTGTAGTTTTACTGCGTAGAGGCCGAAAACCAGGGGGGCCGGGAAACCGCCTAAACTACCCTACTATAGGATAACAATTCATATCTAGACCCCTATTTGGGGATTTTATCGAGGGAAATCCTCTTAATGCTGTTGCTTTGGCTTTTTTGCTTTAAAGATGGACGCCACGCTATTGTTAGTTAAAATCGACAAGATATTAAAGAAAAAAGGAATACCATTTTATAGTGAGGTGCCCATTAAGGGTGCTATCGTCTCATATATTTCGTATGGAGCTTAAAATCTGTTTATCTACAATATGACAGCTTCTAGCCAGATAATTTAGAATGTTTTTTTGTATTGACGACGCGGTTGGCTCGGTTCGTAGTGCAGCTGCCTATTGAGCCGGAGGTCCTGGGTTCGAATCCCGGCCATAGATGTTATCTATATATGTATCTATTATGTATATCATCGTCATAGTCATAGTGCAAGCTTTGCTTAGTTTGGGACTAGATCGATTTGTGTAAGATTGTCCCTTAATATTTATTTATTTATATTGTATTTGTTGTATGTTAGTATGTAAGGTCTTAGAGACAGAACGCTTGTAAAAAAAAAAAAACTATTATAGGGTGACACCGCACGCATAGTGTTAACCCACTCTAATAGAATGACACCGCACGCATAGTGCTAACCCACTCTAATATCGCGTAATAAACGTTAAAGTGCACAGTTTCGTTTCCTTGAAGACACTAACCGCTAGTACCTAAACTACACTATATAAATTATACACTTTTATTACCTAACTAAATCGTTGCTTGACGGCTTGCGAAATGGTAATACTTATCTATTTTTTAGTCGTATTTTCCTCAAGCGAATCGCCGCGCGCTGTTGACTCGCGGCACACGCGCGCCTAAGCCGGCCCGTATCAATATGATTTAGCTACAACTCCTACAAGCCACTTGCCTTAACGAACTTTCTTGTTGCGAATTAATTTGCTCTTATTCTGATACAAGGACTTTACTCAGTTACTAGTTTTTCGACAACTTTTCAAGTTGGGTAAGTTAATTTGATCCCCGAGGGTTTGGCGATTAAAGTGCTTGAAGTTGGGAAGATTGTCAAGTTTTTCCGCTTTGATTAAAGTCTTGTTGATTAAAGATTCGGAGTTCGATCTCGAATATCGAGTTAGGGGTTTAATTAATATTTCAGTTATTTTTATAAGATATCCGTCTACCTTTGCTAGCTGAAGAGCTTTGGGTTTCATTTTCAATATTGATCAATGAAAGTAGAATGAAAGGAGATCCTCTCAAAAGCAGGCTAAGATTATGTAGCATTTGACCAAGCGCAAGTAAGGGGTTCTGTAGCCGACACGAAAAAGACATGTATCAGTATTTTTAAATGTTTCGCGTATATAATAGAAAGGTTGCAATAGTGTTTACAATGTGCGTAAAGTACTACTTTTCCGCACCAGTGCTTTTTACTTTCAGTATTTTATTTATTTTGAACTACGCTTGACAGCCCGATGCAAAGAGGTTTTAATAATTGAATTAGTTTATAAATGAATCATATTATAGTTAACGATTATTCTCGATATAACACGGTTATCAATTAATACATGTAATTACTTTATATTTAGAGTGTGATCAATAAACGAAACAAATATTATAAATAATAATGAATAAGCTATAAACATTTTTCAATCACCAGATAAAACATATCTGTCAGATAAATGTTGGCTGTCACTTTTCTTTTATATGACGGGAGAAAAGGATAGCAATAATTTTAACTGGCCAGCCCTATGGTCACCCGAAGCTTCGACCAGGCGTTCCGATATCCCTTTAAAGAGAATCTTCGCGCCTGGTCACACGGCCTGAATGTGTTAACTGCAAACGGCGCTAATATGGAGCCCTCACCTATTTGTGCCGCTTGTGGTATTCAGCCGTTGCGGCTGCCGCTGCGGCTTTGGAGGACTTGGCTTGGAGGTGGGACGCGGCCAAAGTATCGACGACGCAAGTAACGTCCCAAATGAGCGTCCGGCTCAACCTCCACGAGCGTCATACCCAGAGATGTCGTTCTCGAGAACGTTTCCCGAATTGTATGGGAAAGAGCGTTCCCGGGAACGTGTTCCATAAAAATCAGGAAAGGTTCTCGAGAATGCCACATCTCTACTCATATCATCGGGGGCTTGCCATCCTCGCGTGCATTACCGTTCTAAAACGACGCGGTTGACGCGGTTTGCAGACACCTACCTACTGAGCCAGCGGTCCTGGGTTCGAATCCCGGCCAGGGCAAATATTTATGTGACGAACTCGAATATTTGTTCTTGGGTCATGGATGTTGTCTATTTATATATGTATTTATATATCATGTATATGTCTTCTAGTACCCATAGTACAAGCTTCGCTTAATTCGGGACTAGGTCGATTTGTGTATGATTGTCCCATAATATTCATTTTTAATTTTATTTATTTAAAAAAATACTTATATTAAGTTATTCCTTAAACACATTTGGCTGAATGTACATCTGCGAATAAGCTAATAATGGCTGAGTTAAAGCATGACGAATCGATAAATTTAAACCCGGAAAATGTTATTCAAGTACCACAAAATCTTAGCAACAGCCTCTTACCTAATTTCACTGCGAAATCTAAAGAACACTTTAACAATAATATTCTTGATGTTTAAATTGACTGAGTCTTAGATATTGCCATTATAATAAATACTTTAAGAGTCGACACATCGATAAAATTTCAGGTCAATTCATGTAAAATATATATCATCTAGTTTTAAATTTCCACACTATCGTATTAGGTTAAGACCTGTAAAGATAGCTGTATGTTGTTTAAATATATAAATAAAAAAAAAAAAGAGCGCTAGCGATCTTCTTGCGCAGTATAAATGACTTCTGCGCAATAACATTGATAGCGCTCTTTTTACATGGATTGTGTAGTAAGCGTTGGCAATGCGCTTTACATTTTATGAGTAGGAAATGCCCGACGTGCAAATGCTATTCCCAATTGGCTGTTTACAACAATGTTTAGAATACATAAGTATGAAATGTCAGTCACATGTTAACCTACATTTCCTGTCTAATCCCAAAAAACACAGCATCATTCCAACAAAGCGAACAATGAGACCGTTTTCCCATCAGACGAACAAAACACTCCATTATAAATTAAACCCGCCTAAACCGTCTCTGCCCGTCAGTGGTTTGACTCACATAATTTTTACTTAGCGGAGCTACAAGGGACGATAAATCTAGGATGTTTTCTCGAAATTAACGTCCCCGCTAAAGAATTCTCGTTTTATATTCGGGCCTTGATTTTCTTAAGCAGATCCAAAAAGGGCGGGGCCGGTTTTAGAGCCATTACCAAGATAAATTACAGCTGGGTTCTGTGCGCGTAATCCTCTTAAGGTAAGCTTCGGGGAAAAATAACAAACAATGTTTTGCCTTGGCGGTTACTGGCTAGTTGCCTCCCGGGACTTGACTCACAGACGTCACTCGGGCAAGTCGCACAAGTTGGACAAGTTGGACAAGCCGCACAAGTCGGACAAATCAGCTTCAAAGAACTCACGATCACGAGCGACATCACCCATCCGACACGATCTCTGTTTAAGTTTGTAATTATTTTGGGAGATTCTGGCTAACATTAAAGTATTTAGTTAAATAATTATTGATACGGAGAAATTGTATCACACGTCCTTATTTAATATGTTAGGGCAAAAACTCGACTCCCCGTTACGTCTTCGCGACGCGGAACGTTGTGACAAGCAAGATGTAGAGAAAGAAAGAAAAAACATATATTTCCACACCTAAAATAAAATAGGTAAAATAAAATATACAATAAAAATCCACTTTATTGCAAACCTCCAATACATAGGGATACAAAATATGAGGGATATAATTAAAAAAATAAACAGAGGTAAACAATTCGCGGCCTTATCGCTAAATAGTGATCTCGTCCTTTAGGTAGCGGAGTATAGGTAGTTCAACAAAAATTTGAATTGAGTACCTAATCGCGTATCTACATGGAATAAGCAAGAACAGATTAATATTAGTTTCAATTTCAATTTCAATTTCAAATTATTTATTTCGGAAAAAGATCCATATATTTTTAGTAAATACAGCTTAACATAAGGTTAGTACACACACAATGAAATATTGACATAATAAATAATGAACTATATGCACCATTTCTCGACATCTGTTGCTGCCACATGTAGGCTGTTCCAATGCTTTAGCAATGGTGCATCTAGCTTACCAGCCAACGTTCTCAGGATGCCATTGCCACTGTCAGTCATTCTCCGCATGAGCGACGCCGATCTGTTTCGTATAATCGCGTAAAAATCGTCCGTGTGCGCCTCCGCAAACATCCCGGACGCACTACAGTGACGTGGCAGTCCCATTAGCATCCTGAAAACGTTGTTGTACTGTATCCGTAGAGCGTTATATGCTCGCTGAGTATAGCTGGTCCACAGGCTGCAGGTATAAAAGGACTGACAAAACGCCTTAAAAAGCGTCTTTTTCACGTCCTTGTTACACCTAGCGAACCTGCGAGCCAGCATATTTCCACGCACAGCCAACGCTCTGCGCTCCCTCTCGATGTCGAGGTCATCCCTGAGGTCCTCAGTGACCCAGTGTCCAAGGTACTTGAAAGCTTTAGTGACCTTGAGCAGTTCTCCGCCCAAGGCCACAGGTATTGTCTTATAGGATTTTTTCCTTGCTTTGAAAACAAGTACCTCGCTCTTTTTCCCATTGTACCTTAGCCCATGTCTCACCGAGTACCTCTCACAAATACCCAATAACTCCTGCAGTGCACTCATGGATGGACTCAACAACACCATGTCGTCCGCATAGCTAATGTTATTCATGGATTTACCATCTACGGAGCACCCGACATATGCATTGTTGAGCTCATCCATCAGCTGGTTCACATAGAGGTTAAATAACCTGGGGGAGGTCAGGCCGCCCTGCCGTACTCCACACTCTAGTTGGTATTCATCCGAGTGAACACCTGCCCACCTGACAGAGTTTACCTGATTTCCGTACCAAAATTTAAGGATCTCGATCAACTCCTCAGGCACACTGGTCTCGTTTGACAACTTTTGCCACAGTATGTCATACGAGACCAGGTCAAAGGCCTTCGATAAGTCTAGGAAGCAGGCGTTCACTGGTGTATCCCTGCTAGTGTAGTACTGGACAGTACTTTTCAGACACATAATAGCCGACTCAGTGGAAAGTCCAGGCCTAAACCCAAACTGCGCGTCATTAAGCTCAATATGTTTAGCTAAGTGTCTATCAAGCAAGCTGTCTAGCACTTTCGCCACGATGGTCGCCAATGATATCGGTCTATAATTTTTGGCGTCTGAAACATCACCTGTTTTATTTTTAATGACGGGTACCACAATTGTCCTCATCATGTCTGATGGTAAATACGAATGATTTATACATAAATTAAATAGTATTGTGAGTACCCGTGGTAGATGCCCGCCAGCATTTTGCAGGTGCTCAATGTTAAGCCCGTCATGACCCGGCGATTTACCTCTTTTCATCTTTTTAATTGCCACCTGTAAATCGTGTTCTGTAAACTGCACCGTCGACATGACGGGCTCAGCCTTGGGCTGATTTATAGACCTACCTAATGGCGACTCCACTCTAAAAAGGTCCTTAAATACATTTGCAATGTCAACGGGTGAACTTAGCCCATCGACACTCACAGGAACACTCGGCCTGGGGTTCAGACGATTCGTTTCTTTCCAAAATTGTTTAAAGTTTTTACCCGAATGGTGCGATGCAAGTATGTCCATTTTAATTTGCTGTTGATTGTTTTGGCACCATTTGAGCTTAGCTTTAAACAATTTTCGAGTTTCACACATATGGGAGTATATTGGTCCGTTTGAAGGTTTTCCAAACTGCATCCACTCATGAAACCCAAGCCTCGCCTCCCTATGTGCGTCTCTCACATACTTATTCCAACCCGCTACATAGTCCTTTCTCTTACCGCTATTGGCAAAACTAGCCGAGGACGCATTAGCTAATATTTTAATTATATCATTGTATAGCTGATCTATGCAATGCCGATGACTCATCTCACAGCAGCAGCATTAGTACATTGTCCACTCAAGTTATTTCGCGTGACGGAGGAGTGTTACTCAGCATGTGCTGCGGCGTGTAAGGTGTCAGAGGTAAACATCCATTTTGTGTTACTGAGTCAGAATGGCAAAGTAAATTAAGTAAATCGATGAGTGCTGAAGCCGTCTCAACCCTATACAAGTATACACGGAGAAAGATAAAGCATCCCGCAATACGAACATCTTGTTAATTATTAATGCACATGTCTGTCTCAGCCGCAACAACACACCTGTATTATGCAGCCGACGCGACTAATCTATTAATGTAATAGATTTTGCTCACTCTTGTTGTAAACTAGACAACCCGCAGCTTTGCTCGCACGGTGAAAATGAAAGGACAAAATCTATGGATTTACCTAGTCAGGTTTAATAAATACCATTAATTAAAAAAAAAAATGGGTTTACTGTTCTGAATTTGCTCCGATTTTAATGTATGGAGTAAAACTAAGGCGAAACAATTTATAGAGCTACAAAAACTAGCATTAGGACTAGGTAAAGCTCGGTCTGAAGTTGACGAATATTAATAATTCAGATGATAAATTACCGAAGGCTGGTACAAAGCGGAGTCGTTTTAAATCCGTGTGAGGCGAATCCTTATCGCGGAGTGGGGGTTAGGTGACAGGAGTAACACGTTAATAGCGCTCACAGCGCAGCTACACGCAGAAGGTGAAGAGAGTGATAATTGAATCACGTCCACTTCAGGACAAAGGCCTTCTCCAAGAACCTCCACATTGAACGGCCCTGTGATATCAGGTTAAATTGCGAATCCACAAATTTTCCGTGACTCACAAGATCGGTACATATTTATTTACGAGTATTTAAACTTGATTGCACAAAACAAAAGGAGAACTTAACGCCAAATGGCATTCTCTAACGGACTACCATGGTGTAGAAGGCCTACCCACGCTGAATCTTTAATTAAAAGTGGGTACAGAGTGCAGTCATTATAAATCGATGTGATTGGCACAAATCCGATTCGCGGAGTGCGGCCTACGCTGTAAGTCGAGAGGGAGGCGTAATTATGTCGTGACTTTTGGGAGACCTAGCCTTCCTTCCCATGGAAGCTTAGTTACGTAACAAGAAATTAAAAATAATATATGATAATCCGGGAAGTACATTTCTTTGAAACATGGCGTCTGTGTTCATGAACAGGCTGAAACAGCTGGATTTACTTATATATTTTGTGAGTGACGTATTTTTATTTAATTGCATATGTTTGAGAAAAGCACAATACATGCCTAGCTGTGAAAAGGGCTTGCCGGCGTCGTATCACTATCCGGCCTCCCTACGGTTGGCAGTCTATACCTACTCACCCCGCTAGTCCTTCTTTCCTGGCGTCTGCAGTAATGTATTATTATCTCATAATTTCTAAAGTTGAAGTTAAAGTTGTAACACTCGCTACTGTAACGCTCGCACTGTGACGTCATGAAGAGATTATTGCGAGGGAGGGTGTTTACATAATACAGCTAATGGATTTAAAACAGCAAGGTACCACCCGACGAAAATTCACCTGCGATTTAAAAATTCACTCTTTAAATATGTATGACCTTAGAAAGTAAAACGGCGCTAGAGAGAGTAATGATGTACATAAAGTTGGCAATCAAAGGCTTTACTGCTACGTATATTATCGTGAGTGGCATGACTCATGGCTATTTGACTATATCTGAGTGAAGTACGGCTAGATACACATGAACGTATGATGAAAACTGTTTTTGTTAAGCCCAATGGTTGACTGGTAGATAATGCAGCATTCAGCTTTTTTTGTGCAACAAAGTATAAAAAAATAAAATATAGCGGTTGGCTCATCATCATCATTCTATTAAGTAAGGTTGTTGTATAAATAACCGCACATTAATGCACGTTGCCAAGATCGGATGATTATAATTATGATCAGCCATAGGCCTATCCCAAAGATCGCCATCATGAAGGGTCCTTAGGGTGTTTCATCTTTGTATGGAAAAAAATTAAATGTGTTTTTTTTATGACTTCACTTGGGGATCGAGTCTCTATAATAAAATAAATGTTTATTACAAATTTCAAGAAAATTTGAGGACGTTTAGTGGTTTCGCAAACTAACCACTTTTACAACAAATGTTAAAATTCGTAATAGTTCTGAAGTACTGATTTTATATTTTATAAGATGGTAACCATAAATATCTCTGGTTGGAAGTAAAGAGTATGACCCGTAGAGAAGTTTAGATGTAAGTAATAATAATAAGTGATCAGTCAATTCATGAACAGCGTCGGCAGTTGACAGCTTTGGTCGAAAACCGAACTGAGCTTCTGATAATAAGGATTGACTCTCTAAGTATTTTACTAGTCTGTTATTTATAATTTTTTCTAATATTTTGGATGTTGATGGTAATATCGAAATGGGCCTGTAATTGGATACTCGGTCTTTATTTCTGGATTTGAAGACGGGAACTACGACGGCTTTTTTGAGGCATTTAGGGAAGATTCCATCAGAAAGACATTTTTGAAAAATAAATGTGAGAGGGGGAACAAATATGTGTCTAAATTGTTTAAGTATTTTGTTTGATATGCCATCCCAGCCAATTGCAGAATCGTTTTTTAAGCCCATAATAATCCGTTCTACCTCTTCCTCATCAGTATTTAGCAACACAAAAGATTTAGATGTATTTTTGTTGGATAAGTAGTTACTGGGCGAAGGTAGTAGCAGCAAGTTGCTCTGGATATTTTCCGCTAGATTTTTTCCTATGTTTACGAAAAAATCATTGGCATGGTTAGCTGATGATAAAGGTGATGAATGTAGTCGTGACAAACTTGAACAAGATTCCCGCTGGTAGTGTACGTAACTCTTTTGATGCACTTCCAGATTTGTTTACTATTTGAACCGGCCCTCTCTAGTTCTTTTTTTTCGTAGTCAGCCTTAACTTTTTTTAGTAAATTGTTGCAGAAATTGCGATATCTTTTGTATGATGTTTGCAATATTAAATTGTCCGGGTTTGATTTAGCCTTTAAATGCAGTTTATCCCTGTGTCTCATACAGCGAATAAGACCCGGAGTAATCCACGGTTTAATATTATAATGTTTATTACTTACACGCACGTTTTCAGTGTTATGCAAAATTGCTTGGTGGACTGTTTGAATGAAGTATGTCATACTTGCGTCTGCGTCGGCAGAATTATAAACGAGGCCAAAATCGATGTTGCTTAAATCACGTTCAAGTTTGTTTATATTTAATTTAGAGATTATTTATTTTGCGTACGAGTGGCGTCAGGAGGTTTTTGAAATAAGGTCAGTCAGCTTTGTGATCTGTTAATGAGGAGTTAGTAACTATAGCTATAGCGGGGAGATTTGATTTCAGCATGACATGGTCCAAACAGGAGCCGCTCTGGTGAGTAGGAAGCGTGTGCGCGGGGAGCAAGCCATGGAAAGCGCATTGGTTTAAGTATCGCTGAGCTGCTGGATCCGTGCTTTCTGGATGAATGTTGATGTTGATATCTCCAATTAGAATTCGACTTTTAAATGATGATAGATTACGCAGCATTTTATCTAAGGAGTCAGTAAAAGTATCGATATTTCTAAAAGAAGGAGGTCTGTACAAGGCCAAGATTGCAATTTCAGTTCCAATTTTGAGCAGAATTCGATTACAGTCTGTTATATTAGGCTCTTCAAAGGTAAGTTTTAAATTATTTCTCGCATAGACGACAACACAATTAATTCAACTATTGTTCCATTTCTTTAAAGTCAGAGCCTTCAAGAGAAACGTGTAATTTTACCATTTATAAAAAAAGGGAAAAATACAGCAAACGCTTTCAAGAGCAGATACATTATTTTGATATCACTTAGAATATAGAAGAAGTCTAGTATTTGTAATACGATTAGAGATAATTTACATCATATTTTACATAAATATGGAATAAATAACACACAAAAAATCTAAATCGTAGAGTATGGAGCTCTGAATCTATAGACAAAAAAGTTAAGAAGCCTGAAAACATGTATTTGCATAATTTGCTATTGTTTATCAATATTTAATGTATATCAGTATAGCATACTACACAAAAATAACATATTCTTCATGTCGCCAAAGTGAAAATGGCTCTATAACTATTATAAGCAAACCGCGTATCGTACTTACGTATTACAGTTTAACTTTTTTATTTGAGCAGTTTGAGTGTGTATTGAGCCTTTAAATGTATTATATGAAATGATCATTATACTATATAATATTATGGCATATGAAATTATACCGAAATAGTTATATTATATTTTTCGTTCTTTATATCGCTATAAGGTCTGCCGAAGAGAAGAAAACCATAGAAAGAAAACTCACAGACTGCTCTTCAAAAAGTACTTTTACTTATGAATATGCGCGGCTCAAAGACGCCATTAATATGCACAGCGGCGAGCGACGAGCGATGTCAGGCGCGGAAATAGGCAGAAATGGAAAAAAGGAAAAAAAAAACAATTTGTCGACTTTCTATAAATACATCGATACGTAGGTTTAGATGTTTTTCACGCGGTTGAATGCACCAAGCGATCCAGCGACGCTCCATTTAAAGGCGGTGCCGATGCCGACATTCATTGGTGGTTTCCGAAGTCTCGGTAAGTCCGTCATACCCGCTCTAGTCCCCCGATCAGGTGGGATGCATAAATGCATTTCCCCAACTAAACGTTAAAAAAAATGGTGTTGTAATCTCTAGTTTCTATATCCGCTGATACTATAGTTAATATCTGTTTCTGATTAGATTAGTAAATTAAAGTTGGCTCGAAAAAACATAGTTATTTTTTATTTATCTATTTAATTTTACTGTATTTACTCCATATTTAAATTTCTATTTATTTTGCCCTTCAATTGACTGGGCATGACTTGTCGTTCGCTGAAATGGAGGCTGAATAAAAGCGTTGTCAAAGCATACATAACAGCAGTTTTATTTTAGCCTTTTATAGCCCTCTGGGCCTTTACTCTTTGGCCGCTGTGATGTTTGCCTCTAATTGTTTTACGGCGCAGTAAAAGCAGCGGCATCGTTCGTTTAGCCCGTCATCCCCCGCCCTTAAAGGCGAATTGGGCCGTTTGTGATAGTGTACGAATGTTTCTTGCGAGTCTTGAATAGCTGATGATGCTGAGTCCTGACTCATGAGTGATTCGCGCGAGTCGCGTAGGCTATGGAATAAATAATATAAGGTGAGGTGGCGTAAGACTATGGGGGGAAATTGCCACAGTCCTATAACTAGCTAACTGTTATAGTCTTACCCCACGTTACCTTATGGTAACTTTCCTGATCATTGACATCGAGTAGAGTTGAGTGAGAGTATGCAGGGTAATCAATCCAAATGGGTCAGTAGGGAGAAAACGAAAACAATAAGAGATAGAGAAATGTGTTCTTAGGAACCAAGGAGTCGATTTTAGATTTAATACAAACTGCATTAAAACAATTTTATAAACCTCATGTATAACTGGGAATTGAACCTGGTTAAAATTCTGTAAGTAATTGCATGGCGTATTGTAATATTCTTTACAGAGGTTTTGACCGGGTTATGTATGAAATTATGTATGAGATTTATAAAAAATAAAAATGCAGTTTTTATTTTAATCTAAAATCAATGCCATGGTTCCTAAGTACAGATTTCCTTATCTCTTATATTTTGTGACTTCTCCCTACTGACCCATTTGGATTGATCACCCGGTATAATGAATTATACAACAATGATGAATTAAAACTATCGTGAGACATATTAGTGAATTATTATAAAGCATGCAGGGCCGTTCCTGATAATTTTAGGTACGTGAGTTAAAACCGTTTTTTAAATAATTAAGAATGATTAATTAGTTTAGTTCTAAGTTTCACTTTACAGATATATTCATGAAACTCGAAACGATTATTATGTTTTTACTTCTATTGAATTCAGATCGACCAAAGACTATAAATCTAGAAGGAAACTGCACTATTAATCAATGCCGTCATCTGGACAGAAATGGGAAAGGTCAGAGAGGCCTGGGAGTCTATGACGGTTGCGTTTATCATGTGATAAATAAGTGACAAAGTATGTCACTCACACTCGCATTTTGTCAAAATGTGACGGATGCTTTATTACTTTCTAAGTAGCACACATGTTATATAAGAGCTTACAGCCCTTACGCAACTGAAAAAGTCGTATAAGAACTATATGATAGTTGTATATGCTCTTATGCAGCCTGTTGTGCTGAGTGGGTTATTTATCGCGCAATAAAATCAAGCATCGTAGGCCTCCTGGCCATCTTTTTGTCGAAGGCCTCTACTCCAGTCTGTTGCTTCGGTTGTTGCGTCATAACAGTAAGTAAATAAGAAAGCATTAGTGACAAATTTATAATCTAACGAAGTTCGAAGCAAAAATAACCTAGGTCTTTTGTTATTTGCCAAATACCATAAAGGTTTCTTAAAAAAGTTAACTAATAAAATGAATGTAGTAGGCATGGCGTTCGCATATGGTGTAGTAATTAAGTCAGTTTTCACCTCTTTTACATGGTATTTAATTAACTTGTGCAGTTTATATAAGCCAATTGCCTCCCCACAAAATAAAATTGGAATACAAATGACAGCACGACATTATTTGTTCAGGCGGAAAGCGTGAAGTCCGCCACACACAGAGCAAGTCGGTTTGCAGAATTGGATTGACTAGTTTCTGCACACAGTGTTAAATGTCTTTGTCGCAATTGAAGTATATCATTTATGATTTTCCTTGCGATGGAACTTAAATGGACGTGTCATAGTGATATAATTATATCCAAAAATAAAATGTAACTACTTCTTACATAAATTAAGTAACAGTAACTTGCGTTTGGCAAAAACGTAAGTTTAATAATTGTTTGATCTGTATTCAAACTGACAAATTTCTTGCCAACTAGGATCATTGTACAAAATGCGCTAATCTTACATGTCTGGTGACGACAATCTGCCTGTCTGTTTTAAAGGCGTTGGGGTATCAAGACGAGGCCAAGACGGCTAATTACCTACTGATATTGACAAACCGAATATATAAAGAAATAAAATGTGCAGGAGCATCATCCCAAACTGTGTCACGACACCAAGCGCGCGGAACTACTGGCGTGCCAGTGATGTGAGGACAGTAGCTCGTCCGGTGTGCGTCCGCCTTTACCACATTGGCGCACTACAGAAGTATTGCCCGCTATCGGCCCCCAGAGGCCCATCGGCGGCCCCGTAAACGTTTCACCTCGACAAACTCGTGGCAAGACAATTTCCCCAATATGAAAAGGTTTTCAATTGCTACCGCAGAGCCGGCGTCGTAATACTTTGACTCAGGTGTGTGCTAAAGGTTCTTTATGCGTGCGCTACACAATAATATTTGTGAAATGTCGCTGGCCTTTTGTGTGAATGAGGGTTTTGTGAATTTGAGCTAGTATTTTAAACTTTTAGTATTTTTGAGGAAAGCTTTTTTAGCTATGTTTATTAAGTGACATACCGGCTTAGTGGCTCAGAAATTATAATTACTCGCACACCATAGCAACTGAAAGTGTAACAAATGAACGCGATCATGATACGAGTACCTATGACAATTCAAAAACCGGTTCAATAAACAAAGTTTTGGAACCGCAAAAAGTACATATAATTTAATTTAAAAATATGATACCTGTAAATTTAGAAGCTTGATTTATTTCTGTTGTTACAAAATAACACCAATTGAGACTATGTACATAAATATTGTAATATTTTACGATAGACTTTTTACCATACGATTATGTAATCTTAATTTAATGAAGTAAACAAAAAACTGAGTGAGCATTTTTATTAAGTAATCCAGATTTAAGGAGCCAAAGGACATGGAGGTAGTCTCGAATCAAATTATTTTAAACTGATACTCGTTTAATGCATAAAAGTAAACCCAGTATTACGGATACTTTAAATACAACTTTATATTTCTTCCATAAATTATTTGTGGCTTTATCAGTTTTACATAGTGAGGAAACGAACCTGTCACACAACAATACTACCGTGGAGAGAGTCCCGTAACAGTCGTATAAAGCGGTAGTATAATAGGGACTATTTAATTTTCCCGGTTGTCCATAGCACGGCAATACGACGGGTGCCACCATCTATATGGAAGTCGAGTGTTTCCGCTAGGGCTGGTGTCTACTGAGAGCAAGATAAATCAACCTACGTGAATCCGTGTGTTCAGGAGATCGGCTAATGGCACTTTAAAAAAAAAACCGGCCAAGTGCGAGTCGGACTCGCGCACCGAGGGTTCCGTACAAACACTTTCCATCCCTAAGTGGTTAAGTTAAGTTTGCACCTGGTATGTATAGCGCCCCATATAAATTAGGTGCAAAGTTAGGTATTAAAAAAAAAAAATGTGGTTTTCGTAATTATTCCTTTATCTATGCTATAAGACGTTGCTTCGTACCAAATTTCAAGATTCTGAGTTCACGGGAAGCACCCTGTAGGTTTTGATTCTCTTGCAAGTGTCGAAAATTTGCGGCATAAACGGCTGTATCTTTTGATTGCGTTGGCTTAGAAGTTTGATTTTTTCACAGCTTCAAGGGACAGTAGACCTGAGTAATTGATATAAATTTCAGCTTCATACCTCCACGCGTTCCTGAGAAAAAGGGTCTTGACAGACGGACGGACGGACGGACAGACGGACAACAAAGTGATCCTATAAGGGTTCCGTTTTTTCCTTTTGAGGTACGGAACCCTAAAAAACAATCGGAATGAGAAGACATCATTTCATGCTATCCATATAGCGGTCCTATAGCTCAGTGGTGAGAGCACTGCTACGGTCAAGCAGAGGTCGTGAGTTCGATTCCCACTTGAACTAAACTACTAGATAATGAACCAACTCCGCGTCAGACTAAATTACTAGACACATGAGCCAATTGTATTAAGACCCGCTCCTCTCTCAGATTGTGTAGTGTATGGTCTGAATGCGTCGTTGTGCCCCCGACCTCGGGGCGGCTGCAACTCCGCGTCAGACTAAATTACTAGACACATGAGCCAACTGTAAGACCCGCTCTTCTCCCAGATTGCATCCCTGCACTCCGGGCTTTTATGGCTCTTTTTAAGGTTCCGTGCCTCTAAACAAAGGAACTAAGAAGCGCCTATCACTAGATGTCTTTAGAAACTTTGAACCTTCAAAAGTGCAAAACAAAATATCTGAGCTAAAAGATGGGCTATAAAACGTCCTTTACAATAAAATAATGAAGAAAATATATTGTAAGGGAATATTTGGAATCCAGGGACTAAATATTTGGTAATATTTAAATCAAAGGTTTAAGCTCTAATACATTATTCCCAGCGCAATGGTTGGAGTTGGAACAAATGTCTTAAATAAATGATGATGAAATGATGAAATATTTAGTCCCTGGATTCCAAATATGTTATATTCGTAAATTCACAAAAACGAAAATTCGGGCCTAAAAGTTTTATTTGCTTAGTACGAGTACCAATTAAATAACCCCTTGGGTTCCAAATAACCTCACCTTACGGTAGTGGAGCGGAGATGAAAGGAACCTGCATATACGAGTCAGCTCCGCACTTTGACTATTTATTATGTATTTCTGTTGCCGCTATAGTAACAATATTATACAAAAAAAAATCAGAATAAAATAAATATGGGGCTCCCATACAATAAACGTGATCGGTTGCGTTAACTTTGCACCACATTTGTATCCGACGTCGTACATACCAAGTTCAAACTTAACCCAGCCAGTTAAGATGGGAAGTGTTTGTACGGAACCCTCAGTGCGCGAGTACGACTCGCACTTGGCCGGTTTTTATAATCGACTACGGTACATTTTGTATCGGTATTTTTTTCTTTTGTACCTTTTGTACTACGTAATTGGGCCGTATGACGAATCACTCGAAGTTTATTTTATTCTAATTTAATCTTGAGAAAGAAGTGGTGAATTCAAAGACAAATAAAAATAAATGAACGCAGCCCGTCTTGAATATTAAACCGAATTTGATGTAGCTATTCACCAACCCGCAAGGTGCTTGCACCCGCAAGGTGGTCGATGCGAGTCGCTGCTATCCGGCCCATGTGGAAATCAATTGAGGAGGCCTTGCTCGTCCTATGGCTGAAATGATGATGATGATGCTGATTCACCAATATTATTTATATGGATTTGGAATTTTTGTCTGTTTATTTTTATTATACACAAATAAATAAATACATATCTCTTTATGGGTAACTGAGTATCTCTATCCACTTGGCTGATTTCTTCTTCTCTCAAAATAATTTACGGATGTATTCTACAAATGTTTTATTTAAAATGACTAATATTACTTTTTATATTAGAGTCTTCTGTAAGCACGTCTCTTTTCTTATTAAGTAAATAAACTCGTTTTAGACGTAGCTATATCTACACTATTGTACGAAGACTTGACACTTTTGTTCAGGTTTTAAGAAGATAAAAAAATATTTTACGTCTCCTAAAACGGTACAGGATCTGTAATAAAATAAAATCACCTACGCTAGAGCACTCTACACTTTCAGTCACGTGTACCAGGCCTTCAATAAGCCCCAAATGGCCAATTTGTGTTAGCTTTACAAATACACTCTTATCTTTTTCCGATAGCAAATAAGTCAAAAACATTATGAAAAAAAACCAATATTATCATTCTAGCGCGGAAAGACCATGCAAAAAACCGTGTTTGCTGACAATTTCGTAAAATTGCACGCACGCCATACCGCTAACTCAAACACTGCGATATCGCCCCTATATTGCAAGTATTGGAACGGTCGCGCATATCCTTTAACTGTTATCGCCCAGTTAGCGCGGAGTCAATAAGAGCGCCCGTTCTGAACTCACATAAAATTATACAGCCCGAGACAAGAATCGCACATCGCAGTATTTATCGTGGGCGTGCGCTCCGCCATTTTTAAAATTCCCCACGAAAAATATGGACGCGAATTATGGCGTTCTGAAACCGGATTTAATTTGAGTGTTTTTAAATTTGTTGTTCCGATTTATGGGCGAGAGGTGTGGCGTGCCGCCAATTTGTGCCGTTTATTTGCTCGATGTTTATAGTTCAGATGACTACAAATGTTGGTGTTGTTTTGAGTGGTGCTACTATTTCCATTCTTTATTTCTTCTCTTAAGCTAGGTTTTTTACAAGTACGTAAATAATAACGAATTATAATTAAAGTTTTTGTCGTGCCATTCCCCTTGCTCTCATGTTAAAACGTATTTGGATAAAGGGGATAGTGCGACACAATCTTTGATTTTGGAATTTCAGTAATACTTACTCTTTACGTCAGCTAAGGCGGCCGTAAGTGGGATTTTCTATCCGCTACGCGGGAAGATATTCTCACTTCCTGGACAAGATGTAAATCTTTAGACAAACCACGGGTGGTAATTCGTAAAGCATCAGATCGCATATTTATGCCCCTCAATTTCGGTTCGGGCCACAAACGTCTGCAATCTGGGACACTCATGAATCCACCGCCCTAGGTATGTTAGTATATTACGCTTGGAAAATCTACGCATTACCCCTTTTCCTGCCTCGAAGCCGAAAATGCGTATACGTAGCGAAAACTAGTTACCGGAGCGTCCACAGATCGGCTGCAGTACAAGTGTTCCTAATTAAGACCTTAACCTACATTCACACAAATACCTACAACATTCTTTAACAACTTAATCAAGTTTAAAAGGTCCAAATCGCATCGTCGTAGGTTGCTAAAAGCACTTGCAATAAACTAATAAATATCGTGTCCCAAAAATGTATTCCATATTTTATATTTCTGGGCTTGGCAGCAATGACAGCCATATACTAGATGTAGGCTATATAAAAGTCATAAAATAGTGCTAGTAAGGACCCTAAGAGGGATCCTTTTGATTAAATATAAAAGCGGAAATGATTGTGTTAGAGATGGACATTGGTAGTTACAGAGTCGAAAGTGAGTCGTGTTTACTAAAAGTGATAAAAAATAATGTTTCAAGCTGGTTTCAATTCAACAGTGTTAAAAGTTCATTTCGAGTAGCAAATCTATATCTAAAGGTGTCTAAAGTGTTAGTAATACAATAAAATAACTATTAATTGGCCATCGTGATACTGTATGTTTTGTACATGAATTTCAAACACAACTCATGTTCTTAGTAAATAAAGAATTGCTTTGTTCATTTATTTAATTTATTGTAATTAATCAAAAGCGACCACACAGCAAACCTGTCATGGATTGTATAATAATTGGACCACGACGCATTGAGGTAGGTATTATAAGAAACTTATTGGTAGATGACAGTGGAGCTGGCCGATAAGATTTTATGTTAAAAGAATAAATTTGAATATTCGAATTATGGACGTCTCCGTCACTCACTAAAAATGCCGGGCATTCAGCAAAACACTATGAAATAACTAATCTGTATTAAAGTCAAATATAAGAATATATAAAGAATTCCTGATAATTATTTAAACCCTACTGAGTAGCACTCCTGCTACACTATATTTAAGAAAACCCATGACGTTTGCGTCCTTAAATTATCCGTTTCTCGTTATTGCTGCAAAATCCACACTAAAATCATTATTTGCTACAATTTCTGTTCCGTTCTCGGAAACAAGTTTGAGAAATAGGAAACTTAGGTTTTCCGCACCCCATTCAGAATTGCAACACAATTTTTCGTATTTTTCGCTGGCAACTCCACGTTATACAAGCTTCCGTAAAAACGTGTTTACCAGGAAATTGACATTTCTTAATAATTAAAGAACGTACGTATTGGTTAGTAGGTTTTCGAAATGAAATAAGGAACAAAGACAGTTCAATCGAGGGAGTTGAGCAAAAACTAATATCCATGGGAAATCCAACTATTGAAATCGTGAAAACCCAGTTAGCATGATGAAGTCCCAATAACTCACGAGCATACAAAGGTCTATCAAAAGTTTTGCTTGATTTTTAAGAAAACTAAAAATTTCAATCAAAATGGTATTCTATGTACCTACAGGACGAGTTTAACTACCTGTAAGCAAAAATTACTGTAGCTTGTGTTTTCTTTTTCCTGTCATAAAACTTAGGTATTATTTAATATTGTTTAATGAGTTAATAATATAATAATGATTATTGTAATAAAACGTAGCTGTGACGCAAACCACACGAAATTGATTACCCTGAAATCAAATCTGTACCCCATTACAAGTTCATCGCTCCAAATATAAGTTATATCGCCACACTAATTCAAACTTAGTTTGCAACACATACAAAAGTTAAATTTAATTTGCGCAAGCCGCCAAACGTTCTGTAAAACCAAAACACCATATGGCTCATATATACCAGAAGTGACATACGCCTCTTTCATTTACAAATAGTAAACAGTTGTATGTTATTCCAAGAGGTCTTATAAGTGTGTATTTGGCACTGTTATAGGACGTTTTGGTTTGATAACCACAGTTGCGAAGTACGGTGATAACTGAGCAGTATAACGTTAATTTATTTTAACTATATTCATGCCGCAAACGAGAGACGAATGTGTTGCAGAAAATATACGCGCAGTTTCTATTATCACGATAGCTACAATGGCTCCGATTGTTTTATGAATATTTGAAATGAAAAATTCGTAGAAAGGCAAACAAAACATGCGAGAAACGCGGGCATGTTGCTTCAATTCATTTCAAATAATTTATATCGAATTAGTGATCTATAGATTGTTAGTAAAATACAGTAGATATTTTACATATATGACAAGGATTAAAGCGGACTCTTTTCAAGCGGACCTGTTTGTTCACTTAGTTTTTGATCAATGGGAATATGAGTGTATTAACGTGCAGTCCTGTTTAGATCAACTTGTGGATCCACATAATACCAGCCGTCAAATTACCCCTAATAGTTTGGCAATATGTGGCAATGTGCAGTTTCTTTTCGCACAATACTTGTAATTTCATGTTATAATATGAAACATTTTTTCTTTATTTCATTCTTTTTTTCATTCTTTCACACATTACTGCCACATATTTCTTAGTAAATTATAATATAATAAACAAGAAATAATAATAATAAACCCTTATTATACTATATCCTATAACAGGGTTTCCAAATAGAAATTAAATTATTTAATTAATATTGCATTTGTCAGGTTTTGAACGACAAAATTTTCATTGAAGGCAGGTACACAATAGGTACGAGCAAATAATTCCTAGTAAATGGTACACGGAAACACTTAAATTGTCAAAGCAAGTATTATTTTATCCAAGACAAGCAATCCTACTTTATTATATTTCGGACACTAAGTATTATGGTGAAATATTATTAAAATTTAGTTCTGACGCCAAATATTATGGCGATATAAATTATGAAATTAAATTAGTTCGGACGCCAATATTATGGCGGAATAAATTTTGAAATTAAATTAGTTCGGACGCCAATATCATGGCGAAATAAATTTTGAAAAATTAAATTCGTTCGGACGCCAATATTGTTGTGTGGTGAGGTTAGAATATTTTTAAATTATGAAAAGATCACAACAATTACTCTTATTATACTTACTGAAGATAAATTTTGCTCGGACAATCACAGACGGCGGAGTTGAACTTTTAGATCAAGGACCGTACTGCTGTGGAATGTTTGTCAGGGATAATATAATAGAAAGACATGCTGACCATTACATACATGTGTATTCAAGGTTCTTCAGACACGATAAATATTGCAAAGCACAGCTTAACCTACGCGCGAGACGATGCGACCGATGTGCACGTTAATAAGGCCTGTACGGGGATCATATGGTAGGCGCCTACCTTACCCTTCTGTGGTATCTAACGTTGACTCGCAGCGTGGACGGACGCGCCGTTGAAGAAGTCGCCGGACGGTTAAAAGTCGCCGGGCGAACCGCCGAGAAGGCAGCGCTGGTGGTCGATGGCGGCCCCGTCTAGCAGGGGCTAGACGAGGTGGCTGGATGGCGCTGAGCACGGCCGTCAACCGTGCTACGCATAGCGCGGCGAGACCGCGCTCAGGGTGGCTAGCTTCCCGGTGGAGAGGTCAGTGAAGCCCCTTGGCATCGGAGCCGGCGCGGACGCCGGCGCCACGAAAGCTGGCCTCTTCGGCTTTCGGCCTACGGGGGGGAAGAAGCGCGTTCTACGCGCGGCAACAGCTCATGCTGTCGCTGAAGGCTCCGCCGGCTAACAGCCAGGCAGAGACAGAAGCAAAATTCGGTATCACGCGGTCACTGACGCAACACTGCACTGTATCGAAAATTCCTTTCGCACTCGCGACACTGGTTTAATACGGACGTGACATTGTAATGAAATTTTTCCTCGACAAAACGTCTGCGTTCACGAATGCCGACGTCGTAAGGCGACGCGGCCTAACTCTGCGACGAGCGGTTCCAGACTAACTATCGATTTGGACAGATAAATCCCATCAAAAACATTACATGTAAAAAAATTGCAAGTCTCGCAACCTTCTACCGAAAAAAGTTGTGAGATGCAACATAAAACCAAGTCGGTTAATTTATTCAGTACCTATCAAAGTGACCCTTCGTCTATATGACAACTTTGACATTCATTTTCACCGGATTACATAACTAAAAACATATTACCATGACCGTGTTAGTACCCGCATTAATATTAAACATATTTATCTTTATCATAAATGTAATGACTTGGCCATCATGACGATGGTGATGATGAGGGTGGTGATGATGGCGGCGATGATGGTGGTTGTGGTAATGGTCGTGGTGGTAATGTGGTGAGGATGTTGATTTTACAACCATCGTCATCACCATCACCAAAAGCATTACCATCACAATCGTCATCATCCATCACCACTATGACCATCACCATCTGAATCAACACCCCCATCATCATCATCATCATCATCATCATCATCATCATCATCATCATCATCATCATCATCATCATCATCATCATCATCATCATCATCATCATCATCATCATCATCATCATCATCATCATCATCATCATCATCATCATCATCATCATCATCATCATCATCATCATCATCATCATCATCATCATCATCATCATCATCATCATCATCATCATCATCATCATCATCATCATCATCATCATCATCATCATCATCATCATCATCATCATCATCATCATCATCATCATCATCATCATCATCATCATCATCATCATCATCATCATCATCATCATCATCATCATCATCATCATCATCATCATCATCATCATCATCATCATCATCATCATCATCATCATCATCATCATCATCATCATCATCATCATCATCATCATCATCATCATCATCATCATCATCATCATCATCATCATCATCATCATCATCATCATCATCATCATCATCATCATCATCATCATCATCATCATCATCATCATCATCATCATCATCATCATCATCATCATCATCATCATCATCATCATCATCATCATCATCATCATCATCATCATCATCATCATCATCATCATCATCATCATCATCATCATCATCATCATCATCATCATCATCATCATCATCATCATCATCATCATCATCATCATCATCATCATCATCATCATCATCATCATCATCATCATCATCATCATCATCATCATCATCATCATCATCATCATCATCATCATCATCATCATCATCATCATCATCATCATCATCATCATCATCATCATCATCATCATCATCATCATCATCATCATCATCATCATCATCATCATCATCATCATCATCATCATCATCATCATCATCATCATCATCATCATCATCATCATCATCATCATCATCATCATCATCATCATCATCATCATCATCATCATCATCATCATCATCATCATCATCATCATCATCATCATCATCATCATTACCAACACCTCCCTCACCACCACCAGTCACCACCATCTTCATTACCATCAATACCCCCATCATCACCACCGGTCACCTCCACTCCACCATCATCATCATCACCAACAGTCACCACCATCGTCGTCATCATAATCATCATCATCACCAATACCACCTTCATCAGAATCAGTCACCACCACCACCATCATAATTATCATCACCAACACGCCCATCGCCACCACCAGTCACCATCATCATCTGAACAATCCAACACCCTCATTACCAACACCAGTCCCCAGCTTCATCATCATCATCATCATCACCAGCACCCCCATCACCACCACCGCCACCAGTTACCGTCATCATCATCATCATCATCATCATCGCTACCATCACGATTCCAACTCACTGCCCCTGCGGGGTAAGGTAACTCAATTCGGTACGGCGATGAGCGTGTCCATTCTGTATGTATTAGGTAATAAGTATTCTGTGCCTGAGGTCTTAGTATCTAAACCGAAGGTTATATGAACCGCAAAGTTAACTTTGTAATCGTGTATTTTTTATAGGGTTCATAAGGAAATACAAATTTATCTATGCAGCTCGCATAACTGGAAAACTACACGGAAATTTTGTAATGTTTAGGTTTTTTAATGATTTGTACACCAAACCGTAATAGAGCACGAAATTTCAAGCTTGTGTGTCTGCTAGAAGTAACTTAGAATTCGTATGATCATATATAAGTGAGTCAGTGAATCAGTGACAAAATTAAGGAACTTTGACTGGCAATAATTTCTAAACTACTGGTTCAAATTGAATGCAATTTTGAATATGCCTAGGTTATATCATGCTCTCCTGGTCATTAAAAATTCAGGGTTCTAGCTTTGTCCGTAATGAAATACTGGAAGTTTGAAAATGGTCTGAATGGCTTCGAGAAAAGGATGTTACGGCGTGCCGGCAAGCGCGTTTGCTCGACTTGGCGGGGGCACTGCCGTGCCCCCAGATCTCAGCTGGCCACACGCACCTCATTGCGCTAACGTGGCTTAGCTGTCAAAAATTGAAATGGACTGAAATATTCCAAACCAGTTGCATGAATACGGATAAAGTTGCATTTTATATTACTTATGCGTTTACAGCTCGAAGTAATCAAAACTAATGTTTTTTTATTAATATTTGTAATTATACGTCTTGATACTAACCACCTTGCGCTGCGTTCGAAGAACGCCGCGGACACACTTAGGACCTGTCAAACTCACGTTGACAATGGCCTGTCACAAATTTATTCAGATTGGTACCTCGCAAGTATACTAATTAATTTCTCATCTTTGGTTTAGTGTTAGATTTCCAAAACGGCTAGACTTCATCTTATGAGTGTTAAATTAAAATGCGCCGTAGTTTGGCGGTTCAGAATCACCTTACTCGGCCTAGTTCTGTTCAGGATAAAGCTCGCTAAGGCAGCCTGAAGTTTCGTATGACCAGTGTCAGTTTTCGTGTTATTTTGGACTACACAGGAGTCCCTGTGCCATGAATGAAAGTTTGCTGTCGAGAATGTAAGTAATCTATTTCAATAGCCAGTTTCAAGGAGAACATGTTAGTTATTCAGAAAACAACAAGTCAAAATGACAGGTTAGTCGCGAGTTTATACCTATGTTATGTAGTACCACTACATATATTAGTTAAAGTGAGAAGATGGAGTGGAGACCTCGGACCAGCAAGCGCAGCGTGGGACGTCCACCTACAAGATGGACAGATGACCTTATAAAGGTCGCCGGAAGGCGCTGGATGCAGGTCGCTTCCAACCGGTATATATGGAAGTCCAAAGGGGAGGCCTATGTTCAGCAGTGGACGTCCTATGGCTGAGATGATGATGATGATGATGATGATTAGTTAAAGTAAGACTGGGCGCCCCACGTATGCCGCATGCACCCTGATAGATGCGCTAATCGAGCCACGAAGTGGGTGCCGGATGAGGAGCGGCGGCGACGTGGCAGGCCGAGACAGAGATGGCGGGACGACCTGGACCCGTTCCTAAATAATTGGACGGAAATAGCACCGAACAGGGAGTCCTGGAAATCGAGGGGAGAGGCCTTTGCCTAGCAGTGGGACACGCAGTGGGAGTGCGATTTAGTCCCGTTTTGTTAAAATAATGTGTGAAAATCGTGTAAGTTTAAATCAATATACCCGGAGTTTTGGTGGCAGGAATGATTTAAAGTCAGTTATCTGCCTAGTCAAATTATACCCACACCGAAAAGCAATGCAAGCATTCATGATATTATATCGATACGAGGATCAACGCTCAAAGAAAAATTGAATTACGCTCATCCCAGTCACAGAGCGGACCGTGCGACATGCGTCAAGCTTCGCTATGTGGAACCGATCCTGTATGGACAAGTTCAACAATACCAGTGGTAGATCCCGTAAATCTGTAGTCTACAATGCTGAAAGGTGTGTACTGTTGGGTACATTCCCGGTACATCGGTTACCTTACAGTTACGGTACTATCTTTTGTGCGATCGATGTTCCGACTCAGATGTCAAAGCAAACATTCTGTAACTGAATCACCGTCCCTGACTGTACTTTTAGGTCTTCTACTAATTATACTAGTGTCAAAGCGTATGAAGACAATAGTGATGTGTCGTTAGCATAAGTATTAATAGATGGGAATGAGGCAGTCTGAGTTTTCTTTCGGCGCTTTTGTCTCCGCAGCATGCCTTATATAGCGAACCGTATGAAAATTACTGAAACGTCAAATAATGAATATACCCGCGCGGTTATTACGTTTAAAATAGTTTTATTTTAAGAATTCATAGCGTTGTTTGAATTTTGACGTTATAATCGTTCGACTTTCTGATTTTCGATATTTTGATCGTCGATATTTTGATTGCCGATATTTAAATTTTCGATTTTCAAATACGTGTCTGTTACCCTCACTAGTCGTTAATTTCAAACGTACCTATCTTTCAAAGACAGTGCCACTTCAAGATCTCACTCCTCGCATCTACGGAACAGATTGCTATGAAACACTTTATTTTTTCGGGATAAAAAGTAGCCTATGTGTTAATCCAGGGTGTCAGCTACCCCCCTGGCTAGCTAGGTCCGAATTTCATATGCCATAATCTATCACTAGCCACAATATTCATTTGCCATAAATCTATTTTTCTCTGTAAGCTGAAACTATTCGGGATTTTCATAAATCAAACCTTATGATTTTTCCATGAATAGTATAAAAGAAATCCCGAAGAGTTTATGATTTATGCCTTTATGGATTAAAAAAATTATGTCAAATGAAAATTATGGTAACTGATACATTTATGACAAATGAAATTCGGGAAAGGGACATATTGCCAATATAATGATATAGGTGCTTATTTAATTAATATAATTCGTATGATATATGTACACTTTTTTTAACATGTTGGACGTGCTTAAATTTTTTAATGGTTTATCTGCCCAAGCTTTTCTGAAACTACTGGCGATACAGCTTAATAACAGTATTAGAAAACATACATTTAAAGTCACTACTCGTAACTTGTAGCACAAACACCGAACCCGACTAACGACCACTACTGGCCCTGTTCTGTAAAATCATAATGGCTCATGATAATTACAGATTCATTAAATAATCGGTGCGGCTTGTTGAACTTTGCTAGTTTGGGTCTGACCGGGTCAACACAGAGGGCGCCGTGAACTTTACCAACTCCCGTACCCTTACCACGAGTTAACGTGACCGTGCTCACTAGCGACAGCGTGAAATGTATGGAGAATAGTGCCCCTAACGGTTACTTTGTAGAAAATAAAGACCTCCATGCGAAACGCGAGCTTCGAATGGCGTGACCCAGGCCTTCCTACAGTTACACGTACTACGCTGACGGACAGCTTCACTGTCCCTCTTGTGATCGTGTGTTCGTGAACAAGCTGGGATTCACGAGCCACAACCGTTCACACGCCAGAAACCAGAAACACTTGACAGGGTGTCACCGTTGACGGATACGTCAAGGAGGACATCATCATCACTTTGTAGAAATACAACCTCGCTAGTGAGAACTGTTGCCGCACCAACGTATCGATCTTAGCCCAACTCAAGATCCGAACTAAACTGTCCACGACGTAGGGTTCTAGAGTACTTTGGTCACATTGCCAGGAAAGACAGTGATAACCTAGAAAAACTGATGGTCACTGGAAAAGTCGAAGGCAGGCAATCAAGAGGCAGAAGCTCGATACGCTGGACAGACGAGATTCGCATAACCCTACACTTGGCACTACAGTTCAAGATGCTCTTCACACGGGTACTGATAGGAGCAGATGGCGGCGCATCAGCCGAGAGAGACGGTTCCAAGAAAATGTCCACGACCCTCAGCAATGAGGCAACCGACGCAAGGAGGGGGTGAGTACTGTCACTGTAATATCATGGTAAGGGTCCTGCTGGGCAAGGGAAACGCTGCCAAAACTCTGGCTTGTTTACGTATAATAAGTTATGTTTTTGACTTACGCTGCTAGATGGGTAGTGTATTTATATTGGTGTAAGTTCGAATTGTGTTGTTGATTCAACGGATTTTGGTATTTGTACCTACTATTTTATGACAGCTACGGATTGAGAGTAGTTAATGCGATACCAGTTATTTTGTCATAGTAAACCCGGTTATTTTATCATGTTTAAGCCGGTTATAACCGGTTATTTATATTAAAAAATAACCAGTTTTGCATAAGGGTACAATAACGATGATGATCTTGGGAATTCCTATTACCCACATTACATGTAAGGAATACACTGCTATAGAATAAAAACTATATTATTTTTCGCTATAGTGTCTATATTTCTGAATAAGTAGACAGTGTATTTTTTTAAAGTGTCGCGAACGTAACCAATAAACAACTTGATCCGCCTGTTTATCTCTATTTGTTGTGTGTTTCCTCGATATGGAGGTAAAATTTAGTCGACCAAAAGAGTAATAAAGAAACTATCGCATCGGCCCTTATAGGGGTTGGTAGAATGACAAAACAAGTAATAACAGTGAAAAAAGTTCCATTATCTACACAAAGAGATACATTACTTTCTTACAACGCAATAATAACAGGTGAGTTTTGTAGAAGTGGCGATAGGGGTCGTATCGCTTATTACGACTCTCTAGGGTTGTCACTTGTATCCTTAAAAAAAGACTTAGCAATGCCTTGTGTATTGCTGACATGTTTATCTGTACATATAAACAGAAAAGTCCTGACTGACTGACTGACTTACTTACTTATAAACGTAGAGCCGAAACAACTGAACCTAGGAACTTATTTTTTTTACAATAGGCAAGTGTATGACGTTGTTACCGGATGGTTGTTGAAACGTTAAGGAGGCTCAAATAATGAGTATGTACGTGATACAATCCGTTTAAATAGTTTCATTCAAATATCAATCTTTGGTAATTTACTATATGAAAGGCAGAAATATATTCAGTTGAATACAGATTAAGCACGTACAAAGGTGAACGAAAAATTCGTCTTTGGGATAGGTGAAGTCATCCAACAGGAACCCCTTCTGAAGACAGTAAAAACACTACCCAATTTGTTTATTAGTAGAAATATTAGAACACTAGCTGCGCCGCGCGATGTTACCCACACATCCCACGGGAACACTACATTTTTTGGGATAAAAAGTAGCCTTTGTCTTAATCCAGGGTATCAGCTACCTTCATACCAAAATTTATCTAAATTGGTCTAGCCATTTGAGCGTGAAGAAGTAACAAACATACACATAAACACACTCACAAACTTTCGCCTTTATAATATTAGTGGGATAATAATATTACGTATTGTGATTGGAGCTGGCAACCCTAGCGGGCCCTGCGTAATATTACGCAGCCATCTCTCGCTGTGCAGAATAACGGGCAGTGCGTGAGCAATTTCTTACTCTTATTGTTGTGCGTACACGAGATCTAAATGGTTTTATGTTTTATTGTAATTTGCGAAGAGCCCGCTTTTTTATATACCCCTTTATTGAATGATCGCGGCCGCTGTGTTTTTTTTTATTTTAACTATCTATCATAAATATCAAAATTGAAAACTTTATTCTGCAAGTAGGCTATAAGAGCCTTTTGCATCAATAAACGATTTTTAGCATAAACTCCACTACCCAAAGGTTGTCTGGAAGAGATCGCTCTTTAGCGATAAGACCGCCTGTTGTCTACCGTTTTTAATTTGTTTATATGTGATTCCTTGTGTAAATGTTTTTTTTGGTGTGCAAAGCGTACTTGTATTGTATTGTAAGAGCTCATGTCAAATTCTAAGTTACATATAAAAAAAAAACAATTTTCAATAATAATAACATCAAAATAGTAAGTAGTAATACGAGTATTAATGCAGCAGACAAATCACTGGGCATATTACGATATGCCATGACAAAAAAAAAGTGCGTAACTGAATACACAACTAAGTTAAATTAAAATACCTAGTACTTGATGGTTTTACACTTTTTAGGGTTCCGTATCTTGGTTGGCATAAACTGAACACTTATAGGATCACATTATGGTCTGTCTGTAAGTTTCCCCGCCTGTCAAGAGCCATTTTATAGAAACGCATAGACGTATCAGGCTGAAATAAATATCAAGTATCTGCAGGGACTTAAGCAGTGAATTAATCAAACTTCTTAAGTCAACGATAGGAGCGTTTAGGTATGCTAGACACTCGCAAGGGAATCAAAACCTATAGGTACTTCTTGTCAACCTAGAATCATGATATTTGGCAAGAAGCACCATCACGTAGCACATGTAAAGAAAGAAGTCTGAAAACCGTAAATATGTAGTCAAAAATACATTTATAGTTTTATTGATGACGCGGTTGGCGCAGTGGTAAAGCAACTGCCTACTAAGCCGGCGGTCTTGGGTTCGAATCCCGGTAAGAGCAAATATTTGTGTGATGAACTCGAATATTTGCACCTGAGTCATGGATGTTTTCTAAGTGTCTACTTAAGTATATATTATTACGTATATCTATATATGTAAGTATGTTTATCGTCGTGGTCGTCATCGTATACTGTTGGACTAGGTCGATTTATGTGAAGTAGTCCGTTTTTTTTTTTGTGATTATAATCCTTTTTTACATTTAGTAAACTAGCCTGTCAGCCGTCCTATGTCAATGAATAAAGGACAGTAAATTACTCACGGCAAAGTTAAAATTCTGTTATCCGTCATATTTACATCGATGGTACTGCTAAGGCATTATCCTCATACGCCATAATTTCATTCTTATTAATTATCAATGTTTTTTTTTTCAACTGTTCTAAAAATTTGATTTTATAATTTGATATGCTTTTTTTTCTTTTTCGGGGCTTCACCTGCTTAGAAAGAGTACTTTACAGTATTTTTTTGAAGATAATATTTTGACCAGTATGTAAAAAATATGCTATTTGCTATACACACCAAATAATATGCCCACCAATTCTAATGAAAAAGTCTATATTCTGTTCTACTACTATATCTTTAAAAAACAACAAACAGACAGGTAGGGTAGGGTAGGGGTAGGTTCAACTTGTTTTTAGAATACAGATTATTACTGCTTTAACAAATAGATTGTCTCTGAGTACCTATTGATTCCACCCGAGGCCATTCCTGACACAAACGTGAACGAACGCTAAGAAGGTTTAAAAAGGAAAATAAAAAAAAAAACCTGATTCATTTAAATAAAACAATTTAAACGGATTGCGTATAAAAATTATTTGTGATTTCTCAGTCAACCTTTGACAATAGTCTCTGTAAAGCTACCGAAACTTCAGTGAGGCTCACATAATTAATATACGTGATATAATCCGTTTAAATTGTTTTATTTAAATGTGTGACAGTCGCGGAAACCGAAGAAAACTTGATTCAGTAAAATAACATTTACGTAAGAATTACCAAGTATGAAAATCATCAGTAATCCCTAAGGAGAAAAATATCCAACATGATTCCTGAAGTTACTCACTCAATGAAGCCTCTCCTGGCGTTGAAATCGACGCAAAATGGGCCCACGCCGCGATTGGTTAATTGCATTCCGCAATTACGAGTGGACCCCAAAGAAAATATGACAAAGGTGGCTCGTTAGACCAAATGGTCGTTTTGCGACCTTTCTACTCGATTTGATTAAAAAAACGCTCTTTCCGCGACGATTGATTTCTTGTACAACTCCCTTCGACCATTCCAAAGGTTATACTCTTACGCTAAACTGAGATAAGGTTTAAATTATAACATTTGGAAGGTAATAGATTTTTGGCGATCCTCTTAACGACGGAGCTCTTCATTTGAAACGGCATTACGATAAAAGAAAAGGCTTTCTTGACTATAAAAATCTTTAAAATTTCCGAGCTATTGTCTTTTAGATGTGTACTTCAAAGAATTTTTACGTTGAATTCGGAAAGTTTTTTTTAATGAAGAGAATTGGAAATGCTTTGCGCCGATGCGTAATGACTTCCATGGATTTTGTTACAATATTTTGAATCATAAAATCAAAGCTTTATTGTAGAGCAAGTACATAAATATAAGCCACATTATGATCGTGAAGAGGAGGGGGATTGTATTATTTGTTCAGATGGTACTTAATCTTTATTACTACGAGTACCTATACCTACTTGCCTGAAATATAAAATTAGAAAGCATCTCTTTGTGAGCTTCTTACAAGTTTTTTTTTGTAATTTCTTGAGTATGTGGTATAAACAAAAACATAATCTTTGCCAAATTCAAAATAGTTTAAATAAAATAAAAGGATGTCGTACAATCATAATTTGAGTCCACCAACGCCGACAACTTTTCAGCTGTCGTTGTCAAGTCTCATATAATGAGTACACTCAACTATTCATAATAAAACGCGGTTAAAATGGTTTTTCTTATTAAATGTATGGCAATCGCAGAATGCGAGTGAAGATGGTTTGTTAGTGAATAACGCGCTCCTTCAACCATTGAATGTGTGAGAGCTTTACTTTCTTAACTAAATACACTTATTTACACAAGAAGGTTTTATTCACTTCTCCTGCTCGAAAACTGGGTTCCTTTAGTTTATTAAAGTGGGGACTACAGTGTTTGTTTTAGTCCCTAGGGTTTAAATGGAAACCATATGAATCAAAATATAACTTGTTACCGGCCAGAAACATAGTAGATGCAGATAATATATATTATATAAATAAAAACAGTTTGTATTGGCAGTAAACTGGAGGTGCCATCTTAGAATACTAGCTGTAAATTTTCTTTAAATGTTCTGTATTTTATGGTGACCTAAAATCGATCAATCATAGGCCTTTACATCTTTATCAGATGCTTTTATGCAGAGTTTTTATGGCAGTGTTTGAGATAACTACCACAATAGTCCGATGCGATATTGACGTCCGCAAAATTGACAGTTCAATAGGGGGCCGTTTGATTATTGGGTTGGTGAAGCGACCTAAAATATTGTATAATAAAATACCTTATTGTAGGAATTAACCCTTTATATACCACAGACAAAAAAAGGAAAAACGCATATGAAAACGTTGGGTGCACTCAGATGGTTATTTACGATATTAGGATTCTTAACACTTTACTGATCCTACAATTGTTTACGCCTGCTATCATTGTTAAAACAAATGGGAGCGCCAAATAATTTTTTTTGAGCTTTTGCGCATGTCTCTCATAATCTTGTGAATAAAGGTGTTTTACCTTACAAACTGTCCGGTCGTTTTGAATTTTTGATATGTTGTCTAGGATGGTTAGTGAGTGTTTAATTATTTTTGCATTTTAAAAACTCACTAATTATCCTAGACAACATATCAAAAATTTAAGACTACCGGACCATTTGTAAGGTCACCCCCAGTAGTTAAGTCTCTATTCACCGAACTATCAGTTGAAGTGAAAAACAGAGTTTTAACACGTGGCTAAAAGTCATTATGACACTCAGATAGACTTGTATCACAATTATTTCATGTCACAATGTGGCTTATTTTAGTCTCTTGTCATATAATGTACTATTTTTTATGACCTTTTTTAGGGTTCCCTACCCAAAGGGTAAAAACGGGACCTTATTACTGAGACTTCGCTGTCCGTCCGTCCGTCCGTCCGTCTGTCATCAGGCTGTATCTCAAGAACGGTGATAGCTAGACAGTTGATATTTTCACAGAGTATTTCTATTGCCGCTATAACAACAAATACTAAAAATAAAATAAAATAAATATTTAAGGGGGCTCCCATATAACAAACTTTTTATAGATTATGGTGCGAAACCCTTCATGCGCGAGTCGGACTCGCACTTGCCCAATTTTTAATAGTTTATTTTAAGAACTACATTATAAATGAATATCTTTGTGTCCGGTGGAACAACTTACTTATCTTAAAGAACATAACATTTATATTAGATTAGCATACTTCTAGAAAGCAATTCTGCTGTTTTCACTGCAGAAACGTACGGAGAGGGACCGCAATAGAAACACTTACATATGTAGCGAATAGCGTAAGAGACATGAATCTTTTATATTCATGATATTAGGCTGAGTGCACATAGGAAGCAGGCATACTGTAACTCATAAGTCTCACAATTATAATATAAGTCATATTGTAAAATATAAACCAGTAGTAAATAACTGTGTTCATGGATACTTAAATACAAAAAAATTATTACGCATTGTGTGATGAATAAAATATTATAATATTATCCTATCTTATAATCCGTTCGATCCCTTGGACACGCGTGAACTACACAGTACACTGCCGTGAACTGCGTTAGGAGTAGGGAATGCAAACCGGTTTTTTTTTGTTTTAAAATTACCAGAGTAACGGTAAATTACCGGTAATTTCCATACAAAGAAGTACCGGTTTGCATTCCCTAGTTCAGGAGCCTACTAGCGAACATCTGTGTAACCGGCTCCGCTTTCCAGGCAATTTCAAAATCTGTACGTCTTGGCAACCCGTTGTAGCGGTATCAATCGATCGCGTCGAATTCAACATAAATAACAAATAAAATAAATTTCTCAGATGGCTTTTACGATGGAAGATCAAAAGAGAGAACCTACTAAAAGTGCTATTTAATTCGTTAGAAATAATGAACATCTGAAAACTGTCTTTTTTCAAAGCTGCATGGTGAAAGAAATGCTGTTCAGGTTGAAGAGTAAAATCTATGTTTTAATTTATTGTGCAAGTGGTAGAATTCATTATCTGTCTTGCTTGTATTATGGTATGAAATCTAGGATCATGTTAACATTAGGTAGGTACTACTACATACAAAGTGGGCATCCGTAATACGAGTATACCGTTTACAATCTTAGACAAGTGTCAAATTACTACAATTCTCGATAGCGCGTATATTACGTACCTTGCCTTTAATGTGGCTAATTGCTCAATTAAAAATAGTTATATAATACGTAGTTCCGATGTTTGTTTGTATGTAACATTATATTGTAGCGCGCGTTAGTAGCGGGTGGAGAAGAGATAATACAATACGATAACATTTCTTTATTTCACACCAACATGCAAAAGAATACAATAGAAACTGTAAATTAAGCAATAATAGACAATAGGCGGTTTTATCGCTAAAAAGCGTTGTCTTCCAAACAACCTTTCGGTAGCGAATAATGGTCACCAGTTGGAGTCATGGAATAACCATTGAAGAGTTTGTATTTTCGTTCTGAATGATCCTGATGCGATACGGTCCCGGAAAACGAGAAACAATGAAACATATGTGAACGCTGCTTTATATTCACAACATTATCACAGCAATAACAAAACGTACCGTTACATACAAGGAATAAAAGCAGGTTCTACCCGCTCCTATTACCATGATATTAGCATAGCATTAGTGTATATTGCGGCGTATTATACGGTATTATACTGTATTGTAGCGCATCGTTTGGCTGCAATCGCGAATTATAGGCCACGGCACATAATTTCGCATCGATGTTTGATGCTCTGATTAGTATAATAAAGAGGTCTCTACGGATTAAATAAAACGCTTATTCACGTTATTCAGCCGTGACGTGTAGCATTGCGAGGACGTGTAACGTTGTGTTATCGTGACATGGAAACAACACCCAAGTAACAAAATACGTCACGATATTGTAACATGGAACGTTGCAATAACGTGCTGAGCTCCGGGTCCGCAAGCGGTTTCATATGTGTATAGCTATACAAAATTGGTAGCGATAACCCTTCTCAAAGTTTTGGGTTCGCCGCTGACCACAGACTGCAGCAGCAAACAACGTGTCGAAGGGATGTCGCTACGTTATAATTTTATTTTCTCCAACTTGCTTGGAAATGTTCCCATTAATGTAGTAAAACTGGACCGCGAAATCGTTCGTTATATTTAGAAGGCGTTAATAAAAATTTAAAAAATATATATTATTGGCCTTAGCCGGGAAATCAATATTATTTAAATAAGACGATTAAGTAAAAAACACACCTTCCGTTTATAACGTCTCATACAAATGAGGGTAATCTTAATTTGGCCGGTTACTGCATTTTTAGTTTTAATTTTTTCAAAGACTTTGATAATTCACCATACAGCCAATTGTCCACTAAATTAAAAAAATAAAAACATTTTAATTGTTCTCTGCGTTTAGTTCTTGCACTGAACATTTTTTTGCTCTGCTACTGTCAATGTATTTGAAATACGTCGACAAATTTCGAATAACGGACAAACAATTTAAATAATAATCTTATATGCGGTTAATTTATTGTCATGATTCTTAGTTATTTATTAGAGATTTCTCACGAAAATTTTAATTTTAATAACCAATATGATGATATAATGAGTGAGTTGAAAATTAATAAGTGTACCAAACGTAAACAAATAAAAAATAAAACAGAAATGATTGTGTCCAAATCAATATAAAAGTTGTTTTGAACTTATAATCTTCTCCGAATGATAAATATGGTATGGTTTCTAAAAAAAACAGTGTGTTTAGAAGTTGTTAATTTAACTAAAATGTATAATTACCTATGTGCATATTTTTTGTTATTGTGTTTTCATATATCATCATCATCATCATCATCATCTCAGCCTGTGAGTACTGGCCACAGCACTGTCGACGGTTCTCCGTTTGAAATGTATTTTTATATGTCAATATACTTCTATGTTGTCAATGCAGTTCTGTCGATTGTAAATCACTTATTACAATAAATGTGTATTATATTCATATAGCCATGTCTTTCCACGTAAATACCCCCAACAAATGGTAGCAGAGCGTGGTTATACGATTACCTGCAAATAAAAAGGTAAAAATATGGCATCGACGAGTTATCGAAACATCGAACCATTGACCAAGTCAAATTATGACACTTGGTGCCTACAAGCGCAAGCCGTCCTAATAAAAAACGACTATTGGGACATTGTAAGTGGCGAGAAAGGATTGTCATCGACTGCGGATGCGGCGGCGAAATCTGTGTTCGAAAAGGAGGATTTAAAGGCAAGAGCTGAAATTTTACTTTTGATCTCACCTTCTGAGCTCAAGCAAATAAAAACATGCGCGTCATCAAAATCCGTATGGGACAAGCTTAAAGCCACTTATCAAAGCACCGGGCCTGCGCGAAAAGCAACATTGTTAAAACAGCTAGTTCTAAAGCGTATGACAGCTGATGAAGACATCCGTGATCATCTAAATAATTTCATGGACGTGGTCGATATACTCGCCGACATGGATATTAAAATACCACCAGAACTCCTCAGCATAATGCTGCTCTACAGTTTGCCGACGACATTCGAAAATTTCCGAATAGCCATCGAGTCAAGGGACACATTGCCTAATCCTGACGACCTGAAAGTCAAAATACTTGAAGAGTACCAGGCCAGGAGCGGTAGCGACCAAGCACCTGAAAGTAGCGAAGCATACCACTTGAAGAAAAACTATTCCAAGAAGTATTGCAAGAACTGCAAGAAAAAGGGCCACACTACTGAGGCATGTTGGGGCAAAAAGGATCGCTCAAATGAGAAACCCATCAGAAGCCAATCAAAAAATTTCAACGTCTGTCTGAGTACTGCACAATCAAGCACCGATAAAAACAAATGGTGTTTGGACAGCGGGTGTTCATCTCACATGTGCGGCGACAAGACAATGTTTTCGGCTTTAACCCCTGAAAATGGAACCCTAAAATTGGCATCTAACAAATATACGAGCAAAATTGAAGGCAAAGGAATAGTCACAGTCAGCCAAGAAAAAGAAGGTTATAACTTCAGTGACACGTTATTCGTTCCTGATGTGTCAGTGAATCTACTGTCAGTAGGCAAGATAACTGACAGAGGATACAAAGTCATCTTTGAAAAAGACAAAGCCTCCATCGTAGAAAAAAGCGGCGAGGTGACACTGACAGCACAGAGAAAAGACGGTCTATATTATTTCGAGTTTGAGAAGAAAGAAACGTCAAACTACACACAAAAAGGCAACAATTGTGATTTAATGGAATGGCATCGCAAACTTGGCCATATAAATGAAAGAGACCTGCAGAAAATGGCAACAGACAACCTTATGTATGGATTGAGACCGACTGATGAAAAATTAGAAGCGTGCGAAACCTGCAGAAAAAGGCAAGCTGTCAAGATTACCATTTACGCGACATGATAGCCTCTACACAACGGAAAAGCTTGAAATTATCCATAGCGACGTGTGTGGGCCTTTCGAGTGCGAAACGTTAGCGGGATCGAGATATTACGTCACATTCATAGACGACTTCACTCGATATTGCCACGTCTACTTTATCAAAAAGAAGAGTGACGTATTCAACATTTTTAAAGAATACAAAAGCGAAGTCGAGACGTTCCATAATAAAAAGATAAAACACCTGCAGACAGACAACGGCACTGAATATCGCAACAAGGAATTTGACGATTTCCTCAAGCTGCATGGAATCCAAAGAAGATTGACCACAGTTTATACACCGCAACAAAATGGGATTAGCGAGAGGAAGAACAGATCCTTGTTGGACAAAGCCAGGTGCCTGCTGATCGAAGCAAACGCTCCCAAAAAGCTCTGGGCAGAAGCGGTATCTACGGCCAACTATCTTATTAACCGTAGCCCTTCGAAAGCGTTAAACGGTGACATACCATTCACGAAATGGATTGACCGAACACCATCTGGCAATCATCTTCACGTTTTTGGCAGAAAGACCTTTTTCCTGAAGAAGAACAGACGAGGAAAGCTGACTCAACACGCCAAAGAGGGCGTATTTATGGGATACTCGTTGACTACTAAAGGCTACCGAGTATACATACCTCAAGATGATGACGTGGTGATAAGCAGGGACATCAAGGTTATAGATCAGATGTACTTTAAAGAAAAGGATACAGATTATGAAAACCTTGTAAACGAAGCGGAACGCCATCGCACGATCTCACCTGAAAAAGAAAAGAAAAATAAAAGAAAAAATAATAAATTTAGACAGGAGATAGAAATCGAAATTATAGAGAAGAAAAATGACACAATAAACAACGAAATTCAAAATCCGGAAAACCAACCTCTAGAACCTGATGATTCGGAAGATATCGAATCCTTTGACGACGCATCAGAGATAGTAGAGATTCCTGAAAATGGGAGGCCACAAAGAGAGAGGCACCCACCTGCGTGGACTAGAGACTATATACTGGATGATACTGAAGAAAGTCATTTATTTAATGAAATTACCTGTCTGACGAAAATGAGGACGATGAATACTGGCATGATGCGATAAAGGCTGAGATAAAAGCGCATGTCAAGAACGGAACCTGGAAAGTTGAAAAGAAAGGCAAAAATGTGAAAGTTGTAGACTACAAGATGGTTCTGAGGAATAAAGTTGGACCAGATGACAGCGTCACAAGAAAAGCCAGACTTGTAGCACGAGGCTTTACACAGAGACCAGGTATCGACTATAATGCAACATACGCGCCTGTCGCGAAACTAAGTTCGATCAGATCTGTCATCGGAGTAGCTGTGGAAGAAGGGTTAAGTTTGAACCAGATGGACGTCACAACTGCGTACCTAAATGGTGAACTGGAAGAAAGAATCGTGATGAAATACCCTGACTACCTAGAAGAATATCTGACAGAGATTATGGTTGAAGAAAGTACTAAAGACGATTTAACTATATACAACAAAACAGTTGACATGCTAAGAGACATAAAAAACAACCCAAAAGAGAAGGTTTGCTGTCTCATTAAAGCACTGTATGGACTCAAGCAGGCAGGGAGGCAATGGTACAAAAAGCTCGACACAGAATTAAAACGCATCGGTTTCAGAGCATCAGAAGCTGACCCATGTGTATACCTACTCGAGAAAAGAGGAGTAAAAATTATAATTGTAATCTATGTCGATGACTTATTGATTGCCTACTCGTGTCCTAGAAAACTTAAAGAAGTCAAAGACCTGCTAAATTCAAAATTCGAACTGAAAGATTTGGGAAGACCGAAACGCCTCATTGGTATAGATTTAACTTATAAAAAAGATGAAATTAAAATCAGCCAACAGAAATTTATAGAAGAAACTTTAAAGAAATTCAGAATGGAAGATTGCAAAACTACATCCACACCAATGGAGCCAGGCCTCAAACTCGAACGAAGTGGAAAAGATGAAAGTCAAAATCTCGATCTTCCTTACAAAAATTTAATAGGTACGCTGATGTATCTAGCAGTGGCAACACGCCCTGACATTATGTTTGCGATAAGCTACCTATCACAGTTTAATGACTGTTATAAGGAAGAGCACTTTAAGTGCGCAAAAAGAGTACTTCGGTACCTCAAAGCGACTAAGGACGTCGGTTTGACATTCACGAAGACCGGCCAAGACATGTATGGTATGGCTGATGCGGACTGGGGCTCTTGCAAGCTCGACCGGAAGTCATTTTCAGGCTACTGTTTTAAATATGCTGGTACGGCCATAAGCTGGATGTCGAAGAAACAAAAGAGCGTCGCCCTTTCGACAGCAGAAGCGGAATACGTTGCTCTAACCGAAGCTGCAAAGGAAGCGATTCACTTGAAAAGTCTCTTCAAAGACTTAGGAGCTGACTATGACCGTATTGTTGTGTTGACCGACAATCAAGCAGCCCTCAAGTTGAGTAATAATTCAATGGTTACGTCGAAGTCTAAACACATTGATTTAAAAATGCACTTCATTAGGAATTGTATCCAAGAAGGAGCAATAGAAGTTAAGTATCTGCGAACCGATGACATGGAGGCAGACCTACTGACCAAAGCATTAGCTGGTCCGCGTTTAGCGAAGTTGCGGAGCAGCCTGGGACTATCCTGATCACCACGATAGTGCCGTGAAGAGGAGTGTGAGTACTGGCCACAGCACTGTCGACGGTTCTCCGTTTGAAATGTATTTTTATATGTCAATATACTTCTATGTTGTCAATGCAGTTCTGTCGATTGTAAATTACTTATTACAATAAATGTGTATTATATTCATATAGCCATGTCTTTCCACGTAAATACCCCCAACACAGCCACAGGACGTCCACTGCTGAACATAGGCCTCCCCTTTGGACTTCCATATATACCGGTTGGAAGCGACCTGCATCCAGCGCCTTCCGGCGACCTTTATAAGGTCATCTGTCCACCTTGTAGGTGGACGTCCCACGCTGCGCTTGCTGGTCCGAGGTCTCCACTCGAGCACTTTTCGGCCCCATCGGCCATCTGCTCTGCGTGCTATGTGGCCTGCCCATTGCCACTTCAACTTGCTAATCCGGTGAGCTATATCGGTCACTTTAGTTCGTCTACGGATTTCCTCATTTCTGATTCGATCACGTAGAGACACCCCGAGCATAGCTCTCTCCATTGCTCGTTGAGCGACTTTGAGCTTTGAGATGAGGCCGATAGTGAAAGACCACGTTTCGGTGCCGTAAGTCATCACTGGTAACACACATTGGTTGAAGACTTTCGTCTTGCCATAGTCTTTTCATATTCTTATTCATATATTTTGTTTTAAATCAAACATATGATTCGGACCCGAAATTTTATTCCTATTCCTAAAAAAAATAAGTACCAAATGAACTTCATGATAGTGAAATATTAAATTAAAATGTACATTGGTGATTATTTCCAAGCATATTTGGAGAAAAGCACTATACAAGCCTCGGCGGGAATGTCAGTTCGCAGATTCGTATTATTGAAGGACTCGGCTACGCCTCGTCCTTCAAAATCATACTCGTCCACGAACTGACTTTTCCCGGCCTCGGCAGTAATATACTATTATTTATTTTTCACACATACAATTATCATTACAGGCTCAACCCAATGCGATATTGTTGCAAAGATAACATTTATAAACAATCCTATGTCTAAATTAATACAGGCAACATTTCCTGATTATCTAACTAGGATAGGCAATCTTCCATAAATCAATTTTTTTAATTCACCCAGAGCAAAAAAACAAGTCTAAATCTATCGCGATGAGGTTCAGGGTGCGTTGCGCATGCGTCATTTGGTACCCGACTGCAGACGGCAGTTCCGTATCCAGTAGGTTCCGAGTGCACTGCTGATCTGTGGTCGGGAGACTATGTCGTCTGCCGATCGCCGGCACGTCGCTAACTTCATGTCCCTAACTATGCCATTTCAAAGAAACCAGTAGTGTCCCAGGTAGCAAACAGGCTAATAACAGCTTATACAGCCATTATAACCCTAATTTAAGCTGAATAAAGGTTGTATAAGTGCTTATTGTGCGTCTTGGCGGGGGCACTACCGTGCCCCCAGGTATTATCATATCATACATATACGACGCGCACGTGTAACTTTATAACGCGTCTAAAAAAGCCACAGAAATATCATGAACCACTCCTCAAAGCTCGTCTCCAAACTTTACTTTCAGCAACTCGTATAGCATAAAATCGTTCGACGGAAAAGTAAACTTTATCTCACCAGTGTTTTACTGCCTTTAGGATGAAATGCTCGCGACTGTACGACTCCGAGAGTACAGTCGAGACGGAACGTTGAACGTGACTTATTATATAAACAGTTGGCTGTCCCTTTGCTAAGTGCTCGGCAAACGACAAACTGACTGGCTGTTCGATCTGTCTCAGAGACAGCGACGAGCACCGCAGGTCACAGACGAACCCTGTGTTATTAGAACTTCAACTGAGAAACATATTTCTGACTGCTCCGGTGAGCTACTATTTATTTTGAAGTCTCAATAGTATAAAACACTAAAATTTCATTAAAAACCATTTTCTATTATTATTATTTATTTCTTTATTAATTTTACAACAAAGATTACATATAATCTAAAGCCCTGCGAAACTGTTATGACAGTTTGTTTGTGTCTCCAGGTCATGATTTTAGGAACAAATACGCAAACCAACAATAAAATACATCAGTGACGAGGTTGCCGCGGCGGTGTACGGGCAGCCGTCCCTGATGAAGAGCTCCATACGAGTTCTAAACATGTCGGGCCATATATAACTACAATATAGATCCCACCAAAAACATTTCATGTAAAATTGACGGCCAAGACTCACATTCTCATAACGCTTTAGCTGTAAAAAAGTTATCAGATCCCAGGAAAAGCCAAGCCCCTAAGCCTCGACTTTACTAACCCCACCACCTTGGTTTAAAAAGTATGGCATCAACTGGCTTCAAGCCCCTAAACCCGGAGTTTACTAAACCTACACCTTTGTTTCAAAAGTATGGCTTGGCCGTTTCATAGAGTACCGTAAATAAGTCCAACGGACCGTCTGGCCCATATGGTATCAAGAAATTAAGTTTATGTCTTACCATAGGGGCCGGACAGTCCGCTAGACATATTTACGGTACTCTATGAAACGGCCAAGCCATACTTTTGAAACAAAGGTGTAGGTTTAGTAAACTCCGGGTTTAGGGGCTTGAAGCCAGTTGATGCCATACTTTTTAAACCAAGGTGGTGGGGTTAGTAAAGTCGAGGCTTAGGGGCTTGGCTTTTCCTGGGATCTGATAACTTTTTTACAGCTAAAGCGTTATGAGAATGTGAGTCTTGGCCGTCAATTTTACATGAAATGTTTTTGGTGGGATCTCATTTCTTTTTGTAAGGTGCCCTAGTTTTTTTTAATTTTTTTGGGCTGCAGGGTTTCTTGGGCGTCAATTGAAGTAGACAATTGTGTATTTAAGAAATACTTAAGTTTAGCCCCATATATATACACTTTTATCCCCTATTATGGGAAACCCATACAAACTTCCATCCCCTTATTTAAAGGGTGGGGGGTGATTTTTTAAAAGTCCTACAATATGTATTTGATTTATAACAATGAGTCCCTATAGGTTCAAATTTTCAGACCTCTAGTATCAAAATTTGCGGAAGTTTCATACAAACTTCCATCCCGTAGTTTAAGGGGTTGGGGGGTAAAAGTTCCAAGTTTTAGAATTATTTTGTTGTTTGTATACTAATACTAGCTTACATACCAAATTTCAGCTTTCTAGGTCATCGGGAAGTACCCCAGAGGTTTTGATACGTCAGTGAGTGAGTGGCAAAATCGGCGTATTTTAGGTACCTATAAAACCTAAAGTATACAAGCTAGATCAATTAAATTTAGTACATTTTATACGTTTGCTAACTGCATCTTAACCTGAGAATTTGGGCGCTCTAGTGTTAACTGGGACGAAACTATGAGGGTTTGAATATGAGACGAAACGGTTCGAGAAAAGGTAGGTAGTGCCCCCTTCTTTTTTGTTCGTCTTGGCGGGGGCACTACCGTGCCCCCAGATATATACCTATATATGTATATATTACTTTAAATAAATGATTATGACGCAAACTGAAGCCACTATTAAATCACTATAACTGTCTGAAATGTTACTCACTAAATTGTTTAAAATCAACACTTTCCAGTATAACACCGTCTAATTCTACAGTTACTCATCCGCCCGCAATGCCTACGCAAGCCAATCTAAGTTTTGCTACTCGTAGGTAAACGGATTAACTTAATTAGCAACAACTCATTTGGACTCGTTAAAAGTATAGTGACTATGCGACACTTCGTTGCGAGCGGAATTTTGTTCGTGTATTTAATAATTTACAATATAGCAAGAATATGTGTAAGAATGATGTGACTCAAGACGAAAGTGACGAAGTTACCTTGTGGTGAATGTTACGAGCTCCTTAGACAGCCCACCGCACTAATGTGTCAATTCTTCAAGAAGTGGGAGTCACCCTTAGGCTGTCGACGATCTGTCTCCGCAGGATCTTCGAATTCTTCGATCACCTAGCCAGAAAGAAAAACGACACCCTTTAAGTACTTCTGGTGACAGGAAAAGTACAGGGAAGGCGACCAAGAAGAAGAAGTCCTATGCGCTGTGCAGACCAGATCCACGATAATTCTAAATCGAAAGTCCACGAGGCATTATACAACGCCGAAGATCGCAACAAGATAATTTGTGGAGGTCACAACCCTCAGGAATGAGGAACATGACACAAGGAAGAGGTACGGGTAGCAGTATAGCAGTACCTGTTGAAGAGCTCCATACGAGTTCGAAACATGTTGGGCCGTTCCCGACAATTTCACGTAAGTGTAAACCGCTTAATACAATAATTAAATATATGCCTCACGAAAGCTTTAATAAGATTATTGACTTCGCCATTAGCTCTTCAAAAGCTGCGCTTCCTATATATGTATGTGTAGCTTGTTGTCGGAGACGAGAAACAGAGCAGTACCCTCACCATAAGATAACGTAACTGTACTCGCAAGCGACAGCGTGAATGATTTGTATGTATAGTACAGCGCCTCTAGCGATTACTTTGTAGAACTACAATTCTCGTTAGTTTACGCAGCGCAGTCGTTGGCGAGAACGGTCACTGTAAACTCTTTGGACCATATATTAATGCATTTTAATCAGTCATTTCAATTCATCAAATATTCAGGATTTACTAAATTACGTTTAAGAAAAATACAGATGTTTAACTCCACTATTAAATCTGTCCTCCTGTACATATGTGACATCATCATCATATATTTAAGAGCTAAGCTCTTGTCGGTGGAGTAATTTCCAGCTTATTCTACATTCCGCCTTCTCTTTTACATCTTTATACAATGAAACATTTATTTTTTCCTTTATTTGCTCCATATATGTCCTTCTTGGTCTTCCCCTCTTCCTTTTCCCTTCTATTTTTCCTTCTATAATAGTCATCAATAAAGATCTTTCTTCGTTAACTATATTTAAAACTTCCAGATTACTTTTCTTTTCTGTCCAACTGATCTTTTCCATCCTCATCCAACACCACATTTCGAACGCTTCCAATCTCTCTCTGTCTCTTTGGGTCATGGTCCACGTTTCGCAGCCGTAGAGGGCTATACTCCAGATGTAGACCTTCACCAGTTTTTTCCTGACGGAGCTTGATATTTTAGCTGTAAGTAGGCTTCTTTTAGTGTTAATTACCTTTTTTGCCATGGCTATCCTAGTAATAATATCTGGTGTACATCTAGAGTCCTCTGTAATAATGCTGCCAAGGTATCTAAACGACTTCACTTGATCTATTTTTGTGTTTTCCAATATAATTGTACTGTCGACTATTCTTTTTGAGACGACTAAAGTTTTGGTTTTGCTTTTATTAATTTTGAGACCCCTTTCCAAAAATACTTCATTCATTTCTAGCAGCAATGCCTGAAGTTCTCTACTATTTTTTGCAACTGCGGCTATATCGTCTGCAAAACGTACAAATTTAATCCTTTCCCCATGAATTATGACCCCTCCCGTGGATGTTTCTGTTAACTTTCTAATGGCATGTTCTATAAATACATTAAATATAAGTGGCGAAAGCTGACAGCCCTGTCGAACCCCTTGTCGTATATAGCCCGTAAAAACTGTTATCACGTACAGACGCCTGATGTTTGACAACAAATGCTTCCGAAGGATTATGGGAGTCTACTGGCCACGGACTATCTCTAATACAAGGCTATGGGAGCTGAACGACCAAAATCCTATCGCCAACTCCTTAGGAAACGGTGATGGATAGGTCGCGTATTGCGAATACCAGACAAATACCTATCCAAACAAGGTCTGACGGCTGAGGCTTGTGGCATCTCCGGGAAAATAAGGATGGGTCGTTCTCGCACTATTTGGAGACTAAGAAGTTTCTAAGTCAGCAAAGAGGTGGCTAAGTCAACAAAGAGGTGGCTAAGTCAGAAAAAAGGTGCTAAGTCAGCAAAGAGGTGGCGTCAACTGGCCTTGACTGGAAGAGACTCTAGGAGGCAGCGCAGGATCGACCACAGTGGAAGACCCTTCTAAGAGCCTTATGTCCCTGATGAGGGATAACAGGATACCCGTCATCATCACCTTCACGAAAAATACAGAAGAATTGGGCGTAGGAGCAATAATCTCCTTATTAAGCTATATGTATTTACTACTTTACGTTAGTACATCTAAATTACCATCTAGGATTTCAAAATATATACTCGTAAATAAATACAATAAAGCGTATTCCTTCAGTGAGCTTGGTAATTGAGTTGCAAAATATGTCCAAAGTTAATTAATTGAATCTTCTTTAAACCTCAAAAGCAAGTTTGGCTCTGTGTCAACAAAATTATTTATTCAATTGGAAACAAACGGAGTCCTGAAATTGAGTTGAGCATTGAAATCTGTTGTAAATGATCCTCAACGGCCGGGGTTGGTGACCTAGGGCTGTATTCTAAGCCTAGGGACACGTTTGGTTTAGCTGGTTGGACCTAAATACGCCGCTATAATCAAATTACCTAGACTTACGAGTACAAACAGTTTGTATTACATCAATTATATCGACTGACACCCGACGTTCATTAGCAATTTCACACGAGTAAAATATTTTTTTGGATTATTCCTTTTAACCTGGAGTAATGAAACAGTTTTCAACCGATATCAAAAAAGGAGGACGTTCACCATTCATCTATTCCGCCAATTGTGAACCGACTCTCAAAATTCTTGGATTTTTTTTCTCTTCAGGACCACCTCAGGAGAAAAATGGCAATGGTAGTCGTTCGGGTCAAGAGCACGCACTTTTTTTTTGATGGCCTCTAAGACCTATAAAGAATGGGATAATTGGCATGTTATGATATTAAATCAGTAGAATATTTAATAGACTTTCACTATTTAAGAAAATTTACCATCAAGGTTAATTAGTTTTAGCCCTACGTAGGCTTAACTGAAAACTTTCCCAATGCGGACTCTTGACCCGTCGTGTGGGTAAAATTACGCAAGTCTTAGGGTAAAGTTACGCACGCGGGGTAAACGTACGCATTCAGATTTCTAAGAGAATACAATTAAAATTGGCAGTAAACAACATGTATTAAATCTTGTGAATAACATAGAAAAAACATTAACATTAGCAAAATTAAGAACTATTTGTATTATACGAGTATATGAATATGAAGTTTGAGCTTGAGTTTGAAGTTTATTAAAGCCAATTGCTCGGGCCAAGCTGATGGGCGCTGACTGCCGTAAACTTAAGTGAGATTTTTTAAATTTAATTTCTTTTAAGTAAACTTTCTACCCAGACTCGACCAGCCATCTTGCATGAATCATCGAAACGGTGTTCTATATTATTAGCTGTTGCTAACTCATATGAAAATCTTCTCAAATCATTAATGGTCATACCATAGAACCTATTGTCCATATCTTTACAAATTGCTCTTCTTGGTCTTTGGTAAAGGAGGTTTAAAACGACCTAATGATGACGGTACGTGAGTAGATTTTAGCTTCTTTCGTAAGGCGCCCTCACTAATGCCAACTTCTCCAGCAGCACGTCTTTAACTTTTCCCTTCTTGCATGAGGTTTTTCGCCTTCATTATTTGGTCATCTGAGATGCGGGTCCGCTGTGGGGCCTTTTTTATGTAATTTCTCGGCATTTTGCTGTATGCTGAAGGATTAAACATTTTTTTGATATTTTTATTTAATTTGGGGTATAAGTTCGCAACGTACGCGTGCGTACTTTTAATCTCGTACTCTTACCCCAATCGGCAAATATTTCAAATGATCAGTCACAACACACACATTAATTAATTTTTATGAATATGATAAACTTCCATGAAAACTACTATAAATGAACAATAGAAATATAGTAAACTCACTGGCACAGAGTTATTCATTTAACCACTGCACACTTTTCTGTGGCACACACATTAAACGAATTAAGCGTGCTAGAAGTATTCGGCGACGTGTCGCGACCAGTGCTAAAATTGCATCGGCGCAGCACGTGGTTCCTAAACAGCGATATTAGCGCCACTCAGTTTTACAAACACAGACCTCAGCCCCTCCACCCATGTCGGAGATCGGGCCACCGCGTACTGTTACCCGCCGCGTGCTGTTACCCCGAACGACTCTACCAGCCATTGTCACTGTATCTGATGATGGGATCCCAGGGATCCCTCCAATATTATAACCACTAACAAATAGTAATTAACGTTTATTATGGGTCAAAAATAAAACATAAAAAATAGCAAATTTATGGGATTAAAGCTAACAATGTTTTTCATAATTATACAGGTATTTGCGCCTGGTAGTCATCTGAGCTGATGATGGAAGGTACAACTCCTTAATGGTTAGAAGTTAGGGGATAATTCTTGGAAAATACGATTTCCTCTCGATTAAGTTGGTTATTTTTTATGAAAATTGTTTAATGGAACAGTACTCTATATTTTATTTATTTTTATTTATTTATTTATTTTAGGAGAACCAACAGCTAATACACTAAACATAGAAACTTAAATAGAAATACAGAGCCAATTACAGGAACTCACAAATAGTTGCTGTACATAAAACATAAACTTAAGTAAACAGCGCACATCGATGTACCGACGCACACTTGCAGCAAATATATGTAAAAACTATGAACATTCGTTAATCTACAAACTTAAACTTATAAACCTTAACTTTTAGAGCCTTGATGGGCTGACAACCTAAGTACCTACCTAATACACAATAACAATACTGCACAAGCATGTTATAGAAATCGCTCAATCAAAAAACACATTAGCTAAATTTCGCCTCACGGAAGGAATTACACAATTAAATATATCAATATCATGCTCTTTCGTCGTATTATTCAAATGGCGACTAGCGCGGTTAAGGAAACTATTCCGTCTGTAATTGGATGATGTACGCCTCAGTGAGATAGGGGGGAAGTGCCTTTTGGACCGAGAAGGAGTCACAAACGATAATTCCTTGAGCAGTTCGGGACAGTCAATGCCGCCAGTTGTGATTTTAAGCAAAAAGGTAATATCGGCTATTTCACGGCGCTTATGTAACGGGATCAGATGGTGTTTTTTACAAATATTTAGGTAGTTGGATGAATTATAAGGGAATTTTAGTTTGTAACTTAAGTAATTAACAAATTTTTTCTGAACACGTTCAATCCTGTCTATATAAGTAGCGTAACAGGGATTCCAAATTTGGGATGCATACTCCAGTTTACTCCGAACTAAGGAGCAAAACAGAATCTTAAGTGTTTTGGCCTGAGTAAAATGGACAGAACTACGCATTATAAAACCTAGTGTTTTTAAAGCAGAACCAACGATAGTGTCAATGTGGGTGTCAAATAAAAGTTTGGAATCATGTACCACCCCCAAGTCTCTCATAGATTGGACTTTGTTCAGAGGTTGACCTTTAAGTTTATAAATAGTCGGTATTAAATTCTGCTTTCTTGAGAATGTTAGAGAAAAGCATTTCAATGGATTCAAATCTAACTTATTTTTCTGACAATAATCATCAAGTCGCTCGAGATCTGACTGGATCAATAGTGAGTCACTGGTCGACTTTACCCTTCTAAAAACCTTCATATTTGAATACATTGTCGATTTTGCTGACATTATAAGTACCTAAGGAATAGAAAAAGGGTAATAGATGGCCGGATCAATAGTGAGTCACTGGTCGACTTTACCCTTCTAAAAACCTTCATATTTGAATACATTGTCGATTTTGCTGACATTATAAGTACCTAAGGAATTGAAAAAGGGTAATAGATGGCCGGATCCAAACCATGGGTTTAATGACCCCTGTGTTAAATAACCGTTACAAATGGTTTACCCTTGAAATGTCGACAAACGTTTCATCGAATTTTCATTTCGTCGAATTTTTATTTAATCGAAAGCATTCCTTTTCTGAAACCATGTTATAACACAAAACCAACCTAACCTAATCTAAAGGTTATAATTTACAAAATGTCTGAAAAATTTATGACTTACGAGTAAAAATTTGTCGACGAAATGAAAATTCAACGAAATGAAGCATTCGGTTACAAATAATAATACATTTTGCCCACCGGCTAAATGGCGAAAAGTTGGAAGATACTCCCCCATCTCAAACTCCGAGTTATATGGTTGTTGGATAGAACTGCAATTAATGCCTGTCCTCGCGCAAACAGCTCGTTTTATCTGTACTAATTAAGATTTTGTTGGTACTCAACAAAGGAATCGTTCTGTTTTAGACACGGGGCGGTATTAAATCGCACAAGAAACTTCTGCTGACGCCGGCTGCCGTACAAAGAACGGGAGCTTGCATTTTAAGAATCGGGCAGTTGTGAGTTGCGAGAAGGAATATAAATCGTTTGCGAAAATAAGGTATTTAATAACTGTTTTTTATAAAAGCAAACGAATGGTGTAGTCCCACTTGCAAGTTCCCGCAACCCTAACTAGGTCGTCCGACCACCTTGCGGGAGGCCATCCTACACTGCGCTTGACGATACGTGGTCTCTACTCGAGATCTTTTCTGCCCCAACTGCCATCGGTTCTTTGAGCTATGTACCTACACTGCCCATTGCTACTTCAGTTTATTTACTGAAGTTTTAACGCTGCTTACTGGGCCGTAGTTCCTGGGTTCGAATCCCGGCAGGGGCAAATATTTGTGTGCTGAACACGAATATTTGTGCCTGTGGGTCAAATATAATTGAGTTTCTACGTATTTAAGTATATATCTATGCAAGTATGTATATTGTCGTTTAGTACCGATAACATGAGCTTAATTTGGGACTAGGCCGATTTGTCTGAAGTTGTCTGATGATAAATATCATTTATTTTATTTTGTTTACTTGTGTGAGCAAGCGGCCGGCGCAGCGCTGACAATAAGGTGCAATAAGTGCGAGTTACGGGGTTTAAACAGCGTCCAGTGCTATTTAATGAGCAGTTACTGCCAGTGGGGTCGTTATACGAACTAATTTAAATTCAATCTAACATTCATTTCCAACTACAACTAATTTAAGTTTTTCAAGTTTGGCAAGCTTGAAGAAATCACTTTTAGGCGATGAAACCGCTTGTGAAACAAGCACTATTTTAATTGTAATTTTCTTGTTTAAATTGAGTTTTCATTCAATATCCCGCAGTGACTCAAGGCGAAACTATTTAACTTTGGTGTTGCCAGTGATGACTATATAGACAAAATATTAAAATAAATCTTAATTGTTGCAATTTCATGAAGAAAATGACACAGTAGACTTAGTTGCAATTTCATTAAGAAAATACACAGTAAAAAGACTTAGGTAAAGTTGAATTGATTTTTGAATTTGAACCTAATTCATAAACTTGCTGTTAGTCAGTATGTGGCATCCTAGGTTTTAAATTCAAATAGTTCGAGAATGCAAAAAAAAATCGTTTTATGATTTTAGCTATTAATTACTTATTAAGGTTTTTTAAAAATTGAGGCAAGTATTGATCCTCTAAAGCATGAATTACTATAATTTTTTCATCATTCAACTTGGGCATGCTGTCATATGACGTCATAAGTTATGTATAGCCAATGGCGTCGTATGCAGTAAAGGGCTATGTTACGTTGTTTAAATTATTAAAGTAAATTGTTATAAAAATTATAAAACTGAAATAAAGCGACCGTTTTAACAGATGAAAAATTAAAAAGGACATTTAAAATGACGGCTAAGTAGAACTGCTAATGAGTAAATGAGCACTATGCGTTTTATTTTTAAAGTCTAGAGCGTTTAATTAGTCTGTCTGTGCGGACTTTATCGTAGAGAACTTTGTTCAATGCTAAACTAGTAAATCTTTTTAAACCAACTGTAATCAATGCTAATGAAATCTATACAGAGCCACTTAAAGTATATTTACACTATTCTAAAGAATAAAGTTGAAGCGTGTTTTTTGTGGTGTTGCTTGTACCAACAAGCGTGTTTATTTATAATCACATTTATTTTTATTTACCGTTACAATATTTAACCAGTTAAAAATAACAGTGCTCCGCTTTAAATAATATTTTATAAAGAGCCCTCACAAAAAATGCATTATTATAATTTATCTCTCACAAAAAGTAGGATAGTTGAAAGAGGTGCAACACTGCAGTCACATTGTCAAAAATTACTTTTTTATATCAATTTTCACTGCAAACGATAACCCGAAATTCCTACCCAGTTAAAAGCGCAGTTTTAGGGATAGCGAAAATTTAAAATTCAATTACAGAAGTCCATTTATTCGAATTGTCATAAGCGCGAATGACGTTTGCGGCGTAAAGCCGGCGCCACACCCGCGCGTCCGACCACCGGCCGTCATCCGCATCGCATCATACATTGTGACTATTTTTATTAAAGCAGTAACGTCTGCTAACGTAAACCAAATGTTTACAATGAAGCGAAGATTGAAAAATTTAATGGTTCAGACAGGATTCGAACCTGCTTTCCAAACGGCTTTCCGGGCCAACACGGGCGTCCTACCAACTGGACCACCGAACTAGATGTCAGAGCCATTGAATCTTTCAATCAGTTGCTTCGACATGCCTTAGGGTGGCATCGTAGCGCCATCTGCCGTAAAGATTTAGACTTTGTAGTCGGCCTGTCTGAACCATAAATTTTTTAAATTTTTCGGTTCATTGTAAACATTTGTTTTACGTTAGCAGACGTTACTGCTTTAATAAAAATAATTAATTTGGGTGTAGCACATCGTTACTCTCAACAAATTTGAGACGATGGCGTGCAAGAAGCACCTGGTTGACAAATTCAATAGCTCTCGCATCAGGTTCAGTTGTCCTATCTATTGGTAGGACGCCCGTGTTGACCCGGAAAGCCGTTGAAGAGTTGAAGACACAGGACAATTTTTCGCTTCATTGTAAACATTTGATTTACGCTAGTAGACGCTACTGCTTTATTAATAAAACATACTTATGAGGTAGGCAACTTACTCTGTTGAGTAAAATCCTCTTTTGCACCAGCCCAGAGCTAGCCTGTTTCAAAATTCCTCTGCTATCTTTGAAAAGCATCTGACCTAAATAATGAATATGAGTAATAATAAGAGTGAGGCTGGCTCGTTCTTGGCGCGCACGGCATTGCCATCCAGCGAGGTAACGCGGCCACTCCTACGATCACCCTACCCAATGGTAGTGACCTATATAGGATATGTACATATATGTAGTTTAGATCTCAGTAAGAGAAATGATTATGAATGAAATATGGCCGTTTAACATTAAACCTTGTCACCATTTGTGACAAAATTTTAATTACACGGGCAGTATAGTGACCACTGAACTTTAAAGGGATGCTACGGACGAATGAATATAAACATAACATTTTGTAACGAACATGAAACACAATAGGATGGTTCATACAATTTCGTGTTCGATATTCGTTGTTCGATGTTTGCGTTCGTTCGTTCGTACACGGCTTAATAACATGCAACCCTCTAACCGCTTATCAAAAACTCATAAATCCGCTTCAAGAAAACTTAAAAGCTAAACTCGTATCCACAAATACTTCAACCCGTGTACACAGCCGCTACACATGTACAAATATTAAAGATGCAGAAGCTATCAGTAGCGAAGCAAGTTTCAGAGCAAAAGGAGCTGCAAGTTTCGCTAAACTTGAACAGTTGGGCCACGGAAAAGGGAGCTTTCTACCCAAGGGAGAATGGTGTGGCTGAGCGCGCTCAGAGGTATACTCTTAAGGTGTATGGTCTTATGGTATACAGGGTGAAGAAATCTGTGAGCCATGGGGCCTGAGAGCTGATACGTATAGCTTAATTGTCAATTTTAAGTAAGAGGGTAAGGCTTTGGAGCGTTTTGAATGCTCTTTGACTTATGTTATGTGTTCACGCATAAATACCATTATTTTTGCAAAAAAAAAAGTGTTAATTGTTGAGCTCATAACAGAACGCTTGTTGCGAATTGTGATGAAATCCAAAAATAAGATTTTTTTCGTCTAATTTTCAACACAAGAGCAGTTGAACCGCTCCTGAGTCTTACCCAAATATCGTTTATAACTTCTTGTCTAACCAGGCTTTTTGTCTATCACTAAGATTTGAACCTATTATCTCTTTATTTACAAAACTTTTACTAGAGTTAACGAAAATACGTTACAGAGGCAGGTTAAAGAGAATGTCCGTGGATACCAAGGACTAGATTAGCATTAAAATAAATGAAAAAGGACAAAATAGACTTGAAAAGAAACATTTTACTTTGAATATGCCTTTCTTTTCGCGCAATAAGACATCGCGGCATCATCAACAGCTAAAACCTATAACTTATAACTTGTCCCGTAGATTTCCTCCACCCTGTATGTGCAAGGTGCAGCGGCCACTCAAAAATGCAATAAACGCACCTCCCGGACCGCGCATTCTCCGCTCGCCAACCTTTGCATTCAATTTTGCATTATATAAAAAATGCTACGAAACTGCATTATGCTGGCTCGTAATGTGATTTCCTGTTTACCGGGGATTATTGTATGAGAACATATTTATTTTAAAATGATTGCGATTCATTTCGTATTTTATTTTATTTTATTTTATTTAAATTTGTTCGCTGATTTGACGCTTTACTAGCAGGTGGTCCGAGATTAATTAATCAACCTGAAGTGAATATAAAATTAAGTAACCCAACCATTAATATAATGTGTACCTACGTGAAACAATTGAGTTACAGTTACTTTTTCCCATTTGATTATTTTCAAAAAGTAAATTACAGCAAACAATTTCACCGTGTCGCATAACGATATAGATTGGGGATGTTCTTTCGTCGATGTTGATTGATGTTTTTTTAGTGGCGGCCAAACCCATCGACTGATTAGAGCTCCTGATGATGGATCGCAAACGACGTGGGTAAACCCGTTTCTATGTAATATTGCGTCATCTATTTACGGACTTGTTCATCGTTAGCCCAAAGACGTCCACAGCTGAAAATAATCCTTCCCTAAATAACGGCACCATAACCGGTCCTGCACCGCCCTGCAGCTGACTCCAGCGAGCATCTAGTGATGGTCACTGGACCTGGCGGCCAGTGATGGTTTGGTTGGTTGCTTTTATCACGCGGTAAATAAGTGACAGAGCATCCGTCACGTTTTGATAAAATGTGAGTGACAGATGCTTAGCCACTTATTTATCACGTGATAAACGCAACCATTACAGGCCTCCTGGTCATCAGTCCACCTCGCGTGTAGTCTTAGTGCAACGAAACGCAGCGTCCACCCCAGAGCGGTCGTCGGTTCTACGAGCAATATGTCCTGTCCTGCCACTTAAGTCCCTTTTCATAATAAAATAGAATTACTAAACCGTCCAGGAAACTGTAAGAGGGAGCTCCCAGCGCCGGCGTTGGACTCATTTGCTCTAATATAATAAAAAATCGTTCCGTACGACCATTGTCTTCTTGCGATTAAAGCCACAATAAAAGGGTAAAATTTACTACATAATTTATTTTTATGTGGCCGCTGCTAATGTATTTAAAAGTCTAGCTACTGGTTATATTGTCTCTGGAAATATAATAGAAAAGCACCGTTGGTAACATTTTAGGTACGTCGCCTAGGGCGGCTGAGGGCTTTTGACATGTATAATTACTTGAGTCTAGTATTTACTTAGTTTTGGACTTTGGTTGAATTTTTGTATGTATCTCTTTACTATTATAAAATTCTACTGACAAATCATTTTTCTAAGGAGAGGTCATTATTTCCAGAAAAACCTTAGCAGCGCGATGTAGGATATGTATGGGCGCTTGGCTCGAAAAAAAAAATGCTCTAATCAAACCAAAACGGCTGGAGGGATGTACCACTTCTAGTACAGGGATAGCTGGACATCCAAAGATGGTTGTAGGATAGGTAATTTTTAGCCGGCTTCCGTAAAGAACGCTACTCACGCGTCATTTGGTAGCGTGACTACTCATCAAAACAATAAAAGTTTCTGTCAAAAAAATCATTTTAGTGACAAGCTTTTATAGCCGACTGTACTTTTCTTTAGATATCCATCAAATGCTCACTGAGGCGATTCTAAAGAGCCTAAATTTGGTAGGATTGCTTTTTCTATTATAGAGTTCCTATGGCTACCTTCCGGCTCCATCATCAGATCAGCCCCATGGTACCATATTATTGTATTGTCATAAAAGTTAAGTAAGTATGCAAAATTTCAGCTCAATCGGTTGACGATATCTGCTTCATAATTGAGTTGCAAGATTCCACCCGAACAAACATACTTATTATACATTGCAAGTTAAATAAAAACTTTTAAAATACGATTTTCAGGCCGAGATATTTTACAGAAACGAACCGTCATATAGTGCTTCATGCTTGTTAAAATCAGTTCAAAGTTCGTTTGAATTGTTTAGTCAAGGGTTAGAGTGAAATATCTTATTTTGACAACAAGCAAATACAAACTAATTTACAAAGTTAGCAAAAGAAAAAATTGGCAACATTACCATCGCAATCGCGACAAACGCGATAATAGAATCTATTACCGGCCAAATCGGTCGCGAAGGAAACCGGCCGCCGAAAAAATTAGATAAGAGAACGCGAAATGATAAATTGTTAAAATTCTACGACCGTGTAACAATTCTGTAAGTCAATTTTTCCGATACGTTCGGTACCTAGGGGAAATTATCAAGATGGTAAGATGGCAGGCGGGTTCCGTACAATTCGTTTTTTAAGGCTCTTATCGTAGTTCAAATTGAATGTTTTGACCTATATTAACGTGGCAGGTTATCTTTTTTTACATTTCAATCAATGACGACTTCTAAATTGTATGGTTTGCTTGATTATTGTAATTGTGAAGCTTCTGAAAAATTTACGTTTATTTTGAAGTGAGTAAGTTTTTTTCTAATAATGGAATCGGACAACCTCATACAAATCGATCTAGTCTCAAATTAAGCTCAATAAGGCTTGGTGTTATGGGAATACGACGTCGATATATATACTTTCTGAAGTTGATCACACAAATATTTATCCTGGCCGGGATACGAACCCAAGACCGTCGGCTCAGTAAGCAGTTGCTTAACCACTGCGCCAACCGCGTCGTTGACAATAAATTGACAAGAAAACCCTTGTCTTGCAAAACATACAAAGCAAATCGCACACTTGTTGACAATTATGATACCGCCGTCCGATAACATGTGTCGACAGTAACGAGACATCGGGGACGCTCCGGCAGACCCGGTGACTGGCCGAAGTCCTTGCAACTTTTTTAATTTCACTCAAAAACCGTCCCGGGGAGAGCGGTGAGGGGAGGGTGAGGGGTCGTTAAAATTAACAATGAAATATTGGCGCCTGATTAATGGCTGGTTTCTTATTTGAATTTTGAGCTGCGAGGAATTTAACGGTGATTGCGTGTGTTGTCGATTGCATAATTGCGTAATTTTTCTGACAGTTATTGGTTCGAAATGGGAATTGGAATTAATATCAGAGAACCTTGCTCTACATACTTGTAGAGCTGGGAGTGGGTTATTCAAATCAAATCACTCATTTTCAGGCAACTATGGGCCATATATAAATACCTTAAAACTAACATACGTATCAAATACAAAACAAGAAAAGTAACTAAACTAGGACTCATTTTTTCGGTTTTTATGGTGTCGTTTACCCGACCGCGTAACACCGGAACAAAACACCTTTCGGCCAAAAATATAAATATTGGTTAAAAAGTGCTTTAAACCTTGCTCTGATTTCTGGTTGTAAACACAACTTTACTGTGCCTGAGATGGTTCGTCCGCAATCGTAAAGTTTTGGCCATTGTCGCAAGAGCCACCTAACTAATTGTGCTCTATACGTTGAATTTACGAACAGGTAAGGCTTCTGGGGAAGAATATCGAGTAAGCTCACTACCCGCCGCAAACCGCGCTAGCAGCAGTGCAAATTTGGGTGCTCAGCTCCATCTTCCGCCTTTATTCTGTAAATGCGACTCGCGTTCGTAACGGTACACACGCATCGGTCGGTCGTAACAAAAATTTCCAATAAGAAAAAGTTCTAACTTTCGCGGTAATAAGAAAAGAACACCTTCCATAGTCTCGGTCTAAATCAGTCCAGCCGTTTCGGTGTGATGAGTAGACAAAGATTTTTTTACCAATAGTTGGCGCTGTACGGCTGGCGGTGCGCGAACATACAAATCCTGCATCGCGCTTTCAAGAATCTTAATGCAATGTTGAGGTTATTCGATATTTGTATTCTTTACCTCTCCATAGAAAACAGATGTTCAATACAATTTTAGAATATTATAATAATTGACGGAGTGTTTATTGACAAAACGGAGGTACCTATTATCCTCTTTTAATATTTATTTAGTCGTCTCAAGGTTCACTAGAACCCTGCCACCCCACCGCAATTAAAAAACAATTTATTTTTAAGAGTTTTTCGTATACACAGTCATTAGGGATCAAACATAAAAGTCCCGTTTAGCATTAATTAATCGAGTTTCCTAAATCATAAGCACCTGAAAGTAGTCAAATTATGCCGTCCTTTACTAATGTAGGAATAGTGACAGAGAGAGATTGTCTTACTCCCGACTGTAGAGGAAAGTTTGGGAATAGGTGAGCAATTAAATTTTTACGGCGTTTGTTATAAAACCAATCACCGATGGGCCCTCAATTATGAGCAAAACAGGGGTTCGACGTTTCTAACTACATCTGTCCGTGATATCGCTACTATAGGTCTACTGAAATGATGTTACATGGAACACGGGAGCCCTTAATTTCCTAGAAATTTATTTCGTCGAACTTTTCATTTTTCAGAATTTATTATTCCTATCTAGGCATAAATATTTCATAATTCTTGCGAATATCAACCTACTAATTAGATTAGGTTAGGTTCAGTTATAACAATGAAACAAAAAAAAAGTTCCAGCCAAGTGCGAGTGGGACTCGCGAACGAAGGGTTCCGTACCATTATCTGTAAGTTGGTTGTATGGGAGCCCCCCTTAAATATTTATTTTATTTTTAGCATTTGTTGTTATAGCGGCAATAGAAATACATCATCTGTGAAAATTTCAACTGTCTAGCTATCACCATTCTTGAGATAGGTACAGCCTGGTGACAGACGGACGGACGGACGGACAGCGAAGTCTCAGTAACAGGGTCCCGTTTTTACCCATTGGGTACGGAACCCTAAAAAAAAGGTTTGTTTTATAACGATCTCAAAGAAAAAGGTTTTCTACGAAAAGAGTTTTCGGCGAAATGTAAAATTCGACGAAAACATTTTCTAGTAGTCAATAAAGACATAAATGGCACCTTATCAGTATTATTTTATATTTCTATGAAGATGAGATAATAATGGTTTGATCTTGAGATCTGACGTCTGTGAGAGTTAAACTAAGGTCCTGGACTCGTACGTACTCAACACTCAAATTATAATAATCATAACATGATGTTATTTGTGTCATAAATTCAACTCTGAGGGCCTGAGTCATAATCATAAGTATAATGATAATTTATTAACTTTTAGTAGGTACTCATGGCACATCATCAAAGGCCTTTCAGTCTTTTATAGACTATACAAACAGTGTCATGTAGGAAACAATGCTTTCCATGGCTATGCAAGCCAATAAAAGAACGGCACACGCGACCACAGGCTTGGCAGATGTAAGACAGCCTTCGCGTGGTGAACAAGGGCCGAGCTGATGTCTTTTGGTACGTTTGGTTGCGAGTATCCCGAACCATGTCTCATCTAAGGTCTTACGCCCATCCAACACCAGTGACAGTGCCGTATTTAACTCTAGGCCCTAGGGACCCAGCCAGCCTAGGGGCCCCAGTCTCAGCAGTAGGAATTGGCACTATACTTATAATTTCTTAGGGGAGGGGGCCTGGGCCTCTAAGTCTGGACCTGCCCAGTGGCACAAATACACTATTAAACTAACTGGTGATTTAGTTAAAAGTGTCTTTAATCAAACAGACACCGATAGCGCACAATCGAACTAGAAAAAGGTGAATCCGTAACAGAATCGGAACAACCCCACCTGCCGAGCCCCTATTAAGGATAACAAGTGTCGGCGGTCCGTCTTTATTTATCAGTCGCACAATTAAGTGGAGTATTGGATTCCGCGCCGACCGCCATTTGCCCAAACGTTCAAACTGCGCCATTAAGGGGGTTTGTATTGGAATCCCTGAAATAATTTCTCCTGTATCGTTTTTTCCTAATGTTTATTTGACCCCACGTTAATTACCCTAATGCTGCCCTAATTTATTTAGTCCTCATATTATTTAATGTTTTGGTCATATTTAATGTTTAGTCTATGTATAAATTTAAAAAAAAATAATAAATAAAAAATGCTTTTACTCTACAATTTAACACAAAATTTGGATTTGTTTATCCAGTTATTTATCCTCCTGTTAATATTTAGGTGTCAAATGGCATAATACTTGTAGATTTGTATATGTTTATACCTGCCTATTGCGTTCACTTACTTTGACTTTGACGCTGTTGATGCTATTGATTTAATGTATCTCATGATGTGTTTTTCCAAAATGATTGAGGAGTGCAATAAAAAGTATTTGTATTTGTATGCAATGATTCAACCATTGATGGTCTGGTTAAGGATTTAGGAGGCCGTTAGAACAGGACCAGTTGATGTAGAATTCTTGGGGGAGGAGTCCTTCAGTGGAATTGGGGCTGCTATATGATAATGGGACACACATAATGCATGTTGGAACACCTTTGGTTTTTATCGCGAGTTAAAAAGGATTTTGTCCATAATAATATTTAATTGTTATTTACTAACATACATTATAAGTCGCATAATATATAAGTACCAACCGGCACAATAACATACAGAGTACGGGATTGTATTGTTACAGCACTACGACCACATAAAAGGGGTATTGCCGTAATATCTCTACCTTCCAACGGAAGAACGTAGTAAATCTTTGCGGGTTTTATAGTCACATACTACCTTTTAACTCGGAACTGCAAATCTGCTAGTGGCTCCCATTAGCGTTTCTAAATTAGCTTGCGTACTTCCTGCCTGCTCGGGGAATTTGTATGTCTGTTCTTTTAAAGACCGATTTCGAAAAGACTGTGTAGATTACGCAGTCGGTTAGTTTAAAAACACGTTTTGATGACGTGAAACATATCCCTATCTTTGTTTTTAGGGTTCCGTACCCAAAGGGTAAAAACGGGACCCTATTACTGAGACTTCGCTGTCCGTCCGTCCGTCTGTCACCAGGCTGTATCTCAAGAACGGTGATAGCTAGACAGTTGAAATTTTCACGGATGATGTATTTCTATTGCCGCTATAACAACAAATACTAAAAATAAAATAAAATAAATATTTAAGGGGGGCTCCCATACAACAAACTTGTTATAGATTATGGTACGGAACCCTTCATGCGCGAGTCGGACTCGCATTTGTCCAATTTTTTAAACATGACTGGAACTGTATCAGGGGCCTACGATGGTTGCGTTTATCACGGGATAAATTAGTGACAAAGAACCTGTCACTCACGCTCGCATTTGGCAAAAGTGACGGATGCTTTGTCACTTATTTACATGGAAGAAAGAGTTATCGCGTGGTAAATGCAACCATCATAGGCTCGCAGGGCCGTGAACGTGCCACGTTACGTGGATATTATAATATAAAAAGTGTTAAAAACTGTATTTTGCAGCTTAGTGCTTTTCTTTTAGCTTCTAGCCACTATGCAAGTAGCGTTCCATTTCCTTAAAACACGCTCAACTTAATAAACTCCAGCTAAATGAAATATCTCCCAACATCTCATTTATAGCAAAATATAATCCTAAGTCCATTTTTCAATACAAATTAATCGGGTTGCGCGGCGCTCAGAATACTGAGCAACCTCAAGTCAAGCATTATCTGGAACCAGAGGGTCGTATGCGGCTAGGAATAGCTTAGCGGTTACGTCGTGTGGTAAAGGAGCGGTATAATCAAATAGGACGACTCGGTCTGACATCAACTGCGGCCACCGTAGAATATTGGGAGCGGCTTTATGGATATATTAGACGGTACCTTCTAATATGTTCATAAAACCGCACCAAACTTTGTCCGCGTAGAACTTTTTTTTTTACCTTTAATGTTGGCCAGCAGATGGCGTTGTACAGCTGACGCAGCGTTTTTTCTTGGAATATTGACCATTCTGAATGTTTTCTAAAAATATACGATCGAGATCGACACTTGAACCCCTAGAAAGGTCCTATTCTTCTCGAAATTGTGATGTGAAAACTATGTATGTACAAAAATGTTTTCCTTTATTTTCTAGTACATATCTTCAGACATTTTATTTTATTACAACTTTGTTACAGAATAGAGGTACTTAAGTAATCGACGGAAAAGGAAAAAAAATGGAAGCGTCCCCATTTTCATTTTTAGGAGGGTAAAATATTATCTCAGTCTCTAGAGAGAATCTGTTTTAGGATACATTTTTAGTTAGGTTGTTAGTAAGTAGTTTAGTCAGTTTGGCATTTCTGCGAAGTGTCCCGGCATTCAAAGGTAATTTGCGGTTTTGGGTACTTCTGAAAACGAAACCCTAACCCTAACCAGGGATCGGCTACCGGTATTGACTTCCATACATAATACCTACCGGTATTCAATTTCAGTATTTCGCTTATTATTACTCATTTTCATATTTTACCCGGCTTATTTCAAAGTTCTGTATCAATACCTAAGTTCTAGTTATTCACATAAAAAAAAAAATACTTGAATCGTCATTCTCCACTATGAATTTTTATGTGTATATTATATAGTGTAACTTTTTCGTTCAACTAAAATATACTAAACGAACTAAAACTGACCTATTAAAAAAAAAACATGATCGCGATGGTCATGGCGGGTGCCTCGTGATTGGTTAAATTTTTTGACAAGTAATTTCAACCACTTAGCCGTAGCGTGCTTTTTTTTAATCAGATGTGCTGATGTTCTTTTTTTGAAATTATTAGAGTTGAGTAGAGAGATGAATATTAAAGTTCTGTAGCGGGTACCATAGAGTATAGAATTTTGTTACAGGATTTAAAAGTGCGTTATTGTGATTTTGTCTGTGAAATTATAATTGACAGATTAAGAGGCCTTATTCCTTTAAAAAGCTTATTTTTTAGACATTTTTTTCTATGATAAAACCTGTTTCTTGACATATTATCTGTCAAGACGAACAAAAAAGAAGCCGGGCACTACCTACCTTTTCTCGAACCGTTTCGTCTCATTTTCAAACCTTCATAGCTTCGTCCCAGTTAACACCAGAGCACCCAAATTCACAGGTTAAGATGCAGTTAGAGAACATATGAAATGCACTAAATTTAATTGATCTAGCTTTTACACTTTAGGTTTTATTGGTACCTAAAATACGCCGATTTTGCCACTCATTTACATGTATATAATAATAATAATAAAGTCTTTATTTCAGAACTTGAATTCCATAGTTTGTTAGTAACAGCCTTATGGCTATGTTAGTACCTATTACTAAAACTTGGCAAGGACTTGGCATCAACATCAATGACGAATACATCACTCACCTTCGGTTTGCCGACGACATCGTAGTCATGGCAAAGTCGATGGAGGAACTCAGCATGATGCTCGATGACCTCAATCGAGTTTCTCAACGGGTGGGCTTAAAAATGAACATGGACAAGACGAAACTCATGTCAAATGCCAAGGTTGTGCCCATCCCAGTCTCTGTTGAAAACTCGGTACTCGAAGTTGTTGACTCATACATCTACCTAGGACAAGTGGTCCAATTAGGTAGGTCCAACTTCGAGAACGAGGTCAACGGCCGAATCCAACTCGACTGGGCAGCGTTCGGGAAACTACGCAATGTCTTTTCGTCCGACATACCTCAGTGCCTCAAGACGAAAGTCTTCAACCAATGTGTGATGACTTACGGCACCGAAACGTGGTCTTTCACTATCGGCCTCATCTCAAAGCTCAAAGTCGCTCAACGAGCAATGGAGAGAGCTATGCTCGGGGTGTCTCTACGTGATTGAATCAGAAATGAGGAAATCCGTAGACGAACTAAAGTGACCGATATAGCTCACCGGATTGGCAAGTTGAAGTGGCAATGGGCAGGCCACATAGCACGCAGAGCAGATGGCCGATGGGGCCGAAAAGTGCTCGAGTGGAGACCTCGGACCAGCAAGCGCAGCGTGGGACGTCCACCTACAAGATGGACAGATGACCTTATAAAGGTCGCTGGAAGGCGCTGGATGCAGGTCGCTTCCAACCGGTATATATGGAAGTCCAAAGGGGAGGCCTATGTTCAGCAGTGGACGTTCTGTGGCTGAGATGATGATGATGATGATGACTAAAACTTAATAAATAAATAAAACTAGCCTAATCAAGGGAGCGTGCTAGACCCCGTCCCGTCCAGTACTTAAATATTGGGCAGTCATATTTTTCAGCAATTATATTTAGAATTCTGTTGCTACTATTCCTTAATCAACCCAGCAGTGATACAATTTTTTTCCGCATGACTGCTGGAAATCCGTCCGTGCGGGCCTCGCAGAACATGCCCGAGGCACTACATCTGCTGGGTAGGCGCAACAGCATTCTAAATATATTGTTATACAACACTCTCAGGGCATTGTAGGCTCGCTTTGTATACCGAACCCACAGGCTGCTCGAATAAAAGCTCTGGCAGTACGCCTTGAAAAGGGTTATTTTAACTTCTGCTGTACCTACATCGAGCAAACCTGCGGGACCCCGAACCGCCAGCGCCCTGCGTTCCCTGTCTATATCCTGGTCATCACTTAGATCACTAGTAATAATGTGACCAAGATATTTAAATTTTTCCACAGACTTTAGTGGTACACCATTGAGTACAATAGGGGGTACTCGTATATGTATAGTAGGGCTTAATTTTTCCCTCCTTGAACACCATCACCTCACTTTTATTTACAGTATACTCAAGGCCATGAGAGTTAGCATATGCCTCACAGATGCCCAACAGCTGTGTAAGAGCACTGACAGCTGGCGCCAGCAGCACCATATCATCTGCATAGCTGATGTTATTGACAGTAACACCGTCTATATAACATCCTGCATGCGTGCTGCTGAGACCAGCTATCAGCTCATCCACGTACAGGTTGAACAGTCTGGGAGACGCAATACCGCCCTGTCTCACACCACACTCGAGCTTATATTCAGACGACAGATTATCTGCCCATCTCACTTGATTCGTTTGGTTCAAATAGGTACCCGAATATACTCAAGGATTTTAACACATTCATCCGGCATGCCTGTCTTACTCAATTTCCGCCATAGAATGTCATAATTAACGCGGTCAAACGCCTTGGATAAATCGAGAAAACAGGCATACACGGCTGTTTTCCTTGCAGTATAATACCCGATAGTATGTTTTAGACAGAGTATAGCACTCTCTGTTGACAGTCCTGCCCTAAAGCCAAACTGCGCGTCATGTAACTTCAGGTGCTTTTCTAAAAGAGAATTCAACATACTGTCGAGGATTTTTGCAGTATACACACTGACGTATCAAAACCTCTGGGGTACTTCCCGATGACCTAGAAAGCTGAAATTTAGTATGTAAGCTAGTATTAGTACACAAACAACAAAATAATTCTAAAACTTGGAACTTTTACCCCCCAACCCCTATAACTAGGGGAGGGAAGTTTGTATGAGACTTCTGCAAATTTTGATACTAGAGGTCTGAAAATTGATATAGGGACTCCTTGTTATAAATTAAATACATATTGTAGGATTTTTAGAAAACCACCCCCACCCATTAGATATGGGGATGGAAGTTTGTATGGGTTTCCCATAATAGGGGATAAAAGTGTATATGTATGGGGCTAAACGTAAGTATTTCTTAAATACACAATGATTACTACTTCCACTTTGACTTCGTATTTTAAATATTTCTTTATATACCTACCAAACTACAATAATAAATGCAGCGCAATTAACACGCGGAATTTTATATTTTTGATTGTTGAATTATTGATTTTTATATCCATCTTAATTATGGGCTCATATAGTAAGGAATTATGTTTATATATATATATATATATATTCCAAATGGTCCGTTGGAATTATTTACGGTACTCTATGAAACGGCCAAGCCATACTTTTGAAACCAAGGTGTAGGGTTAGTAAACTCGGGGCTTAGGGGCTTGGCTTTTCCTGGGATCTGATAACTTTTTTACAGCGAAAGCGTTATGAGCATGTGAATCTTGGCCACCAATTCTGCCGCTGTAAGGAAAAAGGGCGCTTCTACATAAACTTGAAAACGGAGAAAAAAAAATCGCTGCGTGAAAGAAAATAAAAAATGTGATACTTTTTTGATACAAAAACCTGTAGTAGCATTTGAGCTATTGAGGTTGATATGCAAAATCCAATTTAGATAATATTTAATAATAAATAAATTATATTTTATCTTTTCCCTTACAAAAAAAAATACAAATAAATACTTGATACTACAGTAAAAAGACGTTTCTGGCTAGATACGTCTTTTCTTACTTAGTAATAAGCATAGCAGCATAGCGCATTTTAGTTAACGAACTAAAAAGGACGCTTTTAGCCATTAACTGCTTTTTAACGTCGCGTAGGTTGCAAGTAAAAGATCGACCAACTTAAAAAGATGCGAAAAAAGCAGATACGTCTGTATATAGGTTATCGCGGGCTAGTTTTCCGCAACTCGACGTCTTAAAATGCGCCTATTTTGCGTGATACGTCTGTAACACATTTGAATTTTTGATTTTTGACCAGCCTTAATACTATTATAACTTCATGTGGCGCGACCCTCTATTCTTCTGTTAAGTCTCGTCGTCAGCTCGTACCGGGTAAGAATGAGCCCTCCCTGCGATCCTCCCTCCAAAATCCCTTTGCCCCTCCATACCAATTACGTATACTATAATGTTGCCACAATTTAAAGAATACTTACCCCATAAATACAATTTATAGTTACCATATAATAATTATTTACCCGAGTATTCTCTCAAAATCATGACATTCGGCCGTCCGTCAGCGTGCAGTCACCCGGCGCACGCACCTCACTCTAACTCCAACAAGAAAGGTGTTACTAAATTAAATCTTGGATCAATAAAAGTTTAATTGACTAGGTGATAAAGTTTATTATTTATATATATATTTACAAGCTTATTCATTCTCTTATCATTATTATCATCTTTTTTTTTATATATATATTATTTTTTAAACATATATAACACAGAACACAACTCGATGAATCATCACGACTCAAGTTAGTCAATGACTTCTGGTTGCGCTAACATTAACTACAACAACTACCTATCACAAGTAGATAATATAGATAATTATTTATTAGGAAGTATGCTGAGTAAGGTAATCATGACATTCGGGAGGTTTATGTATCTGTTGATGTATCTGACTCGGTATCCGTACTATTGCTATCATCATTCATGACATCTAGAGCTTTTATATTTATCCACGGCCTCATTCTATCAGCAGCAACGACTGTACAATACTTGTTTGTCTGGCTGAACCCTGGGATATTTGATATTTCGTATCGATCATTTCCAATTATCTTTGTAACTCGATATGGACCTATAAACTTTGGTAGTAACTTTTTGCTTTTACCTAAACTTTCGTTAAATGATACTTTAGTAATTTTCACTAAGTCATTAAGTTTGTATAATCGCGCTGGCTTACATTTCACGTTATGTCTGTTTTGCATATTACTTTGACACTTTTTTATATTATCAGAAGCTTTCATTCGAATATCATCAATACTTTGACTGTTATCAACGGTTTCCTTTAATGCTTCATGGAGAGTTACATTTCCCCTTAATCGGGACCCAAAAACAATGTCTGACGGGGTCTTTTTTGTTGATGAATTGATCGTTGTATTAATACCAAATTGGATTTTTGAAACAACCGAGTCCCATTCTTTTTCATCTAATGTTGAGCTTTGTGTAGCTACAGCTCTCAAAATCGTTTGGTTAAAACGCTCAACTTGACCGTTGGCTCTAGGGCAAGCGACTGAGTTAAGAACGTGTTTTATTTTTGATTCCTCGCAAAACTGCTTAAATTTTTTTGAGGTAAATGCTGTGCCCCTGTCAGATATGATACGTCGCGGCGGCCCAAAGTCCTGGAATATATCTTGCAACACTTTAATAGCAGTAGCACTTTTTGTATCTTTCACAGGCTTTATAAACACGTATTTAGAAAACCCATCCACTATTGTTAAAATGAAAGTATTACCTCTTTTGCTTCTGATGAATGGTCCTACATGATCAATATGGAGTGTGTCGAAGGGCTCACTCGTTTTTTCGATCGGAAATAGGTGACCTTGTTGTGTTGGAATATTATCTTTGTTATATGCACACTCTATACAAGAACTCACATATTTCTTTACGAATTTGGCCATTTTAGGGAACCAATATTGACTTTGTATGCGTTCTAATGTCTTACTAACACCAAAATGACCAATTTCATCATGATTACTTCGGCACACTTGCCATCTTGCTCCCTTTGGAATGACTAAACGTAAGTGATTTGGGTCGTCGTTGAGTTTTCTGTATAACTTATTATTTTTAAACACATAGTGTTTTTTAATTTCACTAAAATCGTGTTCAATATCCGGTTTTAAAAGTTTAGAGATTCTATTTATTTCTGGATCTCCAAGTTGAAGGGTCAGAAGCCAATCGTCTTGTTTTATGTGTAATACGGATATAACATTTTCAGCTGCACAGTCATCATTCTGCTGCTCGACTGGATTACGACTCAGAGCATCGACATGAGCCATTCGGTTTCCAGGTCGATACTCTATCTTAACGTCATACTCTTCTATTTGGAGTAACCATCGAGCAATTTTGGGCAATAAGTCTTTCTTCGCAAAAGTAAGGCGTAAAGCTTCGCAATCTGTGAAGATTTTGAATTTCATTCCCAACAAATATGGTCTAAATTTATTTAAAGATCCTACTACGGCTAACGTTTCCAGTTCGTAAGAATGGTAATATCTTTCTTCTGGAGACGTTTGCCTACTGAAATAGGCCACTGGCTTAAGCTCTCTTGGATTATGTTGCCATTGCATGAGAATACCACCGATGCCTAATGAACTTGCGTCAGTATGAAGTTCTGTTTCTAAATCAGGGTTGTACAATGCCAGGACTGGTCTTGTACACAAGATTTCTTTTAGCATGTTAAACGCTTTTTCTTCAGTATCGGTCCATTTCCATTCAGAGTCTTTTTTTAGTAACTTCGTTAAAGGTTGAGCAATTTCACCAAAACCTTTAACAAACTTCCTAAAGTAACTGGCTAACCCTAAAAACTGCCTAGTTTCGTGTACATTTTTGGGCGTTGGGAACTCTTTAACAGCCACAGTTTTTCTTTCGCTTGGTTGTATACCTTGTCCGGAGACTTCGTACCCTAAATAATCTATAGAGGTTGCAAAAAAACAACATTTCGAAAGGTTTAGCGTAAGACCGTGTTCCCGAATCAATTTGACAACTTCTTCTAGCTTTATGAACCCTTCTTCAATTGATGTGGTAGGTATAAGTAGATCGTCCATGTAAGCCAAAATCGAATCAAACCTTTTTGATCCTAGAATTTTGTTAATGACACGTTGAAAAACGGCTGGGGCATTTGCCAGACCAAACGGCATTCTGTTGAATTCATAATGGCCGTCTGGAGTGACAAATCCCGTTAAATGTTTACTTTCCTCTGCAAGTGGTACTTGGTAATATCCCGAAGCCATGTCTAAAGTTGTGAAGTATTTGTTACCACTTAAGTTACATATTTGATCTTCTATGAGAGGGAGAGGATACCTATCTTTGACAGTTTTATTGTTAAGTGCCCGAAAATCAACGCATAGCCTTTGTTCGCCAGTTTTCTTTTTGACCATTAGTATAGGGCTTGCATAGTCTGAGTTAGATTCGCGAATTATATTATTTTCTTTGAGTTCATTAATAATTTCTCTGACTTTCGATCTTTCTGAATGTGACAAACGATATGGTCTATACACGATTGGTTTATAGTCAGATAGTTTTATTTTCATTTCAAATTCTTTGGCTACACATCCTATCTCATCTAAAGAAACCGCAAAACAATCGCGATATTTTTGAAGCAACGTGTGAAGTTTGCTTAAATTGCTTGGACTCAAATCAAATCCTACTTTTATATCTTCTACTTTAATTGGATGCAAAGTATCGTCATTTACATTTATACGTCTAATATTTATCTCGTTAATCTCAGTAAAGGTTATAGCTCTCGATAAAACGGTGTTTTTCTTTAGTGTAAAATGTGCCTTTGAGCTATTTGACACTACTATGTGACCCTTACCATTCATAAGATTAAAAGCACCTTGGTGCACGTAGTACTCTTTTCCTGGCTCGTTCCTGTTCTGGCCTTCAACGTATACGTCGCCAGTATAACTCTGATTGCAAGTTACTGGTACCAAGTGAGAGCCCATCAACATTACATCTTCTGATATAATTAATTCAAGACGTGCAACATTTGATTCAGGTACGGGTGTGTTGTAAAACATTAATTTATTACTATTTTTCAGTACTGTCACATTGGGCAATTCAGTGAAGTTCTGACCAATAAGTAATGGGTATTGCAAAAAATCGTTTTCCACCGCATAAACCGTGATAAGTGCTTCGACTTCGTCAATTGAAATATTTACGTTTGATTTGAAAAGCGGTAAAACACGACTGTTTCCAAAACCTTTTAAAATAGGCAAGTCATTCAAGCATTTCTTAAAATTTAATGAATCTGCTATTTCGCGTTGTATCAAAGAGCAATCACTTCCAAAGTCAATATACGATTTATATGGTTTATTGTCGATATTACTTATTTTAACATATTTATCATTTTTTTCAAAATCATTACTAGATACATTCATTACTTTTTCTGATTTATTATTTTCACTTGCAAGAGAGGAGCGATTTCGATTACAATTATTTGCGGTGTGACCTACCTTCAGACATGTATCGCATTTTTTTAATACCTTTGGGCAATTAATAAACCGATGTCCCTCCTCATTGCAATTGAAACAAACTCTGTTCTTAACATCTAACGCAGGATTATTATTTTTCTTGAAGCAACGATTCATCGTATGACCTTTCATACCGCAATGAAAGCATTTCAGGATTCTTTGCCGAGAAATAGCGTTATCAAACTTATTAGTATAACCTCGTTTCTTTTGAGTCTGCGATATAAAAACACCTTGAGGCTGCTGTAATACAAAATACTGCAAAAGATCTTCTGGTTCTTGACACCTTAAAGCTTGGGCGCTATTTCTCAGCGAAGTATTTGTAATGCCGTGAATTAAACAATCGACTGCTTTTTTTCCTGTTATTTCACATCTGTTTAGTAACATTAACTTTTCATAGAAATAGGTACGTAAGCTTTCTTCTGGGTCCGTTTTTCTATTGAACATTTCTTCTAGCAAAAGAGCAAAATTATCGTCCACAGGAAATGCGCGTCTAAGTTTTCGTTGCCATTCTGTCCAAGTAAAATCTAAACTGGGTAACGAGTGATACCAGCTCTTAGCGGTGCCCATTAATTTCTGAGTGGCATAGTGCGATGTTTGACGATCAGTCCACTCGTAGATTAACGCGCACTCATTTACTTTACACAGCCACATTTCAATATTTTGTGCCCGACTTTCGGGATCGAATTCTGGTAATGCATTCAACATCTGTTGCATGCTAAAAATTGGTTTACTTCGTCCAGTTAGTGCGTTGATAAAGTCTGTTGCGTCAATCATACCTCGGCTTGTGGCAGTGGTGATGCTTTCATTCGATTCTACTATGTCACTTTGTAGGCATTTCCGACGTATAGGAGGTTCATCGTCGTCTGACGAAGATGACATACTTAAGATTCTTTTACGTCCTACTGCCAGTCGTAGGCCACTTGTACTACTTTTCTCGGACATGTCCTAAAACAAAGAAGTCATCTATGTACTGCATGGTATTCATCATTTAATAGTAGAGTAAATCAAAAGACTATAGCAACGCTACAATATCATCATATCATCAATTTATTATTCAAATTCAAATTTAAATACTTCATTCGTTCAAGGAGGCATGATTACAAGCACTTTTGAATCGTCGAAGAACAGAGCAATTTATCATATGTGTATATATATTTATTTATTTATTTAATGACATTTCCATTTCTCAAACAATCTGATAATTTCACGTTAAATATCTATCATTTAAACAAGCTCGCTCGCATAAACTTAATTTTTTCTTTATAGACTCGCGCTTAGGCCAAACAAAATTTACTTTTCTCCGACGCTCGTTCACGTCATAAAGAGACATCGCATCTCGGACGCACGCTCACGCCGAATAAAATATCGCTTCTCAAATGCACGCTCACATCTAACGAAATATCGCTTTTCAGACGCACGCTCACGTCAAACAAAATATCGCATCTCAGACGCACGCTCACGTCAAACAAAATATCGCTTCTCAAATGCACGCTCACATCTAACGAAATATCGCTTTTCAGACGCACGCTCACGTCAAACAAAATATCGCATCTCAGACGCACGCTCACGTCAAAACAAAATATCGCATCTCAGACGCACGCTCACGTCAAAACAAAATATCATTTCTCAGACGCACGCTCACGTCAAACAAAATATCGCTTCTCAGACGCACGCTCACGTCAAAACAAAATATCGCATCTCAGACGCACGCTCACGTCAAAACAAAATATCATTTCTCAGACGCACGCTCACGTCAAACAAAATATCGCTTCTCAGACGCACGCTCACGTCAAAACAAAATATCGCATCTCAGACGCACGCTCACGTCAAAACAAAATATCATTTCTCAGACGCACGCTCACGTCAAACAAAATATCGCTTCTCAGACGCACGCTCACGTCTATCTATCTATCTATCAGCCACAGACGTCCACTGCTGAACATAGGCCTCCCCCATGACTCGCCGCAAAGTGCGATCAAACAAATTCAAACTCACGTCAAACAAATTTAAATAATAGTTCGACTTTTATGAGATTAAGCACATGTGCAATATAATCGATTGATGATGATAATATGAGAAATAGACTGCTCATTACTGTACACCTCGTCAAGAAAGAATACATATTATGCATTGTACACTACCGGTAGATATTATTCAAAAATAATACTAGTAAGAACAAAGGTTGCGTTAGAATGCGCCATTAGTACACTGATTTTATTCTTAAACTACTGAGTTAGCTCTGTTTCGTCCCTTTTTAATATATTAAGAGAATAAGTAGAAAGTATAAGCCCTTTGTTTATATTACAAATTTAGCGCAAAGTATTTAGAACTCGCATACTAATCTGTGTTCACTTAAACTATTCAATAATCACCAATGGAAACGTCTTATTTATTTAGTAATCCTAGTAATGCTGATAAGCTTGTCGATTGAAAAAGAAATCTTTAAATAATGACTTCATAGAAATAAATTTTAATTCCTGTTTGAGTTCTACCGTAGATATTACCAGAAATATTCAAAAATTGCTATAGCAACCGTAGAATTCATTGTAAAAATATGTGAATCTGATTTAAATCTACCTTCTTTAACAGATTTACGCGTAACTGTTTTTATGTAAAATTAAATGCACATTACCAATAATTAATAGAAATAAGGATAACCCATTATATGTAGGTATTCCAAAAACTAACATTAATACGTAACGGTAGGTATCCGCGTTACTAAATGGTTCGCTAATTAGTTACCTTTACAGAAAATAGTCGTTATAATCATTGTACAAGTTGTAATCTTACTTTCTTGGTGCACGTACTATTTCAAAACTGAAACTTCTTCGAGTATGAATTTAAAGAAACCCACATACTTACTTAATCTTTGAAACGAATCATAATTGAAACACTTACTTGTCTTTGTTGACCGACAGTTATGAGCGTAGGAATCTTGAGCACTTCTGAATTATTATAACTTCATGTGGCGCGACCCTCTATTCTTCTGTTAAGTCTCGTCGTCAGCTCGTACCGGGTAAGAATGAGCCCTCCCTGCGATCCTCCCTCCAAAATCCCTTTGCCCCTCCATACCACTTACGTATACTATAATGTTGCCACAATTTAAAGAATACTTACCCCATAAATACAATTTATAGTTACCATATAATAATTATTTACCCGAGTATTCTCTCAAAATCATGACAATACTTAGTATATTATTGTTAGAGCGAAGAAAGTAGGTAATTGCTGGGTGATACGACCTTAGGAGTCCGCATAATTTAATACGAAGCCAGTAATTGTCCTTCCAGCTGAGATAGATATAGTGCATTTCTCAAAAATGCAAAAAAAACTTTTTTTTTAGTTAGATACTTACCTACAAATAAGTTTTAGTTTTACCGCTATATATTATGTCAAAACGGGATTCTTGAATTGACGACTTTTTATTTGTTTTAATAAAAAAGTACAGTGTATTTTTCTTCCGAAACTTCAAGAGCAACTAAAAAGCCGTAGCTACTGATTTTAGCTTATGTATGCCTCTGCTATATGGCCGTTTTTTGAAAAATTTGTACCTGTCTCCTTTGAGGAAAATGTATATTTAAAACCGATAATCCTTTAAATTTAAAGAAAAGGAAACTAATATGCTTGTGTATAATTATTACAGCAGACTCAAAATATACACCAGACATCAAAGCAACAATAGGTTTAGCAAACGTGGCTGTTAAAAATAAAAATAATTTAATGACTGCAAATATATCCCAGCAAATAATAAATTAACAAACGAAAACTTTTTATGGGGTGCATAGTTTTCTATGGGTGTGAACATCGTCATCGATCATGATCCAAAGGGACAGGAAGGTACTGAAAGCCTTCGAAATGTGGTGTTGGCGAAGCATTTAGTAGTAATTGGTTGAACATCATAAGTCCGGTCCGGTCCAGGAATAGTGGCGCTACAAACAGCTTTCATATGGCAATAATGTGCATACGTTAAATTATATTTAAATTATTCAACGTCGGTAGCGATTTGTCACAGACCAAATTAAAAACATTGCTTACCGGAATACTGCTCAATCCTTCGTCCTTCTTGCGAAATAATTACTGAATTCTATTGAAAAAACTTGACTTTTATCACTGTGAAAAGTTTTGGCTTTATTATGAAAAAAATACTAAAATGGAATATCTAGTCCTGTTTCCTCTTTGTTTACGTCAGTGACATTCACTGAATTTCAACGTTAGTTACCAAAAATGTGTCGTTGCCAGTAAAGTAGTACCACTGAAAATCCGCATTATGGCGTGGCTTGAAAAACATCCTGTTAGAGTATACATTCTGTTACGCCGGTAGGTTAGGTCAAAAACTTTGTATGTCAATTTCAGTGCTTTAGAGGCGTTTTCAGCAGGCTGAAAAGTCATTTCAGGCCGTTTCAGAAGTTGCTCTATCACATATATAAAGATCGAAATTTCACCCAAGTTGCCGTCGTTTTCAGGCGCCTGAAACATGTTTTCAGTCCGTTTCAGGGCACCCTCTATCAGATGACGCCATAACCTGAAAACCCGTTTTCAGGCGTTTTCAGGAACCCTTATGGGCCTCTGAAGCACAAATCATTATATGGCGAAATTTCCAGTAGGAGTGACAGAGATAGCACTAGTAGAAAGAGATAGCTATGCTCAGAACATTCGAGAAGTGTGTAACAAGGATGGAACTACTAGAAAGAGATAGCTATACTCGGAACATTCGAGAAGGGAGTGACAGAGAGTGCACCATTAGAGAGAGACATATATGGCCTCGAATGTTCTCAGTCCTCACGCTGGACGTTACTAGAATATTCGCGATATGTGTGGACAATGCGTCTAGAGCGGTTCTGCGGAATATAAAAGGCACCGACGGCCGGCGCGAATCAGTTACATTTTAACTGCGATCGAATGCTAGTACAAGGATAATCGGAAAGACTCTCAAGTGACTAGTGCGCTTTAAGTACAGTTCGTGTGAATAGTGAGTGCGTAATTTGTGTAATAGTGTGTTTGTGTTATTTAGTGGATTTTAAGTACAGTTCGTGTGAATTGTAAGTGCGTGATTTTGGTAATAAAGTGTGTGTTTTCATTTGTGGATTAATTTGTGCTTTTCTATCAAATACGAACCCCACGCTCGTAACATTTGGTGTCAGAAGTGCGGATAGAAAATGCCGTTAATGCCACGAGAAACTGAGCCGAAGGGAGTGACGACGCGAAGCCAAACGTCTGGATCTGGAGACTCGACGCCTGGTACGTCAGAATCACCTGCTCCAGCTGCACAAGGAGTAGACCTCAACGCTATCTTCGTTCTCCTAAAGGAACAGGCGAGAGAGCTAAAGGAACAGTCGCGAAAACAGGACGAACAGGCCCGGAAACAGGACGAACAGGCCCGGAAACAGGACGAACAGGCCCGGAAACAGGACGAACAGGCCCGGAAACAGGAGGAACAGGACAGGAAACAGGAGGAACAGTCTCGAATCCTCCAAAATGAGCTTAGGGAACAAAAGGATCACCAGGAGGTACAGGCACGAATGCTTCGTGAGGTACATGAGTCCACGACCGAATAGAAGAGAGAGTTGTTCGAGGTCCAGGAAAAACTGGCCGATATGGATGAAAAACTGGAGAGTCGAGTCCATGAGGTTGATAAAAAAATTGAGACCTGTGAGAACCGTCTCCAAAAACTTGAGATTAAAGTGGCTAATGGTCCAAGTACCTATGTACCCGACGCATCGGTGTCCGGAGGCGGCAGATTTAAGGTGCCCCCCTTTGATGGTAGCTCATCATGGACTGCCTACAAGCTACAGTTCGAGTCTCTTTCCCAGGCTAATGGCTGGAGCAAGGAGCAAGCCAGGACAGCACTGACGTTGGCGCTGCGCGACGAGGCCCTTACCATACTCGAAGCTCTGGGAAACGACCGGACGTATGACCGCCTTCTTGAAACACTGGAGGCACGATACGGTGACAGTCACCTGGAGCACGTATATCGAGCTCAGTTAAAGGACAGGACACAAGGACGTAACGAGTCCTTACAACAGTGGGCCCTGGAAATCGAGAAGTTGGTTAGGAAGGCCTATCAACGTACGTCAGCATCGTTCGTGGACATCATGCTGGTGCAGGCCTTTATCGATGGGATCCGGGATCTGGAAGTGAGGGCAGCCGTGAGATTGGGTCACCATGGGAGCCTAAAAGATGCAGTAGCCCACGCTCTCGAAGTAGAGGCGGTACGGCACGACTCATTTAGGCTTCACAGGGTGCGAGAGGTGTCGGCAGGGAAACCAGTAGATCCCCGCCGTGAATTCGGGCCACGTTGTTACCAATGTGGAGAACGTGGACACATACAGTCAGGCTGCCCGAAAAGGAATAAGCGAGGAATGTCGACTGGGAAGTCGGTATCTCCCCAGCGCGAATTTGGACCACGTTGTTATCAATGTGGAGAACGTGGACATATACAGTTGAGCTGTCCGAGAAGGAATAGACGAGGCGTGTTGGCGAGGAAGCCGGTAGCTCCTCGCGGTGAATCTGGACCACGTTGTTACCAATGTGGAGAATGTGGACACATACAGTCAAGTTGTCCGGATAGGAATAGGAGGGACAGGGATCCAGCTTCAATAGTAAGGGCAATGGGCCCCTTTGGGTCAGTACCACAACGGGTAAATGCTGACGCTGTATCACGAAGACCTTGTGTGGATAACGATGAACATTGCTTAAGACGAGATGACAAGGAATGTGTTCGAATTCGAATGTTAAGAACTGTTACCGGCAGCGATGAGTGGAGTGATGAAATAATGAAGCAAGCGCAACAAGCGGATCCTGACGTGAGACCCATTTTCAATTGGATTAGTACGGGTGCGCCTAAGCCAAGATGGTGTGATGTAGCTCCGATGAGTGCGGTAACAAAAAGTTACTGGGCACAATGGGATAGCTTGGTTATGCATAATGGTGTGCTGTGCAGGTTGTGGGAATCAGCAAATGGGAAGGTTGCTCACCTTCAAGTTGTTGTCCCAAAGAAAAGGGTGAGAGATGTTTTGAGATGCTTTCACAGCGGAGCGTCTGGTGGACATCTTGGAGTGAAAAGTACCCTAATAAAAATTCGAGAACGTTTTTATTGGATGAACTATCGTGAAGATGTTGAAAACTGGTGCAGAAGATGCACTAGGTGTGCATCAGACAAGGGACCGCATACCCGTAGCAGAGAAACACTCAAGTTGAGCAACGTTGGAGCACCATGGAAAGGGACGGCATGGAAACGAGGCGACGCAGGATCGTTTCCAAAGTCTGACTCCGAAAACAAGTACAATCATGGTCATAGACTGATACGTGATCACGGGCTCCACGCTAGCATAAAGATGAAAACCCGATATGACCGAAAGTCTTATCAAGTGGGTTTTGAGGAAGGTTCGTTGGTTTGGCTACATAACCCTATGCGACGTGTAGGAAAGTCCCCGAAACTGTCTCCGAATTGGGAGGGGCCTTACAAGGTAGTCACCAAAATAAACGACGTCACGTATCGAATCCAGCGGAATCCTCGTAGTCCGAGCAAGATTGTTCATGTTGACCGGCTGGCCAGATACCACGGAAATAGTCTTAGGAGGGGGCAGTGTTACGCCGGTAGGTTAGGTCAAAAACTTTAATGTCAATTTCAGTGCTTTAGAGGCGTTTTCAGCAGGCTGAAAAGTCATTTCAGGCCGTTTCAGAAGTTGCTCTATCACATATATAAAGATCGAAATTTCACCCAAGTTGCCGTCGTTTTCAGGCGCCTGAAACATGTTTTCAGTCCGTTTCAGGGCACCCTCTATCAGATGACGCCATAACCTGAAAACCCGTTTTCAGGCGTTTTCAGGACCCCTTATGGGCCTCTGAAGCACAAATCATTATATGGCGAAATTTCCAGTAGGAGTGACAGAGATAGCACTAGTAGAAAGAGATAGCTATGCTCAGAACATTCGAGAAGGGAGTGACAGAGAGTGCACCATTAGAGAGAGACATATATGGCCTCGAATGTTCTCGGTCCTCACGCTGGACGTTACTAGAATATTCGCGATATGTGTGGACAATGCGTCTAGAGCGGTTCTGCGGAATATAAAAGGCACCGACGGCCGGCGCGAATCAGTTACATTTTAACTGCGATCGAATGCTAGTACAAGGATAATCGGAAAGACTCTCAAGTGACTTAGTGCGCTTTAAGTACAGTTCGTGTGAATAGTGAGTGCGTAATTTGTGTAATAGTGTGTTTGTGTTATTTAGTGGATTTTAAGTACAGTTCGTGTGAATTGTAAGTGCGTGATTTTGGTAATAAAGTGTGTGTTTTCATTTGTGGATTAATTTGTGCTTTTCTATCAAATACGAACCCCACGCTCGTAACACCGACAGGATTTTGAGTCCTAAATTTATGATGATGATTAAAGAAAAACTTAAAATTTCCTTCAACTGCCTGGACGCATCTGATTGGATTGATATCCAACCGCGAGCCCCCTTTACCCCGCACGCTTAACCATACTACGTAGAAAAGACGGTACTGACACTTGCGCCTGACTTAATGTGACTTAAATGGTGATCTCACTAAGATGGAAGGGAGCAACTACGCAGAACCGTCTTTTTTTCTTATTACCGTGTAGAAGCGCCATTTCTTTTTATAAAATTGACCATATTTTTCTAAAATAATAAAACGCTTCTGCTTAAAGTAAAATCCACAGACCTACGGACCAAATTGACAAGTAAGTATGAACAAATGTTGCCACAGTTTGGCCAGTGTCGTTCTCTCCGATATTAAAATTATTGTTACATCGTAGGTTTAAGGTCCACCCAGACGGGACAATCAAATTGGCAATTTGATCGGCTAATCTATATACCAACTTTTTACAGTGATTTTGACAGATCAAAAGGCCTGTAGACCCCTAATTAGATAGAGATAAAAATTTAATGTCAAACCAGCAATAATGTACATGAAAATTATATATTTATGAAAATTTATAGTTTATTGAATACATACATTTAATTAAATGAATTTATAAAATTATTGTTCTTTATTTTCAAATTCCCAAAAACGTGGTCCATCTTTTCAACAAAAAAAAGCGGGTATCTTCAGAAATTGTTGACGGCTGTTTACAAACTACTTTTATGTATCTAACGATATACGTTATCATTGCTATTACGAGTGTTTATTGAAATTGTTACGTGTTATTAAGCTGTGAACCGTTATTTGAAGCCTAAATAAATAAATAATTTGAGAGTAGCGAACCTGATTTCCTGTAACAGATCGGTCAAAAGTACTAATACTCCCCTTACATCCCTTCCCTTTGACGTCATGTCCTGTGCTGTGCACCAGGTGGGGCCGAGCTAACGGATCGTGCTCGGAACCCTCCTCATTGGCGTCTTGTGTGCCGTAGCAATCGGTCGTGCTGCTAGGTACGTAGTACCAATTTTAGCAGCTAAGTACTTTGATAATTTAAAATATTAACGGTGTTACCGTTCGTTTTTAACTTGATTATATTTCCAGAATATAATACTACAATGGAGAACGATTCGGGTGAAACCACGGATTCTTCTACGAGTAGTAGTTCATCAGCGGATACTCCCCCACCGGCACCGCCTACGGAGGCGCAGGTGCCCATGCCGCCTCGAGCTGGAGAGAAACGGAAGGCTAAAGAAAAGAAACGTAAGCATAAGCGGTGCCGTATGGATTCTACAGCTAGCGCAATAAGATATTTAAGTGAACAAGTAAGTGGTATTACAAATTTTATTGCGGGTAGTGCGGCTTTTCAACCTGCCTTCCATTCCACCCCGGGGCCAGCCGATAACTATTCAGATGTTAGTGCCGATGTCAGTGGCGAACTTTTTGCCGAGGAAGCGGCCACTGCGCCCCCGCAATCTGAACAGCCCGTGCCCACGTGCTCGTTCCAATTGCCTTTGAATACAGTTCTAAAAGAACCGTCTATCCCTAAATCGTTGCCAAATTTAGTACAATTGATAAACAGCATTCAGCGCTTCAACACTGAAGACTGGGATAGCGTACGCTACGCAGACGCACAAAAACAATACTGTTCCTCGCCAGGGTTCACGTATTTAGAAACTAACGATGAGATTAAGCCTTATGATAAATTTAATTCTCTAGCATTGATTGAACGGGGCTTCGCAGCTATTACACAAGCCCTCATTAAACAAAATGAAGCAGCTCAAAGCGGTTTCAAGAGTTTAGTTGAATGGTCGAACTCTGTTGGGCAAGTTACGCCAAAATTATTAGAGGAAAAATTAAACGAAATTTTTGTGCAGGGTAGCTTTCAAAAAATTAGTAATGATGTTTTACAAATTGCTTGCGGCCATAGGGCCGAACTTATACAACAGAGGCGAGACAGTATCTTGCGATCGGTAAAAGATAATTTTCTGAAAGCTAGCTTGCGAAAAATTCCGACTACCTGCGATAACTTGTTTAATAAAGAATTGTTTGCCAGCGCAATCGAAAAAGCTGGTGGGGCATCTTAAATATTTTGGCCGCCCCGGGCGCCCTCCAATAACAAAGCTGCTGCGCAAGCTCAGCCACAACAGCAGACTCAGGCCATGCCTAGTTATGCGAATACTTACACAAACAAAGCCCCTACTTTGTGTCATTCCAATTATGTATATAATCCCGATTTTATGAATCGGATGCCATTGCCAATGCAAATGCCTAACATGTTCATGAATTATCCAATCGGGCCGCGCGACTACCCTCGCCATTAACAAAAATCTGGTCAACAGACTAGGCTGTCGCGCCAGAGGCCTAATAAGAATTTTCAAAACAATGACAATTTTGCCAATAACTACAGAGTGGTTCGATTCCCAGGCCCCTCCACGTCACGAGGGCAGGGTAAACGAAAGTTCTGACTCGAGATTTCGGGCAGGCCGGTTGGCGGACTTTGTGCAAAGTTGGAGGGATCTTCAGGCTCCCACAATATTAATACAAATCATTCAAAGTTTTCGAATTCCCTTCATTGCCAAGCCCCCTTTGTTTTATCCAAATTTAATAATGCATTCTTTGGAAACCCCAAAGAGTCTAGAAATGGATCAAGTTATAAAACAAATGTTGCAAATGAAAGTGTTGGAGCCTGTGGATCCCAGTCCCAGCTTCGTGTCTCAAATGTTTCTGGTACCCAAAAGCGACGGCTCTGCCCGACCGATTTTCAATTTAAGGAACCTAAACGATTATGTGTTCGTAAAACCGTTTCGGTTGATAAACACACACAAAATATCAACATTCCTTCAACCTCGCGACTGGCTTGTCAAAATAGATTTGTCGAATGCATATTTCCATGTACCGGTCGCCCGGGGACATCGACGTTACCTCAGACTAATTTACGACCAACAATTACTGCACATGACTTGTCTACCTTTTGGCCTCGCACCAAGGATTTTTTGCATCCCTAACGAATTGGGTAGCTCAGGTGTTCAGAGAGAAAGGCCTTCGAATAGTGGTTTATCTGGACGACTTTTTGCTCGCCCATCAGGACCCACAGACTCTGGGTCGTCAATCTGTTCATGTGACTCAAGTATTAGAGCATCTAGGCTGGAAAGTAAATTACGACAAGTCGGTGTTGATCCCACAAATGTGCCTTCAATATTTAGGAGTAAATTGGGATCCTCACACAAACGAAAAGTGTCTACCTCTTCAAAAAGCACAAAGCATACGAGAAAAGGTGCTAAACCTGCTAAGAGAGAGGAAAGGCAATGTACGCGAAGTCCGAAGTTTGGTGGGAATGCTAAATTTTGCCAGTTTTATGGTCCCCAGGGGTCGTCTCAATCACAGAGCTTTACTAAACCATTGTCAAAATCTACTACTAGTGAACCAACGCTATCGCTATCAGATACCAGCGAGTGTAATGGAAGAGCTAAGATGGTGGTGCACCAACCTCGAGGCAAGTTCTCCGATACATTATCCACCAATCACCAATTACCTGGTTACCGATGCGTCAGGACAAGCGTGGGGAGCACAGTTGGACAACCTCCGACTGTCGGGTCTGTGGTCCCCACAGGAAGCAAAGCTTCACTCCAACCATCGCGAGATGTTGGCAATTCGATACGTCTTAGAAGGTCACGGTCGGCGCCTGGCCGGTTCCTCTCTGTTGATCCAATCAGACAACAGAACAGTAGTGGCGTATATGAGGAACGAGGGAGGCACAAAATCTGCGTCCCTGATTGAAATTGCTCATCACATATTCACGATTTTAGATCAATTCCGAATCCACATGGAAGTACATTACTTGCCAGGCCGCTACAACGGCGAAGCCGATCACTTGTCTCGTCTTTCAAGGCCCCCCGAGTGGCATCTCTTACCCGACATAATGAATCTGATTTTCGCCAAGTTCGGCCGTCCAATAATAGACCTCTTTGCGTCATCAGTGGCGCACGTTCTCCCATCATACGGGACCCTAGATCTGACGGACAAACGGGCCACCCTTTACGATGCCTTCAGCCAAGTGTGGAACTATCCCCTAGCGTGGGTATTCCCACCGCCTTTTCTGATCCCCCGCGTGCTACAACACCTCAACAACGCGAGAGGAATTTACCTAGTTGTAGCTCCGCGTTGGCTGAAAGTATTTTGGAGACCAGACCTCAGGAACAGGGCTCTAGGACCCCCGTTCACGATTCACAACCTGGAGAAGGTCCTAGTGGATGCAACGACCGGTCAACCCCCTCCAATGGTGCAGGACATGACCCTGGAAGTCTGGAGATGTGGGGGTGGTCAGAAAGTTTGATTGGATGGTCGCGTGATCAAATGGAGTTTTTACAGAAAAGTTGGCGAGACTCCGCTACCCAAAGGTTGTCTGGAAGAGATCGCTCTTTAGCGATAAGACCGCCTATTGTCTACCATTGTTTAATTTAAGATTTCTCATGTAATATTTTTCTTGTTGGTGTGCAATAAAGTGTTGTTGTATTGTATTGTATTGTATTGCAAGTATGTGTAAGTGTGTTGTTATTTTTGACTTCAATCAAAGGAACCTGTTCAATTGTCATAATATAATGACAATTTAGCTTTAGCAGAATTGCTAAACTTAGAAACAGTGACTCAGTACTGTGACAGAAATTATAAAGTTTTTCAGAGGTTTTATTATCGACTGTTCTTTCTTACACACACGTTAATAGCTCATCAAGAACAATCAGACGAGCCCAAACATTATGGGTTTATCTTGTGCTATTTAGGAGTTCCCACGGCCATCTTCAGCTCCAAGGTTTTATTCGTCACGTCATTTACGTCAAGATTTTATTAAATTGTTGATTACGCTAATAAAACTTAACATTTAACCAACATTTGAAATGCTTGGCTTAGATCCTTTCACAACTTGATGGTAATCATGAGACCTTCATTTATTGAGTGATATAGAAAATTCTAATAAAACTTAACATTTAACCAAAACTTTGGAATCCTTGGCTTCAATATTGGCTGAAATCCATTAACAACTAGCTGGTCATCATGAGACCTTAATTTAGTAAGTGATATAGAAAATACTAATAATATTTAACATTTAACCAAAATTTGGAATCCTTAGCTTCAGTGTTGGCTGAGATCCATTAACTACCTTGAGCCCTTCGCTTAGAAAGTGATATAGAAAATGCTAACAATACTTAACATTTAACCAAAATTTTGAATCTTTGGCTTCAATATTGGCTGAGATCCATTAACAACTACCTGGTCATCATGAGACCTTCAATTAGTGAGTCATATAGAAAATGCCAATAACACTTAACATTTAGTCAATATTTCGAATTATTGACTTCAATATTGGCTGAGATCTTGTCACTTGTTCCAATCAAAGCTGAATATCTTGGAAACTACTGGTCTTATTTCCACCAACATAGCTAAGAACCACCTCGACGGAAAAGTCTTTCGATTAAAAAAAACCGCACTTAAATCGGTCCATCCGCTTGGGCGCTACGATGCCACAGACAGACACACAGATACACATGTTAAACTTATAACACCCCTCTTTTTTGTCGGGGGTTAAAAATAAGTTTTAAAAGGAATAAGGCCTCGTAAAAGTAGCGAGTATAAAAAATATATTTCTGTTCTGGTATGCTTTATCCAACTTTTATTTTTATCTTAGAAAAGTTACGTCCTTTCTTTTATCTGCAAATGGCTGTATAAGAACGAATGAGTTGTCATACACATAGGTCGAGATGTTACTACATTGTTAGCTCAAATCTAAAACATTTGTTCTCATGAATTTCATAAAAGCATTTCATTCACGCTGCCGTTTGTAGCCAACATTAGCCTATTTCGTCTTCATTCGCAAAATGTACTAAACGAACTCGTTTTCAACATTCATTCGACATTTTTCACATCTCTGTACTTTTGCGGACACCATTACGGAAAACAAACGGGCAAGGCAAATAGTGTTATTTCAAAGTATTTTTAGTTGAAATTACTTTTGACGGTCGTGGTTTTGGATAAATAAAGCATTTTAGTTAGCGAAATCTACGCTTGGTGCAGTATTCGGTGGATGAATTAAAATTTTGCCGTCATAGAACATGGAAGCAACAAAGTTACACTTTATTCAGATAATTAAACACTAACTGTTACGCGACCAACCGATATGTGCACATAGTGACAACTGGTAATGAACGCGCGCCGTTTTCTTTAAACAATAACACTCAGCTTTTTATTTCCTTGTACTTAGTATTTATTTTACACTGAAATCTTTGAACCACAAACACGTTGCCACGAACAATATGAATAAGTCTTACAGGTGTTGTCACTTGACTTAAATAAAACGTTTTAGTCATACAATAACACCTGTATGGCCACAATACAACAAACGAGTCGTTGTAAAGTTAGGATGCGACTACTGCGCGACGAAAGTGGTTATCCCATAACATTTGTACGACTGTTGAATGACGTTAATGAAGTTGGCTCGAGAATTCTGTATGACCATTATACGACCATTTAGGTCGTATAACTGGGGCCAATTTCGCGTTTAGTAAACGTTATTATAACGTTAGTATGACTTTATTGTAGCGATGTATGGTATTCAGATAACGTTTACTTAACCTTTATACGACGTTAAATTGTTACTTGGGCATGCACATTGGCTCTGTGTGGGTGAGCCGGCACTGAGCGCTCCCAAGCTCACCCACACAGAGCCAATGTGCATGTACATCTACTCACACAAACATGGCTCACCCGCACTCGTGAGATAAAAGTACTGTATATACCTTCATACCAAAATTTATCAAAATTGGTCCAGCCGTTTGAGTGTGAAGAAGTAGGTAACAAACACTCACAAACTTTCTTACATTAGCATGAAGGCCGATTTAAATGATCCAGTTACTACGGATAGTCCGTGAGTTTTGAGAATGAGATTCGGGTTTTAGAAAAATAATTAGGGTCTACATCGAAAAAAACATCACCTCGGTTAGGTTACCGTACGATACCCGTACAGTCGCCATCAGATATACCGCAGCATATAAGGCGTTCATAAATATCTGAACATGTACTGTAATGCCCCAGTCAATAAGAGTCCTGTTCAGATATTTATGAACACTTTATATGCTGCGATATATCTGATAGCGACTGTACGGGTATCGTACGGTAACCTAACCGAGGTGATGTTTTTTTCGACGTAGACCCTTCTGAGTACGTTATGCTCCATCATTCACAAACTTTTCTTCACTATCTATGAAATAAATAAAATATCGTTCTACGGTCGAAACTCTGGAAATAAGTATCAAATGAGTACCGTAGAAACCCCAAGGATAGGGGTGGCGAAGTAATGCACGGCGGCAAGCGCTTCCGCAGGCACTGACAGCGGCGCCAGCGCTGCGAGCGACGGCGAGCCCAGCACGTCCGCCGTCGACGGAGTCCATGCGTCGTCTGGGGCAAAACATTAGGGCCCTTTCAGACGAAAGGCACTTTCCTTACAGACGAACGGCACTAGTACAACTGCAGCCGTCGCCACCTGTTGACGGCTGCCGTCGCCACCTGTTGACGGCTGCCGTCGCCACTTGTCGACGGCTGCCGTCGACGCGTTGCCGGCTGCCGTTGACGCGTCGACGGCAGCCGTCGAGAGGTGGCGACTGCAGTCGACAGGTGTCGGCTGCCGTTCGTTCGTTAGATTTTGCACGAGTCACAAATGTCGTTGCTCATTAAAAACCGGCCAAGAGCATGTCGGGCCACGCTCAGTGTAGGGTTCCGTAGTTGCTTATCCTTCACAATAGACGGGCTTAAAACAGCGGTTTTAAGGCCGAGGTTTAAGTAACGACTAAGATTTCAAGCTCTATAAAAAGGTCGTAAACGCCAATGTAACTGTAGTTACTTATTACCTTCTGGAAGTCAACTTACGTCCTTTTAAGAAAATTACGATAACTCAAAAACGGCTCGACCGATTTTATTCAATATAGTTATCATTGAAAGTACTTATAAGGCCTCATTTTCATGAATTTTTCCATAATTTTTTGACCCGTGGTTGGAAAGATAGAGGGGGGGGGGACGCTATTTTTTTTATTTTCGGAGCGAATATTTACAAAACTGCTGACTTTGTCAAAAAATAATGTTTGAAGACCCCTATTATTTTTGAAAGACCTATTCAACGACACCCCAAACACTAGTGTTGGAACGGAAAAAAAAATTCTCCCCCACTTTAGGTGTTGGAGAGGTACCAGAAAAAATAGTATATTACTGCCGAGGCCGGGAAAAGTCAGTTCGTGGATGAGTATGATTTTGAAGGACGAGGCGTAGCCGAGTCCTTCAATAATACGAATCTGCGAACTGACATTCCCGCCGAGGCTTGTATAGTGCTTTTCTCCAAATATGCTTGGAAATAATCACCAATCTACATTTTAATTTAATATATCAATATCAGTACCATGAAGTTTTTTGGTACTTATTTTTTTTAGGAATAGGAATAAAATTTCGGGTCCGAATCATATGTTTGATTTCAAACAAAATATATGAATAAGAATTAAATATATATGAAAACACAATAACAAAAAATATGCACATAGGTAATTAAGTATAAATTTTAGTTAAATTAACAACTTCTAAACACACCGTTTTTTTTTTTAGAAACCATACCATATTTATCATTCGGAGAAGATCATAAGTTCAAAATAACTTTTATATTGATTTGGACACAATCATTTCTGTTTTATTTTTTATTTGTTTACGTTTGGTACACTTATTAATTTTCAACTCACTCATTAAATATCATCATATTATTAAAATTAAAACTGTCGTGAGAAATCTCTAATAAATAACTAAGAATCATGAAAATAAATTAACCGCATATAAGATTATTATTTAAATTGTTTGTCCGTTATTCGAAATTTGTCGACATTTCAAATACAGACAGTATCAGACAGTAGCAGAGCAAAAAAATGTTCAGTGCAAGAACTAAACGCAGAGAACAATTAAAAAGTTTATAATAGTTTTTATTTTTTAAATTTAGTGGACAATTGGCTGTATGGTGAATTATCAGTCTTTGAAAAAATTAAAAGTAAAAATGCAGTAACCGGCCAAATTAAGATTACCCTCATTTGTATGAGACGTTATAAACGGAAGGTGTGTTTTTTACTTAATCGTCTTATTTAAATAATATTGATTTCCCGGCTAAGGCCAATAATATATATATTTTTTTAATTTTCATTAACGCCTTCTAAATATAACGAACGATTTCGCGGTCCAGTTTTACTACATTAATGGGAACATTTCCAAGCAAGTTGGAGAAAACATTTTTTTTTAGATTTTATTTTACCGTTTTGTCGGTGTGATACATACACATACTCATACCAAATTTCAGCTTTCTAGTACTAATGATCACCCGTTAGCTAAGCCGCGGACGGACAGACGGACAGACGGACAGACGGACATGGCGAAACTATAAGGGTTCCTAGTTGACTACGGAACCCTAAAAATGGATGTCGGAGTTTGGCACTTTCATGCTGGCGCGTCGGCTATTAGCGTGGCTCGCGGCGCGTTGCGAGCCCATAATTGATAAAAGAAACGATGTGGCTTATTGTCTAAACAATCTTAAGAATAGTGGCTTCACAAGATGGCATTATTATAACCGGTCGTTTAAACTATTCCAAAAATCTGTTTTTTACGGAGAGGGGTTCTTATCAGAGTAGCGGTTGTAATTCAGGGTCATCAGAGGTGGGCGATTGTCCACATTAAATTATTAGAAATAGGTAATGAAATAATGAACTTTATTCTGCAAGTAGGCCACAAGGGCACTTTTACATGTCTGAGTCTACCGGCATTTCACAAGAGGAGACCACTGTTGAAAAGAAACGCCGAAAGAAAAGAATAGATAAATAATAAATATCGGACAACCTCAAACAAATCGACCTAGTCTCAAAGTAAGATCTGAATCAGAAGCTTGTGGGGCACTAGATAGACGACGATATACATACTTATATAAGTCAGTAAAATACTGTCTTTTTTCTGTGATAATACTTAAATACATAGAAAAATAAACATCTTTGATCCAAGATATTGAGGGAGCGATAAAATTAATATTTTCTTTACTTTCTGCGACTCTGCGACTGTTACGCGGATTATATCGCGGTTATTAATTATTTGATCCTCCCTGACGTTTCGATAACTTTCCAGTTACCGTTGTTGAAGGTTGACATATAAGCGACATATACGCGATATAATCCGTTTAAATCATTTTATTGACTCGTAAATGTGAGATGATGTGTTTGGAACTCTGTCCTACCAAGCAGCAGAGGAGCAACGTTAGGAACGTATTTGAGTGCTTCAATGAAGAGGTCGGAAACCTGGTCCGGGGCAGCACGGGGTCTCGTGCATGTTTTATTCGACGACGCCCCCAACTTTTAACTGGCGCCTCCCAGGACGACCAACTTTGCGCGCGACAGAATTTCTTACAAACTATTAATTTTTACCGTACCACGGGAATTTCTTTTACGGCGCTGACGTTGAACTTTATTTTGAATATTTTCTGCAGTTCTATGGCTTCTTAGACTCTGGAACTCCATCTCATAGGGATAGACGCAATAATCTTATCAATTTTCTTATCTACATTTTATGCGGGCTTATCACCAGAGATCGGGTACGCGGATGCTTACGATTAATTTCTAAATAAAGTATATTATACTGTAAGGGTCATTGTCAGATTTAGGTGCGCGTCTTTCCGGTGGACATTTGCGAAATTAAGGATTCCAGGGCCTAATTTTCTGATTAAATGGCTGTGAGAATAAAGAACGTTCCCTCTTCTATAATCCGATGTAATAGCAACATTATTCATACAAGATTCATACAAGCTCTTAACTTTTGACCACCGAAGGGACAAATTTTGTTTTTTAAACTGACAATGACCCGTAAATGACTTTAATAGATGACAGTGATGTCTTTAAACCAGTAGTTTAGTGTTTTTTGTCATGAGTTGATTGTTAAATAAGCATTACTTTAGTGTGTAATATCGATATTTTTAATGTACCTAACATGAGATGATGGCAAATAGTGTTTATTATTCACGTATGCCCGGCAGCTTGAGCATGTCATGCTCGCTTGAAGGTCTTTGCTTACAGTGGCGTCGTTGATCGGGTCGCAACCTTCCCTAAAACATGGTTGATGGAGGCGATGGCTGTGATACGCGTCATGCTCGTGAACGGGTGCCGTTTGTGGGGTCCGCTCTGTTGATGCTAGCAAGGGCCAATTAAATATGTAGTAACCGCTTACTAGTGTTAAATTAAGTAAATGTGAGAGACTTCATCCTGTACTCGATTGAAGTAATTCAATGTTGATTTTAACTTTGGACTCTTAGATACTGTATACATCCCTAAGAAACAGCTTGTCGTAGAATGAAACTTAGAGATTTTGTACATCTCTGAGGAATTTATTCATTAATTTTATTGCATTTTGTGGCGCCTAGAGACCATATACATCTCTTAGAGGTTTAGATATAATAATGTTTCTTTTATATCCATTAAAGAATTTATTGCAAGAAAAACTTAACTTATAATAAAGAAATAGTAATTAAAAACTTAACCAAGGAATTAGTTATAAATAAAATAATTACGTAACTAAAATTAACTAAAAAAGGTGTAAAAAACTGTGCCCCCGCGGCATGGTCCCGAAGACGCTGGCAGCATTTCCTCGCTGAATAGCAATGCCACAGATTATATAATACTATACTAGTACAGATGGACAAAGCGGTACAAGAAAATGGAACGACCCTAACTCTGGCTATTCAACTGGCTATTTTCTTTCCGTCGATTATCCAACAGATGGCAGTAGTGAGACTGCGATTTATGCGTCTCGGTCACGCCATCTAAATAAGAAATGGGAACATGATGTGCGTGCTGTCTTGTTCTATAGCCTAACTATAACGTCACATGATCGATAGATGGCGTCTTTTTCTGTCACGCGCGGACGCAAGTCAATGCAGAAAACGTTTTTGCAGGCATTGTACGAGTAGATCTCAATGTCTTATGCGCACTGACCTTGAATCGTATCGGCATCTCTTTCAGACGGGCCGTACCTATTTATAACTTTTTTCGTAAGCACAAAGCTCAACCGTCACAAACTACAATTTCTCGCGCGAGATAATTGACTGTATTTTTCTGTGCAGTAATCTGGGAGGTTGAAGGGTAACTGTATTCGTTCGGAGAGTCATTCTCATCAACAAATGTAACTTTTCTCTAATTTATCCTTACCGGGCCATAACTGTTAAGGTCTTAAGCCTTTTTTCTGAGTTTATGTTTAAACCTTCTTCCTTTCATAATCTTGTAAAAACTTTATAATGCAGTCACTTTTCTTAAACATTCAAATGATGTTTGGGACCGGTAAGGATAAAGGTAGATAATAAGAACGTCCCTGCATTCTTTTAATATTAAATAAGAACAATATAGGTACAGGATCATTGTCTGCTTTATTTCATAATAATCACCACATGTCATATTTAGGTACACTACTTAAGAGCCCACCCATGCAAAATTCGTCAGGTGAATGATCCTAGATCTCAACATCCATAGTGATTAAAAATCTGTCCTTTGAAAATAAGAAACTTAAACAGTTTTTCTTCAATCTTGTCAGTGTGAAAACACGATTAGTAATATTTTTCTCCATAGTTTTATCTCTCAAACATAACCCTTTTTAGGGTTCCGTAGTCAACTACCCTTATAGTTTCGCCATGTCCGTCTGTCCGTCCGTCCGCGGCTTAGCTCCGTGATCATTAGTACTAAAAAGCTGAAATTTGGTATGAGTATGTATTACGCCGAAATAACGGTAAAATAAAAACCAAAAAATAAACTTTTCAGGTACCTACCTCTCGAACACAAAAAAAAATACAAAATGCTTTATTGCACGCCAAAAAAAAATTTACAAATTCAATACAGAACAATAATTTTAATAACGGTAGACAACAGGCGGTCTTATTGCTAAAGAGCGATACCTATAGTGGGGGTGATTTTTTTTTCGTTTCAACACTAATGTGTGGGGTGTCGTTGAATAGGTCTTTGAAAAATAATAGGGGTCTCCAAACATTATTTTTTGATAAAATCAGCAGTTTTGTAAAATTTGCTCCGAAAATTATAAAAATTGTGCCCCCCCCCCCTCTAACTTTTCAACCACGGTCAAAAAAATATGGAAAAATTCATGAAAATGAGGGTTTATAAGTATAACTTTCAATGAAAACTATATTGAATAAAATCGGTCGAGCTGTTTTTGAGTTATCGCAAAAATTCATAATTTTCTTTAAAATGACGTAAGTGCCACGCGGTGTCCTTATACTTCGAACGTTACACATATTAGTTAAGTGCCATACTGTATTAAATCATTTCGCTCAATCTGGTGCGTATAATCGATAACTTCCAGAAGGTAATAAGTAATTACTGTTACTGGCGTTGACGACCTTTTTATAGAACTTGAAATCTTTCTCGTAATTTTCAGCTATTGTGAAGGATGGGCAACTACGGAACCCTACACTAAGCGTGGCCCGACATGCTCTTGGCCGTTATTTTTAAATATTATCGGTTGGATCTTCAAAACCCTTAACAATGTTTTTTAGCTTAATAGATGCACAATTTTATTATAAGTTCTCAAAAACTGTAAAAGGATTTTCAATATAAAATGCACACGTTTATGACACAACTCAAAAAACATGATTTCCGCGCTTCCGAGCATGCACTTCCATCTCGCTCACGCTTACGCTCAGTGAGAGAGAGAGCTAGCACACGCACTGTAAACGCAAGGTTCACAGTACCTTTAATAATAAATGTATTAAAATATTATTAGATACGAGTTTTTATTTAATACGATTTATCTTTACAACAAAGACTCTATTGTGTAGTCTAGTTTCTAGTGTTTACTAAAGGAACTAATAAATCAGCATATAATTCGTCAAAAAGATAAACTTCTAGAGTTTCAAGACGTAAGAAGCAAAACATCTAGAGTCAGTATTTGTTATCTAAACATGCAATAAATTTGGCTATTTTATTACAGTCAGGGATAGTCAACCTTTTGGGCAATGCGGTCCGCTAGGTAATTATAATGAAAAATAATAATTTTATAAAATATACGCATGAAAATTCTCTTCTAGATAGGTGGAATATTACGTATTATTTATATGAATAAACTCATTTAACTGACAAGGTAATAATTATATTTATGTCGAACATAAATAATTCTTAGTTAAAATTATTAATTTAAACCAGTTTCAAGGTCAAATTATATTATGAAAGATATTTAATATTACAATGCTGACAATTAATTAATTATAATCCCATCAAAAACATAAATGTAAAATGAGAGCCAAGTTCAATATCGCGTGCACTTCGCCGACAAAAGAATTGAGATCTGCAAGGGCGCCAAGTTCTTTGCCCTAAAATTTTAAGATACAAGGACATGCGACATACTCGATGCATTTATTTTACTTGGGGTGTAATTCAATATCAAGATTGGACTTGGCTAGTTTTCACAAACTAACTAAATTTTATAAAAGAAACATAGTCATAGTTCATTATCAAGCTAACAGTAGGTATAAGTAACAAGACGTACACTAACTTGCGTACTTACCTTTACGAAAATAGGTTAATGATTTGATTGATTTTGATTTATAATATAAATTTATATTTTAAAACTAGCCAAGTCAAGTCTTGATATTGAATTACACCCCAAGTAAAATAAATGCATCGAGTATGTCGCATGTCCTTGTATCTTAAAATTTTAGGGCAAAGAACTTGGCGCCCTTGCAGATCTCAATTCTTTTGTCGGCGAAGTGCACGCGATATTGAACTTGGCTCTCATTTTACATTTATGTTTTTGATGGGATATCATTACTTTTTGTACAGAAATTATTATGATGTGTAAATTACTTAATTATTATTTGTTAATTAGTTCTGTGTGCTATTCTAGTACATCTTTTGAAAGTTTTGAATAAACAAAGAATTTTCCAAAACGGTTAGTACGTATTGGATTTTTATGTGCATGTATGTGTGTGTGCGTGTGAGTGTATAGGTATGCTATTCTAGTATATCTTTCAAACAAAAAAAGAATTTTCCAAATCGGTTTATAAATGACAGAGTTCTGAGGCAACAACCATCAATAATAATAATAATAAAAAAAATTAAAAAATCACTGTTTTCGATTTTTATATGTATACACACACAATTACTAAGCTGGATGCCAAATTTCACCTTTCTAGGTCACCTGGAAGTGGGTTAGGTTTTTGATTACTAGTGAGTCAGTCAGTCAGTGATAAAAATACCGTTTTTTGGACTTTAATATCTCAATAACTATTTAATCTATATTAATGAAATTTGGGGTTCTACTTGTTCTAAAGGATCTTAATACATAAGCCAAATTTCATTTTTTTATGTTAAATAGATTTGGAGTTATGGGGGGGTCAAAAGTGGCTCCAAACGGTTCGTGTAATATAACACACGGCTGCTGCTCGCCAGTTCCTGCGGTGAACTTGGCTGGACACGCTGCCGCGTGTCTAGATAATTTGGGGACGAGTTGGTCACCCCTGACATTTCTTAGTGTTGATATGATTTCAAGTGCTTAGCTCGTTTACACCTAATAGGAAAAAGGTCTTATGAACATTGGATTGACATATGCGTTAATCCTATTTTATTTTGTATGCGTTGTCCTTTAAAACAAAAGGGCGTATATTAATAGTATTTTACAGGTGTTAGGTCATTTAGTTTCGCATATATTGTTATGTGTGAAATATTGTTTTGAAAAAATACGGAGAGTTGGGATTGAGAGTTGGGCTTAGGAGCTGGTCCGGGACGCGCGCATAAACTAGCACCCTCTATTACTAAATTTATTATAATCAATTTCTAAAATATTTTAAATAGAATAGATTTTATTAGTGACGAATAAGTGATTAAACGCGAACCGCGAGTGCTAACTTAGGTTTCGGAATCGTTCACGCCGTCTATCTTATTATATCCTACGGACAATGGACAATTTTTACATACTTTAAGTGCTAGTGTATATTTATGTTTATGTTGTATTTTGGTATAACAGGGAATACAATTTATTTATTTAATATCTAGGTGCAGAGCTTCGAGTTGCTGTGTTCTCCATTTCTCGGGTTATTCTCTTGCATTCTTCCTTATTATGTCACAATCGACATAATTATATGCTGTTGTCAATTTACTTCTGCAAATACCTGATGCTGCCAGAGTTGCTGAAGAAGATTATAGGAATGACACCTGATGTTTTTTTTTTTTTTTTTTTTTTAAATTTCAATATCGCTCTCTGATTTTCTTTTCAGAGTTTAGTGCTCTTTTGTTTTTATCTGTGGGTCTTTTCTTTTACCTCTTTTTCAATTTATTAGGGTGCACGCCTGGAAAAAATCCTCATGGACGCCTGGGAAGGGAGGACCCAGGCAGTGCCGGACTCCTACCGACTAAAAACCAGACGTGCACCCTTTACAATTTGAGCTTGCAAACTAACGCATGCAATTTATCGCATGCTACAATTTTATTTACTAACAATGCATTAAATTGAAACAATTATTATTTAAATTAAATCTGATCATTATAATTGAAATACAATGTTAAACAGAAGCAATTATTAGAATTCAATTAAATACTAAAATTACAAATTATGAGCCATCGCACATCCATCTCCTCATTGAGATGGTGGGAGGCTATTAATATATATGGTTGTTGTGGCAACCTTTTGGTACATCACACTACATACTCAATATAATAAAATAATTCCATCCTAACAATGTGTAAAATTCCGCTGTTATACTATATAAAAATATTGCGTCCTGCTAGTGCATTGCATTCTCTCTATTACCCCTCCCTTTTTCCCCCCCGGAGTTGCACCCCCTTATTTAGTTGTAAAAACGGTATAAATAAAAAGTAAAATTAAAGTAAAATTAAAAGTGTATATGTGTATAATTAAAATCTTCAATAATTCCGTAGTAAAAATCCATAAAGTTAAATAAAATTCAATCAAGTTCATTAGAAGGTAAAATTTGATTATTCAATAAAATTCAATTTAGTTCATTAGACAATTTTTCTAGCCCATCCTGGTTATGATGCCGTTGAACCATTTGCCCTGGCAGCCCTCTTTATGGCACTCTCCGCATATTTCAGAAATATGGGCCGTGTTTTATCGTCCTCCACAATCTCCCGGTAGTTTACCGGTGTTATGGCCAAGCCCGTCTCCACCTCGCACTGCCACCTTTCGTGACCGAACCTTGGACATTCAGACAAAATGTGTGTCACTGTTTCTACTGATTGGTTGTCGCATGCGCAGAGCTGAGAGTCCGTCAATTTAAAGCGGTGGAGGTACTGTCTAAAGCCACCATGGCCCGTTAACAATTGAGCGACCGTACTTCGGTTTCCCACCTTTTCCATGATGGTTTTTGCCCTTCTCACATCACTGATGAACAACTTAGTACCCGAGGCCGTCTCAGAGGCCTGATATCTTTCCTGCCACTCCTCCAGGGTTTTCCGCCTTATCATCTTTTTGGCGAAAGACAGAGGGAACTTGTCATAGGCTGGAGCCCTCTTGCTCTTCAAGGCGGCCGCTTTGGCAAGCTCATCCGCTCTTTCATTTCCTGCTAATCCTGCGTGGGCCTTTATCCAAAAGAGCTCTATCTGGTGGCCACTAACTCTTGCCGCCTCTATGTTGTCCCTTATTTCCACCGCCATAGGGTTCAGAGTGTTTGGGTCACTTATCGCCTGTAGTGACGACCTCGAGTCGCTGAGTATTCTAATGGACGTCCTCTTTTTTATGGCTAGTTCGGTAGCTCTGTGTAGTGCCAGCATCTCTGCCTGATACACAGAGCAGTGGTTTCCTAGGCGAAAGGCCATACTGGCCCTCTCCCCTCCGTTCATCCATATAGATATGGCCGCTCCGACCTTCCCTTCTATTTTACTACCGTCAGTGTAGTAACATGGGAGGTCTGCTTGGCCTTCGGTCTCCGGAAGGTCCTCCTCGGTTGTCACCCACTTAAAACTCAGTCGTTTCCTTTCGGCTGGATGGGGTAAGGAGTTCGAATGGACTCTCGTCTGCAACGTTCGCCCCGGGACTTCAGGAACCGGCTTGCCTCGTTTTACCTGGTAGAGCTCCAGTTGCTCCGTCAGCCTCAAGTTCAGAGGAAGGATGCGAGCCAGGACCGCGCTTGACACCATAGAGACTGTCCGGTGAGCCTTCGAGATTTTAATCCCGAAGGCTCTCGTTACGCGGTCCAGTCTCTTTTGCACATATACCTTGCCCGCAACACTTCCCCAGGCCCCCGCCGCATACAATATTGTCGGTTCCACCACCGTAAAGTAGATGGTCCGAAGTATCTCTGGATTTAGCCCCCACCGGGTCTTCGCCATTCTTGAAACCACTTTATAGAGGTTCAGCGCCTTGGTTGTTACATTATCCAGGTGGAGGCCAAATCCGAGGTTGCGGTCCACCGTTAGTCCCAGGATCTTAATGCTGTCTGCCAGCGTAATCGGTGTCGCCAATATGTTAAAGGCGGGGGCCTCGTACTTGAGCTTCTTAGTTATCAGCACCGCCTGGGTCTTATGCGGGGCAAACCTCAGCTTATGCCTAACGCCCCACTGGGCCACCATATCGAGTGCGTCATTTATCCTGCTATTCAGGTCCTCGGTGGTCTTAGCTCTCGCCATTATTAAGATGTCGTCGGCAAACGCTTGTATTTGCGCCCTAAGACCCTCCGCCTCCACCAGCAGTGGGTCCAGCTGAAGGTTCCACAGTAGAGGTCCACCAATGGAGCCCTGAATACACCCTCGGTTTGTTGTGACCTCGACCCTTTCTCCGAGGTAATTCAAGGTGACCTTCCTGTCCTCAAGGTAACTGCAGAGGACCGCGACAAGACTTTTGTCTGCACAGTGGGCGTCCAACTGGTTGACCATCACCGGCCACCACGCCCCGTCGAAGGCCCCTTCGATATCGAGGGAGACGAGTGCTATTAACTCCTTGTTTTTAAGACCCTCCCTCGCGTATGTGATGGCGTCGTACAGGGCGTCTTCGGTGCTCCTCTGGGCGGTAAAGCCATACTGCCTCGAGCTCAGCCCCGATCCTCTGGCGAGCTCCCAGGTAAGCCTGTTGAAGATCATTTTCTCATATACCTTTCCCATCACTGGGAGCAGTCCAATCGGGCGGTAGGACTTTGGGGCAGAGTAGTCTTCCTTGGCTGGCTTGGGAATTATCCTGATCCAGGCCTCCTTCCAGCAGATAGGGAAGTAGGCCATACTTAGGCACCTATTGTACAGGGCCAGTACCTCTGGGCAGGTCAGAAACGCCCTATGCGCCAGGTCGGATGTAATTCCGTCCACTCCTGGTGCCTTACCGGGGTTCATGCCCCTGAAAACTACCTCTGCCTCCTCGGTCGTGAATGGCACCGGCTCCGGACGGCTCTCCCGGCTCCTACAGGTTTCTCTGATAGCATCGGCCGCTAGCCTCACCGCTCTGTGACTGTCCTGGTCCTGACGTTGATCGTCTTCCGGAAAGAACGTTTTTGCTAGCAATTGTGCAGACTGTAGGGGGGTCATAACTTACCATCTTCCGGTGACTTCAGGAGACACTCAAGGGTGGTGTCACTCGCTAAACACTTCTTGACCACCCTATAGGAGGTCTTCCATAGTTCCTCTTCTTTCTGCTGTGAACAGAATTCCTTCCAACTTTTTGTGACAGCGCTCTCTATCTCCTCCCTGTACCTTTCTCGGGCCTCAGCGTATTCAGCGTACACCGCTTGCTTTCTGGCCGGGTTTGCCCCTGAGATTCTCCTTCGCAGAGTTTTAACAAGCTGTTTGCTTTCGCTCAGTTCTTTCGTCCACCATGCAGTCTTCCTGGGTTTCACGGCGGCCGTCTTTGGTGGGACGGTGTTAATGCAGGCGTACTGTATGGCCTCTGTAATTCCCTCCGCAGCCTCCTCCAGTCCCGCATGGTCTCCCAGGTGCTGAATGAACTCGGTAGTGATGGCTCTTTGTTGTAGTTGGATTTTCAGCTGTGACGAGAACTGTCCCCAGTCGGCCTTCTCGGTATTAAACTGCCTGGTACTGGTGCGTGGCACCACTGGGTCCGAGCCCTGCTGTTTAAGTCCAAAGCGTATCCTTCTGTGGTCGGTCAATCCCGTGTCCTCCTTGACCACATGCCATCCCTTTACTGCACTCAGGGCTGCATCGGTGCACATCGTGATATCCACTATACTCGAGAACAGTTTCCCCCCTCTGTGTGTATAGAAGGTTGGCGCCGAGCCCATGTTGAGGATGTTCAGGCTCACCTCAGAGCAGAAATTAGCTATGTCTCTGCCCCGGTCGTCCTCGGTCTTACATCCCCACCAGTGGCTCGACGCGTTTACGTCTCCGCCGATTATAGCCCCCACATCGCCAGCAGCCTCAACTATGGATTTCAGAGTCCTCAAGTGTACATCCAGCGGTTTGTCTCCCTCCAGGTAGACACTGGCAACGCACATTTTTGTCGTTCCTCGTTTCAGTGTTACCGCGCTCACGTTTTTTGTTAGGTGGGTGGGGTCTACTACCATCTCCATAGTCGGGTCAAGGATCACGATAGCCGACTTAACTGGTCCGTCTCCTTGGGTTTGTTGTACAACCCTGTGTGTTGTTGTGAGGTACCCCTTTGCACCCACATAGGGCTCCTGAAGCAGCAGTACTCCGACACCTGATGTTATGGGTTGTTAGGTCGAATCGTTGAGAATTAGATTAGAATATATGTAATTTTGCTTTATGCGTAAATTAAGCTATTTTGCGTAAATTAGTGTTGCAATGCAAAAATAGATGTACGACTCTGCGATCGCGATGGGTAAAGGAAGGGCTACTATATCTCACATACTACCAACTATTGCCTTACCTGATATGCCATTGTAGTTGTAGTGTCTTACGTCTACCGCTTTTGTGTACATGTTTGCGACAAGATAGAGGACCTATAATAAAAAACTATACACACACACTTTATACTCAGTGTTTTACACTGGCTACAGAGAACATACACTCACTCACACACACATATACACTTACATGCACTAGCTGACACACCACACGATTAGTCTATTTGCACACACACACTTAGGTACACTTGGAATAGGAAAGTGCCGGACACCAGGTCGCGCTTATCCGAATGCCAAATCGTGGTTCTAGCCTAAAGCAGCGACGTGTCAATGTTTTAGAAGTCTGGAACCATACCACAACACTATAGGTACACATCCAAGGCCTGGAGTCGTTTGTATGTTTTGTAATATTCGCTTAGTAACTCCTGGGATGTACCCCACTAACCCCTGACATCTGCGTCGTGTGTGAAGGTGGGGAGTATTGCATCTTTGAGGTTTTACTGTACAGTGGATGTTATTGCATATAAATGATATTCAGAGCACCTTGTACAAATTCACACACCCTCTATGATTGTCACAAATACCGCGTGATGCATGAATCGATGTAGGATTGGAAGCGTAAATTCAGCAACGCGTAAAATGCTTAGCATGATTGTTTAGCGTAATTTTAATTGCAATATGCGTAATTTTGAGAGAGAAGGATAAAAGTGATTGTGATAAATGTGATGGTGTCGAAGGAATGATAAGTGGGACGGTCTGATTGTTTGATGAGTTAGTTAGGCGGACAATAAGGTCGTTGGGCAGGTGAAATCGGGCCGACTGTGAGGCTTTAACGATTTACTTGCGAGGCCGAGTTATAGGCGTGAAGGGAGACTCGGTTCTTTAAAAAAAAAAAACAAGCTAGGTTCCCCTTTTTGACCTAAAGGTCTACCTTCTCAAGGTCCCTTTGAAGTCGGGTTTTCAGGTCGTCGTTGTTTATCATCGAGCCAGAGTTCACTTTCTATATTTAATATTAATATAATTTAGTTTTACTATTATATATTTTAATTATAATATGATTTAATTATTTTTTTATTCCGGTTTAGCTTATGCTGATTTGGGTGAGTTTGCATGTTCACTAAGGTTTGTTTCCATTTACTTTAACATTTTATAATTCATTTTACGGATTTCATGGAATTATTGCGTTGCGTTGAATTAATTTTATTACGGTCGGTTTTACTTTAAACTGAAATTTGTTTATTACGGATTTTGTTTTTATTATTTTCGTTTAATTAATTATTTTCGTTTTATTGCGGACGGTTTTACTTTAAACCGAAGTTTTCGTATTATTACGGATTTTGATTTATTATTTTATTTTAATGCGGAAGGCTTTATTTTAAACCGTTTTACTATTTTCGTAATCTTCTTTTGCGGATTTTATTTTCTTAAATATTTTAATTATTTGAAACACGTTCATTTATGGCCAATATTTTTTGGTTACTGATATTTTATTTGAATAGTCTTATATACTTACTTATATGGGTATATTTAAGATTTATTTACAGCACCCCCCAATAACTCCAAATCTATTTAAGATAAAAACATGAAATTTAGCTTATGTATTTAGATCTTTTAGAACAACTAGAACCCCAAATTTCATCAATAAAAGAAATAAAACAAGTGCGAGTCTGACTCGCGTACCGAGGGTTCCGTACGCACTTTCACTTATCTCATCTTAATTAGCCTGTTGAGTTAAGTTTGCACCTGAAATATATGACGCCGCATACAAATGACGTGCAAACATAACGCAACCGACTTCTTCAAATTTGATGTATTAAAGGGACTATATTTTTAATATTTTTTTTACAAATGTATAATTTTCAGATTTGATAAGTATTTGTAGTATGTGACGATATTACTTGCCAAATTTTATAGTTCTAGGTGATCGGGAAGTACCCTATCATTGTGATTCCCTTGAGAGTGTCGAAATGTACATTTTTGCGATATAAACGGCCGTATCTCTTTTTTCACGCTAACGTAGAAGTTAAATTTTTTCACAGGTTCAAGGAACCACAAACCTGAGTATATTATGTTAATTTCAACTGGATACCTCAACGCGTTCTCGAAATAAAGAGTCTTGACAGATAGACGGACGGACGGACAACAAAGTGATCCTATAAGGGTTCCGTTTTTTTCGATTGAGGTACGGAACCCTAAAAACCCAGCAGAGTAATTTTGCTAAGAGACAAGCTTCGCCGACAAAAGAATTGAGATCTATATGGGCGCCAAGTTCTTTGCACTAATTTTTTTAGATACAAGGACATGCGACATACTCAATGCATTTATGTTACTTGGGGTGTAATTCAATATCAAGATTTGACTTGGCTAGTTTTTACAAACTGACAAAATTTTATAAAAGTATTGTTATCAAGCTAACAGTATAAGTAACAAGTAACAGCATGAACACTAACTTGCGTACTTACCTTTACGAAAATAGGTTAATGATTAGACAAATATAATAAGTACCTAATATAAATTTATATGTAAAAACTTTTTCTTTCTCATTTAACAAAAATCGTGATTTTTGACTACTAATAAGTTTTCCATTAGAAAGTCATGTTAAATGTTAAAATTATAAAAAAATATATGCATTTGTTTAACTAATATGTACAAAAAACAATAAGCAACCGTTTCAAAGAAAATTACAATGTGTTTTATAAATCAACAAAAATTGATTTTTATCTGCAAAAAGTACCAATTCAACTTAATTATTGAGCAAAACACATGTACATAATTCAATTATAAACTAATCATGTTTCTCTGCGCACACTTTGCCCCGCCAGCCCAGAATACAGAACCGAACAGGCTTTCAGAGCTGCATCTTGTGACGACGTTATGGACTTGGCCGCAGAAGTGTGAGGATATGAAGGTACTCCACTCGTGGTTGATGGACCATCAACTGAGACCGCAGAAGATGAAGTTGACAATTGGTCCTATAGCTTCCAGCCATAGCGTCCACTTCTTTGTAATGCGGGTCTTTTTTCCAACTTCATTTTGCACTTTATTTTCAAAATGATTGATCCACAGATATCTGTTATACGCAGTTCATCATGACTTAATTAAATGTTCTATGGTCATGCTTCCTAAAACAGAAAATTAAGTATCTTAACATAAATAAAATACAATAATAATAATTATTAGTAGTTTGTTTTTCTATATGAACAGGTCTAAATCAACACAATAATGGTTAAAGGCTAAATAGGATCACTTTTTTCTCTAAAAGAATTCACAATTCACTTAACTTGGGAAAAAAATAAAAAATAAATGGGTAACCAATGAACACAACTTTTTTGTAGCGCAGGTCCTGAGAAATATCAATGTACTTAGATAAAATATTTAACATACAAACACCAATAGAATTAACTTCATTCTTTACAAATTGATAAGGCAGTATGAAGTTCTAACATTACAGAAAACATAGCATTTGAAGGTCAAGCGAATAGTTTAATTTTAAGTAAGTGCTCATCTCATTGACTGATATTATCTCAGTGACTTTGTAATTTGTTTGATTTGAATGATGTTCTACTATCTTACAAATTACAATAATTTTGGATTAGGGTCTAATTAATTATTCACTTTGTTTCTATATAGAATATAAATGTGATTTGTTTATCGATATGTACTTTGTTTCAAATGTTAAGTTTGTCTTAAAGACAACACTTACATATATACCTAAGTGGACTCGCCTACCTATATGCTTAAGTGGACCTATATACCTGAGTCCCATCCAGGGGACATAGGACATTAAGTCATATACCTGAGTGGGCCAATATATAGAAAATAAAAACTTACCGCAATTAGACATTTCGTTTGTGAGTTTTCCCAAGATAAGAAGACGAAGGTATTCAGAAGGTTTTGAAGTCGTATCTATAAGAATTTGTTTCAAGTCCGTGTTAGGTGGCGTAGGTCAGTTTAAACCACTTAAAGCAAGGTTGCAAAATAAAATCACATTCAACTCAAACAATAACAGAACAAATCGAATCGCAAGTCAGTGCTGCAAACTCCCACATCACGTGTAATAAACAAGAACGACAACAAGAAGGTCCTAAAAATCAGGAGCCAGTCATAAATAAATATCAGTAGGGCTACTCCGATGTTCAAAATTCGACCGTCGTATAGTGCCGTCCCTCTCGATCTTCTGTCGAATCGAAGTATATGAGCAAACGGGACAGCACTATACGATACGCTGGCCGAATATCGAACATCGGAGTAGCCATTCAGAATATTCAGATTCGTCAGAATCAGTCGCGTTTCGTTCCACTCACAAATCGGTTGACAATTATCGGATGTCAACGTTGCCAAATGACCGCACACTTATATTAAATATGGTGTATTTACACAACTTCTCTAAAATTAGGAGATTTGTTCGATTCCAAAAAGTAATTCTAAAGATTCTTAAAAATCATATATTTATAATCTGACAAATCAGGAGAGTTTGCAGCACTGTCAGAAGTAACGGTCTGGAAGGAATGGAATGCCCAGTGGACAGATTCATAGTGCTGCCAGAACGGATTTACGTTTTCGGAAATTTCGCCAAGTGCATACCTAATCCATTAAGGGACGGTTTTGAACAAAATCGGACGAAATCCAAAAAAAATAATAAGATCTATGCAATACTACCTATGGGATTGTGTACAAATTATTAATATTGGTTTATTCATCGATATATTCTTTATTTTTCATCTTTTTGAGCGTGCATAGCTTAAAATAAACTAGTCCTCCAATCATAATAAGCTCGACGAGTCTCCATTGCAAAAGTCTTAAAAGAGACGACGATTGTAAACGGGCGCTCAAGGTACGATTTGGAGTTTCAAAAAGCCGGGAAACTGACATTTTTTTATTGGTATGGCCACCCCGTCGTAGGCTGTGTGTGAGCGCAACAATGGGATACACATAAAACGCCATCTAGCGTTACCACTTCAAACAACTACGAATGCTTGGATGCTAAAACATAGCTAACACTTTCGTGTTCTTGTTGATTATTTATGATTAATCAGTTTATATTTTAGGTTTTGTTTATAAAATATGCTATAGTTTATTTTAATCACGAAAATTCTGCTTAATTTGGCTGATTCATATTTTATTAATTTACAAATGTTAACGGTAGAGCCATCTCTATTGTTCACTCTCAGTACTAAAAGTAACTTCTTCGGCTTGGGTCCCCCTGGCAATGCTAATGCAATAATAATGATTTTGTATTGTTCCTCATTCACGTTGACGCCTAGAGATCTTATACATCTCTGTGGAATTAAATAATTTAATTTTGAGAATGTATGTCAAGACGCCTAGAGACTTTATACATCTCTGGTAAAATTATTAGAATAAATTGAATAAATTTTGTATAAATATAGTTACTTACTTACTCGTAACATTGATTTCGAGAATCTATAAATCTCCTTTACGTGTAACAATGTAGTTTGTTATACCATACATATAAATTATTATTTTAAGTATTATTTACGAAAAAATTACTAACTTTGAGTTTCTTTCGGCTTCTTTCTCAAAAGCGGTCTCATCTTGGGAAATGCCGGTAGATTCACAATCTGACTTCTAAAAGTGCCCTTGCGGCCTACTTACTTTACTGTATAAATTATTTCATTTCATTTCTTACCTTCACTTCGGCGTCGTCATTGATGTTGAGTTGTGTGGAGGCGTTGTAAATGTATCGTAAACAATGGATTTTAAACAAAGCAATTCATTTCTGCGATCTGACATCATGAGTCTAGACACAATTGTTTAATTTCACCTTGTGTTAGCTTACTTCGTAAGTATTTTGTGTCTCAATACATTTAATCATATCAAACTGAAAACTTAGTATATATTATATAATTTCCAGTTATTTAACGTAAACAAATAACATAAGAGGTTAATATTTACTATTTAAATTACCTAGTAGTAATCAATCTTTATTAAAGCCAGTAACGTCAGCTAGCGTCTAGGTAAACTAAATGTTTATATAGAAACGAAAAATATATAAAGAAAATTATGCTTTATTTTATTTGATATTTTAGTTTGGGTGTAGCACATTGTTACTAACAATTTATCAACATTATTTGAGACGATGGTGCCGAACATAACGATATAATCTTTACAGTAGATGGCGCTACGATGCCGCCCTAAGGCATGTAGAAATGAAGCGGAAACCGTAATCTTTTTGGGATTCATTATAAAACTATCTTACTAACCTAATGTGACCAAATCAATAGGATGCCATTACTTATAAAGGAATAAAAATTCTGCAAAAAGGCAGAACACTGAGTCTTCGGAAAAAATCGAATTCACGTTTTCACACTCAAAATATTATAAATTCGAATATGCTTGCATATTCCTATTGCATTTGCAAACAGGCACAAACCGATGAACAAATAGATGAAACTTGGCACCGATATTGCTTGTTTGGCTTCTTCGATATACCAAGTGTTTTATGATATGTATAGATCCGTTCCGTTGAAGGCAAAAAACCGCAAGTAAGAGCAAGTTGAAAAGTGATTTTAACTTGTGAAAAAACTGAAATTAGATTACAATTTTTATATTAAACCATTGATACAAAGATGAAAACGCAAAGAAAAATTAAAGTGCGTAACCTGGCTAAGGTGTAAAAAGCCTTTCAAATAAACAATGCAAAGATCGAAACAAAGCATAAGGAAAATCGAAAGGTTATCTCTGACGTTAGGGTGGTGGAGAGGTTAACACGCTGGACCAGTAATCTCTTTCGCCAGGTTACATAATTATAATTTTTTCATTGTGCTTTAATCTTTGTATCAATAGTTAAAATTTGATTGCTGATGATTCACTCAGCCGGGCCTGAGCCCTATAGAAGAAGGTAAAAATGCAAGCAACATTTAGGGTACCTACTAAGTTGTCTCACTTCTTGGAAATATTCATAAGTTCTTTAAACACTATTAAGTTGAGTTTAACAACTATTCGATTTGATATAAGTATTGAATAGCAAAGGAATGAAATAAAACTATCTTCTTACAGAAGCCATTCAGACAGTTCCGTTCAAACTCAACTGAGACGCGGTTCCAAGTTTCATACCTTCCCCGTACTCCACAATCACGCTTCTTACTGTAAGATAATAGTGCAAACTTGGCGCTAAGTCTGTCTGCGCTAAAATAAACATACATCAGCAAACACTGAACGGAGACAATGTTAAATTTGTTAAAGTCCGCCTGAATCTTTTGTCATCAAATTACTCCTTAAGCTTACGAGTCGATCGGGAACTTGGGGATAAAGGGGCAGGGGCAAAACGACCAAGTTGGGCGAGTTGGGACAAGTTGGGGCAAGTTTGTGCCGCTGTTGATTCTGTCGCACAACTTTAATTGCCCCGCCGCTAAGTAGGGGGCGTTACGGCCAATTGATATGAGTTGATGCGATTTGGTGTACAAGGGAGTCGTTCCGCATTGCATCGGTGATATACAATAATATGTGTCAGTGCATCTGGAAAGGTACCTTGTTTCAGGTATTGAGTTGTGCATAGTTCCAAAAAGTAGATTAAATTTGCTATCAACACAAAAAAGAATAATGACTGTAGGTGGAACCACTATTTTTATATAAATTTTTGAATTTTCGACTTCCGAAATGCACAAGTTGAGAAAATTGCATTTAAAGTTTATAGTGGCAAAAAACACACTTCTACTTCGAAGTTACATAGTGAAGGGTATAATCATAATCTTTGAATGTTAAAAAATTATAATAAAGGTGAATTGTCTAAAAATACATGTTAATTATTCTGATTTCTTAGGTTGAACATGCCAGGGTGGAAGAAACACGAAAGTGTTAATCATACCCAATTCATAAAATAACGAGATTAATGTTAGTTTCTCATCATAGTTACATATTCTATGGCATTTTGGGACAGTTGAATGAAAGAAAACTCCATAATCATAAAGAAATTTAATAATTACCGCATTTTTAACAGTTACAAAAAAGATCACTTATAATATTAAAAACCAACTAAATAATTTGTATATTCATGCTAATATCACAAGATCAAATGGTATTTAGCGTGGTGTACCACAATGGTATAATAGAAATGGTTTTAAAGCAGTTTTTTTTTACAATAAAGTTTAGTGACTCGGTCGAAACTTTTGTATGGAAACGTACCGTAACTAGGGTACCTTGTCACGACATTTACTAAACTTTAGTAACTTAAACTCGAAGATCACTATTTTAGTACCTATAGTGCAAGAAATATCTGTAACAAAATGTTATTTAGGATAATTATAGCGGAAATCAATGTATTCTTATTTATAAAAACTTCTGTTTTAGTCGTGTAAGACATCAAGTTTAGCATTATACTAAACTGGGTACCTTGTCACGCTAAGTCATTATCTTACATAAATGGAGTAACTAGAAAAAATGTGTCAGTGCACATGGAAAGGTACCTTGTATTGAGTTATGCATAGTTTCAAAAAGTAGATAAAATTTTCTATTTATACAAAAAAGAATCATGATTCTAGGTGGAACCGCTATTTTTATATAAATATTTGAATTTGCAACTTCCAAAATGCAGAAGTTGAGAAAATTGCATTTAAAGTTTATAATGGCAAAAAACACACTTCTACTTCGAAGTTATATAGTGAAGGGTATCAATCAAATTTTTGGAAATTAAAGAAATAATAAAGGTTACTTGTCTAAAAAAAACATGTAAATTATTCTGATTTTCTAGGTTGAATATGCAAGGGCGGAAGAAACTCAAAACTGTTAATTATAGCCAATTCATAAAAAAATGAGATTAAAACTGTTAGTTTCTTATCATAGTTACATATTCCATGGCATTTTGCGTTCATACAAGTCACGCAAGTTCAATGTTTTCTTATAAAAAACATTAAATTTTCACGGCTCAAAATATCATTTTGCTATGGGCCGATTCTATACCTTATCTTAGAAAGAGGCATATTCTATTCTATTCTATACTACCCGCAATGGAAATATTAACAAAATTATTCAAATTTTAAACGATTTTAAGACAAGCCGTGACAAGGTACCCTCTGACTACTAAACTTTATGGTCGGAGAAATATACTAAGTGTAGTGTATTGCCAAATAAATGGACAATATGGCTGACAGGGCCGGGGTTGCTCTCTCTCACTCTTTGGAGAGCGGTCAAGCGAGCTAGACTGTCCGACTGTTATATTGTTGTTTTACTGGTATACAAGCGAACCTGTACAAGTGGCGACCCTGCCAGGATTACAAAATGTACAGTAAGTGAAAACAGCAACAGAAAATACTAGAGGTAAATTAGCGAATGAGACCAGTTTAATTTGATTAATTATTTAAAATACGTGAGTACCCCCAAAAAATCCTTATAAACGATATTTAGTTGATGTTGGAAGGAATGACAAATAACAGCAAATCAAATGTGTCGGCGAGATCGTAACAGCCAATGAGAATCGCCGCGCGTGATGCGCTGCGCTGTGATTGGCGAAAATTCGTGCTGCACGTATCTAAATATGACATCTGCGCAGTCTTTGCGCAGCACAATGTTTGAGTTTAAATATGAAGCCACATCATAACAAATATGACCCATATTGTTCTTAATTTATAAACGATTTTATACTTTGGTATATGCTGAGTATGATGAATAAAATTATGTATGCGAATTTACTTTTCACAAACAACGAAATTTAATAACTTTTCAGCACCATATTGACATATTGACGTAAGTAGGTAATATAGAAAATTATTCGTGTCAATTTGTGAACCAAGATGTTTTACAATGATTTATTACCTACCTAAATAAGAATTATGGGTTATGATTGTAAATATCAGGCGTTTTGGATAAATATAATAATCGATGCCTGAAACCAATAAACTTATACGTGGTAAAGGTGGTAATTCTAATTATTAAAACCGATCAATTAATACCTACTCATATTATTGAGCAAAATAATAAGTTGCTTTTGTATTTACATTGTCATTCATTCCAAATAGAATATGGAATTACATTTGATATTATCAAATGGGCCATGTAGGTATTCCAAGCCTGCTGTTGTTATTTTAATACAATTTTAAAACTATAGAAATGCTGTTGTCGATGTTTGTCGCAAAAGCTATACAAAAAGTACGCCACGTGGACATAGTAATATTTTGTTGACAATTTTAGAACATTGTAGAAGATGGAAACACCATCAAACAATGTGGTTATGTGTGCTTGATGCAGCATACAATACTTAAGTTATAAATAAGAAATCCTTTTTGGCAATATGGAAATCAGTTAAGCATCAACTGTTGTCAAAAGATCATTAGTTAACACAACATATTTTATTCGATGATCACGAAGGTCTAAATCAAGTATTTACGAATTAAATACACGATACTGGTCTCATCCCGTTAATTGGTACCTACGAACTAATAAATACCTAATTATGTATTAGGTACATAAACAGTGATACCTTTGATTGAATCATCATAATGCTATTAACGATTTGCCGTTTAAGAAATAACAAATGTTGAAAATAAAGTTTGGTGATATTATTGGACACAGGACAGGTATTTAACTAGTTAACATTGATATTGGCTGTCCATGCAAAAACGTTGGTCTTCGTGACACTGTTTCGATACATACATATTCTGTAACAAATTGGAAAGCTAAAGACTTTATGGTTCGAGTATGGAATTAGTCGATTTTTATATTATTTACCTGTATTATAATTTAATATCAATGTTTAATGGCTGAGTGATAAAACTGGATAACTAAGGGAGTAAAAATTATGTATTAAGGCTGTGTAAAGCTCTTTTTCTAAAAGACAGCGCTGTCGAATTCTGACAAGTGTTTGTATTCTGAATAAAATGTCTCTTGTGTCAATATACAAAACATGTATGGCCAATCAAGGTATCACTGGGCGTTAGTTGGTAAGCTGACGGTACCTACCTAAAGAAATTTCGGGTTACTAAAATCTGAATGTCCGTCTAACAAAATCAAATCTGATTTGGACAGAGGTAGTCAGTTTATTGAATGGTAGCTTTATGGCATAAAACAAGCGAATAAAATCGGAAAGGAAAGTTGACAATTTGACTGTAGTCGAATGGTGCCCAGAGGCAGGGCAGAGGTAATTCGAGCAATCTCGAATGGTACCTACAGGTTGACGGTATATATATGACCTTATAAATAATAAAATTATGTATATGATACATAATACAGTGATATCTTGGAAGCAAGCTGCATTGTAATATTGATTTACAATTGGAATTAAAGTGAATTTCGGTTAAAAGAACTGATTGAATGATAACACAGTATCATATATTGGAAACATACTAATTATACGGAAAACTGAGAAACACAATGAATTGAAGTGTAAAAACTTCATAATTGCCTATCTATGTTTTTTTGGTATATTGTTCTGTACGATAAGTTGATACGGAAAATAAGTAATTACTTCAAATTGCATTGCTTTAATGGGAACCAAGATATCACTGGGGCCTAGAGGTAGCTTAGTAAACTGGACGGTACCTAAAATATTGTCACATGATATTTATAATAGAGACAATTTACATTAAGCCTGTATGTGACAAACAAGAACTTACGATATTTGCTTATGCAGATTGCTAAAGGTAGTCGGTTTACTCAGCGGTAGTACCTGCGTAGCATTTAAAAGCTACATGAGAGATAGTTTGACAGTTTTGTTAAACGGTATCTAAATAATATCCCCTGAGGATAAGAGATAGTTTGACAAGTTGTCAAATGGTATCTAGATGGTTATATGGGATATGCCATAAGGATAAGAGATAGTTTGACTGTCGTCGAACGGTATCTAAATAATATTCGATCAGGTTAACAGATAGTTTGGCTGTTGACAAACGGTATCCAAACAGTATCCGATCAGGTCCTCAGATAATTTGGCTGTTGTGAAACGGCACCTAAACAATATTTGATCAGGATAAGAGGTAATTTAAGGACTTTCGAATGGTACCTAAGTAATGTTATACGACAGCGATTACTAAAATGTGTTCCGTGGAACCCTCGGCAAATTAGGCCTCTGAGAAGGCTCCGACAAAATCAAAACAATTTTACAAGTCATTTAGACTTAATCTAATAAATAGAAAAAAATATACAACTGAACTGGAAACCTTTGGACCCAGGCAATTAACATTGATTCCAGAATACCAAGGAGTCAAAAGAAAGTTTAATGGTAAAAGAAAAAAAGTTTGAGAACCGTTAGCTAAAATGACCCGAAATTCCCTGGAGAGAATGTACGAAATTGTACTAAGAGTAATTGAAAGAGAATATGCAGGTACTTAAAAAAAATGCTTTATTTAGCAATAACTGGCTAAATATTTATATTAAAGCTAATATAAGTAACAAGTAATGGCAACAAATGTTTTTGTTTGGAAATACTCTGTAAGCAATTTTGATGTTAATTAGTGGAAATTTATCTAAACGCTGATGCTAAGTGGATAACACTTAAAATTACCCAATTCTTTGCTTAGATTAGAGTGATCAGACTATGATGATGAACAGAACAAGTTTCAGTTAATGAGAGTACGACGGAAAGGTGAAAAAGTACTTTGACTTTGCTGCACTTTTACGGTAGTATTATCGATTATATTTTAACTGAACAAGGATGTGCTGGAATTTGGTGTGAGCACGGAATCAGAACCATGGGGACTATTTACTAAATATCGTAACCTTTTGGACACCAAGTAGTGTAGCAATTTGCAGTGTCACTGACGCCACAGCAAAATAAAATAAAGACATGCTCCAAAGTCAACAGGGATTGGAAAATAGTCGTAGAAGTCTAAATTACAAAATTTTGGATAATTGGATTTCATGGCACTTGCCAACGTTGGCGTCGGTGGAGCAATTTGCCGTTGAAAGGCTCAGCTTAGGGTGTTCAAGAGGTTAAAGGTCTCTGGAAAAATCAAGAAAAATGAAAATTTAAGTAAATAATAGATCGATTGGGTAAACTGATGTACTTCACACTGATTATGGTACCATTAATTACATTTTGAAATAGGCTTATGGAGTCAAAATTTATAGGCTAGTCAACTCTAGCAGTTTATCTCTAGTACTTACTTTGTCAATAATGTAACGACAAACACACTTTAGTCAGAAATGCAGTCTGATCAATTGGAATAAACTATTTTGGGTCACAAACTTCAGAACCCTCGAGCTGTTTTGGAATAATTCGAATCATCTATGTAGTTTAGTGAACCATCAGGCTTAACAAACCATTATTTTCGAGCGAAGGTATACAAAAAGTTGTCACTATAAATAAATAAATAAATAAATATTAAGGGACAATCATACACAAATCGACCTAGTCCCAAACTAAGCAAAGCTTGTACTATGGGTACTAGACGACGATATACATAATATATAAATACATATATAGATAAACATCCATGACCCAAGAACAAATATTTTGCACAAATATTTGCCCCGGCCGGGATTCGAACCCGGGACCGCCGACTCAGTAGGCAGGTGTCTACCAACCGAGCCAAACGCGTCGTCAAAGTATAATAGGTAAGCTTATTCAATACAATAAAAATTTAAAAAGTATTCCAAATAAGTCGATTCCAGAGAAAGTGAACCATTTCACCGATTACTTAATATTATCTGATAAAATAATAGTAAAACTGAAAGAAGAAGGAAGGAGAGATGGGAGGTATCAGATAAAGATGCCGAAATAGATTATTTATTAAATATTATTATTAAATAAAATTACTAATAGTCGTCCGTTAGTGAAAGGTCTCCCACAACAACAGTTGTACGACTTGTACGCTCTCTGCATCTATCGTTTCTGATGAGGTTACCAGAAATCTGATCATAATGCGTTATCCGTTCCAGCGCTTACTGATACGTGAGTATTTAAATTGTCCAAAAATATTACATGAGGACCATATCCTATATTTAGATGTGCGATAAGATATTGGAAATATTGAAATAGCTGATGTCACATATCAAATACATCTCCGTAGAATTAAATTAATGATTTGTATTTTATTGCATGTCTCATGTCATGACTGTGTGATCTTATACATCTCCAAGAAAATTGTTAGTAAAATTGTATATTACTGTACCTAACATTGAAGTTTAGAATCTGTACAATCTCCTTTTACGTGTACTGATTAGTTATAACATGAATGTAATAGTTTTAAGTAAGAGTTATGAAAAAATGACTTACTGTTGAGTTTCTTTCGGCTTTCTTCTCAACAGCGGTCTCCTCTTGTGAAATGCCGGTAGATTCAGATTAAGATATGTAAAAGTGCCTTGTTGGCTACTTACATATAAACGTTTTGAATTATGTTATGAATGAATAAAATTTAAATTAAATTTTCATTATTTTGTAAAAGGTATAGATGTAGTGTATTGCCAAATAAATGGACAATATGGCTGACAGGGCCGGGGTTGCTCTCTCTCACTCTTTGGAGAGCGGTCAAGCGAGCTAGACTGTCCGACTGTTATATTGTTGTTTTACTGGTATACAAGCGAACCTGTACACTAAGAAAACATAATTTTACTGGTATTCTTGTACACATATGTTCCTTAGGACGTAAATAACCCAATTATAACACAAACCCATTTTGGCACTTTTTCACCCGCTTCCACAAAAACTCATGTAACTCGGTAACTAAATGTCGTGACTAGGTACCTTTCCATGTGCACTGACACATATAATAAATAATATATATAGCAAGCTTCGGGACCATGCGCGGAGGCACAGTTTTAACACCTTTTTAAAATTATTTTAGTTATGTTTGATTTATAACTTTAGTTTAAGCTTTTTTTATTGTGTAGTATATAAATATATTGTTAGTCCCTTTTGAATAAAATAGTACATGGTGATATTTGAGATTGTTAACTTTTATTCATGTCATTTGTTATTTGCAGTTTAAAAGCTGACTTTCATCGGGTGAACCAGGTAATAATAATAAAGTGGACTGGTTTTGTCACTTCAGTTCGATTGTTAGCTAGATTGGATTATTTTATTCCATGATAAAAATGACATTACCGTAGACTGGGGTTACTTTGAGTCTTGGGGTTACATTGATAAAAACTTCATTTTATTTTTAAACGCTAAAATCCATATTTCCGAACGCATCTGTACATAATTTTTTTCTATGGATGGCAATATCAATAGTTGCTGCATTTAGTTGCCCTGACGCAGTGAACAAATTATGGTCGTGTGAAGTGCGGATCACGTGTCAAAATGTAAGTATAATTTATTGGGAACAATTTAAACGCTCACCAAAATGGCTTTTATACCCCAAAACTAAATTCCAAATAAAATGAATTGCCTCCATTTAAATTAAACCCACTCTAAACAGTGCTCCCCAAATTAAATCATTTTGTATTCCAAAATCGATATACATTACACCAGAATAATTTTATGTTGAGTCAGAATATCTTTATGCTTCCCAAATGGATTTTTTGCTCACCAAATATTGTTTTCATAAAACATCAAAATTATTACCAAAAATATCTTTTTGCTTCCCAAAATGGATTTTTTGCTCACCAAAATGGATTTTTTGCTCACCAAATATTGTTTTCATAAATTAGTGTTTCAGCTAGGTAAATCTAATCCTGATCACCTTTCAGAGCAGATCCGACTCGGCCGGGTTAGGTTAGGTTAGTTTTTTTTTTATATCCCTAAAAAACGCTCCATAATGTGCGGTAGTCATTATTAGCTATGCTATATCAATTTGAAATTTTCTCCATACAATTCGTTTTTTTTTTCGATATTTTCCGAATTTGACCGAATTTTCGGACAAGATTTCAGATTCATATTTTTGAGCCCCGAAAGCCCCCCGATACCGAGTTTTAGCCGCCTAGCACCAATTTGAAATTTTGAATCGTTTTTTTTCGATATTTTCCGAATTTGACCGAATTTTCGGACAAGATTTCAGATTCATATTTATGAGCCCGAGACCCCGCCGATACCGAGTTTTAGCCGCCTAGCACCAATTTGAAATTTTGAATCGTTTTTTTCGATGTTTTCCGAATTTGACCGAATTTTTGGACAAGATTTCAGATTCATATTTTTGAGCCCCGAGAGCCCCTTCGATACCGAGTTTTAGCCGCCTAGCACCAATTTGAAATTTTGAATCGTTTTTTTTCGATATTTTCCGAATCTGACCGAATTTTCGGACAATATTTCAGATTCATATTTTTGAGCCCCGAGAGCCCCCCGATACCGAGTTTTAGCCGCCTAGCACCAATTTGAAATTTTGAAAAAAAAAAAGTCGCCATCTTGAACTTTTTTTTCCACAAGTGTCTAACAACCAACCTTTAAAAACAAAACCTGCTTTTTGTCAAACCAGCCAGCTGTGTAAATGACCTTGTTGTTGAAACCAAAAAAAGTTACTTTGCAGGCCTGGGCCTGAAAAGCAGTATGAAATCCCTTTACAGTCTTCTCGAGTTGTTGCGCCCAAAAAACGATACTTCCGAGCCTATTTTAAGGAACGTAAAGACATTTCATTGAATGTTTGAGAAAAAGCCATTTTGGTGAGCATTTAGTTTTTTGCCTCAGCAAAAATGACTAAAATGGAAGTAATAATATAAAATATTGGTGACATCCATTTAACAGTAATTTAGATTATTTGGTCTGAAATTAACTTTAACGGTGTTCATATATTTTTATAGGATGTAAGAAAAATAATTATTTGCTTTATTTATAGAATGGTTTGGGATACATTATTTGGTGAGCATTCATCCGTTTTGGTAAGCATTAAGAATTAATTGGTAGTAATTTATCAACATATTTGGTAGGCGTTTAAACACAAGCCTAATTTATTGCTATTTTTCATGTTCGAATAACTTCTAAACTAACGTAGTGGGTATTAAGGTAAAAGGTTCACAGTAAATATTAGCTTGCCAGAAGTGTGTTTATGTATACCATTGTATTGAGTTTTGTGTCATAAATTCAAACTAAGTATTTTATTACTAATTATTTACTTGGTGGGGTGTCTTTGATCACCTGCATGGGGTAACATTGATCACTGATCAATGTAAAACTGAAGCCCCATGAGTGGGCATCTTTTTGCTCTCAGCGTCTTTTTCATGATTTTCGTTAATACAAAAGAGTATTATTGCTAAATTAATTCATTTATTTTTCAGAAAGATGCCTAAAAACTACGAAAAGCGGTTGGGGTCACGAGACTACAAAAAGTATTCTGATAAAGTCCTAGAACGAACAGTGTTTCTTAATTAACTAAGCAAGTACTTAAACATAGGTAGGTAGTTGATTATTGTGTGATTATGTCAAGGTACTTATTGAAGGTGATAATTATTAAGAACGTTTTGTTATAAATGTTGAGGCAAACCTCAAAAAAAGTTGTTTTTTCGAAGATAATAATTTTTATTTTTGATCAAAGTAGCCCCAAAACAACATAAACAGTTGTAACTTTTGAACTTGCGAACCATTTTTTTTCTTTCCTTGAGATAAAATACTTTTGTAAGGGGTTACATTCGATTGCCTTAAAAAAACATGGGGTATCAAAGTATGTCAGTTTAAGTTTGATCACAACGTTTTATTTTTTTTTTCTCCATACATTCGTATGTAAGCTTTTCAAGATTTTTAGCAGCGAAAGTCTAATAAAAGTTGATGCTCCCATTTTTCTTATTTTTTGTTAACCACTTTATTGCAGAAGTTAGAGAAGTTTAAACTTTAAAATTGATCAAAGTTACCCCAGTTTACGGTACTAGTTTTCTTTATGTCAAAATTATATGACATCATAATCATGATCGTCAAAAAAAGGTAGTAAAATAAATAATTGTTGTTCATAATACATTTGTATTCTGAAATAACCAGGGAGTGAAGTATTAATTAAATAAGTTTATTATATCAATAAATTGCATTCATGGGCCTATATATATTAATTTCCCTTATAAATTTAAAATTAATGAATCTGCAATATCGCTATATTTCTATAATTAAAAGAAAATTGTTTTTTTTTTTTTATATCGCTTTAATAAAATAAATAAAAATAAAATATGTTTATTTCAGACCTAGATCCATATTGTGTTAGTTACAAAGAACTTAATTACCTATGTTAGTATATACAAAACAAAAACAACTACACTATTTAGCCCTGCCTGATGTCACCTCAATCCAGTATTTAGTGAGATGACAATCAAGACGTTCAGATAATGAATGTCCTTAGGAGGCCGTTGCTGCTGCCTCGCACGCGGGCAAGCAAAGACGCAATTCTTTTACGTCTAATGGCGTAAAAGTCGTCTGTTCTCGCCTCCGCGAACATGCCCGATGCACTACAGTGCTTCGGCAACCTCAACAGCATCCTCAGGACATTATTGTACTGGACTCTTAGAGAGTTATAGGCCCTCTGGGTGAATTTCGCCCACAGACTGCACGTGTAGAAAGTTTGACAATATGCTTTAAAAAGCGTCAGTTTTACTTGGGTGTTACAACGTGCAAATCTGCGGGCAACCATATTCCCCCTCACGGCCATAGCTCTCCTTTCCCTTTCCAAATCCATGTCATTCTTCAAATCACTGGTGAGAAAATGCCCCAGGTACTTGAAACTCTCCTCTACCCCAAGGGGCACCCCCCCCCCCCCCCCCCCAGCATGATCGTAGGCGCAGTCGATCTCGAATTATATTTTGGAGCCCTAAATATCATTAGCTCACTTTTTCTTGCGTTGTACCTTAGACCATGCTGAATGGCGTACCCCTCACATATAGCGATGAGTTTCTTAAGGGAGCCTACTGATGGCGCCAGCAGCGCCATGTCGTCCGCGTAGCTAATATTGTTAAAGCACGTTCCCCAAATATGGCAACCGACACGCGCGCTGCTGAGCCCCTCAATAAGCTCGTTGACATAAAGGTTAAACAAAATGGGAGATGTTAATCCCCCTTGCCTAACCCCACATTCAAGCTTATATTCGTCTGAATACTCCCCACCCCATCTCACTTGATTGACCTGATTGTTATACCAATACCTTAACAACTGTATACACTCGGCAGGAATACCAGCTTTGGCTAGTTTGTCCCACAGTATATGGTAAACAACCAGGTCAAAAGCCTTCGAAAGGTCCAGGAAACACGCGTACACAGGTGTGTTCCTGTCCCTGTAATAAGGATTTGAGGATCAAAACATAACAATAATCTGTGGTTGGACTTGGACAAAATCGGCACCGGATCGTTAGGAATGACATCCATCAGTAGACTAAAAACAAGCTGAAAGACTAAGATCGCTTTTACAATGTTGAATGTGGACACCGGAGCACAAGTTGACGTGCCGTAAGTGTCCTAATACTTTTAGTAAAGAGGCTAACTTCCGTTGTAATGGGCTGGGGAAGTTTCGGCGGGGATCATCTTCGGATTTGTGTTTATCCGGATATTCATTTAGGCGTACAGTCAACCAATTTCTAGGCCACTATAGAGTAGGTATAGAACCTTGTCACAATGACAATGATATGAGATTTCAAGTGACTTTCATATTGACCTTCACTGTTCAAGGTACGAAATGGCCTAGGAATCAAATTGGTTGACTGTAACTATTCATGGGACAGTGCCTTTTAATATTATTCATAATCGAAGGGTTTGGAAGTCATGTTATAGCAAGAGGAATCTGAATAAGCATTGCGAGTCGCGTTACTATTATTGTATTGTGAAATTTTTAATTTCCTAATGATTTGCATGTCGTGTCTTCGATTGAATACTTATGCATTCAAACATCCTGTGTCATCTTGTACCATATGTATTCTGGCAAAAAAAAAAACTATTCTATTCAGCCGCGCTAAGGCGCTTCCCTCCGCCTTCTGCTTTTCATGGGGTGCGTTTATAGCCACTACCACTCACGTATACGCGTCAGAACCTATCGGTCGCTTTGCCACTCCCAATTACGTCGCTATTTACACAAACTGCCAATTCTCAGATAGCTTTTTCGATTACCAAGCGGGAGAATACGTATACTGTAGTTATAATTCAGTAATTACTGTGATACTGTTTGAAAGTTTGGGTATTCTACGTTTTGAATGGTAATAAATAAATTCTTGAAATTTAGCCACTAAGAAAAAAAAAACAATTTCATGGTACCCTTTTCGGCGCGAGCTCTACTTGCACTTGGCCGGTTTTTTTACAGTATATAATGTAGTAGCATTCAATGTCTAAAATTTAACGCAAGTGGTGTGAAATGCAATTTACCAATAATACGAATCACCACATGTTAAATACATGTCCTCATTCCAACACGGGGCCCATAAATGAAAAAAACACGTCCAAGTTTCCTACAAGCCAAACAAGACAAATCGGTCTCAAACTTGTGCGTAATTCAAACAAATAGGAATTTATATTGTGTAACAAATATAATAACACAAAGGTGAGCCGGCGGTATCGGGAATTCTTAATTAGGCCTGGCTCGACCTCCCGACCGCAGCGCACTGCTGCAAGGGACAGTACACCCATTTAACATACCTTCACTCATAATACACATTAAGTAAACATTGCAACCGCTGTACGAGTATGAATGTTTAACACTAGCATGCATATTTATGTAGGTGACTGTTACCCACAATTTTTTGTTTTTGTACCTACACAATCAGCAGTTGAAATGTGCAATAATCTTAATATCCTACTTGGGGATATATACCTTTGTTCACCAATTTCCTAATACAAATACCTAAGTATACTTTGTTGTTAACTTTTTTTTTTTTTTTTATTAAAAATAGCCATGCATTTAACCTCGATTGCACCTGATGTTAAGTGACAATAAGGCCTAAGATGGAGCATGCTTGGCTAGAAGATGCCTATTCACTCTCGACTTGAAGAGATCCAAGTTATATTTTTCAGGAAACTAGGTGCGCAGGAAGAGAGTTCCAATCCTTAGCTGTCCTCATAAGGAAAGTGCAAAGCGTTTCGTACGAATCAGTGGTATATCGACAACATAAGGGTGGAATCCAAGTCCGCGCCGAGTACTGTATTGTCGGAACGGAGACTTTGTTGTCACTAGACAAGCTGATGTAAACATATAGTTAATAATAAATTATTGTGATTTTAATTTTTGATTTTGATGTAAACAACTCAAGTAACCATTAATCTTCTCATTCTGACATTAATAACGAAAAAGTATCGGACAACCTCACACAAACCGATCTTGTCCCAAATTAAGCTCAATAAGGCTTGCGTTATGGGTACTAGACGACGATATACGTACTTATATAGATAAATATATACTTAAATACATAGAACAACCATGACCCAAGGACAAATACTCGAGTTTATCACACAAATATTTTCCCTGGCCGGGATTCGAACCCGGGACCGTCGGCTTAGTATGCAGGTGTCTACAAACTGCGCCAAACGCGTATAAAATGTCCGCTGCCCAAAGGTTGTCTGGAGGAGATCGCTCTTTAGCGATGAGACCGCCTGTTGTCTACCTCTATTGTGGTTTTAAGTTTCTTTCTGTGTTGCAATAAAGAGTATTCTATCTATCTATCTACTCGTATATAATATAACACAAATTTAAAAAAAAATAAGCCGACACAAGTTGCTACCAACTCTCGTTTATATTGCTAAACATAACATTTGAAATTCTTAGCATTATTATATAGTGTCACTTGTTCCAATAAAAGCTGAATATCTAGGTAATTACTTCTTTTCTGCCCATCAAATATAGCTGAGAACCATTCAACAGACAAGACTTAAAATAAACCGCACTCAAATCGATCCTTCAGTTCCACTTTTATACGATAAAGTACTATTTTATGAATCGTCCGCACCATTTTTTTACCATAGAGGAGGACAAACTGTATAAATATTTGACTGATTTATTTTTTACTTGAGAAGTTCGTTCTGATATTATGATATGGAAATGTCATTTTCATTTTATAATTCCATTTACAACTTTCGCTAGGAACACCACGAAATAATGCAGCGTCTTTCAAAGTCTACTGTTTATCTGTAACCGGTACATATTTACAGTTTAATATTTCATTGGGGACATTAATTAAAGCCCTCGTGTAAATATTTAACGGCGTCTCTTTGACGGCGGGTTAGCGTCGGCGTTTTTCATTTGCGTCAGATGGAGTTCTGTTTCCGGGATTCCTTAGTTGCGGGGACTTTTGATTGCGGGACTTCTATGTACCTTTGATACCTGGGATGAACTGCCAGATTGGAGGATGATAGTAGTAACCTGCCAGCCTAGCGTAACAGTGACACGGGTCATATACCCCACTGTCACTTTCCTTTCAATACCGTGTCAGTAAGACAGGAGATGCTGAGTCACGTGACAGCACCGTTGGTGTGCTACCTTCAACTTCTGCTGCACCTACTCTGTATTAAGTTAAAATGTTCATCAATTTCACTAGCCGAAGGTTGTCTGGAAGAGAAGAGCTTTTTAGCGATAAGACCGCCTGTTGTCTACCGTTATTTATAAATTGTATTTGTCTTGTTTCCTTTTGTAAACTTTTATTGGTGTGCAATAAAGTATTGTTGTACCTAATTGTATTGTATTGTGTAGTAGAAAAGTCGCTCAAAGGGTAGTGGAGTGTTATTCTTGAAGTTTTCCTGCGAGACCGAATCAGAAATGATGAAAACCACATGAGAACTAAAGTAACGGACAGAACCTGACGGAACACAATACTATCAATTTCACCACCCAAGGGTTGTGTGGAAGAGTTCGCTTTTTAGCGGTAAGACCGATGTGTATTTATAAATGGTTTTATTTTGTTTCCCTCCTGTTCTGTATCTGTTGGTAAAATTTTCTTTGTACTTTCATTACGCCAAAAGGGCTGGACGGATTTTAAACAATTTAGCACGGGGACATCCAAATATGGTTATAGGACACTTTTTACCCGACAATGGTATCATACATACGTGAATTTCTTCTTTCAAATGTCAACTTGCGAATGTTAGTGCAGCTCGATAGAAAAAAACCTGTTATATTTCCGACATATGCCGTGATAAAATAGAGATATTGCTAAATTAAATAGGGATATTATTAAATTCACATCTGTATAATTTTTCAGCACACTAGGTAACTCCACCAATTAACTGAATGCATACCAGAAAAATTGGGCAAGTGCGAGCCCGACTCGCGCATGAAGGGTTCCGTACCTATACATATATATAATCTATAACAAGTTTGTTTTATGAGAGCCCCCCTAAAATATTTATTTTATTTTATTTTTAGTATTTGTTGTTATAGCGGCAATAGAAATACATCATATGTGAAAATTTCAACTGTCTAGCTATCACCATTGTTGAGATACAGCCTGGTGACAGACGGACGGACGGACGGACGGACGGACAGCGAAGTCTCAGTAATAGGGTCCCGTTTTTACCCTTTGGGTACGGAACCCTAAAAACTAAGCTGAACATGTCCTACAAAAAAAGCTTACGAGATGACCTTTTTAACCGAATTCACACCAAAAATATGGTTCGTACATCGGATATATTTGAAAGTTTCACCAAAAATACTGACTTGCACACTAATTATCCTCGCACTGCACACTAAGATCCGACTCGGCCAGGTTAGGTTAGGTTTTTTTTTTTATATCCAGTAAAACAGTTTTGCAAATACCTTTAAATAGTATATTTAATTCGCATTATTTAGTGTGCATAATTAGTGTGCAAGTCAGTATTTTTGGTGAAACTTTCAAATATTTTGATCGAAAAAAGGGAATATACAGATATCGATTTAAATACATGCCAATTAAATATATCCCAAAGTTCTGTCGAATTAGCACCCAAACAATAAAAAAGCTCCCGACATAGATTTCACGAAGCTCCTACACAACCTTCAAGAAGTTTTACAATTGGTAATCATTATGTCACTAATCGAGCATCTAATTTACACGAGTTCGGCAGTAAATAGTTGAAAAACTTTGGAAGCTGGAATTGAAAATTGTCTGGCCCTAATTTGCCTAAGTACTTATCCGGCAGATTTAGTAAAGCGAATATAAGTCGACTTAATCTAACTTTTTTTTAGGCAGGCTTTGGATGCGATGATGCTTAGTGGACTTAAAAATAAACTTTGCTATATTCATTAATTCATTATGGACTTGAAAAAACTTGAAAAATGTCTAAACGTCAATATTAGAAGCCTTGCTATATGTGAATAAATGTCATTCGAGATAAATACGAGTACGTCACAAGAAGCAAAACTGGACCCTATTACTACTAAGCACACTAAGCCTCCACTGTCCTATTGTCTGTCTGTCTGTCTATCACCAGGCTGTATCTCATGAACGGTGATACTGTCTAGTTGAAATTTCACAGATGATGTATGTATTTCTGTTACAAAAAATACCAAAAAACAGAATAAAATAAATATTTAAGGGGGCCTCCATACAACAACGTACGTGTACTCATCTGTTGCAAGTAATCGCTTACAGATTAAATTAGGCCATCTGTCTGCTTGTTTGCCTCTTATATCATAAAAAAGACAAGGGCTATTATTTATAAATAGAATAAGTTGCGATTCACTCTCACTTAGATACATTTCTTCCGTTTGCGTAAGAACCTTAGCAATCTAATAATAAAATACATTACGGTCGTGAATGAGTCTGCCCTGGGAACTAACGCTTTGTCTTTTTCACACTGACTTTTTATACGAACCAATTCCCTTAAGACAAAAGGAAATCTAAAGCGGTTCATTCCGGTTTACGTCGGTTTTACGCGTGTCTCTGTCTGATCGCTCAGTTATCTAGACTTGCGTTTTACAGCCTAGTAATTCGCGTCGCCTGCGGCTAGGAACTGGTTTACTTTGACAGAGCTCTTTTCGACACGCACAAACACGTGAATGCGATTTTGTTCAAATTACTTAGCCACAATGTAAAATATTGGAAAGGTTTTTCCTTTTGACTTTTGCCTTTATAAATACAAACCTACTTAAATGCATAGAAAGCATGACCATGTCACAGGAACAAATATTCGAGTTTATCACCCAAAAATATAGGTTATCTGCGAGATAGGCTGTACGCTGTACATAAATAGTGCAGAAACCAATTTAACATTTATAATCATAATGGGTGTAAGTGCTTGGTTAGTCTTATGTGTTTACTTAGTAATATTTTTTTGATGTATCAGATAACTCTATTGTTGTTGTGTTGTTTGTAACTGTTCATGTGCTTACTTAATAAACTTTACTTTACCATATTTGCCCTTGCCGGGAATCGAACCCATCGGTGGGCACTACCACTACTGCGATAAATCTCGTCGAATAGTTTAATTTGAATGTGATAACGAAATGAAAACGATATCTATTGGCACCCATTCAAAAACGACTTTTCACATTTAGTTTTTATTTCTGTTAAAAAATAATTTAGCTATTAAGTAAGCACCAAGAAACATGCCACTCGTTCGTCCGGTCACGCTTTCACGCCGGACTTCCGGTAGTCACCTCCACCTCTCATGCGCTTCCGGCCACCATGTTTGACTACCGGCGGCGCCCGGTTCCGGGATTGACTGATTAATTAATCAATTTGGATTAATGTATGTCCTATTTATTAAACCTAGTTTTCCCGTCACTTTGCTATCGCGTAAAGGACATTTTAGTTATTTACGTATATTTAAAGATTATTGCACTTTTAAAAAACGTATGTCAAAATAGCGGTCTTAATGCCATGAGGCATTTTACTTTCCTTTGAGAGCTTATTGTTTTTCAGAGATACGAAGTAGGTGTACCTCTGTACATTTGGTCTATACGAAGCTCTGCGGTCACAACTTCACAGTGGTACATTTTTAAACCATGTTGCATTTGCACTCATTTAACTATTAAAGAGGTAGAGGAGAAGAGACATATACTATATACGATAGAGACTCAAAGAGGGAAAAGGATGGGCCATTTAATACGACACGACGATCTAATACAGAAGATAATGGAGGGAAAAATTGAGGGAAGGAGAGGAAGAGGAAGGCCGAGGATTAGTTATGTGGACCAGATAAAGAAAAAGGTAGACGTTGCGTCGTATCGAGTATCGAGTTCCACTTAACTGGCGTTAAGTGGAACGTACTGGAGGGAACTGCACCGACAAGAATAGAACTCTTAAATAATAATGATGATGAACAATAAAAAAAAAGTCTTCCAAAACCCACGCTTCAAGAAAGAAGTGACAGTACAATCCTAATTTCCATGACAATGAAGTCTTATCGCTGTTCACAATTACTATCAGCACTCGTTGTAAATAGCGAGCTAAACATCCCTTTCGTTTTTCCTTTATAAATTAGCCTTTTACCATAAAAAATCAGAGCCGCGCCGTTATCTGCGCCTACGATACTATTTCACAATGATTAATCAACAACGGTGTTGTTTGCCTTTCGCCTTCCGCTCCTCCTGACCGAGGCACTCCAAAAACCAGCCAGAAAATTTTATTCCAGATACATTACTCCCTTGCCGTGTTAACTGTCCAGCTGGATCAGTGTTAAAGCAGCAATGGATGTCAGAGTTTTGTTCCTTTCAGATAGTGTTTTGTGTCGTGGTACAATCGCAACCCCGCCTATTGTTATCAAGTTGAAATCAAGCCAGGTTTTTGTGTCGGTGCCCTTTTGCACCTCGCTTTATGCGCGTTGTAAAACTACATTATAGTTGGCCAGTTGCGAAACAAAGCTACGTTGTTTGGCGATAGTTCCCGGGGCGTATGTTATGAGTATGAATAGATGGGAATAGTTGATTACGTTTGTGGGAAAATTGTAAAGGCTTTTCCGCGTTAATTTCAGTTAAAAATCTGAGAGATCGAGTTGTCCTTTCGGGATAATATATTTTATAAAATTAACAAAATACTACGCACACTATCAAAGTTGAAAAATAACTGAAAATGTAATTTAGAAATAAAAAATTAAAAAAATTGTTTTGTGATCTCGCGCGTAACGGACCCGCTATCGCCTAAATTTTTTGTCGGTTCGCTTCTTAAGATGGCTCAAACTGTAGCTTAATTTAATCACGAGATTTTTTTCCGTTTCTTGAAGCGAGCTGAAAAAGAATATTGGGAAATTTTCAGAGAAAATGTTGTCAAATTATAGAAAATCACAAAAGTTACTAACCGATATTGGGAATTTAAAATTCACTTTTAAGCCCTCCGGCAGACATACATTATTATACATATGGCCCATACGCGTACGTCTCGTATCTGCGAAACTTCAGGCAAATCTCACAATTTCATAACTCGGGGCACTATACTCGACCAGGAAAACATAAAAATTTTCAACGTTAAAAAAGTTAACACTTAGCGCTGTTTTCTATCTAAATCGGGCTTCGAGAATGCCTATAACCCTGTAAATACCCCTATAATATAGTATTGTATAGTACATTCAGTGTCCAAAGTAGCCAGTAGTAAAATTGACAGCTACTTTTGATGCTGACCGTACTTAATAATAGCAATTGAAAACAATTAGAGAAACCTATGTAACAAACGTTCGAAAATTGCTTTAGTATTACTTGAAATGCGTTAAAAATTTTGTTTTTATGAGCACAATACGGGACGTAATAATGAACAGAGGGAGTACTGTGTATAAAGGTCACTTTTAGAGAATGCTCGACATATTTATTTATTTAGGTACGTAACTTTGTAACTGCTGGGCATAGCTTTAATTTGGTATCCTGCCTTTTTGGAGTTTACTCCTTAAGAATCGATTTTCATATATAAGCCCGGGGTATGAAAAATATGGGGTATAAAATCGAACGTATCTGCCGTGCTAATTTAAAAATTCGTATCTCAGTATACGATTGGGGTAAAAATACGACTTCTTAATTTAGCAGGTTATGCGTTAAGCGTTATAGACTAAGATCCCGATGTAAAATGACCTTCACCGAGATGTTTATTTGATGAAATGTATTTTATAATCAATTTAATATGTCAATAAATATATTGCATATAGGTTGCTTAACAAATTTTAGTCCAGGGTATGTTTAATTAATCATAAAAAAAAGTGTGTGTGTGTCAGCTCCGACGCACGACTGGAGTTTACTCTTCAGGCCAGGCGCGCACCACGATTTTTTTATAGTCGCGCGCTAATTTTGTCGCAGAAACAAGCGTACTTCTGGGTTTATGAAAATCGTGGTGCGCGCACTCTCATATAAACCCATATCTTGCATTTATGCGACATAATTATCGCGCGACTAAAATCGTGGTGCGCGCCTGGCCTTAAGAACGATTATAAAATATATACTCAATACGTTTATTGCACATAATGATTAGTAAATAGTTTAAGTATCACATGATGTACCCTGTTGGATATAAATAAACTTAAAAATAACATGTACACGAAAACAACTAAATTTGTATACACTATTTACATAAAAAAAACTGTATACAAATTTAGCCGATTCCGATAAGGGTTCCGCCAATATTGAATTGAACATTATATTCAAGAAAGATCTGGTATTAGACCTAGCCATTTACATTAGACAAAAACAAACGTACAAAATCACCTTCCTTAAAAAAATCCTTAAATAAATCCAAAATCTCCTTAACAACAATTCCAAACAGCGTTTTGAACTTCTCCTCCCAACTTTCGGTAGAAAACAAAATATCCTTCGTCTTCTCAACCAGCCTTTCAAAAGTAATACGTCTCTTCTTCTTGTCCTTATTTTGTCTTTGATCTTCCATATCAGCCCGCTCAAAAGTAGGCTGATTGACCAATAGACACTCGGACCTCTTCACATCTGTTACTCTTTTTGGCTTCCGCGGCTTACGAACCTCTTGCTGTGGCTCGCTCTCTAATCTGTACTGACTTACTGATCGCTGGCCCTCAGCCTGACAGACAGAATCTTCAGACTCTTTAGATTGTAACGGCTTCGACAAAACAGCATCTCTATATGACTTTCCAAAACTTAAGTCATTCTCAAAAACAGATGGCGCATCCTGACTACAAACATCCGTATCCTTTTTTTCCTTATTTTGCATATACAACCAAAAAGCCCGTTTATATATACATCCCTCAGCAGACATAATCCTGCGAATTTCTTACTCCTTCACAAAAACCGGGCACGACTTATCTAAGGCCATATGGCTGCCTTTACAATTGATGCATCTAAAAATAGTCGTTTCGCAATTGGCATGCTCCCCGCCGCATTTCGGACAATTAACTTTAGTAGTAGGACAAAACCTGCTCAGATGACCGAACTTCCAACATATTGAACATTGGGTAACCGGGAAAGTGTACTGATTTACCTTAAATCGGCAACCATAGGGGGAAACATATGGCGGTAAAGAAGTTCCCTTAAAACACAGACGAATAGCTTCAGCCTTAACCCAACGCCCATCATGATCCAAACGGTTCAGTCTACATATTGACAAAATGTCTTCAGACCCTTCAATATTCTTTAAAAATTCGTCTTCCTCTACCTCCAACTCAACCTGCAACTCAATCTTCTTTTGACACTATATAAACTTCAAATAGCTTGTCAGGCACAGCGTCCGGCTCCAGCTGCGTTTTAGCGGTTGCTAAAACCCGCAAGCGTTTAGGTTTCCTGCCTATTGTGATAAAACTATCACTACAACCACAGCTTTCGTCGCTCAGACCACAAGCACGCTTCACCGCTATATGCCGCACATCCGAAATGGACTCAGCGTCCGATACAATATCCGATTGACTCGGCCCTGCCTTATTATCAAACTCCACTTCAGATAGCCACGACGGAGCTGCCCGCTGCCCACATTCTAAAAGTGACGTATCACTCACGACACCTCGACTTGACTCACTCATCGCAAAAACAGCGAAAAGGACTCTAAAACTGAATTAACTTATACATAAAATACAATTTGATAAAACTTTCAACCGTCGCCTTTGACAACCAAACGTCAATCCTCGCAATACTTATATTTTTGGAACGTATCTGCCGTGCTAATTTAAAAAGTCGTATCTCAGTATACGATCGGGGTAAAAGTGCGACTTCTTAATTTAGCAGGTTATGCGTTAAGCGTTATAGACTAAGCTCCCGATATAAAATGACCTTCACAGAGATGTTTATTAGATGAAATGTATTTTATATTTAGTTTAAAATGTCAATAAATATATTGCATATGGGTTGCCTAACAAATTTTAGTCCAGGGTATGTTTAGTTTAAAATAAAAAAAAAAAAAATTCTACATTTCACCGATTTTATTATTAGATAAATTCATAATTAAATAATCTTTAATTTTATTTAATTTCAATTCAACAATCAGACCTTTGCAAAATGCTAGTAGGTATAGATTTACCTGTTTATACCTGGCTACCCAATAGTTGTGACGGGAAAAGAATAGGCAACCTAACGTTTGCATATTCTATGGGCTTCATACTTTCGATTGGTATAGAATTTATCTAATATTAATCAAACCGGTGAAATGTTTAAAACAATTTTTTTTATTATTAATTAAACATACCCTGGACTAAAATTTGCTAGGCAACCCATATGAGATATAATTATTGACATATTAAATTAAATATAAAATACATTTCATCAAATAAACATCTCGGTGAAGGTTATTTTATATCGGGATGTTAGTCTATAACGCATAACGCATAACCTGCTAAATTACGAAGTCGTATTTTTACCCCGATCGTATACTGAGATACGACTTTTTAAATTAGCACGGCAGATACGTTCGATTTTACACCCCATATTTTTCATACCCCGGGCTTATATATGAAAATCGATTCTTAAGGAGTAAACTCCAAAAAAATGTTTTAAACATTTCACCGGTTTGATTAATATTAGATAAATTCTATACCAATCGAATGTATGAAGCCCATAGAATATGCAAACGTTAGGTTGCCTATTCTTTTCCCGTCACAACTATCGGGTAGCCAGGTATAAACAGGTAAATCTATACCTACTAGCATTTTGCAACGGTCTGATTATTGAATTGAAACTGAATAAAATTAAAGATTATTTAATTATGAATTTATCTAATAATCAAATCGGTGAAATGTAAAAAAAAAATATATTTTTATTTTTGACTAAACATACCCTGGACTAAAAATTGATAGGCAACCCATATGCAATATATTTATTGACATATTAAACTAAATATAAAATACATTCATCAAATAAACATCTCGGTGAAGGTCGTTTTATATCGGGATCTTAGTCTATAACGCTTAACGCATAACCTGCTAAATTAAGAAGTCGTATTTTTACCCCGATCGTATACTGAGATACGACTTTTTAAACTACCATTATGTTCACATAAACAAACTATAAAATTGACAATGTCAACTTCATGTCGAGTGTCAACAAAATTTTATAAATAAAATAAAATTTAATAAAATCTACGCTTAACGGGTAAAATGTGCTGCTTTTGAAACAATAGCGCCCGTCACACAATCGGCTAAAAGATACGTGTTCGTTTCAGCTCCCAAACAAACCTAACGAATTTTTGTGATATCCAAGATTACAACTTTTATAACGTGCAATGCAAAGACCGTGTTTTCTTGGTGTTTAAGCCGTGCTTGTTTGGTGCTAAGATCGAAGAAGACGTCTTGCTGTAGAGAGAGAGACCGCTTTAATTGTGACTCAGCTTTAAGCTTAGAAATAGAGAAGGCGTGAATACTTTTCCATCACCACTGCTCTCATTTTCCTGCATTCAGCCGCAGAATGGTTTTGATTTCGTGAAACTTTCCAGGATAAATACATACATAAATCAAGGATCCAACACAACCGAGCCATTCATTTTCTAGACGGGAGTCTTGCCGACCGACAAGAAGCTATGAAGTTTAAATCGAAATTGTTATGTTTTTGATGTTGGCTTTTAAATTGTATCTTTTTTTGGAGTTTACTCCTTAAGAATCGATTTTCATATATAAGCCCGGGGTATGAAAAATATGGGGTGTAAAATCGAACGTATCTGCCGTGCTAATTTAAAAAGTCGTATCTCAGTATACGATCGGGGTAAAAATACGACTTCGTAATTTAGCAGGTTATGCGTTAAGCGTTATAGACTAAGGTCCCGATATAAAATAACCTTCACCGAGATGTTTATTTGATGAAATGTATTTTATATTTAATTTAATATGTCAATAATTATATTGCATATGGGTTGCCTAACAAATTTTAGTCCAGGGTATGTTTAATTAATAATAAAAAAAATTGTTTTAAACATTTCACCGGTTTGATTAATATTAGATAAATTCTATACCAATCGAAAGTATGAAGCCCATAGAATATGCAAACGTTCGGTTGCCTATTCTTTTCCCGTCACAACTATTGGGTAGCCAGGTATAAACAGGTAAATCTATACCTACTAGCATTTTGCAAAGGTCTGATTGTTGAATTGAAATTAAATAAAATTAAAGATTATTTAATTATGAATTTATCTAATAATCAAATCGGTGAAATGTAAAAAAAATTTTTTTTTAATTTTAAACTAAACATACCCTGGACTAAAATTTGTTAGGCAACCCATATGCATTATATTTATTGACATTTTAAACTAAATATAAAATACATTTCATCAAATAAACATCTCTGTGAAGGTCATTTTATATCGGGAGCTTAGTCTATAACGCTTAACGCATAACCTGCTAAATTAAGAAGTCGTATTTTTACCCCGATCGTATACTGAGATACGACTTTTTAAATTAGCACGGCAGATACGTTCCAAAAATATAAGTATTGCGAGGATTGACGTTTGGTTGTCAAAGGCGACGGTTGAAAGTTTTATCAAATTGTATTTTATGTATAAGTTAATTCAGTTTTAGAGTCCTTTTCGCTGTTTTTGCGATGAGTGAGTCAAGTCGAGGTGTCGTGAGTGATACGTCACTTTTAGAATGTGGGCAGCGGGCAGCTCCGTCGTGGCTATCTGAAGTGGAGTTTGATAATAAGGCAGGGCCGAGTCAATCGGATATTGTATCGGACGCTGAGTCCATGTCGGATGTGCAGCATATAGCGGTGAAGCGTGCTTGTGGTCTGAGCGACGAAAGCTGTGGTTGTAGTGATAGTTTTATCACAATAGGCAGGAAACCTAAACGCTTGCGGGTTTTAGCAACCACCAAAACGCAGCTGGAGCCGGACGGTGTGCCTGATAAGCTATTTGAAGTTTATATAGTGTCAAAAGAAGATTTACCGAAACAGATTGGTTTGGCAAAGTTGCTGCAATTTAAGGGTATAAAAGGAATTTTATCCGTCAAGTTTATGGGTCCACGTAAAGTTCGCATACAGTTTAACTCTAAGGATGATGCGGAGAAGCTTCTGGCTTCTCAGGAGTTTAACAATGAGACGAGACGTTCTTATTGGTCTAATATGGCATCCCCAGTAACAACCCCATTCAACTAGGTTTTGGTGATCTAGCTACGTTAAAGCAGTCAGTACGTGTGTTACGGCATATCCCCAAAGGGGCGCGAAACTTGGCAGCGGCCAAATTGAGCGACCTCATTGATAAGTGTATCGACTCCAATGGCACTCTCGAATGATTTAGTTTACCGTCTTTTTGCCTATTCCGCACTCAAATCGCCTGAAGCGTCGGCCACGGGCAATTTAACCACGAAAGTTAAGAGAAATATTAACTCTGCTTCTTTTGATATCAGTGGGAACATCGGTGCAGAGACCACGCCTTTGAGATCACACTCCACACTGAAGACAATTGAGCGTAAAGTACATGAAGGGGATATCTCAGGTGCAGTGCGAGTGCTTATGTCGGATGAAGGCGTGGCGCCGTCGAGCCCTGAGACTTTAGCTACGCTGCAGTCGAAGCATCCAGCCCCGTCCCGGCCGCTGGTACTTCCACCGGAACCTGACATATCTATTTCTGCCTTAACTGTTAAGCCGGAGGAAGTGGTGCAGGCACTCAGCTCTTTCAACAATAGTTCGGCCGCCGGTTTGGATGGTATCCGCCCTGTTCATCTTAAGGAGCTTACGTTTGCATCTGCGGGAGACGCCGGTTTTCGGCTCCTGGAACATCTGGCCAAGCTTTGTAATTTTTTGCTCAGTAGTCAATTAAACCCTGAAGTTTGCCCCTATATTTATAGTGCTTCCTTATGTGCGCTGTCAAAAAAAGACGGTGGTATAAGACCCATTGCCATAGGCAGCGCTTTCCGCCGCTTAACGGCAAAGCTAGGATGCCGTGCAGTGAGAGAAGAAATGGCAGCTTATCTGCAACCTTGTCAATTAGGGTTTGGCACAAGATTGGGCTGCGAGGCTGCAATTCACGCTACGCGGGCTTTTTCGGTAGATAATAAAAACTCAGAATCCGTTTTCATTAAAATTGATTTAAAAAACGCATTTAACTCAGTGGAGCGTGATGTTTTGCTGTCCGGAGTGAAGGATAAAGTGCCATCATTCTACCCCTTCCTTTTCCAAGTATATTCTTCCGCTTCTAATCTTTTCTACAATGGTCCTCTTGTTCTTTCCCAAGTTGGTGCACAGCAGGGGGATCCGCTAGGCCCTTTAGTTTTCTGTCTGGCCATACAAAAGGTAATTTCAGAGGTTAAATCCCCATTGAATATCTGGTACCTAGATGACGGTACCCTAGGTGGTAAACCTGAAGAAGTGGAACAATACTTGCTCATGCTCCTGCCTCGTTTAAAAGCTCTGGGTTTAGATATTAATTTCAGCAAATGCGATTTTTTCCCCTGCAGTACCAACTCACACGATTCTTTCCCCTTATTCAGTGCTCTGCTCCCCGGACTGAAAGTGTTGTCGGCGAGATCTTTCAACCTCTTGGGGTCCCCAATATTCCCAGAATCCATTCCTGAAGCCTTCGAGGAGAGAAAGCTGCTTCTGCTGATGGCTGCGCAGAGGTTGAATGAACTTTAGCCTCACGTAGCCCTCGTTATGTTGCGAGTTTGCTTTGCCGTGCCTAAGCTGACATATTTCTTGCGCACCGTGCCAGCCTGGCTGCACCCTGTCCAGACAGACTCCTTTGACTTCGTGTTGAAGGAAAGTTTGGAAAAGGTGCTGTGAACGTCTCCCTTAACCACGGTCAATGGGACCAGGCTTCTCTGCCGATTCGAACTGGTGGTTTGGGCGTGCGTCGCGCGCGAGATGTTAGCCTCCCGGCCTTCCTGGCTTCGGCGTGTGGGGTGGTGGACCTTGTCACTCAAATTTTATCTTTTGATGGTGACAAGGCTATCATTCCTTACGCCTCCGATGCTTTGACGGCCTGGACGGCTCTTAATCCCGGCGTAGCCATATCCGTAGAATTGTTCCGTCAGCGTCTATGGGTTTATTTATATGAGAGTGCGCGCACCACGATTTTCATATACCCATAAGTACATACGCTTATTTCTTCGACAAAATTATCACGCGACTAAAAAAAATCGTGGTGCGCGCCTGGCCTGAAGAGTAAACTCCAGTCGTGCGTCGGAGCTGACACACACACTTTTTTGCCGAATTTTCACTTCGTAGAATTTGTATTCCTCTGTAGTCGTACATTTTCATACTTGTTGTAAATATCATCCTATAAATCAGGTTGGTTTTTTTTATAACAATCCTAAATAGTTTACAGTTTCAGTGAAAAATTCTTTCTGCGGAATGATACTACGAAAAGTAGTTCGGCGAAAAGGCAGAGAACCCTTTAATTTAATAGCTTTTATTAGCATGGTTATAAGTCGTAAATACAAGGTTTGGATTTCTTATTTTATTATTGGTATATTGTTACATATTTATATCAACTTGGTATCAACGTGCTGCTTTATTTTTATCATGTCCAATAGTTGATTAAGTTGAAATATAAATATTTCCAAATCACATTTCGGTACCTAGATAAATATTAGAATATTACGTTTCCATACAAAAAATCATGTTGTGTCTTTCGGTAGCCTGACAAACTAAAATAAATACCTTGGTACATTAAGACGACTTTGTTATTGTGTTTGTTGTTATATGGCACAGAATGTAGGTATATTGCAAACAATCTCTATGACAAGACGACGGGATGTCTTTCTGAGTAACAATAAAACGATGATGTAGGTATATAATATGTGTTATTTATTATGCATATTTATGCACCAAACACCCCGAAGGGCCTGAATAATTTATGCTTTAAATAGATACAATATAAAACATGTACACTTTGGAGCCGTTTTCAACGGCTACGAGATAAGCCTTTGTTTCATTGCACAAGCGCCTAAACCTCTCGTTTAGGGGCTTTGAGCTCACACTAAAATACTTAGCCTGTAAAAATGCCGGCGCCGCGACGAAAGTGGCGCTACTTCGAAAGTGGCGCGTTCAACTAGAATATTAGTGAACCCGCTGTTTCTTCATCTGCGCCCGCGCTTAAACCTCTCGTCTAAGCTCACACTAAAATACTTAGCCGACGAAATTGCCGTGCCTTCGTTATTTTCCGCCGGAAAACACGACGGGAATTTATAATATTCATAAGGAAAATGAATTTGCGAGGGAAAAATGCCGGTCGCAACGTCAATGGCGCCCTTACCGCGAGGGCCGATTTATGTCGCGGGGAAATTGTTATTGTCGATAATCGCGTATGTCGTGGCTTAGACCAATTTGCGGGTTTGATTCTAATATGATACGTTATGAGATTTTGCGGTCGATCGTCTATTTATTTCAGTGCCTTTTTTGGCGATAAAATTTTTTTTTGGAATACAACTTGTTTTGTTAAGGCCTATTCTATACAAGAACTCGCTTGTCCCCCACGTACCAATAACGCATTCTTCCCTATTTCGGCCACACAATGCGCAGAGACGACGAAAATCTCAAAAAACTGATGGTGGTTGGGAACACCGTAGGCAAAAGAGCACGCGTTCGTTCGCCAACAAGATGGGCCGATCAAGTAATGGACTCATCGAACACTAAATTCTACTCGGTTGTAATAGACGCGCTGACCGAAACCGGTGGAGGCATATCATCCGCGCCAGATGCAGCCCTGGAACTGACCACGATCCTCAGACATGACCCAAGTAGCACAACTGGGTCTAAATAGCTCGTATATCATATCTAATTAGATGCTTAAGTGAAATTTACCACCATGACTAAGTGCTATATAGGTGGCAAGAACCCTTATGCCACCAGTATAGAACCAAAAGGAGAAAAATTGCAGCCTATTTTTGGTGCTAAATAGAATCCATAAGAGATCTCACAATTACCTTAAGTGGTAATTAGAACTATGGGTGAAAGTTATGCGCAGTGAACGAATGAAAACATTTCAGTTCGGTCAATGAGTGATAAATGAGTCGCCAAAATTATCTTTGAGTGGCGAGGCAACTGTCAAATTGTGTTTTATTAAAAGTAATACGTGATCTGCCATATTCATTTTGGATTTATATGTCTGTTTGATTGTGATTAAAACTTTACGTTATACAAGCATTGAAATAAGCACGAAATTCTTGCGAATTTTTTTTTACTGTGAAACTATGGTATGTTTTCTTTGTAAATTTCGACGCGCCCTTCATTTGATCAGGAATATTAAAAAAGAGAGTGCTAAATTAAATAAGGAATAGATACTGATAAGAAATAAAACTGTTAAAAACCTGACCTAATGATTGTAGGTTACGTACAATGTTAAAGTAACATCGTCACAACTATCAAAAGTCTGTGATTATGCGTGAGTGTGATAAAATTCTGGTTAAAATAATCAATTTTCATAGGCTTCCATTTGTTAACATGGCGAAACAAAAAAGATCCTACAGTGTTTATTTTCACTTATTTGTTCCTTATTTGGAACTATCAAGTCTAATAATCACTTATTTGTATCTTGCGAGTGGCAAAGCAGTGAATGATATTACCAATAGTAATTATTTGCTCTTTTGTAGACTATTAAACAAGCAAGACTATTAAATATATTTTGACAAGGCGCAAATAGGAACTATAATAGAACTTTTAGTTCGTTAGTGGTTTGAAATAAGTGAAAATAACTGCTTTTGGTTCCAAGAACCTCCTACTGAGACCTATTTATGCGTTGGAGTGGCAATAAGGTTGCAATATTTTTTGGTTCCAAAAGAGCCGTAAAATTATCCCTTTAGCCACTATTGGTGATATAATTCGCTATTGTACTAGTCATTTGGAACTTTTAGTTCCAAATAAGGGTATGTTCCCACTTATATGTAAAAGTTGCTTATAAGTGATTTTAAGGCCTTATATAGCACTATTGCTTCTTATTGAGTGACAATTTGAACCTGCATGCAACTTTAAGTAGCAAAGTCGACTTTATCCCACCATAAGTAATAAAGTAGAAACAAAAAACGCTCCTATGCAACTACAAGTGATAGGATGAACTCATATACAGTTTTGAGTTGTGTTTAAAGCTATAAGTTGTATCAAACACTGTTAAACCACTCATTTAGAACTTAAAGCTATAAGATAAGCTGCAAAATTCACTAATGTGCTGCTTGGGGAGGGACCGACTCCAGAGAGAGATTCTAATACAATTCAATTCAGGATATGACTACGATGCTGTTCCTGGAGACATGTAGCCGCCTGCGGAAACGCCGGAGCATGACACCTTTCGACCGAAACTCTTTTTTAGTGAAGGTCGCTAGCTCATCATTTGAAACTCTCACTACATTTTATTTTCTAGCCTATAGTTGTGTCCCATTGCTGGGAAATGGCTTCCCTCTCTTGCGCTACACAGTCCCTATTGGCTGCATTCTCCCTCCACTCTTTCTTTACTGAATGCATCCAAGTCATCCCGCCATCTTGTTGTCGGTCTGCCTCTGCTCCAGTTGCCTTCCGGTGTCCATTCAATGATAATTCTGGTCCATCATCCAGGATGCATGCAGACATGTCCACTTGTCCAGCCCCACGGTCCCACTTCAGCTTTGCAGTCTTGGCACCTACGTCTACAACGCGTGAAGAGGTAGACCACGGCCACATAAGAATTGAAAATGTGGCGCGACTCCAACTTCACGACCTCGATGAGTTCGGTTTTTACTCGTCCGTATTCTACGAATTCTTGAGCTTTCCTAGAAAAATGTAAACGGGACACATACAACAGCGTTGGCACGGTCACTTTTTACTGAAACAACCCATAAAATTTGGCGACGACGCGTTTGGCTCGGTTGGTAGACACCTGCCTACTGAGTCAGCGGTCCCGGGTTCGAATCCCGGCCGGGGCAAATATTTGTGCAAAATATTTGTTCTTGGGTCATGGATGTTATCTATATATGTACTCGTATTTATATATTATGTATATCGTCGTCTAGTACCCATAGTACAAGCTTTGCTTAGTTTGGGACTAGGTCGATTTGTGTATGATTGTCCCTTAATAATATTTATTTATTTAATTCGGTGCTAAGAGCACTTTTCGAGAGCAGATTTCCTAAGATCAAAAGAGTCCGGTAGTATTATTATACTAAAATAGTTCATTCGAAGAAATGAAATCCCTGAAAGAGAAATACGAGTATTGAAGCGTGATCTCGTACATGCGTCTCAAACAACTTCGAATTTTGCCTCTGAATCAACCTACCTAGGTAATATTGCGCATTTTTTCCCAAGACAGATCGCTTTCAACTTCAAACAAATGACTACCACGACTGAACAACTAAAGCAGCACCACGCTGGCGTGCCCCGACACCGCGATCGCGCGATTATCGCGCGATCTATCGCGCTAATTATTAACAGCTGCGCATCAGTATCTGCTGTCGACGAACGATACCATTTATCAGGGAAAGTTTACAGCCGTCCTGATTGCGAGTTGGCTTGTAAAGCGATTTGGAGTTTAGAGATTAAGCTAGTATCTTTTCATCGGTGCGGGAACCGCTGAAACTTAATGTAGGAAATTATAGTATATGTGTTATAATCAAAACTAGAAGGTTCCCGAAAGTTAATTATTGTATTAAGCGGTTTACACTCACGTGATATTGTCAGGAACGGAAAGCGTCGATCAAAATCAGTGACAAGCTACCGTGTGATGTACGAATAGGAGTCCCTGATGAAGAGCTCTATACGAGTTCGAAACATGTCGGGCCGTTACTGACGATTTCCAGATTTTCACGGGTAAACCGGTAATAATTAAATAAGTCTCACGAAAGTTTTAATAAATTTATTTCCGCAACATTTTTTGCTTCACTTTTCTTTCGCAATTAAATGATAAGGTATCTCTCTGTACATTATCCAAATCCTTACCATTTTTGGATATCGAACTATCCTTGTCTGTTCCAAAAAAAAACTATTCAGCCATTTACTTAGGTGTTATAAGACCACAAAGATATTGCAACCATGGCGTAATGAATGAAAATAGAAAAAAAAGATAACATGCATCGTGACGTTAAGATTTTTCCTCAGTCATGACCTGCGGGCCTGGTAATGATGTTAGGTTTATGATGGTTGCGTTTATTACGTGATAAATAAGTGACAAAGCAACTGTCACTTACACTCGCATTTGGTCAAAACGTGACGGATGATTTGTCAGTTATTAACGCGTGATAAAAACAAACATCGTAGGCACGATGGCGTCAAAGAAAAAAAGCTTTCTGAAAAAATATATAATAATAGATAACGCCATCCTAGGTCATCTGAAGTTTACTAAACTGCAGTGTGTTTTAGCACCAACTACAGGTACAGTACAACTTCTGGGACTCAGGGACTCGACAGCGCTCACAATGCTTCGTTACCGCACGACCGCACATTATGCCGCGCCAGGACGCAACCTGCGATTTTCACGGCAAACCTCGTTTGAAGAGGGAACGCGATGTATTAAGATACTTCTAAATAGTTTGGTGGAAATGCTCATTTTCTTAAATGAGTAATTTAAAATGTTCTGTATGTTTTACTCGCGTTTTAAAATTTTACCGCCGGGTGAATGCTAACGCTGAACTAATTATCAAGTCCCCCCTATAACATCCCACTAGAGAGCATCACTTCTTTGTACGGAATACAAAAAAGGAAAGGTGCTCATTCGCATTTGGTCAAAAGCCCCGCTCTTGCAATATACAGCGGCGCGCGAAGTAGTTTTGTGAAGCGGCGCTCTTCACAGATGCTAATGCGGACGGTTGTCGTTTATCAGATAGTTTGACAGATATTGATGGAGGGAAGCAGAAGGGAAACTATCTGTTAAGCAAAAAATAATACGATACACATTGTTCTGTAAGATATTTTGCTAGTTTTATCGGCTTGCGGAGCTTGTCAATGTCGCTTGTGAATTACCCATTTCAATTATTAAGAGTTATGGCTGGTGATAGAGGCTACCATGAAATTGTAAAATACAAATTTATGTGCCTGCCAAGCTTTCTTGAATGCGTATAGGGCATCCCGCCATTTCCTTTTCGGTTTGCTTCGTTAGCCATCCTGCGGTATCCACTCAGTTGATAGTTTGAGCCAACGATCCGGATGCATTCGACAGACGTGTCCTGCTCAGTCCCACTTGAGCTTGGCGGCCTTCTCACCCACATCTGCAATACCTGTTTTGGAACGCAGTGTTTCTGATACGATCAGGCCTACTAACTCCAAGTATTCTGAGCTCCATTGCTCGCTGGCAAACCTTGAGGCGGGACTTCAGAGTTTTCGTTAATGACCAAGTTTGGGCGCCGTAGGTTATGGTAGGAAAGATACACATGTCTATGAGTTTACGCTTTAGAGTCAATGGAAGGTCCTCTTTTATGGAGGCCTTTGCCCAGCAGTGGGTCATACATAAAGACTGAAAAAACCTGTGTACTGAAGATATTTGGAGGTCAGATAGGAGATAAAAAAAAACACTTCTCAAGCCTGTTCTTTATGACGAAAGTAGGCATCTTTATCGCCTGCTACCTATAGATGGCGCTAGTCAAGTACGCTTATTTCATCAATGCACGCTACTGCTCTCCCCGACAACTGTGCGGTGCAACAGCACGTGTCGGAACGAGCGCCTGACGACGAACGATAATGCAACGCGAGGATTTATGCTGATTCCCATTTACATCTCGCACCTTTATCGAATCCTGTGAGATCTCTGCCGATTCTAAAAGTCTGAAGGGTCACAAAACATCTGTAGTTTTAGGAGTGGTAAGGATCATTAGACTAAACAATGTAAACGAAAACTCTATAACAGATTTTCCTAATTTTTTCTCGTTTTCAGTGACTGATTAGGGTTAACCTGTTGATATAATTAACAAGTGGATTGTTATGCACCTAATAGCCAAGAATAATATAATAATATGAGCGCGATATGATATCGCCAACAAACTGTCATAGCAGTTTGGCGAGTTAATAACAGTTGCATGCAGTTTTGTTCTACCTTGTATTAGAAAAAAAAAACATCAAGCGCACAAATGCGCAACGCATCCAAGTATTTTATTAACAACTAGCTTTTGCCCGCGGCTTCGCACGCGTAAACACAATATCATACGTTCACTACACTTATTGCGAGGCCAAAGGCCGAGCTCCGCGTAGCACCGAAGGTTCGGAGCGTCCTAAGGAAGTCGCCCACCCACTTAATATAAGTGGAAGTAACTTAATGCGAGGCCGAAGGCCGAGCTCCGCGTAGCACCGAAGGTGCGGAGCGTCCTAAGGAAGCCGCCCACCCACTTAATATAAGTGGAAGTAACTTAATGCGAGGCCAAAGACCGAGCTCCGCGTAGCACCGTAGGTGCGGAGCGTCCCAAGGAAGCCGCCCACCCACTTAATATAAGTGGAAGTAACTTAATGCGAGGCCGAAGGCCGAGCTCCGCGTAGCACCGAAGGTGCGGAGCGTCCTAAGGAAGCCGCCCACCCACTTAATATAAGTCGAAGTAATTTAATGCGAGGCCAAAGGCCGAGCTCCGCGTAGCACCGTAGGTGCGGAGCGTCCCAAGGAATCCGCCCACCCATTTAATATAAGTTGAAGTAACCTAGTGCGAGGCCGAAGGCCGAGCTCCGCGTAGCACCAAAGGTGCGGAGCGTCCCAAGGAAGCCGCCAACCAACCCACTTAATATAAGTTGAAGTAACTTAATGCGAGGCCGAAGGCCGAGCTCCGCTTAGCACCGTAGGTGCGGAGCGTCCCAAGGAATCCACCCACCCATTTAATATAAGTTGAAGTAACCTAGTGCGAGGCCGAAGGCCGAAATCCGCGTAGCACCGAAGGTGCGGAGCGTCCCAAGGAAGCCGCCCACCCACTTATTATAAGTGGAAGTAACTTAATGCGAGGCCGAAGGCCGAGCTCCGCTTAGCACCGAAGGTGCGGAGCGTCTCAAGGAATTCGCCCACCCACTTAATATAAGTTGAAGTAACCTATTGCGAGGCCGAAGGCCGAGCTCCGCGTAGCACCGAAGGTGCGGAGCGTCCCAAGGAAGCCGCACCCACTTAATATAAGTTGAAGTAACTTAATGCGAGGCCGAAGGCCGAGCTCCGCGTAGCACCGTAGGTGCGGAGCGTCCCAAGGAAGCCGCCCACCTACTTATTATAAGTTGAAGTAACTTAATGCGAGGCCGCAGGCCGAGCTCCGCGTAGCACCAAAGGTGCGGAGCGTCTCAAGGAAGCCGCCCACCCACTTAATATAAGTTGAAGTAACTTAATGCGAGGCCGAAGGCCGAGCTCCGCGTAGCACCGTAGGTGCGGAGCGTCCCAAGAAATCCGCCCACCCACTTAATATAAGTTGAAGTAACCTAGTGCGAGGCCGCAGGCCAAACTCCGCGTAGCATCGAAGGTGCGGAGCGTCCCAAGGAAGCCGCCTATTAAGCTATTTAAACATATGTTAAGTGGGTTGGCGGCTTCCCTGGGACGCTCGGGGAACTTGGCCTTCGGCCTCGCATTAAATTACTAAGGGTTTATAAAGTAACTTAGCACCGAAGGTGCGGAGCGTCCCAGGGAAAACGCCCACCCACTTAAAGTATGTTCAAATAACTTAATGCGAGGCCGCCCACCCACTTAATATAAGTTGAAGTGTATGAGCGGCTTCCCTGGGACGCTCTGCACCTTCGGTGCTACGTGAAGCTCGGCCTACGGCCTCGCGTTAAGTTACTACTTATATTAGTGGGTTGGCGCCTTCCCTAGGACGCTCCGCACCTTCGGTGCTACGCTTGTGAACATGATCTTGGTTTAATTAAAATTGAGGCAAGACTTATGTTTAAAAAATCGTTTTGATTATTAATTGTCTATTGTAGATTTAAATAACTTAATGCGAGACCGCCCACCCACTTAATATAAGTTGAAGTGTATGAGCGGCTTCCCTGGGACGCTCTGCACCTTCGGTGCTACGTGGAGCTCGGCCTACGGCCTCGCATTACGTTACTACTTATATTATTGGGTGGGCGACTTCCCTATAACGCTCCGCACCTTCGGTGCTACGCTTGTGAACATGATCTTGGTTTAATTAAGATGGGTCAAGATTTAGGTATGTTTAAAAGATTGTTTTTAATATTTATTCTCTATTGTAGATTTAAAAAACTTAATGCGAGGCCGCCCACACACTTAATATAAGCTTAAATGTGTGAGCGGCATCCCTGGGACGCTCTGCACCTTCGGTGCTTCGTAGAGCTCGGCCTACGGCCTCGCATTAAGTTACTTCTTAATTTAGTGGGTGGGCGACTACTCTAGATCGCTCCGCACCTTCGGTGCTACCATTGTGAACATCATCTTGGTTTAGTTTAAATTGAGGCTAGTCTTATGTTTATATATCGTTTTGAATATTTATTGTTTATTGTAGATAACTATTCAAAGCACCTTGAAAAATAATTAGCTCATAGTCCTATCTGAACATATATATTAATGACATCTATTAAGATGACAATAAATTATTTTCGTCTACAATGGTACTAATATAATAATAATATGACCTGTCATAATAATGTCCTAAGTAACGCCATAAGATTCAGGTGCCAACTTAACTCAATCGAGCGTACGTCAATAATGGCGACAGCACCACTGAACGGATACGTGATGGCCTCACTGTTTTGTTATCCGTGGTATAATGAATAACCCTTCAGGTGGCAGCGCCACCAGTTGCATGGCAGGAGAAGTGGCGCGTCTATTTTACAAAATTTACCGTTAAGTGGCAGGAACCGGGAGCCGGACCCAACGTCAAGTGGCAGAGATCCGGGAGCCGGATCGGACAAAACAAGCCGTTGGGTGGCAGGATCCGGCTCCCGGACCCTGTGCGATGTCTTATTTCGCACCCGAAATAAAACCGTCAAAACCATATTTTGCTTGCTCACACTTGTAATACGCATTCGTCAATAAGCAAGGACGGCATTCACTAACGGTCGAATTGACGCGCAAAGCAAAGTTCGTTAGAAATTGCGTCATCTTCCCGACCCCCCGACCATCACGCGTCGACCGCCGAGGCGTGAGCATTTTAAAAACCTCGTGGTTAGAAAATATTGTATAGTGAGGTGTAATAAAAAGGGTTATAGGTGTAAATAAATATATAGATTTGCCATTAAATTAGTTTTTTCTACGGTTTACTGTTTTTTTTCCTAATTATAGTTATTTTTATACATAAAGTGGTTAAAATTTAGTCATTCGACGATTGATCAAGACTAGCAAAATTTCCATAAATGGAATGGCATTAATTTCTATACAATAAATATGGCATTTTATGATGAATTCAACGATATATAGTTTATATACAACATCTATACATTTTTTTTTGAGAAAAGATATTTTTTGTAACATGCGGAAATTCGCGATGACCACCCGTGGGAGGCCCGCCACTTAACGGTATATTTTGCCAAGATGGCTGTGCCACTTCTCCTGTCATGCAATCAGAAACCTTGCCACTCAACGGCTTGTTTTGTCAGGTCCGGCTCCCGGATGCCTGCCACTTGACGTGGGGTCCGGCTCCCGGTTTCTGCCACTCGAAGGGATAAGGAAGCAAAGGAAAATGCATGAGATAACACGGTTATTATTTCAGTAGGTTCTGGGTTCAAATCCCGGCTAGGTGAAATCCTTTCTACATTGTAAATTTCATAATTTTGTCTTGTCTCGAATCATGGTTGTTTTTCATGTAAAATGCATACATTGTCGAGCAGCAACTCTCAATACCTGATACACTGCTGCTTATTAGGTATGCGATCAATATTCAACAACTTCGGTAGTAATTCTCGAAGTCCAGGTTAACCCATCACAGCTGGACCCTAGCTTGTGCCGAATCGTGGTCACGGGCACGCAACGACGTACGTGAATCCTGGCCTTGGTGTCGAGGAGACCCATCAATGGCTCCAAAACCTTACATGTATGGAGCTGGTGTTATTAACTCAGGAAAAATTTTAAAAGCGCGATGCAGCCGCTAGTATGGAGATTTTGTCAAAGTAACAACGCCATCTAGCGGAAAATTGGTCATTGAGAACCAAATCTCAACACACCGTTAAAAAAAAAGAATTACTGATATTTAATGCTTTGAATAAATTTGATATATTAAAAAAACTACATAGATGCAAAATTGTGGCTAAATATATCGTATATTTATCGTTTATTATACACTAGCTGTGCCCCGCGGTGTTACCCGCTCATCCCACGGGAACACTAAATTTATTCGGGATGAAAAGTATCCTATGTCCTTCCCCGGGACTGAAGCTATCTATATACCAAATTTCATCTAAATCGGTTCAGCGGTTTAAGCGTGAAGAGGTAACAGACAGACAGACAGACAGACAGACAGACAGACAGACAGACACACTTTCGCATTTTTAATATTAGTATGGATTTCGCTACCTTATTAGTAAGTTAGGCCAAACACAAACAATACCAAAATTTGCGCCTAATGTTCTAAATGTTGGTTGGTAAAACATATTTAAAAATGTATTTAATTTACTTAAATTGATTCGAAATACTTTTATTTCAATTACACTCGATAAAATGGCATTAAAAATCTGTTTTATTCATTAACATTTTTTATTGCGTCTCCGGGCTTTTTTATGGTCAATACTTACAAACTACAGAAGAATATAATTGCATATTCAATAAAAGAGCATTAATTAGTTCCTATTGTCGCAAATTGTGTTTTTAAAGAAATGTATGTTTTTTTTAGCATGAGCCAATTTACAACGAACATTGCACTCATATTTTCGTCTGTGTTGGTCGATAATTGGCGCCATCTTTTCTATCTAACTAAGACGGTTTCCGTAACTGAACGCCTCAAACAACCTTAACCTTATTGTTAATACCGGTGGGCCGCGAGGAGGTATTATGTCGAATTCATACTTTTTAGTTTTTGTACACGTAAGAGCCACGCGGGGGTCGCGTCGTTCTAAATTCAAAATCACAAACGCTGTCATTATAAGGTTAGACATTGTAAGGAAAATATTTCATGGAATTTATGTTTTCAGAGATAAATATTAATCATAATAAAAAGTATCCTATAACCATCTTTGGATGTTCAGCTATTCCTGTACCAAAATTGGTAACTTTTTATCCAGCCGTTTCGGCGTGATGCGAGGACAACGGTTTTTTTGAAAACAGATGGCGCCAGGTTGGCACGGCGAAGCGTGTCCATACAAAATAACTATCCGGCTGCATCACGCTATCGAGATTTTTCCTGAAATCATGACCTCCCCCCATAGAAAATTAATTTTCAATACAAATTTAGGATTTTATAATAGTATAGATAAGGTTAAATAAGGTTAAATAAGGTTAAATAAAAATAAATAAATATCAGATAACCTCACGAAAATCCATCTATTCCCAAATTAAACTCAAGAAGGCTTGTGTTATGGGTACTTGAGGACGATATACATACTTATATAGATAAATATATACTTAAATACATAGAACAACTATGAGTCCATGACGCAGCACAATTATAAAAAGGTTAAAAACATAATTATGAAATTTGCTAAAGTCGTATTCTATCGCTCGACGACGTGCATCTATAAAATATCTTAGTGGATTGTTAACTAAAGATGCAAAACCTCTCTTTTCTCTTTTATTGCCCTCAGTTGCCGTGGTCGGATTCGCTTGAGCCTTGTCCAGCTAATCGCGCGATAATCCTGCTACATCGCTGCGCCCTCGGATCGCGACATCCGACTGACGGAGATGCCACGATTGTGCGACCAGCGGCGCGGTGAGCGGTTGAGCGAGAGATCCTAGCGCGGCGATCATACGAGTGAGCGAGACACACGCCACAACTGCCAGCCAATTTGATTCCTAGGCCATTTCGTACCTTGTCACAGTGAACGTCAATATGAAAGCCGCTTGAAATCTCATATCATTGTCATTGTGACAAGGTTCTATAGTGGCCTAGAAATCATATTGGTTGATTGTACCGCGTACCGCTGCCGCTGTCGAGCACAGTCGTGGCATATCCTTGAGCGTATATCCGCGCGTTTTAACCGCACAGTTCCCGTAATTGCTATTTCGCGAACCACCCCACCATAACAGCAAGTTTGCATAATGGGGAACTTGTATAATCTATATAATATTATTAAATTCTAAAATTGTATTGAAAATTCGTTTTGTATATACGATGATTTTTAATCGGTGATCAGGTACCAACTTTTTTAACTCAGCGATTGATGGCGGTCACGTCTAAGTAATTACATGAGAACAAACTCTTATTTTTCTATGATAATTTTTATTTTGAAACCAATATTGTCCTTAATTCTTTGTCACCCTACTAATCTGTATCTGTGAGGTCACAACCTCTTTAGTAATTAAATGGCAATGACAATTTATGAGTAATAACTTGGCATTGTCATTATATCATCGATTAAGAATCATCGTGTAGAAATGGGGCATTATTTAAGGTAAAATCTTAACAGCGGTGGTGCCAGCCGTAGGATGCCTTCTGTTGGTAAAATTTTCCCCTCCGGTCGACTCTGACCACTTCCTAACTTGTCCACTTCCAAAGTTGCCCACTTCCTAATTTGTCCACTTCCTAACTTGTCCACTTCCATAGTTGCCCACTTCCAACCATGTCCACTTCCTAATTTGTCCACTTCCTAATTTGTCCACTTCCAAAGTTGACGACTTCCTAACTGGTCCACTCTAATTTATCTACCTCCCAAGTTGTCCTAGGCTCGGAACTGGAACTGGTAATTTCTACCAAGTAAAAAAAAAATACATGACAGTTGTGTGTCATCTGCGTAGGTACTCTTTTGACATACCTACAGATATCGCTATATTCCACGAGATGGCTTCATGTTATTTCTGTTTTTTGACATTTTTTTGTAGGAAATATCGTGAAATTGGGCTTACCTTGTTCAGAATAAGCAACTTTACCAACTCACCAAATTTTATTGAAATCTGAGTAAAAAACGAAATCGGCAACAAAATAAAAAATTGCCCAATTGGATATAGAATTATAGATTTATCTATTTCACATAGAACTTTCTTGTTTTTTCTTGGCATGTATTTAAATCGATATCTGTATATATTCCCTTTTTTCGATCAAAATATTTGAAAGTTTCACCAAAAATACTGACTTGCACACTAATTATGCACACTAAATAATGCGAATTCAATATACTATTTAAAGGTACATATTTGCAAAACTGTTTTACTGGATACAAAAAAAAAACTAACCTGACCTAACCCGGCCGAGTCGGAGCTTAGTGTGCAGTGCGAGGATAATTAGTGTGCAAGTCAGTATTTTTAGTGGAACTTTTAAATATATCCGATGTACGAACCATATTTTTGGTGTGAATTCGGTTAAAAAGGTCATCTCGTTTATGATGTTTAAGTTTTTTTTGTAGGACATGTTCAGTTAATCAATTGTTTTTTTTGCACAGCATTTGTTTTTCTGGTATGCATTCAGTTAATTATTGGAGTTACCTAGTGTACTGAAAAATTATACAGATGTGCAATTAAATATATCCCTTTTTTATTTTTTTATTTTGAAGAAGTGAATTTTTTATTGGTTTCTGAAATAAAACAAAATATTCTGTTTTTTTTTCTATTTTTTCTTTATCACATGGCTCTTTAACATTTTTAATGGACTATCCAGTAAAATCAAAACCTTGACACACAAATTATTACGGATAGTAAGTAATAATTCAAGGTTTCGTCGGATTCTTGTTTCCTGTAGGAACTTGTAAATATTATTTTTTGTAAATTTTTCGTTTAAAATGATGTGTGAAATTTAAATATTTAAATACAGAAATGAAATCACGGTATTTGCATAGTTTCATTTGATATTGAAAATCCGATGAAACAGGAATACCACGAATGAGGCACACGTCGTTCCCATACCGAAACTGTCCGAAATCGAAACTTCGATCGGTCACTAATTTATACATATCTATACTCGTCCTACCCAAGCATTTTTCGACAGTCATCCCGTTTCTTCCCAATGTTCTTCATTAAGTACATTCTAATTTATATGGGTTCTGCCCATTTTATATTGAAATTGATGTGTTAAAGGTAAGCCAGATTTTTGAAATTATTTTTTAGGTTATAATGGGTATGTATTTGATAGACTGAGCCAGTTTAGGATTCTATATCTTTTGTTCTTTTTTAAGAACACTGGGCAGAATTGCCTGCGTAGTATATTATTTTTCGACATTTATTAAGAACGTTGGACATAAAAATCTTGATTATAACGTACTCTTTAATAAGCAGTTGCGAGATAATAAATAAAACAGGTTTATATTTTATAGTATTTTGATAGTTAAAAAAAGGGTCGAGATCGAGATCAATGAAAATAACAACTGACCATTTGTTAATGGCATCTAAAGGGCATAATGTCTAACAAGACATTATAATAAAGTCCCTATTTTGACAACAAAACTTAAAAACTCAACGACACACAGGTTAGTTGAGCTTGGAGTCCTCTGCCTTCACTGCATCTACCATCACTTTCTCCACTACGTATCCCCACGTCGACCACCACGTCTGCAATCGCGTCCACCACTGCCACGTATAGGTATTTCATCAGTCTCAGCTGCTGTATATGTGCTGGTCTCACTAGGGTTTATCGCGGGACGACGCGGCGGAGCATAATGTGTATCTTCTTAACCGTTGTTCGTGATCTTCATCATCTTTAATTCCTATTGGCATAAAGTTTCCGATATCTGACTCAGTACACCTTCAATCCCTCGACTCGATCAATCAGTACTATAACAAAAAAAAGTAGTCAGTTCTGCCCAATGTTCTCAATAAATCACACATTTTGAAAAATGGACTTGAAAAATCGAAAATAACCAAATTAACAAAAATATACTATTCATTATAAAGTAGAACTATTCGGGCTTAAAATAATATGGTATTTATTAAAAACACATGCACGATTACTAAGATAAATCTGGATCAAACTTACCTCTATTTTTAGCGAAGATGCGGCATCCTGAACGCTTGGTGTGACACTGATACTGGAGTTCAAGGAACTTCCATGCAAGGCCTTGACAAAGTATTGGCCAACACTCTAATAATACGGTGAATAAAGACTAAAGAACTATGAGTGACCTTACAAACGGTCCGGTAGTTTTGAATTTTTGATATGTTGTCTAGGATGGTTAGTCAGTGTTTAAAATGCAAAATGCACAATTCCCCCCCCTCCGCGCCCGCCGCCATATTGAAAAAACCGGCGCTTTCTTCAAATTTTTGCTCATATCTTCCTTTAGGAGCATTTTAGCTAGAAGAAAGCTTCGACAATGTTATAGAAAGTTAAATTTACTACATTTTCCATTTTATATTTTTTTTCTAGGACAGATAGTTACGGAGATATCCACATTTAAAAAACCGTAAAAAATCGCAATTTCCTACTGAAAAACAAACTTCTGGATTATATCTTCGTTTAGGAGCATTTTAGCTAAAACAAAGCTTAGGCAATGTTGTAGAGAATTAAATGTACTATAATTTACACTTCAAATTTTGTTTCAAGGATGGTTAGTTACGGAGATATGCACATTTAAAAAACAGGAAAAGTCGAATTTTCCGAAAATTTCTCAAAATCCTTGGTTTAGAACGCTGTCATTCAGTTACGGACTAGTCTAGGACAAATTAAAACATGTTGGAAATATAATTGCTTATAAAAGTCATGTCCATTTTTACATACATTTTCGGAAAATGTGACTTTATTTTTTACACATCTCCGTAATTATCTGTCCTAGAAACAAAATTTGAAATGTAAATTATAGTAAATTTAATTCTCTACAAAATTGCCCAAGCACTGTTCTAGCTAAAATGCTCCTAAACGAAGATATAATCCAGAAGTTTGTTTTTGAGTTGGAAATTGCAATTTCTTAAGTTTTTTTAAATGTGCATATCTCCGTAACTATCTGTCCTAGAAACAAAATATAAAATGGAAAATGTAGTAAATTTAACTCTCTATAACATTGTCGAAGCTTTCTTTTAGCTAAAATGCTCCTAAAGGAAGATATGAGCAAAAATATGAAGAGAGTGCCGGTTTTTTCAATATGGCGGCGGGCGCGGAGGGGGGGAAATTGTGCATTTTGCATTTTAAACACTGACTAACCATCCTAGACAACATATCAAAAATTCAAAACTACCGGACCGTTTGTAAGGTCAAAATCCTTTATTCACTGAATTATAACCAGAGACAGACAGACAGACAGACAGACAGACGGACAGATAGATATGGCGAAACTATAAGGGTTCCTAGTTGACTACGGAACCCTAAAAACCTCGGGCAGGAACACCTAAATCCAATGTGTTCTTTATTGAGAACATTGGGCAGGACGAGGATAAAGTTGTACTTATTGTTATTGTTAAGTTATATCTGAAGTCCGGGTAGTGTGCTGGCACCACCTAGAATCTTTTTGCTTTGCCCAAAAGTTGACTGGTAGAGAATGTTTTGGCATTAAGTTCGCCTTTGTATGAAAAGATTAAGCATTAGAAATAGTCTGAATTGGAAGTAGACAGCTTAAGAATTGACTGCATTGGAAATAGACAGCTTAACAATTGACTAATAGGAAGTGGACAGCTTAGAAATTGACCAAATAAGAAGTGGACGAATACGGAACATAAAAAGGGACATTTTAGGAAAAGGACCTTGTAGGAGTGGACACATTAGGAAGTGGACGATTTTGGAAATGGACGAAATAGGAAGTGGACGAATACGGAACATAAAAAGGGACATTTTAGGAAAAGGTCCTTGTAGGAGTGGACACATTAGGAAGTGGACGATTTTGGAAATGGACGAAATAGGAAGTGGTCAGAGTCGACCGGAGGGAAATTTTCTTTGTCCTCTCATCACACCGAAACGGCTGGATGGATTTTAACCAATTTTAGTACAGGGATTTCAGCCTCAGGATTGTCTTTCGGTTCAATAAAAATTTGATCAGATCATTACCTAGTAGAACCTTAAATTTTCTGAAGAGACCGCATCTCACTCATTGAAATGAAATACGTCACACTATTCTTGTATTTAGCCACATTTAAATGGCATTTATTTCTAAAAATAAAAACATAATATTTCCTAACATTTATCAACCGAAAGTCAAAGATTTCATTACGAGCTAATGCCAACGCTCCATTAAAATAAATCCCCTAATTGCAAAACACACCGTAAATTATTCGTCCGCGACCTGACGGCAGCGAAATGTCTGTACGGACGAAATTAGCGTCCTGCCCGGAGCAGCGTTTGGGAAGAAAAATGTTTCCGTGGGGAAAAAATGTCTCTCAGGGTGAAATGTCTACCGGGGAAAAAATAAACGGCAGAAGGGTACCTTTAAGGCCTATTCACAGAGATGCGCGAGGCAAGGAATGCGATAAAATTCACCAAGGGCAACACCGTGTTACTTTCCTAGCCTCGCTTAGTTTTAGTGGGAGCTCAAAGAAATAAAGCTAGGGTTTTGTGCATAAGTAATACAGATTTGCCAAGGTCATGAGCGAAGCCAAGCGTGGCGCAGCCACGAATCTACCGATATTCTGTGCCAACTTGTCTATATAACATAATAAGGGAAAAAATACAACCTGGAAGAAGAGGTAAAGGAAGACCTAGAACAACTTGGTGTTATAATATGAGGGACTGGACCGGCCGTCAGTTAAGGACGTCACCACTCTTAGCAGAGTGGCAAAAGATAGAGAAGACTTTTGTATGATAATCGCCGACATGCGTTAGGATATGGCATCACAAGAAGTAGAAGAATCCTTACCACCAATGGGTCCTCTTGAAAATGCCACTTCTTCCATAATCCCATATTCCTCATCCCATAATCCTCGCAGCTGTTAGCTACATTTTCAACAAAATTGGGTATCAGCAAAGCAGGGTTAGAACCGCAGCTTTCGTCGACGGCATCCTTTGCACACATTTGTATGTACACAACAATAAGAGAAGTCTACGAACTGACATGCTCTAGCGGGAAGTGCAACTCCTGCGCCCTTGCGTAAGAAAGCGCGGCATTCGCGCTCACTCCTGCGTTTTTTTGTATGTACAAAAGCCTCTGAGCTAGTCCAAAGAATAGATTTGCCTTTGCCTCGCGCAGTTTCGATGGACGCGCAGCCTAAAGAGCATTTGCTTTGATTCTTTATTTATAATCGTTGCAATTTCGGGGTAAAAGGCCAGCGGTTTTATGGCAGATTAGCGCGCTATCGCTCCCAGCTATCGCGGTAATTTGGGCGGCTCTCGGAGTTGGAGCAACTTCGGTAGTGTGTTTACTTTGTTTAAGCTTTGTTGTAATAATGTTGGGGATATCGGGTGATCGATTGTTTTCCGGGGATCGGATTAAATGTGTTTACGCAACTCTATTTCTGGTTTCCTGTAAATGTTTGTATTTTTACAGCTTTTACCGTAACCACACATCACTTACCCAGTGTCTGTTTTATAGGAACGATGTTGATAATAGAAAAAGGTATATTATTTATATATAAAAAGGTATATATAAGGTATATATAAAGGTAAAAGGTATATTATAAAGGTAGGTATAACGGGACTTAAACGTTTTCGTTTAATTATCGCGACGTTTCGAACGCGGTGTTACGTCTCCATGGTCTCGAAGACACACTAAACACTTTTTGATCCCGTTTTGTTTATTAGAAAAGGGTAATTTTTTTTCTTAAATCTGTAGGCGGATGTGTGTTACGGGCTAAAACTTAAACATAAAGTATGTTAAGGCTGCCGCGCTAAGTTAAAAGGGGACCTTTTTGTATGGAGCTCCATACAAAAAGGTCGCCTTTTAGCCTATAAGGCGTCCCAGTCCACTCCGTTCCAGTGAACGGAGCGGAACGGAGCTGTATAAAACGGAGCAATGACATCCCTCAGGTTTAAATGCGCTTCTTTTGACCTTCACACACTCGCAGCTTGGGACTTAACTCGAGAATGCCGTTTGAGTGATCGCCAAACGTCAAATCACAGTTATAAATTAAATTATATAACAGTTATATCGCCATTGAACTGTCATTTAAATGCGATGAGCTTAAATGTGACAAATCGGTTCCCCTCTATTAGCCCGAAAAACTTTCATCCTAATTTCATTGGCCCTAATTTTGGTAACCCGAAAATTACTAACCCGAATGTTGATTCATCCTAATTAATGAATAGCCCTAATTTCAGGATTCCGAATTTTCATAATGCCTAATTACTTAATACCGAGTTCTCACTAGCCCTAATTTACATTTAGCCGATTTTTTGAGACTATTAATATTATAATACCTAATAATGCTAAAACCTTAATTTTATTAAACCTAATCATCCATAAACCTAAGGCGAGGGATGCTCTCCCTCCGCGCCTCCGGTTTTGGAATAACACTCTAGGGGTAAGACAGACAAGACCACTGGGAGTCGGGATTGCCATAGACTCTGGATGTACATGAGAATCTTTTGACGCTTCGCTCGCTTCGCTCGCTCCGCTATACGTGGTCACAATACAAACCTAACCTAACCTGCAGTTTTCGGGGTTCAGCCAGTTCGAGGTATTTGTCGAAATCCATTTTTGTTTTAACGAAAAAAAATTGGTTTAATAATCTTTAGTACTCTTGACATTTAGTGTCAGTAATGATTAGGTCTAATAATCATTAGGTGTGGTAATTATTAGGTTATTTCATATTAGTATTGTTGATTATTAATACAAGTCATTATTAGAGTATTCGATTATTAGGTCTAACAACTAATTAGGGTATACAAATTAGGTGAAATGACATTAGGGCTAATGAAAATTAGAGCTAACGTTGGTAGGTGTAAGCACTTGCGTTATTAGGTCAAGTAGGGGAGTACCTGACAAATCACATCTCAATTTTGGAAATACGAAGGCGATAATGATTGTCAAAAATGTAATTCATATATATGAATTTCTGTTTTGAACGAAACGTAACGGTCAATTTAAAGTATGCGCCTGTTATTTATGCCGTCACATACAAAGGAAACGAAAATTTAGCGCGTCGGAATTGACGAAGTTTCGATGTTCTAGGGATATCGCCACTTGTCAAGTAGGCACACGTCAAAAGTGACGGCGGATGGCGATGAAATGGAGAGATCTCCATCATCTCTCTAAAATCGGTCGAATACCCCCCCTGATTGGTTAATTTTCTCCGCTCCGATTCAGTAGACAGAATGATTTAACAGTTGTAAATAATTTGTATTTTTTTTTGTAGGTAAACGTTTCATCGAGAAATTTTGAACATTTATTTAGCAATACAATACACCAAATAAATATTCTACATGAGGGAGGATGATAAACAAAGCATCATACAGCAGGCACCTTGATCGTTTTTAGGGTTCCGTACCCAAAGGATAAACAATGGGATCCTATTACTAAGACTGCTTTCCGTCTGTCTGTCCGTCTGTTACCAGACAGTATATCATGAAGCGTGATAGTTGAAAATTTCACATATGATGTATTTCTGTTACCGTTTAAACAACCAATAAAAAAAACGGGATAAAATATATATTTAAGGAGCTCCCGTACAACAAACGCAACCGTGCGTTAACTTTGCGCCTCATTTGTATCCGGTGCGATACATACCATACATACCAGGTGCAAACTTAACTTAACCCGGGTTAAGATGGGATAAGTATTTGTACGGAACCCTCGGTGCGCGAGTCCGACTCGCACTTGGCCGGTTTTTCTTACCTATTGTCCATTCTGTCCAGCACGTCATCCAGACAGACGGATCGAATGTTTCTTATATCGAGCGCTGCATTCAAAGCAGGCTTGAATAATGAAACAGGACGCAGGTCAACGGAGGGCAATCCTCACATTGCAGAAGAATGTAAGTGAAATAGGTAAATGCCCTCACACAGTTAACAAATGGCGTTTCAGTTAACTGTGAACTATCAACAAATACCTATAAATGCGCTTAAGAAAGATATTAGAAGGTATAGATGAAGGAAGGCGAAACCTGTAACGGTTATTATTTATTAATATTTTCTTTGGTTTCCGCCATTGTCACATTCAGATATTATTATTATTATGTCGGTCGCCCCCGCTTACGGGACAATAGTGTCCCGGACCTTTGGGAGGGGTCACGGACCCGAAGCCAACGCGTAGAGGCCCTTTCGACAATTTAATGGAATGTAAGGTGTACATCGAGTGGATGCTGTCCCTATCCGTTTCATGAGACGCACACAGAGACAGCGCCCGCTAGGTGCAAGAACTATTGATGATTATATCCTTCTAAGAATCTAAATACAAATAGGGCTATGGGGATGAAATGGAGGACTGGTTAATTTGGCTATGGATTGAGACTATCGGGCGTCTACCAGGAGAAAAGTCTCATGTGTATTGGCACTGGTAGACGATAACTCGCCTCCCGCTAGATGGGCCCCCATAAAATAGCGACACATAGAGTGGCCTAAGGGCAACACCGGTGCGGAAGGCTAAGGGCGGAGAGGTGTAATACTGGGCTTTAAACCGCAGCCAACTAACCCCTTACGTTTTCACATCCACCCCCGAGCCGCAACTCTCGCAACTCCACTCTGGCCGGCCGGTTAAGGCAAGATCCATCACCCCCCGTCAGGCTCCCCCAGGAGCACTCAGGTAGGTGGGGTCGCTAATCCCCAACAGCTCGCCATATTTTAAGCTGCCCTGCGGCGATTGATTGTGCTGGTAATACCAGTGGGCGATGGGGTCGTCACATCCCTACGACGTTACTATTATTATTTTTTATTTATTAGGAACTTAACAATTTCCTTATATCTAAATACATTGTCCCACAAAACCAGTAGCTGGTTTGACTGTGGGATCTTTGTTAGGGAATCTCTAGTTTAGGTACAAAGTATGTATTATGGTAGCAGTGTGAAAAAGTGTTTTTTTTAACATTCTATTGAACTTGTTTTTGTTTGGCTCTTGTCGTATTTTTTCCTCCGGTAAACTATTGATTAGGTACGGGATGCGTTTTTTTAGGGTTCTATCCCTAAAGTAATTGTTTACCCTTGGTACCAATAGTTTACCGAAAGTCATAGACTTGGTGTTATGGATATGTTGTACAGGTTGGATTATGGATGCTTCTGAGCTATACTTTTGGCGGCTATGGTTATTCATAACAAGAAGATATTTTTATAAATAATGACTCAAAGGTAAATTAAGAAAGAAAAATTGAATGCGATCTACTACAATCCAAGCGGGATTTGAACATGATTTGAACCCGCGACCTGCTCCTATACGAAGATATAATCCAGAAGTTTGTTTTTAAGTTGGAAATTGCAATTTCTTAAGTTTTTTTAAATGTGCATATCTCCGTTACTATCTATCCTAGAAACAAAATATAAAATGGAAAATGTAGTAAATTTAACTCTCTATAACATTGTAGAAGCTTTCTTCTAGCTAAAATGCTCCTAAAGGAAGATATGAGGAAAAATATGAAGAGAGGGCCGGTTTTTTCAATATGGCGGCGGGCGCGGAGGGGGGGAAATTGTGCATTTTGCATTTTAAACACTGACTAACCATCCTAGACAACATATCAAAAATTTAAAACTACCGGACCGTTTGTAAGGTCAAAATCCTTTATTCACTGAATTAAAAATAGTGCTTACGTACTCTATAGCTTAAATAAAGGTTGACTGAGAAAAACATATTTTTCTCCAATTTGCTTGGAAATGTAGTAAAAATAGACATTAATGTACTAAAAATAGACTGCGAAAGCTTTCCTTATAGCCATAATACAGTAATTTTAATAAAATATATATATTATTGTCCGGGGCCGGGAAATAATGCTAAACGATTGAGTAAAGAATACACCCTCCGTATATGACGTATCATACAAATGAGGGTCTACGAAAATTTAGTCGGCTGCAGGTCAGCTGTTCATTACTTCACAGGCATTTTACTTTTAATTTTTTCAAAGACTGACTTTATAAAACTTACTGGTACCCATTATGTGACGTTCCGGCCCTTGATTAAAAATCGCTGAGCCGTTCGGGCCCTGTTTAAAACTGGCATAAATATTATCCTTTAAAAATGCATAATACTTTTGATGAACGAATTTGATTAAAAATGCCGCACACATTGTTTACCGCGGCTTTTAATTAGTCGGCACGTCCGCGATTAATAATAAATACTTGGCATTCGTTAGCCTTTTTAATTAAAGTCCAAATTCCTCATTATTTTTCATTGGATTTTGTGAATTAACATAAAAGTAATTTGTTAAGGTGATTGTATTGGTGCAGGAGCTGTTTAATTTTGGATAATGATTTATTTTCAATTTATGTGTGTCGTTTCCCAGCGGGTTTTTAACTTATTTTTCGACAATCGTCCAGTGTTTGTATTCTATCCCTATATGTGAAGGCAGGATATGAACTAAACACGTTGCATTAAACAAAAACCCTTTCTTTACCACCACCAGAGCAAGACGGGCTCACGGCTCACTCTCTGTGCAGTGGACTGCGCTAATTAGCCTACGCTCGGCTACACCTTTTATGTTTGTTCAATCAAAATCAGCGCGTGTTAGGTAATTATAGTGGCACACACGCGTCAGTCACCCACTCCTACGCCCCACGACCAATTACGTCGCATTTTACTCAAACAACCAGTAAAATAAAGTTCTCAGTGGCGTTTACATAAAAAATGCCTAACTAAACCTCGTGTAATCTTTTATGCTATGACCGGTTTTTTACTAAAAACACGCAGTCGGTAGGATTCGAACCTACGCTCCCAGAGGGAATCTGATTTCGAGTCAGACGCCTTAACCGCTCGGCCACGACTGCTTGCGAAAATACTGTGAATGTTACTATGCAATCTAGATGTAGTGTTAAGGCTGTTTTCACACTAGCCAGGCGCGGAAACGGAGCGCACGGTCACAATGAGAAAAAAAACAGCCAAGTGCGAGTCGGACTCGCGCACCGAGTGTTCCGAACGGCTAAATATTTTTTAACTTTTTTGTTTCCTGTATTCGTTGTTATAGAGGCAACATAAATACATCATCTATACTACCTCAGCTCACCCTCACCCTACTTCTTTGACTATTTTCTAAACGCAATAGCACTGCAATTAACATCGCCGGCTGTTGACAGTTATGGTGCTTTTGTTTAGTTTCCCTTTATACCGGAGAGCGACCACGTTAGTGCTCGATAATTTATTAACGTCACAGTTATCATACTACTTATACGTGCGAAAAATCACATCGTTCTTTTATTGAAAAGGCAACGGTGAAACTTCATTATAATAATAATAATAGTAAATAAATATTGGACAACCTCACACAAATCGATCTAGTCCCAAATTAAGCTCAAGAAGGCTTGTCTTATGGGTACTAGACGACGATATACGTACTTATATAGATAAATATATACTTAAATACATAGAACAACCATGACCCAAGCACAAATATTCGAGTTCATCGCACAAATATTTGCCCTGGCCGAGATTCGAACCCGGGACCGCCGGCTCAGTAGGCAGGTGTCTACGAACCGAGCCAAACGCGTCGTCATTGATATGAATTAAACTAAGCTTGAGCTTCTTCGGACATATTGTGTCCTCAAAGCACTGTCCGGAGAAGCGGATTATTGCTTGGCAAGTGAACGGCACACGTGCTCAAACAAGGGTACCTACTGGAAATTCTGACGCACTGAAGAAGACGGTGAGCGGCAGCGTGTGAGTAGACCACACAGCATGAAACCGCACTGAGTGAAAACGAAAATGTATGTGGTCGGGATCTGCATCAGCGAGGGAACAATGAAGTAGCTCTAGAGGGCACCTGTTAGAAGTCGCATGTTTCATGACAGGTGAGGAACAATGTCAAGTTTATTTATCAGGCAGAGGCATATTCATGCCTCGCTTTGGTGATGGCGATATCATGAATGATATACGCAACATTTTTTTATTCACAAACTGACCGGCGATTGACTCAGTATCACCTGATGGTAGGTTACTACTATTGAAGAGTTTGCATTAGAACTGATGAAGCAAATCGCTTCGTGCGAATAAGTGGTAAATATAAGGATGAAGTCGCTCCCCCCGCCTATCCAGTCGTCCGATGGTGATGAAAATGGGATGGCAGGATGGAATCCTGCAATTCCTGTGCACACTCCAAGAAATATCAGATAGAAAACTGCCAAGCTGACGGTAAAGTATCACCAATCACACTATACGTTAAACCGCAGTTGTCCCTGATTATCAGTCAGGTATAATTCGACTAATATTATGAAGGAATAGAAATTATGCCAGATATACTGATCAAAATATACTGGCCCATTAGTAGACTCTTAGATAGAGATCTACCGTTTCTGTGAATTTCCGGAAACTTTCCTAATTTGGATGAGAAATGAGGAAAGTTTCCGGAAATTTTCGGATACGGCACATCACTACTCTCAGGCTTGGTTAATATAAGATAAGTTGCGAATATTTGACAAGTCATATTTAGCAGCCGCAAGCCCGTCTGCGCTGCGCTCAACGTGGACATCGGTTTGATGAACAACGCTTGTCTATCGTCCATGTCGCGCGCTTTTATCAACTGGTTTGTTAATGCCCCCCGTAATTGAGTTAGAGAGTAAACAATCGCATCCAACAATACTATTGCCGGCGGTCCAACTTTATGCCTGTAATTAAGCCCCGCGGCGATTTGCTTCTCTTTGTCTAATTACTCTCACTTTGCTAAGTTTTGGGTTAAGTTCACTTTGCACTGGTTATATTAATTTCGAATCAATTTTTGAGCTCGCAGCATTCGGGTGGGATTAGATTGGCGCCAGATCCGATATTGTAAGTTAAATAATATTTGTGCCCTAATCCGTAAGTCGTACCTACCTGGCAATTTTGAGAGACTGATGGTGATGAGAAAGATGCACGGCACCAGACCACGGGGCAGAAACCCAATACGATGGTGTGATCAGATATCCGACCAACTGGATACGACGTTAAGCAGCGCGCTCCAGACATAATACGGTGAATAGAGACTAAAGTACTATGTGTGACCTTACAAACGGTCCGGTAGTTTTGAATTTTTGATATGTTGTCTAGGATGGTTAGTCAGTGCTTAAAATGCAAAATTCACAATTCCCCCCCCCCTCCGCGCCCGCCGCCATTTTGAAAAAACCGGCACTCTCTTCATATTTTTGCTCATATCTTCCTTTAGGAGCATTTTAGCTAGAAGAAAGCTTGGACAATGTTATACAGAGTTAAATTTACTACATTCTCCATTTTATATTTTTTTTCTAGGACAGATAGTTACGGAGATATCCACATTTAAAAAAACGTAAAATATCGCAATTTCCTACTGAAAAACAAACTTCTGGATTATATCTTCGTTTAGGAGCATTTTAGCTACAACAAAGCTTGGGAAATGTTGTAGAGAATTAAATTTACTATAATTTACATTTCAAATTTTGTTTCAAGGACGGTTAGTTACGGAGATATGCACATTTAAAAAACAGGAAAAGTCGAATTTTCCGAAAATTTCTCAAAATTATTGGTTTAGAACGCTGTCATTCAGTTATGGACTAGTCTAGGACTTGTCCTTGATTGCTTATAAAACTCATGTCCATTTTTACATACATTTTCGGAAAACGTGACTTTATTTTTTACATATCTCCGTAATTATCTGTCCTAGAAACAAAATTTGAAATGTAAATTATAGTAAATTTAATTCTCTACAAAATTGCCCAAGCACTGTTCTAGCTAAAATGCTCCTAAACGAAGATATAATCCAGAAGTTTGTTTTTGAGTTGGAAATTGCAATTACTTAAGTTTTTTAAATGTGCATATCTCCGTAACTATCTGTCCTAGAAACAAAATATAAAATGGAAAATGTAGTAAATTTAACTTTCTATAATAATGTCGAAGCTTTCTTCTAGCTAAAATGCTCCTAAAGGAAGATATGAGCAAAAATATGAAAAGAGTGCCGGTTTTTTCAATATGGCGGCGGGCGCGGAGGGGGGGGGGAATTGTGCCTTTTGCATTTTAAGCACTGACTAACCATCCTAGACAACATATCAAAAATTCAAAACTACCGGACCGTTTGTAAGGTCAAAATCCTTTATTCACTGAATTAACACCAAACGACAGCGAGAAGTGGAAAGCTGACTAACAAAAATATTAATAGGCGCGGCGCAGTCACGATCCTCAGCAGTGAGGGACCGACTTATAAGAAGAAAAGAAGGCTTGTGTTAAAGGTACTAGAAGATTATGTACATAAATATAAAAAAATATATATATAAGTTTTTATTTTTGTAATGTAATTTTGTAGTACATGCCTTGGTTTATTTACTGTTATGCTGTGTAACTAATTTAAATAAATAAATAAATACCTACATACTTAAATACATACAATAGAACCATTGTAATTTGTTAAATATTTGCTGAACATAGCGCGCCATCTCAATATAATATTTGCCTGGAATCACATTAGTAATATAAATGTTAACATTTTTCCTTAGTCAATACATTGTGTTTAATCAAACGAAATTAACTTCAAAACCCGAATTGGCCTGTACGGTATTGTAAAATGAACATAAAAAATAGCAAACTATTTAAGTATCCGATTTGATGTGAGCCAGTAGTAAAATTGACATTTACTTTTTATATTAACTGCACGTAAGGCACGTCTATATCTCTAAATAATCGGGTCAAAAATAGCGTGTAAGGGTGAATATTCAGCGTTAAGGCGTTTTATTTTTTCCGTCATTCTCAAACAGCGCAAACTTGCTAAGGTATTTTGTCATCAGAGAGGAGTTTGGCATTGGCAGTGAAAAATGCTGGAAAATCGGTGCTCGACTTTTGGAGTAGTAGGGCCTCGTGCAGGGTCCGTCCGGATTGTTACTACCGTCTTGCCTACTAACCCACCGCCAAACAGCAATGTTCGCATTGTTGTGTTCCGGTGTGGGGGTAAGATAGCCGGTGAAATTACTAGCATAGAGGCATTCTATCTTCGTCCTCCGGGTAGGCAAACACTTGTGACTCCTCTGGTGTTGCAGGTGTTTATGGGCGACGGTAATCGCTTTCCATCAGGCGATACGTTTGCTCGTTTGCCCCCTATGACATCATAAAAAAAAGATCTTATCTATTTTAACAATAACATTGCAGAAATGAGAATGTCGGAAAATAACGCCTTAACGCAATTCCTCATACTCATACTCATGTACCCATAATCCACAAATACATTACCATGTCATATTATCTACACTTCATCGCGCGCGTGAAAACATTGTATTTGGACAGGGAACTGAACCGCCTCGTACCCGATCGCTCTGTATGCTAATAAGGGCAAACTTGTTGGATTTTTAACTGAATTTAGATTGTCGAGTATTAGGGTGAGCGTCACAGTGGCGGGGACACATCACGGATTTCTATGAGATTTATATCTAATGGACCAAAATGATAAATTGAATTATTTTCTCAACACCTAAAACTAACCTAACTTATATGGGATTATGGAAAATGCCTCAATTTATTCAATTCCTAATGTATGCCCAAGCATTTTGAAAACTGATAGAATTTCTCACTTCGTTCATAGTTTATCTACATAGACAGGCATTTAGTTGTACCTGTAACCTTATCAGGATAATCCTACTAATATAACAAATGCGAAAGTTTAAGTTCAGAGACCTTGCTCAAGCAGCGAAACGAACAGTAAGATCCTCGTGCCATCTCGATCCTAGAAATGGCAGATTAAAAAAAACAAGAGATAATACAAATAGAAACGATGAATTATTATTATTTATTTATTTACAATAATTACACAGCATTACAGTCAGTACAAATTCACTGGAACTTACAAAATTTTTTTAAACATTACGACATATTACATCAAATTGCAGTAAAAAATACACCCATCCATCATCGTACAGTAACTTAAACATTAACGACACTGTTATCCAACTACTTCCAAAAACGTCCAAATCTCATGCTGACGCAAGAATCGCATTGAATCCGCGTAAGGCTCGAACTAGGAGAGAGTTTTTTCGGGGTTTGAGTTACGCCTCTGCACTCTGGAGCACCCAACAGTAGCCGGGAGCGTGGACGGAAACTTACTCTCGATTGTGAAGGGACGAATAATTGGATGACCTGACTGACCGGCTCTGGACAATCAGCAGCACCTCTAGCGTAACTGTCATACGCGACTTTTTTCTCGTGCGAGATAATTACCCCTCTTTCTATGCTGTGAGTACTGAGAGAGAGTGACTGGTAGCGCTATGTCACGGGACAAGAGTCGCGAAGCATAGTTGTGTTATATGGGCTGATCAGGTAGCACATAATTTCGTCTAACCTCGAGGGAATTATTATAAAATTCCTAATAAAAAAACGGTTGGATACTGGTGGATAATAATAACGATTTGATAAGAGATGCAAATTTCCTATCATACGCTTTGCGATTGCCGTGAGGGGCTCCCGCCACCCTGTCGCACACGTATTAGGCACATTCAACGCGTTTCCTTAAGGAAAATGCAGCTGTAGGGAGTTTTTCCTGTTTAAAGCCTGCGCGAGTCACGTCTAACGCTTGATTGCTTCAGGGAATCAAATTTGGCCGCTCAAAATCGATTCTGATTTTGCGATTTGATTGTTTTTTTAATCGCAGATTTGACATTTATTTGAGGTATCTGAATCAAATTGTCGGGAGAATACTGTTGGGTTCATTTTGGTTTAATTTTGAGTAGCTTACTTATAACTTTTGCAAATTGGTGAACTTTCTATTAAACATGATCGTTCGCGAACTCTAAATATACAAATATTAAATGTATGACGTAGTACTCGTATAATAATAGTTGTGACATTGACAAGTTGAGATTTACGAGTGTATAATACTACGAAGAGTATATAGGTATTATTAAGATTTCTTTTTCTATCCTCCATTAACATCGGCCATCTTTTTTAAAAGCTTTTATTTAACTTGCAATGTATGTATGTATGTATATAAGTATGTTTAATACTATTTTTATTTTTTTTATAATACATAATTATTAATTCAATAAAGTGGATACAATATAAATATGTATATAATTATAAGTATGTTTGTTCAGGTGGAATCTTGCAACTCAATTTTGAAGCAGATCGTCAACCGATTGAGCTGAAATTTTGCATACTTACTCAACTTTGATGACAATACATTAGTGTATGGAACTATGGGGCTAATCTGATGATGGAGTCGGAAGGTGACCATAGGAACTCTATAATAGAAAAAGCAATCCTACCGAGTTTGGGCTCTTTAGAATCGTCTCAGTGAGCATTTGATGGATATCCAAAGAAAAGTACAGTCGGCTATCAAAGCTTGTCATTAAAATGAAATATTTGACAAAAACTAATTCATGTTCATTTCATCTCATGTTTTATTTTTTTATTTTTGATAAGTCTTATTTATGGAAGATATTAATGGAAGTCATGCATTGGTTATAAACGGATTAAAAATAATAAATACCATTACCATAGTGATTTAGAATATGCTTAATTTGATTCTAACGACAAGGGATATTTGTGTACGTCCACTATGTCCATATTCTGTTTAATTACCTGAGGTTCCGTACCTAAGGGCCTTATCACACTTGCGATTTGCGAGCGTATTTTCTATACAAATAAGCGACGCGGCGAACACGCTGCGCGATCGCCTTCATACAAAATACGCTCGCAAATCGCAAGTGTGATAAGGCTCAGGGTAAGAACGGGACCCTTTTACTAAGCCGCCGCTGGCCGTCCGTCTATCCGTCTGTCCGTCTGTCACCAGGCTGTATCTTTTGAACCGTGATAGCTAGACAGTTGAAATTTTGAATTGACTCAGATGAAGTTATGACTCACTGAAAGTACGGATTACACAGAGTTCAAGTAAATAATCAATTAAGGCTCCTTATCCGTTCAAAAATGCTGATTGTTTTAGACATTTTTCTCTGTGATCAAACATGCTTCTTAGCATATTATCAATGTTACTATTATTGTATTAAGCGGTTTACACTCACGTGAAATTGTCAGGAACGGCCCGACATGTTTCGAACTCGTATGGAGCCCTTCATCAGGGACGGTTGCCCGTACACCGCCGCGGCACACTCGTCACTGCTGATACTTTGACCGACGTTCCGCTCTGAGCGCGCGCGCCGATGGCGCGGGGGCGGGGGGTGCTTGCAAGCCCGCAACTTGTACGTCCAGCACTCCAACGTCACTTTTGTCATCAATAGACATTACGCACACTTGACTTATGGTGTCCACGGGATTGTCCAAACGCACAATATGTTTCGCCGCCGGAAGCACAGGCTTCCATGCTGGAGGTAAAGCCCAACCGCCGTCTCTATTAAAATTCGGGCGCCGTCCGATCTCGATAGCTTCGTGTACCTTACGTTGTATATAACGTTTCTCACGTACCAACACTCTTGCTTTATCGAAACGGACAAAATGAGACGCACCGGCTTCGACGACATGTTCAGCGACCGCGGAATTATTCGTGTCCAGCTTCCGTACACTGCGTATGTGCTCAGACAACCTTGCAGACACATTACGTCCCGTCTCCCCGATGTACGCCTTGCCACACTCACAGGGTATTTCATATACGCCCGGGCTACCGAACGGATCTTTATCTTTAGGTGACCGCAACAACTGCCTTACCTTAGTCAACGGACGGAACCAGGTTCTAATACTGTATCGGCGGCGTAACATGTGTCCGATGGTATCCGTCACCCCTTTAATATAAGGCAAGTACGCAGGTGCTCTTTCCACAGTCTGCGGTCGTTGCGCTACACTCGGGTTCGCTACACGCTGACTATGTCTCCACTTGTATCCATTGCTCTCCAACACTTGTCGCACATGCGCCAACTCTTTATTCACGTACTGCGGGTCGCATAAACGCAGAGCCCTATTAATGAGCGCCCGCGGTACTGACGACAAGTGTGCTGGATGGTGATGTGAATCAGCTTGCAGGTATCGATCAGTGTGCGTGGATTTGCGGTACACCGTATGACTCAGCCGTCCTTCCGGCATGCGTTTCACCAGCACGTCCAAAAATGGCAGCGCTCCATTGGACTCTTTCTCGATGGTGAACTGTATCTTTGTGTGTATCGCATTCAGATAGTTCAGAAGTGGCTCTACATCATGTTCCGCAATCACCGCAAAAACGTCATCCACATAGCGCCACCACCGTCTAGGCCTAAAAGGGCAGCCCTCCAACGCTTTCTCCTCAAAATCTTCCATAAAGATGTTGGCAGCAACCGGCGCAATCGGCGATCCCATTGATACACCTTCAGTTTGTAAATAGAACTCCCCCTGCCACATGAAATAGCCGTTCGTCAAACAAAACTCTATGAGCTTCATATACTCAGCAGGTAGATTGTTCCGGACCAAAATGTCGCGTATTATCCGTATAGTTTCGGCCACTGGTACATTCGTGAAAAGAGATGTAACATCGAAGCTAACCATCAACTCGTTGTCTCGCAACACGACATCCTCCAGTAGTTGCACAAAATGTGCCGAGTCGCGTACATAACTAGACGTCTTGCCTGTCAACGGTTGCAGTATACTGGCCATGTGGCGGGATGCCTTATAAGTCGGGGAGTCTATTTGGCTTACAATGGGCCGCAAGGGCCAGTCCGGCTTGTGAATCTTTGGCAGCCCGTAAATCTTGGGGGTCGTCGGGTTCATCTGGCGTAACGACTTAGATATTATGTCAAGATTTACGGGCTGCCAAAGATTCACAAGCCGGACTGGCCCTTGCGGCCCATTGTAAGCCAAATAGACTCCCCGACTTATAAGGCATCCCGCCACATGGCCAGTATACTGCAACCGTTGACAGGCAAGACGTCTAGTTATGTACGCGACTCGGCACATTTTGTGCAACTACTGGAGGATGTCGTGTTGCGAGACAACGAGTTGATGGTTAGCTTCGATGTTACATCTCTTTTCACGAATGTACCAGTGGCCGAAACTATACGGATAATACGCGACATTTTGGTCCGGAACAATCTACCTGCTGAGTATATGAAGCTCATAGAGTTTTGTTTGACGAACGGCTATTTCATGTGGCAGGGGGAGTTCTATTTACAAACTGAAGGTGTATCAATGGGATCGCCGATTGCGCCGGTTGCTGCCAACATCTTTATGGAAGATTTTGAGGAGAAAGCGTTGGAGGGCTGCCCTTTTAGGCCTAGACGGTGGTGGCGCTATGTGGATGACGTTTTTGCGGTGATTGCGGAACATGATGTAGAGCCACTTCTGAACTATCTGAATGCGATACACACAAAGATACAGTTCACCATCGAGAAAGAGTCCAATGGAGCGCTGCCATTTTTGGACGTGCTGGTGAAACGCATGCCGGAAGGACGGCTGAGTCATACGGTGTACCGCAAATCCACGCACACTGATCGATACCTGCAAGCTGATTCACATCACCATCCAGCACACTTGTCGTCAGTACCGCGGGCGCTCATTAATAGGGCTCTGCGTTTATGCGACCCGCAGTACGTGAATAAAGAGTTGGCGCATGTGCGACAAGTGTTGGAGAGCAATGGATACAAGTGGAGACATAGTCAGCGTGTAGCGAACCCGAGTGTAGCGCAACGACCGCAGACTGTGGAAAGAGCACCTGCGTACTTGCCTTATATTAAAGGGGTGACGGATACCATCGGACACATGTTACGCCGCCGATACAGTATTAGAACCTGGTTCCGTCCGTTGACTAAGGTAAGGCAGTTGTTGCGGTCACCTAAAGATAAAGATCCGTTCGGTAGCCCGGGCGTATATGAAATACCCTGTGAGTGTGGCAAGGCGTACATCGGGGAGACGGGACGTAATGTGTCTGCAAGGTTGTCTGAGCACATACGCAGTGTACGGAAGCTGGACACGAATAATTCCGCGGTCGCTGAACATGTCGTCGAAGCCGGTGCGTCTCATTTTGTCCGTTTCGATAAAGCAAGAGTGTTGGTACGTGAGAAACGTTATATACAACGTAAGGTACACGAAGCTATCGAGATCGGACGGCGCCCGAATTTTAATAGAGACGGCGGTTGGGCTTTACCTCCAGCATGGAAGCCTGTGCTTCCGGCGGCGAAACATATTGTGCGTTTGGACAATCCCGTGGACACCATAAGTCAAGTGTGCGTAATGTCTATTGATGACAAAAGTGACGTTGGAGTGCTGGACGTACAAGTTGCGGGCTTGCAAGCACCCCCCGCCCCCGCGCCATCGGCGCGCGCGCTCAGAGCGGAACGTCGGTCAAAGTATCAGCAGTGACGAGTGTGCCGCGGCGGTGTACGGGCAACCGTCCCTGATGAAGGGCTCCATACGAGTTCGAAACATGTCGGGCCGTTCCTGACAATTTCACGTGAGTGTAAACCGCTTAATACAATAATAAAATATGTCTCACGAAAGTTTTAATAAAATTATCAATGTTACTACTTAGAACAGGGCCATTGCGATTTATTGGTATATGTTTGAAATCTACAGTTTGAATTGTTGTTACAAAAATTACCCGAAATTGACAAAATTTACGCAGAAAACCTTTTTTTTTCATATTACCTATGTTTACGACTGCACGCAATGAAAGCATGATAATAGCTATGTTACTATCTAGAACTCAGGGAAAAGTATTATTCGCTTCAAAAATTTGGTTGAAATTATCAACCTAATATGGAAAATAGTAATAAAAGGAATAAGGCCTCTTAAATTAGAACGATTTTGAGAAGACGTAGTCAAACTGCCAAATACATAATTACAAACATAAGGAAATGAAATAACATTCATAAGCGAGTAGTCCCGTTGTAACGTGAGTTCAATTGACTTAAGCAGAAAAGTACAGCGGTTAGTTTGTCGAACTACAATTCTCCATACAAATCGTTGACGCAGTCGCTAGCGAGTGTGCTCACTGTAAACTCATGGTAAGGACACTGACCTTGACATTGAAAGCAGTTTGAACCGGTTCTGTGGGCGTGGCTGATAACATGTAGCGGTATTAACTACAATAAAAGAATAACGATTGAGTATCAGTTGTAATTATGAATAAATCAAAGTTGAATCGTGTTTAGATTAGACACGATATTTGAAGCAGAATTTAAGCTGGGATTTTTTAATCTATAATCTTTCAACTACGTAACAAAGAGGAAAACAGGATTAAAATGTTCCCTTTTCAAGTAATTTTCGCATAATAAAGCCAAAACTATCCCACAGTCATGAATCAATTTTTTTTTTCAATACAATTAAGTATTTCTTCGAAATGAAGAACGAAGGCTCCCGTAGCATTCCGGTAAACAATGGTTTCAATTTAGTTGATGACATACATTGTAACTGAACTTTTATAAGGCATCAGGCAATAAGTAATTTATGGCCTATACCTACAAACCTAGTCAGCGCTTGAAAATGAAGCCAATTTTACATAACAGATATAGAACAAGTTTATGACGACGTGGTTGGCTCAGTTTGTAAGTACTTGCCTACTGAGCCGGCGGTCCTAGGCTCGAATCTCGGCCAGGGCAAATATTTGTGCTTGGATCAGGGATGTTATCTATATTATGTATTTATATATTATGTATATCGTCGTCTAGTACCCATAGTACATTGCTTAGTTTGGGACTAGGTCGATTTGTGTAAGATTGTCCTTTAATATTTATTTATATATTTATTTTTTATGATATTGTTTGTTAAGTGATTTAGTATTTAAGTTCTTTGTAATAGTGGTGCGTCTTTTTTGCAGCAATAAATGTGCTTTCTTTCTTTCATAACCACGGGATAAGTTTTGTCCTTGTGCGCATCTGTCACAACGTCACGCTCACGTACACGCTATTTACGAAAAAAACCGGCCAAGTGCGAGTCGGACTCGCGCACCGAGGGTTCCGTACAAACACTTTCCATCCCTAAGTGTTTAAGTTAAGTTTGCACCTGGTATGTATAGCGCCCCATATAAATTAGGTGCAAACTTGCAAAGTTAGGTATTAAAAAAAAACTACTTACTAGATCTCGTTCAAAACAATTTTCGTTGGTAGTTTTTATAGTAATGTACATCATATGTTTTTTTTAGATTTTTCATTTCCTTATTTTAGAAGTTAGAGGGGGGGGGGACCAACTTTTTTCCACTTTGGAAGCGTCTGTCACGCAAACTATTCGGTTTAGAAAAAAAATATTTTAGAAACCTCGACATCATTTTTGAAGACCTATCCATAGATACCCCACACGTATGTGTTTGATGAAAAAAAAAATTTTGAGTTTCAGTTCTAAGTATGGGGAGCCCCCATTATTTATTATTATTATTTTTTTTTGCATCAAAATCTTAATGCGGTTCACAGAATACATCTACCTACCAAGTTTCAACAGTATAGCTCTTATAGTTTCGGAAAAAAATGGCTGTGACATACGGACGGACAGACAGACAGACAGACATGACGAATCTATAAGGGTTCCGTTTTTTGCCATTTGGCTACGGAACCCTAAAAAACACCTTACTGTTGAGATTCTTTCGGCTTTCGTACCAACAGCGGTCTCCACTTAAAAAAATGCCGATAGGTTCACAACAGTTAGGTAGTATAAATTTATGAAACATAAAATAATAAATAAATAAATAAATATTAAGGGACAATTATACACAAATCGACCTAGTCCCAAACTAAGCAAAGCTTGTACTATGGGTACTAGACGACGATATACATAATATATAAATACATAATATATAGATAACATCCATGACCCAAGCACAAATATTTTGCACAAATTTGCCCCGGCCGGGATTCGAACCCGGGACCGCCGACTCAGTAGGCAGGTGTCTACAAACCGAGCCAAACGCGTCGACATGTAATGTCTCATTTTTTTAATGTGGCTACTTCCACCAGGTAGCTCCTTTTTCAATTTTTCTTTAAGCTTTGATCTTTGTATTCATGGTTTAAACAGTTAGGTAGGTTATGCCATGAACACAATCTACCACTATGTTTGGCCTTTGTGCAACTGCTGCCAAGCTACCAATTATGCTTGAAGAACTAAGCAAGGCAAGTCTCGAGGTTGGGCTAATGATAAACACGTCAAAGACCAAACTCATGACCAACAGTACAGAACGTTGGGTAGAAATAAACGGAGAGCCGGTTGCATATATCCATGAATATCTTTATTTGGGCCAAATAGTTTCCTTCCAGGCGCGACAAGAAAAAGAAGTCGAACGGTTAAGAAACGCCTGGAGGAGCTATTGATCCATAAAACACTTAATGAAAGGTGACCTCCCGCTATCACTCAAAAGGAGGCTCATGGACATATGCATACTTCCTGTTCTCACCTATGGTGCTCAGACTTGGTCTCTGACAGAAGTTCAGAACTTCAAACTCGGGGACTGCCAAAGGGCCATGGAGCGTAGCCTATTAGGTGTCAAATTAATGGATCGAATCCGGAATACCACTCTACGCTCCCAGACCCAAATTGTTGACGTAGCTCGGAAAGCAGCCAAGTTAAAGTGGGAATGGGCTAGTGACGTTTACCGTATGCCGGATGAGTTGTGGGCCAAGACCACTACAGAGTGGAAGCCTAAAAACTCAAAACGGAAACGTGGCAGACCTCGCCGGCGGTGGCGAGACGACTTGGATTTCTTCTTGAAGGATTGGTCAGAAATAGCCTTAAGCCGAGATCACTGGAAGAAAAGGGGGGAGGCCTTTGCCCAGCAGTGGGATATTACGGGCTCAATATAATATAATAATAATAATAGGTTCACAATCTGACTTGTAAAAGCGCCCTTGTGGCTTACTGAATAAATTATTTCATTTCTCTATGATTGGTTCATAGACCCGCACACATAAAACCAAAACCGGCTTCATTCTTCGCAATTTTGTTGTATTGTTGTATTTATTCTAAGTTTGTGTGTGTCTGCGTTGACGCGGGCCGCCGGTCAGACGCTTTAAACTCCTCATTTCTCATCTGTGCCATATTTCTCGCTGGAACCTGCAAAATAACTTTCCATTAAGGGTGCTTGTCTTGAGTGGCCATTAGGGCATTAGGCGAAGGTTAAAATTGTAATAATCTCTGCAGCGCCCCCTAACGGGGCCGTAAATAAAGTAAATAGGCGCTGTAAGCCTAGGCGTCAAGCTGTACGAGTGGACGAGGCCATGAAATGCGCGTAGCAACCATTGGCGGGAAATAAACATTTATTTATTTATTTAATCTTTATTGCACAAAAAAAATCGTACAAAAGGCGAACTTAATGCCATTGGTCATTGTCTACCAGTCAACCATCGGGAAAAGAAGATCCCACCAAAAACATTTCATGTAAAATTGACGGCCAAGACTCACATTCTCATAACGCTTTCGCTGTAAAAAAGTTATCAGATCCCAGGAAAAGCCAAGCCCCTAAGCCCCGACTTTACTAACCCCACCACCTTGGTTTAAAAAGTATGGCATCAACTGGCTTCAAGCCCCTAAACCCGGAGTTTACTAACCCTACACCTTTGTTTCAAAAGTATGGCTTGGCCGTTTCATAGACTACCGTAAATAAGTCCAACGGACCGTCTGGCCCATATGCTATCAAGAAACTAAGTTTATGTCTTTGATAATATATACTTATAAACTTAATTCCTTACGATATAGGCTGGACAGTCCGCTAGACTTATTTACGGTAGTCTATGAAACGGCCAAGCCATACTTTTGAAACAAAGGTGTAGGGTTAGTAAACTCCGGGTTTAGGGGCTTGAAGCCAGTTGATGCCATACTTTTTAAACCAAGGTGGTGGGGTTAGTAAAGTCGGGGCTTAGGGGCTTGGCTTTTCCTGGGATCTGATAACTTTTTTACAGCGAAAGCGTTATGAGAATGTGAGTCTTGGCCGTCAATTTTACATGAAATGTTTTTGGTGGGATCTCATTTCTTTTTGTAAGGTGCTTTAGTTTTTTAATTTTTTTGGGCTGTAGGGTTTCTTGAGCGTCAACTGAAGTAGACAATTGTGTATTTAAGAAATACTTAAGTTTAGCCCCATATATATATACACTTTTATCCCCTATTATGGGAAACCCATACAAACTTCCATCCCCTTATTTAAAGGGTGGGGGGTGATTTTTTAAAAGTCCTACAATATGTATTTGATTTATAACAATGAGTCCCTATAGGTTTAAATTTTCAGACCTCTAGTATCAAAATTTGCGGAAGTTTCATACAAACTTCCATCCCCTAGTTTAAGGGGTTGGGGGATAAAAGTTCCAAGTTTTAGAATTATTTTGTTGTTTGTGTACTAATACTAGCTTACATACCAAATTTCAGCTTTCTAGGTCATCGGGAAGTACCCCAGAGGTTTTGATACGTCAGTGAGTGAGTGGCAAAATCGGCGTATTTTAGGTACCTATAAAACCTAAAGTATAAAAGCTAGATCAATTAAATTTTGTACATTTTATATGTTTGCTAACTGCATCTTAACCTGAGAATTTGGGCGCTCTAGTGTTAACTGGGACGAAACTATGAGGGTTTGAATATGAGACGAAACGGTTCGAGAAAAGGTAGGTAGTGCCCCCTTCTTTTTTCTTCGTCTTGGCGGGGGCACTACCGTGCCCCCAGATATTTAAAATACGAAGTCGAAGTGTAGATATGGAAGTAGTAATAATTGTGTATAAGAAATACTTACGTTTAGCCCGATATATACTACTTTTATCGCCCAATATGGAAAACCCATAAAAACTTTCATCCCCTTATTTAAAGGGTGGGGGGTGATTTTTTTAAAATCCTAGAATATGTATTTTATTATTTATAAATAATAAAGGAGTCCCTATATCAATTTTCAGACCTCTAGTATCAAACTTTGCAGAAGTCTCATACAAACTTCCATCCCCTAGTTTAAGGGGTTGGGGGGTAAAAGTTCCAAGTTTCAGAATTATTCTATTGTTTGTGTACTAAACCTAGCTTACATACCAAATTTCAGCTTTCTAGGTCATCGGGAAGTACCCCAGAGGTTTTGATACATAAGTGAGTGAGTGGCAAAATCGGCGTATTTTAGGTACCAATAAAACCTAAAGTATAAAAGCTAGATCAATGAAATTTAGTACATTTCATATGTTCCCTAATTGCATCGTAACCTGTGAATTTGGGCGCTCTGGACGGGACTGGGACGAAACTATGAGGGTTTGAAAATGAGACGAAACGGTTCGAGAAAAGGTAGGTAGTGCCCCGCCTCTTTTTTTTTCGTCTTGGCGGGGGCACTGCCGTGCCCCCAGATAAGTTAATAATTGAAAATAATGTCATAATCATTTCCCATGAGTGTTTTCAGAGATCTGGTGTGATAATTACAGACTAGCCTTTGCCCGCGGCTTCACTCGCATTGAAACAAACTATCCTATGAGAAAGGTGTTTTTTTTTAGGATAAAAAGGTATAGCTTATGTGTTCAGTTAGGTGTTGACTAGCGAAATACCTAAGTCCTGTGCGTTTCTGATTGAGTGGATCAGACGTTGGTTGGAGCCAAAGGTACCGAGAGAGAGAGAGAGAGGGAGAGAGAGAACATTTTATGTATTTGTTTTTGTTCGAGTTGAATCCTTGGAAAGCAGAGAAAAGGTAACCATAAATAAACAACTAGTGGCTTTGCGGCTGCTGCGATTTTAGCGAAAATTAGTTTTTTTTTGTGAAAACCGCTCCTTTCGTGGCCCCGTTCTAAATAGCACCCTTTATTATTTGTATTTATTATTATTGTTTTAGTTTGAACATTGTAGCGGCGCATAGACCGGTCGCGAGGTGCGGGCGTAACGAGCGGCTTCATTACATCACTTTTGAAAAGATGAAATCTGTAAACCCTACTTTTAATAACCAACATTTAAAATGTATTTGGGTCATTGTCTGTTTAAAAAACAAAATTCGTCCCTTCGGTGGTCAAAAGTTAAGAGCTTGTATGAATCTAGGTTATGTTGCTATTAAAACGGGTCATAGAAGTGGGAACGTTCTTTATTCTCACAGGCATTTCATCAGAAAATTAGGCCCTGGAATCCTTAATTTCGCAAATGTCCACCGAAAAGACACGCACCTAAATTGCCTTGCAGATGAATGTTTTTATTTTCACGAAACAGCTAATAGGGCCCATTGTTATTTTGTTGGTAATTTCCGTTTTATTTTCAGATTTAACTCAGATCTGGTGAGTTGGTAATTGCTTATTCTGACAATGCTAAGCACAAATTCAAGCTATGTCCTACAAATGTTTTCATCGCTACACATAGGTACATAATGTATAGAAATTAAACACCTAATCTTCGTATTTTATACTAAAACTTAGTACAAAATGAGGAGCTCGAAATTAATAAAAAATTGACATCAAAATTTAAATTAGCCCATGGGCCAATTTTTTACGGATATAGCGTGAAATGGGGCATGGTCATGGGAAAAGAAGCAACTTTACCAATTCATCAAATTTTATTTAAATTGACAATACAATAAAAATTGACCCAATAACCATATCGACTGATAAAACGTTTGATTAATATCATATTCAAGTTGTTTAGGCGCTACGATGGTTCAGACAGGCACTACACAGATACGGACGTTAAAGTTTCACACTTAAAATATTTAATCGATTTGCAAATAACAATTTGTGTTTTTATTTGTTAAACTTAAACATTGCACAAAAGCTGTATGATATGTAAGACTTGGAAAGAAGCTTTAATACCCAAATACCCAGAACTTACGCTGATGTCTTATTTAATCACTTAAGCGTATAAACTATTATTTTACAACACAATGAAAAACCTCCAATAAGTCCCTTCTAATAACAATAAAAACAAAAGAAACCTAACGCCTATATTTCAACGTTTTATCAGCAATGTCTTTATACTGCCCAATACCACAAAATATATACAAAAATGGCTCCAATCAGTGTCGCGGGCGCAAGCTCATTGACAGACTCTAAACAGTAACAAGTCGTAAGTGCATATAGTTTGTTTGACAGATATGACGTTCTGTATTTGTAATTTGGAATACACGGCCATGCCACGCGAGCATGTTGCGTGGGAGACACCCGCCATAAATAACAGGCCGTAAGCCCGGCCCGGCCTCGACCGTACCGGGGATACGAATTTAGTTCCAAACTTGAATTAGATAAAGCTGTTAAATGACTTGTGGAGGTTAATAATGACCTTAATACGACTTTAACGTAACGTCTGTTTGTGTGTACTGAAATATGTACCTACTGTAATTTTGAGGATTTATCTAAAATAAAATTTGGAACAGCAATCAATTAACAAGGTTTTGATAAGGATATTAAACATAAGTTGCTTTGAATACCTATTGTGTCTTTCTACACGATTATTAGATTAACTAGATATTTTTTTTTGATTCCAAAATATATGGTGCACTTTTGGTTGATAGATAATATTCAATTGAATTGAACATCTTCATCCCAGACAATGGGGCCCGTATACAAATATACCTTTACCTTTACATTATAAGTTCAAATAAATCACTCAATGATAACTATGTATCTTTCGATAACGCGCTACAATCAATTCTTAATAAAACAATACCGAAAAAAAAGATTAAATTAAATACGTATAACAAAAAAACCTGGTTAACCGTAGGTATTAAAAAATCGTGTGAACATAAAAGGTTGTTAAAAATAATTTCACAAAAATCTGGTAGTAAAATATTAAAGGAACACTGTAAAATATATGGTAAAATATTAAAAAAGACGGTATGCACATCAAAAAAATTACTGTATATAAATAACTTCAAAAAATCTAAAAATAAAGTAAAAACTATGTGGAATGTCATAAATGAGCGCACCAATAAGAAACCAAAACTTGCTACACGAAACATAGAAATATTTATAGATAATACTTTGACATGTAACCCGAGTACTGTGGCTGAAACTTTTAACAATTATTTTGCGGAAATAGGAAACTCGTCCAACTACACGTCTGATGAATGTCGTGGCCGTCCTGTAGTGAACCGTACAGAGAAGACTATGTTTCTTCGACCTGTAGATTACCGGGAAATACATAAAAATATAAAAAAACTAAAAAATAAAAATAGTTGCGGAATAGACGAACTCCCACCGTCTCTAATAAGACAATGCGCGGATTCGTTAGCAGCCCCTTTTTGTCAGCTAATAAATCAGTCGTTCCATGAAGGAATATATCCCGACCTACTAAAAAAACCCATTATAAAGCCTATACACAAAAAAAACTCTCAAACGGACCTTAACAACTATCGAACAATCGCCCTACTGCCAACAGCGTCTAAACTTTTCGAAAAAGCAATGTGTGACCGTGTGTACGCGTTTTGTGAAAAATTTAATATATTCGACGACAGTCAGAATGGGTTCCGGAAAAAACGATCGACAACTATAGCCGTTTACAAATACATACAAGAAGCCATAAATACCATAAATGCAAAAAAATACGCAGTCGGTGTGCTACTTGATATGACTAAAGCCTACGACAAAGTAAAATACAATATATTATTAAATAAATTATACGGTGTTGGAATTCGTGGTCCTGCTCATGACTGGTTCAAATCCTACTTAAAAGATAGGGAACAGTTTACGGAGATAGAGTACTCGGATGCATATACCGGAAAAATAACAACAGTTCGATCTGATAGGAAAGTAGTCAATGCCTCAATCCCTCAAGGTAGCGTTATTGGATGTCTGTTATTCCTTCTTTACATAAACGACCTTCTGAAAATAGTAGATGAAACTTGCGTACTGTTTGCAGACGATATCTCTTTACTCATCGCATGTCAAAATAACACAAACTTAAACGCCACACTTCACTCCTTGTTAGATAAAATAACCAACTGGATGAACGACCACAACCTCGCGATAAATTACAATAAAACTAAATTAATGACATTTCATTCTCATCAAAAGGCCCCGCTAGATATAAACTTCACCTATAACAATATTCTGCTAGAAGTCGTAAATGAGTTCTCCTTACTAGGACTAGTTATAGATAAGCATATCAATTGGAAAGCCCACATTAAAAAAATAAGAGCAAAATTATCGAGTTTCGCATATGCGCTACGTGAAATAAAAAAGACCACGAATATACAAACGGCGCTAGCCACATATTATGCCTATGCCAACTCATGGCTTACCTACGGTATAATTCTATGGGGAAACAGTACAGAGTTCTCCTCCATGTTTACCCAACAAAAGAAATTAATTAGAATAATAGTCAATATAGGTAACACAGAAACATGCAAGCCACACTTCCAGCATCATAAAATTCTTACGTTGCCGTGTATCTATATTCTCGAAATGTGTAAATTCGTTAGACAACAAAATAATTGATTTAAGAAAAGACATGAACTTTCTACAACGCACATTCTGCGGCAAAAAAATAAACTTCTACTGCCAGCATCTAAACTAAAAATACATTCAAATAGCACTTACGTCATGGCCATAAAAATTTATAATAATTTACCAAATTCACTGACCAATGAAATCTCTGACAAAAAATTTATGAAAATATTGAAACAGCTACTACATTCGAAATGCTACTATGCTGTCCAAGATTATAAATGAAATGATAAATTAAAATAAGCTTTGTAATTTAATTATTATTCTTCTAATTATTATATAGCGCCGAATAATTTCTAATTTAAATTAATACTTAGTTACCCAGAAGCTACGATATTTAAAACGCATATACATATATGTTTGAAATGTAATTAATATTGCTGCATTGTTAAATTAATAATATCAACATTTTATAGTTTTGTAAAATAGTTGTACATAATTGTTTAAATTAAATAAAATTAATAATGTTTTAGTCTGTAAGAAATTGCAATGCCCTAACAGGGTTTCATGTACCTACATTATAATTACCATACCATCCATTGTAAAATGAACATGATTCGCAATAAACGATATGAATATATACCTACAGACTAAACATGTAATATATAGGTAAATAACAAAACTGGGTCACGAACTCTACTTTAGCATCCACTTCCAATCTCCATAGATAAATAATACCAATATTATCAATCCTATACATCAAGATGTTCTGATTTTTCTCGGAATGGTAACCAAAGTAAATAAGTAACTGTTTTTTAGGGTTCCGTACCAAACTGGTAAAAAACTGGACCCTATTACTAAAAACAGAATAAAATGAATATTTAAGTGGGGCTCCCATACAACAAACGTGATCGGTTGCGTTAACTTTGCACTTCATTTGTATCCGGCGCCATTAATACCAGGTGCAAACTTAATTTAACCCGGCCAGTTAAGAAGTGTTTGTACGGAACCCTCAGTGCGCGAGTCCGACTCGCACTTGGCCGGTTTTATCGCATCTGTATCGGCTAAAGCTAAATTTTTAGATTTTTCATGCCATGTTTATTTGTCTGCAAAATCGATGTACAGATAAGTAAAAGCACGTAACATCGCTTGTTTAAAAAGCATCGGAATATTCTATTTCAGTGCCAGCCTGTATATTTCGATATTCACTAGCGCCGAGTTATTTTCGCTTCAATACAAACATGCAAATTCTCGAGCGCTCGGAGCTAAAAATATTTCGCAGTCGGCGGGACTCGAACCTACGCTCCCGGAGGGGGCGGTTCTAGTCACACACATTAACTGCTCAGCACTGGGACAGTACAGAGGTGGAAATGCTACATAAGATGTATATATTGGATGAGCTGATTTAAAAAAAAAAAAAAAAAATTCAATATTCCGATTTGAATGGGGTTTTTTAATCGAAAACCTTGCCTGTCGAGATAGTCCTTAAGGCTCCTTATCCGTTCAAAAATGCTGATTGTTTTAGACTTGTTTGTCTATGATTGATGTTTCTTAACATATTATCAATGTTGCTAGTTGAACAGGACTGTTGTCAATAAGTACATATATATTTGAAACCTACAGTTTGAATTTTTCATTGATAATGTTAGTTTCAAAAACTACTCGTTTAAAGAGAAACACGCAGAAAACTGTTTTTTTTTTCAACCTACTTGCACGAAATGAAAGCTTGAAATAGCTGTATCTAGAACTCAGGGAAAACTGTTATTCACTTTACAAAGTTGGTTGAAATTATGAATATATTTGTCATATTATGAAAAAAAATACAAAAATTTAAAGTTTGGTTGTTGGGCTGCTTTTATCTGTCGCTGATGTCAAAATGCCTAATATACAAAAATAAATATGATTCTCCTTCTAAAAACGTTCTTTAGATTCAAAAGGTTTGCTCTGCCAAACTTTCTATCATCAAACGCCGCACGTCTGTGTTCAAAGTCCACATTATATTTATAGACCTATATAATAATGTTTTTTATTGCGAAATGTAAAAAATATTCGCAGTCGGTAGGATTCGAACCTACGCTCCCAGAGGGAATCTGATTTCTAGTCAGACGCCTTAACCGCTCGGCCACGACTGCCTCATGCTATGCAACTTAAATTCGAGATCACTTACGAGATATAAACACTTTCACTGAACGAGCGTATGATGGTGATGGCCAAAACGTGATTCGGTAATTGATACGAATCTAGGTCAATACCTACATGTTATGATTTAACCAGAGTAACTTGATACATTAGCATTTACATGCGGATTTGCTTTGTCAGAAATTAAGTATCCTTTCTTTTCATCAATGACCTTAATCTTTATGCTAAATTATGTTGATGCATTCGAATGCGCGCATCCTTGTGGCGCGAAAAATTCATCCCATTAGCGGGTTATAATCCCACACAAGTATAATATACAGGGTGATCAGTCCCTCAGGAATCTCAAATCGACGACATGGTTCCTAAGAACAGATTTCCCTAACTCTTATAGCTTGTGACTTCTCCCTACTGACCCATTTGCATTGATCCCCTGGTATGTGATATGAGTGAATGTTGGGAAGATGATCACATCAATGTCCCTGTATGAACTTTCATACGGCTTCAAAACATGTCAGGCTGTTCCTGATACCTACCGATAAGGCGTTATATAGAATATTTTAAAGTTATTTTAAACTAAGAAAACTAATAACAACCTAAATAAAAAAATAACACCAGTAGCTGGTCATCATGAGACCCTCATTCAATGAGTGATATATAGAAAATGCTACTATTATGTATTCATTTTTAATAAAAGATGGTAACGTAGTTAGTGTAAAATATATTCTTTAACAAAACAAATCAATGACAGGAGTGACATTCAAAATCTGTTGAAGCATAGACAACATAACACCTCCGCCCTAAATGGTTACAGTGCCGAAGAGTCTTCAATTCATTTGTGGTATTATGGTGCCTAACATCTGATCTACGTGTCTCTTCCAGACCTCTCCAGAATCCATCTTGATTTCATAATGTACTCTGCCCAATACCTTGGCAACCGAACCAAACTCCCATTTTGTCTGTTTATTGGTGTAACTCCGTGCTTGAACTCTCTGACCTACGGTGAAATACCGAGTTAGGGGCCTTTCATTTGCCGCCTGCGTATTTTCCCTCACATCTTCAGGGATCACTTTGAATTGTACGTGTAAAGCATTCCTTATCGGTCGGCCAAACATGAGTTCATACGGGCTTTTTGACGTGCTGGTGCTCGGTGTCCTCAGCAAGCGTTCTTTAATTTCCAGGACTTTATCCTGTAGTTTGCCTGGCTTATCGGCCATGCTGTGGAGGGCTCTCTTGATAGTCTGAACATATCTCTCCGCCTGTCCGTTCGTCGCTGGATGGTACGGTGCTGACGTCTTGTGCACCACTCCCCTCCCTTTGAGGAAAGATTCAAATTCTGTGGAAACGAATTGCCGTCCATTATCAGACACTAGAATAATGGGAAAACCGAATGTCACAAAAAGTTCCTGTAGTTTCTTGATACACCATGTGCTTGTCGTCGTTGTGGTTGGAATGATTTCGACCCATTTTGAGTAGGCGTCTACGATTATGAACAGAGAATGACCCTTATATGGTCCAGCGAAATCAATGTGTAGTCTCTGCCAGGGTCCTGTTGGCGGTTCCCAGTGGTGTAATGCAACGTGTGCGGGGTCATTCTGATGTAATCGACACTCACGGCAGCTTTTTACCAATTCTTCAATTTCCTTGTCCATATTTTTCCAATAAACATAGCCTCGTGCTAGCAACTTCATCCTCACCATACCGAGGTGTCCCGAATGCAATTCCTCTAATACCCGACTTCTTAGAGTTGTAGGAATCATAACTCGCGATCCTTTTAGTATACAACCATCCTGAATGGTAAGTTCGTTATCATTGTAACCGTGCCGACGCACCGTTTTGCCCGTACTTAAATCTTGTAATAAGTTATTGTATTCGGTGTCTTTTACCGTTTCCTCGGCGATTTTTGTACGATCGATTGCAATCGTGTTCATCTGGTTTAATTGAAATGCAGAATGTACGTCAATAATATTTGGTGCTATAATTTCTACGGGAAATCTCGACAAGTAATCGGCATTACTATTGTCATTTGACGTCCGGTACTCAATCGTGTAATCAAAGCCGGAGAGGAAGTGTGCATAGTGGAAAAGCCTCATCGTACTCATAGCTGGCAAGGTTTTGTGTGGGTGAAAGATCGTGGTCAGGGGTTTGTGGTCCGTTACCAGTATAAATTTCCTTCCGTAGCAATAATGAAAAAACTTTTTCAAGCCCCAAAATAGCGAAGTAGCTTCTTTATCTATCTGACTGTATTTTTTTTCGCTGCTCGTCAAGGAGCGTGATGCAAAGGCTATAGGTCTATCGGATCCATCTGGTAGGCGATGTGATAAGACTGCCCCGAGTCCCAGGGGTGAGGCGTCAGTAGCCAATACTAAAGGTTTTTCCGGATTGAAGTGTGTAAGTACTCTGTCACTGATGATTTCTTCTTTTATTTTCCTAAAACTTTCATTGCATTGTGATGTCCAAACGTATTGCGTGCCTTTCTTTAGTAGATTATTTAAGGGATTGGCTATTGAAGCTAAGTTAGGTATAAACTTGTTATAATAATTTGCCATACCTAAAAATGTTCTCAGTTCATTTACGTTGCTGGGCGGTTTTGTGTCAATGATGGCCTTAACTTTGGTTCTGTTTTTGTGAAGACCATTTTTGTCAATTACATGTCCCAGGTATTCGATGTTCTTTTGCATGAAGTGGCATTTGTCTTTATTTAGTTTTAAGTTGTTTTCTTTTCATTTTTGCAGGACTTGTCTTAATCTTGTTAACAATTGAGTTTCTGAAGTTCCTTGAACGATGATGTCGTCGAAAAAACATTTCACTCCGGTTATACCTTGTAATAACTGATCCATAAATTTTTGCCATAGATTCGGTGCCACTTTAACGCCGAACATAAGTCTGTTGACCTTGAACGTTCCTTTGTGTGTGCTGAGTGTTTGCATCATAGCGCTTTCTTCGTCCATCATCATGTGTAAGTAGGCCTGACTGAGGTCTAATGTGCAGAACAATTTTCCTCCATTCATCTCCACTAAGATGTCTTCTATTATAGGGATAGGGTACTGTTCGTCCCTGATGACCTTATTTAAAGTGACTTTATAGTCTGCACATAGGCGAATGCTGCCATTGGGTTTGACAATGGGTACCACTGGTGTTCCCCACTCCGCGTTGTCTACCTTGGTAATGACTCCTTGCTTACACAGTCGTTCTATTTCATCGTCGACCTTTTCCTTAAGAGCGTATGGAATTCGTCTCGGTTTAACAAAAATCGGCGTTGTATTATCATGTAGGATTAAATGCCCTCTGTAGTTGGGTATGCACCCTAAGGTACCATCGAATACGTCGGAGAATTCTGTAAGAAGTGTATTGATTTCCGGGTGTACTTTTGACGTAATTTGATTAATGATTGTCAAATCCAAATGTATTGATCGAATCCATGCTCGGCCGAAGATGGCATCTACATCTTGTTTAATAATGTATAGTTTTCCATTAAAAGATTGATTTCCGTATTTACATGTGACGTATGTCACTCCGAGAGGTGCGAAAATTTCACCCGTGTATGTTCTCATTGTGACGTTTGTTTTATAAATCTTCGTAAGTTGTGTAATTTTAATTTCAGTTGTAAGAAAATTTCTTCCGTAGTATGACGTTGTTCGATCTCGGACTCCAAGTTTTCAGCTTGTGCTTCTATTTCGCTTTGAACATTATCAAATTTTCGCTCGTAGTTTTCCAGGCTTGTAAGCCTTTGACTTATTTCGAAGTCCGATGTAACTTGTAGTTGTACTAATTGTGTTTGTATTTTCGTGAGTTGGCCGCGAATTGATGCGCGTAGGCGAATTAATCTGTCTAATTCTTCCGCCATCGTCGCCAATATTATGTATTCATTTTTAATAAAAGATGGTAACGTAGTTAGTGTAAAATATATTCTTTGACAAAACAAATCAATGACAGGAGTGACATTCAAAATCTGTTGAAGCATAGACAACATAACAGCTACTAAAAAATTTTACATTCAATATTGGCTGAGATCTTGTCACTTGTTCCAAATTAAAGCTGAATATCTTGGAAACTGATCCTATTTCCACCAAACATAGCTAAGAACCATCTTGACGGTCATGTCTTTCGATCAAAAACCGCACTCAAAATGGTCTATCCGTTTGGGAGCAACAAAGCCACAAACAGACACACATATACACATGTTAAACTTATAACACCCCTCTTTTTCCTCAAGGGTTAAAAATAAACTGGCACTGGTAACGGAATAGAAAATTGATTTTCAAATGTAGTGGTCCTCGGTGGTCTGCGCAGCCATATTTGTCCGCTGATTGCGGTGTTTGCGCCGGCAGTAACTTTGCTCACACGCTGAGCGATGACAGTCAATCAACAGACGCTGTGATTGCTTATTCGTCGGTTCTTGCATGTTCCATGTCTTCTTTTTCTCGCGGAATTATTTCCATGAATTGATTTGCTTTGAGTGAACAAAGCCTGTGGTGGAAGTGTCCATTTGACAGATATCAGTCATTATACAGCGTGGGTATTTAATACGGGCATAAAATGTATTCAGTTATAGTATCTGATCATAGAAATCGTACGGCATATTTATTTTGTAAAATGGTGTTTTTAATTAGGTGTAATCATTTTTTAAGTCCAACCAAGCAGCAATGTACGTAGTCCAACAAATGAACGCTGACATGGTTTGTCATGACGTTTAGGTACGTTTACTAATGTGGATGCAAATACATTGCGTGTTCAATTATATAAATAGCCACTAGATTGCTTTTGGTAACTACGGCTACCTGTCACCGCTCTTATTTTATTATATAAATAGAGTCCAACTCAAAATTCGAAGCAATTGAGTGGATAGGATCCCTGGGTCCAATACTAACCGTAATTTCAAAATATGCCCGTATTAAATACCCACGTTGTATATTAAAAACTATTTTTATTACAATCGTTATATTGGAAATTTCATTAGTTTTTTTGATAAGACGCGTTTATTGTTTTACTCCTAAGTATTTATTTTGCGGTGACATGTATTGGAAAATGATAAAAACAAATGAAAGTCGGAAAATTTAATATGAATATTTGGCACGAAGGTAGCTGACACCCTGGATTAACACATTGGCTAATTTCTATCCCAAAAAAAATAGTGTTCCCGTGGAATGAGCGGGTAACACTGCGCGGCGCGGGTTGTAAAAGACAAAATAAAGTTGCTCCGCTGAGGACAGGATTCGAACCTGCGCGGGTAGAACCCATTGGATTTCAAGTCCAACTCCTTAACCACTCGGACACCTCAGCTGTGAGAAATCAGGCGAAATTTACTGCCGCTTTGCAACTGAAACGGTAATTAAAACCTATTGTAGTTTTATGTACAATGGTATTGACGTCTGTTTTGTCGTTAATGTGTTATGCTTTAAACACACAGAGTTAGTTGTGTACTTAGTCAACCGGTGTGGAAATCTTTAGAGCAACAATAGACTACAAAATCTACAAATAACTGTTGTGGCGCTCGAAAAGAGGACGTTCGTGGATGGATTATGCACGATGCAAGTTATGAGGATATATGACTGCTCTGTTTGCCATACTATCAGTTTAGGTTAAGTTTGCACCTGTTTACTATGGCTTCGTATACAAATGAGGTCCAAACTTAACGTAACCGGGTTATACAAAGTCGGTTTCCTCCTCGGTTTGCGGCGGAATTTTGACCATAAACAGAAGCCTAGTGCACAAAGTATATAATAATACGCAAAAATCTAAATGGTCTGACACAGAACATTAAATAATATCAATAATAATCATAATCAATGAACATAATTACCAAATTTTCATTAGCTCGTGACATTAAATTCTAAATATTCCTTAACACTATAAGAACACTTATCAAGAAGCAAGTTTGTTAGATTTCGCTTAAACTTATTTCCCTGTAGCAGCTTTAGGCGTTCCGGCAAATGGTTATAGATTCTGATGCCCATTATGTACCTATACAATTTTGCCGTACATCGCCTTGTTACAGAGAGGTTTACATAATACGATTCATAGTCTTATTAAAACTTTCGTGAGACATATTTAATTATTGTATTAAACGGTTTACACTCATGTGAAATTGTTTGGAACGGTCCGACATGTTTCGAACTCGTATGGGGCTCTTCATCAGGGACGGCTGCCCGTACACCGCCGCGGCAACCTCGAGGAGCCGACGGGCTCCTGACAATTTCACGTGAGTGTAAACCGCTTAATACAACGATTCATAGTATTTTGTCTAGACTGTCTTTTAATGATTTCGTTTCTCTGTGTGAAATAGTGCTGTTGGGATTTTACAAAAGTAGGTACAAATGTTTTTAATATACAGACATGGCAATGAGAGCATGTCCAACTTTTGGAACAATTGAACACAAGTGTCATCATGTCTTGTATTGCTAATGATTCTTATACACTTCTTTTAAAACATCATCAGCCGCTACATTGAGTCTTATTTACGGGTAACCGGTTGACAATGTCTTTGGACAACGAATCTGATGATTTATACTCGTAATTGAACAAACGACGACAGACGCTGTTTTATTAGTAGGAATCTTCAATACCACATCACATTGCTAAGGCGTCGATCCTTAACATAATCAAGTGGGTACATCTTATCTATCTTGTATAAATTATCAGTTACAAAATAGCTCTTTACAATTGACTTTTACGCTACATAAAGAATAACTCTTATATCATAGTCCCAACAAAAAATCACTAATATCACATTGTTACAAACTAACAAATCAATACATTATCTTACACTATATACACACATAAACGCTTGGCTCTTACTGTTTTTGGCACACACACACACACATACACATTTCAGTTTACGTAATTATTCAAGTTACTTTTATTTGCTCCTTTCTTCTGTAAAATGTACTTGTATTAGGTACTCTAAAAACACAAATTTAATTGTAATGTTATATATAACCTTCCCTCTCTTTATAAAGAGAAGGTTTCCCCTAGTTCAGGTACCAGTCTCCACTACGCAAGTTTTTGTATATATTGTAGGTACCAGTCTCCACTACGCAAGTTTTTGTATCCGATTATACGAATGTATATATTGTACTGCATTAATTGTGGTGGAGAGAATAAATACGTATTGTTATTATTTATCTACAAATATTTAAATAACTAATATCCGATTAATGCCATTATCACCAGTAATCGCATTATACTCGTGATAATTAATGATACGACGAGCGCACGCCCGATTATTAATCGATTAATCAAACACGTTATTAACTGGTTGATTACTAGTGTATGTTTGAGTACAGACGAGATTCCACAAAATCTATGGGATCCTTGAATATTTTTTCGGTTCTCTATCGTTTGCCCGATTTGATGCTATAATGTATCACTTGCCATAATATCCATTCGCCATAAATCTATTTTTCTCTGTAAGCTGAAACTGTTCGGGATTGTTACAAAACAAAATCTCAATCATCATCAATCTAATTATTCTACATGAATGGTGTAAAAAAAAACGAGGAGTTCACGATTTATGAAATAAAATGTTTATGGCAAGTAATACATTTATGGCAAATTATATTATGACAAGTGAAGTATTCGTATGTGTTCATATTGGCAGGGCCCGGATCCAACAATATTTTATGCTTTATCATAGCGTAACTATATATTGATTATTGCTATTGCGAGCGAGCTGATTCTGCGAAATTTATGAATTGTCATTTTAAAGAAGATATTGCTCTGGTTCACTATTATCTTGTAGAAACTTTTTGACATATATTTATTTTGCATAACGATACTTGGCAGAAGTAACGTTTGGCAGAAACATCTTACGCAGACTATGCTTTGGCATAAATCATTTCGCAGATTTCTATAATACCGAATCTTATATTGGCATAATGTTGATGAGCAGTCTTCTAAACGAATAGTACTTTCGCAGATAATTTTTTTGCATAATATTTTAGGCGGCATAAAGTTGTCAAGCCGAATACCATTTGATTCCACAAGATAGACTTCATTGTCTTATCTTGTTGTACAGGACATATGCGGAATACCAAACCTAATCCAAGTCGGACCTGCCCTAAGGTGCAATCAGTTTATGCGTATGTGTAATTAATTTATGCATTACAAATTGTTGTGATTACTCATTTTGTCCATGGAGTGGTATGGTAGCCGGCCGATGCCGCGCGGCTCGCTCGCTCGTAAGGGTCTCAGTTCAACCTAACACTCCTCCTCGTTTCGCTCGTCGTCGTACCTAACCTAATCCAGGTCGGACCTGCCCTAAGGTGCAATCAGTACCTAATTTATGCATTACAAATTGTTGTGATTACACATTTTGTCCATGGAGTGGTATGGTAGCCGGCCGATGCTGCGCGGCTCGCTCGCTCGTTAGGGTCTCAGTTCAACCTAACACTCCTCCTCGCTTCGCTCGTCGTCGTACCTAACCTAATCCAAGTCGAACCTGCCCTAAGGTGGAATCAGGACCTAATTTATGTTTTTTTTTTTAATTTATTTAAGTTATTTAATCACAAATTATTTGTAAATTAAGACGCGTTACAGAAACCTGTTGGAGGTTTAGACGTGACGCGAATGTTTCGCACCGCTTACAACATTGCACAGATAAGTAATTATATAATCATACTAGTAAGACCACACCAGCAATCACACATCGCCGTCGGCACTTAAATAATATTTTTTTAAGGTGTTCTTACACGTTTTTTTACCATTAAGTATGGTCACATGTATGTCTTCGGGCAAATCATTTAATATTTTAGGCAGCATGTATTCCCACGTCCTTTTACCATATACATTTACATAGTTAGGCAAAATATACCTAGGTTGATATGTTAAATTACGTAATTGTTTCATTTTACATCTAGTTTTTAACAGTTTTATTTTGTCGTACTCCTCGAGAACTAGTAACATATTTAATTTATTAAAGATTGACAGTACTTTACAGTGTTTGAAAACACTGCCTTCATCATCAAATTTATTTCTATATTCGGGTACAATGGTTTTAAGTATACTTAGTTGTAGTTTGTAGATGTAAGTTAGGTTGGTTTTATATGTACGCCCATAACTACTTAAGCCGTAGCTTATTACAGAGTCAGCAAGAGAAAGATACAGCAGTCTTAATGTATTGTATGGTAATTTGTATTTAAGAATATTCATTTTAGCACGCAATGAGCGATGTTTGTTACATATATACTCAATATGAGGCTTCCAGTTAAGGCGTTTGTCGGTCACCAAACCCAGGTAAGTATGCTGGTCCACCAGCTCTAGCGGCGCGCATGCGCACGGTGACTGCGCCTGCGCGCCGTGCAAGCAGGTGTGACAATGCGCGATAATTTTAGGATCATTACTTTTTATATATGGCGAGTGTATGTGTAACAGTTTGGTCTTATTAGCGTTGATAACGAGGCCAACGTCGTGTGCCCATTTACATAGAATGTTAAAATTATTTTGCATCATCTCCTCGGCCTCAATAACACTTTTTCCATGGGTAATCAAGCATGTATCGTCTGCAAATTGGTATACAGAGCCCTCGGTGAAGAGGTTACACATATCATTGACGTAGATTAAAGTATTCGGTCGGGGCCAGGATCGATCCTTGAGCCGTGCCTCTTTGCGTAGGTAAACGGTCACTATCAGTTCCGTTGATGCGTACCACGGTGTTTCTGTTTGTATGCTAATTATGGAACCATTCCAGCAGAGGACCCTGTATACCAATTTGATTCATTTTAGAATAAAGCGTGGAAAAGTTTAGAGTATCAAAAGCTTTGCTGAAATCAATGAAGACGGCCAGCACCTGTCTTCGATTGTTCAGGTGCTGGTTGACTTCATTCACAAATGTTGACAGAAGTTGCGTGGTACTCCGCCCCCTTTGGAAACCGTATTGTTTTGAATTTATCAAGTTATTTTTAGATAAGAAACTAGTTATTTCGCTTTCAAAGTACCTCTCAACTATCTTATCAATGGTAGGCAAAATGGTAATTGGTCTGTAGTTATTGACGTCACTATAAGTACCTTTTTTATGTATTGGTCTGATTATACCTACTTTTAGTTGATCTGGATACAGGGACGTCGAGATACATGCGTTAATCAAATGGGTGATTACTGGTGTGATCTCTGTGCTAACACATAACAGATCCCTTATACGTATGTTGTCTATGCCGGGACTCTTTTTTTTATTCATATGTTTTATAATTTTGTATATAACATCATTAGTTGCTTGTTTTAGCCTCATAGATACAGATGGCTCTGGTTGGTATGATTTGCCAGATATTAATTTAACATAACATGAAGAACATATACTAGTAACATTATTGTTAAAGCCGTAGGCAAAAGCGTTGCAAGTTGTTTTTATATCAGACTTAAAATATTTTGTAATAATGCTATCAATAGATTTCGAGACTCTGCCACAAATATTGTTTATTATTTCCCAAACCTTCTTTTGATTACCAAAATTATTTATAATACCATTTTTTATGTATTTATTTCTTGTTTTTTTCTATGTATTTGTTAGTTAAATTCCTATACCTATTATATAATAACCTATTTACTTTATTATTTTCGTCTTGTTTACATATTCGTAAGAGTTCTTCTCTTTTTTTGCTCATGTTTACAATGCGGCTATTTATCCATTTACATTCCTGACTTTTTCCTACTTTCATTTTACATCGTGTCATACATTTGATTTTTCATACACCTCAGAAAAGTTATCTGTAATACATTTAAATATATCATTTGGATAAACAAGATTTAGGGCAGGGTCCCAGTTGATTTTACGTAACTCTGACTCTAATTTATTATTATCTAACTTATTTCGATAAACATACTCTGAGCATTTTTTATTAGAGCTATGCACTAAAAAAGAACCCGTTATGTAGTGGTCAGCGATCGCATTGTTAATCACCGCAGTATGTACCTCCCGATAGTTCAGCGCTCGTAAAAATATATGATCTATACAAGATTTCGTTAATAACTCGCCCTTAGACTCGACGCGGGTATACTGGGTGATGCCACAATCTAGTCCCTTTTGTCCCTTTTCACTCATTGCATCTAGATATTGTGTTCGTAAGGGGTTGAAATCACATAAGTTGATGTTCATATCGCCTAGTAAAACGTAAGAGTACTCACTTGGAAAACGCCCGATAACACGCACTAATTCATCGATAAACTTTGATTTGTTTAGGTCTGGTGGTCTATACCTACACTGCACATAAGCCGATTTTTGTTTTATACGCTGTTTCGATACTCCCTATGACGCACTCGGAGTAGAACGTAGGTATCGTGAGTCTTGTGAAGCACATGCTGTTGTGGATGTATACTAGCACGCCGCCTCCTCGTCTCTGTTGTCGTAGTTCCGAATACATGTCATAATTATCTAGGTGAAATAAGTTTTTACAGTCATATTTTATGTTGACTTCTGTTAGTGTAATAATATGTATCGTGTGTTGGCAAGTAGCTACTAGGTACTCTAAGTGGGTGAAGTTTTTTATTAGAGATCGAATATTGACATGTAATACACACAGATGGTTGAAGTTTTTGACTTCGATGTTATCTACGAATGAATTCCAGTCGTCATATGCGTTTTCTTGAATTGAAGTATCCACTATTCGTATTCTGGAATGTACGTTCTGAATACCGTGCTACGTAGGTAGACTTATATTTGTTCCGAATTCGCTTGTTTTGCGAGTTCATTGATATCGCTTTCGCTACTTATAGTTGATGCTTTCTCGTTATCCATCCATTTCGTGCCAGTATCTTCCCATTAGAGTACCATACATATTTGAATAGCCCCGTATCTTTCAGGGATGACCTTGCCCGCCAAAGTACGAGTAGGTATGAGATATGTGGCGAAAGTAGTTCTCGGATGTATATTTTGGTCTCATCTTCCTCATTGCCCAGGTCCTTACCCGTCAGATGGGCACTTTTGGAGGCCGCTAGCCACTTTTCACGCTGGCCCTCGCGCAGCGTGACTACTATGGTAGCTGGTGAGCTGGTTTTTGCGCTGCTTTTTTTGTTTTTGCGGTACGCTTTAAGTATGGCGCCCGCGCTTATGGAGAATGCACTGCAGACACCCTTACATACCTCCAGGATGTCCTCGTTGTCAGTTTCCTGCACGCCCACTATTTCCACGCAATCAGACAGCTGGGCCTGCTCTAGTGAGGCTAGTCTCTGATGCAATGTTTCATTTTGGAGTTTTACGTTTTTGTATAGGTTCCTTAGATCATAATATTGTTTTTCTAGTGCGCTTGCTCCTTCTTGGATCGACTTCATTTTAATTTTATAGTCGTCTATCTTGTCGGAGAAGAATTGGAGTGACGTTTGCAATGCATTACATTGTTGTGATTAAAAAATTTGTGGCAGTTGCCCCGCGGCGGCAAGATACCTAACACTGCTCCTCGAACCGCTCGTCGTCGTACCTAACGGTACTTACATTCTACTACGTAATGTTTACTTAACGCACTTTTCTGCTAGCAGAAAATAATTATGCTATTGTCATCGTATGCTATAGGATTATTATGGTACATAAAATTATGCTAAACCAAAGTCGGCCAAAGAGATATTCTACAAAACAATGTGCTGCAAAATGTGTTGTATGCGAGGTAGTAGTAATGCCAACTATATACCTTTATGCCATCTTACCATTCGACCGAAAGTGTTTCTGCGAAACGTGTTATGCGAAGTGTATTTCTGACCAATATTATTCTACCAGATGAGGGTAACCCTATTGCTCTATATATTAGATATATTGCTCTGGCCAGGTTTTTTTTTATTTTTAATACTAATCCGTCGTCGTAACTTTTAGCGAGTAAAACATCTATTTTTCTATCAAAATACTTATTTAAATCAGCTTCTTCGACATAACTACACTAAAAATACAGTTTTATTTTATTTGTTATCTATTACAATTGTAGATATTTTTTATTTGGATCCTATAAATTTGAAAATTATAAATATTTAATGTAATAGATTTTGTGCCGCTATTGTAGAATGAACCGCTAAATTAGAAAAAACAGCGGCAATATCTCAGACGGGTATGATTAGAAGCGTCAAATTCAGCCCCTAATCTCACTTATGAGAAATTTGGCTTCGATGCAAATTATCTTGAATGAACATTTGAGTTCAAAACTTGAAACTACTTCACACCACATCCTAAGTACTATAACAGGCTTCTAACATACATATAATATATTGGCTCACAAAGTAGGTAATAACCTTATTTAACTGTTCTCGGGCAGAAACTGGGGTTTAGCATCGAGTTTCACGTGATGTGCAATTTTCGTACAGACTCTCGTATGTGCAAAAAAGACGAAGATTGCCGGTTATACTAAGTATTTTAATATAAAACTTTTAGTCTGGAGTTCTCAGCTAAATATTTAGGCTACTAAATGTCTTATAATGGCTTCGGTGTTCCCTCTCTATCAAAAAAATGGGCTGAATGCTCATAGTTATACTTATAGGGTAACAGCACCAGTAGTCAGCCAGGAACCAATGGACAGCCTCTTGGGTCGTTTATTGGTCATAAATATCGCTATAGTTGAAATAAACGAATCACGTATACTTAAAATGAAGTTCTGATTCCTCATTGGTTAATATATCACGCGACAAGAGCAGCAGGGGATCAGACAGGAGAAATAAACTCGTTCAGACAGGTGCTTTCCACCGACCAGAGCAGTAGTGTCATGTCCGCCATATTTTGTGTTACACGTGGTGTTCCCGTAAAAGGTAAGAAAAGACATGTTTTATTCAAAAGAGTGATTGTTGCTTCTACAAATTAGCTTTACGATTACTTCATGTACTGAATTATACAATACAATACAATACAAGTACGCTTTATTGCACACCAAAAAACATTTACACAAGAAATTACAAATAAACAAATTAAAAAACGGTAGACAACAGGCGGTCTTATCGCTAAAGAGCGATCTCTTCCAGACAACCTTTGGGTAGTGGAGTTTATCCTAAAAAAACGTTTAATGAGTAGGTGATGCAAAGGGCGAATGGGACACATCGTAAGGTACAGATATCTAAAACATAAATAGATATAAAAACTTGAATATACATATACTCGTATGTATACACAAAAATTTAAATAAATAAATAAATATATATATATATATATACATACATACATACATATACATACATAAACAAAAATAAATACTATGCACAACCATACAGTCAGCAGAAAACTTGATGAAAAACAGTTTCACACAGTTTATTGGACAGAAAGGAAGTGTTCTTTAATTCTAGTTTTAAATATAGCTAAGGATTTAGCACTTCGCAGCTCCGCAGGCAGCGAGTTCCACAACACAACGGAATGAAAAGTGAAAGAATTCGAATAAAATTTAGAACGGGACGAAGGGACAGTTAAAAGAAAGTGTTTTGCGCATCTAGCAGAAGAAAAATAATTAAAGCGCTCTTTGAGGTACTGGGGAGTTGCAGGGTTGAAGAGAATGCCAAAAAGAAGAGACAGAATATGTGAATTCCGCCGAAGACGAATAGGGAGCCACTTAAGTTGAGATCGGAATCTAGAAACATGATCATATTTGCGCAATCCAAATATGAATCTGATGCAGAGGTTTTGAATACGCTCAAGCTTATCAAGTTGCTCCTCCGAAATATCCAGATAAGAAATATCAGCATAGTCTAGAATCGGGAGAAGTAAAGTTTGAGCAAGCGCAATTTTAGTTGCGATGGGAAGGAAATTGCGAAGCCTTCTGAGAGAACCCACAGCGGCAAACATTTTCCTGCTCACTTCGCTCAATTGGGGCACCCAAGAAAGAGTCCGATCAATAATGACACCCAAGTTTTTAACCTGGGAAGAGTAAGGAATTATAACATTGTTGAAAATAATAGATTGAATACTAGTAAAATCAATTCTGGAAATTAATTGACTACTCCCAATAATAATAGCTTGAGTTTTAGACGGGTTTACTTGGAGACCATAGCAGCTGCTCCATTCTAAAATAAGTTTCAAGTCTGTATTTGTTAAAGAAATTACTGAAGAGAGGTCGTCCAGTGAACCTTGTGAATATATTTGAAGATCATCGGCATAAAGGTGATATTGTGAAGATAAATTATGGGAAATAGAATTAATAAATATTGAAAATAAAAGGGGAGACAACACGCCGCCCTGCGGAACGCCAGCCATCGTGTTGCACCATGAAGAACGAAAAGCATCCACCTTTATACGCTGCCGACGACCGGTCAGATAACTACGAAACCATTCAATAACCGCAGGAGATATGTTAATAGAACTCATTATCGCCAACAAAATATCAAAATCTACAGTATTAAACGCATTGCTAAAATCTAATAGCGTTAAAACAGTCAGTTTGCGGTCATTCATACCTGCCCGTATGTCATCTGTGATTTTTACAAGAGCAGTCACCGTACTGTGACCGGAACGGAAACCAGACTGAAAAGGATTAAGGAGATCATTTCTGTTTAAGTAGGATACAAGTTGCCGAAAAACTAGGCGCTCAAGGACCTTGGATAGGAAGGGAAGAATTGAGATACGACGATAATCAGAAAAAGTTGTAGGGTTGGATTTTTTTGGCAATGGAATAACATCAGCATCTTTCCAGGCAGAAGGAAAAACACCAGATGTAATTGAGAAGTTAAAAATGCTGGTAATTATGGGAACAAAAGATCAAGGAGGGGTAAAATCATACTGCGGCTAACACAATCTACACCGACGGCATTAGATGTAATGGATAATACGTTCTTCTTAACATCACTGTCGGAAAATTGAACAAGAGAGAAGGGGTTGTTGTCTGGAGTTGGGAGTGATGAAAGATAGTTAAGCGTCTTAGATTTAGCAGGGCCACTAAAGATAGCAGAGGAAGAGAAATGCAGATTCAACTGATCGAAGTCAACATCTTTGGGACAGGAGTTCTCTTGAGACTTCCCAACTCCGAGCGACTTTAAGAACTTCCAAACTTTAGAGGGATCGCCATTTTCAACAGACTTGTGTATATGTCGCCTTTGAGCGTCTCGACATACAGTGCTGCATCGATTCCGCAAACTATGATAACGATGTTTGTTTTTATCTGTAGGATTCGCTTTAAATTTGGACTTCGCTAAGTTTTTCTTTTCAATGAAAGATTTGATCTCCTCAGTAAGCCAAGGAGCAGGTAGATGTTTCACCTTGATAGCTCGAACCGGAGCGTGCCTGTCATACAGTTGAATGACAAGGGAGTTGAATAGAGATAATTTCTCATCTATGGTTTCAACCTCAAATATCACACTCCAGTCGACCTTCAATGCATCCTCACGAAGCTTATCCGAGTCCATCTTGCTAAAATTGCGCTGAAAAAGAGTCTTTGCTTTAAACTTTGGAGGTCGAACTTTATAGGACATATATAGAAGATCATGATATGAGAAAGCGTCAGCAGCGTATTGTCCATGTTTGGCGACATGAATTTTAGAAGATGTCAGAATTAGGTCTAAAAGAGATGCAGTACAGTTAGGAAAATGATGTGTAGATCGAGAGGGGAGTATATGCATATTGCATGCCTCGGCAACAGATTTTAAACTTTGTGAACGATGGTCATCTTTTAGAAGGCACGTGTTGAAGTCGCCCATAAGGATATGATGATTAAAAGACGGCATAAGGTCTTCAAGAAGTTTCTCTAACGAGTTAAAATAATTTATATTAAGGGAGGGAGAGTAAAATACACCAAGAAGAAGTTTGCTGTGGGAAAGTGTTATGTCTAGAAACAAATACTCTGCTGCATCTGAAGAAGGCGATTGAGCTGACATGCTAACGATAGAAAAAGGAATGTGAGAACGGAGATAAATAGCAACTCCACCACCACCTCTTAAGGAGCGATCATTCCGAATTAAGTTAAATCCAGGCAAGGAGTAAGAAGTAGATGGTAGACAGGGCTTAAGCCAAGGTTCGGAAATTAAAATTGCATGTACGTTCTGCAAGTCAAATGTGACACTAAGGTCCGTATAATGTGCAGGAACACTTTGTGCATTTATGTGAACAATATTGAAATTTTTTGTAACATCACTAAATTCTGACTCTAAAAAATCATGGACTGATGGTGGAAGGCTGTGAAAACTGTCATCACTAGATGAAAACGATGTGAAATTGTAACTATCGTTATCATCTGAGCTACAACTGTTATGTGCCATTAAAATAAATAATAGTATATATAGATATATAAATATAAATTAGAATAAATTTAGCGGTTGTAAAAAAATAAAAATAAATACGGTTATAACATAGATATAGTATAGAGGGTTATAATAAGGTAGTGTAACCAATTAAATTCTAACACCACCCGCCAGCAGCTAGGAACCATACAAATTAAAAAATATAACTTAGACAAAAATGAACATAGCAGAAACGAAACGTACACAAAATTATAGCAACACTCAAACAAATGTCAGTTGCAGAGTTGCTCCTCAACACTAACTGACAATGACAGATAATTACTAATATTTTAAAAGCAAAGGAACAGAAGCAATGAAAATTACAGAAAAACAAAAGTGGGTACACAGAAAAAGTATAACACGACTAAATAAAAGAGGAGCAACATACCAGATTAAATTAAATAGTTAAATTATGTTGGTTGAAAAACGAGTGAACTTTGCAAGACCACTGCACTGCAATTAAGGCTTCGGAACACGTTTTGGCCGCCGAGATGTATGTGTGGCAGCTTGCGAAACCTCCTCATCGGTCGGCGGCGGCGCAGCAGACTGCCTCGTAGGCACAGATATGGAAGTCAACTGTGCCAGGCTTGTCACACCGTACTTCTATTATATTTTAAATTATATTATATTTTAATGAAAATATCACTGATTTACGCATAAATTGAGGGGGCTGTCCACTGGGTACCACTTTTTTGCAAATGATCCAATCGTCAGCCTCCCCGACTGTTTACTGGGTATTTCAATTATTTTTAAAATTGTGAGTAAAAACGACCGTTCGAACCGTTAAATTCTAATTTAAAAAATTTGTAAGTCATGTCTTGTTGTAATCGTGAAAAAACCCAGTGGTCAGCCGCATTTCAAATGATTTTTTTCACGGCTGAACACTGGGTTCTCCTAATTATTGCTATTGCGGCTCCAGTATTCAGCCACTATCTTGTTGGTACCAATTTATGTGATATTTTTAAAGCGGTATTTTTATAGAAATGTAGAAAGTGTATATAAAAATATAATTTTTCCAATAAAAAGTAAAATGTATATTGGACTTTAAACTGGAATAATGTATTTCTATACAGGCACCTAACTGAATAATTTTCGACCGTTTCTTCTGTTAAAATAAATTTTTCGTCTGTATTGCCGAATTTTTCAGATAAGATATATTAATACAGTCTCGATTATTTTAAACAATTAACGAGCTCTGTCTTATAAATTTGTGAATACGTAATGTCTCATTATTTTAATGTGGATACACCACATTTTTTTGCGCTTTGATCTTTGTATCACTGGAGTTCTTTGTTTTATGAGAATAGTAGCTATAAAAAACAAGATTTACATAAATAATATCGTTGATTTTGATATAAATATTGCTAATTTTGATCTCATTCTTATCAATTGTTACAAGGGCTGGGGACAGGATTCAGCGAGGCTGTTAATATTTATTTATTTATTTATTACATCACACAACTATCATTACAGGTTTACCTAATGCGACAGTGCGGGATTCGTACAACTAGGGACTTACATGTAATATACATAATTCATTAAATTATATACTTAATTCAAAAATGTATACAAAACAACTGAATATAAAAATATTACAACCCAGCATAACACAAGACATATAGCGTTACCCTTGTGAATTCGTTCAGGCAGCAAGAGAAAATGTCTATCACATTTGCCACTCGATTTAGCGTGCGTATTGCCCTAGTGGCGGGGGCCTGGCGCAGCAGCTGCGTGCGCGCGCGCGGCTCGGCCAGCAGGCTCGGCCGCCGGCGCCGCCACACGTATCGGTCCGGCACGTTCAGACGCACCTCCCCCAGTACTCCAGGGTTGAATAACTTGCCCCGTAACAACTTAAATATATACGAAGCGAGCGCCAACTCCCTTCAGACTTCTAACTGGTTGTATCCTACCATTCCTAACACGAACAAAGTAGGATACATCAGGGGATAAAAGGGGTAAACTCCATACAGTTTCATATATAAAAACCTGATAAATTTATTTTGAATACGCTCCAACATAAGCCTATATTTAGTCTCATGCGGGCTCCAGATGACTGCATTGCATTCTAAATGGCTCCTAACTATCGCCTCGTACAGTGCACGAATCGCGTTAATGTTCGTAAATGCTCGCGATTGTCTCATTACGAAACCCAGATTCCGGAAAGCTTTTTTACAGACTTGCGTTATATGTCCCCGAAAGCTAAGATCTGATTTAAGAAGCACTCCTAAATCCTTTACCTCATTAATCCGCTGCATCTGGATGCCCTCCAGCGTGTACTGGAAACACCGAGGATTTCGAGATCTGGTAAACGAAATTACGGCACACTTTGATGCGTTAAACCGTAATTAATAGGATTTTAGAGGCTGACCACTGGGAAAACCTGCCATTTTTTGTTTAAACTTAAATATATATTTTATGAAAACAATGATTGTTTTTGATATATATTGCTCAAAAACTACAATAGACTATTGATCCAATCATGTGGTATGTTTCATTATCCGACGAACAGTGTACAATTGCCAATCGTTCAATCTTCAAAAAGTCGATTGGGGGCTGACCACTGGTGCCTTTACCCTGCTATTTAATTTATAATAAAAAATAAGTAAATGTTACCTAAGTGACCTAACCTAACACATTATTTACACATTAAATGTATTCGTGACTTGAGGTGTTACGCGTTCATCGTGCAACGAAGGGAGAGCTAATAGGTATCTTGTTAACTATTCATTTAACGACAAAATTAAAGTCAAAGATAATATTGCCCAATAAAGTATTGCATTCTAACGAAAAATGTAGTAACCTCCATAATATGACATTAGTATACACTTGCTACCTTTTCCTCGAGATCGGATTCAGATACACGTGTTAGATAACAATAATAATGATTTTATTTTAGTACGATATTTATTTACCTTATTGCAACATTTTACTTTTACAAGCAAGTTCCACACAACAATGTGACATCTAGTCAATCGAGTAAATTAATAGAAGTAATAAGGTCGGTACATATTTCTTAATAGATTAATTCATCACGTTAATTTGTTCCATAATATATAAATTGTTATTTTGTAGCCAAATGTATTATTTAATAGAAAATAAATCGAATCGATAACTGTTTGAAATAATATTCCATCGTACGATGTCCGGTGGGGTGACTGTGACGTCACTTGTTATAGTGCAGCTGCACAGCTGTGGCATCGTTATAAATAGCCGTCCCCGGCAAGACAGCCGCACTTTATGTTTGGCTGTCGTCGAGGAAGGAAGTTAAGTACTAAGTCTTCTCATTCAATGTTGTTATTACGTTGATAATATTATATTGTGTTATATATAGATACTCTGCAAATGTTTCTGTGTAATTATAATTATTGAAACCCTTTAATGTAGATTGCTTACTACATAATAAATGTAATATAATTTATAAACTAATAAATTATTATTTATAAATGATTATTTGTCTTTATTTTTACATCAGAAGTGGGATCATCTATACTTTCACTAATACAATTATTATTTCAGATATGGAATTAAGTGATATCACCAGTCTGCTGAAGGCGATCCGTGATGCTGTCACAACTTCACATCCTAAGGATGACGACATCGCGCTGCCGGTTTTCGATCCTGAGAAAAACGACTGCGGGGCCGCGAGTTGGTGCGACAGTATTGGCCTCCTCGCGAAGGAGTTCTCTTGGAGCAGCATCAAAACAGCCGCTAAAGCCGGTAAGGCCCCAGAGGGCTCCTCTTTGATTTGGCTAGAATCTTGGGACCCTTCGGACGGTAGATCATGGGAAAATTTTCGTAGGGACATTATTAATGCTTACCCTGAAAAAAAAAAACCTATCCGAAAGGCTTCGTAAGGCTGTGTTATACTCGTCTGAATCCGCGGAATCATATGGAGAATATGCGAGGGAAAAATTACGGTTACTGCGTAACACAAAAATTTCATTCTCGGAATTGCAATTGATTGAAATAGTTTGTGGTGGTATATCTGATGCTGATATCAAAATGGCATCCTTAAATAATGGCGTAACTACAACTGCTGCCCTAATTTCACTCCTCTCAAGCTACGTAAAAACTAAAAAGAGACCCTATGAGAATAATAACAAAGATGATTCAGGACTTGATGGAAACAAACGCCCGAGGCCTAATGGCGAAAGAAAATGTTTCAGTTGTAATAAATTTGGTCATTTGCAAGTAGCTTGCCCGAACAATCAAAATATACGATCACCTTTAACGAATTCTTATGTGGCACCACAAGGTCCTACGACAAATAATCCTAGTCCTGTTAAGACATGTACTTATTGTAAAAAAATTGGTCACACAGAAAACGTCTGCTATTACAAAAATTCAGCGTCAGTCAATTTGACCCCCAATCCAGAAGCCAATTTTTTAGGCAAACGGAACTAAAACTTACAGAGGTGACAATTAATGGACATATAGTAAACTCCTTATTAGATACTGGCGCGAGTTGTAGTTTAATTAAAGAATCGATAGCAAGAAAAATAGGATGTCATTTTGTACCTACATCCATCTATATCAAAGGAATAGGCAACAATAAAATTCATGTTTTTGCTGTAATGTGTGCTCCTGTTCAATTTGAAGATATCTGTGTAGAAGTAGACATGTACGTTATTAGAGACAGAGATTTTAACTATGATCTTCTCATTGGTAGGAATATCGTTAGCCATCCGGACGTAGAGATTATTACGGACTCCTCCGGGTCCCGATTAGTTAGGAAACCAGAGCAATGCAACACAGAAGTGAACTTAGTGTCTCATCTCTCTAAATTGTGTGAACTATCATCAAAGGTCCAGCATCTAGATCCTGATTTACAAGAAAAGATAAAAAATATTTTTCAAAAATATCCTTCTGTGTTGGATGGAACTGGTACAGTGCGAACTGGCGAACTTACACTACGTGTAAAAACGAATGAAATTGTAAACTATCGAACATACCGGTTAGCCCCGACTGAGAGGGAGAAGGTTGATGAAGCTATTTCGGAATTACTAAACAAAAACATAATTCGAGAAAGCGACTCTCCCTTCGCTAGTCCTGTCATCCTAGTCAAAAAAAAAGATGGCAGTGCGTGGATTTTCGAGCATTAAATAAAATTTTAGAAAAAGACCGATATCCTCTCCCTCTCATAGAGGACCAAATAGATAGATTAGGTAAAGCCAATTATTTCATATTAATAGATATGAAGAATGGGTTTTACCAAATACCCGTAGCCGCTGACTCTGTTAAATATACGGCATTTGTCACACCAGGGGGCCATTACGAATTTGTGAAAATGCCTTTTGGCATTTGTAATGGTCCATCCGTATTTCAAAGGGCAATAACGAAAGCTGTGGAACATCTGAAATTTCTATTAGTATACGAGTACATTGATGACCTACTCATACCATTTCAAACTATAGAACAGGGATTAGAATATTTAGAGCAAACGGTAAAAGCACTTAACGACGCCGGGTTTACAATAAATTTGAACAAATGTAAATTCTTTGTTGATAATATCGAATATTTAGGGCGACATATTTCTCGAGACGGTGTGAGACCTAGTGAATCCAAAATAGCTGCTTTAATTAATTCTCCCCCTCCTACTACCGTTAAACAGGTACGCCAATTCATAGGTCTTGCGAGTTATTTTCGCAAATTTATTCCAAATTTTGCGGCTCGAACAGCCTGTATTACAAAATTAACTAAAAATAATATAAAATGGGAATGGACTTCAGAGCAGGATTCAGCTAGGGCCTATGTAATCAATAAATTATCCAGTAAACCGCTTTTAACTGTGTTTGATCCGAAACTAGAGACTGAATTATATACTGATGCTAGTTCTCTCGGTTATGGATCCATACTGATTCAAAGGATAGACAATAAGAAAAACGTTGTTGCTTATTTTAGTAAGAGAACATCACCAGCTGAATCTAAGTATTGCTCTTACGATTTAGAGACTTTGGCTATATTTAATGCTCTAAAACATTTTAGAGTCTACCTCCTTGGCATCAAGTTCCCAATTTATAACTGATTGCAACGCAATTAAATCCACTACAAACAAAAAGGATTTATCCCCCCGTGTTGCTCGTTGGTGGACATTCATGCAGGATTTTGACTTTGAAATCGTTTATAAAAAGGGTAAATATATAGGACATGTCGATTACCTTAGTCGTAACCCTGTTGACACTCCTGCAGTAAATGTCACATCAACTTCTTCGACTATTTCAAATTCCTTAAGATCTGTAGATAGAATAAATTTAATAGAGGAACCTCAATCTTGGTTGGAAACAGCTCAGCAAAATGACCCCGAAACACAACATTTAATAAGTCAGGTTTTGGCTGGTGAAATTGATTCGAATCGATATCTATTGCTGGATAATTTGTTGTTTTACAAGGCCTCACTTCAATCAGGAGAACCTAAACTATACGTACCAAAACGGACTAGATTAGATTTGCTTCGACTTTTTCATGATGAAAACTGCCATGTTGGGTTTCATAAAACGTTAGAAAAACTCCGGGAACATTTTTGGTTTCCTTGTATGACTAATTTCGTACGTAAATTCTTGAACCATTGCCGGACTTGCGTAGAACGTAAGGGACACTCAGGGCCAAAACAGGGTTTCTTACATCCCATAAATAAGACTCCCGTGCCGTTTCACACTATCCACTTGGACTGTACAGGGCCTTTTCCGCTTACTAATGAGAGATACTCGTACAAGTATATACTTTTACTGGTCGATGGATTTACAAAATTCTGTATACTGAAGCCGCTTAAAAGTTTAAGCGCCCCAGAATTAATCCCAATAATAAGAGACACAATTACTATATTTGGTACCCCTACAAATGTTATTACAGACAGGGGCACTAATTTTAGCTGTCAACAAATCCAGACCCTTTTTAGAGAATTGTCTATAGAACATCACATGGTTGCTACAGGAACCCCGAGGGGAAACGGTCAAATAGAACGGTATGTCTCTACAGTCATTAATATGCTGAATACTATGTGTAATGATACGTCAGATTGGCCGAACAGGTTGTGGATAGTTCAACAGTCAATAAACACTACTGTTCAAAAGTCGACAGGATTTACTCCAACTAGATTGCTTATAGGATGTAACGCAAATATACCCTCGGTTCAAGCTCGTTTAAATGAAGTAGACATTTCAGAAAGCAATAGTGATGTTAGGTCTGATAGGGAATTAGCTTATCAACGTCTATGCTCAGCAGCAAATAAATTTAAAAGTCGTTTTGATATAGTCAGACGAAATAATAAGGTTTTTGAAGTCGGAAATACAGTATACGTAAGCCAAGATCATAGGCGTCACGCTAAACTCAGCCCTAAGTATAAAGGACCCTATGAAATAGCAACGCTCCTCCCTAATGATCGGTTTGTGCTTAGAGGTATGGGTAGACTAAGGAATATTACAGTAGCTAAGGACAAATTGAGACTGTGGCCAGGTGAATGGATAGAAGGAAATTAAATTAAATATATGTTAATTAGAAATAATATTTATTTTTGTAGAGATGTTTACAATACTGTTGATTATACAATTATAATGTAATTAGCAAATGATTGATCCAATGATGTTGATTTTGAAACTGCTGAAGTCATTGCTTTATCTAGTCCGTCTCACGTGCAGCAGGTGTGGGACTAGCGATGTATGAATTGTATAAAGCAGTGACCGTTGCTGCTGTATCCCCTAATGTTAGAGGCGGAGCAGAGCAATGCTGAAATGTAAACTATCTGTTATGTTATAATGATTGAAACTATAAGACATTCAAAATAATTTGTATTTGCATTTTTTTATTTATTTATTTATTTTTGTATGTGTTCGAGGACGAAGCACATGTCAGTATGGCCGTGTTAGATAACAATAATAATGATTTTATTTTAGTACGATATTTATTTACCTTATTGCAACATTTTACTTTTACAAGCAAGTTCCACACAACAATGTGACATCTAGTCAATCGAGTAAATTAATAGAAGTAATAAGGTCGGTACATATTTCTTAATAGATTAATTCATCACGTTAATTTGTTCCATAATATATAAATTGTTATTTTGTAGCCAAATGTATTATTTAATAGAAAATAAATCGAATCGATAACTGTTTGAAATAATATTCCATCGTACGATGTCCGGTGGGGTGACTGTGACGTCACTTGTTATAGTGCAGCTGCACAGCTGTGGCATCGTTATAAATAGCCGTCCCCGGCAAGACAGTCGCACTTTATGTTTGGCTGTCGTCGAGGAAGGAAGTTAAGTACTAAGTCTTCTCATTCAATGTTGTTATTACGTTGATAATATTATATTGTGTTATATATAGATACTCTGCAAATGTTTCTGTGTAATTATAATTATTGAAACCCTTTAATGTAGATTGCTTACTACATAATAAATGTAATATAATTTATAAACTAATAAATTACTATTTATAAATGATTATTTGTCTTTATTTTTACACACGCATATTCAGTGGTAATTAAATTACATAAAACTAGCTTTTGCCCGCGGCTTCGCTCGCACAGGGTCTAGAAACATTATCTGTGTAACTTTCTACCCGTTTTATTGTTTCTTAAAATAATACAACTAATAGAAATCTGCGCGCATACATAATTTTTTGGTAGCAGATTTATATATTTCTAGATCACGTCGTTGTATACAATTAATTTCCCGATGAACCAAACAAAATCATAGTCAAAAGTTTAATCTCCTTAAGGATAGGAATTTCCTCTAACGTTTAAATCAGTATTCTCAGTTAATACAAATAGCCGGTCAAGTGCGAGTTGGACTCGCGCACAGAGGGCTCCTTACGAACTATGAAAACACTGCACATTACTAAGGAAAAGATAAAATTTACTCATTGGCAAACTTCACATTACCGTTGGAAAACTGTTCTACGTACTTTAAATACAGACTACTTTTTTATTTAATTAGAAATGTATAGTTTCAGATTACTCCCTATAAGTACTTATAGTAAGACACGGTATTACTTGCCAAATTCATAGTTTTAGTTCAACTTAAAATATCTAAGGTCCTTATAATTTTTGATTCCCTTGAGAGTATCGACGTCTGTTGTGGCATAGGTAAACAGCCGCATCATTTTTTTACGTTATAACTTGGAAGTTTGTTTTTTTTAACAAAAAAAGGACTATATGGTCCTGAGTACTTATATGGTTTCATTTCCATTTTATTCGATAGACGGACAGACAACCAAGTGATCTTTCGAGGGTTGCGTTTCTTCCTTTTGAGGTATAGAACCCTAACAATGGATTTTTTTACACGAAGTTTTGTCACTCAATCCTACGTTTTGCATATAAAGTTTCTAACCACTCCAGGAGAGTTATCTCTTCCAAAAATGAATGCAGAGTTTATATACGAAAATATTCCTTACATGAACTTTATTCAGACAATACAGGTACATTACAAATTCTGAAAGTAATATTTTAACACACGGAATAAAACCAGACTTACGAAAAGAATCTCATCTTTTCTCATCCAAACTTTCGCCTCCCATTAGACCCATTTTGGAGATGAATTTCCCAAAAAACTTAAGTATATTTTCTCAATTATCACTCTTACTCAAAAAAATCCAAGCTCATACAAACTGTCACCTCTCAGCGTATCCCATTAGGGGTTGAATTTTCAAAAACGCTGAAATCAATATTCTCAGTATTTGATGAAGAGTCTAGTCTACATGAAAAATAGTGCACCTTTTACTCAAAAACGGCCCGTACCTCATACAAAGTTCCATTTTCATTTAACCCCTTTCAGGGATGAATTTCCAAAAATTCGGAAACTTGGTTTCTTACTTTGTATAGAAGAATCTATAAACGTAATGTTACCATTTTTACTCAAAGAACCTCAAGGACTTTGTTGAAAAACGCTGAAATACATGTTACTTAGTTTTTGATGATCAGTGTACACACAAGATAATGCACCTCTTCCTCAAAAAGGCTCGTTTTATCAAATAAAGCTTCACTGTCCATTTAACCCCTTTGGGGGATGAATTTTCAAAAATGCTGAAACTTGCCTTCTTACTTTGCATAGAAGTACCTATACACGAAATATTACCACTCATACTCAAAGAATCCCAAGCTCTTTATACAAATTTTCACCGCCCACTGCACCCCATTGGGGGCTGAACTTTCAAAAAAGCTGAAATCAATATTCAACGTTTTTGGTGAAGAGTCTACACGCAAAAGAATGCACCCCTTAGGTACTCAAAAAAGCCACGTTTCTCAAGAAAGTTTTATAGTCCATTTAACCCCTTTCGGAGATGAATTTGCAAAAATGCTGAAACTTGTTTTCTTACGTTGCAAATGAAAATCTGTGCACGAAATATTCCCACTCCTACTCAAAAAATCCCAAGCTCTTCATAGAAACTTTCACCTCCCTCTTTACCCCATTAGGGGTTGAATTTTCAAAAACGCTGAAACACATGTTTTCAGTTTTTAATGATCAGTGTACACGCAAAAGAATGCACTCCTTACTCAAACAGACCACTTTTTTCTTACAAAGTTCTCTGTGCATTTAACCCCTTTCGGGGATGAATTTCGAAAAATGCTGAAACTTGTTTTCTTACTTTGTATCGAAAGAGCTGTACACGAAATATTATCACTCTTACTCGAAGAATTCCAAGTTCCTCATACAAACTTTCACCTCCAATTTAACCCCTTTAAAGGATGAGTTTCCAAAAATCCTGAAATTAGTTTTCTTGTTTTTAGACCGAAAATTTATGCATAAAGTTTTATTACTCTAATTCAAAAATTACGTAAGCTCCATACAAACTTTCAACCCCGATTTGACACCTTTAAAGGATGAATTTTCAAAAATCCCTTCTTAGTGCTTGCTTGCATTGTATACTTGATCTATTTCAGAAATTTGAAGTTCCTAGGTTCAGTAGTTTCGGCTCTACGTTGATGAGTGAGTCAGTCAGTACTTGTCCGTTTATATGTATAGATTAAAAAAAGTTACAAAATTAAATACATCAAAAAAGTTCGCAGTCGGTAGGATTCGAACCTACGCTCCCAGAGGGAATCTGATTTCTAGTCAGACGCCTTAACCGCTCGGCCACGACTGCTGTTGAGCGATTTACCGAAATATGTGAGTGTGTGCATTGCATGAAGTTTGCTTACTTTCACCATAATAATTTGTATCGACGTTCATAATTTGTTGGAAGTATATCGTCATTTTCGACAACCAGAAAACACAAGTAAGAAAGCTAATAAAACTCTGGCTTTTTTTGTAGACTGGAAGAGTGTGGGGGACTGATTTTTATTAGTTTTGAATAAATGGGTTTATTGGATAAAACACGAACTCTGAGATCTATTTACGTCGCTATGAAGGAGGAATTTGTAATACGAATTTCTTAACACTTTGAGCAGCTCATCAATCGTCTCATCCAAAGGGATTTCTACGATGACCAAGTAGCGGAAGACCGGTTATTTTCATCCAATAGCCCCGCAACACTCACAAGATCATCGGTCTACCTTATAGGGACTCTGTCCGTTGCCCTGTCTTCCAGTTCGTGTGTTCGTTCACCACTCGAGAAAGTTTCTGCCGTTGGTTCTACGGACGATGTGTCTGGAATTTTGGACTTGCAGATTGGAATACAAAAGCCAGCTTCGATTACCGACAGCTTTCACAAGTTTTGAGAATACAATGGCTGGTTCGAGCTATTGTTAACACATTCAGTAAGGTGCATACAGAGTGTAATGCTTTTTAACTGTGGAGCCATACGATTGCCAGGAGTGGCCACTATCGTCATTAGATATAACGTTGTTGAACCTAATGTAACGACTAATATAAGGTAACGTTTAATATAACGTTTTTGTTTCTTTTTATTTTACTTCATTTTAAATTAATTAATAAAATTGTAATTTGTTAGACGAGTTAGGTAGATTACAATGTTAGGTTAGAAACTTTAATAGTTTGAGGAAACACATTTAATTTTTATTATATTTTTTAATCGTAACTAATTTCATAGGTCGGCTATCGGAAAAGTGTTAAGGGGGCATATCGCGTCCAAAATCACATGTGTTAAGTTCATAACTAAGTATACAGTAAGAGTAGGTACGATGGCTACAGTAAATCCACCACAGTAATAGTTAATTTATAGTAATAATTCAAATTCAAATTCAAATTCAAATATTTATTTCGAATTATTGCAATCCATATAATTGTTAGTAACACACAAACTTATAAACCTATGTTAACGACAATAACAACCATAACTTATAAAAATACTAAAGGCGGCGTGGTGCGGCGACCGGCGGTGCGTGCAGCCGCACCCAGCGCGCGAGCAGCGGCGAGTCCCATCGCTGCGCCAACGCGTTTACAATGCTGTTTGAGCTGAAGAGAGCGCGATTCAGTAACGATGCACACCGCTTCCTAATTATAGCATCAAAACTATCAGTATGCGCCTCGGCAAACATTGCTGACGCGCTACAGAAACGCGGCAGCCCAAACCATACTAAACCATAATAATAGTGATTTTATAATTTTCATTGATTTAGTTGGCTTTTGGAATGAGGAAATTCGAAAGTGACTTGACATCGGTATAGTGGAGTGTATGTGTATAGGCCGGCGTTTACTTTAATTGCGGTAGCTGTCAATTCAATGCAATATTTTAACATCTTTATGCCACTTTATCAACCGACTACAAAAAAGAGGAGGGTTCTCAATTCGACTGTATTTCTTTTTTTCAAAGCAAAGCTTTTGTTTTCAGGCAAACCTCACGTGAATTTGCGCGGCATCTGTTTTAATAGTAATAATTGAGTGGTTTGGCACCGACTACAAAAGGTGATCTGGTTATTTTTGGCTTTTCAACTTTTTTGAAGTCGGTTCTTTTTAGGGTTCCGTAGCCAAATGGCAAAAAACGGAACCCTTATAGATTCGTCATGTCTGTCTGTCCGTCTGTCTGTCCGTCCGTATGTCACAGCCATTTTTTTCCGAAACTATAAGAGCTGTTGAAACTTGGTAGGTAGATGTATTCTGTGAACCGCATTAAGATTTTGATGCAAAAATAAAAAAAAATAATAATAAATATTGGGGGCTCCCCATAATTAGAACTGAAACTCAAAAAAAATTTTTTCATCAAACACATACGTTTTTGAAGACCTATCCATGGATACCCCATCTATGGATAGGTCTTCAAAAATGATATCGAGGTTTTTAAAATATTTTTTTTCTAAACCGAATAGTTTGCGTGACAGACGCTTCCAAAGTGGAAAAAAGTTGGTCCCCCCCCCCCCTCTAACTTCGAAAAAAATAAAATGAAAAATCAAAAAAAAACATATGATGTACATTACTATAAAAACTACCAACGAAAATTGTTTTGAACGAGATCTAGTTTGTAGTTTTTTTTTAATGCCTAACTTTGCACCTAATTTATATGGGGCGCTATACATACCAGGTGCAAACTTAACTGAACCACTTAGGGATGGAAAGTGTTTGTACGGAGCCCTCGGTGCGTGAGTCCGACTCGCACTTGGCCGGTTTTTTGTTATAAATTTATTTCATAAATGGTACCTATAAGTACCTAAATTATATATGCATGCAAATGAAATTATCTCCCCAAACTGCCAAAACAGTGTACTTATTGGAGAGATCGCGCTCATACCTACCTATATATAATTTTACAGTTCAGTTGAGTTATTAATTTATAAAATGATAACAGCTCACTTGAAACCTAACCCATCGGTCGGTGTAATGAAGACATTGACTGGTTATTCGCTGACGCGTGATTATAGGTAGGTATAATTAACGCGATACAGCTGCGTCAACACAACGGCTATTCGGAACGAGACAACGGCGTATAAGGTTGTGATTGTATAATAACATTGTAACGTACAGTAACGGCTGAAAAATATTATAACTATGTATTTTTTATGAAAGATGCCATTTTTTCTTAATTTTATACAAGAGCGAAATCAAATTTTGTAAGGAGTAAAACCCTCTTAAGTAACAAATTATTGATTCATAGGATTCCATTTTCCCTATAATTAACAGAAATGATCGATAAAAAAGCCATTTGTGCGCAATTAAGGACCGGGAGCGCCAGTGAATTATTTCCAAATGAATTATTTATATCAGAAAAAATACGACTCTCACTAAATGCTTTTACGAGTTAATTCTGATGATTGGGTTACGTTTTGTAATGAATGCACCGAAGTTACGAGTAGAAGTAGGTACCTACTATGTTAATGTCTACTAATATTTTTTCATATAAAAAAAACTTTTTAATCCTTGAACCGGATGGCAGCCCTAACAGCGAGCCGGACTTTCTGTGGGAGCACACACCCACAAACGGGAATGTCTCTGCGCTTCAGGAGTGACAGAGTGGAAAGGAGAACCGAGTGCGCAAGCGCACACTGCGTGCAGAAGCTGTTTGAACCAATGCCTAATTTGTACAAGTGTATATCTCTGAAACCTGCAGTGCTCCTCACCAACCCAGTCGCGTTACGTTTGCACCTTATTTGTATGCGACGGCATAGATATCAAGCGCAAACTTAACTTGACCGGGTCATATGACGGGATGACAGAATAAAAAAAAGAGTCTAAACAAGTCAGAGAAGATAACTATAGCTACTCTACATAATGAGTATGTATTAAACTAGGTCACCATAACGTTATCTAACGTTATCGTTTGTTATTACTTAAGTGCCAGTGGGCGGGGCATATTGCTCGTAGAACCGATGACCGTTACGGCAGAAAGATACTTGAGTGGCGACCGCGGACCGGAAGAGGCAGCGTGGAAAAGCCTCCAACAAGGTGGACAGACGACCTGGTTAGAATCGCGGGTAGAAATTGGATGAAGGCGGCGCAAGACCGGTCTTTGTGGAGAACTTTGGGGAAGGCCTAGCAGTGGAAGTCTATCTGCTGATATGATCATGATGATGAAGTTATCTCCTGAACTACGTACCTATACTGGACTGAATATCGTTGTGCTTTAAATATTGGACTTACGACTAAGTTAATTACCGGATATAAGAGGACGTGCGCAGGAATCCTGAATTACAAACACCCGGTAATACGAAAGAATTTTTGACCAAGCTGAAATCGAGGCACTTCGCTCGCTCAGTCAATTCCCACACGAAAAATATAATAATCAAAAATCGGCCAAGATCGAGTCTGAACGCACCGAGGGTTCTGTACAAACACTAATCCCATCCTAACTAGCCGTGTTGAGTTAAGTTTGCGCCTGATATGTATGGCGTCGCATACAAATGAGGTGCAAAGTTAACGCAACCGATCACGTTTGTTATATGGGAGCCCCCTTAAATATTGATTTTATTCTGTTTTTTAGTGTTTGTTGTTATACCAGAAATACATCATCTGAAAAAAATTAACTGTCTAGCTATCAGGGCGGTTCATGAGATACAGCCTGGTGACAGACGGATAGACAGACAGACAGACAGACAGACGGACTGCGGAGTCTTAGTAATATGATCCCGTTTTTCACCCTTTGGGTACGGTACCCTAAAGATAAAGATAAAGATAAAGATAAATTTATTTCGTTAAACATAGGTAAGTAACATGGAAAATATATTACATGAGTTGTATCACTATGTTTTACCCGTAGGCGTACAAAATTTTTAATCATAACTAGTTAAGCATTTATTTATTCTACACGACTTACTTTAACATAATTACAATTATGAGTCGTATCAGTTAAATAGTTAACATTTAAAATATATAATCATGTCTAATTGAGAACATTAATGGTCATTATTTTGATATCAATTTAATTAAATGTAATTTTAATTCTTATTCGTAGGTAAACATTGGCAAACATAATCTAGGTATTCATAGAATAATAAACTTTGAGTCCTATCATTGTCTTAGATTTACATCATTAAGATAATCTTTGACGGAATAATAACATTTCTCCAACAATAATCCGGTGAGTCTACTTTTAAACATAGGCATTCTTAAGCATTTAATGTCATTCGGTATCTTATTAAAAATTATAGGTGCCATACCAATAAAGCTTTTCCGATAAAGAGCCGTTTTGCTCGACTTTATGCGTAGTTTATGTTGGTAGGCTGACCTGATTGGCCTTGTTCGATCAAATTGACAATACGCCTCCTGCCACGGCCACATCTCAAAAAAAATTTTTTTTTGGATTATTGCAGATTCGTAGTCAGGATAGTTTAATTTATGACCTTATTTCGAGAGCCATAAGAAAAAGTGTCCTTAAAAGCCTTTTTTCCACAAGTGGCCTTATGGATTTGACCAAAAATTGTCAGTTGACTCCCTTCAAGACAGCCACTTGCCAGTTGTGGCTGTATAGCATACATTTATAATATTTTTTTTGAGTTGCGTCCTATAAGAATAACGTAAATTTTAGTATTATTGCCATGAATCCCTTTAATATAAGCGAAATAAACGTCATTTTGATTGTTTCACAACAGTGGGTACCGATATTAGTTATTTTATTTATTCGTATGGCATATTATGTACAGTCATTCATATTATACAATTATAAGTTCTTCTATTGTACGGTGGGTGCCTCGACTGGCATATTATGTACAGTCATTCATATTATACAATTATAAGTTCTTCTATTGTACGGTGGGTGCCTCGACTTCAACCGATGAGGCGGCAGGTTTGCGAACTCTACATGGATGGGCAAATTGGGACGACTCACGAATTTTTGTGCTTCGTGGACCAGTACTGCCTGTTGTCTTCTTAGTTGGGCGGGAGCTGTATGACTCAACACAGGCAGCCAAACCAGAGGATGATGATTCCCAAAATGCATCGCATGGTTTGGTCTAGCACGTCTATCCGATGCACATGTGCACTGTTGAGCCAAACTGGCAAGCAGTTCTCTACCATGGAGTAAAGTAGGCTAAGACCGGTAGTGCGTAGCACGTCAGCTGTTGCTCCCCAAGTAGTTCCCCTTAACCTGTGGAGTATGTTATTCCGCGTCTGTAGCTTCTTCCCTTACTTACTTATGTGGGGCGCATAGGTAAGATTGCGGTCTAGAGTGACACCCAAGTATTTCGGTGTAGGATTTAATTTAAGCGCCTTCTCTCTGAAGCAGATATTTGGCTCATAATTTGCTTGTTTCTTTCAGAAATGGAATGTCGCATTTTCTGTTTTACTAGCATTGTGCTGCATTATCCATTTTTTTTTAGTATTACTCAAAACATTCCAGATCGCATGTACAGGCTTTCTTCGAGGGTTTAAATTTGCCATCCTGGTTTGTGAGGCGATGTCATCCATCAGCATACATAAATTTCCGATTCTCTGTTTTCGGAATCGGTCCTGACCCCACTCCTGTTCAACCTATTCACACACGATATAATTATTAGGTTAAACAGGAGCGGGACCAGGACTGATCCCTGCGGTACCTAGTCCATTGTTCAGCTTCCTGACTTTGCCTGAGGTGTTTCCTAGGCGGACGATAAATATCCTATTGCTGAGCATAGAGTTGATTAGTCCACCATCTGCACCACGGTAATGAGCTTATAGATAAGCCCCTGTCTCCCTACGGTACCGAATACAGCTAAAAGGTCGATAAAGACTGCCTGGGTTTTATCTTTCCTTTGAAACCCAGCCTGTCTTTATGTATGTTGTGAGTGACATTACCTGATCGTTAACTTCGGACCACAACGGAATCCAGCCTGCTCCACAGGAATTATTTTGTCAACTATGGGTTCGATTTGATTGTAGATTGGCCTCTCTAAAAGCTCCGGATTCCCCAAATTCAGTGTATGCAGTTGAACTTAGGTTGAATTATATTATTCGAGACTATGTCTAAATAGAACTGTGAGAGCCATGTCCTACATGTTGGTGCAAGGTGTTCTAAAAATTCGTTGTAAATACCGACTTACATAAATTGGGACTTTGATTCGAACTAGTCTTCATCCAGTATTGCTAAACCTAAAAGTAGAAAACGAAAAGCTTATCCTGCACTATAAAAAGGTAATATTGTAAAGAAGTTGAAGAATTCTGGGAAACAGACACTTATATCAACGGGAGCCTAGTCCACGCTAAAACCTACCTACTACAGGGCCTCCTTGTACATGGTACATGTTTATATGGTATTATACCATATATGGTACATGTTAACATGATAATTAAAGATACAAGTGCCTTTAAGAGAAGGTACCAGATAATCAATAATTATATGCAAAATGATGATGATATAATGATCTAGAAAGTTGGTATTAAAGCTGCATGCACTGAATATCGCTTACAGTTATGTTGTTACTGTAACAAAAGTTGATTAATAAAGGTATTTTAATTATTTTAGTGTTTGCATAATAATTTTTATGTTACCATTTTCCAATAATACTTGTTCGGTTTTGGACGCATCTCAAAATTTCAACAAAATGTTTCTGCAATACGGCTACAACTCCAAGTACCTATCTTAAAGGCCTCATACCTTAGAAAATATACACGTTTTATAAAAAAAGACATATTCATGAGAAGCGTTATATCATGGAGAATAAAAAAAGCTAAATTTAAAATGAATTGACCGAAAACTCTTGGAGTAAGCCCCGTTTTACTACCACGCACTACGCTGCCAAAACTTTAACAAGCGATTTCTCGAAAAAATGGTTTTTTGAGATGTGGCCGTATAGCAGGCAGGGGGCGAATATTCTGTGAACAGGTGTGGATTCGTCTTTACAAATACTGACAATTCTAGAATGTACAAAGATGGCAGAGTTAATATTTTAAGTGATTTGAAAGAAGGCACACAGCTCTCACTTGTATTCAGGCCACACATAGCACGAATACATCTCTTCTGGGATCTAAATATCATTTCCCTATCAGTACAATTTCCCCAAAAGATAATGCCATACCTAAGTTTCGATGCTACTAAGCCGTGGTAGGCAGTCAATAGAGCTTCGCGATTTACAACCCTTGACAAGATACGAAGAGCATATGCTGACTTATTAATATTTTTGCATATGTCATTACTTTGGTATTTCCAATTCAAGTTCTTATCTAAATATTTTGATTCCTAAAAATATTGTGTCTTCGACTTCCGTTATGGGTGCTCCATTATATTGTATATTGATCGCGTTTGAATTATGTCTGTGACAAAAATGCATTATGTGCGTTTTATTTAAATTTATTTTTAGGTTATTTTTATTAAGCTATGTTATTATTTCATTAAGAACTTCATTAATGTCATTTTGGTATCTATTTATGTCAACATCGCTGCGCTTTATTATAGCTGTACTATCGTCCGCGAATAAAACCATAGTTTTTAGGTTATTTTTATTAAGCCATGTTATTATTTCATTAAGAACTTCATTAATGTAATTTTGGTATCTATTTATGTCAACATCGCTGCGCTTTATTATAGCTGTACTATCGTCCGCGAATAAAACCATAGGATGATGAACTTCTTTAGGCAGGTCGTTTATGTACACTAAAAAAAATAGTGGGCCCAGTACACTGCCTTGCGGTACACCACATTTCATCACTCTTTCATTGGATCTATACGTCCTTTCATGTTTACTTTTTAGACAGATTCTGGATATTTCCGTATATTGTTTCCTATTACTGAGATAGGATTCAATTAAGTTAAGGACATTTCCCCTTATCCCATATGTATTAAGCTTGTGAAGTAATATTTTGTGGTCGACGTAGTCGAATGCCTTTGTCATATCTGTGTATATAGCACAGACAGGCGTTCTATTGTCTATACTATATTGTATATACTAGTTTTTTTTCCCTAAATCCTTTTTGTTCATCGCAAAGTATGTTATATTTTTGTAAGAAATTATATAAGCGCGTGTATATAACCTTTTCGAATATTTTGGAAAATACAGGAATTAATGCGACAGGTCTGTAATTCTTCATATTTTCTTTATTATCTTTTTTGAAAAGGGGCTTAATAATAGTTTGCTTCAGACTCAGGATAAATGCCAGAATTAAAAGATGGGTTAATTATGTATGCAAGGGGTTTGGCTATAACGACGCGGACATGCTTAATTACTTTTGTGGCAATATTATCATATCCAACGCTTTCTGTGTTTTTGAGATTTGCGATAATTTTCTCAATTTCCTGGAAGGATGTTGGATAAAGAAACAGTGAATTTGGGTTCATTTGGATTTGGTCTAAATAGGTTAGGTTCTTAGGAGACAGATCAGCTTGGTCTACGTAATAGTCATTAAAAGCGTCGGCGATGTGTTTCGGGTTTGTTAATAGCTGATTTTGTTCTGTTTTTATTTTTTGTATGGGTTCTTTGGGACAATTCATTCTTGTGTTATTGATAATTTGCCACGCAGCTTTATTCTTATTTTGTGCTGTATTAATTTTGTAATTATTTTGAGCTTTTTGAGTAAGTCGTATGATTTTTTTTATATATTTTAGAGTAATTAGTGAATTTGGCTTTGTTGGCTAGAGTTGGTGATGTTCTATATCGCCAAAGGAGATGTCTTTGTTTTTTTCTACATATCCTTATTCCCTTTGATAGCCATTTTACTTTTCTAAATGTTTTTATACAATCTTAGGAAAGCATAGATCGTATAGCATAGTGAATGTCTCAAGGAATGTGTCGTAAGCTGTGTTTGGGTCTTCAGCCTCGTAGGTCTCGGAGAAAGATAGACTCTCTAAATGTGACTTAAAATTATTTAAATTTTCTTTACTGTAGTCCCGTTTTTTCTTTCTCCAAGAGTCTAGTATGCATGTTTTCTTTACTGGGATTTTCAATATTTGTGCAGTATGGTCTGATAGCCCGAAATCCAATATTTCGGCGGTACAACCGCGTTTTATATTTTGGGCAAAATTGTCGATACACGTTTTACTTGCAGGCCTAGTTGCAGTTTTAATTTCTAATTTAAGGTTATGGCTGAGAAGGAAGTATTCAAATTCCTTAGTTAAGTTATTATTTTTTAACATATCTATGTTAAAGTCCCCATTTATGACTAATTTTATGTATGATCTTGATCTGTTTAATTTATTTAAAATGATATTAATTTTTTTGTAAAAAATGTCTATATTTTGGAGATTCGGTGGTCTATATATACATGCAATGACTACTTGTAAATTAACTAATTCTATTGCACAACACTCAACTATGCCCGACACTGAGCATCGTGCAATTTCAGGGAGATCGATGTATTTAAGAGTATTTTTTACCAGTATACAAGCTCCACCTCGTTTTATATTTTGCCTGCAGTAAATACTAGCTAGCTTAAAATTGGGAATAGACAGCAGATCCTCATATCCTGCCATTATAAAATGCTCTGTAATACACAAAACGTCCACATCAATTTTTTTCAACTTAAGGTCATTTAGTTTAACAATAAGGAGGTCGGTTTTGTTTACAAGTCCCGTAATATTTTGATGCATCACATATATATATGTTTATAACCGAAAAAACTCTAATTCTGTCTGCGTGCCTGTTTCTGTGTTATTTGTCTCCGTAGAGATGTGAGGGCCACATGTTTTTTGAGGCTGTTCTACGTCGGAGTTGACAATACTTTCAGATACGGAATAGTTTTGATGGCATATGAACACAATTGTCTTATGAATTCCCTGAAAAATTTGTTTGATTCCCCTGTTGTTAATAACACCGGAGCTTCTATGAAACATTGTACTGTCATATGTTAGCTCCATATTTGAGTCTACCAGGTAAGAGTACTCATGACTCAGATTATCTAAGTAGAGTAGATTATTAAAAGTCTCAACTCTTGAATTAAACATAACACCTGTATCAATCAATACATTTGAACGTTGGCAAACATTTGTATGTTGTAATGTTAAAAATCTCTCTCTAAATATATTTACAAGTTCACAATATTTTTTTGTTACCATAAAATCTTCTTCGCTAATCAGGTAAACACAATAATCAGCTAACGTAAATTCTTTTGTTTTTAAATGAATGTCTTGTAATAACTGTTTAATTCCGGATTTTGGGATTAAATAGTGACATATCTGAAAATTGACAGGAAATTCGCTCAGCGCTATGTTAATTATCTTATTTCTTTTATGGCTGCTTATTATTATACATAGTTTATTGGGTCTTTGGAATTTTATTTCTTCATCTTGGATGAGGTTTAGGTCAAAATCGATGCAGTTTTCGCCTTTGTAGAAGTATCCCTCTGCTGTATTTTGTCGGAACGTGCAGCGGTTTTCACTAACTCTATATTGGCTGAGCACTCTAATTTTTGCATCAGTATCTCTATTTGTTTTACCAAATCTTCAATCTCATGTGTTGCGTCTTTCAATTGCTGTTCCAGAAGCATAATTTGGCGTTGAAAATGTAAAACTTTTTCATTTTGATCTGGATATTTTTATTTTTACGTTTTTGTCTGTCTATTGTTGACGAATAACACAAAGATTGTAAGGTGTTTTTCTCCATATTTAGTTTGTGAATTTTATTTTTTTATTCATTATATTCTAAGACTACGTTCTCCAGTTCATTCTGTGTAGCCTCTAGTGCAGATGTGAGCTGACTAATTGTCTCCTTCATGTCCAATAGAGTATGCGATGTATATAATGTCCCGTCTGCACTTTTTGACAGCAAGGTTGATCTTAATAAAGTAGGAGAGGAGAGCGACTCGTCAAAAGTGTCCCTCTCACTAAGTACGTGTGAGTGGTCAGAGCTCATTATCTGAGAGGTTTGTGTGCTATTCTCCTCCGGTGCATTCAGATTTTTTTCCTGGGTGTCTCCTATTTCAGGATGTTTAGGGGGGCTTTTCTGTTTTGGAAGACATTGTTTTTTCCTCAAAGTAATGTTGGTATGTGCATTTTTCGTTGTATCGGTGTTGTCTAGATTAGTACATATTTTACATTTCCAATTATTTCTCGATTCTACAATTTTTAAATAATGCAGCTTCTCTGAGACGCCTGCGCAACTAAATTCATAGTGATGTTTGCATACGGCACATATTATTCCATTTTTTGCATCTATTGCTTTCTTGCATTTGAAGCATGATACCGGTGTCGCCACCTTCCGGCCACTGGTGGTTGCTTTGTTGACTACAACACTGGAAATGATTGATTATTACACAACTTTATCAATACTAATTATAAAAACGGTATAAACTCACGTAAAAATTGTCAGGAACGGCCCAAATGAGTTCGAAACATGTCGGGCCGTTCCTGACAATTTTTACGTGAGTTTATACCGTTTTTATAATTAGTAAAGATGTCTCACGATAGTTTTAATAACATTATAACTTTATCAATAGTATTTGAGTTTATCAAGAGATGTCGCTAGTGTGGCGCCAATGATGTTTTAATATAATCTTGTGGCAACACTGATATAGTTATTGTTATGTTGTCACTCCTAGGTATCTGTCAGTGTCAGTTTAGTATCCAATCAGATGTTTAACGGACTGTGTTGTTGTGAATGAACTTGAATTATAGTTGCCGTTAGAATACAACTTAATAGTGATATCTAAAGTTCAACGGTTAAGTATTATTCTCACCGTGTTGATAAATCTGCCAGTTTCCTCTTCATTTGGATGTCTTTAACTTATATCCCCGCGTAAGTTTGTAGGTTATGTTCATATATTATTATAAGCACTCAAAATGAAAAACTCGATTATAATTTACTATTTTTCAGAATTAAAAAGTCGCAAGTCTGTTAAGTAGCACTTTCCTTGGCTAGGGTTGCCAGATCACCCATAAAAACATTATAAAGTACTTTTTACTAGTCAATGCAAGCACTAAGCCTTTTATCTACGCACATATCATTAGTGCTCTAAAATGCGTTCAGAATCGTAGGAAATGACCAGCATTATTACAACCAATTTTACTACGAGATTTTTTTTGTCTGTGGTAGTAGGTAAAATCTGTACTGTAATGTTATTAGAGTACCGATTTTTGTAAGGTTACGAGTTTAAATTAGGAACAGCTGTCAAAACACAAGTTGGTCTCTATTCTAGTATCCATAGATATTAATATTGTTATCGATACGAAACGTAAATTCAGTATGTTTTTTTATAAAAACCGCACGACATTTGATCTCGAGTGACATGAGAATATGGATACATTCGTTTGTATATGATTTAGAAAAAAAAACATTCGTCTTGACGGAGGTTCGAATTGCCGCCATTATTGTTGTCATTTGTTTGTTGGTTCTTTGCTGTTACGAAAGTAGAATTGTGAAAAGTTTATTGTTATTCACATTTTAGTTGAAAATATTGTTTCAATGTAAATGTAAATTACAACTATTACAATAAATAATCTGTTTATGTATTTGTTCAGATTTATTTCTTACTGCATTAGTATATGTCGTTTTTAGATATTTTACAGGTAGCACACTAGTGGTGACGGTCATTTCCTTATGGCTTCTGAACCCATCTTATAGTACTTATTATGATATGTGTTTAGATAAAGTAGTGTATACAACTGTACATAATTAGGCCTTAAAACACTCGTGTGATCCTATTATGAAACTCGCTAATGCTCGTTTCATAAAACCACACTCGTGTTTTAAGGCCTCTTATTATATGTATCAGTTGCATAAACTACCATTACCGTGAACTAAGAGACAATTCGAGATACAAAGTGTACCGAAACACACAGCCAGCACAATAAGTGTATGGCAATCAGCGCTCGTCATCGTAACTCGATTACGCACTAATCACCGTCCATTTACACATTCATTTGTTTTGCCGCGCGGCATTTGCCGCTTGATTGTGTCGCGGCACATTTTAGCGGTTCGTCGGCAGCGGCGCTGGACGAGGTACGTGATATTTTGAATAGGAAATGGAATTAACACATGATAAACCAAATCTATTCACTGGGACAACAAACCCTAAAAGCTAAGGCGGAAACCACACAGAAAATTTGTATGAGCGGACGCCTCTTTAATTCTTTTCCCCGACCCCAACTGTATGTAGCATAATTGAGCAAATAAGTAACTGATTCTGATTCTGATTTTCATACTAGATCTACGATTTCTCAGGGTCTCTTATTTTCATCTTTCAGCATTCCTCTTTAATCACATGTTTTTAATGACATGGCACCGTTGGTTTCTTGTCAGTTGCCATTGAGACTTGTACTCCCCTTTTTGCTTACCATCAGGCGAAGTGGAACCACTAGGTTGTGTCGTTATAAAAAAAAGTGTAATGTTTTATGCTGTATTGTGATTGAGAAAACTGATAACAAAACCCGTATGACACGAAATTAATGATTTGGCAATCAACGCGCTTGTTACGCGTAATACTGCATTAATTACCCGTTCAGCTAAATACAACCTATGTACGTTCATTTGTTTGTCATACCGAGGCATATTTGACGATGGATCATCTTGTGACACAATTTAGTCACTTCGCTATATGGCCATGTTGCAAATAAATACTACTTACTTACTTACTACTCTGGCTCAGTGACCCAAAGAGGATCTTGGCCTCTGACACAAGAGAACGCCATTCTTCTCTGTTTTGCGCCTTTTCCCGCCAGTTAGGGATACTTAGGGCGCACAGATCCTTCTCCACTTCACCTACTCCAACTCTTTCCAGCGGTATCTCGGGCGGCCGACCGGACGTTTTCCACTCGGTCGCCCCTGAAACGCTCTCTTCACGGCCCGATCGTCTCCCATCCTCTCCAGGTGACCCAGCCAGCGAAGTCGTGTGGCCTTGATTTCGCCAACTATGTTGGGTGTAGCCACCAGCTCCTCCAACTCCTTATTCTTTCTCCTTCTCCAGCTGCCATCCTCATTTCTTATTGGTCCCAGAATCTTTCGCCAGATTTTCCTTTCCGCCACTAAGAGCTTATTTTCTTCCTTTTGAGTCAGTGTCAAAGCTTCACACCCATACATCAGGATTGGTCTGATTACCGTTTTGTAGACACGAATCTTGGTTGGTCTACTGATCAACTTGGACGCTAAAACTCTATGGAGTGCTGCAGAGCATCTTAGGGCGTTCTGGATTCGAACATCAATCTCCTCCGCCCTGTGGTTGGTGTCGGTAACTATGCAACCAAGGTACTTAAATCTATCTACGCCTTTGTAGATGGTTGTTCCTGCTGCTAAATCCGCTCTTTTTGCTCTGACGTCTTTGTACCTTTTCATGAGGAGATATTCTGTTTTCTGGTGATTGAAACAAATGGCGCAAAACAAATGGGACCTGAAGGCCATGGCACAGTTGATGCAAATAAATAGTGAACATAAATTGGCCCAATAAGTTTACCGGTGGATTCACAAAGGAATTTTGTCTAAATCTTTAATGACTATTTTGTGCGCTACGTCACAAAATACACACTCGCAATGTCGCACAAAATAGTCATTAAAGATTCAGACAAACCAGATAAGTATATACTCCTTGCTTGCCATACTCGCTCGCTTGCATCGAACCGGATCGGACGTATACTCGTTAGATAACGCTAGTACCTACGCGCGCACGCATTAGCAGTTTATATTTTTATTATCATGAAATGTGCAAAGTGTACGAAAGTGGTCAACAAAAAATCTCCCGGGTTAATGTGCAGTAAGTGCAATAAGTGGTTTCATGCGACATGTATGTCCATGTCAACAGAACAACTAAGTGCCCTACAGGCAACGGAGGCGGTTGAGTGGAAGTGTAAGCAATGTGCGGGTCCCGCCAAATCCAAACGCCTATCGTATATTTTACCCGACGCCGACGATGACGATAATACAGACACTGAAATTATTACCCAAAGCGTAGCTAACAACATTCTTAACGAGCTCCGCCGTGAGGTACGCGATACAATACGCGTAGAATTGCAAACGTCACTCCAATTCTTCTCCGACAAGATAGACGACTATGAAATTAAAATGAAGTCGATCCAAGAAGGAGCAAGCGCACTAGAAAAACAATATTATGATCTAAGGAACCTATACAAAAACGTAAAACTCCAAAATGAAACATTGCATCAGAGACTAGCCTCACTAGAGCAGGCCCAGCTGTCTGATTGCGTGGAAATAGTGGGCGTGCAGGAAACTGACAACGAGGACATCCAGGAGGTATGTAAGGGGGTCTGCAGTGCATTCTCCATAAGCGCGGGCGCCATACTTAAAGCGTACCGCAAAAACAAAAAAAGCAGCGCAAAAACCAGCTCACCAGCTACCATAGTAGTCACGCTGGGCGAGGGCCAGCGTGAAAAGTGGCTAGCAGCCTCCAAAAGTGCCCATCTGACGGGTAAGGACCTGGGCAATGAGGAAGATGAGACCAAAATATACATCCGAGAACTACTTTCGCCACATATCTCATACCTACTTTGGCGGGCAAGGTCATCCCTGAAAGATACGGGGCTATTCAAATATGTATGGTACTCTAATGGGAAGATACTGGCACGAAAAATGGATAACGAGAAAGCATCAACTATAAGTAGCGAAAGCGATATCAATGAACTCTCAAAACAAGCGAATTCGGAACAAATATAAGTCTACCTACGTAGCACGGTATTCAGAACGTACATTCCAGAATACGAATAGTGGATACTACAATTCAAGAAAACGCATATGACGACTGGAATTCATTCGTAGATAACATCGAAGTCAAAAACTTCAACCATCTGTGTGTATTACATGTCAATATTCGATCTCTAATAAAAAACTTCACCCACTTAGAGTACCTAGTAGCTACTTGCCAACACACGATACATATTATTACACTAACAGAAGTCAACATAAAAGATGACTGTAAAAACTTATTTCACCTAGATAATTATGACATGTATTCGGAACTACGACAACAGAGACGAGGAGGCGGCGTGCTAGTATACATCCACAACAGCCTGTGCTTCACAAGACTCACGATACCTACGTTCTACTCCGAGTGCGTCATAGGGAGTATCGAAACAGCGTATAAAACAAAAATCGGCTTATGTGCAGTGTATAGACCACCAGACCTAAACAAATCAAAGTTTATCGATGAATTAGTGCGTGTTATCGGGCGTTTTCCAAGTGAGTACTCTTACGTTCTACTAGGCGACATGAACATCAACTTATGTGATTTCAACCCCTTTCGAACACAATATCTAGATGCAATGAGTGAAAAGGGACTAGATTGTGGCATCACCCAGTATACCCGTGTCGAGTCTAAGGGCGAGTTATTAACGAAATCTTGTATAGATCATATATTTTTACGAGCGCTGAACTATCGGGAGGTACATACTGCGGTGATTAACAATGCGATCGCTGACCACTACATAACGGGTTCTTTTTTAGTGCATAGCTCTAATAAAAAATGCTCAGAGTATGTTTATCGAAATAAGTTAGATAATAATAAATTAGAGTCAGAGTTACGTAAAATCAACTGGGACCCTGCCCTAAATCGTGTTTATCCAAATGACATATTTAAATGTATTACAGATAACTTTTCTGAGGTGTATGAAAAATGTATGACACGATGTAAAATGAAAGTAGGAAAAAGACAGGAATGTAAATGGATAAATAGCCGCATTGTAAACATGAGCAAAAAAAGAGAAGAACTCTTACGAATATGTAAACAAGACGAAAATAATAAAGTAAATAGGTTATTATATAATAGGTATAGGAATTTTACTAACAAATACATAGAAAAAACAAGAAATAAATACATAAAAAATGATATTATAAATAATTTTGGTAATCAAAAGAAGGTTTGGGAAATAATAAACAATATTTGTGGCAGAGTCTCGAAATCTATTGATAGCATTATTACAAAATATTTTAAGTCTGATATAAAAACAACTTGCAACACTTTTGCCTACGGCTTTAACAATAATGTTACTAGTATATGTTCTTCATGTGATGTTAAATTAATATCTGGCAAATCATACCAACCAGAGCCATCTGTATCTATGAGGCTAAAACAAGCAACTAATGATGTTATATACAAAATTATAAAACATATGAATAAAAAAAAGAGTCCTGGCATAGACAACATACGTATAAGGGATCTGTTATGTGTTAGCACAGAGATCACACCAGTAATCACCCATTTGATTAACGCATGTATCTCGACGTCCCTGTATCCAGATTAACTAAAAGTAGGTATAATCAGACCAATACATAAAAAAGGTACTTATAGTGACGTCAATAACTACAGACCAATTACCATTTTGCCTACCATTGATAAGATAGTTGAGAGGTACTTTGAAAGCGAAATAACTAGTTTCTTATCTAAAAATAACTTGATAAATTCAAAACAATACGGTTTCCAAAGGGGGCGGAGTACCACGCAACTTCTGTCAACATTTGTGTTGTGGGTACATTTGTAATATGTAGATATACCCGCTATTAGATTAATAAACCAGTTGTCATCTTGAGCTCGGTGTTTGATTTACTACATGGTGGCAGCGGTGCTAGTAAATTAATTTTTAACTGTAATAAGGAGTACTCTTGGTGAAATTGTGCAGTTATAGTGCTTCGATCGTTTTGTGATAAAAAATGGAGCATGCGAGACCGCCTCCCGAGCTCAATACCGACGGGAGCCCCGTCAGCCGGGCTGACGCGTGGCAATGTTGGAAGATGCAATTCAATTTGTTTCTTAAAGCGTCTGGAGTTTTTAAAGAAGACGCCGCGGTCCAGGCCAGCTTATTAATAAATTTGATCGGACCCGAGGGGTTTAACGCATATCAAACATTTGTTTTTGATAAGGAAGAAGATCGTGATAACATTGAGGTTATTTTAAAAAAAATTTGATGGTTATTTTGGTCTCAAACCAAATATCACATTAGCGAGGTACAAGTTTTTCACTCGCAATCAGGAAAGTGGAGAAAGTATTAGTCAGTATGTGACCGCCCTAAAGTTACTGTCAAAAAATTGTGCATTTTCGACGTTGGAACAGGATTTAATCCGAGACCGCATCGTGTGCGGTATTAGCAATACTATCGTGAGAGATCGACTGCTACGCACGGATGACTTGACCTTGGATAAAGCGATCAAAATATGCCAAGCGGACGAAGTGTCTGCGGACGGTTCCCGTAGGCTCGAGGCGCTGAGTCTAAGCGCCGGGCCGTCACACGTCGACGCCGTACAATTTCGTGGTGGTTGGGGTGGTCGCAGAGGCGGTAGACGTTGGAGACCGAGCCGTGGCGCGGGCGCAGGAGCGCGCGGAGCCTGGGGCGCGAGGCCCGCGGCCGCCCGCCAGCACAGCGCCGGCGCAGCGCGAGCACTGTGTGCCGGTTGCGGGCAGACCTGTGATCCTGGCATGTGTCCGGCTAATGGAGTGCAGTGTTTTGTGTGTCGTGGTTATGGTCATTTCGCTCGTATGTGCAGTAATAGTAGGAAGATGTATGACATTGCTGTTTGTGATAATGAGCCCGATAATGAGTGCGAGTCATTTTTTATACCGGTGATCGCTGATATTTCTGGGACGGACTCCATGACGGATGATTGGTATGAGACATTAAGAGGTGAGTGCGGAAATGAAAAATTCAAACTTGATACTGGTGCCGATATAAATGTATTATCGTTTCAAAGATATTTGCATTTAGGTTACGATCCGAAAATGATTACTAATAATCTGAATATAAAGTTGCAGTCTTATAGTGGAAATATTATTCCTATAAAAGGTGTATCATTTATGAAGTGGTGTTACAAAAATAGTGTTTATACTTTGAAGTTTGCAATAGCTGACATAAGCTGTGAGAGCGTACTGGGACGTGATAGCTGTACTAAGTTGGGGCTGATTAGGCGTGTTCACTCCGTAAACTTATTAGAATATACTGATTTATTTGAGGGCCTGGGGTGTCTTCCGGGTAAGTATCACATAGTAGTAGACCAATCGGTTCAGCCGGTTATTAGTGCCACTCGGAAGGTGCCCATAGGCCTGCACGATAAGTTGCGACAAGAATTAGATAGAATGGTTCAATTGGGAGTTATACGTAAGGTGAGTCACCCTACGCGGTGGGTGAATGCGTTAGTAATAGCGTCTAAGAAGAACGGGTCGCTCCGTATTTGCCTCGACCCCCGCCCGCTCAACTGCGCTGTGCAGCGCGCACACTTCCAGTTGCCGACTATCAATGAGCTGGCGTCCAAACTTCATGGCGCCAAATATTTTTCGGTTTTAGATGCCAATTCTGGCTTTTGGGCAACTCAGTTAGATGAAGAGAGCGCAGACTTGTGTACCTTCGGTACTCCATTTGGCAGGTACCAGTACCTAAGGCTACCATATGGTCTGAACTGTTCATCAGAGGTTTTTCATGCTAAGATTAAGCAGTTGTTAGAAAATTTAGAAGGCGTCGATTCATTTATCGACGATATAATTTGTTGGGGTAGGACGAAGCGCGAACATGACGAACGGTTAAATAATTTGCTAAAAAGGGCTAGAGAAATTAATTTAAAATTTAATAAGGACAAGTGTAAGCTGTGTGTCGAGGAGGTAACATATTTAGGCCACGTATTTAATAAAGACGGCATGAAACCGGATTCTGACAAAGTTAGGGCTATTATAGAGATGCCAGCGCCTACTGATAAAAAATCACTTGAGCGATTTTTAGGAGCGATAAACTATCTTTCAAAATTTATTCCCAATTATTCGGAAAATATTTATCCGCTCACCAGACTGCTTAAGAAAGAATCTGTTTGGTGTTGGGACACTGTACACGACAGGGCGTTTGCGAAATTGAAGGAGCTGATATGTAATGCACCGGTGTTGACGTTGTTCGACTCAACGCAACCTGTTGTGTTGTCGGTAGACTCAAGTGGCGTGGCTTTGGGCGCGGTCCTGCTGCAGGGCGGGCGGCCGGTCGAGTACGCGTCGCGCACACTCACGGACACACAAGCGAGGTACGCGCAAATTGAAAAAGAAATGCTCGCTATTGTGTTCGCGTGTGAGAAATATCACCAATATATTTATGGCCAAAAAAATGTTCTCGTGGAAAGTGATCATAAGCCGTTGGAAAGCATTTTCAAAAAGGCTTTAGACACGATCCCAGTGCGCTTGCAGAGAATGTTATTACGATTACAAGGATATGATTTGTGTGTTACTTATAAACCGGGTAAATATATGTTTATTCCTGACACCTTATCGCGTGCGCCCCTTCCAGAATTATATGATGAGTCTATAAATAAATGCGTCGTATATCAAGTAGATCAGCTGTTAAATAATGTACAAATGTCAAAGTCAAAACTGAATTTGGTAAGAGACGAGACTGCCAAAGATGCACTTATGTGTCAGTTAAAAGAATATATCAACAAAGGCTGGCCGCAACATAAGTGTAATGTTATAGAAAAATTAAAATGTTATTGGTCGTTCAAAGACGAATTACATATTGCGTCAGGTGTAATCTTTAAAAATCGCCTAGTCCTTATACCGGTAACACTTAGAGACCAAATGCTTAAGGTGATTCACGATGGTCATCAAGGAATTGACCGCTGCAAGAGGCGCGCGCGAGAGGTATTGTTCTGGCCCGGCATCTCGCGAGATATTGAGCTGTACGTGAGGCGCTGTCAAGCTTGTCAGGAATGCCAGAACGCCCCTGCTAGAGAACCTATGCTGCCTGTACCAATTCCTGAGTTGCCATGGTGCAAGTTGGGTACCGATATATTTGAGTACAGAAAACATTATTATTTAATCATAGTTGATTATTTCTCTGGATATATTGAAGTAGCTCAATTGAAAAACATAACATCCTCTTCAGTAATTACTGTTATGAAAGAGAACTTTGCTAGGTACGGTATACCGCAAACGGTAATAAGTGATAATGGTACACAGTTTACCAGTAGGGATTTTTATAGATTTAAGTGTGAATGGGGCTTTGAGCATATAACTTCATCGCCGCACTATCCTCAATCGAATGGCAAAAGTGAGAGAGCAGTGCAAGTGATAAAAAAAATCCTAATGAAATCAATCAACAGCGGTACTGATTTTTATCTAGATTTGTTAAGTTACAGAAATACGCCGCGCGGAAGCATAGGTTCTCCTGCGCAGTTGTTTATGGGCCGTAGGCTTAATTGTAGATTACCTGTCCACCATAGCTTGTTGAAACCTGTTAATAAATATGTGCAATATCATAAAGAGCTTATTAAACAACAAAACAAAAGCAAAATAAATTATGATAAACATTGTAAAAATTTGTCAAAATTAAATGTCGGCGATGACGTCATTATAATGGATCACACTAATATAACGAATAAAATGAGAGGAAAAATTGTTAAAAGTTGTGCCAATCCTCGATCATATATAATAAAGAACCGACGAGGTATGCAATATCGCCGTAATCGCCGACACCTAATTAAGTGTGAGCCGGCGGCGCCGGTGGTAAAGTACGCACCAGCGCCACCTCCGCCGCCGCCGATGCCACCCACGCAGGATTCGAACCTGCCCGATGTAAAGTGCAAGCCCGCTCCAGGTGTAGTCGCGCCACAGGCACATAGTCATGGCCCGCCGGAGCCTGTGGCGAGTACAAGTGGTGCTAGCCAAGATGTTCGGCCGGGTGAACCCACTCTGACTCGCAAGAGGGCTCGCAAAATGGGCATAGATATAAATGCATTGTTTTAATTACCCTGTATGTGGTACTGTCTTGATATTAGGTAAAAAAAAAAAAAAAGAAAGTGGGATGGGCTATAGGTACAGTTTTTGTTTTGTTTATATTAAGTAGTATAAAAATAGAATTGATTCTAGCACTTCGTGTATGCATGCTTTTTTATATTTTAAGGGGAAGGTGTTGTGGGTACATTTGTAATATGTAGATATACCCGCTATTAGATTAATAAACCAGTTGTCATCTTGAGCTCGGTGTTTGATTTACTACAATTTGTGAATGAAGTCAACCAGCACCTGAACAATCGAAGACAAGTGCTGGCCGTCTTCATTAATTTCAGCAAAGCTTTTGATACTCTAAGCTTTTCCACGCTTTATTCTAAAATGAATCAAATTGGTATACAGGGTCCTCTGCTGGAGTGGTTCCATAATTACCATACAAACAGAAACACCGTGGTACGCATCAACGGAACTGATAGTGACCGTTTACCTACGCAAAGAGGCACGGCTCAAGGATCGATCCTGGCCCCGACCGAATACTTAATCTACGTCAATGATATGTGTAACCTCTTCACCGAGGGCTCTGTATACCAATTTGCAGACGATACATGCTTGATTACCCATGGAAAAAGTGTTATTGAGGCCGAGGAGATGATGCAAAATAATTTTAACATTCTATGTAAATGGGCACACGACGTTGGCCTCGTTATCAACGCTAATAAGACCAAACTGTTACACATACACTCGCCATATATAAAAAGTAATGATCCTAAAATTATCGCGCATTGTCACACCTGCTTGCACGGCGCGCAGGCGCAGTCACCGTGCGCATGCGCGCCGCTCGAGCTGGTGGACCAGCATACTTACCTGGGTTTGGTGATCGACAAACGCCTTAACTGGAAGCCTCATATTGAGCATATATGTAACAAACTTCGCTCATTGCGTGCTAAAATGAATATTCTTAAATACAAATTACCATACAATACATTAAGACTGCTGTATCTTTCTCTTGCTGACTCTGTAATAAGCTACGGCTTAAGTAGTTATGGGCGTACATATAAAACCAACCTAACTTACATCTACAAACTACAACTTAGTATACTTAAAACCATTGTACCCGAATATAGAAATAAATTTGATGATGAAGGCAGTGTTTTCAAACACTGTAAAGTACTGTCAATCTTTAATAAATTAAATATGTTACTAGTTCTCGAGGAGTACGACAAAATAAAACTGTTAAAAACTAGATGTCGAATGAAACAATTACGTAATTTAACATATCAACCTAGGTATATTTTGCCTAACTATGTAAATGTATATGGTAAAAGGACGTGGGAATACATGCTGCCTAAAATATTAAATGATTTGCCCGAAGACATACATGTGACCATACTTAATGGTAAAAAAACGTGTAAGAACACCTTAAAAAAATATTATTTAAGTGCCGACGGCGATGTGTGATTGCTGGTGTGGTCTTACTAGTATGATTATATAATTGCTTATCTGTGCAATGTTGTAAGCGGTGCGAAACATTCGCGTCACGTCTAAACCTCCAACAGTTTTCTGTAACGCGTCTTAATTTACAAATTATTTGTGATTAATTAACTTAAATAAATTAAAAAAAAAAAAAAAGTAGAGACAGGCTCGGGTTCGGTTTCCACCTGCAATGTAATGGATAGCGTAAAACAAATGTATACCTTTCAAAGGTATACATTTTACAAAATACAAGTGACTATTATTATAGAGGTGTTTGTATACCGTCCAGTGGAAAACTGATTGTGATTATACTTTTGAGATTTCTCGAAAGGATTGCCGGAATCCCGTCACTGTCACCATGTTCAAACGCCTTGGTGAATTTTGCAAAATACATCAAACAGTACCATTGTGATAATCTATATATATAAAAGAAGAAGTCCTGACTGACTCATCAACGCACAGCCGAAACTACTAATATTAGAGAGTTGATTTTTGCACAGTAGGTTACTTTAATAACGTGGGCTAGAGATAAGAAAGGATTTTTGGAAATACCTCCCCTAAGAGGGTTAAATACGGGTGCAAAGTTTGTATGGGGTAAACTTTTTTTTTGGAGTTAGAGACTTGAAACTTTGTAGAATGATTACTTATTCAAAAACACGAAAAGCACTTTCAGCGTTTTAGAAAATTTTACCCCTAAGGGGGTTAAAAAGGGGTGCAATGTTTATATGGGAGAAACTTTATTTTTTGAACTAGAGACTTGAAACTTTGTAGATAGCTTACTTAAACAAATACAAAAAAAGTAATTTCAGCGTTTTGGAAAATTTCACCTGTAAGGGGGTTAAAAAGGGGTGCAAAGTTATATGGGGTTGTATGGGGAACACCGCTAATGTTGTTTATAAAGAAGTGTTACGCTAACGTTATCAGTTTATATATTTTTTATTTCCTGTCTACTACCCAGTGACTACGCCCTTTTTTTAAAACGAACTTGCACCCCCTTATGGTTATGGTTATGGTTATGGTTATGGGCTCCGTTTTCCGCACTTAGCCCGTGTATATTCGGGCCGTTGTGCGTGCATGTTTGCCAGCTAATAGTCTAGCCAGCCTAACTCCGTCCAGAAGCGCAGGATTCTCCTGGTGTCTCCACAGGCTTCACGAAGTGACCTCGGTGCTTTGAGGATTTCAGCCCGTTGCTTAGCTACGGCGGCGCATTCCAGGATCACGTGGGTAGCTGTTTCTTCGGCCGACAGGCATCCCCTACATAGGGGGCTATCGGTCATTCCTAGAACATATAAGTGCTTGTTAAGTGTGCAGTGTCCAGTGATAGTGCCTACTACTACTCGCAGGGCGGGCCTGCTTAGCGATAATAAGCGCTTTGTCAGGCGTGTGTCCGGGTATGGGACTGTTTCCCGGGACTGCCTGCATGTACTGGTTTCTGCCCATTGATCGGCGTGTTGTGATCGTGTTCTGTGACGAGGCCATGTACGCAGCTGGTTAAACGCCAAGGGGAGCAAAGGATCTGGGCCAATTGCCGATTGATCGGACCCTCTCCTTGCCAGCTGGTCGGCTGCGTCGTTACCTAGAGACCCACTATGCCCTTTTATCCATTGCAACGTGATCCGATTATTCGAACCGATCGTTTGCAACGCTGAGTGACACTCTAGTATGAGCCCGGATTTGATTGTTTTATTCTCCAGAGCTCGTAAGACTGCAGCGCTGTCGGAAACAATACGTATCTTTTGGTCTTTGATACCTCGCGCAGCAACTGCCTTAGCAGCCTGTGTGATGGCAAGGCATTCACATTGGAAGATGGAACTATATTTGCCTAAGGCTATTGATATGTTTACGTTTATTTCAGGTGAGTATATTCCAGCTCCTGTCCCTGTTTGTGTCTTTGACCCGTCCGTATATATGCGTATTTCGTGTATATCGGATTGATCGTTAGGTTCTTCAATCAACTCGATTTCGTATCTCTTATTGAAGTAATGCTGTTTGGGTATCTTGTCGTTGGGAGCAGCTATCATTGGCTTGTGTTTGATAGCCTCCTCAAGTATTTCGGCATGACCCCCGTGTGCTACACCCCAGAGGTTAATCGTCTTCAGTCTGATAGCTGCTGATGCCGCCTCTTGCTGAATGAACAGTTCAAGGGGTGGCAGTCCTAGCAGTACCTCCATTGCCGCTGTGGGTGTTGTTCTCATGCAGCCCGTCGTTGCTACACAAGCAAGTCTTTGAAATTGCTGCAGTTTATGTTTGGCTGTTGTCAGTTTGGTTCTGGGCCACCAAACCACAGCGCCGTAGGTGATAATAGGTCTTATCACCGCAGTGTAAAGCCACATTGTGATCCTGGGGTTTAAGCCCCAGGTTCTACCAACTAGTCTTTTACACTGCCAAAATACGACGCAGGCTTTGTTCAGTTTGTTTTCAAAGTGTTTGTTCCATAGTAGTTTGTCATCCAGGATGACGCCCAGATACTTGACCTCTTTGCTGAGAGTCAGAGTTGTGTTTTGGAGTTTTGGCAAGCGACTGATATTTATGGTTCGCTTCCTGGTGAACAAGACTAGTTCTGTTTTACCTGGGTTGACTGACAGGCCATGGTCAGAACACCATTGTTCGACGATTTTGAGTGCCTCTTGCATAAGGTCGCAGAGGGTTGCCTCAAACTTTCCTCTTACGAGGATCGCTACATCGTCTGCATAGCCTACAGTGTAGATGCCTGCCTCGTTGAGCTTCCGGATTAATCCGTCCACTACGAGGTTCCACAGGAGTGGTGATATAACTCCACCCTGTGGGCAGCCTCTTGACACAATAGCTCGAGTTGTGCCATTCACTGTTACCTGTACAGCCCTTTGTCTCAGCATGTTGTCGATCCAACCTGCTACGGTTTGATCGGCTCCATGTCTGAGCAGGGCTTGGCTAATGCTGTTGAATTGCGTCTTGTCGAAGGCTCCTTCGATATCGATGAAAGCCACAAGCGCTGAGGATTGTGTTGATAATGCGTGTTCTATGGGTGAAACAACGCTGTGTAGTGCTGATTCGGTTGATTTGCCTGAACTGTAGGCGTGTTGTTGCGGGTGAAGAGGATATTGCGCCAAGGTTCCATCTCTGAGATCGCGATCACAGAGGCGTTCCAGAGTTTTTAATAGGAACGACGTGAGACTTATCGGCCTGTATGACTTGGGCTGCGTATAGTCACTCTTACCTGGTTTGGGTATAAATACCACCTTAACTTCTCTCCATTTCTTGGGAATATATCGATGTCTTAGGCAGGCCTGATATATTTGGACTAAGTGTGGCGCACTTGCACCCCCTATTCTATAGTTGACTGTCAACAATATTTTCTTAGTGCTGTCTCTTATTTATTGTGTTCCAAACTTTTTTGTTCCTATATTTAGTGAGTAGTCTATCAGCACATAAATAATTTATACTTTATATACCTATTCTTACTTTATTTAGCTTATTGACAGATATAGAGAACTATAGCACCAGAATATATTGAATCACTCTTCAAACAATACTACTAGCCTGTAGACTGGGGTACCTGCTATGCTAGACCATTTAGAAACATTTTGGCCAGCCTCGGGAAGTCCGCCACACCACTCTTTTCGTTTAATAGACAGGCTGGCGTGTACAAATACCAGTGCTGCCTTCTTATGAAAAGAGGTCATCATTTATCATTGTTATGAAATAAAGTTTATTATTTATTATTATTGAAAGAGATACTCTTCATTAAACTGCCTCCATCTCTCGATTTCCAGTGCTGAGTTTAAGATTGTCTTAACAGCCTTACGATATTTAACATTTTTTTTAATCTCACTCATAATAACTAAGATCCCCATTTTCTAACTCCAAATCCATGCGTCGCTCTATATCTTGCAGTCATTTTTGCCAAAGATTAAAAGCATCAGGTAACTGACGGAATAAATAGTAAGCATCCTGCAAACAATTCCCGTAATCTAATTGGAAAATCTTCAAAAGATCTTTAACAATTGCATTGTCTAGACCATTAAATTTTAACTAAGAATAAAATTCACTTACCTATTTTAATATCTTTGTCATGATCAAAAATCTACGCGGACGAAGTCGCGGGCGGCCGCTAGTAATAATATAAATTGCGTTCCTAATGAAAAGTACTTTAGTATCTACTTTAAACAGACAGGGATATTTTATCCTTCTTGAACTTTGAGTATCCGATTGGTGTATTTATTATACTTTAAATTTTTATCAACATTCATAAATTGAATTTTCGAACACAATGTAAATTTTTAAATGAATAAATACCTATGATTTATTAAATCTAAAGTCATCTACTGCAGAAAAAGCAAATCTATACCCTGACAGAGTCCATGATGTACCATACATCTATAATTGTAACACCTGTAATACCATCGCTGGTATAAACAAATGGATGAAATGTGTTAGTTGGAACTGAATTAACAAAATCATTAATTCAAAAGTTTATTTATTATTCATTAATAATATTGGATAAATTAAAGTCCACTGCATTGATGTAACATTTCATAAAATCCAGTTACCACATTCCGGAGCGGGGCGACCGCAGTGTGCGCGTTAGGTGTCAAATTGAATTAATGCAACTATGTCTTTATTTACTTGGTCGCTCCAATTTTCAATTTGCTGTTCAGTTGGCTGTTTGTTCTGGTAATTTCTTTCGCTTGTGTCAATACCGCGTTCATTTGTTTTATGAATGCAGCGCTCGTGTTGGTCGAATGAATATTATTTTAATCGCGTTTGTGCAATGTATTACCTAACAGAGTTTATTAAAATAATATCCTTTGATGGATTTACAAAGTAATTAGGTAGGTAATTTTTTGTGGTTGTACACCCCACTTTTTTTAGATTTTGGGTATTTTAGGTATTTTCTACTCAGTCCATGAGCTTTTTCGATCTTATTCGGAGAAAAAAGTGTTCCAATATGTTAACGTTTCATTCCGTTATCGTTTCCATACAACCTACTATAGCGGTAACGGAATAGAAAAACAAAAAATGCATGAACATTTTCAGATGCTTTTTTTCTCCTTATTATATCAAAAATCTCGTGATTCTGAGAAGAAAATACCTAAAATATCCATAATCTAAAAAAAGTGGAGTGGACATAATAAAAACTGACCCATTTTACGATTGGCTTATATCTATGTATTGTAAGATTTCGTAAAATAGGCACTTGAAAAGAGCGCGTTGAGATTTTCCCTCTCTAGATTCGTACTTTGTCCGAAAGAGGCGAGGGTTGACTGAAAGAGAGTGCCTAAGGCATTATGGCCGCCAAACTTATTAGTATAAATAAAAAATAAAAAATACTGTACGAAAAAAAAAATACGAATATAAATGTCCAATTTAATTAATTGCAATTAATAATTACGTTTAGCATGGACCACACGCAAATTATCATTCACGTAATTTTAAATTGTCGGGCTGTTTTAATATTGGATTTGATTAAGCTCTACCTAGACCAGTCAACGTAGGTAATTGTTATTCAATATTTTATCCGGCTTATTTTTGACTGAAGTGTGAATGTGAAGACTATGAAGAGTGGGTGAGGTGTTGCCAACCTTTTATAAACTTGTTTACCTCCTTCTTCAAGAACTCCTTACTGTAGTGTATAAAAAGTGTAAAAGTGCCGTTTATACGTACACACAGAACATTATTTTGAAAAAATGCTCAAAAGTTATTTATTCGATTAAGTATAGCGACGAGTAAATAAAATTCAAATGAATTGTGATTTGATACCTACATAAAATGATACTTATTTGAAAGCGGACAATAAATAGTTGCAGGGTGCGAAACATGTCGAATACATTCGGTCGCTTTTTGTCTCAGAGGATTTTTGTTTATGCGTACATTGCGAGTGAGGATGAAACCCTCGACCTCTACTTATCCTTACTTTATATACGAGTAGTGCTCTGACTCTTGAGCTACCGCGACGCTACGTCACGTGAAATTAAGCATTCTATTTCGCCAAAGCACCCATTGCACCGCATTTTGTTTTTTAAATGCTAGGAAGAGTCCGTTTGTATATGAAGCGCTAAGAAGTCCGTTTGTATATGGTAACAAAAGACAAACGCATTTCTTTTTTTTCACCATGTATAACCGATCACCCCAGGAAGCGGACATAATTGAACGGCTTGTACTAATTACGCGCATGTCCCCGCAACTCAAACAGCTACAAAGGCTCATTAACTGCCCAATTAATGAAGCCTTCATTGTCTATGGATTTTCATAAAGTCACATTATTTTTATGCGGAACTCTGTGATTGTATTGGGGAATACTGTTGTCATGAACAGGATTATTATGATTAATTATTATACATGTCGTTGTTATTGATAGTATAAAATTATTTCGAAGGCGATACAACTTTAAAGTGGGTAAGGTACTCGTATAGGTTACCTACTTACATAAATTATATGTGTTGATATTCGTAGGCACTTTGGATAAGTACCTAATTGTATAAGTCTATAGGTTTCGTTTGATCATTTGACGGGACTATAAGTAAAGAGTGAAACTCTGAAACGTAAGAGAGAGAAAATAATCTAACTTATAGAAAATCAGCATGATAACGACAAGCCTAATCAAAGTGATAATCCATAGAAAACTCGAATTACTCTAACATAGAAAATGTTTTATTAACCTTATATTTAATAGCCAAAAGAACTCCTTTAAAAATCCCATTCGTTAAGTTTTTGTTTCGGTTTGTTTCGCTCACCGTCGCGCGGATATAATTGAAAATGGCGGAGTCAAAATGGCCGCCGCGTATTAAATATAATCTTGCTGTTAGAAGAAAACTCGCAAAGGTAATGAGTTTTTTGTTTTTTATAGTTGCAGAACTCATTTCTCTTAAAATAAAAGGCAATAAGAAACAAATGACAAAGAATAATATTATAGAAAATACCTGGGATCATAAAGTAATAAGGAAAATATAAATCAGGCGCATATTTTGACATAAAGATTAAAATAATATAATCATTATAATATATTTTTATGTAAATATGTACTTATTCCAAAAGGAGAAATAAGAACAAACTTTATTAATCACGAGCATATTTTGGAAAAATAAATAATTAATTAATACATCGCGCCTTAAATTATGCCCGCAATCGTGACTATCTATACAAAACTGGCCTTTAAAATAATTTTCGAGATAACCAGCAAATTAATTAAGATCTTGCATTAACCGATAATTGCATAACACCATCCGAGCTCTCGGTCTTCCATCCGTACTTTGTTTATAGTTCTAGCCGGCTTCAAACTTGGATCCAGCCGGGATTAGCTCGCCGAGAAGTCATTTAAAAAACGGGATCCGGGATCGACGAGGATAACCAAGTTTAATTACCATTAACCCTTGCCAAATTCCAATTGAGATAACTGTAGTCGATTCTTTAAACTTTGGCAATCGCTGGGAGACAATCTGTGGCAATTATCTTGAGCTTAGCGCCGGGGGCGGGTAGTTCGGATCCACTTTTAATTACTCTTGCTCTAAACTGTACTGATGTGAAGTGCTAACGCAAGCACCCTAGTTTATGAGCGGATTTAGGCGGCGCGAGGACGAGGCGAGTACGATACGAGAGCTGATTAACCTAATTAAGTCAAAAATTAAAATGAATATGACCGGACTAACAGATGTACTTATAGCATTTTGCTTCTACATTCGTGAATATCTTCCAGGTGCGCTAGCATCATCATAAGCACTATCAATCATCAGTGATCTGCTGGCTGATCATCAGCACCCACATTTAGGCAAATGTACCTAATGAAGTTAAAAAATTGAAAAAAGTCCCGGATAGTTTTTTCGTCTAACTATGGTGACATTCGCTCCGTCTAATGTACGATTCCTACTGAACGCGGTCAAGCTCACTCGTTGTCAAAGGAATTAAGAGCATCTACACAGTATCACATATTTAAATGAAATTTACACCGCTCTCCAAAACTCGCGTCGTCAGGTGGCAGTGGTCATCGCATCCATGCGGCCATTACTGCGCGCCGTCTAGTTTCCGATTGCAGTAAGTTTGATGTCCAGACGAAGCTACTACCGCCGGGTGATCCAGCATCCACTGCGACGTAGTATCCGATGCCACCAAATCAAGTTAAATCAAAACTTTATCTGTCAGTGAGCCAAGACAACTCTGAATCTGAATCTACCAGCATTTCACAAGAATCGGATCCGAGCCCAGTCGGAGGTTGTACATAACTCCACTTCAGTGGAGATATATGCAGCCTCAGTTTCCTATTCAGGCATACGAGATGCAACAAATGTAAATAATAAGTACTACTAATAATAAGGTTTAAACTCGCGTAAAAATTGACAGAAACTGCCTGACATGTTTCGAATTCATATGGAGCTTTTCATCAGGGGCAGCTATCGTGCTGCTACGCGACTCGCGGCCCTCTGCACTGGTTATCGCTCTCCTCGCCGTCCACAGCGCCCGCGCAAATAGCGCGGTGGGAGGAGGGAAGCGCAGAAGGTCCGTTCCTGACAATTTTTACATGAGTTTATAATTATAAGTTCATCCCGTTAAGCCGAGGTTCGTGCCTATCCACACTAGCCACATCGTGTCGTGCTCGTATCGTACCGACCGACGCTAAAATACCCGCACATAATGCGAACGGAACTGAAGTCGGTAAACTTACGATGTGATCGCGATTAACTTGTTATTTGCAAGTTAGGCTGCAATTTAGGGGGCCTCGGATTACCAGAGTTTACGCGTTTAGTTATAATAAATTAAACCCATTATTAAAACTATTAGAACTTACGTAATGACTTTCTGTAATGCTAGTTTAATTTATATAGTTTAATATTTAGATGCCTTGATAAACTAGATTTAAGGTAAAGATATTGTACGAGACTATCCGTTGCATTATGGGCATATTATGCACGGAATGAAAATAAATACTAGATAAAGTTCACTGTTATCCTTGCGAAATCCGTCTAGAAATTGAATGTTATTGGTTGTTGTAGAATGTGACTGAATTGGTCGTAGGGCATAGCTACGCGACTAACCGAATCGGGTGCACTTTTAATTCGAAAGATGGTGAAGATAGTGGTTACATCCATGCGGCATCTATGCCTCATGACCGATCAAAGCGATTAATGGCAATATTACATATTGCTTCCGAACTATTTTAACGGTCAATCATGCCGGCAAGTAACAGTATCGGGCTCAAACTAAAAGCATAAATATAACCACCAGTGACTTTTACAAGCTTGAAGGCCATGTGTCTACATTTCAGCGAAGTATCGCCACTTACTTAAAATCATATCAGCTCCTCGCACATGTTTACTAGAGTGGTATGAAGACAGAACGTCTGCCGCGCTCCGACTGACGGGCCATCAATAAGCGCCGTCTTATCGGCCGGCCGCGACGCAGCGCCTAAAGCTGTCCAACACCGCTAGCTCATACAAACTTGTACATGTGTACTAGCGTGGTATAAAAACAGAGCGTTTGCCGCGCTTGACTGACGGGCCATCAATAAGCGCCGTCTTATCGGCCGGCCGCGACGCAGCGCCTAGAGCTGTCCAACACCGCTACCTCATACAAACGTGTACATGTGTACTAGCGTGGTATAAAAACAGAGCGTCTGCCACACTCTGACTGACGGGCCATCAATAAGCGCCGTCTTATCGGCCGGCCGCGACGCAGCGCCTAGAGCTGTCCAACACCGCTACCTCATACAAACGTGTACATGTGTACTAGCGTGGTATAAAAACAGAGCGTCTGCCACACTCTGACTGACGGGCCATCAATAAGTGCCGTCTTATCGGCCGGCTGCGACGCAGCGCCTGATGCTGCCTAACGCTACCTCATACAAACTTCTCGTACATGTGTATTAGCGTGGTATAAAAACAGAGCGTCTGCCACACTCTGACTGACGGGCCATCAATAAGCGCCGTTTTATCGGCCGGCCGCGACGTAGCGCCTAATGCTGTCCAACAACGCTACCTCATACAAACTTCTCGTACATGTGTACTAGCGTGGAATAAAAATAGTTCGTCTGCCGCGCTCCGACTGATATGCCATCAATAAGCGCTGTCTCAGCGCCTCATCCTGCCTAACACCGCCAACTCGTACAAGGTTCTTTCATAACAACATACAACTTATGATTCAACAAAATTACAAATATGTGCCGAATTTCAACTCGTCAAATTGAGGTTGCATTGCAAAAATTGAACAAGTGAAATTAATTGCAGGTGTCTATGGGCGACGGTAATCGCTTTCCATCAGGCGATTCGTTTGCTAGTTTGCCCCCATGACATAAAAAAAAAAAAAAATAAGAGCTTGCATACTATAAATGACGATGATGATGATGGTGAATGATAAAAACAGTACCTACAACTCCTCGTCCTCGTAAAGCCATGCAGATACTATCTGATCAGCGTTTGTGTGGCCGCCGGTGTCCTATGCTCTCCAGACATTTTTTACTGTGATGAGATGATGAATCAGTGGTCGTGAGGAAGGGGCGATTCGCTCGCCTCCTAAAGGCCTGTAACACTTCAGATAGCAGTTTGTGATGCATTGTCTTAATTTAATAATAAATTACGATCTAAATTTATTTATGTTTCCTCAAACCATGGCCTTATGCTGCAGATAGGGTAACGTTTGTCACGTTTGAACAGAAACCAAATATCTTAAGTTAAAACGTATAATTTTGAGCAAACCCCATATTTTTAAAGCAACAATGCGTTTGTGGAAAGCGAAAGCAGCTGTAAACTTGTATATTTTTACATTTAAAAAAGGTTTAACTTTGTTCGCAGTTGTCAGGGTAACCTTCTTTTATTTATTTACCGTAGTCAAGCAAAAAGTATCCTATAACCATCATCATCATTATAATATGTCCAACTATCCTTGTATCAAAATTAAAATCAGCCGTTTTAGTGTAATGAACCCACAGAGAAAAGTTAACAGTTAAAAATCAACAGATAGCGCCGTACATCGGCCCTGCACACCCTTACAAAATAGACGACAATCTGAATAACGCTAAATTAGCACGGCTAACGTGAAACAAGAAACTTGAAAAACTTGCTACGTCATTACGCTAAAAGTGAATGCTGTCCACCTCAAATGCTCCATGTGTCGACGCTCGACGCTCAACGCGAGCTGTAAGTTTAAAACTTATAGTTCGAGTTTGAAAAATGCTCCCTATGGGTGCAGTTGGATATTTTTATGACATTGGGATAACTATATTTCAACTTTTCATTTATTTCATTTATTCATTTAATTACAATGTAAGTTTACAGCATACATGACACCAAAGCACTTACACGATAAATTATTACATAAAAAGAAAACAATACATGTCAAAGAGAAACGATAATTCAAAATAATAATAATACAATATTTTAAAATTTATACATAACAATTAATTCACATTATCTAGGAACTGCTTAGCAATACAGCACAATTGAGCAAAGCGATCAGCAAATATATCAGCATCGCCGTGCTGAGTGAGCATCAGGTATAGCAACGAAATTGCGCGAGCGGTAGGAGCGTGTCGAGCGTGGCACGTGCGAGCGGACACACGCTGCAGCAGGCCTGGCCGGCGGCGTGGCGCCACCGCCACGCAATCTAAATCTTGGGGGACCCTCGTCGGAACCACCAAACCTATCTTTTCCAGCACAGTCGGGCTGTCTACTCTGTGATGGACAATAGACAGGTAGTGGACTAACAATAACAATTTCCTTCTCATCCGTAGCGTGTCTAGCCCCACCATCCCGGTGACAAACAATGAAGGGTACAAGTATGGGTAATACCCATAGGCCTTGCAGTACAACCAACGGGCGAATTTACGCTGTACTCTTTCCACCAACACAGAATATTTATCCTCGTAGGGATCCCAAATAACAGCGCCATACTCCAACCTACTACGGATATAGGCATTGTACAAAACCACAGAAACTCCGACATGGAACTGTTTCGATGCCCTCATGACAAAACCCAAAGCTTTGCTAGCCTGTTTACAAATATTTGTTACGTGTTTATGGAAATCTAATTTATTATCTAAAACTAAACCTAAGTCACGGATTTCGTCAGCCCTTTCCAAACTAGCATTCCCTAGGCAGTAATCGGCTAAAAGTGGTGAGCGCTTACGTGAGAAAGTTATGACCTTGCATTTTGCTGCATTAAAAGGCAGACGATTTGCAACACTCCACTGAGCTGCAGCATTGATATCGCTCTGCAACGCAGCGCTGTCAGCCACACTACTGACGCCGAGCAACAACTTTAGGTCGTCTGCAAAAAGCAAACACTCAGCCGAGCGAATTGCATCAGGCAAATCATTTATCATCAAGAGAAACAATGTAGGCCCCAGAGTACTGCCCTGACTCACCCCAGACAGCGTGCAGTAATCATTTGACTCGAAGCCACCTACCCTGACGTATTGCTGTCGATCACTCAAGTAAGAGGCAAAGAAACTTAATAGCTTTGGCGTGAAGCCCAGTAATGCGAGCTTCCCCAGCAAGATGTCGTTGTCGACCAGGTCGAATGCTTTCCGAAAGTCAAAATACGCAGCGTCGACCTGGCGCCCAGTATCCATTTCTTTGCAGACGTAATCAGCGAGGGCAATTAGATTTGTAGAGGTAGATCGGGCTTTACGAAAACTTTTGACCTTAAATAACTACTAAGTGGGTCCAAAATAGTGTCAGGCGTCCTCGGCAGACTCCGACAGAGATGGTGAGACCTTGCCGCCTTCCATAAGAACTGGTGGGAGATAGCCCAAAACCGGAACACATGGAAAAATTAGAGGGGTTTGCACAGCAGTGCCTGAATATTTTTTCTGTAGAGATAACAATGAACACGGGGCTAACTGTGACCATTTATATAGAGTGTTCTAGACGTACAGAACCAAAGAGCGCGTTCAAAACAAAACCTTTTATTGGGTACTTAGGTGTAACATCATCCCTTCGAGAGAAAACCAATATGTACGTAAATGGAAAAACAAGTAATTATCCATCAATTTCTCAGTATGTCCACTTCGTACACATTCCCATTTCGACAAGAGCCACGCGTCAAACTATAGTTGAATCAATAATAAAAGTTTTTAAAAATTCTTCTCTTTTGATACTAATGGTTTTATATGTTAAATATGACGCAATTGGTCGTGGGGCATATATGAGGTTCGCCTCCATGAAACATGTTGGGCCATTCCTGACACAACCGTAATATTCTTTAGTAGACATAAAAACCTAAAAACGCAATATAAATAGCTTACACCATTACAAATGCAGCTAATAAGCATATAAATCAAAGTCACTAAGTTCGCGATGTTTACAAGGAGTGCAAAGCTTAGCTGCTCAAAACTAAAAAGTAGAAAAATTACCTAACTTGTAATGTTCTTAAGACATTTTTCTTCTCACGCCTGTGCCTCTGCAAGTACGATTTATGCTCAGCCGTATTCAGGAGCCGGTAAGTTTTGATTTGTTGCAATGAACTCACCTCTTACCTTACACTGGCTGGCTACGTGTTCATGTCGGTGAAGCGACAAACACTAGCGCAGCTATTCTTTATATGATTTAATCAAAACGAGCTCACTATGGTGCACCAAAGTGTATTAGAAACTGGTAAAAATCGGTAAGTTTGCCACGCACAATGAAAAAAAAATCACAATAAACTGAGTTGTTTCTTTTATTGGCTTTGTGAGCTAAAGACCTTGTGAGTTTCAAAATGGCTAAAATTACATTTTTAACACCTATTTTAGCGCCATCTTGAAAAGTTTTCGATAAACTGAATCGAGAAAAAAGTTCTGTATACTTATCGAACCTACTCACGAAAAAACCTCAAAATTGGCGAGAATAGCCGGAAATCCGGAATAACGAAAGAAATTTTGGCAAAGCTGAAACAGTGTCGCTTTGCTCATTTCGCTCGCTCAATCAATAACCAGTTCACAAACGGGTCACTTCCGCAACAATACTAAACATTTAACTTGTGTAAACTAGCTTAATTTAGCTCGGTACCTTAACATTTCATTGTCTATCCCCCTTTGCATTAGCTTCAACTCTGTTGCCGACATTGTAAAGTATAATAATATCTTAGAGCAAGGAAACAGCATTATAAGTTTGAATTAACTCTCGCGTTCATAAATCAAATGCATAAAATGCATTTACACCTTTGTGTCTGCTTTGTTATCTGTTGATGCTATTGTAATGCTTTTGATATACTGTGTATATCAAAGAAAACTGGTCAAGTTAGAAGCGTATTCGCGCACAAGGGGTTCCATGCCATTCGTAAGAAAAAATATAATCACAGCAAAAACAAGATTGAGACTAAGGTCTGTTGATATTTATTATCTGGATCTAATGTGTTGAACTGTAAAAACCGGCCAAGAGCAAGTCGGGCCACGGTCAGTGTAGGGTTCCGTAGTTGCCCATCCTTCACAATAGACGGGCTTTTAACAGCGGTTTTAAGCCCGAGGTTTAAATTACGAAAGTGATGTTTGAACACCCCTATTATTTTTAAAAGACCTATTTAACGAAAACCCATACACAAGTGTTGGAACGAAAAAAAAAATCACCCCCGCTTTAGGTGTACGGGAGGTACCCGAAAAAAAGTTTTATTTTTAGTTTTTATTTTACCGTTTTGTCGGCGTAATACATACACATACTCATACCAAATTTCAGCTTTCTAGTACTAATGATCACGAAGCTAAGCCGTGGACGGACACAGACCGACAGACAGACAGACAGACGGACATGGCGAAAATATTAGGGTTTCTAGTTGACTACGGAATCCTATAAAACCGACCAAGTGCAACTCGGACTCGCGCACCTAGGGTTCCGTAAAACATTACACCTATCCCATCTTAACTGGCCGGGTTAAGTTAAGTTTGCACCTGGTACGTTTGGTGCTGGATACAAATGAGGTGCAAAGTTAACGCAACCGAACACGTTTGTTGTATGGGAGCCCCCTTGAATATTTATTTAATTCGGTTTTTGAGTAGGTATTTCTTGTTAAAGCGGCAACAAATATACCTACATCATCTGCTGCATCTGAAAATTTCAACTGTCTAACTTGGTCCATGAGATACCGCCTTCTGAGTGCTGACAGACGCACAGACGGACATAACGGATAATTTTTGTTTCAAAAACTACTAGAAATTTACAAAATTCACACAGAAAACTGGGTTTTTCAACTTATTTTCGACTGCACGCAATGAAAGCATGAAATAGATATTATCTAAAACTCGAACAAAAATATTATTTACTTCAAAAAGTTGGTTAAAATTATCAATAATTATAATTTTTGTGTGAGAAAAAACATTTTAAAAGGAATAACGCCTCTTAAAGTCAGCCTTTAAACGTGCAGTAAAGGTTAGTAAAGAGACGTAGTGTTAAGAGCAGCTATTCCGTCACTGAAATGGCGGCAGTAAAGACGGCTCATATTTCAGGCTCAGCGTAAGTGTCGAAACATTACGCCCCCGGACGGACACTGCTAAACTACTTATTTTTAAACTACACAATAATTCGACACGACCCGAGCTCTGCAAGGCGTAGCAAAACCAGTTAGTATTATGAAATTCTGAAAGAATTATTTAGTGTTTTTTTCTTTTTTCAAAAAATGTAGGTACTTACATGAGTTTTTTTTTTCAGAAAATTGTTTTTTAGGGTTCCGTAGCCAAATGGCAAAAAACGGAACCCTTATAGATTCGTCATGTCTGTCTGTCTGTCTGTCCGTCTGTCCGTCCGTATGTCACAGCCATTTTATTCCGAAACTATAAGAGCTATACTGTTGAAACTTGGTAGATAGATGTATTCTGTGAACCGCAATAAGATTTTGATGTAAAAATAAAAAAATAATAATAAATATTGGGGGCTCCCCATACTTAGAACTGAAACTCAAAATTTTTTTTTTCATCAAACACATACGTGTGGGGTATCTATGGATAGGTCTTCAAAAATGATATCGAGGTTTCTAAAATATTTTTTTTCTAAACCGAATAGTTTGCGTGACAGACGCTTCCAAAGTGGAAAAAAGTTGGTCCCCCCCCCTCTAACTTCTAAAATAAGAAAATGAAAAATCTAAAAAAAACATATGATGTACAGTACTATAAAAACTACCAACGAAAATTGTTTTGAACGAGATCTAGTAAGTAGTTTTTTTAATACCTAACTTTGCACCTAATTTATATGGGGCGCTATACATACCAGGTGCAAACTTAACTTAACCACTTAGGGATGGAAAGTGTTTGTACGGAACCCTCGGTGCGCGAGTCCGACTCGCACTTGGCCGGTTTTTTTAGGCTCATTTTACTCAGGATCGTTATTACATTCGACCCAATACAATATTAAAATGTCCCAAGTTTTGTATGAAAACATAATTTTCCAGTGCGTCACGTTCATAGAAAAACAAAACATTACCACAGCATTAGCCACAACGTCGCTATGAGGAATTGTAATTTAGGGACACTTTATTATTTTATGACGTTTGAACATCGTTTGAATGAAACGTACGACCCAAAAAATCTATTTTCGGTAAAATATGAAAATCATGTCATCATCATCATCATCATCTCAGCTATAGGACGTCCACTGCTGAACATAGGCCTGCCCTTTGGACTTCCATATATACCGGTTGGAAGCGACCTGCATCCAGCGCCTTCCGGCGACCTTTATAAGGTCATCTGTCCATCTTGTAGGTGGACGTCCTACGCTGCGCTTGCTGGTCCGAGGTCTCCACTCGAGCACTTTTCGGCCCCATCGCCCATCTGCTCTGCGTGCTATGTGGCCTGCCCATTGCCACTTCAACTTGCTAATCCGGTGAGCTATATCGGTCACTTTAGTTCCTGTACGGATTTCCTCATTTCTGATTCGATCACGTAGAGACACCCCGAGCATAGCCCTCTCCATTGCTCGTTGAGCGACTTTGAGCTTTGAGATGAGGCCGATAGTGAAAGACCACGTTTCTGTGCCGTAAGTCATCACTGGTAACACACATTGGTTGAAGACTTTCGTCTTGAGGCACTGAGGTATGTCGGACGAAAAGACATTGCGTAGTTTCCCGAACGCTGCCCAGCCGAGTTGGATTCGGCGGTTGACCTCTTTCTCGAAGTTGGACCTACCTAATTGGATCACTTGTCCTAGGTAGATGTGTGTGTGTTCGAGTACCGAGTTTTCAACAGAGACTGGGATGGGCACAACCTTGGCATTTGACATGAGTTTCGTCTTGTCCATGTTAATTTTTAAGCCCACCCGTTGAGAAACTCGATTGAGGTCATCGAGCATCATGCTGAGTTCCTCCATCGACTTTGCCATGACTACGATGTCGTCGGCAAACCGAAGGTGAGTGATGTATTCGCCATTATTGATGTTGATGCCAAGTCCTTGCCATTCTAGGAGCTTGAAGGCGTCTTCCATAACGGCCGTAAACAGTTTTGGGGACACAACGTCCCCCTGTCTTACGCCTCTTCTCAATGGAATGGCCTTTAGTGCTCTGCTCCTGAATTCGGACCGACATGGTGGCGTTACTATACAAACATTTCAACACTTCAATGTACCGATAGTCAATATGGCATCGCTGAAGTGACTCGAGCACCGCCCATGTTTCCACCGAATCGAAGGCTTTCTCATAGTCCACAAACGCTAAGCATAATGGCAAGTTATACTCTTCAGTCTTCTGTATAACTTGCCGCAGCGTATGTATGTGGGTCTATGGTACTATAGCTTCTTCGGAAACCGGCTTGTTCGGGAGGCTGGAAGTCATCAAGTCTATGTTCGAGACGGTTCGTGATGACCCTTGAAAACAACTTATAAACATGGCTTAGAAGCGTGATGGGCCTGTAGTTCTTCAATAGGCTGTTATCACCTTTCTTGAAGAACAGTACCACCTCGCCTCTCTTCCATTTTTCGAAAATCATGTACCTACACTTAAAAAAAACGCTTGGAAACTATTTATTAAGTTGAGAGATCATACTTTCGAGGAAAATATAAAATGCGCAATGAAAGGAGCATAAAATAATATTCAAAGATTTTCGAACACTTTTTTACTCTATCACGGTAAATAAAAAAGATGTTACGTGGACGATGGGCGACGGTAATCGCTTCCCATCCCCGGAAGATCCTATATAAACCGATTGCTCGATTGATGACATAAAAAAAAATACTTTCTAAGAAGTTTAATCACTATTGCCCCCTGGACCACGGCACAGAATAACAACAAGAAAAAACTCGATCCAACCAACCTTTTATCTCAAATGGGAGAACTGCTGTCTTAAGCACCATACGAGTCCGTCGAAGACCTAAAAAACGGCCATCAGCTTGCCCAAACAACCGGTGGGTGATAAACTTAGAAGCGTTCCCGTGTCGTGCCGCTTACTGCTCGAGGCTGTATAATAGGCTCATAACTGTTAAGGTGATCATTGCGTCTCTTACAACTGGCCGGGTAATGCTCGGAGAGGAATGAAATAAGATACAATGGTACCACACCACAACGTCGAACTATCACAACTTCACTTCAGTATATTCACGGAAAACGCACTGTAGGTATTCTCTATTGCTATTGTGTTGCCTGATTTCATATGCTTAATAACATAGCGATGCGACAATTAACTCAGTGAACAATGCTCCGGGAAAAAATGGTATGAGTCCTAGTTGCATTACCTACAGTGGATCGTACACAAAAAAACCGGCCAAGTGCGAGTCGGACTCGCGCACCAAGGGTTCCGTACAAACACTTTCCATCCCTAAGTGGTTAAGTTAAGTTTGCACCTGGTATGTATAGCGCCCCATATAAATTAGGTGCAAAGTTAGGTATTAAAAAAACTACTTACTAGATCTCGTTCAAAACAATTTTCGTTGGTAGTTTTTATAGTAATGTACATCATATCTTTTTTTTAGATTTTTCATTTTCTTATTTTAGAAGTTAGAGGGGGGGGGACCAACTTTTTTCCACTTTGGAAGCGTCTGTCACGCAAACTATTCGGTTTAGAAAAAAAATATTTTAGAAACCTCGATATCATTTTTGAAGACCTATCCATAGATACCCCACACGTATGTGTTTGATGAAAAAAAAATTTTTGAGTTTCAGTTCTAAGTATGGGGAGCCCCCAATATTTATTATATTTTTTTTATTTTTGCATCAAAATCTTAATGCGGTTCACAGAATACATCTACCTACCAAGTTTCAACAGTATAGCTCTTATAGTTTCGGAAAAAAATGGCTGTGACATACGGACGGACAGACAGACGGACAGATGGACAGACGGACAGACGGACAGACAGACATGACGAATCTATAAGGGTTCCGTTTTTTGCCATTTGGCTACGGAACCCTAAAAACGCAATACTTATTCAAATAGTAATAATTTTTTCACCCTGTAGTTTTACTGAAGAAATTCCTAAGATTTTAAATATTTTATATTTTAAACCCCCATATTCGGCCATTTTGAAAAAAAAAACGAATAACTGAATCAACAACGAAGATATACCTATCGAACCTACTAACAAAATTTCATGAGAATTTAAAACAACCGGAAAAAATTCGCACATCCAAACATCCCGACAATTTCCGGTCAAAATCCGGGCAAGAATTTTAGGACAAGCTGAAACAGAGACCCGTTGTCCGCTTCGCTCGTTCGGTCAGTAAGAATAAGTTTTCTCTCCTGTAGTTTTACTTTACCGAAGATAATAAAGCTTCATTTTTTTAAAGCAGTAATTACGTTAACGTCTGCTAGCGTAAATGTTTACATTCAAGCGAATAATTTAAAAAATATTTAGTATTAGTACATAATTTGAGACAATGGTGCCGACCATGAAGTTTGAATATTTAGGGTTAGATGGCGCTACGATGGCACCCTAAGGCAAGCAAGAAGCAACTGGTTTAAAAATTCAATGGCTCTTGCATTGGTTCAGTGTTCCAATGTAGGACGCTCGTGAAGGCCCGGAACGCCGTTGCGAACGCGGGTGCAACCCCGCCTAAACTAAATTTCATTTTGAAAATTTTCGCTTCAATGTAAACATTATAAAGATTACCTCATGATGAAGCTCCTTTTCCATTAAAAAAGAAAAAAAAAGATTACCTCATCTCAAACTATCTCCGCCGACTGTTCCAACAACAAAATAATTCAAGCTACTCAAACTCCAGACCCTTGCGAAACTACCCAAGACAATCCCCGGCGCTCCACGAATCTCGTACTTCGAAGAAACTGGGGCCCTATTCGTCGAGGCATTGCAATATCACTTATGTGACAAAATCTTCTTAAGGTCCAAAACAATATTTTGCTCATAGTCACTGTAAACCATAGGGCTTATTGTACAATGTTAATTATTCCCACAGCTTGGACTAATAATAGCAAAACAAGAATAAGAAAAAAAAAATGGAAATACGCACAAACTTGTCGCCAATTTTGGGTTGGAACGTAAAATATACATTATATTTTTATAAACGCAACCCAAAATTGGTTACAACTTTGTACGTATTTCCATTTTTTTTCTTAACTCTTGTTTTGCTATGATTAGTCCGAGCTATGATTATTCTTATAGGTAGGACTTGGCCTGGGCCTTTGAAAGAATATCACGGCCATGTTAACGGACAGATTCAGATGTATTGCTCGCGCCTGTCATTTGTTCTTTAGCGATATTATAACTCACCGTCTTGATTTTGATCTATCAAAATAGAGTTAGTATAAATCAATGAGAAATAATATACTTATGGTACCTAATGATTAGGTACTTCGATCGACAACTTGTGATACAACTTGTCAGTCACTTAACGCGACTTGAATAGCAAATATGTCACCGCCGTGATAGAGCTGGACCGGGGATATCGCAAAGCCTCATCGAATTGGGTTCCTGACACTCGAAGAAAAAACTATCATCTAGTGCTCATTGCTCGAAGTTGGCGAGTCCTCCAGCTTTCGAGGGCGCCGGCCAATCGCGCCTCGCTGGGATTGTTGAGGTACTGAACACTAAGAGTTAGGAGAACTTTTTGCCGCTGTATTATCGACAGGGTTCAGGGTTCAGGGTTCAGGTTCAGGGTTTCATTATTACGAAGTTTCATTGGTCGGAAAGCAATTCTTAATTTAAAAAGCTTTATCTTATTAAAAAAATGTTTTTGGTTTGGGATATCATAAATAAATATAAATTTTGAAGGACAATCACACACAAATCGATCTAATCCCAAACTAAGCAAAGTTGGTACTATTGATACTAGACAACGATATAAATTATACATCAGATACTATCCATGAACTAGGAACAAATATTCAAGTATCACACGAAAATTTGGCCTGTCCAGGGCATTCGAATTCGAACTGCGCCAACAGCGTCGTCAAAAACAACCACCAACTAACCTCAACCAACCAATGTAATTAATTGTATTGTATAACCTACAACGTTTGACTAGCAAAAAATATCTTTTCAATTTATGAAAATTCAGAATAATGATGCATTCCGACCAATAAAACTTTACAATTTTTCGATGTTCAGTTATCAAAATTTAAATTTTTGAGTCTGATGAAACTGTTCAATTATAAAACCAGATTATTCCTTAGCCCAGTCGAAGGATCAACGCATGAGCCCGTAGTTTACCGCAGACATCTATTCAAAATAATATTTCCCCTAGTGGCAACAATAACTCTTTAAAATTTCAGTCACTACTCTTCAAAATTTTGTATCTGGTTTGTAGATTGATACTAAGATACGAGCTTTTTTAAATATGTATTTATTAAGTGAGTTTTGGTGTTCAAAGAAGATTTATACGTGATATTTTACTTTAGCGACGCGTTATTCCAACTTAACCGTAACGACATTTTCTTTCAAGTTTTAATTAATCCAAATGCTAAAGTACAAATGATAGGAGCAAGCAATATGTATTAGGATATATACGAGTATCTACTGACTTATATATTTATGATTTTATGCTAATTCGGTATTATGTTTTACTAACAGCTCTTAGTATATACCTCTAGATAACAAAATTACCTTGAGCTAGCGTTTGTAGAATCGCGTTTGCTTATTGAGCCCTTGGTTCCATGGATTCATTATTCACTTAGTGTTTATCAAAGTTTATTAGGGTAAGATACTTCACATTTAGAGTTTTTTTGATTTTATTTCAGTATAAGTATAGTTACAAATCTTTTTCCGAAAAATAGTGTCCAAATGTTATGAGAAAAGTGGTGCACACCGACATTATGGCTTTTAAATAGATAAGATCAGATAATATAAGATAAGATAAGATAAGATAATCATTTATTTGCACTAAACATTACCATTATACATACATAGGTCTTATACAATTATTGGTAGGTTTACATGTTTAACCGTGGACGGTATGCAAATTAAATTACAAGATAGCTACCCAAAGACAGCTTTACAAGGAGGTATAACCACAGATTAATATAATAGTTCTTCGAACAGATACCCATGTCTGAATAAAAGGGCAAATACCTACTGCTCTTCATGCCTACTCAATTTAACAATGGAGCAACCTTGAACGCGCGGGTCGATGGCCGCACGTGCCGGCAAAACGAGGCTAGGGTTGACACCGCTTAGAAACGATTTTATAAAAAGTCAAGATAAATGAAAATACGATCGATTTATTTAAATTTATTAGTCAAATTTAATTATCATTAGGTAGGTACCTACTAGAAATAGGTATTCACATGCGCTGCGGCACACCATCAAAATCGTTTTAATTTCCGAGTAGGTATATCGGAATCTTACCTACCTATTCTATCTGAACATACCAGAAACCTGAAACAAAAACAACTCTCTGTGTAGGTACCTAAGTAACCTAAATATATCCCGATGACAGTAGGTACTTACTAAATAAAGTTTGGTAGGTGCCTATATATAATGTGTTACATATTGTATAATACTAGCATTACAAGCTTCGAAACAGTCACTAGGTACAAGTTGTTTTATAATAATCTGATCACGCGTTTCATCTTTGCGAATGCATTCCTTGCAAAAGGTCTTAAGTGTCAAGAACAACGCCGACGTTTACGCCCTTTTTAGGCCGTGCAATGCACTCTCCCGCCACACTAAACTGATTTGGTAAATCTTAGTGAGTAAATTATTGTCACTTGTTGATATAGGTAGTGGATGTTTTCTATGAATTTAAGTATATTAAGTAGGTAGGTTTATTTATTCAACATTACATGTATCTATTATCAGTGTATGCAATGCGTTTCTAGGCAGGTGCTTATTAAGTTCTAAGAATTTTTAGTAACATTTCATCGTTTGTCAGCAAAGAAAAAAAGGATAAATGTCTGTTACTTTTATGTTTTTAAACCCTGCAACACTGCAGCGCGTTGGACTCATTCGCGACGAAGCCATTTTTTTGGTGATTTTATAGCGCGACCGGCGGCGTCCGGCCGTGAGCGCGTGTGGCAACCGACTGGCTAAGCGTGTCGGCCACGACAGGCGACGTGTAGGTATCGTTCTGGGTTCCCACGGTACAGATGGGGGGCACTGGTATAACACCTATACTCTACTTCCATGAAACAAAATAATATGACTTACATTTAGAATATCTACAGACAGTTACAGTTTACTTCATGTCAAAAAATTCGTTTATACTATAAAAATTATTATTATTCATCCATTGGTGTAACTTATTTTTAAATATATTATTATTCATAGCTTTAAATTCACCGGGTATTTTGTTATATACTTTTACACACATAGTCAAACAACTTTTTGTGCTTGGCTGATCTAGAAGGACCATCAGTTAGCAATCTGTCGGGGTCTCGGCAGGACCGTGGATGCCTATCACAGGCTTTTGTAAAAAAGTCTTTGTGCTTATGTACAAAAACGCATATTTCGTAAATATAAAGTGAGGGAAGTGGTAATAACCCAAGCTATTTGAACACTGGTCGGCACGATTCGGTAGGGCGCATTCCACACATTGCTCTAACGCACTTTTTTTGCGCACTAAATGCCCGATCACTGTTTGTGCTATTGCCCCAGATTAGTAAGCCGTAGCGTAACACAGACTCTACATACGCATGATAACAAAATAAAGCGGTTTGGAAATTTGTCACCTTACTAATTTGTCTAAGGGCGTACACATATCTATTAATCCTATTACTTACTCGTATATTGTCCACTTGTAACTTCCAATCTAAATTTTCATCTACAGTTACTCCAAGGATAATGGTATGTGTAACATTTTCAATACTGGGAATATCAAGATTCAAGGTGTATTTAGCATTCCTTGTTTTATTAAATTGTATGTAATTCGATTTGTCAATTAATTACTAAATTATTAGACTGTAGCCAGTTTATTACTAAATTAATTGTATTGTTGATGTCCTGTTCGTGTTCTTTAACTGTATTAGAATTTTTATCAGATGTCACAATAATGGAAATATCGTCCGCATATAAAATACAATGGTGATTTGTAATATGAGTTATGTCATTTATATATAACAAGAACAGGATTGGACCCAGGATACTTCCCTGTGGCACTCCATTTTTATTGTATCTAAGGCCAGACGAATAGCTTATCATTTCACTTTTTTCATTCATTTTTGTTATTTCGACGCGTTGTTGTCTATTTTCTAAATATGATGATAACCACTGAAGTGCCAACCCTCTGATTCCAAGTGCCTCCAATTTGCACAACAATAGATCGTGAGACACAAAATCGAACGCCTTCGATAGATCAAAAAATAGTCCTGTAGTGATGTAGTTATTGTTAAGATTAGATACTATTACTTTGAGAAGGGAAAATATAGCTAGCGTAGTAGATTTGTTTTTTTGGAAGCCAAACTGCTCCTCTCTAATAACATTATATTTAGTGCAAAAATCCCTCAGTCTTTTCAGCATACATTTTTCAAAAAATTTCGCAATAATGGGTATTAATGTTATTGGCCGGTAATTATTAACATTGTCTTTCTTTCCCTTTTTAAAAAGTGGCCGCACTATTGATAGTTTCAGCGCCTCTGGAAAAGACCCCGTCGAAAAAGAAAGATTTATCAGATGCGTGATGACTTTGAGAGTCGCGTTTAAAGATGCTTTTATAATGTTCGTGTTGATGTCATCAAATCCAGTCGAGTTTGTCCTATTTAGTTACAAGATTACATTTTTGACTTCATTTTCCGACATTGGGTTCAGGAAAATTGAGTTGCTTCTTGAAGTATTGCTAGTATATATTTTAGACTTGGCGTTCGACGATTTTCCCGTAGATTCTATGAAGCGGTCATTAAAAACTGCAGCTATTTCAACCGGATCAGAAATAATGTTGTTATTATGTTTAATATGATCAATCGTCTCTATCGGTTTCGGGTTAGATATTTGGCTTTTTATCACTGACCACGATGCTCGACACTTATTAGTACTTCTATTTATAAATTTTATGTTTGCTATTTTTTTAGACCTATAAATACAATTTTTCAGTATATTTGAGTATTTATGTTATAAAGTTTTGTCACTAGGTTTTTTATTTTTGTAGTATTTAAATCTAATATTACGTTTTGCTTTGCAGCTTACCTTTAGACCCTTAGTTATCCAGTTTTGTTTGAACTTGTCCGTTTTGTTAACTTTTATTCGTATAGACGGAAAACAGAGATTATAAAAAAGGCACAAAAGGTTATGAAAGTTATTGAACGCCAAATTTAAATCAGCGTCATCGTGTATATCCGACCACGATAGATTTTGCAGACAAGAATTATTTTTTTTTATGTTGTCTGGGTTATAGTCTCTCTTATATATAAAATAAGAGGCATTTTTGTGTATGGTCTTATTTGAAGGAAAACTCAACAATTGTGCCGTGTCATGATCTGATAGGTGAAGTGGTAGAACGGTCACTTGTGCGTCTGAGATGTTGCTAAGTACATGGTCTATGCAAGAAGTTTTACGGGTCGGTACCTTGATGTGGAGCGTTAGATGATAATTTTTGGCAAGGTCCTTTAGTGCAGATGCATTAGGTTGTTTTTTTAGGGTATTAATATTAAAATCTCCGGTGATAACTATACGAGTTTTTGACTTGTATTTTTTTTGTAAATGGTAGAGTAGGGCATCTAATTTTTTTATGAACAGACGAGATTTTGATTTCGGTGTACGATACAGACAAATAATAATAAGATTTTGCAACGGGAATTCTACACCACAAATCTCAAACACGTGTTCCGTCGCTTGGTCTTTGATAAAAGTTATTTTATTGCACTTCAAACGTATGCAACCCTAAAATAATTATCTTATACAGGGTGGAACAGATCGAAGGACTTTTAAGCAAACAGGGCATTGTTCAGACTAAGTGCTTCATTTTTACATTAGTGTAAAAATCTGCACATATCAATCCTAACATCTTTTGAACATCGCTTGAGTTAAAGACAGGTGTCAATTTAAAATGCAAATAAAACCTTTGAATTAGTAGGGTTGTCACTGATATTAAAATATTTTATTTCGATGACTTTTTTTTCTTTTAAATCCAGCTTTACAATTATAATAGGTCGATTGTAGATCACTCAGATGACATTATCCTGTCAGCTCAGTCTTTACAAATGTTCCACCCTGTATACTAGCTGCGCCTCGCGGTGTTACGTACCCGTTTATCCCTGGGGAACACGAAATTTTTTCGTCAGCTACCTTCATATCAAAATTTATCAAAATTGTTGCAGCCGTTTAAGTGTGAAGAAGTAACAAACATACAAACACATAAACACACAAACTCTCGCCTTTTATAATATTAATGTAATAAATAAACTTACTGTAAAGAATGTTGTGGAATGTTTGTTGGTGCCTTCGCAAATTGCAATAGCCAATAACCAACTGAAAATAGAAAAGATATATCCAACGTTTAGTGCTCGTTCAGTAAACGTGGGCTATATACACCGTAGATCCAGTGCTGAGCCATTTGAGCGGCGCGCGGCTGGCGTGCGCGACATAATACGCCTGTTGTAGGGCCCTTGCTACACAGAGCTGCGAAACGCTGTAGATGGATGGCAACTCTTATATTTCCTCTTTTCCACGTTTCTAAACTTCGGTCTTCTTTCGACAGTGTCACTAAAATTATATCTCATCGGTATCTTGGTCTTAGGGCCTTATCACACTTGCGATTTGCAAGCGAATTTTGTATGAAGGCGATTACGCATCGAGTTCGCCGCGACGCTGATTTGTATAGAAAACTCGCTCGCAAATCGCAAGTGTGATAAGGTTCTTAGGCCATATATCAGTATTTATACTTGCTGAACAAGAGATTATTATATTGTTACGCCAGTAGGTTAAATCAAAACTTCAGACGTCAATTCCAGCGCTTTAGAAACGTTTTCAGCAGTCTGAAATGTTATTTCAGGCCGTTTCAGGAGTGGCTCTATCACATATTAGATCCACCACACCAAGTTGCCGTCGTTTTCTGCCGCTTGAAACATGTTTTCAGTCCGTTTTAAGACACCCTCTATCAGGTGACGCTATAACCTGAAAACCCGATTCCAAGCGTTTTCAGGAGCCCTTATGGGCATCTGAAGTCCACATCAGGAACATTCGAGACAGGAGTGACAGAGATTGAAAGCACAGATTAAAATTATTTATTATAATTAAGAAGTAACATGGGTTTTAGTCCTGTTTGCAACACATAAAATTAATTTCGCTTTTAATATAAACATCGTGAGCATACCTTTTTGTAATAATTAATAGAATAGAACCTACTCAAGTAATTTATTAAAGCGCAAAAGGAGAATATCAGATTTTTCGCAGTTTTCGGCGTAAGCGATCGCCCCTTAGCTGGACTCTGCATGCAGGTGCATATAAATGTATACGCAAGCGACTACAATAGCCGCTTTGAGGAGTTTTGACTTTGAGGTTAGCGTAAACAATATAAAAGATATGTCTGATCATTCGCAACTCGCGGCTTCAGTCGATCGCCCCTTAGTCGGACTCTTTGCATGCAGGTTGGGTTACCTTTGAGCGTATTGTCCGGCGCTTGTTGTGGATCCACGATCGGCTAATGGCCGGGGCAGCAATAAACGCAGTTTTATCGAAAATTCGTATTTTCAACCGACTTCAAAAAAAGGAGGGGGTTCTCAGTTCGGTTGTATGTTTTTTTTTTTTTTTTTTTTTTTTTTATGTTTGGTACCTCATAACTTAGTCATTTATAAGTCGATTTGAAAAAATCTTTTTAGGTTCATGAATAGACATCTCAAGGTTGGTCTCATAAAAGTTTGGTGAAGATCGGATGACGAGATCTATGAGGAATCGAAGGAATTCCTGAAATTTTATAGGCAGTCATAATATTTTTCATATATTTTCTAAAACTATTTAAGTATTTGCATATGGTAGTCATCATCTTCCAATGCTGAACTGATGATGGAAGGTACAACTCCTTAACAGTTAGGAGTTAGGAGATAATTAAAACGAGATGCATTTCTTCAAGACCTCCCTGATCACCCCGCCATAAGTATTTTATATGAATCACTTAAAAGCGAAAAAAAAAAAGTTTTAACAAAAAAAAGAACCGACTTCAGTAAAACTAAAAATCCAAAAATAACCCGTTCAAGTACAGATTACATTTGACTCACCCTTTGAAGTCGGTGCCAAACCTCACGTAAACTTTAAAATATAAATATAATAACAGTGGTTTGGGATCGACTTCAAAGGGTGAGTCAAATGTAATCTGTACTTGAACGGGTTATTTTTGGATTTTTAGTTTTACTGAAGTCGGTTCTTTTTTTGTTAATTTTTTTTTTAAATAACATTAATGGGCCCAAATCCCTAATTAGCTCTATCATGGCATTAGAAAGGAGTAATTTTTATTGTACTTCTGAACGACAAAAAATACACACCTAATCTATTTATATTATCACATTATAAAATATCATATTTTTTTTATCCGAGCTACGTTGAAAACATTTCAAAAGAGGTATGGCATATCGTAAAATAAGAGTATTGCTCGAGTCTCTAATTTCATCTTAAAAACGCTTTCTAGAGATGTGGCATTCTCGAGAATATTTCCTGATTTGTATGGGAAATGTTCTCTCTTCAAAATAGCACATTCATTTTAATGAGAATGATTGAACGGTCCGAAGAGAGAACATGGCTAAAGTAGACAAGGGATCACTCCATAATGCTTGCGTAAAGATAGCGGTTAGGATAAGACGTAAGTTAATATTTATAAAAAAACGGTTTAAACCTGTGGTTTAAACTCACGTAAAAATTGTCAGGAACGGGCCGACATGTTTACGTGAGTTTATTAAACCGTTTTATATAATTATTAAAGCTGTCTCACGATACTTTTAATAAAATTATAAGACGTAAGTTCTTATTCAATACAAATCAGTTTTTAGGGTTTTGTTTCTTTAAAATTTTCTTTAAAGTGGTAATTTCAATTATCGAATAAAACATTTTAGGATATTCCAACGTTGAAATTTTCATCATTACCATCATCATATCAGCCGATGGCACAGACCACCCCCACTAGACGGAGCATGCAAGGCACATGTAAGGCGACCCGCGCGCACCAACGATATGGTACGGCAGAACATTAAAGTATGAACACGGCGGCCACCGTTTAGTTGCGTCCATGTTTACGAGGACTCTCTACACCACTTAACACTACAATTTACCATGTTATTTATTTAATTTCTTTTTTCGTTGACGTACGCATGGATCATAAACAAGGACGCAACTAAACGGTGGCGGCCGTGTTCATAATTTAATGTTCTGCCGTACCATATCGTCGGTGCGCGCGGGTCGCCTTACATGCTCCGTCTAGCTAGTGGGGGTTGTCTGTGGCCGATGGACGCCCTCAGCTGGATAAAGGTTTCCTCCAAACTTCTCCACAACGATCCGTCTAGCGCCGGCCTCATCCGATTGAAATCTTATAATTTTATAATGAATACTGTAAGGCGAACATCAAATATTCGCGCCATCCGCGCGCGTCCGTAGTAGTCCTATGCATACCTATAAACGTTATAAGTAGGGCTCTCGGTCGTGTCCGGGTTTCGTGTACCCGTTTCCGTGTACCCGTTTCTCTGTTACACGGAAACGGGTTTCTGGCCCGTTTGGAACGTGTAATAAAGACCCGTGTAATTAAGACCCGTGTACCCGTGTACCCGTGTACACGGATCTCAATGACACGCGGGTCCGACCCGCCGTCGACGTGTTGTGGCCATCTTACGGTTATTCTTTTAAAAGCTATGGAGTGAGAAATGGAGTATAATAATCAGGGATCGTACTTTTTCTAGCATTTTTGGTGCAATAACGTCAAATGACACGACAGCGACTTTAGTTTGTCGACGTGTATAATAGAATTGACGTTTAAATTTATGTAATATGACGTTATCGTTAAAAATAAAACGATATTTTTTACTTTATCAGTTATTAAAATTGTGTAAATTCCTAGAGGGTATAAATATAATCTGATATAAGGATTTATTGCAACTGTGTTAGATATTTCCTCATATGTATAATAAATTAATCCTTCATTGCATTATGCATATTGGGTTGGGCTTAACATGTTCTGAGAATATTTTCTGTATTTACGATTTGTTTAATACGCTAATTTATTTATTTTTTGTTGCTTAATTTTATTAAATGAAAGCGGCCTCTCCTTCAACTTTAACGAATAAAAGGTCTTCCAGGCCTAATGTCAAAACAACTTGTAAGTATTATCAGTAAAATTGTCGCGGTTAATTTAGGACGATAAACAATAGGTATTGTCGTTATCTGCAAGTGCAGCTGCAGTGCAACCCTAATCCTATTCATATCTAATCTTAAAAAAGTCGCCATAGCAGGTAACGTAAGAAGGTAGGTAGGTATGACAACTTTTTGCACCTAACACCATAATGTTACATCCATTATGCAAGGTGTTAGGTATTAATCAGTACCAGAGATGGGCAAAATGTAATCGACTAACAACTAACGATTAAAATTAACAGAATTAATTGTGATTGACGATTGAAAACGACGACTGATCAATCTTAGTTGTATAGAGTGCAACTAATTTAGTTGCCGATTGATTTCGGACAACTAAACTTTGTGATCGACTAATTAGTTAAACTATTTTTCCACGACTAACGTTAGAAGCAAATTTAACGAAAAATTTGGTATGTCTATGTTAATGTAATGTAATGTAGGTATATTTTTTTCCTCCTTCATAGGTACATCGTTCTCTTTCTTATTTTTTACCTAGGGTCCGTGCCCTTAAACCTTTACCTATATTTGCTGTAATAATCGTAAGAGCATCGTAATAAGTAATAATCACCTAGAATCTAAAATGACAGAACCTAGAATCTAGAATATAATATAATATGACCTAGATACCTCAAAACATCTATGAGAATGAATTTATGACGCATGAGCCTTACATGGAATAGCCTGATCGATCAATTCGCTGCCGCTCCAATATATATATTGGCAATAGCGCTAATAAATAAAATATGTCATATTGATATATTTAAATGTAGAATGACGCAAGGAAAATGTACAATAGTTAATGCTGAGATTTCTTTACAAAAAGAGGTTTAAATATTGTAAATGACCACATGGTGAAAACAAAATAGACCGCAACAAAATAGATAATAAACAACATGCAGATGTTTAATTCAATAGAACGTGTTATTTTTAGAAGATTCGTCGGCACTTGCACCAAAATGCAACAAACAACTTCCAGGTAAGTAGGATTATCCCATTGTTTTGTCGCCGCGTGACACTAAACAGAGTTGTACTAATGACACAGACAGCAAAATATTGATAATATCTATGTCTATAATTTACTCAGTATCGTATAGGACTTTACAATACTCGTTAGAACTAGTACTTTAAGTATCAAAATATTAATAGAGCACCAACTACTATATTGTTTGCGATTTGTAAACATTGCAGTTTTTCGTTATTTATCCTTATAATATTGTTAATATGGCCCATAATATTGCATTGTCATTCAAGCGTTACAAATTAAACTTGAATATATACATAATTTTAGCTCAATCGGTTGAAGATATCTGCTTCAAAATAAGTTGCAAGATTCTACCCAAACCAACATAGATACAAGTGATACAACATACGAGTACCTACAATGTACATACATACTCGTAGTTACATATTGCAAGTTAAATAAAAATGCAAAAACGAGCGACTGCGTAGTTTTAATATTGATTTAATCGTGAAATTTAGTCGATTGAAACTAAAACTAATTCAATTGTTAGTCGAAGATTCTCACAACTAATTTAATCGCAACTAAATTAATTGCGATAAAAAATTACAAATGATATTTTTAATCGATTGATTAGTTAACTAAAAAATTAATCGATAAATGCCCATCTCTGATCAGTAACCTAATAGTAATTATAAAAAAGCAGAAAAAAATATTTTAAATGACGTTATTCGATCTTTTTTCCTCCGTACGTAATAATATAAAATCAGTTTTTCATTCAATAATGAACAAATTATCCGTTTCATTTCAACTTCAACTCAAATAATAACTGGTCCGGGCGGGTCGCTCAGACGTGTATTCAATACCCGAGTGAAGGCGCGAACCGCGGATCCGGATCCAAACTTAGAAACGTTTCCTAGAGGACACGTTTCCTAGCGGGTCCGTGTCGACCCGTTTCCGAAGGAAACGTTTCCTAGCCGGTTCGTGTAGATCGGGTTGTTAGTACCGCCGGTGTTAAGGACCCGTGTACACGTTTCCGCGTGTAACACGGATACCGGGAGCCCTAGTTATAAGTATAACGCTCGCCGCGGCCGGCACCACCGCGCCGCCCGCGCCTCGCTCAGACCGCCAGTCGCGTCTTATTACGTCTCGTGCACGCATCGTTCGCGCGTCTTGTAAACAATATTTCGTGTTCCATCACCTTTTCTACAAATCATACTGTGCTTCAGTGTCCATATTTGTTGTATAACAATAATTGTGTGTTTAACAATAATAAAGACTGTTACAACCATTACAGTGGCTGCCCAACTCGTGGCTTCGAATCACGAACTATACCTACCTACGTTTCGTCGCGAGTGTTGTGTAACGTTTATCCTACTCGGACGAAAAAGCAAAAGCAATGCCGATGAATACACGAAACCGACCCCTGAACGACAACATGCACGAAGACAGCGTGGACGACCTGGACTCCTACGACGAAGCACCGGAGCAGCGCGACGAAGCGCCGGAGCAGCGCGCCGAGAGCGCCCCCGCCGCCGCCGTCCCTGCGCCCGGCCGCATCGGCGCATCTACTAATGTGGACACCGAGACTTTCCTGGCCGGCGTGATGCAGTCGTTCATGAAGATGCAAGCGGAAACCAACAGAACCCTAGTGGAAACCCTGAGGGCGCTCCCTTCCAACGGCTCCGGGAACCCACCGATATCGACGCCAACGCCCGAGACACGTCCGTCCAGCGTCCACTCGTCCGCGGTCACCGGAGGCAACTTCTCGAAGTGCACCGCACGTTTCGACGGGAGGTCACGCGACGCGGAGGTGCTGGAAGCGTTCATCGACGCGGTGCAGGTGTTCAAGGAGTGCGCGAGCGTCAGCGACGAACACGCGCTGCGCGGTCTGCCGATGTTGCTGGAGGGCGACGCGGCTGTGTGGTGGCGTGGCGCGCGCGCCGCCGTGTACACTTGGCCGGACGCCGTGGTGCGCCTGCGCGCGATGTACGGAATGCAGCAGCCGCCATACAAGGTGCTACGGGAGATCGTCGACATGGAGCAGAAAGACTGAACGTGCTGATGTGTTTATTTGTAGAGTTCGGTCCATGTTAGTTAAATTACCTTACGCGGTACCGATGTGTATGCAATTAGATCTCATTTACGGCCTTTTACCTCGACGTGTGAGAAAGCGATTACCCAGAGATGATGTTAATGATGTTGATATTCTAATAGAAAAGGTGAGGGCCATAGAAGATTCTATTGACGAATTAAACATTGCCGCGTATACCGCGAACCCGATCGTTTCCACGAAAACGGCAAGTCAAAACTCGTCGCGATCGCACGCGCCTCGTGATCCCGGTCGTGAAGTCGAAACGAGCGAGCGCAGCGTTACTACGGGTGCGTGCGGTACTAGTGTCCCGAAACTCACTTTTAACTCGACCGAATTTCCGAAACGCGTTCGTTGTACTTATTGCAAGTCTTATGGTCATACTGCAACCGAATGTCGTAAAGCTAGTGAAAAACCCGGCGATGCTATTCATCCAATATGGTGTTATGGATGTGGCAAGCCCGGGGTGGTGCGGTCAAAGTGTGAAGTATGTTCGAAGGAATCGGCATCAGTTAGACAGGCCGACATCAACGTCGTCGACAGTGATTATTTTACCATGATGTCGCATTCGTTAATGCCTCAATAACGTTCGTCCGTCATGCAGATGCGATGTCGTCTTTCGTCCGTTATGCAGATGCGATGTCGTCCTTCGTACGTCGTGCGGATGCGACGTCGTCTTTCGTCCGTCTTGCAGATGCGACGTCGTCTTTCGTCCGTTATGCAGATGCGACGTCGTCTTTCGTCCGTCAAGCAGATGCGATGTCGTCTTTCGTCCGTTATGCAGATGCGATGTCGTCTTTCGTCCGTCATGCAGATGCGACGTCGTCTTTCGTCCGTCTTGCAGATGCGACTTCGTCTTTCGTCCGTCTTGCAGATGCGACGTCGTCTTTCGTCCGTTATGGAGATGCGACGTCGTCTTTCGTCCGTTATGCAGATGCGACGTCGTCTTTCGTCCGTCAAGCAGATGCGATGTCGTCTTTCGTCCGTTATGCAGATGCGATGTCGTCTTTCGTCCGTCATGCAGATGCGACGTCGTCTTTCGTCCGTCTTGCAGATGCGACTTCGTCTTTCGTCCGTCTTGCAGATGCGACGTCGTCCCTCGTCCATCTTGCTGATGCGACGTCGTGTTTCGCCCGTCATGCAGATGCGACGTCTTTCGTCCGTCGTGCAGATGCGACATCGTCTTTCGTCCGTTTTGCAGATGCGACGTCGTCTTTCGTCCGTCGTGCAGATGCGACGTCTTCTTTCGTCCGTCATGCAGATGCGACGTCGTCTTTCGTCCGTCTTGCAGATGCGACGTCGTCTTTCCTCCGTCTTGCAGATGCGACGTCTCGTCCGTTTTGCAGATGCGACGTCGTCTTTCGTCCGTCTTGCAGATGCGACGTCTTTTTTCGTCCGTCTTGCAAATGCGACGTCTCGTCCGTTTTGCAGATGCGACGTCTTCTTTCGTCCGTCATGCAGATGCGACGTCGTCTTTCGTCCGTCATGCAGATGCGACGTCGTCTTTCGTCTGTCTTGCAGATGCGACGTCGTCTTTCGTCCGTCGTGCAGATGCGACGTATCCTTTCGTCCGTCTTGCAGATGCGACGTCTTCTTTCGTCCGTCGCGCTGATGCGACGTCATCTTTCGTCTTTCGCGCCGATGCGACGTTGTTTAACGTCCGTCAGGCCGATGCGACGTCGTCTTTCGTCCGTCGTGCAGATGCGACGTATCCTTTCGTCCGTCTTGCAGATGCGACGTCTTCTTTCGTCCGTCGCGCTGATGCGACGTCATCTTTCGTCTTTCGCGCCGATGCGACGTTGTTTAACGTCCGTCAGGCCGATGCGACGTCGTCTTTCGTCCGTCGTGCAGATACGACGTCGTCTTTCGTCCGTCATGCAGCTGTGACATTGTCTTTCGTCCGTCGAACCTACATTAGTACGTGTGCTTTCGAGCCGGCTTTCCTCCAGGGGGAGGGGGCTGATGAGCAGCCGACGAACGACCTCATAACGGCTTTCCTCCAGGGGGAGGGGGCTGATGAGCAGCCGATGAACAACCTCATAATGTTCAGCAATTACCGTGGTTCAGGGCCCACACCTTTTGGTGCTCACCCAAGAGCTAGTGCAATGCAAGGGGAGTGCAAGCTAGGTAAGGCCTTGCTGGAGCTAACCCGGCTACGGGGACGTACCGCCTGGGTTAGAGGGGGAGGTTGTAAGGCGAACATCAAATATTCGCGCCATCCGCGCGCGTCCGTAGTAGTCCTATGCATACCTATAAACGTTATAAGTATAACGCTCGCCGCGGCCGGCACCACCGCGCCGCCCGCGCCTCGCTCAGACCGCCAGTCGCGTCTTATTACGTCTCGTGCACGCATCGTTCGCGCGTCTTGTAAACAATATTTCGTGTTCCATCACCTTTTCTACAAATCATACTGTGCTTCAGTGTCCATATTTGTTGTATACCAATAATTGTGTGTTTAACAATAATAAAGACTGTTACAACCATTACAATACTCAATATTCAAAAACTTTTACGCCTTCAACATTATTCAAAAATCATCGCCAAGTAACTGAAGTGTATACGTCTCAAGTTGTACTCTTTCTGACCCAAATTTAAATAAAAAGCCAAAATAAACTTAACAAACGCCAAGGCAAACGAAGACCTTTTTATAATAAATCTCCCGGCCGAAGGGTTGCGATATTATTCCACTCTTTGTGGAGCAATTTACACTGATTTTGTCCAATGGCAAACTCGAGGACTGGTTTCACCCCTTTTAATACAACTTTGGATATTTTGACGTGAAAGATTCTTTAAAAATAACCTACGTACATTTTTACCGAACCTTTTCCACAATAAAATGACTAACAGATAGGTACGCTACTTATTCCAATTGTAGGTAATTTGTCATTTTGAAACCCATGACAATTTGATATTCCGTCACATTATTCCAATTGTAGATCACTTTGTCATCATGAAACCATGACAATTTGTTGTTTAGTCATATCACAAATCCGGTATTGATAGCAAAAAAAATATATGTAACATTTTTGTTGATTAAGTTGTCTGAGGTTGTTGGTTGATGAATACTGTGAGATTCGGAACGTAATTGTGATTTGCTATCCTACTCTATAGCTATCGCTCTCTCTCTGACAGACATTGTTAACGTGTGCATGTGTTCTTGAATAAATTGCAAGATTAATTAATTCCGGCTTTTATTTTGGAATACAATATTGGCGACGAGGAAGAGCCTAAATTAACGGAGTGAGCAGATTAATTTACAAACAAAAGTGACACGTAATTACGGCAAAAACTGAAAAAATATAAAGTGGTGCCGCGCAACCATAGTGAAGTTAGTAACAGTTTTGGTAAAAGCAAATGCATTCCAGAGAAGCGCCATGTTATGCTGCGTTCCGTTTCGCTATGTGAATTGCCATCGTGTGATATGTCAGGGTGACATTACGGAAAATGAACAAATCGCATCACATGTAAATTCGAACAAGATTTACAAATAGTGAATAAATACTGTGATATTGTTGGTGTTTTGTCTTCATGAGTGAAAAAGTGGCATTAGTAAAGCAGGGAAAAAGGACTTACATATATAACTGTACAAAAGAAGAAGTTAAATCTATATTGAAAGATGAAAACATAACCTTCACGGAAAGTGCAACTTTAGAGGAATTAAGGAAGATTCTTAGTTCATTTTATAAAGAAAGACAACAAAAACAAATTCCAATATTACCTGAGGAATCTCCAGTGATAAAAGTTAAAAAAACAATCATGTCGATGTGCGGCGATATCAAATCATTTGATGGAGAAAAGTGGGACATATTTGAACAACAATTGGAGTGCTATTTTACAGTTAACGACATCGATGATGCCAAGAAAGTTCCGTTACTTTTAACAAAATTAACACCAAAAGTTTTTGAAACACTTACTTACTTGTGTTCTCCGAAAAAACCAAGTAAGCTAACCTATGACGAGTTGAGCTATAAATTAAAAGATAAATATGATAAACCTCTGTCAACTGCGTTAGAAAGAGTGGAATTTCGAAAGAGAAACCAACTACCAAATGAAAAGGTTCAAGATTATTTACTGGTGCTGAGGAAAATGGCTGGTAAATGCAATTTTAAGGATTGTGACGACCAAATAAAAGAAAAGTTCATGGATGGAGTATCATCAAAGATAATTAAATTTGAGTTAATGAAAAGTCAAGTGGATTTAACCTTGGAGAAGTGCGTTGAACTTGCACGGACTGTGGAAGCGGCCTTGTTACATACAAATAATACACATGAAGTTACTGAGGTCTTCTATACACAAAAAAAAATTAAACCAAAGAAGAAAAATTATAATGCTGACAAACAAAAGAGTATGAAATGTTATTGCTGTGGGAAGACAGATCATTATAAAACAGATTGTTATTTAAAAAGGAAGTTTTGTTCGGAATGTGGACAACAGGGACATATCTTCAAAATGTGTCCAAAGAAAACACGCCAAGTTAATGTGTTAGATGTGGAATCTTCAGAACAATCTGATAGTGTGGAGAGTTCCATAAAAGATTTGTATGAGCAAAATGAAGCATATTCCTGTAATAGTGTAAGTAGGATACCGCCACATTTCTTAAAAATAAATGTTAACAATCATGATTTAGATTTTCAGCTAGATACAGGTTCAGAGGTCACAGTAATGTCAATTCAAGATAAAAATAAATATCTCAAATCATTTGAAGTACAGGAATGTTGTACATTGTTTAAGAGTTTTGATCAAACTGTATCATTACCCTTAGGTGTTGTGGATGATGTTACAGTGAAATATAATAATTTAACAAAAATATTACCAATTTATATTGTTAAGAATGGTTCTCCAAGACTGATAGGTAGGGATTGGTTAGATGCATTGCAATTGTGGCCACCCATTATACGTAGTGTTTTGGCTATTGGAACTAATCAGGTACAAAATGTTTCAGATGCACAGCAACTCATAAAAAACCAGTTCGCAACGGTATTCAGTCCAGGTTGGGGGAATTTTAAAGGTGAAAGTATAACATTAAAATTAAAACCAGATGCCAAACTGAAGAGTCTGCCGGTGCGACGGGTTCCATATTCACTTCGAGAAAAGGTAAACAAAGAAATTACAAGATTATTAGATAATGATAGAATTGAACCAGTAGAACATAGTGAATGGGGTACACCTGTGGTGCCAATATTAAAACCGGATTCCTCAGTTAGGCTTTGTGGAGATTACAAATTAACGGTTAATCCTTGTTTACAAATAGATCACTACCCTTTACCTCACGTGAACGATATTTTGAATACTCTAAAGAATGGTGAATATTACTGCGAACTGGACTTAAAAGAAGCCTATCTGCAGGCACCGCTTGATGTAAGTAGTCGAGATTGCACTAGCATTGTAACCGAGGCTGGTACTTTTCGGTATAAGTACTTACCGTACGGTGTGAGTTCTGGTCCTGGATCCTTTCAGAGATTAATGTCAAAAAAGTTAAATGATATTCCAAACACAGTTGTTTACATTGACAATATTTATATTAAAGGAAATAACATTCTTGATACCTATCAAACATTACAGAAGGTCTTAACAAAATTAGCAGAGTGTGAATTTAAGTTGAAACCTGAAAAATGTAAGCTATTTACTACTAGTTTAGATGTGTTTGGTTTTCGTGTGAACAAAAAGGGTATCAGCATAATTCAATCAAATATTGAACCTTTATTGAATGCAAAATCACCAAATAATCTTACTATGCTGAAATCATTTTTGGGAAAAATTAATTATTATTCTAGATTTCTTAAAAATATGGCAACTATACTTGCACCCTTGTATGAATGTACTAAAAAAAAAAATTTAAATGGGATCATTTCAAACAATTAAACAGAAACTAGCATCAGCGACTGGTTTGTCACACTATGATCAAAACTTACCGTTGATTCTAACCTGTGATTCATCTGACACAGGCTTGGGAGCAGTTTTATCAAACCGAGATAAAAATGGTGTTGTCCGGCCTGTTGCTTATGCTAGTAAAAAGTTGAATGACGTTGAAAAAAGGTATGCTACTATAGATAAGGAAGCTTTGGCAATAGTTTTCGGAATAACTAAGTTTTATAATTATATTTATGGAAGATTTTTCGAATTAGAGACAGACAATGCAGCGTTGGTGCGAATATTCGGCCCAACAAAAAGTATTCCCAAAATGGCTGCGAAAAGACTACAGCACTATGCTATATTCTTGTCCGCTTTTAATTACAAAGTACGTCATATAAAAACGTCTTGTAATCCAGCAGATTTCTTATCAAGAACTGCTAATGATCCATCGCAAGAAAAATGTTTCTTAAAAATTCACTCTTTATGTTTGAGTGGAGATGTAAGTGTAATTTATACGAACAATTCAGAAATGGAATCTTTGAATTGGCAAAAAATTCAAAAAGAAACAAAAAAAGATCCTATACTAACAAAAATTATACGTGGCATGACTGATGGTTGGCCAGATAAAAAAGAAACTGATAAAAATGTTCAACCTTTTTATAACCGTAGAAATGAATTATCATTGGATAAAGGTTGTTTGTTTTGGGGCTATCGTGTATTGGTTCCAGAATCTTTAAGGGAAGCAGTTTTAACTGAGTTACACAAAACACACTTCGGAATTGTTGGTATGAAGGAAATTGCTAGATCTTATTTCTGGTGGCCTAGTTTAGATGTAGAAATAGATAAGATATCTAAAACTTGTTTGGTGTGTTTAGAAAACAGTAAATCACCTAATAAAACACAGAAACCATGGCCGTTACCACCTTCAGCTTGGCATAGAGTGCATGCAGACTTCCTAGGTCCATTTTATAATAAAATGTTCATGGTGGTGGTTGATAGTTATTCAAAGTGGCCAGAAGTATATGAAATGGCCAACATCACTAGTACAAGAACAATAGATTGTTTTAAAAACATATTTATGCGATTTGGTTATCCACTTCATTTAGTCACCGACAATGGTCGTTCTTTTACAAGTCAAGAATTTGAAGAATGTTGTAGAAATTGTCAAATTAAACATACATTTACTCCTCCATATCACCCCGCTACCAATGGTGCGGCTGAAAGATTCGTAGAAACATTTAAATCAGCAATCACAAAAATAAAAGAAAGTGGATATAGTTTATCAGAATCAGTAAATATGTTTTTATTTGATTACAGAAGTACTCCACAGCGTACTACAGGAGTATCTCCTGCTAGACTGATGTTGGGTAGGGAAATTAGGAATCGTTTCAGTTTTTTACGACCACCACCTCTATCAGAAATAGTGCATGAGAAAGTAGAAAAAAGAGATCAAGGGAAGAGACAAGTTAAATTTACTATAGGACAAACAGTTATGGTAAAAGATTACAGAAAGGAAGGTAAACCATGGATTCAGGGATTAATTATAGAGGAATCTATACCAGATGTTACATATATAATAGATGTAGACGGGTTAAGGTGGAAACGTCATGTGAACCAAATGTTATCTTGTTCAGATATTGAAGATGAATAATGTTTAAGATAAATTAGAATTAAGTTTAATTTGTCAAATTAAGTTTAGTTTGTCAAGTAAGACATTTAGTTAACTAATTTCTACTAGGATACAATATTTTAAGTCTGTTGAAGTTTTGTTATCTTTAAAACAAAATAATAGCAGATGGAGTTTAATGTTAAAGTTTATTGGGCGGAAGAGTGTGAGATTCGGAACGTAATTGTGATTTGCTATCCTACTCTATAGCTATCGCTCTCTCTCTGACAGACATTGTTAACGTGTGCATGTGTTCTTGAATAAATTGCAAGATTAATTAATTCCGGCTTTTATTTTGGACTACAATAGATACAAAGATCAACACGCAACGAAAAATTTAACTACGCTCGTACGTGGTCCACACCGGGTCTCGAAATTAGTATCTTTGGATTACCGGTCCAACAGCCTTATATCTCTATATATAGCAATAATAAAATGGTGTTCATTTATACCCACATTACATTTTATTTTTCGAAAAACATAATTTTGTTTCGAAATAAAAAAATGTGTCAAGTTTTAAATAATACGTCCATTTTAATAAATTTTGACAAGCATGCACAATTTTATTCCTTACCTTATAGTATGTACGGTATATTGCGTGCAGGCACTGTAAATATTAAAGGAATTCTAGAGAATGTTTAATTTTCTCATGCAAACTTACGATAAGATCTTAGTTGTCAAACATGTGACATTCGTCCCGTCGATATAAACTTCGATCGACTCAAATTCACGATAATTATGATGTAACACATTAAGTAAGGGCTTTGAATCGAGATCATATATCCACAACGTTCGGCTTATTGCGTTTTCACATAATTTAGATTTACAGTTCCTCAACAGGATTTCTCACTTGGTTGTCAAATGCTCATAGCGGTGCGTTCAGAAATTCATATAAAATCAACCGCATCTGTTGATAATATGATTTCGGCATTACTTTTGAAAAAAAAAATTAGTCGGATTATCCCATATTTATATTTGACGGCGGCTGACCATAAATATGGGTTGGACAAGGGCGCCATCTTGCCCTAGCGGAACGTCTAACTGACAGCGCGCGAAGCAGTTTAAAAGACGCTAAGTTTACTTGCTTGTAAGAAAAAAAAGAACCGACTTCAGTAAAACTAAAAAACCAAAAATAACCCGTACAAGTACAGATTACATTTGACTCACCCTTCGAAGTCGATCCCAAACCACTCAGTTCTTATATTTATAGTTATATTATAGTTTACGTGAGGTTTGGCACCGACTTCGAAGGGTGAGTCAAATGTAATCTGTACTTGTACGGGTTATTTTTGGTTTTTTAGTTTTACTGAAGTCGGTTCTTTTTTTTTGTTAAAAATTTTTTTTTTTTTTTGCTTTGTAGTGATTCATATAAAAGTTTTAGTGGCCAAATCCTATTTACTGAATGTAAATTCTTGACTTTATCAATAAATTACCGAAAGCGCCGTACATGTCCCTATAACATTTGAAGAGTTCCCTCGATTTCTCCAAGATTCCATCATCAGATCCCGACTTAGTGCCAACGGGACCAACTAAGAGTTATACCCTTTCGATTAAAAAAAAAAAATTGAAAATCGGTTCACGGTTCTCGGAGATATCGAGTAACATACACACAAAAAAAAAAAAAAAAAAATTAGTTCGAATAGAGAACCTCCTCCTTTTTTTGAAGTCGGTTAATAAAAAATAGCGCACTAAAATAAAATAAAAATAAAAAAAAATAAAAATCTGTTTATTACCAAAATGAACACAAGTATTTCAGTACAGTAAGGAAGAATACACAAATGCTGGTACAATTTGCATAAACAAAAAGAAGATAACACATTGTTAATATTTAGTGCACATTTTTGGTAATGGGTACCAGTCTCAGCATGTGCTAGGCTAGTAGCCCAGCGCTGGTTTTCAGACTGGCCCCTTTAACAGAGTTGACGTAACACTACGCTACAAACACGAAAAGGAAATTAAATATGAAATAAAAATGAAATATTGACTATATAAGTATTCGCTAGATTATGACAATTTTCAATTTTTTGTGGTGTTGAGTATTGTCCAGTGTCCAGTGTAGGTGAGGTGTGTAGGTACGAATAGTTATGTATATTGTGTGTGTATGTGTGTGTTTTATATATAATATGTATAATCATCTTAAATATGAATTTTACTATGATATATTATATGTATGAATATACTAAAGAATATGCTATATATATCGCAGTAAGTGGCAACAGGCTCAGGCTCAGCGTATGCTGTGAGCTGGGTCGGCTGCACAGCGCTGTTTTTCAGCCTGCACCTTAATCATAGTTACAGAAGCGGAAAAAAAACTTATTGGTGTATTTTGTAGAGTCAAACCACGCTGACTCTTCCAAGCAAATGAACTGCCAAACCATACAAACAGACTTACTTTGTATGGATTGACAGTTCATTTGCTTAGTAGAGTCAGCGTGGTTTGACTGTACGAAAGTTGCCAAACTTTAAACTGCCACATATGATTTTTTTTTACCGCCACCGTACATTTTGTAGCTGGTAACGAGGGACACATTTCACTTACTTACGGTGAGAATATTATTTCCATAAACTAAACGCAAGAAGGTGCAGAAAAGATGCTGTAACTCTAAGTAAAGTGCGTCCATTGTCCGCGACTCGCTAGCGACTACAAATCAAAAGTTCTGCTACGTGCTCGGAGCACACCTGTACGAGTAGATGCCCCGTGGCCTCGTGCCATATTACTGAGGAGATATTAAGCGAATGTAACTAAAGACGGTGCTTCGCAGACTGAAAATCACAGATCGTCTGTAAAAGACTGAAGACCCTTATGATGATGATTTAGCGACGTTTGTGATCTTTCCACGTCTACAACTTCATTCAGCGGAGCGGCGAGCGACGGCCATAGGAGCGAGCGAGACGCTGCGCTCGAAACTTCTCCTCTTGCATATGACCGCCGCTCAGTAGCCGTAAGGATGTTCTCACCACATATTTTGACTAAAGTGTAGAGTTTATGAAGTAAGACCTTGTAGAGTTAGGGCGTACAGACTCAGAAGCTTGGCTCTACGTGAGATCTGATAACTTTTTGACAGTGCGAGACATTATGGTCTCGTCTTGAAATTAGATTACATGAAAAAGTTTTTGGTGAGATTAAATTAAGTTATTACGTTATTGTACTTAGTCTGATTGAGTTTGAAGAGTAACTATGTAAATGTTAGAAAATAATTGGGCGCTATGCAGATTCCTTTCGCAGTTATATGCAGTTGGGTCAATCAACTATTTTCTGCCACTCGTTGCCATGGTGATGCCCACTTTTTAAAACTACGAATTTTCGTGGTTATATTTAGCAAAAGCTTTGTAATTTAAGCAGTTATAGGTCCATTCTTATGTAGACTATCTCCTGACAATACCAGTAATAACAATTATCAACACTTTTCTTGGAAATTTTATCATTATTATCCTGTTATCACTATTATCTCACGAATAACAGCAAGAAAATGTTGATCCACCCAATTGATCGCGCGTAGTAACGTTTCTCAAATGAACATCCTTAGAACGATTCGTTTACGAATCACATTTACTAACTAGGCACTTGTTTCTCAGTCCTTATTGCCCACTTTCCTTGTTGGGAAATAAATTCAACAGCACGACGCAAAGGGGCGGGACAAATGGCCCGCGCGCCGCGACTGATGGGTTCGATTCCCGGCTGCTGACAGCCTCGCCAGACGGACCCCAGGTCGTTCAGCCCAAAAAGATGTAGCTGCAGCAATGTGTCTACTGATATACGACGTTTTGGGTCTGAAGAGGGAGTTATGTATTGACATCCTTCACAAGTGGAGGGGAAAATATAAACAATTTAGGAAATGTTTTTAAAACAGTGATACGGACTGGCTGAGTGTGGTGTTGAATGTACATTATTTTTACTACTCGCATTTGCAAAATATGACTAGATTTTTGGTTTAAAGAATTTGGTTTCAATTACGCACTAACATGCAATAACCAACAATTAATACCTACTCGTACGTATGAACGAAAAACCATAATTAACATTTTTGAAAAACTAAGGTTATAACGTTCGGACACGGGGCCGGCAGCTGTTGCCGGTCAAGGGCAATTGTGTACAATGTGTACCTATTCGTATGAAGAACTAAAATATTTTAATTCAGTGAATAAAGGATTTTGACCTTACAAACGGTCCGGTAGTTTTGAATTTTTGATATGTTGTCTAGGATGATTAGTCAGTGCTTAAAATGCAAAATGCACAATTCCCCCCCCTCCGCGCCCGCGCCATATTGAAAAAACCGGCACTTTCTTCATATTTTTGCTCATATCTTCCTTTAGGAGCATTTTAGCTAGATGAAAGCTTCGACAATGTTATAGAGAGTTATATTTACTACATTCTCCATTTTATATTTTTTTTCTAGGACAGATAGTTACGGAGATACCCGCATTAAAAAAAACGTAAAAAAATCGCAATTTCTTACTGAAAAACAAACTTCTGGATTATATCTTCGTTTAGGAGCATTTTAGCTACAACAAAGCTTAGGCAATGTTGTAGAGAATTAAATTATCTATAATTTACACTTCAAATTTTGTTTCAAGGACGGTTAGTTACGGAGATATGCACATTTAAAAAACAGGAAAAGTCGAATTTTCCGAAAATTTCACAAAATTCTTGGTTTAGAACACTGTCATTCAGTTACGGACTAGTCTAGGACAAATTAAAACATGTAGGAAATATAATTGCTTATAAAACTCATGTCCATTTTTAGGGTTCCGTAGCCAAATGGCAAAAAACGGAACCCTTATAGATTCGTCATGTCTGTCTGTCTGTCCGTCTGTCCGTCTGTCCGTCCGTATGTCACAGCCATTTTTTTCCGAAACTATAAGAGCTATACTGTTGAAACTTGGTAGGTAGATGTATTCTGTGAACCGCATTAAGATTTTGATGCAAAAATAAAAAAATAATAATAAATATTGGGGGCTCCCCATACTTAGAACTGAAACTCAAAATTTTTTTTTTCATCAAACACATACGTGTGGGGTATCTATGGATAGGTCTTCAAAAATGATATCGAGGTTTCTAAAACATTTTTTTTCTAAACCGAATAGTTTGCGTGACAGACGCTTCCAAAGTGGAAAAAAGTTGGTCCCCCCCCCTCTAACTTCTAAAATAAGAAAATGAAAAATCTAAAAAAAACATATGATGTACATTACTATAAAAACTACCAACGAAAATTGTTTTGAACGAGATCTAGTAAGTAGTTTTTTTTTAATACCTAACTTTGCAAGTTTGCACCTAATTTCTATGGGGCGCTATACATACCAGGTGCAAACTTAACTTAAACACTTAGGGATGGAAAGTGTTTGTACGGAACCCTCGGTGCGCGAGTCCGACTTGCACTTGGCCGGTTTTACATACATTTTCGGATAATGTGACTTTATTTTTTACATATCTCCGTAATTATCTGTCCTAGAAACAAAATTTGAAATGTAAATTATAGTAAATTTAATTCTCTACAAAATTGCCCCAGCACTGTTCTAGCTAAAATGCTCCTAAACGAAGATATATAATCCAGAAGTTTGTTTTTGAGTTGGAAATTGCAATTTCTTAAGTTTTTTTAAATGTGCATATCTCCATAACTATCTGTCCTAGAAACAAAATGTAAAATGGAAAATGTAGTAAATTTAACTTTCTATAACATTGTCGAAGCTTTCTTCTAGCTAAAATGCTCCTAAAGGAAGATATGAGCAAAAGTATGAAGAGAGTGCCGGTTTTTTCAATATGGCGGCGGGCGCGGAGGGGGGAGAATTGTGCATTTTGCATTTTAAACACTGACTAACCATCCTAGACAATATATCAAAAATTCAAAACTACCGGACCGTTTGTAAGGTCAAAATCCTTTATTCACTGAATTAATAGGTATGTCGATATTATTGGTATCGTCGTTCGTACCGATGACATGTTGGAAATGTTGCGAGCTCTTTTTGTTTTTTTTACTGCTATCTCTTGGCGTTTTGCTTGGTGTGTCAATGGATGTTTTTTTTTTATTGTTTTTTAGTAATTAAAAATATATTCACTGCGCTCTGCTGATTTTAATCAATAACATGACACAAGAGCATCGAAGACTGTTTCCTGAGCTGAGCCAAGTGAATGGACAGAGTTCCTCGGTATAAAACTAAGTCGCTACGGATCGTCCGAGCGGCTTCAGCAAATCGCGCGGAATGGCCATTAATCGCTCCATTAGCGGCGAGACAATGGCGACGGCCAGCGCCGCGAATTAATCGCTCGTCTCTATTTAATTTGGAAATTATTCGTTAAGAAGTTTTGACACCGATAAAATTTTAGCGTTTAGTTAGATATAGGTATATGAAATATTCAAATATGGCTATAGTCGTGTCTTGTTTCGTTCTTATAGTTTTTGCTTTAGCTTTTCCAATACCTAGTAATCAAGTGAATATCTAAATTTACTAAATTTTTGCGTTTTCAAAGTTTGATTGAGACCTTTGCATAGTAGTGGGATACTAAATACTAACCCAAGTAAATAATACGCAGGCTGAATAAGCGCTTCTACAGTCCTTACACAGCTCTTATTCAGCATGTGTGCTACGTGGGAAGGTTCGTACCTAGACTTTTTTTTCCCGACTAAAAAGGTGCACTTCGCCAATATAAACCTAAGTCACTATAGAAGCGGCCGTGTGGCGTCAGGAAATCTCCATTAGCGGCTAGACAATGGCGACTCATTACAATTTAATTTGTTTATTTTTTTGCATTTTCATTTTGCAAGAGAGTGGGGCCTTTGCCCTGCAGGGGGACAGCATAGGTTAAAATAAAAAATAAATTAGGTATCGGGTAGCCCTATCAAGCAATCCTTACATTTTCGCCATCTCCGTCTAACTGTCTATCCGCAAATTATCTTAGACACCGACAGCACTAAAAAGTTGTTCTTTTGTTTCAATATATTAATCAGGCCTACCTACAGAGGTAAATAAATATCATCATCTCCCTAAGACGAAACCTATCTTTAATAATATATTTGTAGTAGCAGCTACAGAGGCCGACAAAAATGTGACATTCGAACAAACGATTCCGTTCCAAATGTGCAGAAGTAATTGTACCTTTATTATAGATTTATTAAGTATTGTTACGCCGGTAGGTTAGGTCAAATACTTGGAACGTCATTTTCAGTGCGATAGAAGCGTTTTCAGCAGGCTGAAAAGTCATTTCAGGCCGTTTCAGAAGTTGCTCTATCACATATCTAAAGATCGAAATTTCACCCAAGTTGCCGTCGTTTTCAGGCGCCTGAAACATGTTTTCAGTCCGTTTCAGGGCACCCTCTATCAGATGACGCCATAACCTGAAAACCCGTTTTCAGGCATTTTCAGGACCCCTTATGGGCCTCTGAAGCACAAATCGTTATATGGCGAAATATCCGGTAGGAGTGACAGAGATAGCACTACTAGAAAGAGATAGCTATACTCGGAACATTCGAGAAGTGTGTGACAGAGATAGGACTACTAGACAGAGATAGCTATACTCGGAACATTCTAGAAGGGAGTGACAGAGAGTGCACCATTAGAGAGAGACATATATGGCCTCGAATGTTCTCGGCCCTCGCGCTGGACCCTACTATAATATTCGCGATTAATGTGGACAACGCATCGAGAAAGCGTTTCCGCGGGATATAAAAAGGCACCGGCGGCCGGCGTGAGTTAGTTACATTTTAACTGCTATACAGTGCGAGTAAAGGATAATCGGAGAGAAAGACTCAAGTGATTAGTGCGCTTTAAGTACAGTTCGTGTGCGTAATTTGTGTAATAGTGTGTTTGTGTTAATTAGTGGATTTTAAGTACAGTTCGTGTGAATTGTAAGTGCGGTATTTTGGTAATAAAGTGTGTGTTTTTTATTTGTGGATTAATTTGTGCTTTTCTATCAAATACGAACCCCACGCTCGTAACAGTATATTTTCGGTGCCCTCCAAGTACCATTATCAAGCAAAAAAGTAAATATCAACGTAATATGCTAAAATATTTTCTCATATTGTAGACTTTAAACCAAAGACATTTATTACGCACATAAAAAGCAACGAGGGCAACAAAATTTCAAAACGCAACAAAGAGCACGATAAACTTTACTGCAAGCAAAGCATATCAAAATCCTTTCAGCAAACTAAAAAACCTCCCCAAAAAGGTATGTTTTACGCAAATGACAATTAAAAATTTCAACTTTAGCGGGGTTGGAACTCTGTCCGCGAAAATATTACGTGTAGGGTGTAAAAAATATAAAAATCGCTCGGACGGTCCGCGTGGTTATAAATGGCCAGTAATTAGGGCGCTCCCGGCGGCCGGGATACACTGGGACAAAACAATGGGAATATACAGATATATGTATTTGGACCTCTTTAAGACACTCCAAGCAAGCCTGTGAGCTTAAGGCGCACTAAACCTCTTGTTTCTTTCAAAGCTCACCTGAAAGACCATTATCTATACCTTTCATAATTCGTAGTTTATTCAACTGGTCCTTTTTGGCTCAATGTATGTATGTATGTATTTATCTTTTATTATATTTATGTATTTATATATTTTTCGTGTATATTTTATTCCTTTCGTTTTTTATGATTTTTGCACCGCCTATTAACAAAATATTTTTTGAATTTCTCCACTACCCAAAAGTTGTCTGGAAGAGATCGCTCTTTAGCGATAAGACCGCCTGTTGTTTACCTCTAATTGTAATTTCCTGCATTGTATTTTTCCTGTATGGTTTTATGAGGTGTGCAATAAAGAGTACAACGCGCCTGCAACCTCGTCCGCCCGGGGGCGTTACTATTTTCGGATTACCTAGCCCTAAACTCTACGTTAAAAGACGTAGACTTTATTGTCAGCAACAATAATGCTGTCTCACCTCAATACACCCTGGGCGAAGAACACGAAATGCGTAATGTGACCGTGTACAGTTTTGAGTATGCGAGTCGCGATGCCTTACTTGTCAGTCCTGTAACTGATGCTGCATCTGTTTCCATTGCACCCGCAACACACACCGCTCCTCACCACCCCTTTCCGTTTCCCTCGGTAGACGTACGACGTGAAGTCGTGCCTTACGAAGATGCCACTACTTTGCGCTACCAGCGGCGCAGCGAGCGGTTGAGCGAGAGATCTGAGCGCGGCTGCCATACGAGTGAGCGAGACACATGTACCGCGCACCGCTGGCTGCCGCTGTCGTGCAAAGTCGAGGCACCTTAATCGCTTTTATGCTGCTGCTGCAACAAAACCTGCCGCCTCTCTTCAACAACAAATAGCCGCGTATCCACTGACTGGGAGAAGTTTGCGATTTCATTATTCCACTTATTTATAGTTTAAATTTGAATATTTGAGCGTGCTTCGGCCGGTGGAGATGCGGCTTATATTGAAGAGATTGGATTGTAATGGGATCGGTTTCACCTTGGTCGTGAAGAAAAAAATAATCCAGTTCATCGCATCATTGCACCACTGCAATGACTGGATTACAGTATCTAGTACAGCCTAAGGCACCGCAAATAAAAAAAAAAGCCTCCACCCTTCTCGCACCCATGTACGCGTCGGAAAGTGACAGATAATCTATTATTAGCTAGTTGCGCCGCGCGGTGTTACCCGTTCAACCCATAGAAACATTTTTCGGGATAGAAAGTAACCTCTTTTTCTGTGTGTCAGCTACCTCCATACCTAAATTTATCATGTTCAGCCGTTTGAGCGCGAAAAAGTATCAAACATACACATAAACACACTCACAAACTTTTGCCTTTATAATATTAATACCTATGATGACACGATAAACGCAACCATCATAGCTCTGGTCACCATAATCTTCTTTGATAGTAAGCGCTTGCCCCCTGTGTACCCCTTCCCTACACTTTACACTTTTTCCTAGCCGGCCGTTATATGGCTATAACGGCGCTAGGCGGACTTTTTGCGAATATTATCCTTTTAGCACCGTGTATTATAAACGCTCGAAAAAAGAAGGGAGCTCTTTAAATTACAATCTTTTTGCAGCGAGTGCGGTTCGAAGGACCAGCTTTTTGGAAGACTGTTTCATCAAGTTGGAAAAGAAGGTGAGCTGCTGGCTTATTCATGTTCCTTAATTGTTAACATCTTTAAACCGGCTAAGTGCAAGTAGGACTCGCGCACCGAGGGTTTCGTACAAACACTTCCCATCCTAACCGGCCGGGTTCAGTTAAGTTTGCACCTGGTATGTATGGCGCCGCATGAGATACAGTCTGGTGACAGACAGACAGACAGACAGACAGACAGACAGACAGACAGACAGACAGACAGACAGACAGACAGACAGACAGACAGACAGACAGACAGACAGACAGACAGACAGACAGACAGACAGACAGACAGACAGACAGACAGACAGACAGACAGACAGACAGACAGACAGACAGACAGACAGACAGACAGACAGACAGACAGACAGACAGACAGACAGACAGACAGACAGACAGACAGACAGACAGACAGACAGACAGACAGACAGACAGACAGACAGACAGACAGACAGACAGACAGACAGACAGACAGACAGACAGACAGACAGACAGACAGACAGACAGACAGACAGACAGACAGACAGACAGACAGACAGACAGACAGACAGACAGACAGACAGACAGACAGACAGACAGACAGACAGACAGACAGACAGACAGACAGACAGACAGACAGACAGACAGACAGACAGACAGACAGACAGACAGACAGACAGACAGACAGACAGACAGACAGACAGACAGACAGACAGACAGACAGACAGACAGACAGACAGACAGACAGACAGACAGACAGACAGACAGACAGACAGACAGACAGACAGACAGACAGACAGACAGACAGACAGACAGACAGACAGACAGACAGACAGACAGACAGACAGACAGACAGACAGACAGACAGACAGACAGACAGACAGACAGACAGACAGACAGACAGACAGACAGACAGACAGACAGACAGACAGACAGACAGACAGACAGACAGACAGACAGACAGACAGACAGACAGACAGACAGACAGACAGACAGACAGACAGACAGACAGACAGACAGACAGACAGACAGACAGACAGACAGACAGACAGACAGACAGACAGACAGACAGACAGACAGACAGACAGACAGACAGACAGACAGACAGACAGACAGACAGACAGACAGACAGACAGACAGACAGACAGACAGACAGACAGACAGACAGACAGACAGACAGACAGACAGACAGACAGACAGACAGACAGACAGGCGGACGGACGGACGGACGGACGGACGGATGGACGGACAATAAAGTGTTAACACTGTTGAACCGTTCCCTCTTTAGATCTTTACATATTATTATTTTATTGGTTGTTGTACTGCTTGCAGTGTTGTGTAAGACACTGATAAATTCTGTTATTTTCAGAGATACCTACAATAATTGTCTGTGCATATTATACCAGGCAAAAAGATCCTTAAGCTTATTTTTATTAAGTTATAACCAGTACGGATTCAGGAAAGGAAAGTCGACCGAAGACGCAGCGATTCACCTCTCTAATAAAATATCCAGTCTTCTTGATAGTGGCGATAGATGTATTGGCGTATTCTTGGATCTCTGTAAAGCTTTCGATACTGTTTCAACTTGCATCCTACTTAGTAAGCTGAGTGCCTTAGGCGTGAGAGGGGTGGCTCTCGAGTGGTTCCGCAGTTACTTGTCCGAAAGACGTCAAACTGTGAAAGTTAATGAGCACATAAGCGACGAGCTACCAATTTCTTTTGGTGTCCCACAGGGCAGCACCCTTGGCCCTACGCTGTTTCTTATTTACGTAGATGATATCCTCAAACTTAATCTGGACGGTGCCGAAGTAATATGTTACGCAGACGATACTGCCGTACTTTTTCACGCTAAAACATGGGATAAGACTTATAGCCTTGCAGAGCAAGGACTGTCTGAAATCAGTACTTGGCTCGATAATAATCTACTTACCCTCAATGTAACGAAATCTAACTTCCTAGTTTTCTCAAAAACATCTGTTTCCTCCGCACATCTAGCAAGTAACCTTACAGTCCACACGAGTAAATGTAGTAAGCGCGTCAATATGTCATGTTCTTGTAGTTCAATTGTGAGATCCGATAAAGTCAAATACCTGGGATTGGTAATTGATGATCGACTATCCTTTAAACCACACATCCTAGCACTATCAAACAGGGTCAGGAAATGCATCTACGTTATGAAGCGACTTCGCCACTGCGCCTCGCAACATTTACTTCGGGTGGTATACTATGCACTCTGCCAATCCATTCTCCAATATGGTATATCGGTTTGGGGTAGCACCCCTAAAACCACTCTGCTTTTGCTGGAGAGAGCCCAGCGTGCAGTGATAAAGGTGATGCTTCATAAACCTATTATTTTTCCAACAGATGCTCTTTACCGGGAAGCAAACCTTCTAAGCGTAAGGCAATTATACATATTTAAAGCAACAGCTCGAGCACATTTAATAGCTTTAAAGTCACCTACCTTCGCACAACTTTTGACTAAACGTGTATTTAGAATCCCCCTACCTAATTACAGAACAGTTTTTGCCAGGCGCTCCCCTGACTATATGCACTTCCTTATTTATAACAATATATGCAAAGTGCATAAAATTCAACATTGTTCCAGTGGCAAGATGCAAGTGATTGTGAAGAAGTGGCTTCTGTCAATATCGTATCACGAAACTGAGGCCATACTTCTCGCTGGCTAGTCTAGTGGCACACCTCTGTGTCTCAAGACACACACACACACACACACACGCACACGCACACGCACACGCACACACACACACACACACACACACACACACACACACACACACACACACACACACACACACACACACACACACACACACACACACACACACACACACACACACACACACACACACACACACACACACACGCATCTGACGCTTTCGCATCTGACGCATATTGTAACGTCGTATCGTTTATAGTTTTATATCATTTGCAAACTGTTTCGCACTCCAGGGTCCCAAGATACAGGCTCAGCCTAGTTTGGGGTCCGCCAGGTATCTCACTGTATATAATGCAAACCTGTGTAAAAGCAAATAAATGATTTTTATTTTTATTTTATTTATTTTATTTTATTTATTGGATCCAGTAATTAAAAATAGATTACTGCTACAATGAATATTCAAACCACCGTAAAGGCCTTAGCATTATAGTTATTTAACGTTTTCTCGTGGTTGCTTGAGTCTCTATAATATAATTTTCTATTTAAGTAAGACAAGCATTTGACATTGCACCTGACCATGCTTGCCTAGAAGATGCCTACTCACTCTGGACTAGATCTGAGGTAAGGTATATAAGTATAAGAGATCTAAGGTATATTTTTCAGGGAAAAGGTGCAAAAGAACTCTTTTGCTGTCCGTAAAGTAGACGCAAATGGTAGTTTATAAACTTCAAACTGCTACAACAAGTATTACGTATAAGTATGTAATTTATACACCATTAAAAGCGTCGAGTTTAACGCTAATAGAAACAAGCCCGCCTAACTACTTGAGCTCGAAGCAAGTTATTCGCAATAATTTAACTGCAGTTCTCCGAACTAATTCTAATACAATACAATTAGCTGAAATTCTCCGCAGCGCTAGAGACATAACTCAAAATCCGCGCACCGTCGCATACCAATGCGTCCCAACGAAGCAAGGAAATTTCTTGTTCGCACAGATAAATATAAATGCAGGGTTCAGAGTTCTTGTACTCGTATTATGAATATTGCAAGCGTTTGCCCAAACGCCGCCAAGAGGGCACAGAGCGAAAATTTGGCTGAATGAAAATTTAATCTGGAATGATCGCGCGAACAGCGACGCCGGGAATATTCATACGGGTACTGCAGCGATGTGGTAATAAGTAAAAACTAACAAAGAACGGGAGAAATATGAGTGGAGTACGCTATCGCCATTAAAACAATAAATGCCGGGGCAAAAAGGCGAGGGCGCAGCGCCCGCCGCCCAGGGTTTCGATCCGACGAGGCATTGTGATATACCCAAGTTAGCAACATTTCATCTTCATTACGACCTGCTAACCTTTGTAAACTGATATGTTTTTTTTATTACAGTTATGATGGTGTTTGATGTTTGTGATGGGTAAATTTTCAACCGACTTCAGAAAAGGGGAAGTTTTTTTGCATGCTACGCGATTATTCCGCCAATTATGAATCCATTTTGATGATTCTTTTTTCTTTCGTAATTGATAATTCAGTGGTGGTCCCATAATATGATGTTGAATTTTTTTAGAAAATCATCAAAAAACGAAATATATAGCCATTTCGCTCATTGAAGTCGGTTAGTTTTGTGTATTTTTTTTGCACCAATGATGCAATCAAGCGTTGTCATCATCATCATCATCATCTCAGCCATAGGACGTCCACTGCTGAACATAGGCCTCCCCTTTGTACTTCCATATATACATATATACCGGTTGGAAGCAACCTGCATCCAGCGCCTTCCGGCGACCTTTATAAGGTCATCTGTCCATCTTGTAGGTGGACGTCCTACGCTGCGCTTGCTGGTCCGAGGTCTCCACTCGAGCACTTTTCGGCCCCATCGGCCATCTGCTCTGCGTGCTATGTGGCCTGCCCATTGCCACTTCAACTTGCTAATCCGGTGAGCTATATCGGTCACTTTAGTTCCTGTACGGATTTCCTCATTTCTGATTCGATCACGTAGAGACACCCCGAGCATAGCCCTCTCCATTGCTCGTTGAGCGAATTTGAGCTTTGAGATGAGGCCGATAGTGAAAGACCACGTTTCGGTGCCGTAAGTCATTATAATAATAATAATAATAATAATAATAATAATAATAAATGTTTATTTCAGGCAAGTCCCATATACAAATTAAAAATTAAAAGCAAAAGCAGATGTAAAAAGTAGAATAAAAATAATAATAAAATATAAACAGAATGCGAGTAATACAATTATTACTTCTTGTTCCCGTCCTGTTGCACAGATAGCCAGTACCTAAAAATAGGACTGTTCAGATCATTGTACACGGCCCTCAAGATGTTGTTCTTGGAGCGGCGTAGTCCCTCCCAAAAGGAGGCGATACGATTGCGCATCACGGCGAAGAAATCAGGGACCCCGGCCTCGGCGAACATAGTTGAGGCACTGCAGTACCTCGGTAGCCCCATCAGAATCCTGAATTTGTTATTATACTGCACTCTGATGGCGCTATACGCTTTCCTGCTGTGCCTCACCCACAATTGACAAGTGTAGAAAGAGAGGCAATAAGCGTTAAATAACGTATACTTGACTCCCTTGCTACACCTGGCAAATTTCCGGGCTATCATATTTCCACGCACGGCCAATGCCCTCCTTTCACGCTCTATATCTTTGTCGTCCCTCAAGTCCCCGGAAAGTATATGGCCAAGATATTTAAACTGCTGCACAACACGAACCCTCTCCCCATTAAGTTGCACTTCGGGCACATTGTCCGGACCTCTTCCTGCCTTGAACACCAGCAGTTCTGTTTTGGCTACATTATATTTCAGCCCATGTGAGTTCACATACTCTTCACAAACTAATAATAGCTTCCGCAAGCCCTTGATGGAGGGGCTAAGCAGCACCATGTCATCAGCATAACTGAGACTGTTTACACAGATATCTCCTATGTGACAACCTATTTCAGTGCTCCTTAACCTCCCCATCAAGTCGTTAATATACAGGTTGAAGAGGTCCGGAGATGTGAGACCCCCTTGGCGCACCCCGCATTCTAATAAATAACTATTAGATGTCGTGTCGCCCCATTTTACAAAGTTCGTTTGGTTTCCGTACCAGTGTTCAAAGACTCGTACTAGCTCCTCGGGTACACCTGAGCCACGCATCTTGTCCCAAAGAATGTCATAATTCACAAGGTCAAATGCGCGGCTCAGGTCAAGAAAGCATGCGTAGACCGACGTACCGTTACTCACGTAGTGATTAACAGCATGTTTTAAACTAATGATAGCTGAGTCAGTCGAGAGACCGGGACGGAAACCAAACTGCGCATCATCGATGCAAATTGCACTGAGCAGTTCTGGCTGCAGCAGCCGCTCAAATATCTTCCCAATGATCGTACCTAAAGAAATTGGTCGGTAATTCGATGACGGTCATTACTGGTAACACACATTGGTTGAAGACTTTTGTCTTGAGGCACTGAGGTAAGTCGGACGAAAAGACATTGCGTAGTTTCCCGAACGCGGCCCAGCCGAGTTGGATTCGGCGGTTGACCTCTTTCTCGAAGTTGGACCTACCTAATTGGACCACTTGTCCTAGGTAGATGTATGAGTCAACAACTTCGAGTACCGAGTTTTCAACAGAGACTGGGATGGGCACAACCTTGGCATTTGACATGAGTTTCGTCTTGTCCATATTCATTTTTAAGCCTACCCGTTGAGAAACTCGATTAAGGTCATCGAGCATCATGCTGCGTTCCTCCATCGACTTTGCCATGACTATACGATGTCGTCAGCAAACCGAAGGTGAGTGATGTATTCGCCATTGATGTTGATGCCAAGTCCTTGCCATTCCAGGAGCTTGAAGGCGTCTTCCATAACGGCCGTAAACAGTTCGGGGATATAACGTCCCCCTGTCTTACGCCTCTTCAAGCGATGTATAGAGAGATAATAGGTAAAGAAGCGCCGATTGTGATGCATCGTGTCAGGCCTGCTGTGTACCTATCGTATATTTATATATAGATATTTGCTATTTGAGTAGCATTAAGTGATATTTAGTGTTGCGGACAGCTTTGCGAAGCATTTAGTTTTTAGGGAAATTAATAAATAAATATTACTTATGAACTAGATGTAAGATTGTTGCCCGTAAAAGTGGCTAAAAGGATTTATTTCCCTTGTGTATAATCATTTATTCATGTAGAGCTCCCGTCATATCTTAGTAAAAAGACCACGTAAAGACAAAGGTGACTCATCGGAATCTTTCCCTTCTTGGTCGAAAACAGATGAGTCATCTTTGTTTACGTTCGATGTAAAAATTAAGAAAAAATTATAGATCAATTTGAAACTTTGTAAGACTGTAGATTTCAGTAAATAAAGTAATTTTGTAGAACATTGTCCCGGCCGCAACCGTCCGAGAGCACGACAAATCACCGACTAAACGGGACTCGCAGCGCGCAGCGCGTTAAGAGTGACCGCGCGAGTGTATATCTCGGACGGTGCGAGCGAGACGGCCTCTTGCCGGGGACAAAGAATCGTTAGGTATTTTCACGCCTCACAGTCGGACGGGAGCTCCCATAGCGTAAACACGCTCACATTTTTGTGCATTATATAGACGTCAATCTATAACATAAGTCATATTTAGGCTAAGTAATATGTAATTCTTGTAATTTGATGTAAACACACAGGGCGGGCGTCCCCCTGGCCTCTAGTCGATATTGTATAAAAGGACGGCCATTTTTGTATGTAAACGCAGTCATCTTGTATCCTACGTAGAGTATCACTCCGTAGTCCGCGCGTTGATCATCGATCCGCCTCACAGTGCAACTTTAGTCTACGTAGAGCACCACTCCGTAGGCCACGCGTTGATCATCGATCCGCGACTTCACTTCTCCACTTTACTTCCGAGTATTAACCATCTTTGTATACAGTAGCGTAGTACCATCGGTCCGCGATCAGTGTTAAATTCATTTAGACAGAGACTATATTAGTTAAGAGTAAATTTAAGTGTTTTCCGATCCTTGTTGTTTTTTGTTTGTTGTTAATTCGTGTAAATATATATCGTTTGATTTAGTTTGCATTTTCGTTTCGTCCGTTCGTTTACCTTAGCCTACAGTCCACTTCGCTCCATAACTCATCCCTGAGTTTCGGAGTGCCCTTGTAGCCGATAGCCGACGGACGCGGTTGTCGTCTACATGTAGAGTAGATTCTCTAAAAATACGGCTGAATTAACGGATCCTTTTGTTTCGCCGTTAAACGTCTCATCGAAATTCATTACATAGAATTTTAATTTCGTTGACGTTTTATTCCCCTGAAGTTATAATATTATGTGTTTCATAATTCTTATTAACATAATCAAGGTTCGGTTTGTGCTAACAATCCCAAATATGTTAGATTATCAGAGAGAATGTTTTGGATCAAATGATACGTAAGTGGTGGTTGTGTTACGTTAAAAGTTACGTGTGATCTGAATTTGTTTGTATTTATTTCCTGTTGAGGTGTGCAATAAAGAATATTCTATTATATTGTATTCTACACTTTGACGATTGGTTTTTAAAAAAAAAAATAAAAAAATCTCAAATTAGATTGGATTTTAGCAGTATAACTCGCCATTCAATCTTATGCCTAGATCAAAACCATTTGATACAACTCAATAAAAAAATATCGGTACGAATATTCTAAACAAAGCACATAGCTAACGTAGGTAAAGTGGCGCAAACTCAGACACATGTAATTAAAGACATCGAATCGAGCCTAGACCCAGCGCTGCAATCTATGCCCCCGCGGCAAGCGTTGCATTGCGCCATTCGGGACAAAGCATGTTTTATATGCTTAAGAGGGAACACCACTGTTGAGGTTTTATATTAGTTTTATACTGTCTATGTTTTACCTTTGTCTATTTTTTTAAATTATATTGTGTTAAATATTTGTATGGAATCTTTTTATCGATTCTATATTTTTCATGTGGTAATACCACATTTTTATTTTTATAAATAATGACACAAAGGTAAATTAAGAAAGAAAAATTGAATGCGATCTACTACAATCGAAGTGGGGTTTGAACCCGCGACCTCTGCGTTTCCGGCGCATTGCTCTCCCAACTGAGCTATTCGATCGCTACGTCTATCACACCAAATCTTTCATCCCTTAATCCTTTACGCTACTGGAGTGAAAGGAAAAGAGCTCGTGATTCTGAGTAGAAAAGACCGAAAATGTTCAAAGTCTAAAGAAATGGAGTGTACACAAAAAGGCCCATTTGTGCTTAAAAAATGTAACCTATTATCAGTATCACACTAATAAGTATTATAAAGGCGAACGCGTGAGTTGTGAGTGTGTTTCTATGTTTGTTATTTCTTCACCCTCAAACGGCTGGATCAATTTTGATAGAATTTGGTATATAAAGGTAGGTGGCGCATAGGCTAACGTTTACTACATAAGCTACTGTTTTATCTGATAAACCGCGGGTAATACTGTGAGGGGCAGCTAGTATTTAATAACTTCAGTATACTTCAAATCATCCAAAAAATATTTAAATAAATTGTTTTCCATTCCACTTCACTTTGCAATTCAAAGATGAACCCGCACGATTCCAGTAACGCTGAAATCTGTACGTGGAATAACTGTCAGCCCTGAATCTATAATATTTATTGCTGTTACGGTGTACCGGCGTACTCGTCTGTAGACGAGTACACAATGCTTCAAAATGCCAGTCTGTTTCCGTGACCTTTGCAAGCACCTCATTCGCCAGTGACAATGTGATTGTTGGTGCTATGTACAACAGTAATACTAATATTTGTAGTACCTACGTGGAATAACCTTGGCCTTTGCAATGGCCTCACTTTACAGTGGAAACGTGATCATCGGCGATATGGTATTTTTTTATTTAATTAAATAAATAAAATTATTACACTTTTGCTCATAGTAATATATGTGTACGCGTATGTTCGTCCTTTTTGTAGTCAAGTATTTGTTTTGGCTTTAACTGATAAGGTAAGCGTTTTGATTTTGAATTTTAGAATTTTGGTCGTGATAAATGATTGTGGAGATACAACTACGAGTACGATCTTGCTTAATATCACTTAGGCTTTAGGTAAATAGTGGCCCAGCTTATGGAAGGCTTGAATAAATAAAGGGCGTTTGAATTCACTTTAAACATGACATACTGTCAGTTCAATTATATATCTACTATTGGCATTCAATCCTCAAATCTTTAAACATACACCAATCTTTAACATCTTGCAATGAAACGAGATGGATCTCGGATTTTTTGCATGTTTACCAATTACTTAAATACCGAATTGGCACTTGGACTTGCTAAGGAAAGTCACTGAATAATATAAGATAGATAAAGATCATACATATAGGATATAAGGGCACAGATTTTTATTAGAAGTATATATAAAGAATTTTAATAGTAGTCTGTGCCCTTTGCTAGCCATAAGGCTATAGTCAGGAGTCAGGACTCACAGGCTCAGTCTTCTTGTGGGATCTTGTCGTCATATTTTTTGGACTAATAGGTACTTATTTGTCCTCACGCTTACATATCCTTATAGTGAATGGCATAAATCGGCTAATGATTATGTAAAATGTATAGGTATAGGTTTACTTATATGTAATTGTGTAGTTATGTTGTGTTAAATATATTATACTAACAATAGATGTGTAAGTTAATGTAATACTAACAATAATGGATCCTGGTCATCTGAATAAAGAGTTTTAATTATTATTATTATTATTATAAATACAACAATACATAATGTACCGTCTCATTATCTCGGAGGTGCAGAGGGTCTTCACCAGCTCGGGACACGCCCTTTTATCCTCAGCAACTTTTCTGGCCTCGCTCCCTCTCAGTCCGACTGCTCTCAGCTCGCTATCTAACGCTTTCAACGGTGCATTGCTTTGTTGATATTATAATATTTTATTTAGAATTTTATGCCCGCTGTTTTAGGGCATTCGTTATTGGGGATTTCGAAAGAGACCCGTTCTAGTGATCGTACCAGCCCTTGTTTGTTTTCAGGCCTCCGAGACAACATCAACGCACCGCCCTGATCGCTGACGGCGCCCTCAACAAAACAAGATTGATTTTGCTTTTGTCAGCGCGCGTCGAATATACGCGATAGCTTTTTGTTATTTACTTACTGGATACATATTTTACAAACGTCATATCTTCCTTAAACTGCGGCTAAGTACCCTTTACCGGGGAAAGAAAAGGGTTCTTTTTCGAATATTTAGTGCCCGTTATACTAGTTTTGGAAAGTTGATGTCATGCCGTTTTCCTTGCGTTGTATTTCTTGGATATTCTTTACATTATTATTGCGTTCTCTGTTATTTTATTTAGATGTAATTTTGGAATGTTTTGTTGCTTGTTTGCTAAATAAGGTAATGTTATGTAAATTATGAGATGACGAGTGACAGAGGATTATTTGTTGGAGAAAAGACTTGGTATCCAAATCCAGACGCTAAATAAAGGGTTGTGATCAAGACAATGACAATTGTAAATGTCAACTAAGGTTAGTCGGGAAAAAGTTTCGTGTCCTTATTTAAGGCAAGTGCATCTTTTGATGATATCATATTTAGACGCATATCGAAATCCGTGGTATAACCGTCTTCATGATCTATACTATTTAAAATTCTAAAATTGTATTGAAAATCCAAAATAAAAAATAACAGCGCGATGCAGGATTTGCGCGTGACGCCCGCCGTACAGCGCCATCTGTCAATAAAAACATTTTTGTAAGCTTTTTACGCCAAAACGGCTGGACGAATATTAAATAACTTTGGTACAGGGATAGCTGGACATCCAAAGATGGTTGTAGCACGCTTTTATCCTGACGACGGTCAAGAAAACAGTTTTACGTTGACGAAGTTGCGGGCACCATTATTATAGTGTATAAATAAAATGTATATGTTAATTGCTATCAAATTACTTAGGGCTTTAGATCTATAATTCACACCTCGGGGTTTTTGTTGCACCAGTGATTTAGTAGTAGTTTAGTACAACAATATCTCGTCACTGGGCCTGCAAAAGTCGCTATGTGCATTTTGTTCATTTTTTAGTTTTTGGCACCATTTTGAACCTTACGTCAATACTCATATGGTCCAAAAACAGCGATAAGCTAACACTATTATTTCTGGCCATACTAAAAATAGGTATGTGAAGTTCATACATTAAAAGTGCCTCAGAAAATAGCTAAGTGTCACTAATCACATAACTGTGCCATCGGTATATTACTATTAAAGCAAAATTGTAGCCGATATGTGCTTTGACGCACATAGCGAATTTTCATAATAGTTTGATCGGGTTGTTTGCGCCCGCGATGTGATCTTCGACACATAGCGACGTTTTAGTACAAGTTATGACTTGTCGCACTTCGCGTTAAGATCCGATTAACTGACACATGCGTATTTATTAAAGTAAAGTGTTCATTGATGTTTTGGCGGTGCTTGTGGCAACATCGTTTTAGTTAAGATCGTGATTATTTAATAAGTTAATGCGAGTAAAGTGTGAGGGGGTAAATAAATAACTATTTATTTAAGTAAAAAGAAGTGCTGTGCATATTAAATATTACCAATTAGAGTTAAAAATGACTACTGGTGGAAATGTTTGGTTTGGTACTGAGTTTTTTTCTTTAATTCTCGCTTAATACGGTGGTTGTAGCCGACAGGAGCAGGCGCAGGACAAGTAAGGACTTCGGTGAGTAGAAACAGCGATATTTTGGCAAGCTTGTGCTTAAGGAGCGAGTACATGCGTGCGTATTAGATGGCGGTCAAAGGGTCACTGAATATGACAAGCTAACGCACACATAGACTCGCGCCCGTACACGAGCGTTTATTCACACATATACATTACGTTACAGGCACACATCAGTAGCGGGTTTAAACAGACCAGGTAAGTTCCTATATTTATATTAATTATTATTTATTATATTTTCTGTTTCAGATGGAGGCCAGGCGTTGTGTTCTTTACATCATTCTCCCTCCCATTGTCCTTTCAGGACAATCATTCTCAGCTGCAGTGGGGAGCAAAGCCACGCGGGTCACCGGTCTGGTAAGTATTCCCGTCTTTGTCCTTATGTCCACAATGCGTACTCGGCCGTCGGCGCCGGGGTGGACGCTCTCGATTATTCCTTTAGGCCAAGTATTTCGTGGTAGTTTTGGGTCAACTATTACAACTACGTCTCCTTGTTTCAGCTGATGGCCTTCTTGAAACCATTTTTGGCGTGGTAACATAGTCATAGGCAGGACTTCTCGCATCCAGCGTTGCCAGAACATGTCTGCTAGTCTCTCCGTGATTCTCCATGATTTTCTACTATAGAAGTCGTCATTATCAAATTTCCCAGGAACAGGTAAGTTTGAAGAGGTCCCGATAAGAAAATGATTGGGCGTTAGACTTTCAGGATACTCGTGGTCTACTGAAACATGGCTCAAGGGGCGGCTGTTTACTATATTTTCTACTTCCGCTAGTAATGTTATCAGCACTTCTTCACGCGGAGCTCTTTCTTTCAGGATTACTCTTAGAGCCACTTTCACGGTACCAATAAGGCGCTCCCATGCTCCACCCATGTGAGGACTTGCCGGGGATATGAAATACCACTCTAGTCCACGGTTGACTAACTCGTTTTTTTCAGGTTTCATGGACGGCCAATCTTCGCGCGGCAAGTGCAGAAAATTTGGGCCTCGCAGCCATTCCCCGTCGTTACTCAGCTTGTAAGTATTAATTTTTGTGGCTTTGTCGGCGATATTTAACTTCGTAGGTATATAATTCCATTCTTGAGGCTTAGACAACTCGTCAATTTCTCCGAGTCTGTTAGCGACGAACACTTTATAATTGCGCGTGTTGTTCTTTATTTGACATAACACTATTTGCGAGTCCGTCCAAAAGAAACGTTTGTTTATCACTAATCGGGTCTCGCGCGCAATTGTATCGGCGAGGCGGCAGGCTACCACAGCGGCTTGCATCTCAAGTTTCGGTATAGTTATACATTTGTTTATCGGAGCGGCTCGGCATTTGCAAGCGATGAATGACACGTTGATTTGTTTGTTTGCGAGTATCTGTCGATAATAAGCAACGGCCGAATATGCAGCGGGTGACGCATCACAAAACAAGTGCAGTTCAAGTTCACATGTCGTCTCGTTCTGGCAGTCGCTATGGCTTGATGTACTCATTATTCTGTCTTCTTCTCTCGCGTTTGAAGTGACGAAGTGATATCTAGGCACTCTTAAGTGTTGTAGCGAATTGAGCTCTAATATCCAGTCTTGGAAGGTCTTATTTTCATTGTCCGAAATCTCGTCGTCCCAATTAATGTTATTTTTCCAGGTATTCTGAAGCATTATTTTTGCTTTCACCGTAAATGGAGCGAGAAAACCGAAAACGTCGAATATGGACATGAAAATGCGCAAGAGTTCTCTTTTCGTAGGTTTTCTTTTGAATTTCAGAATGTCCGTAGGTATGCGCTTGAGCGATAAATCGAACCCGAATGAGTCACTGGTGGGAAACCACAACAGTCCCAGCGTTCGCTCTGGTAACTCGTCGCAAGCGGATTTGATTCTTATTGCCTTGTCGCTTAAGGTCTCTTTTGGCATTTCGGTTAAAACTTCTTGTTTGTTGCTAATCCAATTTCTTATCTCGAAACCGCCTTGGCGATGAATATAGGATACTGATTTGATCATTTTTCTTGCAGTTTCGATGTCGTCCAGACTTTCAATATAGTCGTCCATGTAGTGGGACTTCAGGATCGCGTCGGTGGCTTCAGGCATCTCGTCTTTAAATCGGGTCGCATTTTTATTTTTTATATGCTGTGCGATGAACGGAGAGCAATTGGCACCGAATAACAAAGACGTCATGACGTATGTTTTTATTTTGCTGTCTTTAGTTTCACGCCACAAAAATCGTAGGGCGTGTTGGTCGTCTTCCTTTATTCGAATGCGCAGGAACATGTCTCTAATGTCTCCCATTACGGCGACGGGCTTCTCACGAAATCGCAGTAGGATACCCAGCAATGATTGTAAGAGATCTGCGCCTTGCAATAAAAAATCGTTCAGCGATTTGTGAGATACTTTAGCTGCGGCGTCAAAGACCAGTCTTAGTTTGTTTTTGTTGGGGTTGTCCACTCCAAAATGTGGGAGGTACCATATTCGCTCCCTAGGTGTCGAAATTTCGTTATCAGTTAGCTCCCGCGCGTAGCCGTTTTCAAATAAATGATGCATTCGGTCTTGATATCTCGATGCGTAATCGTTGTTTAATTTCATCTTTCGTTCAACAGAGAGAAATCTTCTTAAGGCTGTTGCGTAGGAGTCTGGCATTTTTGATTCATTTTTCCAGGGCAAGCCAACTTCCCATCTGTTATCAATAAGTTTCGCAGATTGATCCACCATGTCGAATGCGCGAATTTCATCCTTATTTAAACGTGGCGTAGAGCTTACTCCAATCGATTCTATGGCAAACGAGCGTCGAACCAGTTCGTGTAGCTGCATGGCTTCGTCATGGTGTGCGTCGTTTGAGAGTTGAAGCGTTGAGTGCGCTGTATGTGCATGTGCGCCCGCGCATGTGTGCATCTCTGGCTGCGCGAGGGCGGGGGCGCCGGGCGGACCGCTGATAAGGCAAATCGGCAGGTCGCGCGCTTCGTACAGCGTCGTAGTCAGCGTATGCTCAGTGGTTAGTAGCCCGCGCGAGGTTGCGGGTACGATTCCGTGCAAACACCACCCCAGAGGTGTTAGGGTAGCACACGGTTCGTTTCTCTTGCGATGAATCGTCTTCAGAGTCATAATCAGATGGAAATTGTCTTGTCCAATTAATAATTTGGGTTTTATATCAGCACAGGTGACATAGTTTTTCAGGTTTCGTAAATGTTCGTAGTCTTCTATGTTCACTTTAGATAACTTTTGTGTAGGTAAGTCTAGTTCACTAATTTTACGCGCTCTCACTTCGTACATTTGGTCTCTTGTGTTAGAAAGTTTAAATTTCACAATTTCACTTTGATAAACAATGTCAGAGTTCCACGCGCCTCTCATACGTAACGTTTCAGGCTGACCTTGTAAGTTAATACTGTCCGCAAGATCAGCTGACATTAGGGAGACTGTAGCACCGTCGTCTAGTAAAGCGTACGTAGTAATTATACCACTCGGTCCATGTACTTTCACGCGTACTGTTTTTAGCATTACACTAGCACTGTTTCGCGCGGCTATAGTGTTTGTCACAGTTTCACTGTCGTTGGTCAACTCATTGTTGGTTGTCGTGGTTAATTGGGTAGCACTGGATTCTTCATTCACAGCGTCGCAGCTGGGACGTGAAGCTACTTTATGGGGCCAGTGTAGCAAGCGATGGTGAGGTAGGCCGCACTCGTCGATATCGCACGGCGCGGCCGGGCAGGTTTCTTTTCCGTGCCCCGATAATAGACACTTATGACACATTCTGTTTATTTTAATAAATCGCCACTTGTCTTTACGCAGCGCGCGCTTGAACTTCGTGCAGTTTGAAATCGGGTGAACATGTGTGCGACAGAATTTACATTTTGCGTCGCTATTATTGTCGCTATTCAAAACTGCGTGCGAATAAACTCTTCGTTCTTCGATTTTTGGTTTGAATGGTTTATTCTCAGGTTGCGCGTGAATGTGGCTTATTCCAGCTGAGGCGATTTTCATTGCTTCTTTATGTAGGAATTCGGAAAAATATTGTAGTTTTGCCTTCTTGCTGTCGTTATTGTCGTAAATGTAATCTGCCCATTTATTAAGGAGTGTAGTTGGGCATTTCGATAAAACAGTGTTGAGCAAGTCTGGGCTTCTTAAATAGTCGGTTTGATTTATTGATTGTACGGCGGCGACGTAGTTTCTCACTTTAACTGCGAAATTCACGATCTCGTTATGGTAGTTATGTGGCAGGGGTGGCAGTTTCTTAAATTGTGAAGCTAATTTGAAGATAATTAATTCAGGACGTCCAAAACGAAGTTCGAGTGCTTCTAAAATGGTACTTGGTGTAGTATCGCTCATGAGCAGTGACGAAACTGCTTCCCTGGCTTCACCGCGGAGGCATCTGTTCAGTCTTGCAATGTTTTCACTATAACTGTAATTACACAATTTTGTTGAGTCTTCGTAACTTCTTTTAAATTGCAACCATTCGAGTGGATCGCCGTGGAATGAGGGAAGGTCCTTGGATGTGGCTAATCTTGACATGAAGTTCGTATTTGCGCTCTGTGTCGCGGTAGCAAGGTTGGCAATCGCGTGCGACAGCTGCAAAAAATCATTTGAAGTAGGTAGGACGGCGGGCGGTACTGCCTGTTCATCCCCGGGGTGATCAATGGCCGGTTCCTGTTCACTTTTTTCGAGCCATTGTTCCACTTTCTTAGATGATCCTGGCATTGATTGGTTGTCACTATAGCGACTTTTCCTCGCGGATCGGTCATCGAGCGCGGCGAGATCGGCTGCCAACTTCTTATCAATTAATTCCCGTTCTGTTTCGATTAACTTTCGTTCGATTCTGGCTTTGGCTTCGGCCGCCTCTAGCTCTAATTGTTTTCTGCGTGCCTTTACTGAAGATCTGGAGCTCTTGGCCGAGGGAACTGAAGCGCAGCGTTCTTCGAGCTCTGTTTTTAAGCTACCCTCTTTTTCTATAGCGTTCTCTTTGTGTAGAAATTTTAAATCCTTATATTTGAAATCCGTGAGTATCCCTGCCGGAGGGCATGTTTTCACTGAGAGCACTTCACTAGCGTTTGCCATGGAATGTTTCAACTTTTCACGAACGCGAGCGCGCTCACTGCGAGATGTAGCATTTACGTGCGGTGGCGGTGTGCTGAACATTTCGTACGCCGTTTTTATCCAGATTCCTTCATGATCCTGGCTCGTAGGACCAGATGTAGCCGACAGGAGCAGGCGCAGGACAAGTAAGGACTTCGGTGAGTAGAAACAGCGATATTTTGGCAAGCTTGTGCTTAAGGAGCGAGTACATGCGTGCGTATTAGATGGCGGTCAAAGGGTCACTGAATATGACAAGCTAACGCACACATAGACTCGCGCCCGTACACGAGCGTTTATTCACACATATACATTACGTTACAGGCACACATCAGTAGCGGGTTTAAACAGACCAGGTAAGTTCCTATATTTATATTAATTATTATTTATTATATTTTCTGTTTCAGATGGAGGCCAGGCGTTGTGTTCTTTACAGTGGTAATCGGTTTTCATAAATACTTTTCAATAATAAATGTTATTTCCGCGGCCGCACAAGCTTGTCAAAGGATATCAGTTAAGCTTAAGGTGTGTGTTAAATTATGTTTGTTTAGAATTATAATTTTTTGGTGCTTAACAACTTAACTAACGAATAAAGTGTGCTTACTAATGCTTATTATTTTGCTATTCTTTCAGAATTAAGTATGATCATGTTGAAATTGCGAAGGGGAAAACAACTTGTGGCATTATGCACACCCGATCAGTCATCAATAAACCAAATAGCTATTTCCGTTATCTACAATTTCGGACCAGAGTAGCAAGTGTCAGCAGTTAAACTATCCGATTATTACAACCACCAATATCCCTAGAATTTCTTTAATACCAAATGAGGTCATGTCTGCAATAAATACAAATTCAACTCCTACATTACCCAAATCTTCTGCTGGCATGGCAACCCGCATGGAGGAGCTACAAGTAGTCACTTTGAAATACAAGATAGCATTGAGTCACCTAGTTGCAGTAACAGTTCTATCCCAGGTTCAAGTGAAGAGTTGCAATGGCTGAATGAGAAAACTGGTTGCTTGGATCCTATGCTCAAACACGGAGGTTTATCCGACCACGACCAGTTAGAAGAAGAAGAAAAGAAGGATGTGGTAACAAGTCAAAGTCAGAAAAGAAAGAAGAACCAAAAGATGAGGCTTATAGGAAAATCTCACACAGGACATAAGGTTGTTAAGAATGATGAAATACGACTATAGTGGAAGTTTCTAAGGAAAGACGAAAATTGGGACAAGCTTATACAAGCTTCGTCACTCAGATGACTGAACTACTTTACCACAAAGAAGAAATCCCACCTCTGAAGATGATGAAGTGGCAAGACTGTACAACACTCCTCTTAAAATCGACACTACTAAATTTAACCATTTACAAAGTCAAAAAATACATGCACCAAGATTATCATTATTTCTATGATAATTTACCTCAATAATTCTGATCTCAAGTTATTTAATTTAAATTTTGTAGTAGTTATTATTTCAACGACGATTTAGTAATTTTTTTTAAGAAGAAATAAGTTTTGATCTTATTTTATATTTTGTTTTTAAGGATCTCATTAGTTTATTTCTTTTACTTTTGAAGAAGTTCAAATTCAGATTTTTTAAGAAAATTTTATATAGCCTCGATAATGAACATACAGTTCAAGATTACTTTTTTGTTGAGTGCCTTTGATAAATTTATTTTAAGGAATGTCGAGAAGACCGTTTTAATTTAATTATTGACTGAGCGTCCTCTTTGTAAAAATAACTACGTACACTTTGAAGCACAATTCAGAGTGCCTCAGCCACAATTTGAAGTCGCTATGTACTTATTATACACATGGAGGTTATTTTGGGACCCAAATATTTGTCGCTATGTACAAAATTAAAGTTTTTTTTTTAAATATAAAATTTACTTTCCCTTATGTAATTTTAAAAGTATTCTTAAATTACTTAAAAAACAAAACTCTGTTACCTATATTTTTCTTTTTTACTTGTTTTCAACGTATACTGAGAAAACTTGTTTTTTGTTTCTCCTGAAAAATTGGTCTAAAACACATAGCGACTTTTGCAGGCACAGTGACGATCTGTTTTCTGAAAAAAATACTGACTGTTGAGTTTCTTTTGGCGTTTCTTCTCAACAGTGACCACTGTTGAGTCCTCTTGTGAAATTCTGGTAGCCTCGCATGTAAAAGTGCCTTTATGGCCATAAATGCCAAAGAAGGCCTACTAACAGAATAAAGTTTCTTCAAACCCTGTGCAAAGGAGTTCGTCGCAAGTTTATTATATTTTATAAGTACATCAAATTTCAGAAAGCCCATAAAATCCGTGCATAAAACTGAAATCACATGACTACGGCCATGATAGTGCATCATAACACTCCGGTCCTTCCGACAGCCTCATGCTACACTATAAAACAGAAATAACTCTATCTATTGCCAAAGAAAGGACGTCAAAAATGAAGGAATTTGTAATAAATAATGAAACAATCTTGGTCAGGATACCGCGTAGGGTGAACTTTTCGTTATCAAAATATTTTGTATCTTTAAGGCTAGATTTCGCAAAACTGGGTTAAAGCTTACTCTGAGAATAAGTGTTAAGAATTACAAGTAAATTTAACATAAACTCAGAGAGTCAGAGACCATAAACTCACTCCATGTTGGCAAAGAATATATATTGATGTTGGTCGAATCGTTTCCTAAGTTTTTTTTACATTATTTATATTTGCACAAACATTTAGGCCTCGACAACAACTGATATTATGTGATAATAAGGTCTTAGTTGAAGCATAGAAAATGCCTATTCACTCTCGAATAGTTCCAAGTTATATTTTTCAGAGAAAATGTGTTCAGAAAGAGAGTGCCACTTTTATGCTTTCCTTTTTATGCTGTCCTGATAGGAAAAGTAGACGCAAAACATTTAGTACAAATCAGTGGTATAATTGACAATAAAAGGGTGGAATCCAAGTACGCGAGTACGATCGAGTATTGTGATATATGTACCAAAAATTTTGTCACTTAAATGTACAATAGTGTAATGTAAATAGACAAAGTGTTACCTTGGGTAACCAACCTGTCATTGTCATCAGAAACTTCGAGATTGGGCCCGGTAGATACGTATGATACGGTACAGCATAGATAGATAAACCGAGACATTGCTATTAGGGACATCACAGTGCATCTTTCGAAAAAGAACCCATCGGACTGATATGTTTTATATTGAAAACAAAACCTTTTCATATACAATAACGCATCCAATCTGATGTCATCTTTTACAAATCCCAAGTATAATAGGTGAAACGTCTGCTCACCAGGTTATTTTTGGTAATCTCGCCGCTGGAGGGGCAAGAATGAGCGAATAAAGCCGCTTATTCTCGTAAAACCATCGCCTGTTGCGAGACCAAGTATCTGCACACAATACAACAATGTTCAGTTTGTCTGTGCATGGTGCGGGGTGGCTTTGTTAGCGGGTGAAATTGTAGACCTAGTAGGTACGAGTTCCAGACGCAACAAAATACGAGTATGTAACATATTAGGTTTCTACTACATACATGCTGTCCTTGACGCTAAACATGACGAGCTGAAGGCCCTTCCACTTAGTGCCGTCAAATACAATGTAGCCGGTGAATTTACTTGCCGACAGTGTGCGCGGAAATTCACTGCGAAGATCGGCTACATAATTCATCTTCAGCGCATGAGTGCCGAGCCAGTTAGGACTGAAAGCGGTCGCTATGGCCGAAGAGATGATGATGACATGTTTTTAACAAAGACTACACCAACTTCAAATGATAAAGATATGAAGGCCTGTGTCATGATGATGATATCAACTTCATATAAGTACTTATCTCAGATTTCCGTTTGACCGGTGGAAGATGCCATTCAGCGCTTAGTTTGGTAAATAGTGCGGGTCGTCTCCTCGTTGGCTGTTTGGCCGCGTACCGAGGAGATCTTAGGGAGGTTTTTATCCAGCAGTATACTTGTTAGACGTCATTCGGTAGATGATGACGATTCAAATATACATTTTCCCCGCTGTCAGTGCCGCCCCACCCGACCACCGTCAGCGGCCGACGATAGTTATTATATTTCTGCGATAGACACGGAATATTTCTCTCAAAGATGCAGCGCGCTTGCACCGATGCACTTCTATTTCCGCCCGCCTCTGTCGCAGTACCTCGACAGGATTCGATGCTTAAAAATATAATGCACACAGCTACCTACACTATACGGTTAGCCCCTCTTATGTTCGCCCACGGTGAAATACTATCTTGGAATCACCATTGACAAAGGATTGACCATGCATCACATCGAGAGAATTGTATACAGAGCAGCAACAACACTAGGCCAGTCTTTTAAAAGCAAGATCCCCTCGCGCATCAAGCTGGAACTCTACAAGGCATAAGTCCTAGCAGCTCCGACCAACTCGTTGCCCAGTATCGTTGATGCCTGGAGTATCGAGCGTGACCTCAAGCATCATCCTCCGAAAATCATCAGCCGTCTTCAGCGGCCAATGTTTGATCGCACAGACAACTCCCACCATGAACACTTTCGAGGAATTTAACCACAGTATAGTGGCCCTCGAATTAGTTTCGGGCACTCCAACCCGCTATCGCGTTTTTAGTCGCAATAACTAGCAGCATCACCCAATGCTTTGGAAGACTTTGGGGCAGTTATGACACTCACTACGCGCGTAGGCTGTAATTACGGCCTGTGACTCGTATCGTAGGGGTCTTTTGCCTTGTCTTGTCGGGTCGAATCCGCCTGACGTATCTTAGGGAGGACGTTGCCTGCTGATGGTCATTACGTTTGTAATGTGCAATTAATTTTAAATAAATAAATAACACCACCTGGGCACTACTGTGCCATATGCATACTAAGCTCGGTAACCCATCGGGTCGAATCCGCCCGACGTGTCGAGAGGTCGCCGCCAGGTAATGGTGGATGAGGGCACACGCACCACGATCTGCTTTCCTCCACTTATAGCACCACCTGGTCACTATCGGCATACTAAGCTTGGTAACCGGTCCCATCGGGTCAAATCCGCCTGACGCATCGAGAGGTCACCGCCAGGTAATGGTGGATGATGGCTTCCGCACCACGATCTGCTTTCCTCCACTTATAGCACCACCTGGTCACTACCGGCATACTAAGCTTGGTAACCGGTCCCATCGGGTCGAATCCGCCCGACGCATCGAGAGGTCGCCGCCAGGTAATGGCGGCTGATGGCTTCCGCACCACGATCCGCCCGATATCCGCCGTCTATAATGCGGCCGGCTTTCAGCTCCTTATTAAGAGTTGCGTCTTTGACCGTATTTAATTCTGTAAATGGTACACTGAGCAGCCTGGATTACCTGTTGGTAAATTAAAATATAATATACTTTTGCATCTGTTTTCGTTTTAGCTGTTTTTCTGTAAGTTTTATCCAATAAAGACACAACGAATTTTCATTTTGATACAATTCAGTTTAAAACTTACACAAATGCAACATTTAGGTTAATAATAATCAATCTGGTCGTAGTAATAGGCATCGTTTACTCTTTCCACTGCGTTAGCTAACGTAACCACTAACCGCTAATTCTGTCACCATAATTCCCAAAATAATGATACTTAAATAGTGATACTTAATTACAATTCATTGCCTTTATTGAGCTGTGCACCTAGAGTGTGACCAACCCATTGTGTCACACTCTAGGTGCACAGCTCATTTAATTATAATGATTTTTTGTAAAATACGAGTATAAGCAATTTTGTCTTCTTTATTCTTCTCATAGACAGTTTTGTCAGACAATCAACCGTTGTGACATTATTAAGCAACAAAAAAAAAAACAATTTTGCCAGTTTTAATTGAAAATGGCGGATGACGCGTTCGTATTCATTTAATAAAATGCCTCCATATATTATTAAATAAACCAACGGGACTTAATCGCGCTCAAAATATACTTATTTAACTACCTCGACGTTTCGAACGTGACTCTCCCAGGACTCTATCATGGAAGGGTGTTATAAAAAACCGGCCAAGTACGAGTCGGACTCGCGCACCGAGGGTTCCGTACAAACACTTTCCATCCCTAAGTGGTTAAGTTAAGTTTGCACCTGGTATGTATAGCGCCCCATATAAATTAGGTGCAAAGTTAGGTATTAAAATATAAAAAAAAAAACTACTTACTAGATCTCGTTCAAAACAATTTTCGTTGGTAGTTTTTATAGTAATGTACATCATATGTTTTTTTTAGATTTTTCATTTTCTTATTTTAGAAGTTAGAGGGGGGGGACCAACTTTTTTCCACTTTGGAAGCGTCTGTCACGCAAACTATTCGGTTTAGAAAAAATATATTTTAGAAACCTCGATATCATTTTTGAAGACCTATCCATAGATACCCCACACGTATGTGTTTGATGAAAAAAAAATTTTTGAGATTCAGTTCTAAGTATGGGGAGCCCCCAATATTTATTATTATTTTTTTATTTTTGCATCAAAATCTTAATGAGGTTCACAGAATACATCTACCTACCAAGTTTCAACACTATAGCTCTTATAGTTTCGGAAAAAAATGGCTGTGACATACGGACGGACAGACGGACAGACGGACAGACATGACGAATCTATAAGGGTTCCGCTTTTTGCCATTTGGCTACGGAACCCTAAAAAGTGTGAAAATCGTGTAAGTTTAAATCAATTCCTACATAATATCTAAACAACATCGAAGAACAACTGAAAAAAAACACTTTTACTCCACCTTTTGCAAGGCAATTGATGTACCCACGGATGGATGTACGTTTTCATATAAAATGTAAATTAAACGCTTTGTTCTAAACTTTTTTCATTAACACAAATTAACAACACTAACCGCTATCGCAAGCCATCAACTATCAATTAACAACACTATTTAACCCGTTCGCCGCGTCGACACGTTAGTCGCATTTTTGTCGCGTCAGCGGCGCTGACAAATGTAGCGGAAAGATAACCCGCCTGACAATATGCTAGCTATATAATTATAGGGTTTAAACGATAATGGGGAATCGTTTATTTGGAGAAATCTATTATGGAGGATCTTCATGGTTTGCTTTCAACCTGAGAGTATAAAAAAATCTAACGAACGATGGTCTCAGTGCATCGTACTGTTTTCATAGCTTATGACGCCTTAAATACGTGTGCTAGGCAGTTTTACTTATAGCGGCTTAGCAGATTATTTATCTGGTAGCTTTTGCAACCAACTATACAAAAATTCTGCTACGATATCTCTGCTATAGTTAAGTATACAGGATGGAACATTTCTAAAGACTGGGCTGACATGACAGTGTCATCTGAGTGATCTACAATCGACCTAATATAATTATAAAGCTGGATTAGAAACTAAAAAAAGTCATCAAAATAAAGCATTTTAATATCAGTGACAACCGTAGTAATTCAAAGTTGTTATTTACATTTTAAATTAACACATGTCTTTAACTTAAGCGATATTCAAAAGATGCTAGGGTCGATATGTGCAGATTTTAACAGTAATGTTTAACAAACTGTATCTCAAAAATGGTGAGAAATATTTACATAGTTCATTCGTGAAAAATGAAGTACTCAGTCTTAAAAATTACCTGTTTGCTTAAAAGTCCCTCGATCTGTTCCACCCTATATATTAGGCGAAGAACTACTATAGTTATAATTATAAACTGTGTTTGTTGGTTGATCGATTTATTATGTGATGTGGTAACAGAATAATTGCCGTAATATTTTCAATAGGAAAATGTCAAAAGTTGCTTTACTAATTCGAAAAAAAAAAGAATTAATTACCAAAGGAAGACAATACACATGTTACCACTGTTAAATTTTATCATCTCTCTCCCTCTCTCTCTCTCTGTATTGCCGTTCCCGTGATAGTCACTGGATGGTTTACACTTGGAGTGAATCATTTGCCTCTAACTTATCAGAAGGTAGATTCAATTATCTTTTCAGCATTTTAAACGAACCGTCACATTGCGGGTTAGAAAGAAAAACGTAGTAACATACTATCAAGCCGGTATTAAACTATTATTTTTGTTTCCTAATCAGAAGTATTCATTTCCTCATCCATAAAGGCTCAACCGACATTAGCAATGTTCAAAATTCCGATTTTTCGCTGCCAACTGTTGTAACTACCCGAGATCGTCGCAACTTTTTAGTCCTAAATATATATAATTATGCGCCTGCTTGCTATAATAGAGGCAAAGAAAACCGTTAGTTCACCAAGCTGTGTGGAAAATCTTTGTTCGTAAGATGGTGAGTAAAACGAATAGTTTTAATTTATCCTCCTGTTTCATTGTTCCTTTCTTATTATAACAATACGATTTGCATCGTTTGATGGGATTCCAATAGAAACAAACTTGTGACTTTTGTTTACAGGTCCAGAAAATTACCATGTTAGAGAAAATGTGTTAGATATATCACGGATCACTTGTTTCGATTATTTATTTTAGAGATTTGCTGTCATTAGCCGTTAAATCGTTAAAATAAAGTAAAAAAGAAAATTACCCCGTCGAAACAAAGATAAACTTCTCTAAGCGATAGTATACATGAAGAAATATTATGAAATAGATATTTGGTGAGGTACTTCTTCTAGGCGGTTGTCACACTGCCGCCGCGTCCCGCTCCGAACTGCCTTACGTCCTATTTTCACAAAAATCCGTACGGCACTACGGAGCTGGGTGCGGCTTACTCCATAGTCTCTCAGAGTGCGTAGAGCGAGAATCGTCGTGTGATCCGCACCTTTGCTCCGAGAGGCGGAGCCCACCCATGGTATATGAAAATAAGGCATGCCACTTCGGAATGACAGGCAATACTTTTGATGTCATCACGCAATGATTGGTTTTGGTTCTGTCAATCCGTTTCTATGTTGCTAGTGGTGTATCATAATACTCCCCGATTCCCTTGTTATCTGTATGAATCTCATAAAATTGTGAGTGTTTTAAATCAATTATGAACACAATATAAAATTTAGTCAAAGTACATGACAATCGTAATGCATAAATGCTTATTTATTATTTTTTGTACCACTGGCGGCAAACATTATGTTAGGTATAGTTGCCGGCAAACTTTTAGAACAAAAAGCGGATCTGCGCATGTACATTTGTACGTAAATGGGCTACTGCGCAGTCAAGGTTATGATCTAAAAGTTTGCCGGCAGCTGTACCATATAGCGGCAACTGATCAGTGACGTAGAAAGTCTCACTAGCCGGAGTGTCATACTATATTTTCTTATACCATGGTCATCCCATTCGGTTTTTGTGTATAAATCAAAATCGAGTTCAATGTAAATTAAAAAACCGCAGTTCGCTGCGGGATGCGGTGACAGTGTGATAACCGCCTTAGTTTTCCCTGATTAATTCCAAAACTTGGTGATCTTAGATCTTAGGCAATACGGCGGCCATCGCGGTTTCCACGGGATCTGGCATTATCATCACCAGGATTAACTGCACGGCGCCTGCATAAAATATTTTAATTTTATACGGCAAATGCATTAAGACCGACTTTAAGAAGTTAATTGATTCGAGCTCAGAGTTTTTAATGACCTTTACTTTGTGAATTTTAATACGGCTAAGAATATATTATTTCAATGGGTGTTGGAGCCACATTTAAACTTTGGATTATGCAGGAGAGGAGATGATTTTTGTTTGAATTGAATGCTAGCGGAAGGAAAGTTTGAAATGCGGATTCGATTAGTCAAATGATCTTAAAAATGCGGATATTCCAATTACATAGAAGCAGACGGGAGTTGTTTTAGATTTAACATGGGAGCGAAACGCAGTCCTAGTTCCAGATCCATTACCTAGATTTGCAATCTGCTCCTTAAATGAGGAAGTTCTTAGTTAACATTATGCATTTTTTATGTTATTACCGCAGAACTTCGTAAGTAACAAATCAATCCCGAAAATTCTCATTTAAACTGAAAGCTTACCTCCAATTTCAGACAAATTGAGATTTAATGAGGAAATATAGATTAAGATTTTGGCTGTTTTTAGGAACAAGAACACTGCAAATAATCCAAACAATAATGGTAATACTATTAAACAAGAACTTCAAAGAAAACGTACACTGGTATGGCAGCCTCATAATATCTTTATTAAAAAATCACTTTGTATGCAAAAAAAACTTGAAGACACAAAGCGGCTGTAATAAATCGTAAAAATGCAAACGAACGCAAATGTTTTCCAAGAATTTAATAATTCTGCAAACACGGAAGCGGGAGGGCGAGAGGAAAAACAATATTACTCGAAGCAGATGCAATATTGAAATGCACTTATTTCTAAGCGTCTATTGTGGGACACTGCTTTAGAATAGAATAAGTATTTATATTTTGTATTTCTGCTTTCGAAGAAACGGCACAGTATAAAAGTACAAACTATGTAAATATATTTATATTTTTTTTACTAAATTTTGAACAATTTGGCACATGGGAAATTGGGAACAGACTATTAGAAAATCCTTGTTTATTTTTCCAACTTTATGACTCTATGAGTTTGATATAGAGGTGTATTTCATTGATATAAAAACATCAAACAATGATATCATCCTCCTAGCCTTTGTCCCATTTTTTGAGAATGAATTCTCAATCGGGGTCGGCTACCTAAATCCCAAGATGTGGCGTAGGCACTAGTTTTTACGCAAGCGACTGCCATCTGACCTTCCAACCCAGAGGGGAAACTAGCCTTATTGGGCTTAGGTGGTTTCCTCACGATGTTTTCCTTCACCGAAAAGCGAGTGGTAAATATCAAATGACATTCCGTACATAAGTTCCGAAAAACTCATTGGTACGGGCCGGGTTCGAACCCGCGACCTCCGGATTGAAAGTCGCATGCCCTAACCTAGTGGTTAGGGCATGCGACTTTCTACCACCGCTTCACCATACAATACATACCGCTTCATCAAACAATGATATAAAAACATTAAATAAATAAATAAATATCTTATAAATAAATAAGTAGATATTTATCTATATAGTATGTATATCGTCGTCTAGTACCCATAACACAAGCCTGCTTTAGCTTAATTTGGGACTAGATCGATTTGTCTGAGGTTGTCTGATATTTATTTATTTATTATTTAATTACTTAACTTTATCGTGACCAAAGTAGTACCTAAATGAGACAGTCACTGATATTTCATCTATTGACAATTGACAATCAAAACTCACTAAGTAACAAATATCAACTTAAACATAGCTCGTATCTCGGTGTCCATCTACTTACTAGATACGAGGTTTTGAAGAGCAGTGACAGAAATTTTAGTGAGTTTAGGTTATCACCAGGCGATTACATAGTTATTTTTTCTTTAAAAGTAGAACGACAATTGGTTTGCTGTCTTTTTTTCATCTCTTATCGATATTAGACTCTACCATGTTAAACGCCATTTTTTATTTGAATAATATGATGGCCGACGGGGCGGCACTAGAATCGACAACAAAAAACCGATAAATTGCGCCCGCTCTTTAATTAATTTTGTAGCAAAAAGATACTTTTAATTAGCAATATTTTACGTCCCTCGGCGATGTCAGCTGCGAGTCAGTCCACGGCGGTAATTATTGTGGAGAGAGAATTGTTTTTAAAGTGTTTTCAATGTTATTACTTGTAATAACTGAATAGAGACTTTGCCTTACTGCATTAGGACAAATATTACAAGATGATCTCATATTGCGTTTTGAATCCATGAATAACTTAAATTAAACATTAAAACTCATCAAACGCGACGCATTTTTGGTGGAAAAATTAGGCTTGAAATATATGTGTGTACATGTATGTGCTAGAGCTGGGTCATTTCGAGTACCTATTCTGTAAAACGAAACGTAACCGTTTCCGTTTCAGAAACAACTGTTTCGGAAACCGATTTTTAAGTAACCATTTTTTGCTATTTTTGTGCCGTTGCTGATATCGCTATGTTATGTTCGTTTTGTTCATTTGTAACTATGCACTATGGCGCGACGGCAATTTTGAGTTTCGTTACAATATCTCGGGTTTCGCCGAAATGTTACTAGTTTTACGATTAAGAATCGACTATTTTTCATGTGATATACTATAAATAGTAGTAAACGTGCCGCTGTCAAGGTATTATTGTTACAATACACAATGTTTAATAACAGTTTTTAGTTCTAGTAAAAAAACGGTATTTCCGTTAAAAAAAACGGTTTCTTAAAACTATTACAAGAAAAAACGCCCAGTATGCGTCTGTATCAAATTTTCAACAGGTTAAACATTTAATTTAACTCATAAATTGACAGATAGATACAAGTTCACCGGACCGCGACATGGCGAGCGATTTAAATCACTTACAAATTCAGACTCCATTCAATTTTAAAATGAATTCCAACTATTCCAGCCGTTGTAAGATCCTGAGAACTATTTAATTATATGACCCTTCGAGTTGTTTCCACCCAGTGCCTCCGAACCCGGTTAAACAGGCAGGACACGGCAGTGTCTCGGACAAGTTCGCTAGACGTAGGACCGGTAGGGGGCTGTACATCATTCGCTCGGCGCTGCGTTAGGCGTACACTGCAAAAAGATAAAAACAGGCCAAGTTAAGTCGGACTCGCGCACCGATGGTTCTGTACAGCTTAATATTTTTAAAAATTTTGTTTTCTGTATTTGTTGTTATAGCGGCAACAGAAATACTGTGAATTTTACAGACAATTTTAACTGTTAAGCTATTACGTTTCATGAGATACAGCCTGGTGAAAGACAGACATATGGACAGCGGAGGCTTAGTAATAGGGTCCCGTTTTTACCCTTTGGGTACGGAACCCTACCAATGCTGACTTAATGAAAAAAAAAAACTATCAACTATTATGGAAAACTACAAGTCGTACCTAAAATACCTACATGTCTTTTTGATATTGTCAGTAGGTACATAATTGTTTAGTTTTAGTTTTATTGTCCTCGATATTAAAATGTTCTGTAAACATAAAACACATACCTGCTTACAATACTTATCGTAAAGCGATGACCAATAGTGAGTGTAAACATTAGTAGTAGATATTTTGAGCGTGTTAACCGTCTGATTCCCCTGGGTGCATTAATGACGAATAGCACATACATTTGCTGTAGTATTCTCAGTCTGTCATCATCATCATTATCATATCAGCCGATAGGCGTCCACTGCTGCACAAAGGCCTCCCAAAACTAGCTCTCCACAACGATCGATCTTGCGCCGCCTTTATCCAAATTCTGCCCTCGATCCTAACCAGGTCGCCAGTCCACCATGTTGAGGGCCTTCCCATGCTGCGTCTTCCGCGGTTGCCGCTCAAGAACCTTTCTGGCCTAACGGACTCGATTCTACGAGCAATGTGCCCCGCCCACTGCCACTTAAGGCGACTGTATGAGCTATATCTACAACCTTGGTTCTTTTGCGTATGTCATCAGCAAGGATACTTAGAGCATAAATTTATAATATAACCAATATAAGGTTAGTGCAGTAAGAAGCTTAAAACGCTCAAATAAATCAATCTACTAATGCGTTATACACGAAAGGGCATAATCAAAATGTCAAGCGTCAAATTTACTTTTAACTTAATCCTTATAATTATATGGTATTAACTGTCAGCGTGCCTTTGCCATAATTTATACCTAGTATAGTATTTATGGTGACATTATGCAAACTTGGCCTATGCTCTACATTTATATTTTCGGTGTTACAGACTGTTCTGGAAGGTTCAGAAGAGCGTATCTTAAAAGCGTAATCGTTTCGGTTGGTTCCTTTTGTTGGAAGTATTTTGCCGAGACCAAATTGGATTGTTCTTAGGGGGACACTGCTCAGGTGCTAGGATTTCTTGTATATTTTACGTATTTTACTGCAAGAATTTCGTTTGAAATGAACTTGCTTTGGATTTTAATTTGAAATAGTTGAGTGAATGTATATATTTGTCGGAATTACGGATGCTTTGGTTTGATACGAGTTGGGTATGAAAGCAGAAAGAAGTTGTTGGTTTAATTTCCGGCATTTATTTTTATTTTTATATGTCATTTATTATTATTATTTATAATGAGGCAGGCAGTTTAACAACTGATAGTGCCTATATCCAGCGATCTGCGTCTTGAGATCGTTGCTCAGTGGTATGCTTGTCTAATTTATTCTTAAAATTATTGAAATTACATCCTCGGGGAGTTTGTTCCAAGCACTCACAACTCTATTGCTCAGAAAGTGTTTATGTGGGTTGTTGTGCGACCTGCAGGCAACTAGCTTTAGGTGATGACCTCTCAGTCGGGTATTGTTGTTGCGTACAAATATTTCGCTAAAGTCCTTGAGGTCATAATGCCCAGTCAGAATCTTGTACGTCTCGATCAGGTCTCCACGTTCCCTGCGGCTCTTCAAGGTTGTTAGCTTCAGCGCCTGCAGTCTATCTTCATATGATTTATTTTTTAATTCCCGTGGTACTTTGGTGAAACTACGCTGAACTTTCTCCAGCATCTCAGTGTCTTTAACAAAGTATTTGTTTGAGATCTTGTCACCATTTGTCTACTTTAGTGATATACTGTGTTCTAAGTACCTAAAGTAATGATATTTTCTTTTTCATCGAGGATACACTTTCAAAACCCTTCCATCTGACAGATCAGTGTAACTTTTTTATCTTAATGATAATGGTAGAACAGTCTATCACGCTATTTTGTCCCTTCCCTTGTGTCGTGGCAAATCTCCTCTATTGCACGTTTCTTGAAGCGTGAAGAAGCATCTCGCGGGCCGGCATGGCAGTGTCAACTGATATGAATGAATATTTTAATTAATTTAAGTAGTCATGAAATCCGGGGTTTTGGTTGCTGCGGGGTTAATGTATTATTCTGTGTTTATAAAATATTTGCATGCCACTAAATTGGTGAATTATGCTGATCCTTATGTTTAATTCATAAGATCTATTATGTACCGTAATTCCAGCAAATAAATACTTTGACTTTGACTTTGACTTTGAACTGTCAGGGCGCCGTTGGTCTCTTGCCCGTTTCCATTGCGATTTGGGCTCCCCTTTTCGTTTAATATCAGGCTAAGTGGAGCCACTATGTTGTCTCAATATGTAAAAAAAATATCGAGTGACTAGCTACGCCGCGCGGTGCTACCCGCTCATCACACGGGACCACTTTTTTTTTCGAAATAAAAAGTAGCTTATGTGTTATTTCAGGGTGTCAGCTACCTTCATACCAAAATTTATCAAAATTGGTTTAGCCATTTGAGCGTGAAAAAGTAACAAACACACTCAGAAACTTTTGATTTTATAATATTAGTGTGATATACCAAAGCACAAATGACACGTAAGATCAATATAATTAACTTAATAGCCACATCTATGATAAAATTATAAAATTGTATTGACAATCAATTTTCAGGAAAAATCTTCAACAGTACGATGATGGATTCGTATGGGCGCGCGGGTCTTTTGGTACAAGGATAGTTGGACATCCAAATATGGTTTACGATTTTTACCAGACTACGGTAAACAAAAAGCTTTCCGCGAACGAAGTTGCAGCCAACTTCTAATGATATTTAACTTTAATAACTTAGTAGTGGTAAAGATTTATCCAGGAGAAAAATAAACAGGTCCACCACGCACCCTTTTAAAAGCCTCACTCATTAAAACATAACAACGTTACTGCGTTGAAATCACTTTCCTCCGCTGAATAAACCGCTTACAAAAATAAGAAGCTTTTAATTAAACAAGTGAAGCTCGTGCTTAGCGGTGATACGGAACCGGAAGTGCATTGCGCTGCTTCCGGCGGATAATCACATCCGGTGCCTTATTGCGGGCCCAGTCGCCCGAGGACTGGTCGCCTATGCCCGGGGACTCTGGTAGGCTGTTAGGCAGAGATTCTTGGTATATTTATGATTTATGAATATTAATAAGCTAAATTTAAAAAAATAAACTGTTCTCTATCGTTTGCCCGAATTTAATATGCCATCATCTATTACTTGCCATAATATTAACCTGCCATAAATCTATTTGTCTCTGTAAGCTGAAACTTTTCGGGATTGTCATGAAAGAAACCTAACATAACCTAATGATTTCTCCATGATTATTAATCAAGAAATCCCGAAGAGTTAATGATTTATGAAATAAAAAGGTACGGCAAGTGATACATTTGTGACAATTGAAATTCGGGGAAGTGAAGGTATCCGATTTTAAACACCCGCAACACTCATTCAATGAGTGATAGAAAATGCTACTACAACTGAATATAACTACAAAATTTGGAGATTCTTGGTGCCTTTATGATTTATGAATATTAATAACCTAAACTGAAAATTTCAAACACCCCTAACACAAGTAGCTAGAAATCATGAGACCCTCATTCAATGAGTGATATAGAAAATGCTAGTAAAACTGAACATATATGTAACAAAAAAAAAAAATATTCTTAGCTTCAATATTGTCTGAGATCTTGTCACTTTTTCTAATGAAAGCTGAATATCTTGGAAAATACTGGTCCTATTTCCACCATTAGCTCAGAACTATTTCGATGGGCATTCTTTTCGAATAAAAAATTCAACTCAAGTTGATCCATTCGTTTCGGAGCTATGATGCTACAGACAGTCACACAGATATACAAATATTCTCGAATTTATTAGTATTTTCAATTGTTATTCAAAACCAATCCCACCAATGTTAAACACCAATAAGAATAATATTTTACGCGGGAAAAGCATATTGATTGAATTATTGTAACAAAACGGAACTTCATTATTCATTATGTTAAAAAAGTGTTTATTTAATATCCTCGACGTTGCGAACGTGATGTTACGTTCATGGTCTCGAAGGGACTGAATAGGCGGGCATCATAAAGCTCGAGTTCAGGTACTTAGTTCGAAATAAGAAGACGTTTATGCCCGCCTCTTCAGTTATAATATCGTCACCTGTAATATGAATTAATGTAACCGCCAAAATGACGAAATTGAGTTAAGTATACAGTTCGTCTGTAAATTTGACGATCTATCCATTGCTGTTATTAAAATTACGATATCTTGAAAAAAATGTTGGTTACATTAAACAAAAATTTACCATTTTTTTTAGTTTTCTGTATTTATTTTGGTGTATGGCACATTGTTTGTAAATTACTTAATATCAGATTAACGTAACCACAAGTATTGGCCAAAGTTGAACAAAAGTCATTAATGTAAGACTCATCGGTAAATAAATGACTCTTACATTACTCAATTTATAGCACTTTATTACCGATTGACTGTTACGTTAGCTTCAAAGCAAGATAAAAATTATAAAATGGTTCTTACATTAAATGGGTTATACTTTTAGTTTTCGAATCAAATCATGTAAATAATAAGGTACATAAATGATTTACATGCTCAGATTAGATAGGTAAAAAATTTTTTTACGGGATTATAAGACAGCAACCATTTAAAGCCAATTATAGTCTAATCTTGTCACAAATTGTGCTTACTGCAAGGTGGGTGAATATATAATTTAGTCAGTAACATTAAAGTTTTCGTAGTTTTTAAAGCACTCAATGCCTCTTACATTATTATTTGTCTTCCCAAGGCTCGAGTGATGACGGTTACATTAAAATTATGTACTTAATTTAGACGGACCTGGTGCTTACGTTATTTTGTTTACCAGGAACTTTGCGACCATTTCTTTCCTTTGCAGTGTTAATGAGTAGATACCGGTGAGACGACCATACATTTGCCTGTAGGAAGCAATTACAAACACTACCGCGTGCGTCTGTTTACGATTTGGTGTTGTGATGGATATGATAGCCACTTTAGTTTGTACCGACCACCGATCGGATGCCGGTTTTCGACTCCATACAAATACTGGTATTAAATTTCGGTATTTCGCTTATTATTACACATTTCTTTATTTTACTGAGCTAATTTCAAAGTTCTATGCGGTCTAGTTTACTTTAATTATATGTAATGGTAAATCTGTAATATTTTTTTTGTAATTTTTATGAATACCGGTAACGATCCCTGGTTCCAACAATTCGTGATAAGGACAGTATTGTGCGATTGCGTTGTTATATATCAATAAGTACAGTTAAAAATTACGAGTTAAGTACATTCATCGCTTTACATCAGGCGATCCGTTTGCTCGTTTGCCCTCAACGACATAAAAAATTAATAAATAATAATATTACACAAAAAAACTTTCAAAAATTAAGGGAAAATTGAAAAGGATAAGTACTCAGTAAGTTTTATAGAAATTGTTATCACCTCAAAAGGGAGTTCTAAGGCGGAATGAAGTTTGTCGGGATTTCCAGTATCAAATAGAAATTGATGTTTTAAACTTTTTAAAGTTAAGTTATTTATTAATTAGCTATTATGCCTATTTATATCATGTCTAATTCTTGAATTAGGGACTTTTAATTGAAACAATCTGGCTTAATGCATTTCGTTTTTAGGGAATCTCTTAAATGTCTGGTTAAACGGACTGTGAAAACTTTTTCTGTGAAAATCTGTCACTGCCACTACCATGTAGCAACATGTAGGCATAATAAAATGTATATTATTTTTAGAAAACAAGAGACAGGAATGAATGATGGTAGTAATAGTGATATGGTGGAGGTTAGTGACATTGAGATACTCCCAATCATTTTTTTCAGTAGCCTACGTATCCAACGTAGTGTCATTGTATTGATGCGATGATTCAATAAAATACGTTAACTATTTGCTTGCCCCTTGACCATTTTTTTTTTCAGCCAGAGAAAGGAGTTGAGCTGGGCCATACTTTCTACTAATAACGGGACACCAATGATGCTTCAAATAAGTAGTTCGCGAGAAAACAACAGCTTACAAGATATAAGAAAATCTCTAAATCCGTTTCAGCTCTATAAGAAAGATGTCCAAGCCCAATAGCGAAGGTATTCGAAGGATTTCAGTCGTAAATTGACCCCTTGACGTTCAAGTTCATAATAGTGATGTGAGAGTGAGTTACTAATATGTGACGAAACATTTAGTCACCAGTTTGCCAGGAAATGGTCAAATTACTAATGAAGAATCAAATAAAGTTCATTCGGCTAGTTTCAGACAGGGACAAGCCTTAGTACACTGAAAATAGGACTGAGGGTTTGTAAAGACCAAATTGATTATTTAAACGAAATTATACAACGTTAAGCTGAAATTTAAACTTAAGTCACTAAATTCAAAAGGAGGGAGTTGATGAATGGAACAGAAAGAAGGTAATAAATACGAAGAAAACTATATAGAAAGAAATAAAAAAGAAAGAGAAAAAGGGAAAGCAGAATGTGCAGTACAAGTCGTTGGTAAAAAAGGTACATAAATATTGTAGGAAAGGGAGAAAGAAAAGCAAAGTGAGGAAAAACAGTAAGGAAAAGTATCAGATTGGAAAGAAAATGAAGTGTTTTTTTAATACTCTTTAAATCTAAAGGTGCCTTTACCAATTTTGGTTTTTATAAACAAAAAAGAAACTGTTTCCCGCTTATAAACCGGTTTTTATCACGACTTACTATCCTGCCACTAATTAACTGAAAAACAAGAAATAACTCTATGTTAAACCTTATTAGAATTGGATAAGTTTAAAAATTCCTTAGCTGAATTCCGCTAATGTAAGTCCACGTTTTGAAAATGTGTGTCCCTTACGTTAGATTTTTTTACGTTTTTGTGACTTACTTTAAATTAGGGCTCATTTTTTGAAATCAATGTTGTGTTGTGTTAATGTAACTCCTCATTTTTGGAAAAAAATTAACGTAAGCGCCATGCTATTTTCTAAACTATAATAGCAGCCTTTTTGAGACCATTATCAACTGAAAGATCTTACAAAATTAAGCTATAACTACTTTACATCATTTTAATCGGATTAAGAAATAAAATGTTACTGCACTTTTTTTAATTTGCAATTTAGTTTTTGGCCTCTCCTGAAAAATCGTCATTTGGCGGTTACCTTAATTCATATTACAAGTGACGATATTATTAATGTGTGAAAATCGTGTAATTTTAAATCAACATATTGATTTAATAAGTAAATAAATAATGTTATCTACACCCATCTTGTTAAATTCCTATAACAATTCAGATATTATAGGTGAGGACCTGGACTTGGCAGCGACGAAAATCAGATTTTGATCAAAATTGATACTGTAATGGTGACCTCGCCCCCGCCGCGCGAGTCACCTCATATGTTCCTCTGCTGCGCGGACTGACTGGCAGGACTGAGTGTTTCATATTTTATAAACCTCTCATTATGTAGCAGTTGCATAAACTACTATTCAGTTCAGAATATATTATGGTGTGACATATGTATGATGAACAATAGGTACATAACATGTCGTAGAAGTCAAATTTCGCTTGACATGTTTCAAATCGGTTCGCGATTCGCGATCAGTATCATCATCAGTTTCGTTTGCACTTTAATATGTCTGAGACTCAGGTTAGTTTTCTATGTAAAACGCATCCGGTGCCTTATTTGTAAGATTCCACCTTATTTAATGAAGATAGTACACACAGTACAGAGAATTACAGCTCGGACGAAAGACAGTACTTAAACAAATGGTCAAGTTTCTGTAAGACACCTATGGTATTTACGTCATTTTATTAACAATATTACCCTATCGCAAAAAGGCGGGTTTATATGAGACAGTGTCGGCACTTACGTCCTTTAGATTGGGCTACTATATTATCGTAAAACGAAGGCTTTGTATGAGACCACATCGGTAGTTAGGACCTTTGGAGTGGGGGCGGTACAGTGCACCACCCGCATTAGTAATGTACAGCCGAGAACGTCCAGTGCACGCGAAGTATGTTGTTCCTCTTGTGACCCTGTCTATTCATTCAGGCATTAAATCTCTAGCCTATTGAAAACCTTTGTCATTATTTCAACGGAATGTAGGTTTAGCCTAAAGACTAGGTACCAAAGCGAAAGCTGTCACGCTTTCTGTCTCTTGTCTATATATTCAATATTCATTGATACCTACTGTTCAAGGAGCTTTACACACCATCGGTTCTTAGAGACCTTAAGAAAGATAAGACTATTCGATTGCTTGAAAATCAAAATCGTCTCCTCTGCCCCTATTAGTAAAAATATCGCAATACTGTACGTGTGTTTCCAGCAGAGCTGATAATATTTTATTATATCCTACCCTTGATTAAACAAAACAACACAGTCTGTTGGCTTGCTGTTACTACAATGCAGAAGCAGTCAAAGATTTTCGTTATTTATTCCTTGAAATTGTAAATTAAACTTGAAGATGAATTTAGTCAAAACGCTACACAAATTTAACCCGTACTGAATTAACATAAGTTTTCCTTTTTACAAATTTATTGCAGCTCCACCTAATGTGGGAAGTTTACAAATTGCTACAAGTTTGAAGCACTGGATAATGGATGACGAGCAATAACAAACGAGATTAACTCCAGCAATAGTTAAGATCAAAGTTGGCTCCGTCTGATGATCGGGGCGTCGACCTCGAATTCCAGACATTATGGATGCATTAGTGCATTTAGAAAGATTCCTGGCTTAATCTGGATACTACATTAATTTGCAGAAATACTGCACATTAACCTGGTAGTGCTTGGCTTTAAAGCAGACCCAAGCAAAACAGACTTGTACACAACAACACCTGTTCTAGCCTGTTCAGAATTATTGCGTCGCCACGTTCCTGGCCCGGACACTAAACAACCGCTTCCTTAGCAGAGACTACAACCTTCTACAATATATATACTCTGTTATTTTTTATTTATTTGTATTTATAAATATATTTATATAGTTATATAAACATTAGCCTTAGGGTGGCATCGTAGCGCCATCTACCGTTAAGATTTAGACTTTATAGTCGGCACCATCGTCTCAAATTTGTTGAGAATCGATAGTAACGATGAGCTACACCCAAATTAATTATTTTTAGTAAAGCAGTAAGGGCCTGCAAATATTCGACCATTTTAGGTATTCGAATATTCGTTTTGTTTTTCGCAGATATTCGAATTATTCGAATACTATTCGAATAGTTGAAATTATTTTTAAAAAGTATTAAAAGTAGCTTTTTTTAAATTTTAGTGGTAAATTTAAACGAACAGCAATTCGTGAATACCTAAACATACGGTGACGACGACAATCCAAAGCGAAATCGACGATAAACCCTGTGTCCAAAGTGAAACCTTCTGTATCTGTCCCTTGACCCAGCCAGATGGCTCAAGAACGAGATCTTGTAATGTAAGGTCCCTGTAGAACAACCCGTACTGCTCCTTGCTCTTCCATACGTCCTTGCGGTCATCGGTGCTACGTAGCTCTGGTAGAAGTGAAGGCTTTGTCTACTGTCCCATATTTTCTACTACACTGCGATGAATTCCCTTCTGCCACTTGGCTTCCATGCCTATAATCCTATAGGACTATAATATAATTTTATTTCCTTTTGATTCCTACATTCATGGGAATCATGGGATTGAAGTTTACTAACGTTTTTCAAGCAACTTCAATCCCACGAGGATTCTAAGGAATTAAAAAAAAATCGGCATTAAGTTCCTAAGAGGATCTGAAGGGAATGAAATTGGGTAGGTACTATTCATTATTTTCCAATATCTCAAACGAAAAACAGCCATTTTAAAATCAAATAACTCGACATTTATTAATCACGTTCACAACAAAATAACATAACTTCCTTTTATTATATTCCACCTAGAAACTTGAGCTTAGGTGAATTTTGAAGATATAGGGATTTCTATTTGACTTGTTCAAGAAAGTGTCCGATCGAAATTTCCTGATTTATCAGCTCCATCTGGGAATCCATAATAAATTCATCATTTTCTATTTGTTTTGTTTTTCGTGTATTTGATATTTGTAATTTTATTCGCATAATTGTTATATTTTGCATCGTTTCCTATACTTGTTGTTTAGGAAACACTCCCTGAGACTGTAAATCATGTGCTTGTGGAGATTCTTGGCGTTTAAAGTCACGGCCTCGACTCTTACGCAGAATGAACAGTCTCACAAATGATGGCTTTAACATGCCATATATAGTGAGTAGCACCTTCCTGTCCAAAGCGGCTAGCTTAGTCTGAGTCCACCTCAGTACGCCAAAGGAGTAAATGAACAGAGGCATTTCGCAAACACACCTTGTAGCCACCCGACAAGAATTAAGTAATTTTGACAAACGACAAAAGAAGCGCTCCTTCGAAGCCTGCTTCATGTCCCCGCAATACCAAATAGTAGTACTTAGATTTAAGAAAGAAATCTAAGGTGCTATCGCCACTAACTCTTTCTGTGACTTTCTGTAGTTCCACCACGTTTAAGCCTTTTGCACGGCTAGCATAAATTTGACACGCGACTCTTTCTCGCGCTCTATGTGTACAGTACTGAGATAGTGACGGATGATGCTATCTATCGCTCTCGCGTGTCAAATTATGCTAGACGTGCAGCACTTTGAGGAACTTAGTTTACGGTTGTCAATGTACAGAAAATGAGCAATGACCTCGCCCCTCTTCTAAGCCGGCATTCCAATCCTGAAACCTTCAGAAGAGTAGGCTCAGGGCCAGGCAGAACCACAGAGCCCTGAAATAACTTACTCAATCCCTATCAAATTCTGCGGACCAGGAGAAGAAGACTTTTCATTAATATTGACTAGCATACATAGTTCTAAAGTTATTTTTATGGATATATTAGTTTAAGTATTTTAACATGTCTGAGACTCACGATAGTTTTCTATGTAAAAAGATATATTGATTATTTACGGTAGTCTACAATTTTATACATACTTACCCTATTTTGCAGAAGTGAAAGACTAACATTAAATTTCTTACATTTTTCATTAATAAAAAAAGTATTCGAATATTCAAATACCGCACACGGTAGTATTCGAATATCAAAACGAGTCGAATATTCGTACTATTCGAATATTCGAATATTCGAATTGCAGGCCCTCAGTAACGTCTGCTAACGTAAACCAAATGTTTACAAAGAAGCGAAAAGTTGAAATTATTTTTTAATGGCTCAGACAGGATTCGAACCTGGTTATCCAACGGCTTTCCGGGCCAACGTTACTGCATTTATAAAAATAATTATTTATATGTATTTATATATTATGTATATCGTCGTCTAGTACCCATAGTACAAGCTTTGTTTAGTTTGGGACTAGGTCGATTTGTGTAAGATTGTCCCTTAATATTTATTTATTCATTTATTTATTTATTATGTAGTAAGAATATATAGGTAATAGATAGCGGAGCCAAGCAGAACAGACTTGTACACAACAACACCTGTTCTAGCCTGTTCAGAATGATTGCGTCGCCACGTTCCTGGCCCGGTCACTAAACAACCGCTTCCTTAACGGACACTACAACATTCCACACTCAGTTATATAAACATTATGTAGTAAGAATATAGCAGACCCAAGCAGAACAGACTTGTACACAACAACACCTGTTCCAGCCTGTTCAGAATTATTGCACCGCGTTCCTGGCCCGGACACTAAACAACCGCTTCCTTCACGGACACTACAACATTCCACACTGTTATATATACATTATGTAGTAAGAATATAACGGACCCAAGCAGAACAGACTTGTACACAACAACACCTGTTCCAGCCTGTTCAGAATTATTGCGTCGTCGCGTTCCTGGCCCGGACACTAAACAACCGCTTTCTTCACGGATAACTGCAACCTTCTACACTCTATTATTTAAACAGTATACTAAGCTTACAGGACTATTTACTGCAGAACACGCTAATTATTGATAATTCACGTTTTGCAAAAACGTGATAATTTGTGTCGGAGACAGTTCTTTCCATTTTTTTTTAGATTCGCCGCAACATATAACAACATAATATAATAACAAATATTAATCATTCGTTTATTGATTATTGATAACATATTAAATTTGTGTTGTCTAGTGTTGTCAGTGATGACGCACTACGGCACTGAAACGTGATCGCTCACCTTAGATCTCATAACAAGGCTCCAAGTTGACAATCATAGAGAAAATCACACAGAAAACGACAGGGTAGAGCGAGCAGGGCAGATCAAAGACAGACAAGTGACAATGAACAGGGCACATTAAAACTGGTGACTGCGTGTAGCGACCACACACTGGAAGACGCTGCGTGAATAGGTTGCTCACAAAGTGGGATGATGACCGACTGTTCTAGAGTCTTTAAGCGGCAGATAACGATCATTTTATAAAAACACCAACCATTATTCAATTTGTAAGGATACTCCTTTGTGCTTTATCAATTTGAATTAAAGGCGTGATACCGATAAAACATTTTTTTTTAGATAACGGAATAAGTTTTTTTCTTTAAAAGTTATATTAAACTTTAACAAACTCAATCTGTAGAACCCCAAAATTCTGAAATAAAAAGGACCATTGAAAACGTACAACGAAACCGAGACGGCAGAATTGCTCGCTCGTCTACAACTTTGAGTGACAGCTCAGCGTTTCCGCTCAAAACTATTACAGCTTTGGAGTCAATAAACTGCGAACCGCTTTTCATTTACATTCGGCCGATGTCCAACGTCGTGCGAGCTATAAATTGGCCCTGCGACTCCATCTCAGCATCTCCACCATTTTACTTAACGATCCCATCGATTTGTATCCTATCCATTGCTGCTTAAACGCCGATTTATTGCTATCTCTTACGAGTAAGAACAGCAATGGATGTTCGGAAAAGTTTGAATGTGAGAATATCAAGTTGAATTTGAGAAGGGGAACGATAAATTCGACCCTTCGAGTTTATCGCTGATCAGAAAGAAACAATATGAAGAGAGAGAATTCTCCTTAACCGACCGCCCCGTACAGATTTGTAGGGAGCTGCGATCGCCCATCAATGTATTGATAAGGGATGTTTAGTTGATTCGGAAAGGATTAGCGATTCTAGATAAGTGTTATAAGGCAATTAGAGAGAAACTTCTGTATTATTATACAATTGTTAAAACGAAACGAAGGATACCTTATGAATTAATGATGAATGATTACATATTCATGTTTTTTTTGGAAAATACCTTTAAAGCACAAATCCATACTAATACTAATATTATATTGAAATTGAAATTGAAATTGAAATATCATTTATTCCATTGACATACAATATGCTCTAGAATAAGTCTTAGGGTTAATACATTGCATGTTTACTAGCTAAATCTATACAATATTTATGTCAGGTTTCAATTTTTAATTTTAAAATCAATATTATAATAATCTTTTATATTGTACAACACATTTTGAGTTAATGTCTTTTTTAAATGTAATTTATAATTAATGTCATTCATGGAGGTAATGGTGTCAGGTAGATGGTTATACATTTTGAGGCTTAAGTGTATGAAGCTTTTTTTGGTCTTAGCTAGGCGGACTTTCGGAAGACAGATCTTATTTCTGCTTCGAGTGGGATAATTGTGAATATCCTTCAATTTTAGGTTGTTGCTGAGGTGTTTACGAGCATATAATAGGTTTTTGTATACAAAAAGCGAGAAGAGGGTCATTATCCCAGCCTCTTTAAATGCATCTCTGCAGGACTCTCGAGCAGGCAGGTTAAAAATATTCCTCAGGGCTCGCTTTTGTAATATGAACGCTCTAGATGCCGTTGCTGCGTGTCCCCATACTAATATTCCATATGACATTATGGAGTGAAAATAAGCATAATAGACTGTCATACCAGCCTGGTAACCACACAATTCCCTAATTTTTCTTACAGAGAAAGCAGCTTTCGTAAGTTTCTTACATAAATTGTCTACATGCCTGTCCCACTTCAGTGCATTATCTATTATTATTCCCAAAAATTATATAAATGCGAAAGTGTGTCTGTCTGTCTGTCTGTCTGTCTGTCTGTTACCTCTTCACACTTAAACCGCTGAACCGACTGAGATGAAATTTGGTAAGGAGATAGTTTAAGACCCGGGAAAGGACATAGGATACTTTTCATCCCGAATAAAGCGGGTAACACCGCGGGGCACAGCTAGTATTAAATAAAATAAGCAGTATTTTACCTAACTGCTGTATATAAAATAAACGGTAAATGTTACTTATTATCGATCAATATCCGGTATCAATAATTCATCATTAATTTAAAATATTTTTTATTGCCTTACATGATATCGTCTAATTAATATTATCGTCCTATAAATAAAACAAAATTCAAAGCGACGAATTAAATGAATAAGAATAATGTTATTTGTTATAGTCTGACTAATGAAATAAAAATAATACTCAGTTTTGCCGGAAAATTAAAAAAAAATGCGGCTGGTCACACTTTGTGTAGTAGGAATTATAGTTTTGATAAAAGAAAATATTTTTGATTTTCTATGCACACGTAAGGTACCAAGGAAAAAGTTAAATATATGTTGACGTGCACTCATAGTCAGCTCACATATTTTCTACCACTAATGTACAGTACAGTCAACGACAAACACATATGTTTACACTTTCTCGGCGAAAAATTAAATGTAGTGTAAATAAGACCTAGCTCGATAATACTATGCCAAACAACTCAATCGGAATGTTAGAACTACACTCCGGATTTTAATTAGGCGAACTAACTTGACAGTTCAATGCACACGAATGTTGCCACTGTTTGGCTAGTGTTGTAAATATCGATATAAAAAAAACAGTTAATACCAGAGAGGTTTAGGTTAGACATTACATGTTTCATGAATTTTGTATTATCGCGTTTTGAAATCAAACTAATAATTTTATTACACAAATAAATAATAAAAAAACGGTTGGAATTAAAATACTTTCATCGAATGAACTTTGTTTTAGGACATCGCTAAGAACGCTGTCCGCCTTTTTGTTTTCTTGGCAGTTGTATGGTACTATCGAATACACTGATAACTGTAAACGAATATAAACCTCAGGTATTGCAACATGTTATAAAGATCTGGGTGTTTAGTTCAAGCCTGACCAGAAATATAATTATTGAGATGCGCCATATTGCGGAATTTCACTGAAACTAATTTCTTACACTGGCAATGATTTTATGATGGTTTTTCAACAATATGAATGTCTTTCGTGGTGGTTTCTTTAAAAGACAAATATTTAAAAAAGTTCATAGAAAATGCCGAAAATCATTCACAGTCGTGACCGTAATATTATAAATAAAGTGTACACGTGTTTACTACACGAAAAGCAGTCAGGAGATGAGTACATTCCATTAAATTATATTAAGAGGTTACCATACGAACAGACAGGCATTTAAGAGGCCTTATTCCTTTTAAAAAAAATTTTTTTCATATTATGACAAATATATTGATAAATTCAACCAACTTTTTGAGGTGAATAATAGTTTTCCCCGAGTTCTAGGTAGTAACGTAGCTATTTCATGCTTTTATTGCGCGCAGTCGAAAATAAGTTAAAAAAAATAAGTTTTCGCGTGAATTTTGTCAATTTCGAGTAGTTTTTGAAACAAAAATTATCAATGAAAAATTCAAACTATAGGTTTCAAATATATATGAATAAACCCCAATAGCCCTGTTCTAGGTAGTATCATCAATAATATGTTAAGAAACATGTTTGATAATAGAGAAAAATGTCTAAAACAATCAGCATTTTAAAAGGAATAAGGCCTCTTAAACTAATGTTGCAGGATTGTTGCCATATAAGTCTTATAAATAGCACCCTCTTGACAATCCTAATATATTTCTGGTCAGGCTTTAACTATGTCTTCGTTTGTATGAGTAAATAAGGTATGGCACTTTGACTAGTGAGACTTTCTACGTCACTGATTAGCTGCCGCTTTATGGTAACAAAGTAATTATAAGGCAAAAAATGTTTGCTGCACGTCGTAAAAAAAATAATAATTATGCATTACGATTATCATCTTAGGCATTTCAAGAACCACAGATTTTAAAATTTTAAAGGAGCACAAAGAAAATCAGAACTTTAGTGTTCCCATGAAAACTGGGCCAAAAATCGATTTTAAGGGAAAGCTGGACGAATTCACATTCGCGGCGATACGTCGAAAAGTACATATGTTTTACGAAAACAATGATCCACCGACTATTGAAAAGGTAACCATTTTGTCAATTTCAATTAGTAAAATTTAAATTGACAAAATGGTAAAATTGTAATTAGTACGAGTGTGAACTGAAGTATTTGATAAAATACAAATATAATCAAATGAATAGTAGGTACAAGGTTATATCGACATATTAGTATCGACATAAACCAATCACTATTTTTTTTTTCTATTCCTGACAACACTTTGAGCTGTCAAGTTAGTTCGCCTAATTAAAATCCGGAGTGTAGTACATAAAATATCAAAATTATTTATAGAGTACCCACCTAATAAATTGTTTAAATCATAGACAATTTGTGATACCACAAGGAAATATCTGTCAACATTATTTGGCAAGCCAGACTCTAACAATGATCAATAAAATATTAAGTAATTTTAAAAACAATTTCTTTAAATTACTTAGCCTGTTAGAGTGCTCCACTGCTGGGTAATAGATCTCCACACCATGTGTACTCACTCGTCGGCCAGCAAGCTGACGGTGTGCACTGTACCGTCGTTGTGTAAAGGGCAGTGGTAAGGAAATAAGTACAACACTACTTCAACAGTCAGTACAAAAATTTATTAAAAAAAAAACAGGAGCACTGAGGGTCCGTGGTATAATCCGGCCTCAAGGCCGTTATTACGGTAATAGCTCTGGATCGCGACCTAGTGTCAATACTGTCCTGGGACAATCGCTGAGCCAGGAACGGGACTGCTGTGTAGCCAGCGTCACGCAGCTCCGGTCAGGCGGTAGGGCAGCGGTAACCTCGCCGTAAACCCTGGAATTCATTTCCACTATTTTAGGACACGAATCAGTCGTGTTCCCGTGCAACGCCCATCACTAATGTTTACCTAACAGCAGGTCTATCAATGCAATTTACAAAAAGTAGCTACGGCTGGTATGTGGCGGTGCACGGAAATCAGAAGCGGAGCAAGCGGGAAAGCACTAGACTAGATTACATAAAAAAGAATAACATATATAAGGACTGGAACAACTAAGTGCATTAAATACTAACTCGCCAGTAATCGGTTACAGTATTATATATTAAATGCATCAACAAAATTGCAACTCGTTAACTCTTACAATTATATTTAAGTTAATTTAAATAGTTAAATTTATTCTAAATGCACTATAAAGAAATCGGCAAGTTTCAACTTCAACACAATGACAGAGTGAATTTGCAAAGCGCCATTTTGACAACCAGTACGCAACGAAATGCATTACGCGTTAGTATCTTAACACTACTTATTAGCTAATATATATTTTGTTCACACTTACCCAAAAGTGGGGGCGAAAACTATTTAAATTATAAGATTAACCGGTGAACTAAAACATTGAGATTACACCGAAGCACGTCGTCATCGTATTTATGAACGCGGCTAATGAGTGCGCGCTGCAGCGACATGCACTCTGCGTCAAAGTTGTATCGAGAATGATGGAGCGGGGATTTGCATAGAAAACCAGTCGCTCGCGCATATACGCTGTGCGTATACATTGTGTTATATGTATCGCTGTGCGTGGCGCGGGTCGATAACGATATATCGATAGCGTAATCATCGTATCGATAGAGTTTAAAACGGAAAACTAATATTTGTTTATTTTATTCTATTTATTAATGTTTATTTATTTCTAATTAGATTATTTTGTGTACTTAGTTTAATTAAAATATTTTAATGTAATTTAATGTAGTTGTTGTTTTGTTATATATATATTTTTAAAATACTACCTTTACGCAAAAATATGATTGTTTTATTAAGTAAAGTTATTTTATTTATCAATTAAAATAACGCTACAGTTACCCCGCTCGCTACTGAAGGATTTTGACTGCCTGTATAAGTCAAAATCCGCATCAATTACTTTGGCCCTCAAAATGAAGTAAAACAACAAAAAAAAACTACATGTTACATTGATTAACCAATTTTAAGTCTTTTATATGCCAAGTCCCAAGATCTTTACCAGACATATCTTGTAGTTCGTACACTAAGGGAGACCGCTTCGCAGAAACCCGACATTTTAAAAATTTTGGAGCTAATTTCTTAGCAAAATAACGATCTTTATCGCTTTGAAAGTAAGTCCTTTTCCAAACAATGTCATTGATATTAAATTCGGCTTGTTTACGTCTTAGATTGTAGCGCTTCGTATTCTGTTCGTGAGCTCGCCAAAGAGAAGCCTGCACTTCATCAAATATTTTCGCCAAAATTCCTATGATTTCCGCATATACGCTACGTGGGAGAAAGATAATTTCATTACCAAGATCTGATTCTAAGTAGTGAGAACCGCATGTTACTAACTCTTGACCGTGCACGAGAAACGCAGGAGTATAACCCGTCGCTTCATTTACGGAGTTATTTATTGCAAATTGTATTTTTGGTAAATTAACATCCCAGGCCCTGTGGTCATTATTAATAAATGTTGAAATACAGGTTGTTATGGTTTTGTTATAACGCTCAACTGTATTAATCTGTGGCGTATACCTTGGCGTAAAGAAAACATTTGGAATTTTGTACGAAAGGAAAAGATTGTCGAGGGTTTTACTTATAAATTGACTTCCGTTGTCCATAAAGATTGTTTGCGGTATGCCATGAACCAGAAATACGTCGTCTTCTAGGTGTTTCAATACCGCCTGTGTGGTTGCTCGTCGTAATGGAAACATGAGACAATATTTAGAAAAACAACAGACTACGACCAACAGAAAAGTGTTTTGCTTCCTACTCGTTGGAAGGGGTCCGATAAAATCTATTGACAGCATTTGAAATGGGCGACAACATTGTTTAGGCCTTCCCATAACACCTAATGTAGCATGATTAGGCAACTTATGAGCAAGGCACGTCGAACAACTAGATACTAATTTAACCACGTCAGAGTGCATGCCCGGCCAGAAGTAGCGCAGAGCCAAACGGTGATAAGTTTTGTGAATGCCCAAGTGACCAGCTGCAGGTTCAGAGTGGTTGGCTGAGATCACCTGTTCACGTAACTCGCTTGGAACTACTTCTTTCCACTCAAACTCTGACGTAAGGAAACATCTATTCTTCGAACGTCTGTATAAAGCATTGTTGATAATTGTGAAATTTGGAAGACTAGCCGGGTTAGATGTGCAGTTTTTAAATTTATGAATATACCATTGATCAGCAGTTTTCGAATAATAATTTGACGTGTTTATTGTGCTAACAGGTACTGCACGGGACAAGGCATCAGGTACCACATTTTCCACACCACGCCGATGTTTAATGACAAAGTTAAAAGCGGATAGCCTGATGCCCCATCGTGCTAGACGACCCGTGGGATTATTTAATGAGAGGAACCACTTTAAAGCTGAATGGTCCGTATAAACAGTAAAAGTCTGACCATTGTCCAGGTAGCACCGCCAATGCTCGAGAGCAGTGAGAACAGAAAGGGTCTCCCTTTCTGTTATACTATAATTCTTTTCTGCACCGGTGAGAGACTTACTCATATATGCGATGGGGTGCTCCTGGCCATCAATGACTTGACAAAGCATGGCCCCGATTCCGTAGTTGCTTGCATCTGTATGTACTTGGAAAGGGAGGTTATAATTTGGGCAAGATAATACGGGTGTTGAGGCAAGACACTTCTTAAGTGTATTGAAAGCGAGATCAGCTTCTTCCGTCCAAGAAAACGAAGGTGCACCCTTTTTGTTTGAGGTCAGTTTATTTAAGGGGCCGGCAATTGAGCTAAAATTTGGAACAAAGCGGCGATACCAAGACGCAGTGCCCAAGAAGCGTTTCACTTCTTTCTTAATGAAGAAGTCGGAATAGGGTAATTAGAAATTGCCTGTACCTTTTCAGGGTCTGTACGTAGTCCTTGTGTATCAACAACGTAACCCAGGTACTTTAAGCTTTCCCTGAAAAATTGCGTTTTCTCAAAATTAATTGTGAGATTTGCTTGCTTAAGTTTATCAAGGACCCGTCGCAGCAGGGATACATGGCTTTCAAAATTATCACTGACGCAAATTATGTCGTCCAAGTAGCAAAATACTCTCAGCTCAAATTCAGGCCCAAACAGTTGATCTACCAACCGTTGCTGCGTGGCTGGTGCGTTGGTCAAACCAAATGCCATTGTTTTGAAGCAAAAACTTCCACGATTTGGGACGAAAAAAGCTGTCTTACTCCTATCTTCCTGGCTTATGGGTATTTGCCAAAAGCTCTTTGACAAATCTATACTACTGAGGTATTTAGCGTCCTTAAGGTTATCTAGGATCTCAGCAATATAAGGCAAGTTGTAAGCATCCTTAATAGTTACGGCGTTTAGCTTGCGACTATCCAAGCAAAATCTAGGCTTGCCATCCTTCTTACCAACTACGAGCACAGGCGATGACCAAGCACTTTCGCAAGGCTCGATTACGTCAAGCGCGAGCATTTCATCGACTTGCTCATTTACGATACGAGTCTTCTCCGGTGACATGCGATAGTACCTTTGACGTATAGGTGCTGCATTGCCTGTGTCAATGTGGTGTGCAATGAGGGAAGTTCGCCCAAGCCCTTTGACTTCGAAGGATACCTCTTTAAATTGGCTAATAACTTCATCAGCAACAACACGCTGCGAGGCCTCCAATCCAGTATAGGGAGTGACGTGCTTAAAAGAATACGAGAAATCATCACTTGGAAACGTCAGCTTCGCAGTGTCAATAGAACTTATATACTTAGGGCATAATTTAAATTTCCTCCAAAAGTCTATGCCAAGAATTAACGAGGTCTCAACTTCTGGAACCACGTATGCTTTGATAAGATGTTCAGAGTCATCAAATTTGATTGGTAAATTTATATATCCTAAACTGTTAAGGTTGTGTCTGCCAGCTGCTACTATATTTATATTATCGTCAGTATGCAATTGCAAGCCACTACGAACCAGATCAATATGTGAGCTATTGCCAATAATACTGACTGCAGCACCAGAATCTAGCAGTCCACAAGCTTTTATATTATTTATTTCTAAATCTACAAACGTCCGACAATCATTACTTGGTTTGTTCAGCAGAATTGAAGTTACTTTATAAATGGTAAAAAATTTTTTTACAAACTTGAGCCAGTCCTGCCAATCATTATCATTTTGATGGATGTTGTCAGCATAACTGCAATTCTGCTTAACTAGTTTTTTTGTTCGCTTGATGTTGAAGGCTTCTGACAATCAGGACAATCATGAAAACGCACGCCCTCACGGCCACAGCGAAAGCACAAAATTACGCGATCCGCCGTACAGTTTCTTAAATTGTGGGTATCCACACGACAACGCGGACAAAATTTGGGTCTCCCGCCAACACCAACAGCGTGAACAGAATTCATTGCTGACGAGTTTACTTGGTTGTGATTGCTCCTATATACATTAGATTTATTTGTACTAGGTTTATAGTTATTTCCACTGTCGATATCTGAATTACCGTAGGTTTTTTGCGAATATACGGAAACATATGGTTGCCGAAAAGATTTGCTTCCATCACCAGAGCTAGATGGATGAGAATAAGCGAATCCTGGTGCCAATGTTTCGGACGTTATCTTTGGCGGCTCACAAAATTTAGATAGACGCGTCTGCACATTTTCAAAATGTTTACAAAGAGAGCGTAATGTATCAATATCCTTTATCTCAGGACAAGAGGTAAGCACGCTTGCGTAACATGGACGGATATTGTGCAGCAATATATCAAGTTTGTCACTTTCTGTCAATTTCTTGTCTAATTGCGAGAACATCCCCGCCATAATGGAAAGGTAAATGGTGATGTTCTCGCGTTCACCTTGTGTACGAGCTCGAATTTCGGCCAAAAAACGGTAGTCATAATCCGAGAAGCCGAAATCGTCCTTTAATTTATTACAAACTTCCTCCCAAGATGAAACATCCTCTTGGATACTCCGAAACCAGTGTAATGCATCGTCGGTAAAGATCTCCGTTGCAAAAGATAGTATTTTACTAGTTGGAATGTCCCGGGCCTTCGTGAATTCATTGACACTTAAAATAAACGCACGCACACAGGTTTTTCCGTTAAATTTTAATTTCGATAAATCTGACGAAAAACTACGATCGCACGAAACTGTTAAGTGTCTAGGTGCACTATTTTCAAAAACATCCTGAGACGTGAGAGACTTTCCCGTGGCAACTGAGTTCAGAAAATTTGTATAATTTTGAAACCGCTTAAGACAATCAGAGTACAGTGGTAGAACTTCTGGGTCTTCGGAACAATCAATCCTATTGATTCTATGGTGCACGTGATGCGTCAAGTTAACAGTGCGATCTAATAAGTTCTTGTCCGAGCTAGCGGCGAGGGAGAGTGCTTTAATGTTTAAGTCCACTTTGTCCAGGCTTTCATTAACCGCCTCCACGTCATCCATTGGATCAAATGGTGAAGTTAGAATATCCTCGGAAGGAAACAGTTGGACTAGCTTAACTATTTGCTTCCGTAATTCCTGGACCGTGTTGCCCGGAGATTCACCCCTAATCTCGACTTCATAGGTTAGTTCCGGTTTTTGTAACGACAAGAATTTAATAGGAAAAGACATCGCGATAGTTTCTTATTTTTGGGTAAATGTGAACACTACTAATTACGTTTAATCAAATACTAACTACTCCGCCCTGTTACAGATGGGATGGAAGAGAATTGTTTTTTCTAATAAGCACAGGCACAGAAAAGGAAAAGAAATAGAAACAGAAAAAGTAAGAAAAAATAGTAATAGCAAAAAAAAATTGCACATTAAACATAAAAACAAGTAAGGTATAATGTGGTTACAATGGTAGGAAAGTATCGATATCGATAAATTATATTTCTCCACACTAGACCTTAATTGCCAAGCCAAAAGAAAGAAGAAAAGAAAAAAACAAAGCTTTAACAATCACACACACACAACACAACTACGTAGCGATCCAAAAATATTATAAAAAGAAGTAATAACAGCCCTTAACCACGTTGGCGCCACTTGTACCGTCGTTGTGTAAAGGGCAGTGGTAAGGAAATAAGTACAACACTACTTCAACAGTCAGTACAAAAATTTATTAAAAAAAAAACAGGAGCACTGAGGGTCCGTGGTATAATCCGGCCTCAAGGCCGTTATTACGGTAATAGCTCTGGATCGCGACCTAGTGTCAATACTGTCCTGGGACAATCGCTGAGCCAGGAACGGGACTGCTGTGTAGCCAGCGTCACGCAGCTCCGGTCAGGCGGTAGGGCAGCGGTAACCTCGCCGTAAACCCTGGAATTCATTTCCACTATTTTAGGACACGAATCAGTCGTGTTCCCGTGCAACGCCCATCACTAATGTTTACCTAACAGCAGGTCTATCAATGCAATTTACAAAAAGTAGCTACGGCTGGTATGTGGCGGTGCACGGAAATCAGAAGCGGAGCAAGCGGGAAAGCACTAGACTAGATTACATAAAAAAGAATAACATATATAAGGACTGGAACAACTAAGTGCATTAAATACTAACTCGCCAGTAATCGGTTACAGTATTATATATTAAATGCATCAACAAAATTGCAACTCGTTATCTCTTACAATTATATTTAAGTTAATTTAAATAGTTAAATTTATTCTAAATGCACTATAAAGAAATCGGCAAGTTTCAACTTCAACACAATGACAGAGTGAATTTGCAAAGCGCCATTTTGACAACCAGTACGCAACGAAATGCATTACGCGTTAGTATCTTAACACTACTTATTAGCTAATATATATTTTGTTCACACTTACCCAAAAGTGGGGGCGAAAACTATTTAAATTATAAGATTAACCGGTGAACTAAAACATTGAGATTACACCGAAGCACGTCGTCATCGTATTTATGAACGCGGCTAATGAGTGCGCGCTGCAGCGACATGCACTCTGCGTCAAAGTTGTATCGAGAATGATGGAGCGGGGATTTGCATAGAAAACCAGTCGCTCGCGCATATACGCTGTGCGTATACATTGTGTTATATGTATCGCTGTGCGTGGCGCGGGTCGATAACGATATATCGATAGCGTAATCATCGTATCGATAGAGTTTAAAACGGAAAACTAATATTTGTTTATTTTATTCTATTTATTAATGTTTATTTATTTCTAATTAGATTATTTTGTGTACTTAGTTTAATTAAAATATTTTAATGTAATTTAATGTAGTTGTTGTTTTGTTATATATATATTTTTAAAATACTACCTTTACGCAAAAATATGATTGTTTTATTAAGTAAAGTTATTTTATTTATCAATTAAAATAACGCTACAGTTACCCCGCTCGCTACTGAAGGATTTTGACTGCCTGTATAAGTCAAAATCCGCATCAATTACTTTGGCCCTCAAAATGAAGTAAAACAACAAAAAAAAACTACATGTTACATTGATTAACCAATTTTAAGTCTTTTATATGCCAAGTCCCAAGATCTTTACCAGACATATCTTGTAGTTCGTACACTAAGGGAGACCGCTTCGCAGAAACCCGACATTTTAAAAATTTTGGAGCTAATTTCTTAGCAAAATAACGATCTTTATCGCTTTGAAAGTAAGTCCTTTTCCAAACAATGTCATTGATATTAAATTCGGCTTGTTTACGTCTTAGATTGTAGCGCTTCGTATTCTGTTCGTGAGCTCGCCAAAGAGAAGCCTGCACTTCATCAAATATTTTCGCCAAAATTCCTATGATTTCCGCATATACGCTACGTGGGAGAAAGATAATTTCATTACCAAGATCTGATTCTAAGTAGTGAGAACCGCATGTTACTAACTCTTGACCGTGCACGAGAAACGCAGGAGTATAACCCGTCGCTTCATTTACGGAGTTATTTATTGCAAATTGTATTTTTGGTAAATTAACATCCCAGGCCCTGTGGTCATTATTAATAAATGTTGAAATACAGGTTGTTATGGTTTTGTTATAACGCTCAACTGTATTAATCTGTGGCGTATACCTTGGCGTAAAGAAAACATTTGGAATTTTGTACGAAAGGAAAAAATTGTCGAGGGTTTTACTTATAAATTGACTTCCGTTGTCCATAAAGATTGTTTGCGGTATGCCATGAACCAGAAATACGTCGTCTTCTAGGTGTTTCAATACCGCCTGTGTGGTTGCTCGTCGTAATGGAAACATGAGACAATATTTAGAAAAACAACAGACTACGACCAACAGAAAAGTGTTTTGCTTCCTACTCGTTGGAAGGGGTCCGATAAAATCTATTGACAGCATTTGAAATGGGCGACAACATTGTTTAGGCCTTCCCATAACACCTAATGTAGCATGATTAGGCAACTTATGAGCAAGGCACGTCGAACAACTAGATACTAATTTAACCACGTCAGAGTGCATGCCCGGCCAGAAGTAGCGCAGAGCCAAACGGTGATAAGTTTTGTGAATGCCCAAGTGACCAGCTGCAGGTTCAGAGTGGTTGGCTGAGATCACCTGTTCACGTAACTCGCTTGGAACTACTTCTTTCCACTCAAACTCTGACGTAAGGAAACATCTATTCTTCGAACGTCTGTATAAAGCATTGTTGATAATTGTGAAATTTGGAAGACTAGCCGGGTTAGATGTGCAGTTTTTAAATTTATGAATATACCATTGATCAGCAGTTTTCGAATAATAATTTGACGTGTTTATTGTGCTAACAGGTACTGCACGGGACAAGGCATCAGGTACCACATTTTCCACACCACGCCGATGTTTAATGACAAAGTTAAAAGCGGATAGCCTGATGCCCCATCGTGCTAGACGACCCGTGGGATTATTTAATGAGAGGAACCACTTTAAAGCTGAATGGTCCGTATAAACAGTAAAAGTCTGACCATTGTCCAGGTAGCACCGCCAATGCTCGAGAGCAGTGAGAACAGAAAGGGTCTCCCTTTCTGTTATACTATAATTCTTTTCTGCACCGGTGAGAGACTTACTCATATATGCGATGGGGTGCTCCTGGCCATCAATGACTTGACAAAGCATGGCCCCGATTCCGTAGTTGCTTGCATCTGTATGTACTTGGAAAGGGAGGTTATAATTTGGGCAAGATAATACGGGTGTTGAGGCAAGACACTTCTTAAGTGTATTGAAAGCGAGATCAGCTTCTTCCGTCCAAGAAAACGAAGGTGCACCCTTTTTGTTTGAGGTCAGTTTATTTAAGGGGCCGGCAATTGAGCTAAAATTTGGAACAAAGCGGCGATACCAAGACGCAGTGCCCAAGAAGCGTTTCACTTCTTTCTTAATGAAGAAGTCGGAATAGGGTAATTAGAAATTGCCTGTACCTTTTCAGGGTCTGTACGTAGTCCTTGTGTATCAACAACGTAACCCAGGTACTTTAAGCTTTCCCTGAAAAATTGCGTTTTCTCAAAATTAATTGTGAGATTTGCTTGCTTAAGTTTATCAAGGACCCGTCGCAGCAGGGATACATGGCTTTCAAAATTATCACTGACGCAAATTATGTCGTCCAAGTAGCAAAATACTCTCAGCTCAAATTCAGGCCCAAACAGTTGATCTACCAACCGTTGCTGCGTGGCTGGTGCGTTGGTCAAACCAAATGCCATTGTTTTGAAGCAAAAACTTCCACGATTTGGGACGAAAAAAGCTGTCTTACTCCTATCTTCCTGGCTTATGGGTATTTGCCAAAAGCTCTTTGACAAATCTATACTACTGAGGTATTTAGCGTCCTTAAGGTTATCTAGGATCTCAGCAATATAAGGCAAGTTGTAAGCATCCTTAATAGTTACGGCGTTTAGCTTGCGACTATCCAAGCAAAATCTAGGCTTGCCATCCTTCTTACCAACTACGAGCACAGGCGATGACCAAGCACTTTCGCAAGGCTCGATTACGTCAAGCGCGAGCATTTCATCGACTTGCTCATTTACGATACGAGTCTTCTCCGGTGACATGCGATAGTACCTTTGACGTATAGGTGCTGCATTGCCTGTGTCAATGTGGTGTGCAATGAGGGAAGTTCGCCCAAGCCCTTTGACTTCGAAGGATACCTCTTTAAATTGGCTAATAACTTCATCAGCAACAACACGCTGCGAGGCCTCCAATCCAGTATAGGGAGTGACGTGCTTAAAAGAATACGAGAAATCATCACTTGGAAACGTCAGCTTCGCAGTGTCAATAGAACTTATATACTTAGGGCATAATTTAAATTTCCTCCAAAAGTCTATGCCAAGAATTAACGAGGTCTCAACTTCTGGAACCACGTATGCTTTGATAAGATGTTCAGAGTCATCAAATTTGATTGGTAAATTTATATATCCTAAACTGTTAAGGTTGTGTCTGCCAGCTGCTACTATATTTATATTATCGTCAGTATGCAATTGCAAGCCACTACGAACCAGATCAATATGTGAGCTATTGCCAATAATACTGACTGCAGCACCAGAATCTAGCAGTCCACAAGCTTTTATATTATTTATTTCTAAATCTACAAACGTCCGACAATCATTACTTGGTTTGTTCAGCAGAATTGAAGTTACTTTATAAATGGTAAAAAATTTTTTTACAAACTTGAGCCAGTCCTGCCAATCATTATCATTTTGATGGATGTTGTCAGCATAACTGCAATTCTGCTTAACTAGTTTTTTTGTTCGCTTGATGTTGAAGGCTTCTGACAATCAGGACAATCATGAAAACGCACGCCCTCACGGCCACAGCGAAAGCACAAAATTACGCGATCCGCCGTACAGTTTCTTAAATTGTGGGTATCCACACGACAACGCGGACAAAATTTGGGTCTCCCGCCAACACCAACAGCGTGAACAGAATTCATTGCTGACGAGTTTACTTGGTTGTGATTGCTCCTATATACATTAGATTTATTTGTACTAGGTTTATAGTTATTTCCACTGTCGATATCTGAATTACCGTAGGTTTTTTGCGAATATACGGAAACATATGGTTGCCGAAAAGATTTGCTTCCATCACCAGAGCTAGATGGATGAGAATAAGCGAATCCTGGTGCCAATGTTTCGGACGTTATCTTTGGCGGCTCACAAAATTTAGATAGACGCGTCTGCACATTTTCAAAATGTTTACAAAGAGAGCGTAATGTATCAATATCCTTTATCTCAGGACAAGAGGTAAGCACGCTTGCGTAACATGGACGGATATTGTGCAGCAATATATCAAGTTTGTCACTTTCTGTCAATTTCTTGTCTAATTGCGAGAACATCCCCGCCATAATGGAAAGGTAAATGGTGATGTTCTCGCGTTCACCTTGTGTACGAGCTCGAATTTCGGCCAAAAAACGGTAGTCATAATCCGAGAAGCCGAAATCGTCCTTTAATTTATTACAAACTTCCTCCCAAGATGAAACATCCTCTTGGATACTCCGAAACCAGTGTAATGCATCGTCGGTAAAGATCTCCGTTGCAAAAGATAGTATTTTACTAGTTGGAATGTCCCGGGCCTTCGTGAATTCATTGACACTTAAAATAAACGCACGCACACAGGTTTTTCCGTTAAATTTTAATTTCGATAAATCTGACGAAAAACTACGATCGCACGAAACTGTTAAGTGTCTAGGTGCACTATTTTCAAAAACATCCTGAGACGTGAGAGACTTTCCCGTGGCAACTGAGTTCAGAAAATTTGTATAATTTTGAAACCGCTTAAGACAATCAGAGTACAGTGGTAGAACTTCTGGGTCTTCGGAACAATCAATCCTATTGATTCTATGGTGCACGTGATGCGTCAAGTTAACAGTGCGATCTAATAAGTTCTTGTCCGAGCTAGCGGCGAGGGAGAGTGCTTTAATGTTTAAGTCCACTTTGTCCAGGCTTTCATTAACCGCCTCCACGTCATCCATTGGATCAAATGGTGAAGTTAGAATATCCTCGGAAGGAAACAGTTGGACTAGCTTAACTATTTGCTTCCGTAATTCCTGGACCGTGTTGCCCGGAGATTCACCCCTAATCTCGACTTCATAGGTTAGTTCCGGTTTTTGTAACGACAAGAATTTAATAGGAAAAGACATCGCGATAGTTTCTTATTTTTGGGTAAATGTGAACACTACTAATTACGTTTAATCAAATACTAACTACTCCGCCCTGTTACAGATGGGATGGAAGAGAATTGTTTTTTCTAATAAGCACAGGCACAGAAAAGGAAAAGAAATAGAAACAGAAAAAGTAAGAAAAAATAGTAATAGCAAAAAAAAATTGCACATTAAACATAAAAACAAGTAAGGTATAATGTGGTTACAATGGTAGGAAAGTATCGATATCGATAAATTATATTTCTCCACACTAGACCTTAATTGCCAAGCCAAAAGAAAGAAGAAAAGAAAAAAACAAAGCTTTAACAATCACACACACACAACACAACTACGTAGCGATCCAAAAATATTATAAAAAGAAGTAATAACAGCCCTTAACCACGTTGGCGCCACTTGTACCGTCGTTGTGTAAAGGGCAGTGGTAAGGAAATAAGTACAACACTACTTCAACAGTCAGTACAAAAATTTATTAAAAAAAAAACAGGAGCACTGAGGGTCCGTGGTATAATCCGGCCTCAAGGCCGTTATTACGGTAATAGCTCTGGATCGCGACCTAGTGTCAATACTGTCCTGGGACAATCGCTGAGCCAGGAACGGGACTGCTGTGTAGCCAGCGTCACGCAGCTCCGGTCAGGCGGTAGGGCAGCGGTAACCTCGCCGTAAACCCTGGAATTCATTTCCACTATTTTAGGACACGAATCAGTCGTGTTCCCGTGCAACGCCCATCACTAATGTTTACCTAACAGCAGGTCTATCAATGCAATTTACAAAAAGTAGCTACGGCTGGTATGTGGCGGTGCACGGAAATCAGAAGCGGAGCAAGCGGGAAAGCACTAGACTAGATTACATAAAAAAGAATAACATATATAAGGACTGGAACAACTAAGTGCATTAAATACTAACTCGCCAGTAATCGGTTACAGTATTATATATTAAATGCATCAACAAAATTGCAACTCGTTAACTCTTACAATTATATTTAAGTTAATTTAAATAGTTAAATTTATTCTAAATGCACTATAAAGAAATCGGCAAGTTTCAACTTCAACACAATGACAGAGTGAATTTGCAAAGCGCCATTTTGACAACCAGTACGCAACGAAATGCATTACGCGTTAGTATCTTAACACTACTTATTAGCTAATATATATTTTGTTCACACTTACCCAAAAGTGGGGGCGAAAACTATTTAAATTATAAGATTAACCGGTGAACTAAAACATTGAGATTACACCGAAGCACGTCGTCATCGTATTTATGAACGCGGCTAATGAGTGCGCGCTGCAGCGACATGCACTCTGCGTCAAAGTTGTATCGAGAATGATGGAGCGGGGATTTGCATAGAAAACCAGTCGCTCGCGCATATACGCTGTGCGTATACATTGTGTTATATGTATCGCTGTGCGTGGCGCGGGTCGATAACGATATATCGATAGCGTAATCATCGTATCGATAAAGTGTAAAACGGAAAACTAATATTTGTTTATTTTATTCTATTTATTAATGTTTATTTATTTCTAATTAGATTATTTTGTGTACTTAGTTTAATTAAAATATTTTAATGTAATTTAATGTAGTTGTTGTTTTGTTATATATATATTTTTAAAATACTACCTTTACGCAAAAATATGATTGTTTTATTAAGTAAAGTTATTTTATTTATCAATTAAAATAACGCTACAGCACGTCCTCCCGGAGCGGCTCCAGGTCGCGGTTGGCGGCCAGCTATTATCCAAACAATACATTTTTAAAAATATTATTAAACCATCGTTTTGTTAAGTTAGCTTACATATGACTACCATAACTTACATTGTAAATTATAAGTTTCTTTGAGTTCTATCTCTTTTGAGTGTTAAACAACGAGTTCAGTGTAATTTCTTCCTTTCAATAGCTAATAAATTAAACGTCACAAGTGCATAGGTAGGTACCCTATTCTTCTGTTCCATAAACCAGTGTCATAGAAAAACCATAATAACAGTCCTATGCCTTGTTAAAAAAAGGAGTATTTTTCAAAATTTGCTCTATTAAACATTAGAATGCATAATTATAAACATCCATGACCCAGGAACAAAAATATTCGATTTTGTCCTCCAAATGTTTGCACAGTACCCGTTAACACTACCTACCACTGCGCCACCTGCGTTGTCAAACATGCAACACGCTCTCCAAGACAATTCTATACGTTTTGTCAAAAAAGTCAGTGAAAAGCATACAACCCACTAAATAAAAAGTAAGCTGCGTAGCACAAAAGCGACCTTTGGTTGATATCTAAATAACTACAAATCAGAAGCCAATTCTTGCCTTGCAGAGAAAGACATTCGCTACAGGAAACCGTTTCCGAGAATCTTCCAATAGTTTGCTGCGATTGTCAGTTCAACTGGGGACCGCTCAACACTGCATTTTGCAGTACAGGATCAACTCTGTTTTATTGCCGTATAGGTCTAAAACCCGTGTGCAATCTCACTTAATGCACGGAACCTACCATTCATAGAAACACCTACGTTTCAAAGCTTGACGTCAAAGTACTGTTTTATAATTCTTCTGTGCACCTATTGTAAAATAGAATAATACCCGGTTGAATTAATTGCCTGCTATTGTTGCACTCATAAAGGTGTTTTCGAATCTAATAATATTCATACGAATCTCAGTCTTATTCCCTGGACACGTTTCAGGTTGAATACATATAAATGGATTTAACTGAAATAGTTCCTCCTTTGTTCCCTCGCACAAAACCGTATTAAATTTAGGCTATTTTCAGCGGCGAATGAAGAACATGTTTATGTGCATGCGTAAATATACGATTTCATATTTAGATTCCAAAGTAAAACATTACTGGCCAATATAATAATATTATCTATTTATTTGATAGCAATTGTTTTGTATTCTACCTATTGAGGGTGAAGTTTACTTTATAGCAGGGCTATCACCTTATAATAAGTGGGATAGTAATCATTTATTGTACCATAGACTAAAACTCATAAGATGTTATTTTTTAAATCCTACATACGAAATGTATTGAATTGTTTGAGGAAGGTCGTCGGGCGTGGTGATGTGACCAACTGAACCTCTGGGACTACAAGCGTGCGCCAATTTTGCCCTAACAGAGAGCACTCTGGTGTGTCCGGGTCTGTAGGCCATCGCGCAGTGAACTCGTCTTGCTATCACATAAACGCGACCATCATAGACCCGAAAAATAAAGTAACTTCGCAACGAATGTCGCAGCCATAAGGGGTCCACTCTCTGAAGGCTGCTGGATGATTTAGGGACACAGACTTTCTTTTTACCCTTTATCTTTCCACAACATTTGCGTTCTTTGGCTGCGGCCTCTGCAAAAATGGTGCCGGGAGCAAAAATGGGGTATGTTTAATATGAGTTTGGATGGAGTTGCGATGCTTTGGAACTGGTAGGTACCAGTTCATATTTTTAATCTGACTTGTTCTAATGTTTTTTAAAGTTGTTATTAAGACAAATAATGTAAAAGGACAATGGAACGACTGAGTGTAAGAATGAGTTTTTTCATAATATTGTAAATACTAAAAATATCTATTATAATTTAGAATCAATCTTAATGTAAGACCAAATTTCAACCATAAATTTAAAGCGAAATAATGGTATTTCAAAAAATCTGCTCGTATACGGAATCCTAATCTAATTTGGGGTTTACTCATATTAAACAAGTTTTTTTACAACTCTGACGTACAAACTTTACTTCTTATAGAGCGATAACGTTTTATTCCCAGCAGGCGACGGTGTTACGACACGTGTATCGAATGTATTTATTTCTCTAAACCAACGTAGAAAACAATTGTCACTTTTTACAAGTAAAATTACATATAAAATGGATGCCTTGGATTTATAGATAACTTTCGGAATTGTAAGTTCACCACCACGATATTTGTGCATAATTCACATCAACTTCCAGAAATGTATGTAATAAGCTACTAATGGGCAACATTAATCATTCGCGTAATATTTGGACGTTTGCACGCCATTTTCTGCACTCCTAAAACAATCTACCTACGACAATTAAATATAAAAAAAAAACACTCAACGAGGTTTTTTCTATTTCAGAAAACAATGCTCTTTGTATTATGGCTCCTCGTATCCTGGTGGCTGAAAGAGTATGTACGCGCTGATTGCGAAGCATGCGTGGCCGGCTGGTGTCACGCCAGTAAGACCCTCATCCAAGGGTTCCCCATCACAGACCAGCTAGCCATAGACCACACCAACAACATCCTCTACCTTCAGATCAACTCTACACAGAATACCGCGTTCTACCTAGGTGAGCTGAAAGTGCAACTTGTGCTGGCATCAAACACTTCAGGCATGGCCGTGGATCAAGAAACCCATATATTATACCTGGCTAGTTACGGAGGTGATATTTATGAGTATAAAAAAGATAAAGACGCAGCCGAATTAGCCTCTATTGAAATTTACGAACCTAATGCAGAAAGATTGTGTTTTTATAAAGGCAAGTTGTATTATACAAGCAAATATACAAAAGGGATAAACTTTATCACGGGCAACGAGACAAAATTCTTCGATGATCTGCTAAACTACACGATTACTGATTTTGTTTTGAATGAAAATGGTTCTTTATATTTCGTCGCAAATGAAACTGTGTATGCATTTAGTGCTGGAGTAAACTCAGTTGAAGTAGTGGCCACAAATAATTATGTTCTTTCTACGGACAAATACGGGCAGGTATATTTTGGGGATTCTGCAGAAAATGTTATATATTCACTGAATGAATTTCACGAAACAGTCGCATATGCTGCTTATTTATCTGGATCAGTTGATAAATTCGTGTTTGATCAAGATAACAACATTGTTTTCTATGATGCAACAGATTACACAGTAAGTACTTGGAGAAATGAGAGTAAACCATGCAGTATAGAGCCGCCTCGTCTTAAATATCATGTAAATAAGATAGTCCCAGATGCATGCAGCGGTTCTATATCAGAGAACTTCTCCAAGGCCCTGGATGCTTCAGAAGTGGTTAAACGTTGTTTGAGTTCGAAACACGGTTTGGCTGATTTTTGTGAATGTCTTAAACGTTACGCTATGATTTAAATACGTGAAACGGACGCTTTTGTTCACTTAACTTTAATTTACCTAATTGCATTTTTGTAAGATTTTTGGTGAAGAATATGTACAGTAGAATGTATTAAAATAAGTGGGTCGATTTTTCATTTTATTGTCTTCTTTTTCCGATTTTAGTTATTTGTAAGTACATTGCGTCCATTCTTGTCTGTATCAAAACATAATTTCCCATCGTATCCCCAAACAAATTATTGAATTAGATTTTATTCAACTTGAAATGTATTTATATTATGTTTACACCAATTTTAACCAAACAAATTGAGCTGAAAATTCAATAAAAAATGACAATAATTATTATTATGCGCAATGTATACTGTTACTAACCATAATTTGTTTTTTGTTTTTTACATCACTGATCCGATATAAATTATAATTTGAATTTGAATATGGCACAATGAAGCTGATTTGATGATACAGCCGAAAGGTAGTCATAGCCAAATTTAGGTCCTTTAAGGCAGTTATCTTATCACAATGCCGCCGCATCTTACTGCGAAGTACGAACTACGGTTTCCTAATTTGTACTGTAGAATCTGATTTGTTCCCTCCCTTATACATGGTACAGCACACCGTCTCCGGATGGAAGATTTTCTATTAAATAAATAAATAAATATCGGACAACCACACACAGATTGATCTAGTCCCAAATTAAGCTCAAGAAGGCTTGTTTTATAGGTACTAGACGACGATATACGTACTTATATAGATAAATAATATATACTTAAATACATAGAACAACCATGACCCAAGCACAAATATTCGAGTTCATCACACAAATATTTGCCCCGGCCGGGACGTGAACCCTGGACCGCCGGCTCAGTAGGCAGGTGTCTACAAACCGAGCCAAACGCGTCGTCAAAATCGTCGTTCTATTGCCTTCCGCACTTCGCATTCGACGGTGCTGGAGCCGCTGGTGAGAATATGGCCTTAAATTGTCTTTGTGATGGATTAGTAGTAGTTACCTATAAAAAATAAATATACAGTTGACAACAAGCGCTTGTCACAAAAGTTATAATATTGCCAAAAACTTATTTTCAATTCATTTCTAAACACGTGACATTGTTGTGTAGTTTGTATGTATATTATATATACACGTAATGGTAATTCTATGAACCACTTTTGATCGCATGACCTATTTTGACGACGCGTTTGGCTCGGTTTGTAGACACCTGCCTACTGAGTCGGCGGTCCCGGGTTCGAATCCCGGCCGGGGCAAATATTTGTGCGAATATTTGTTCTTGGGTCATGGATGTTATCTATATATATATTTATATATTCTGTATATCGTCGTCTAGTACCCATAGTACAAGCTTTGCTTAGTTTGGGACTAGGTCGATTTGTGTATGATTGTCCCTTAATATTTATTTATTATTTAATTTTGAGCCATATATTTTGTCCATTTACCAGATTTTTCAGTATTTTAATTCTAATATATGCAATAAGCTTAATTTTCTAAATATGTTGTGTTTTATTTCGAGACCTCAAAGTACCCAAAATACCTATGTCACGAAGTTGCAGCCGTGGGGAAATGTAGTACAGAGTTTTATTACACATTTATACAATTGTATTTTAATGATAATATCGGTTCTATAGCTCTCTGAAGTCCTACCGTGCTATCAGAAATTCGATGCCTAGTTATGATATAATTTCACAATTATATAACTATCATTGCAAGCTCAACCTACTTTATTACAAATGAATATAAATCTTATATGGAATAAATAATAGAAAATAGCTCGCGGTTCATTATGAATTATGATTATCTGAATCTCCACAAGCATGTTTCCCAGCCGTAATATCGCAATGTCGCGTTTGAGCCCCTCGACATTCCTTTTGAAAACACCTTCTGCCCGCTCTGGCGGAGAGATATACTAATTCCCCATTCATCACGAGAGGCCGCCTTATCTTTGTTTGCTATTTAGGCCCGGACAGTTAAAAGGACTCAAAGAAAAGCCTATTTCCGTTTGCTTTGCCAAGCCCTGGCGAGGTGTGCGTCACGGCAGCCATTGGACGAGAGCGTGTGTGTCCTAATGTTGACGAGAGCCGCGAGATGTCGCTTTGTTTTAATGCGCACAGCATCATTAGCAGGAGTGTGAATCGCGGTGCAGTCATAAAAATTTCATTTGTCAATCTTCAAACAACCGGGCACAGAGTAGACGGCGAAGAGAGTTTATTTAGGATGCCCGGAAACCAATTGTTGAAAAGCAATCTCCAGTTGACGCAAAAATAACAAGCAAGCTGACTTGGAGGGAAGTTTTGGGTTCGTATAGATTAACGATCATTTCTGTTAGAATATAAATGGAATTATTGTCAATGAACTTTTGATGGTCACATTTTGGAACTCGATACGTTCGTCCCTAATTAAACTTTGATAACAATTACTCAATATTCCAATGCTGATGATATTGTAATCAAACAAAATCTGTCAAATAAATTATTTACTATCATCAGTATAATTTCATACATTTAATAATCTCGTTAATTCAATATCGTCGACAAACGTGATCAACAGTAAAAGTCAAGTATCATACAACACAAGAACGTCAAGTCTCAGATAACAATAAAGTCTCAGAATGACATATAATTGGCTTTATTGAAAATGTTTATTAATAATGAACTTTGATACTGTTCGAAAATTTCAATATTGACGCAACGTCTAACAATTCTGGCGGCTGTACTACTCTATGAGTAATACTCTGTGAGCGGTAGTCTTGCGCGCTCGGGCCCAGTGCGCGCCGCGGCTCGGCGGGACTCGCACGTCGCGCCGGTACTCCCGCTTCGAGTGACAAGTGATTTCGAAAATACCACCGACCAGTGAAGTGTCCGTGTCAGTGCTTATTGTGATTGACGTGCTACTAGCGTGGATTAAACAGGCATTCAGCGTACGGTGCGTGTGATCTCGAACCTGTTACCAAATCCCCAGTGTACTTGAATTAGTTATATGCCGTGTTATAATTATGAATGAACGTGTTTGAAAACGCAGGTACGATAGCAGATAAGATTTGGCTAATATATATTTAAGTGGTTTAACTTAGAATTAGTTAAGGATGTTTTTGATTGAGTTTTTTTAACATAAATAAGTCATTGGTTAGACGGGAATCTTGACAACTAAGCTGCAGAAAACAGAATAATTAATAATAATTCTATTTAATTTCTTATCAGCTGTTATAGACAAATATTTTATTTTAGTATTGCCTGCTATTATAGATAAATTAATCGAAATAATTGTGTGTCACACGTTGGGCGCCACTTTTCACAACATTTATTTCCCTCGCAATATTTAGCGCTAAATACTTCAAAGGAAAGTAAAGAAATATAAACGGACAAAATCAAAGCTTTTAAAAATGTGTTCAACGCAAAGGCATAGCCATTTTGAGTGAAACAAGCAAGCTTACATTATTGCGGGGCCCGCTGAGCACGCAGCCCTTGACTGCTTTGATAAGTAGGGCGGCCTCAAGAACCCCCCCAAACAGACCTTTGTTGCTCGTGCTTTGTAACGTATCAAGCCATTCATTCCACTCATATCAGCTCTGGAGGTCGTCCTCGAACGAGGAATGTTGAGAACTGCTGAAAAAGTATCAGCCTACTTACCTACTGGTACTGCAAAGTACGAACTGACTGTACGTTTGGACATTTTAAACGTAAGGAAAGTTTAAATGATAATTCTAGATTTTGTACCAGGAATATTGTTTTAATTTTGCACACCTCAGACATCAAGGAAAAGAAAGAACAATATAAAATACATTTTAAAAACAGGCACAGGTAAACAACAGGGGGTCTTATTGCTAAATAACAAATCTCTTCCAGACAACCTTTAGAATTAATTTAACACAGTTCAATACGGTTTTTATTGCAGGGAACTTTTTTGAGAAATCTTTTTCATAAAGAATAATATTACATAAAACCATGTTATTTCTACGTAAGAATTTTGAGAAATCTGAGAGCTGAGGATGAAGTTCTAGATGATCATAATTTTCGCGTACTTTGTGAAATAGAAAAATGCACCTAGAAAAAGAAAACGAACTATTAACCAATAAATAATAATTATCTCTTCATCGCCGTTCAATTGACGCCTCATGGTATTCGTTCATCGAAAAAAGTAAGTTTAAATTTTGTTGGTGTTTCTATAGATTTTGCATCAAACACTAAATTATATTATTGCGTAGGAAGATAAAATGAACGACAGATTTCGATTTAGGATCCATAAATCCTTACAAAACAGGAATCGATTTCGTTAACTTGTGTAATTAATATTTTCTTCGGTTTCCGCCAAGTATAATTTATCGTTTTAGAAATATACAACTGGTAAACTAGGTCATTTTGAAATTCCGTCAATATTGTTTAATGAATCAATGTTACAAATACTCATACTTTGGGTTAGAAATGAACATGAAATGTGTAGATAATGAGATAATGCTGTGTCTTTACGCACGACAAATGGCTGTAGCCCTGTTAGTTTTGACACGTCCCCATCGTAACTATGGGTTGGAAGGCGGTCATTACGGGTGTAATGAGTAGGTACTCTTGAAAACAGGAAACAAGGAAATTGTTATTCAGCAGCAATTTGAATTCAGAACAGTTTCCGAAGTCCGTTCGTGAAAAATAAAGTTGTATTTAAATACAAAGTAGGTTTGGATTGAGGCAGCGAATCCAGTGGCACCTCATCGATTACTTTCGAATTCGAGTTGGGCGGAGTTGTGGCGCGTCGATAATTTCCCCATTGGCATTAGCATCCTCTGGGACCCAAACTTGGAATGCTCGACCTCTAAAACGAGGTTAAAAATATTTACAAAAGTTTTTACGAGGAAATAAAGATGTGAGAGGGACGGACCGGCCCCCGCGCGGGCGCCAGTCGTGACATTGCATCGTGAAATTTTAATGTCATTACCTGTTTGATAAATATAGATTTCCCAAAAGGCCGGTGAAAGTTTACCGTCATTTTGTAGTTGATTTTGAGAGTGATTGATTTTGTATGGTCACAACAGTCGAATGGACGGTAAAATTGAAGATTGTTTTTGGAATTTTAACATGGATCGGAAGGTATAGAGACGGATATGTTACATCTATGATATTATCAGATACAAAACTTAAACCTCGTATTGTGATTTTGAAAATATACCTACCATTGATTAATGTTTTATTAATAGGGAGATAAATGATAATATGATTATTGAAATTTATTTTGCTAATATCCCATAGTGAGACTGATATAATATTGAAAAAGAGCCAGCCATCAACATAATATGCATGTTCTTGGAACGCAGACAAAATGTTATCACTTGTTAAAAAGTTTCTTAGGAAGTTTAAATTGAGGAAAATGTTGATAACACTTAGCCTAATGATAAGGCGGTGAAAAATGACCAATAAAAATAGCAATGTGTTTTGCCATTGAACCTAAATACAGGTTTGGTACAAGGAAATAGGAACTTTTTTGTTATACTACCTTTTCGCGTCTTTATTTTTGGTTGAATGTTTTATTTTGCAGAATTTTCACTTCGCAGATTTTTTTTCCTCTGTTATCATGCGTTTTTAAAATTCTTGCAAATATAATTATATTGATTGGGTTAGGTAAGGTTTGTTTTATAGGATCCCAAATACTTGACGGATTCAGAGAAAAATGCTTTCTATGAAATGACACTTCAAATGAAACATTCGGCGAAAAATAATTCCGGAATGATATAGTAAACCCTTTTTTATTTAATTATTTAAATTTTATTGCAGTAAACAAAAGTCAGTACAAATGGCGAACTTACTGCTAAATGGCGTTATTTTCCAGTCAACCATAGGATCAAACAGATATACTTCTAGTGGTCGCAGAGTATTTTAATCGTTCTAAGAGCGTGTAAGATACAAGTGGCCGAATGACTATTTTTTCCATGACAGGTGCCGCTGTACTCTCAGCAGAAAAAGTAGATACACAGACAGAGTTCGCATTGATTTACACTACCATTCTCCAAATAATAGAGTCAGATGCAGGGTTTCTAGCACTTGGTTCGCTATCAATTTCTGTTCCTGGTTATCCAAGGCTACGTTGCCATTGATGACGATGTTAGCAGCGAGCACGCAACCCCATGATTTTGGTGTTTTTCTATTTTATTCCGTCCGCTAAATAAAACCGAAGTTTTATAAATGAAAACATTGTGTAATATGTAAAGTTGTTATAATTTAATACTGTTCACAAGCGTCCATTTCAATAAAAATCATCTAAAGTAATGCAAAAATTTTCCAACATTTTTACAATTAGATGGATTACGTCCTGATTCATGTAATGTGTGAACCAAATAAAATATGGCCATTCAATCCAATTATTATGAATGATCAACCAGTTGCTAAATATTCTGAACTAAATCAGCATAAAAAATAAAATTTATTTATAATTCACATATTTATTAAGTTACTGCTCGAAAGACCATTTAATTTTACCCACTTTACAAATGTTTTATTGTCATTTAACAATCTTATAATAGTGATATATGTAGTAAATAAATAACTGTATGTACGTAATTTAAAATCCCACATTACATATTTTTTGCGCAGGTCACGCAGTATTTAAGGATTTTGAAATCGGGGTCTCGAAATTGATTAAAACACTTTTAATCTTCAATTTAGGCTGTCCTATATGTACAATGCAGGCATGCGCACTCCACCGCCACTATCTGGCAGACTACCCACATCTAGCGCTGCACATACACTACAGCATCAAAAATTTGTACGTGACCCATTGACGTATTAATTACCGTGACTCGTATATTTATTTCAGTAGTATATATACTGCATATACAGTATGGAAATGTATATTATTTGGATGTATTATCTGGATTATTATGTGAGAGTTTGATAAAATAACATTAAAATAAAACAATTTAAACGGATTATATCGCGTATATTAATTATTTAAGCCTCCCTGACGTTTCAGTACCTTTACAGATACCGTTGTCAAAGGTTTGTCCGTCGGCTTGGGATCCTGTTGTACATCTTATCAAAGATCAAGCAAGACACAAGACTGAAAACCTTGGGCCTCGAACGGTGTAAAACAAATTAGTGTTAAAAGTAGTATATGTAGAGTTTTTGTAAAAGTATTTTATAGTAATAAATAAGGCAATCTGGGAGTTTTCTTTGGCGGTTCTTTCTCCTCAGTAAGCCTTTAGTGAACCGCTGGTAGATATTTTAAATAAATAATAAATGCCCTTCTGGCACATGTGTAACTGTCTTTACACATTAGGCCCATCTGGCATGTATGAACACCTTTATTTTAAATTAATATTTACAAAATGGGTAGTTTGCACGAATGTAACTTTGACAGAGAAAAATTGTGTTTTTCTCAGTCAACCTTTGACAACGGTATCTGTAAAGGTACTGAAACGTCAGGGAGGCTCAAATAATTAATATACGCGATATAATCCATTTAAATTGTTTTATTTAAATGTGTGACAGTCGCGGAAACCGAAGAAAATATTAAACTTACATTAATAACTTGATATTTTAAGATACAATTTAAAATCAATCTCATTTGCCATATCCGTTATATTCGCGCCCACTATCATGTCCGGTCACTGTCACATCAGCGGGAGAGGAATGATTATCGTCCTGTTATTATAAAATAACTGTAATCGACTGCTCAAACAAACATACGGGCCACGTAATTTTCGATGCCAATTTTAAACTCCAATACAACGACACAATCTCATGTTTGTGACGATTTCCTAACTACTCACTGATATACAGTATGAAAATGTACATTTCTCAATCTGAGAGTTAAACTTTACACATACATAGATATCTGTATGATGTTTTAAAAGGGTATGAACATAGATTCTGTATTGATTCTCGTCTCGTTTTTTAACACTTTTTTTTAAGTGAAATAAAATTTTAATTAATTAAATAACCACCCGACTGAAATGAAAATCAGCATTAACCTGAACAGTGCACATGACCGCCATAGTTTATTTGAATATATTTTAACTTCTTCATTCACGATTTTAACGCTTTCTAATCTATTGACACGACCAGGAGTACACTTCCTTAAACATTTTACAAAAAAAAAAAAGTATGAAAGTTATGTGATTATTCAAAGTCACCTATGATGTCACCCTTATTTTTTGCCGTGTTCGTACGTGACAATAACATTCAACAAATCCACGCATTTGATCGAACAACAACGACAAAAACTTTTCCAAACTCGAACACACCTTCGGTGGTTGGTACAGATATACCTACGATATCTTCCCCGAAACTTTTTACCTTGATAATATTATGATAGTTATTTTTTATTCTTTACCGCAACATTTAGTATTGATATGTTTTAGCCGAACTTCTTATAATAGTTATCTTTTCGGTGTTCCATTAAGCTGACTAGTGACTAGCGGTAGTGTGAGGCGCGTCATAGAATGGTTGTATCACGTTGTATGGGAAAAGGTTGTTTAAAGAATATCTGAAAATTATGTGATTGTGGCACTCGTGAGGTATTCTGAAGTGTAGAATGGCATGGTAACAGAACCTAACGTAACGTTAGTGCACCTTCGATGGGAGGAGTATGAAAAAATGGAAGATTTATGTATTTATTTACGTATGTATATCACTTATTAGAATATTAATATGCATTGTCGTTTATTTATGTATTACCCTTGGTATATGTACAAGCATTTGCTTAGATTTGTGTGTCGATTTGTGTATGATGGTCACCTAATATTTATTTATATATAAGAGCATTTTTTGAATTTTATTTAGAGAATGTGATCGGTGAAAAAATTGCTAAGGAAAATTTGTGTGGTTCCGATTATTACTGCGTTATTTTTCACTGCATAAAATCGAAAACCCAGTTTTATTCAGTTTTAAACCGCAATCACAACAATTTGATGTTTATTGCCTTTGATTATTTTAACACTTACATTGCTTACGGAACAAACTATTGAAGTAATACATTGCAGACAGGAAAATAAATTTATATTGCTGGAGATGTTTCAGTCTCATTTACACTCATTTCATAAAATATAAAATAAACACAAAAACAAATGATGCAAATCAAAGCAGTTTTTGCAAATATAAGAATAGCATAAGAACTAAGTAGCTATAAATAAAGTAAAAAAAGGTATAATATTTTTGCACCAAAGAATTTCAGCAATTAAAGCCCGAGTGAACAAAATCCATTATCCCACGATGCCTTGTTAGTTCCCAACTTTTACACTTGACAGTTTCGGGCATAATACCGAGTTTAATATACGAGAGGCTGTTTAACGAAATTTAACGAATTTAACGATAATTAGTCGGTAGCGGCGATGTGCATAAATCACTCGGGCTTTGTCGGCACCGACAGATTGCCAGGCTCCGCGTGCGTAAATTATTACATTATATTCTGTTAACAATGTAAGGAGTGTTATGGAAAAGGAATTGTGGGGATCAAGGGATGCATGCTTGGGGTGCTTATGACTTTAATGGTTATTGAAAATTTATTTGAATTATGAATTAACAAGCCTCTTTGTACATGGTTTTGGCTAGGCTGGCGTGGAAAATATTCAATGGGAGAGTAACAGAAAATAAATAAGTTTGAATATAAAATTACAAATCTACATATCGCATTTACAGATTTGATTACGCGATAAAAGCATAAAAATAATTTTTATGTTGTCTATTTTTGATATTCAAAAGGAACGTAACTTTAAATTTAAGTGAATTTATGTTAAAATGACATAGGTATTGTACAAGATTATTTTGTGGATGCACAAATCAAATCATGATATGAATTATCTATTTCTCTAACGTTGCTTTTCCAAACACAGAAATGTTATTATACTAAATCTTGGCAACATTTTCAACGCTATTCAACTCCGTTATGAGTCAGCAGTTTCGTGTCATAGACCAATCGATGCGGCTCCAATCTATCAATGTACGTCCCGGTATGTTGGCTTCATTTTATATTCCTTGTTGGGAATCAGCCGGGAGCGTCTAGCGATCCGTCCATTTTATAGCGGCTCAAGCTGTCAGTGTCCGCCGTATCGGCTCGCTTAGTAAAATATCTGGCTGTGCATTGCAATGCAGTAGAAAATGTATTAGGTACCTACTGCTGCAGTGATTCGCATGTGATGTATTTCTGTTGCCGCTATAACAACAAATACTAAAAACAAAATAAAATATATATTTAAGTGATCGGCTGCGTTAACTTTGCACCTCATTTATATTCGGCGTCATACATAGGTACCTGGTGCAAACTTAACTTAACCCAGCCAGTTAAGATGGGATAAGTTTTTGTACGGAACCCTTGTTGCGCGAGTCCGACTTGCACTTGGCTAGTTTTATAATTATTAAAAGATGTGTACCTATACGGCTTTATCATGTAGTTAAAGTTTATATCAGAATAATGATAAAGATTCGTTGCAGTGGCTCAAACTGTCAGTATCCGCTGTATCGGGTCGCTTAGTAAGATATCTGTGCATTGCAATGCAGAAGAAAATGTATTACCTACTTCTGCAGTGATTCACAATATTCACATGTGAGTTTGGACTACTAAAAACATTTTTAAAAGGTGTATACGGGTTTATCATGTAGTTCAAGTTTATATCAGAATAATGATAAAAGCTCCCTGGGAGTGGCTCAAGCTGTCAGTGTCCTTCGTATCGGCTCGCTTAGTTAGATATCTGGCAGTGAATTGCGATGCAGTAGAAAATGTATTATCTGTTTTTGTTTTATTCCAAAACTGACTGGCGATTGACTTCAGTACCACCTGATGGTAATTGACTACTGATCGAGGATCTACTGCGATGATTGGTATGTAGATTTTGACTAGTAAACACATGTTTAAAATTGAATAGTGCATTGAAATATAATTGAATGAAGTATCAGCCGGCTTATTACGGATTGTTTTATGGCGGCTCAATGTATCAGTGTCCGTCGTTTCGGCTCGCTCAGGAAAATGTATTGCCTACTGCAGTGATTCGCATGTACATAGGTTTTGATCGTTAAAAATATGTTTATTATTGAATAAGGCTTATTTGTAGGTGGTTAATAATTTAAGGCTTTGGACGGTTCGTTTTATTGTGGCTAAAACTATTATTGTCTATCGTATTGACTCGCTTAAGCTATCTGACTTTGCATTGTCATGCCGTAGATAATGTAGGCTAAGTAAATTATAGTAGAAAAATTATTAATTAAATTATTTAAATTAATTAAATTATAGTTAATTATAGTAGGTAGCTTAAGTAAATTTAATTTAAACTGTATATCAAAATAATAAACAGTACTTTTATTAATGATATTTTTCTGCATTCATTAATATGTGGTTTGTGATGAACAAAGAAGAGGAAATATTTTTTAAATTTAATTGGTAGTGCATACATACTGCTCACCATATACCTAGTCAGTAACTATCAGTGTAATACCGTTACCGCTTATCGTAATAAAATTGATACGACTAGTAAATATGTTTTCTGTTGTGGTAATGATAAAAGTTTTGAGAAAGAAAACACCCTATTAAAACAGGGTTAAATTAAACATTAAAATGCAGGCATTTTGGAGCGGGTTGTTACCTCTGCCAAGCTGTGGTGGTCAATATTTAATGCAATTATACCCAGGGATACAAATATATGCGGAAGATTATGTGAATTGTGCACCTTTTTCTATTATGAACCTAACGAACAAACCATGCGACATACCTACATGTATGTAGGTATGTCGCTTTTGAATGTGTATTAACGAACGATAAAAAATGAACTTACCTACTCGTAACACATTATTTTTCACTGAAGAGTTAGCCCATTTACCTGCGATTATTTTAAAAGTTGCATAATATTTCTACGTAAGCGGAATCGAGTTAAAAAGCCAAATTGTTTCATTCATAGAAGTAAGAAGTGCCGTGTCAAGTAGGCGGTTGTTCGGGCAAATTGTTTATCCCATACAAAGCCATGCAAAACGCTTAGTCAGCGCTGCGCGGCGTAAGTCAACGTCGAATATAGAAAATTATTGTAAAAAAAAAAATAAAGCCACTTCGTTTCTGCCTAAAACAAAGAAAAAACATTTATACTTACCTATCTGTCGATACTCAGGTAGCACTCGGTATAAAAAATAGTTAAAATGTTACTATTATAGAAATCATTTTTATTGTATAAGATAATATCTTAATATAGGTAAGTAAGAAAGTATAATATATTATTTACTTTCTTACTTATATGTTTAGTTATTTGGCGAACATTTTATAATGAAGGCGTTCGGCTACTTTTTGGGCCCAATCTTAGTATATTATTGTTTTAAAATGTTTTACAGTTATTTTTGTGCGACTAGCTGTATAAGTATTTTATTTGATATGTAATATGAAAATTTCAGAAAAAATAAATCTATAATGAAGATGAAATTGTAACTGCCTTATGCCTAAGCGATTACCCTTCTTATAGAATCTAGATTATACACATTTATGTCGGTCGCGAACACCTTTCACAGTTACACCTAATTAGTAAGGAAATAGTTACAAGTTTGCAACATCGACTTTTTTTTTAATTTGCACGTGGGCACCGACTTCTACAGACTACAGAGTAGGTACAGACACAAAAATTATTCTTAGAAAGAAAAAGAAAATGCTAAGCACCATTTTTACGATCCTCGTATACAATATCAAATCTATTTAAATAGTAACTAGGGATTTAGTTTTCAAGTCTAATAAGCTACTCGTAGTGTTTTCTTCGAATTTAAAAACAAATCTCACTTTATTGTTCATTGGATATGTTAATAAATTCAACGAGTCACTTCTTTTATTAGATCAGATAAAAACGTCGAACATTAAAGTATTTTCTTTGAAAAACAAATAGCATTTGATTGTAGTTTTAGAGTATAGAATTGCATGAAAAATGAGTGGCTACGTTTTTATTTTTTAAGTATTCTCGTGAATCACTTATCTTGGCTGCCATTTGATCCGATTAGGCTGTCTGGATTGGGACTGACTGTTTATATTAGACAGGGGCTTTATCTATTACAGCGTAGAAAAACTATCGGCTTATAGGCACTCAAATTGATTCTATCTACGTTTTTTGCAATTCATTTCAGTATATTCAAATACTGATCAAAAGTAAGTACAAGTTGCACGCGGAGTACTTAAAATATTTGATTTGTTTAGTACAAGACTCCTTTAATTTTATTTGACGACGTACGGTTGGCGCAGTTTGTAGTGCAACTGCCTACTAACCCAAAGGTCCTGGGTTCGAATCCCGGAAAGGACAAATATTTGTGTCATGAACTCGAATATCGAATACTTATGTTATCAATATAATATGTTTTTTTATATATTATGTATGTCGTCGTCTAGTACCCATAGTACAAGCATAGATCAGTTTGGGACTAGGTCGATTTATGTAAGATTGTCCTTTAATATTTATTTATTTTTAATTTGTAAAATGTTGAAAAGCCGAATTGACTATAAAAATCTGTATAATTATCTAACTTGATCACAAAATTTCACGAGAATCGGTCGAGAAATGCGTCCAATGGGCGAGAGCCGCCGGAAAGCTGGAAACCTGGACATGCGAAAGCATTTTGGCCGCGCTCGAAAGGAAATGCTTCGCTCGCAACGCTGGCTCTGTTAATAAAGACATGTCGCTACCGCCACAGCCTGTGGTTTGGGCCGCTCCGTAATGCGTAAAAGCTGAAGAACATTAATTACCCCTAAGTGTTTTCGGATAGTTGGCCGACCCCGCGCGTCATAGCCCGACAATGCGCGCTTTGTCTCAGCGGTATACGCGCCAGCTCAGGGCCAAATTACAATTCCACCAATCAGGTTGTAAAGTGTAACGTTACGTCGTAGTGGCGGAGTCTACTTGGTGGAACGTAAACATTCACGGTACGACTTGACGCAGGAATGTTGCGATAGCGTGCCATCCCTCATCCGTTAAAGGGCAGAGCAAATTAAATTTGTTTCGAAATTATTGAAATTTGTATCTTTTTTCAGTTTCCACCCATATCCCCGCCATTTATTCAAAATTGAATTGCCAAAGAAAAACTGAATTGACAAAAATAATCTATATGCTTGTCGAACCTACTCACAAAATTTCATGAGATCGGTCGAAGAAAAGTGACCTGTAGGCGAGAACAACAGGAAATCCGAACATCCTAACATTCGGAATGTGGACATATGAAAGAATTTTGGCTAAGTCGAAACGGATACGCTCGGTCAACAAAAAGCTGTCAATGTTACTTAACACATTTTAGATCTAATACTTACCTGTAATATAATATTTACCCACATAAATACTAAAGGCCAATCCAATTAAAAATCCTTGAAAGGCGCTAAGGCAAATCGGAATTTGTTGATTTAACAGTTAAAATTTATGGTCCCCGGGAAACGTCTTAAATTTGAATTTTTCCGATTGGATTCGTCCAGAAATAGGATTCATTGTGGAACGTGCGCCGCGCCGAGTATGATTTACTGAGCGCGGGGCGAGGGCGCGGCCTCTGACCTAAGGGGCAGTTATCACGGCCAATTTAATAGTGTAGAAGTCTAAGTAACGCTTCAAACGGATAATTGAGTTACCTGGAGAGCCATTCGCGGTTATTTTGATGTCGTAGAGACCAGGACTCTAATGCGACGAGCCATTGCCTTATCGAATGATACAATGTCTTGAATTTATAACGGCTATATAACAGACTCATGAGTAGTTTACGTGTGCGTCGTTACTCGCTTTATGAGCTGCATAAAGTAACATTGACTAGTTGTCAAAATTTCAATGCGATGGATTGCAGTTTAAACGGACACTCGAATTTTAACCCTAATTTCTAAAGAATCTATCAACTAAGCTATTGAAAAGCACCATTTGTGTAAACTAATATCACTATCACTAAACATACATAGTATAAAACAGAGTCGCTTCCTGCTGTCTGTCTGTCCCTATGTATGCTTAGATCTTTGAAATTACGCAGATTTTGATGCGTGATTTTTAAATAGATAGTGATTCAAGAGGAAGTTTATAAATACCACCCATAGCACCCTTTGCAACCAGTGCTCCCCTGCAAAGCCGGGATGGGTCACTAGTTGGTGATAAGATAATGATCTTCCAATAGGAAACACGCGTAAAAAGTATCCAATGTATCCTTTAATGGGAGACAGAGATCAATTTACCAATTGTATTAAGTTTTATTGACCTTACTTCATTAGGTTCTGGATGACGCGTGACGGAGCTACGGTATGGGACACCGTTAGCAGTTTAAGGCAATTTACTTTGGCGTATGTTGAAAAGAGGCCTCTTTTACTCCGACCCTTCCTAGGCCTCGCCGATGCCCTGAAATTAATAAATAATTTAAGTCACGCCGTATCGCAATTGGACTTTCGTTGTAGCCACTTCATTTTGGCCTTTTGAAAATAGTTTTTTCACAAGTAAAGGTTTTATCGAGTATAGTCTCATTAATATTGCGAGGGAAACTGTTGTATAGTGTATCTTACAAAATGTTAAAGAAGCTAAAAAAGGACGAAATCTGACCGAAATGTCTTTGTATCGATATTTTTATTTCAAAATTTCAAATGACCTTTTGAAATGGAAATGTTCATAATGTCATACTTGAATTACTTGAACTTCTAAATGAGATTGTAAAACAATGTCCTAATATTCATCCCTTAGTCTAAGTCTAGAGAAGTTTCTTATTTAAGACACATATCTTATTCATGCACCTTCAGTCTCTCCAACTCAATTTGAAATAATTAAAGTTATGAAATGTCTAAATTACAGTCATGTAGAAGTATTACTTACTTTCTAACTTTTAATTAGCTCGCTGCGAGACATTTATCATTGTCTGTGTCCAAACGTCCTCTATTTGTAAAGCGATGTCCGAATGTTTCAAAACTCGTGATATTTTTACAACTGCACAGTGATTCCGCTCACGTATCTGAAGATTTACTTGGTAATAGCATATCTTGCAAGATGGTCGCTTCAGATGGTTTATTATGTGTTTACGGCCACCCTGGCCGGCTATCTGATTGCTGAGGTCAGGAGGTGGAAATGGCCAAGCCATGTATGCCCACAAATGATATCTAGTAGATTTGTTTCAATGACGGTTGGATTTGCGATGCTGTACCTAAATATTTTAGTGAGCGTGTAATTCAAAAAATATGGCCCTAGATGGTTTCAAATAGAGTTATCGATAATATTGACAAAATTGAATCTAAATAGTGTTTTAAGTAAATAACACGCATCAGTTTATGGTTTTGATGAAGGCATTATTTTGGTGTTGAAGATAGTTTTTTTGTATTACTTGAACGAACGAACAAATTTGATACAAAAACCTAAAACTACATTTAGAAAGTATTTGCCACAGGAATTAAGAGAGTCTGCACTGAAAATATCTCATATTTTAATGTAATTTCAACCCTTCCGACCGGCCGGCTCTTCGCGGAGTCGGATGGCGGTGCTCGGCCGTCGTGGCCTCCTGCCGGCTCCGATCGGGCACCGCCACGTGCCGTCGGATGCTGTAACGTCTAATCGCATCCGGTCGGATTCGTACGGCCACCGCCGCGGAGTGACACCGCGCCGTGTTGTCGTCAATTAGCTACCCGACGGACGCGGTCGGCTACCGCCGGGTGCGCCGGCATCCGCTGCGATGTGGTGGCAGCCGATTCCGTCCGACCCGATCGATGAACGCAATCGTACATTAGTTTCGCCTTGCCCTATTTGCAAAATGTCTTCATGATAAAAATTGCGTTAAATTATAATAAAATACGTACGAGATGGGTATTGAAATCAATGCTCATTCCTCTTCTTAATAAACAAAAAAACGATGTGTGTTAATTTTTTTTTCTGAAATCGTAAGAGCTCCCCATAGATTTTTTTTAATATAATTTTAGAATTTCAAGTACCGAAGATAGGAAGCTTTGTTTTCAATTGGTCTGGTAGTTTACATAAAAATACGTTATCGTCAGATTCATCTCCATGTCCACACGGGAAAATGATAATTGAACGCAAAGCGTCGATATAAAAAATGCTACCTTCATTAAAAGTTGGCCCGGAGGCGAACCTGTACCGGCAACTTCAAAGGGTCTTTAATGAGTAGGCGTTTCCGGGGGTTTGTGTAAATATAAGCACTTTCTTTCTTGCGTGGTTTATCCGTGTTTTATCGTTAAATTATTACAATTTGCAATCGACGTTGTGCGCTTTGTTGCTTTTGGGACTGGCCATGACCTGCAAAACGGTATAAGTGTAGTAAAACCACTCCAATATAACTCAATACTTTATTTCCTTATTCTCACACCTCACAATCCGATACATATGACCACCCCGTAACGTTGTCACAACCAGAATGCCCGCCCGTTGCTCTCACTTCGCGCCAACCGCCCGTTGACAGAACGACCGCTCAATTCAAACGACCGTCTTTTTAAAACCGACTTCCGGATGTCCAATAGTAGTATTATATTATTTTATTAGTTTTACTTATTTCGATTTACTTTATTAAAATCACCTTACACTCGTCCATCCTGACCTCGTGTATGTCCACGTGTTGTTGTGTACATACACGAAGCCAGAATTGACAACCCGAAATTCCCTGACCTTACACTCGGCAAGTGAGAGCATCGTGCGACTTTAACTTAGGGTTAAATCATGTCAAATAATTTTATCACATTAAGATGTTAAATTAACAATACATATCCTCATAGCAAGGAACCGATTGTTCCGCAATTGACAAGTTACAATTAACAAATTGAAATGCAAAAAGTTCGTTCAAGTTATTATTATTCGCTAGCCCATCCATTAAGCGAAACTATAAATATTCAAACTTGGGTAATGGTCTCGTGAACCCATCCATTCTCACGAGATCACTACAGGAACCTGTAATTACTAACCCATCCATTCTAGTAAATCAGGCTCCACAAGAAGATAAATACGTTACATTTTTATTCAAATCATCCTTCATAATAGCACTGGTCATCTCAACTATGTTAATAAGTTTACTTACTTATACATTTTGTTACCATATAAAAAAAACGACTAAGTAACAATTCCGTGAACCCATCCATTCTCACGAGATTATTACAAGAACATGTACTTACTAACCCATCCATTCTAGTAAGTCAGATTCCACAAGAAAATAAATAAATTCCATTTCCATTTAATTCATCTATTTAGATAACACTAGTCAACTCAACTATGTTAGTTTAATCAGTTACTTATAAGTCTCCCACTCAATAATTACATCCGTTTTTATCTTTATCATATAATTCACAAGATTATAATTAAATAACAAAAGAGTTCGTACATCCACCAGAACATGAAATGACAATTAATCACATTCATCAACATCATCATCTGATACCGAAACACTGTTATCATCATGGGAATCGCTATCCTGAACATCAAGGGCTGCTATGTGCACCCAAGGCATAATACGATCTGCGGCCACAACCGTAGACCGCTTGTTTTTGCTACCAGTCAAACCTGGAATAGCGGCTACCTTATAGCGATCATTACCTAACACCGCGACTATTCTATACGGACCAATATAAGATGGCATAAGTTTTGTGCTTTTACCGTCGTTATTAAACGCCACTTTTGTAATTTTTACTAATTGTCCTTCTTTGAAAATCCTAGCCGGTTTCCTATTTCTATCAAAATGTTCCTTTTGTTTGGCCTGATTTTCCTTAATTCTATCTCTAACCTCTTCTCGTATGGCAATGACATCCTCGTTTTCGCCTAAACTCTGCTTGACCTCATTTAGCCTCGGATCCAGCTCGGCATTCATAGACGTTCCGAACATTACCTCGGCAGGTGTTCTGCCAGTAGTCTTTTGCTTGGTGTTGTTAAGACCCCATTGCACTACCCCAACCCTTTCGTCCCATTCTTTTTCATCATGGTTCAGGTTCTGAGCCGTCAAGGAGTTCAGAATGGAACGATTATAACGTTCCACCTGTCCATTTGATCTGGGACTTGCGACGGCATTTAGAACATGCTTCATACCTTTGTCGAGGCAGAATTTCCGGAATGCATTGGACGTGAAGCAAGAGCCACGGTCGCTAATTATTCTATCCGGAAACCTAAATGTATAGAATATATCAAGTAGTGCACGTAACGCACTCGCAGTTTTCGTGTTTCTAACCGGCCGGATAAAAACAAATTTTGTGAACGCCTCCACAATAACTAACAGGTGTGTGTTTCCCCGTTTAGACCGGACGAAGGGCCCGAGGTGGTCTATGTGCACTGTGTGAAAAACAACATCAACTTTATCAATAACGTGTAAATGACCTTCATTTGGATGAATGGATTTCTTTGCATAGGCACACTGGACGCAAGCGTTTACATACTTCTTGACGAACTTGGCCATCTTGGGAAACCAATACGAGCTCTTAATACGCTCCAGTGTCTTTTCCACCCCAAAATGGCCAATGTCGTCATGATTCAGGCGACACAGCTGCCACCTCGCACCCTTCGGCACCACCCAACGTAAATTATCCTTCTGACCATCAACACACTTGTAAAGTTTGTCATTTTGAATAACGTAATTGTCCCTAATGTGTTTCAGGTCATCGACATCTATATCAGAAGTGAGGATGTTTCTAATTCTGCCCAGCTCAGTATCTCCTAACTGCAAGGTTTGCAGCCAGTCGTCACTACTTATAACCATAACAGATGGGTATTGATCTAAAGCATCCACCGTCTCGCTATCCGAAATGGGATTTCGCGACAAAGCATCCACATGCGCCATTCTGGTACCGGAGCGATACTCAATGGAGCATTGGAACTCCTGTAAAAGTAACCACCACCTTGCCACGCGTGGGATGATGTCTCGTTTAGAAAATGTGCTTCGCAGGGCACTGCAGTCTGTTACGATTTTGAAGTTTTGGCCCAAAAGGTATACGCGAAACTTCTTCAGGGAACAAATCACAGCCAAAGTCTCCAGCTCGTAAGCATGGAAATGCTTTTCTTCGGGACTTGTTTGGCGGCTGTAAAAGGCTACTGGACGGAATGTGTCACTGCTGCCGCGTGCTCTCTGTAAGAGAATACCACCGATGCCCATTTTGCTGGCATCGGTGTGTAGTTCCGTCTCAGCGGTAGGGTCGTAAATAGATAAGATTGGGCGGTCTACAAGGCGTTTCTTTAGGTCTTGAAACGCAGTTTCCTGCTCATCAGTCCAACACCACACTGCGTCCTTTTTTAATAACTTACATAAAGGATACGCCAGCTGTGCAAATTGCCTGATGAATTTACGAAAGTATCCGACAAGACCCAAGAACTGACGAACGGAGTGCTGATTGATTGGACGAGGGAAATCTAACACGCATTGTATCTTCTTGTCACCGGGCCTGACTCCAGCGGCACTTATTTCGTATCCGAGGTAATCTATCTTTTCTCGCAAAAACTCGCATTTTCCCAAATTTAGTGTTAGATTTGCCTCGTCCAGTAGTTTTAACATTTTCTCCAACCTATCGAGGCACTCTTCCTTACTCTTACCATAGATCAATACGTCATCTATATACGCCGTAGCCTCGGTGTATCGAGCAGATCCCAGCACTCTGTTCATCATCCGCTGAAAAACAGCAGGCGCGTTTGCAAGACCGAACGGCATACGATTAAACTCGTACTGGCCGTCCGGTGTTACGAACGACGTCATGGCTTTGGATGACTCCGCTATCGGGACCTGATAATACCCCGATGCTAGATCCAGTGTAATAAAGTACGCCTGCCCCGATAGTTTGGCGATTTCATCGTCGATGACTGGCATCGGGTAGTGCTCCTTAACAGTGACAGAGTTCAATAACCGGTAATCTACACACATTCGTAGTTTGCCGTCCTTTTTGCGCACTAATATTATTGGGCTCGCGAATTCCGACACACTTTCTCGAATGATGTCTGCCTCTAACATGTCGCTTACCATATCGCGAACCTGTTCGCGTTCCTTGTGCGATAAACGGTAAGGACGATAAACTACTGGCTGCTTACTATTTAATTCTATAGACATCTCAGCCATATTAGTGCATCCAAGCTCCTTCATTTCGAATGCAAAACAATGCCTATATCTGTTTAATGTGTCATAAATCCTTTGTATGTCGGACTCATCAGCACATTCCCCTATGTGTATCATGTCCTTGCTCAACTCTTGTGGCACTGATGTAGAACATTTGTCAGGGACCACCATACGTTTGACCACCTGGACTCGTGTGGCTCGACATAAGGTGGTTCCCATCAAAAGTTGTACACGGTCAGCTATAGGAATGATACCAGCGTAAGATTGACCACTATTAACACGATACACACCTTCACATATAGAATATTGATGACATGGTTTCCCTATTATTTTCCCACTTATCAAAATATCGCCGTCAATGCCTGGTTCGGTAACTACTTTAACGGTCGCGGGACCGCTTAAATTGACGCATGAAGCAATTTTAATTTTTACTGTTCTGTCATCATCTATAACGCACTTTGGAAACGGCATTTCGTTTCCAATATCGTAGAACGTTAGTTTTTGACAGTCTTTAAAAACAGTTATGTGAGAAAGTTCTGTAAAAGATTGCCCTACGAGTATGGGTAAATCAAGGAATTCATCATCTACCACTTGGAACTTAATGTAAGCCTGCACCCCATCCACAGCCAAATCGGCAAACACCCCACCGTGTGACCGAATAATCTCGTTACCAAAACCCTTCAAAGGAATCGGTATCGCGTCACACACAAGTTTGAGCGAATTAGCTGTGGACTTCGACATCAGTGATACTTCACTCCCGAAATCAATAAATGCTTGAATTTGGAGGGAATTAACAAACACATCTTTAGTGAACTTTGAGCTCGGATTTGTAGAAGATATGGATAACTGCTTACGAACATTTTCATCCCTTACCTCGGAATTTTTGGGATTGACTCGACAATGCTCGGCTGCGTGACCAAGCCGGTTGCATTTCGAGCATTTTGACAGGGGTTTAGGACATTTCAGGTAAGGGTGTCCCTTCTCTTTACAGTTAAAGCAGACTAGTTGATCATTTGATTTAAATTTGTCACTAGTTTTTCGGTCGGTGTTAGCGGTATTAACATTAATTGTCTTGGAATCAAGCGGTTGTCTACCCCTATAGAGTGAACGTTCATACCCCGTGGCAGCCTGTGGTGAGTCTCTATTCGTCAAAAGGAATTGTAATAACTGATCGGGATGTGAGCACCTGAGGGCGTTAGCAGCGGACCTCATAGTCTTATCACTTAACCCGTGAATTATGCAGTCTACTGCCCTTGTTCCCTCAATGTTACATCGGTTAAGAAGAGCAGTCTTCTCATAATAGTATACTTCAATTGCTTCTCCAAAACGACTCTTACGCCTAAGCATATCTTCCAGGGATTGGCCATAATTCTGTTCGTATGGAAATGCAGCCCTTAGCTTGACTTGCCATTCTGGCCAAGAAAATAAGATTGAATTTAGGCTCTCATACCAGGTTTTAGCCAACCCCTGGAGCTTCTGCATGGCGAAATGCACAACTGTTTTGTCGTCCCAGCCGTAGACCTTGGCACACTCGTTTACTTTATTTAGCCAGGTGTCTATTGTTTGGGTTTTCACAGAAGGGTCAAAATCAGGTAGTATATTTTTGTGATTTAATTTACTATGACTATATTGATTATCAAGTGACCCTGTCTGCGGCTGTGACGACTGATATTTCATAGAGTTCAATATATTAGCTACATCCTCAGCTGAAAAACTGGGACTGGAAGACCGTTTAGGCCGATTAATGCTGCGCTCGCCATCACGATTTGGCTGACGCGTACGTTTTCCTGGTGACCGTAACTTTGATGATAGACCCTCACGCTCGGCGTCATGTCTCCTCATACTGAACTCCCTACTTGAACCATCTCGTAATCTTTCTCGCTCCGACCGGATCTCCTCCACTAGATGCTCAAGTTGATCACATTTTTGTTGTAGACTGACCTCTCTATCCCGACGACCGCCGCTCCGTCTATTTTCGCCAACAGGACTACGACTTCGGTTTCGCGCACGATCTCCACCTGACACAGCGCGTCTCGTAGGGCTTCGGCTGCGTCGACTCACTTGACTGTCCCGCCTAACAGGACTACGGCTTCGATGACGAGTACGGCTCCCACGTGACGCACCACGCCTCCCGGGACTACGACTTCTGCGACCGCCGCGAACATCCTCTCCCGCATCACGGTCATGTCGCCCGTCCGGCGTCTGCAGCTGTCGGCTGCGCCTAGGATCCGTGTCCATTTACCTGGAACTCGTAACAAACACCACGGTTCAAGAGTATGTAGGTATGTCATCAGATTTTATAAGACTAATTATCGTACGACATGATTCTTTGCTCAAAAATTAAACATCTCTTACTCTCGCAAGTGTTTAATAGGGTGTCATGTAGTCATATAGCATTTCGACAAATGTGCCAACTTCTTACATCTTAAAAATGGTCATAACTCCTAAACCGTGCGTCCTAGCTCAAAAATATTGAAAAATCGTCCCCCCTTTAATACCCCTATTGTGGTTAGGGTACCCTTTGTCAAATTGTTATTTTGTCAAATTATGTCAAGAAATGTCAAAATTGTATTATTTTTTTTGAGAACTTAATTACTGGCATACGTATCTATTTATTGTGACGAGACGAATGTATTGTTTATTGGGAGTATAGTATTCAACAAAAATCAAGTTATGTCTACCTTTTTGGGTTGATTATGTTCCAATTGTGGACTAAATCAATCATAATAACTGACTATGATTAATTATTTCTATAACATTAGCTTGTAGCTCCTATAGTTAACGTTAGCTAATGTACAACTAAAATACAACATATTTTTCTTGCCCTACCTACGTCTGTGTCAGAATATGTGTTTTCCGTGATTAATCTTAGTAAGATACATTTTACCTGTGCTCACAAGTACTTTCCATAAATCCATGGACTCAATTTAGACAATAATAAAAATATAGCCCTCCTACATTTCAAAAGCGTAATATATGTGCTAGCAAATAATAACTTTGGGTAGGATGGTAGAAGGCTACTTGAAATGACAAATCATGATATATTTTTCACTTACAGGTTACATTTTGTATACACCCAGTTCTCACATTATTAAACATGACATTACTCGTATTTTGCAGTATCTTTGATACAGCTTATGACCCCGTTACGTAATTATCGGAGAAAACACATACTCAGTAACAATTACTTGATTAACATATAAAAACACATGTGGGCATGTACTTACCACGTCTGATCTGTAGTAAAACCACTCCAATATAACTCAATACTTTATTTCCTTATTCTCACACCTCACAATCCGATACATATGACCACCCCGTAACGTTGTCACAACCAGAATGCCCGCCCGTTGCTCTCACTTCGCGCCAACCGCCCGTTGACAGAACGACCGCTCAATTCAAACGACCGTCTTTTTAAAACCGACTTCCGGATGTCCAATAGTAGTATTATATTATTTTATTAGTTTTACTTATTTCGATTTACTTTATTAAAATCACCTTACATAAGTAAATCAATTTATTTAAACCATTAATAAAAAGATCAAAGCTTAAAGGTAATCCAGAGGTACCGGGTTCGATTCCCGGTCCTTCCACCAGGTAGCTCCTTTTTCAATTTTTCTTTAAGTTTTTGATCTTTGTATTAATGGTTTAAATGAAAATTGTGGTGTAGCCGCATTAAAAACGGAGACATTACATGTTTCATAAATTTATAAATCTATTTATATTTAAAAATATTTCTGGGTATGTTTCAACTGTACCAGTGTCTGTTAGTCTGTTTTCTATATCTTTCGATTAAATTTTGAATCACTTCTAGACCTCGTATTTACATACATGTACAAAATTTGAAAGCGAATCGAAGTTGAAGTTAATTGTCATAAAACAAATTAATACGTTTTATTTTTAGTTCTTATTTGTATAGTATCGTTAGTAATAGGTACATACTCTATGAATATTTTATGTGTTTACTGATTAGGTACTATTCAATCGTTGGAGCAAAATGCTTAGAAATCCCGATATAACATGTTTTTTTCTTTTTATAGGCACCCCTTTAATTTTTTTACTTTTTTTTAAAAATTGTTGTTATAGCGGTCATAGTAAATAATTAATGCGTACTTTCTCATAACCGATTACAGTTTAATAGATACGGCCCGGTGAAAGATAGACGGACAGACAAACAGCAGGGGTTCAGTAAACGGGGTCCTTTTTTACACAGAAAATTCTTATGAGTCTCAGTCATATGAAAATCCATATCAAACGGGTTTCGAAACATGTCGAGCAATGTTCAACTTAAACGACTTGAGTGAACCCGTTCCATACGGATTTTAATAACGCCTTCTGTTAGTACTCTTTGGATACGGCAGCCTTAAAAAAAACATTGGATATTGTATTGTTTAACTGACATTATTAAATACCACATTTTAAGTCAATCGAACCTACTAGAGACGGACGTCTCTAGTAAGTTCGTTCGACTCAATGTCGTAAAAATAGCCGTATTTTTCCGTATTATAATGCTTTAATAATACCGGTCTGATTAAAAAAAATACTAGCAGGTATACAAAAGCAACGCAATCACGGATGAAAGACAAAAGATAAAAGCTACAAAATAACGATTCCTGTATCAAGAATCACGATTTTTTAATTCCCGAGCAAAATAGGAAAGCATGCATAAAATTTGAGGGAAATGTTTGGTAAATACAGATTATTTCTCCGTTGGAGGGGCGTTTTATTGGCGGTGCGAGTTATGGGTTATGGACATTTCCGACCGTTACACTACACCCTGTATACATAATACACTATACAGTGAGAACAATGAAGGCACGGAGGGGAAGTAGCTTAAATATGGAAAATAGTTCAAGATAAGTTGATGGAGGGGTATTTTCTTTCTTTCTTTTTCTTGGTAACTATTTATTGTTGGTTTTCTGTTACTTAAATTGAATAGACTGTTCTGCTATTATTCGCGAATTTGCTTAAGAAAGCGTAATCTTCCGGAAAATATATCTCTCAGAAATAAGGATGAAAGTGGGTAGATAGCTATCTAATTGTCGGCACTACCCCAATTATGGGTACGTTCCAACACAAATAAGGCAACCAACCAACAGAACAAATTATATTATCAAACAGAAGAAATTATAATTTAGGTCTCTTCAAAGTAAAAGTAAAAACACTATTACTGATCCGGCGTGCTAGATCCTCGACCCCGTAGTCACTTACCACCAGGTGATACTCAGGTCAATCACCGGTCAGTTTGAGAATAAAAAAAACGATGGCCGATGGGGTAGAAAGGTTCTTGAGTGGTGACCGCAGACTGGAAGACGCAGCATGGCGAGGCCCACAACAAGGTGGACCGACGACTTGGTTCGGATCGTGGGCAGAAATTGTATAAGGGCGGCGATCGTTGTGGAGAACTTAGAGGAGGCCTTTGTCTACCAGTGGAAGTCTATCGGATGATAATGATGATGATGATGAAATAATAGGTGGGTCAATCGACATTTTTCTGTTGCTCGTTTCCATAATGATGTTCCCTGGGCCACTTTTTAAAACTATTAAAATTGCGATTTCCGCGGTTATACTTATTTTATATACCTATTTTACCAAAAACTCTGTTTGCAACGTTTAACGGTTTATAATTTATATCACAATACTAGTGATACTAGTAATATAAATTATAAAACATACGAAACGGAACTCATGATGTAAAAAATCGAATTCGGATATCACTCGACATATTTCGAATCGTTACGCGATACATCATCAGGAGCTACGATCAGTCGCGGCGGCGGCCAATTGAAATCTGCGCGCTAACGCTCTGTCCGCGCGGCGTCACCAGCGGAGGCGAAAATCTACCTTCATCATCATACACAATGTCAATATTTGCCGAGTTGCACACGACACTAACTACATCACTATAAATTACCTATCAACACTTTTCTAAGAAGTTTATTCACCATTGTCCCCTGCACCACGGGGCAGAATTACAATAAGAAAAACGTTGATCCACCCAGATTTATTACCAAAAGGTATATATTACCATACACGAAAGCTGTGTGTTTTCAAAGAGTAAAGAGTCACCATATTGTAGTATATGTACATAAATAAATTAATAAAGATCTATTTAGCAACCGCTCCTCGTCCCCTTTTCCCAGCTTCTTGACTTAACAGCTCCATTGTTTATTTCAACAGAATCTTCAAGAAATTGCCTCATATTGTTAAACAGTAAATTTCCTTTCCAAAACAACGTTTCCTCATAATTTTCCGACTGTTAGACACTTGCGAATTTTCAACAAGTTTCGTCGAGTTTTTAAGGGCTCCTTAGCGGGGTTTAGGACGGTTTTCCTGAATTAAAAAAGTCTGACACTGGGACAACGACAAAAATGACCCGAATACTTTAATAAAATATTTTTTTTTTTAAGATTCTGTTTTTAATTTGGAAATGGGTCCATACCACACTCTACCCTAATACGCTTAAGCATTTAAAAACATATGACAGAGGGCGCTCTAGCAGCGTATAATTATGGTGCCAAAGATTTGCTCTGGTTGACGTATCGGTGTGATAGCTCAATTAGGAGAGCAATACGCCGAAAACGTAGGGCCGCAGGTTTGAGGCCTACTTTTATTTCAGTGGATCAAATTCAATTTCTCTTTTTATTATTATTAATTTGTAAAAAATAATTGCTTTTTTTTTTATATAACGACACAACATAGTGGCTCCACTTCGCCTGATGGTAAGCTGTGTCGTTTTTCATATTATGTTATTTTATAAATATTGGGATACCCATAATCACAACAAAACTGGGCCTAATTAATTTTATTTAGTTACCTTGCGTTGAGTTTTCCAACGTTTCGACTGCCTCGTCACAAACACGGCACGGGACTCTAAAGTGGAAATTATTAAGTTTCGTCATTAGATTAAACATAAGATGACTGTCGAAAATTACCTGTCATAGATAAATGTAGGATTGTATTGTATCGTTTCGAATCGTATCGTATTGTATTACATTGTTATGTATTGTATTGTAAATGTTAACGATGACGTAATTATTTGGAGCATAAAATGATATCACACGCACTGCACTTAAAATCGCTAGTTCCAAAGTCGAATAGACCAAATTTCACAACAGTTTGCACCCCATGACTCACAATGCCCCCTGATTTCAGGACTTTAGTTAGGTCAAATTCATAGAGAGCGTGCCATAAATAATGAAATTGAACCCGCCGTATTAGGGCTGCCGGCGCACAGGCCAATATATCAGAGCGAGGGTCCACTTTTCATGCGCTACTTTTTCACGTTCAGCTTTTTTAGTGAGGTTGTGAGAGTGTTTATTTGGTAGGAATGTTTGGCTCCGGACCGCGATTTCTTTTAGAAGTTTTAGATTATTTGGACTGTGCGACGATGTACTAGGCTGGGGTGCTAATTCGAGTGTACTTCGAGATACCGCCAAATAACCGATGTCTCATGTAGGCTAGTATATCCTGCCACGACGTAGCCTCACCTGTCTTGCTCGCACGGTATTGAAATGAAAGTGAAAGGTAGTATTGTCGCGCGAGAAAGAGTTGCGTGTCACACTTATGCTAGACGTATTATTTATTGATGTTATTTGTTTATTTATTTTATTTACATATAGGTATCCTAGGTACGTCGTCTTTACCTGTCAATTAAACGCGATGTTTGCATCAAAGTAAAAGTAAAAAGTGTTTATTTTCAGCACCACAAAGTACACAGTATATAATTATACACTAAATTAAAGTATTGGTTTTTAATAAAGTGTCATTTCACCCGGTCAAGTTTGCGCCTGATATCTGGCGTCGAAAATCCATGATACGCAAACTTAATGCGATTGGTCTACTAGGTAGGTATACCAGGTATATCGCTACTTTCGAGATCTCTACCACATATCAGAAATACATAAGTATAATATAGAATACCGGTTCAAAACTTATTAATTTATTTTGTAATATATGTGATAATTTGGTTGACCAGGGTCGTTGATGGGAGACAAAGTATATGCCGAGCTCTAGATAGTAGTGAACGTTTAATTACTTAAAACATTAGCTTATATACATTTTTACAATAAGGTTAACGCTTATCCAAGCAATATGCATTATGTTACAGTAAACCATTGTGTTACTGTTGAATACTAAATGTAGACATAAGCTACATACTACAGCTTCCCCGTAAGATCCCTTCACCCCCGGGGTGCTGGAGAAAAATAAAAAAAATGCATGTTACTTGTTTACAATTCGAAATGAAGATGGGGACCACTGTGTAAACTACTTATAATTAAGTTTATACACTTTACAAGAATATATCAAAGAGAAAAAATAATTAGTTGGTCTCCCAAAAAAAAAAATCGTCATGTCCCAGTGTCACTGTTTCAAAAGAAATATTTTATAGTTGAAGTTAAAATTATTATTTTTATTAAAATTCCTGTCTGTTTCAACAAAAATAATCAGTATTATTATCAAATAATCTCTCTCAAAAAAAAAAATCAAAAAAAAAATTGCCATTAAAGTTGTGTATTAATCACATATAAGGTACTGGTATTACGGTATCGGTACATTTACCCTATAAAATATCTAATGCCGTACTAATGGAAACTTCGCTCCAAAAATAATTAACGGGAATGGCTACCCAGGGCATGGTCAACCTTAATAATATAATAACTGGGCTGCGCGTCCGTGCGCACCCTTAACTCAAAACATGGGCATGGTCACCCAAATGGCATATCAGGCTACATGTACTATGTGCCTGTAAGTCGGAGTCGCAAATACATTAAGACTTAATAAGTCTCCAACTGTTTTCACGGAGGGCACGATAGTCCAGAACACCATGAGCAAACAAGAAGGACTAGCGCCCAAACTTTATACTTAATCAATATGTACCGTACCTTACAGAGTACTGAGAGAATAAAAAAAAAATTGAAATTAAAATTTCATATTGTATTACTTTATAAAAGAAATATCTACGCACATATAACTCAATTAACTGTCACTAAATTATTAGGTTGTAACGCGGCAAACCTCCATGGTGCAGCACTGGCCGCTTACAAACGCCATTAAAAAAAGACAGGCGTTCCACGCACGTCTTTTGTCTTTTTTCTCAGACACGCTTGGACTTGTGCTGAACGAACTGGTGTCTGAATGGCTATTACTTGTATATTTTAAAAATTAAATGTAATACTGAGATTGCTTATGTATTGTGGTGTTACGAGTTTTACGTAATTGTGCATAATTACTGTAAATATAACGCTGTATCATATATTGCTGATAGTTCTAACACTTGTAAGGGCTGCCGCTTTGCAGGTAATATTTGTATATACTTATTTTTCTTTGTTTTCCTTTTATTTATATTGTTAAACTCAATCCAAGTCTTATTTCGTTCTCACTGGTCTTGACAAATACGAAATAAGGCATGGATTGGTTTGGTGTCACCAACTAAGTGAGATGTTGTTCCAGCCCTTTTTACTTGGCTGAAGATTGCGTGCTGTGGTAAACGCACCTCTACCGGCGGTTGTTCCTGCTTGATGTGCGTGGAAGCTGGAGATACGCGGACCCTTGAAACCCTGTTTTTCCTACCTACCATCCTGCCCAGCTCCATTAAGGCCAGTGTTTCCCGTTAGTGCCGCGTACTGACTGAATACCGTCATCTTTATATTGTATATAGTTTTATTCTTTATTATATATTTTCACACTACCACGGCTCGTCTTTTATTCCCGACGACTAGCCGGGCTACATTGGCGCCCAAGGGTTTATTCAGTCAGTACGTGGGTTTTTTTAGACTTGGATTGGGTTATGTACATACTTGTAAATATTATACGTGTTTGTACATAGCTAAGGTTGTTAAATTTTCTGTCATTTTGGTTTTATTGTGTTATTTTTTCTTGTGTATAGGTAAAAGTTAGGCTAGATCTGTTTTACTTGGTAGGTTGACCTGCATCGGTTACAGGCTGCAGCTTTCACTTTACGTTACTTTTTCACTACAGAAGGTGTTTGTTATGTACATGTTTGTGTGTATGTATGTTTTGTAAATAGACATTTTTTTTTGCGGTGTACAAAGGTTCTAGTAGGTAGTAAATATGGAGTTTTCATTCGTTAGTGTAAATATGTTAAATAAAAATGAACTTGCTTACGAAGTAAGTATTAGGCATGAAAAGCCTCGCGATACGGTTGCGGAGCTCCGACAGCAGTTGAGTGACTTGTTGGGTAAATATGTAGCTGAGGATTTGCCGACTAGCTTTTCAGTTGCCGATGACTTGGCCGGCACTGAAAAATCTATGTCTTTTATAGAGGATAAAATCGTTCTGTATGAAAGTTCCTGTGACTCGAAACTTGTAAATAAAATTCAATCATTTCTTGTACATATATACTTACGTCTTCAGCGAATAGACATCTCGGATGATGACGATCACCGTGCTATGTACAAAAATCTTGTTACAAAATTTAGCGCGTTGAAGACGCGTTTTGATTTGAAAAATAACAGTTCTATTAATAGTTCAGCCGCTTCATTTGTAACAGCGAACTCTGAAAGATGCACAGAGAATAAAGTCGTTGTACAGTGTGAACGTGCGGTGACCAGTGAGTTTCGAAAATTCTCGTACTCGGGTAAAGGCTGTCCGCGTAGCTTTGTACAAAAGGTTGAGGAGTTTGCCTTGTCTAGGAATTTGCCAACAAGCACCTTGCTAACTCATTGTTATGAGATATTCACGGACGCAGCACTTCATTGGTTTCGTGCTTATAAAGACGGTTTTACCACGTGGGATAGCTTAAAAGTAAAACTGTTTGATGATTTTGGTATTGTTGATTACGACTATAAATTACTTCAAGAAATACAAGACCGCACACAAGGCAAGGAAGAGTCAATTGTAGCGTATTTTGCAGTTATGTATGGTTTATTTGCTAAACTTACCTACACTATGTCTGAAGCGGATAAATTACAAATTTTACTTAGAAACATTCGTCCTGAATACGATATTATGGTAGCACAGGCTGATATTAAGTCTATTGAAGGTTTGAAGGCTGTGTGTCAGAAGTATGAGGTGTGCCCTGATAGGTCGCGGAACTTTAAAGAACCTCCTACCCACAGCTCATCTTCATTAACTGAAGATTTTGTATATAAGCCTGTAAATACTAAGTCTGTAAATATAGTTAGTTCTAGTAAACAATTTTGTGTTCGCTGTAGAGTGAACGGACACAGTTTACGCATGTGCAAAGAGCCACGCTCTCTAGTGTGCTTTAAATGCGGTTTATCTGGCTACCGTAGCACGAATTGCCCTAAGTGCAATAAAGCAGATCCTGAAACTAAGACTTTTTCAAAAAACGCGTAAATGAGGATCAAAGACTTACTGTACATAAAAATTGTAATTTTTCGAGTGATGAGTGGAATGACTGGCTGTCAGTTGTACGTCTGTTCATGTTGTCTTTCAAAACGTCATTGATCCTCTTCGACGATCAAAATGATAATGAAGGTCCTTATGTAAATATTAATGTAAATAATTTGACACTCTGTGGCTTACTCGATAGCGGTAGTTCTATTACAATACTTGGTAATAATTCTCAAAACGCTCTACTAGATCGGGGATTTGTACTTAACTCGTCGTACAAAATTTCCGTGCGAGCTGCTAATGGGCAGCCTGTTTATTCTATTGGCTACGTGGAATTACCTGTACAATTTAACGGTAAATGTCTTTACATTACTGCACATGTAATTCCAGACATTTCTTCTTATTTAATTCTGGGTATAGACTTTTGGAAAAGCTTCAATCTGTTGCCTAATTGTCTCAAAAACGCTGAACTGAGAAAACCTTCCAATTGTACTTCCTTAACTATTAATGACACTTTAAAACAAGTTCTTCCCTTTGAAGACTTGTCCGCGGAACAGCAGTCTCAGGCCAATAATATTATATCTCGGTTTCGCGAAGCTTCCACGGAATCTAGTCCTCTTGGTCGCACACACTTGGTCGAGCATCGTATTGACACCGGTGACCATGCACCTATTAGGCAACGGTGTTACAGGCTCTCTCCTGAAAAACAAAAGGTGCTGGTGGAAGAAGTGGACAAGATGCTTGATTTGGACATCATAGAGCCTTGCGAAAGTCCGTGGTTAAGTCCTGTTCTCGTTACTCCCAAAAAAGACGGTACTTGGAGATTCTGTTTGGATAGTAGGAAGCTTAATTCTGTCACTAAAAAGGATGCTTATAAATTACCTTACATAAATGAGATCCTTGACAATTTGCGTGATGCTAAGTTCTTGTCTAGTATCGACATCGCTAAGGCATTTTGGGAAATACCATTATGTGAGGGAGATAGGGACAAAACCGCTTTTTACGTTCCAGGACGTGGAATGCTAAGATTTAAAGTGACCCCATTTGGATTGACCAATGCACCGGCCACGCAGCAGCGTTTAATGGACGTGTTGTTTACACCTGAATTCGAAAACCGTGTTTTTTGGTATTTAGATGATATAATAGTAATATCGAGTACGTTTGAAGATCACATCAGTTTGTTATCTAGAGTACTGGAAAAACTGAAATACGCGCGTCTTACCATTAACTTTGAAAAATCTACTTTTTTCCGACGCGAACTAAAGTACCTCGGTTATATTGTAGATCACCAAGGCTTGCGCACAGATCCTGATAAGGTGCAAGCGATACTTGACATTCCTGTGCCAACTACTAGACGTGAGCTAAAAAGATTTCTAGGTACAGCTAGCTGGTACAGACGTTTTGTACCTAACTTTAGTACATTAGCCGCGCCTCTTAATTCTTTAACGTCTACTGGTAAGAAGGCTCCTCCATTCAAGTGGAATGAGGAGGCTGACGTTGCCTTTAATAAAATAAAGGAAACGCTTATAAGTAGTCCTGTATTAACTTGCCCGGATTTTTCAAAAACTTTTTCAGTGCATTGCGATGCATCTAATTTTGGAATCGGGGCTATGTTAACTCAAGAAGAGAACGGTGTGGAACGACCTATTGCCTATTTTAGCCGTTCTTTATCTAAACAACAGCAACATTACTCGATTACTGAACGTGAACTATTAAGTCTCATTGTCTCCTTGGAACATTGGCAATGCTACTTAGATAATGGCCAAAAATTTGTTGTATATACCGACCACGCGGCCATCAAGTGGTTTTTAAATTTGGATAACCCGACAGGTCGATTAGCTCGATGGAGTGTTCGTTTGTCCGCGTTCAACTTCGAAATTAGACAAAAACGAGGCAAGGACCACGTTGTACCTGACATTTTGTCACGTTCGGTACCAGTTGACCTTATTTATGTTGATTCTGATGATGAATGGTTTAACAACATCTTTAAAGGTTGTCAGGATAATCCTGCTGCATTTCCTGACTATAAAATTGTAAATAATAACTTGTATAGACTAAAAAGAACTAGTTCTTTCCTGACTTCTGATTATGATTGGAAACTTGTAATTCCAAAGGAAATGAGAGAAAAGATTATACATGACAACCATTCCCAGACAACTGCTGGTCATTTTGGCATATTTATGGCAACCCTTGCCAAGTGAACATCATCTGTGAGATTATCGTTTTGAAAAAAATGCGAAATATTGATAAAAACATCTGAAAGTAATATCTGTGCGCTGAAAAACAAAGACACTGGCCGCTTTAAGGTTATCCACTTCACGGACTGTTAAAACACGCAAAATTCAATCGGCGACACTTTGGTAAGATCCACATTTAACCGTTTTGTCACTGATTTTTGAATAAACATCATCCAGTTAACTATTTTTGGGAAGATAATAACGGGACCATACATAGCGTGATTGGCCGGCGTATCAACTGACAACTGACAGCTGACAGAAGTGACCTAATACCAACATCACCAGTTATTAACCAGTGTTGCAAGTTAAGGCTGCGTTCAGAAATTTCGTTTTTTCATTATGCATAGAGGCGACAGTGCCGAATTAATTTGTCAGGGGTGCACCAGGGAATTGGGAGTTGGGGAAGAGTATCTGCAATGTATGGTGCAGTCTTGTGGAAAACTATACCATCTCCTATGCACCAGTAAAAAGCTTACACCTGAAGAAAAAGATGCATGGGTGTGCCCCGAGTGCCGTATCGCAGTCAAGAAGGCCGGACGCAACTGTGACACGCCTGTCGGTACTCCGGTTACTATTAAAAACGTCACCATCAGGAACAAGAGTGCAGCCGCTAGCCCACAGCCACAACTGCCGCTGCAAACCTCATCGGAAGCTGTATCCATGGCAACTGAAATGCAGCAGATTAGGGAACAGATGAGTATGCTGACTGAGCAGCTGGCTGACGCTGTCTCTACTGTCACGAAATACCAAGTTGCGCTTGCTGATTGCTCCAAGAAGTTCGAGATTGTCAGTGAAAGACTGGATCAACTGAAGCTTACGTCGATATGCCAATGTCAGTGCGGCAAACCTGAAGAGCCGGTTTCGGCAGAAGCGATAGCCATAAAAGCTAACCCCCAGCAAAAAAAGAAGACCCGGAAACCAGTAAAGCACACAAATACGACAGACGGCGAGAAGATGGAGACTCAAATGCATGCTGTTGCGCCGACTTATGCACCTCCCGGTGACAGTGTTACACGAGTGGAGATACCTCCCATCGTTAACGAAGATAGTGACGGACCTACGCCGGGATCGGGAGATCTTCAGGCAATCACACAGGACGCGAAACCGCCAACTGCAGGAGCTTCCTCAGACGATCACGAATGGAAGACTGTGCAAAGTAGGAACTCTAAGCGATTTACTTCTGTGCGTGGCACCGCTGGACCTGAAAAGACATCTCTTAAGGCAGTGGAACACCGTAAACATCTACATCTATGGAACATGTTATCCGGAGCTGAAGAGATACGTGAATACCTACAAAGTATATGCATTGATGGATCTTGTACCGTAGAAGAGCTTAAGCCTAAAGGAGACTATAAATCCTATAAAATCGGAGTACCAGCTGCATATTTTGGTAAATGCTTATCTCCTGACATGTGGCCTTGCAACGCGAGAATAAAGGAATGGTTATTTCGTAGAACCTCGGAGCGTAAAGGACAATAAGCTTGAGCATGTCGCTAAACAACCTTCGCTCGGTAAAACTCAATCAACCATGAATATAATTTATCAGAATGTACGAGGACTTAACACGAAACTTCAATACTTCAGGCAGAACTTCTTCGACTCGAATAGTGATATTATCGCAGTTACTGAAACTTTTCTAACGGATTCCGTCGGTGATTCTGAAATCGTGGGTAATAACTGGAGTTTATTACGCCGTGACCGCGCAACGGGAGCTCGTGGTGGAGGTGTGCTGCTAGCCTGTCGCCCAGGCATCATTATAAGACGACGCCAGGAGTTGGAGACCCCCCAAGGCGAAGATCTCTGGGTTTCACTAAAAGTAGCAGACACTCAATTTCATATTTGTGTAGTTTATGTTCACCCTAGAGCTAGCGACCAGGTTTACATGCAGTGGTTTCAGAAAGTCGAATCAGTAATCGAGTCATTAAATGACAATGTTATTATCTTAGGTGATCTAAATCTAAATCCACTTTATACTTCTCAGAATATCCTATATTATTATTGTTACTTTTTAACTGTTTGTGGCCTGACTGAGATGAATGACGTAGAGAATATGTTTGGAGGTAAGCTAGATGTGGTACTTGTGACAGGGCGCGTTTTGCTAACGGACATTAAGGAAATTACAGGAGGTGGGCTAGTACCAAACCGTGATGCATACCACCCACCGTTAGATTTAGTCGTCTGCCCTGAACGCGGGCATGATCGTACCGCAGGCTTCATCGATCCAAGCAATGTAGAACCGCAACACGACTGGAACTTTGCACGAGGCAATTACGATCTTTTATATGAGCTCATATCTAATGAGTCTTGGCTTGATGTGCTTAATGCAAAAGATGTCGATAATGCTGTTGATATTTTTTACAGCATTGTTTATGACACATTCGACTTGGCTATTCCTAGGAAAAAACGCTCTAAAAATCGATGTAGACGGTATCCTGTTTGGTTTAGCAGTGACATTATTAAAGACATCACGCGTAAAGCCAATCTCCACCGGGAATGGAAAAGTACAAAAAACGCATTGGTTTACCAAGAGTTTTCAAAATTACGCACTGATATAAAGAAACGTCTCAGCAAAGCTTATGATGACTACGTCAAGGATTTGCAAGCCAACATTAGCTCAAATCCCCGTGCATTTTGGAAGCATATAGCCGATCTTAAATCAAAGGGTGGATTTGAAACCCGGCTACGTCATGACGGGCAAGAATACGAGGGCGCCGAAGCAGCAGAGGCTTTCGCCAAATACTTCTCGAGCGTTTTTTTACCTAATGCCCCCTTGCTGGACGATAGCACGGCTAATAGCGACGACAAGTCACGTTCTGCGAATTTCGTGCACATAGCCTCTATAACTTTAGAAGATGTGAAATCAGCCATTAGACGTCTGAAGGCTCAGAGTTCGGTTGGGCCTGACAAAGTCCCCGCTTATGTGATCAAAGGGTGTATCGATTCCTTTCTCTTGCCTATACATCACATATTTAACTTATCCCTTTCGACTGGCAAGTATCCTAAAGGATGGAAGCTCAGTCGAGTTACCCCCATTCCAAAATCCAATGACACAGTAAACATAGATAACTACAGACCCATAGCTATACTTTCTTCCTTAGCAAAGCTCTTTGAATCGGTCCTGCAAAAGTTGATTTCGCCGCAATTACGGCCAAATCTATGTGACTCACAGCATGGCTTTAGGTCGAGGCGGTCAATTGATACCAACCTTTTGACCGTCTCGAGTATAATCTCTAAACACCTCGATAGGGGTATACAAGTCGACGTTCTCTACTTCGATTTCAAAAAAGCCTTTGATCAAGTAGACAACGATGTGCTATTGAGTAAGCTGTGTTATGTGGGCTTCTCACCGCGACTTCTAAAATTGTTCGCAAGTTACATGCGAGATAGGAAACAATATGTGAAGCATGGTTGTTTCATATCATCGGATTACCCAACTCGTTCTGGTGTTAGTCAAGGCTCTATTCTCGGTCCAATTTTATTTGGGATCATGATCAACGACTTAGAGTCTGTGCTAAAGCATGCCAGATGCCTTCTTTATGCGGACGATCTGAAACTTATTTATAAAGTAGAGCGTCTAGCGGACTGTGAGGCACTGCAAGAGGACATAAACTCTGTGTTACGTTGGAGCATCATAAACAAACTACACTTTAATGTTTCCAAATGTTTTGTTATGTCCTATAGCCGTTCTTTAAAGCCGCTACATGCTCAATACTTGCTCGGATCTGAAGTCATAGCTAGAGTAACAACTGTAAAAGATCTTGGTGTTCTTTTCGACACGCGTCTTACTTTTCATGATCACATTAAGACACTTGCTACAGATTGTTACAAAAGGCTCGGATTTATAATGAGAAATGCACGTGACTTTGACGATTCGAGAGCAATCAAAATCCTCTATATGGCTCTCGTCCGAAGTAAGCTTGAGGTTGCTTGCATTGTTTGGAATCCGTTTGAAAGTACTTATATCTTGCTACTTGAAAAAGTACAAAAAGCGTTCCTCAGATTTCTATACAAGAAGTTGTTCCATCAATACCCATTCATGTATCCAACAAAGTTTTTACTGGGTACACTAGGATTTAACTCTCTTCAAGTGAGACGTAACCACAAGCTGCTTTTAACGACTTGCAATACTTTGCGTGGCCACTCAGATTGCCCCGAACTGGTAGAACAGACTGTCAGACTTGTTGTTCCATTTGTTCCCAAAATTGCTCTCAGACCCCGAAACTGTAATCTCCTCGCTGTCCCGCTAACACGCACAGTAGCACACAGAAATTCCCCCATCGTTTTTGCTCTCAAACTTCTAAACGCGCTGCTGTCATCTGTACCAGAGATTGATTTGTTTGCGAGTCGATGGACGGATGTGTGTCGAATGCTCCTGAGGTATTGTGAGGCGATGGATGATTGTGGGATTTCCTGACTTTTAAGTTTTATTTATATTCTTTTGAATGTTTATAAATTGTACAGTGTATTGGTAATAACTGTAATGCTGTATAAATTTTGTTTGTAAATAAATAAATAATAATAATAATAATATTTAAAACTCACAAAAGAATAGCTTTGCGCTATTTTTGGCCGGGTATCTACAGGGACGTTTGTAAATATATAGCTAATTGCGAGACCTGTTTAGCATACAAGTATCAAAATCATCAAACTCTAGGAATAATGGGTAAACCTAAGGAATGTTCTAGGCCATTTCAGTGTATTTCAATCGATCTTGTTGGCACATTACCTATGACACGTAAACAGAACCGTTATATATTAGTCGTCAACTGTTGTTTCTCAAAGTACTGTTTGATATTTCCTATAAAAAAGGCGACTTCTAATATAATATGTAAGATCCTAGAAGACTTCATATTCTTGGTACATGGCTTTCCAAGAACTATTATAATGGATAACGGTACGCAGTTTATCAGCAACGAATTACAGGAACTTTTTACTAAATATCAGATCCCACAGGTACATTTTACTCCCAAATACTGCCCGCAAGTAAACTCTGTCGAGCGCTACAACCGTACTATTATGACTGCAATTAGTTCGTTTGTTGAAAACGACCATAGAAATTGGGATCTCAATATTCCGCAGATCCAGTTCGCTATAAATACCAGCGTTAATGAAGTGACGGGGTTTAGCCCTGCCTTCCTGGTTTGTGGCAGAGAACTCGTTCCGTGCGGGTCGTTCTATGGTGTCGCTGACTCTAATGGTCGTCGATTATGACGACCTTATATTTGCGCCGCGTGATATTTACGCTGAAAACTTAGGCCACTTGTCGCCTATTTTAGATAAAGTGCAGGCTGCAATTTGGGATGCTCATGTAAAAAATTGTAAATATTATAACTTAAGGCGTAAACAGGCCGAGTTTGATGAAGGTGATATTGTATGGCGTCGTAATTACCAATTAAGTGACGCTGGTAAATATTTTACTGCAAAACTAGCTCCTAAATTTGTAAAGTGTACAGTATTGAAAAAATTGTCACCTCTCGTGTACGAACTGGCCGATGACCATGGCCGTGCCATTGGTAAATGGCACATCAAAGATTTAAAATTGTAAATATAGGTTAGAACTTTAAGCTAGTTGTATGTATCTCCTTTTTTTTATCTTAATCTCTTTTGTTGGAATTTTCCTGCGTTTTCTCTTTTGGAAAATTCTCCTGGGCGCGCGGGGTACTGTAACGCGGCAAACCTCCATGGTGCAGCACTGGCCGCTTACAAACGCCATTAAAAAAAGACAGGCGTTCCACGCTCGTCTTTTGTCTTTTTTCTCAGACACGCTTGGACTTGTGCTGAACGAACTGGTGTCTGAATGGCTATTACTTGTATATTTTAAAAATTAAATGTAATACTGAGATTGCTTATGTATTGTGGTGTTACGAGTTTTACGTAATTGTGCATAATTACTGTAAATATAACGCTGTATCATATATTGCTGATAGTTCTAACACTTGTAAGGGCTGCCGCTTTGCAGGTAATATTTGTATATACTTATTTTTCTTTGTTTTCCTTTTATTTATATTGTTAAACTCAATCCAAGTCTTATTTCGTTCTCACTGGTCTTGACAAATACGAAATAAGGCATGGATTGGTTTGGTGTCACCAACTAAGTGAGATGTTGTTCCAGCCCTTTTTACTTGGCTGAAGATTGCGTGCTGTGGTAAACGCACCTCTACCGGCGGTTGTTCCTGCTTGATGTGCGTGGAAGCTGGAGATACGCGGACCCTTGAAACCCTGTTTTTCCTACCTACCATCCTGCCCAGCTCCATTAAGGCCAGTGTTTCCCGTTAGTGCCGCGTACTGACTGAATACCGTCATCTTTATATTGTATATAGTTTTATTCTTTATTATATATTTTCACACTACCACGGCTCGTCTTTTATTCCCGACGACTAGCCGGGCTACAAGGTGATCAATCCAATAACTAGCTATAGTATAATTTGTTCAATAAAATTTCTAAGTGTGAATATCAAATTACATTCACCAATAATTAAAAGTTTACTTGTAGACAGCGAACACGCGTGATCTACTTAAAATTTTTGCTTACGCGCGGACTTCGCGGCGGCGTATGCATTTCCGTGCGGGCGGAAATTGCGACTTGTGTAAGTTGTTTACGACATTTGCATCAAAAATTATTAGCGACGATTATTACAATGATTTTAAGTGATGATATCTGGTTTAAAAAAATAATGATTAGAAATGCTAAGTGACACGGGTAACAATTTCATGTACGAAAGTTATCTAACAATTTATGTATGTAAAAGAAAAAATTTGAATGAATTGGGCGTTAACCTGTATAGCTAATTAATTATTATATAAAAAATATTCTCTTAATAATAATATTCTCTTATATATTCCAACTTAGTATATAAATCTTGCAAATAAGTAGACATAATAAACTTAAATCGTGCATGCAAATAATTATAACCGAAAACATAAGTTATACAATAAAATATTCACTTACTTAATTCAACGCTTACGTAGGAGTAATGCCTAACGATATTGAGGTCATCACCTGTCGTCACGTTGCGCGATGCATGGCGGGACGTTGATGCGCTGGCGGCTGGCAGGCACGTGGCGCTCGATGCCGTTGCTGATGCGCGATGCGATGACGGGCCGGGCTGACCCTGGACACCCTCGAGCATGGGCCGGGATTTCCCTGGATACCTCTTGAGATGGGCCGGGATAACCCTGGACACCTCTTGATTTGCGAACCGGGATAACCCTGGACAACGCTCTTCTTTTCTTGAGACTTGTTTCTTCTTATGGCTTCTTTCATAATTGTCTTCTTCTTTTTTTCAAGTTAATTCAAATCTTCATTCTTGAGACTGCATCGTCAGTCTGGTGGTTAACGTTGTTCAACGGCTGCCGTTGTCGCTGTTGCTGGTGTCCCGGACGGTGCGGTGTCCCGCCGCACCGTCCGGTGCGAGGTTCTGAGGTTCTGGCTGGTTCAGAAGTTCGTCTTCGGAACGTTAGTGCAGGATCGCCATGTAATATATGTTGTAATTTGGTCGACAAGGGACGTTGATGGGAGACAAAGTATATGCCGAGCTCTAGATAGTAGTGAACGTTTAATTACTTAAAACATTAGCTTATATACTCGTACATTTTTACGATAAGATTAACGCTTATCCAAGCAATATGCATTACCTATGTTACAGTAAACCATTGTGTTACTGTTGAATACTAAATGTAGACATAAGCTACATACTACAATTTAATTTTTTACAATTCAGAGGAAAAACTCACACTTAAAATAATTACTTCAAGAGCACAGTTATAAACGTTTTCGTAAATTAAATCGACGTAGTTAATAAACAAAAATTCAGTACCCACCTACGTATTTTTAAATAAGCTTCATATTTTTAAATAGTATAATCATTTTAAAATAAGTCATAATACAAACTCCTAATTTCCATTGAATCTATACAGGGTTCCGTTCTTTCAAGGGATAGAAATAAACAGACGTATAAAATTAATTAAGACGTAATTAAGTCTTTCTGAACATAATTACCTTTCCGGAAAAAGAAAAGCTTATGCATATTATTACTTTAACGGGAGGGTGAAATACAAAACCTTACTTTGTGGCCGCGGGACGAAAGCGTTACGATTACTTTACGATTTTTATTAAAGATCTGAGTAAGTAATGACTTACTTTGATATTTGAAGATAGATTGAGTTTTAACAGTTTTTGAAATGATTGTTAAAGATGTGTCAAGATAGTCTTAATATCATTGCGACATGATATGTGTAACAATCATAGTTTGAACAATAAAATCTGGGATCCAAATAATATTCGACGGAAACCGGATTATCAAAATTACAAAATCCTCTACTTATTTTAGAAAACTAACATAATATCAATCAAATAATACTAATAAAGCAATTGATTTATAATCGGTCCATGCATTTGACAGTCAGGAATAGCCACTCCGTTTTTACATAGGGTAAAATAGCTTTAGAATTTAGATGGTGATAAGTATGTAAACACTCTATTATATACCTTACAAGTTTCTTGTTTTAATGGCCCTTATAGGTAGGTAAAATATTTTTGCGACACTACCTATTACTAACACAAAACATTAGTAGGTTCGCATAATTGTCAGGTCAAAATTTCCCTGAACAAAAAATTTACATAAATTATTCTAGACTTTTAGCCTACAACAACAAAATAGGCAGTAAATCTAGTAATTAGAGGAACTACCCACATCAGGCTGTTAGTAAAAGTTTGCGGAGGCCGTCCGGACAAACATCGGCCGACGCTTACGGGCTTACGGCCATGAAACTAGCGGCGAGCGGTAGCGGGAGTGAATCTCGGAGCGTTTTAACCCTTTGAGAGATGATCCGTGCGCGGCGGCGGAGTGAGCGACACACGCTCCGCGCACCGCTGCCGCCTTCGCACAAAATCCGTGCATCTCCGTTTGAACGCTAAGCGGTGTAACAATTCAATGTGCCACTAACGACATAGCGAGAAAAAAACAGCTCAATTTCAACAATTTGGAAGGTGGCCGTAGGAATTCCTTAGACTTTTCTGCAAGTCCATCGTGCTTGGACTCATTTAATTAGTGTTGATAAGCAATTATCGTTTATGAGAGGAAGTCTGACCAGAAATATATGAAGATTGTCAGTAGGGCGCTATTTATAAGATTTATATGGCAACAATTTTGCAAGCATTCGCAACCGCACTACAATGACATTAGTTTAAATACCTGCCAGTCCCTATGGTAACCTCGTAATATAGTTTGACATGCACTCTTTTTCTGACTGTTTTTCGTGTACTAAACACGTGTACACTTTATTTATAGTATTACGTTCACGACTGTGAATGGTTTTCGGCATTTTATTTGGATATTTTTAAATATTTGTGTTTTAAAGAACCACCACGAATGACATTGACATTGTTGACAAACCATCATAAAACCATTGCCAGTGTAAGAAATTAGTTCCAGTGAAATTCTGCAATATGGCGAATCCTCATATATTTCTGGTCAGGCTTTACAGTCTCAATGAAGTCTAAAATAAGTAATTGTTTAATTTACAAATTGACGTCAAACTTGACATTCTTCTTGACACTTCACGTGTCTAACTGTTCAATATACTTACCTAAGAGATGATCTAAAGGGAATTTAGCGTGCGATATTGCGAATAGGTACTTCTGCGGTCGCTGCCGCTTGTCGCCGTTGTAGGGGGCTGGCCGTTACTCCGGACAGGCGACGTTGAGCCAAACATCCAAAGTGGCTAGTTCACAATATAATGTACCTATTTGGTATAATGACGTTTTATTCACTATTCGCTTATAGAAACTTACTGTATGCACGGAAAAACATCGGTGGCAGTATAAGGAGAAAGGATATTCATAACTATCCCACACGCAACAGAAATAAGTTGTGCCTACCAAAAATTCGACTGGCTAAGACTAAAAAATGTTTCATCCATCAGAGCCTAAAAATGTACAACCATCTACCCGATTGTGTAACCTCACTCAATGACGCTAAATTTAAATTGTATTTAAAAAGTAAATTAACCGAACACGCACTGTACAACATAAAGGAATATTATGACATTGAATTTAAATTAAATGAAAACTGAATATGGAATGACTCATCTATAAAGTATAATATAACAATATAATTTAATAATTTGTTTCGTGTAATATTAGAATAATCATACAGTTTTAAGACTTATTCTAGTGCATAATTTATGTCAATGGAATAAATAATTTTGACTTTGACTTTGACGCGCGATTAACGATGTCGACGCATTTTAGAATTGTTAAGAGTGCTTTATTATTAATCCAGTGAATAAAGGAGTTTGACGTTACAAACGCTCCGGTAGTTTTGAATTTTTGATATATTGTCTAGGATGGTTAGTCAGTGTTTAAAATGTAAAATGCACAATTTCCTCCCCTCCGCGCTCGCCGCCATATTGAAAAAAACCAGCACTTTCTTCATATTTTTGCTCGTATCTTCTTTTAGGGGCATTTAAGCTAGAAGAAAGCTTTTACAATGTTATAGAGAGTTAAATTTACTACATTCTTCATTTTATATTTTGTTTCTGAGACAGATAGGTACGGAGATATGTACTTTTAAAAAAACGTAAAAAATCCCAATTTCCAACTCAAAAACAAACTTCTGGATTATATCTTCGTTTAGTTAGGAGCATTTTAGCTAGAACAGAGCTTGAGCGATGTTGTAGAGAATTAAATTTACATTTCAATATAATATAATTAACATTTCAAATTTTGTTTCTAGGACAGATAATTACGGAGATATGTAAAAAATTAAGTCACATTTTCCGAAAACGTATGTAAAAACGGACATGAGTTTTATAATTTTAGCAATTATATCCTATATGTTTAAATTCGTCCTAATTCGACTTTTCCAGTTTTTTAAATGTGCATATCTCCGTAATTATCTGTCCTAGAAGCCAAATTTGAAATGTAAATTATAGTAAATTTAATTCCCTACAACATTGCTCAAGCTCTGTTCTAGCTAAAATGCTCCTAAACGAAGATATAATCCAGAAGTTTGTTTTTGAGTTGGAAATTGCGATTTTTTACGTCTTTTTAAATGTGCATATCTCCGTAACTATCTGTCCTAAGAACAAAATATAAATTGGAGAATATAGTAAATTTAACTTTCTATAATATTTTCTAAGCTTTCTTCTAGCTAAAATGATCCTAAAGGAAGATATGAGCAAAAATATGAAGAAAGTGCCGGTATTTTCAATATGGCGGCGGGTACGGGGGGGGATTGTGCATTTTGCATTTTCAACACTGACTAACCATTCTAGACAACATATCGAAAATTCAAAACTACCGGACCGTTTGTAAGGTCACCCATAGTACTTTAGTCTCTATTCACCGAACTATATGGCGAAAATGTTGTACAAAGAATCTTTGCGGGCGTTGTTTGTAGAAATATAAGGCATTTGATGATCAGAAGGTTTCCTTTGGCAGGATGAATCTTCTGAAAAGCATTTTAAGAGCCATCTTGGATTTCAGTGCAGGAAGGAGTTATGACGTCATCTATTTTTTGTATGGGATTTTGACATTGTAAAGTATCCGAAGAAGGAGCTTCATGGGCTCGTTCCAAATATATACTGCTGCATTATTATTATAATTACACTTCTGCTAATTATTTGAAAATGATCCGAAACACATTAGAACACACACACACAAACACATCTGAATTTCATCCGTTTACCAATTAGAAGAGTTGGTTTTACTCCCTAGTAACTATTTTGCAGTGACGTCAATATTGGATATGACTTGTACCGAAACGGCAAGGACAAAAATGAAAGTCGAAGAATTTAATATGAATAAATTTTCACAGGTGTCATATAGACACAATCTAAATGTTTATTGCGGTATCTGGAGCCTTACCACAATCTTTATAAAAACTATCCAAAAGCAGTGCAGTTCAGTTTAGGCACCTAAATTGAATCGCTGAATTTGGTACCATAACAAATTTAAAGCAGCGCTGATTCTCGATCGCATAAAGTGAATGAAAGACCGATATTTGTCTCTGGTCCGCAAGTGAGACGCTACGGCGCGAAAGGGATGCCGCTATGTGAGTTTCGTATATGTTTATCTCTTTCTGGCTTCTATCCGTTCGGTAACTAAAATATTATAAATAAATATCGCAGCACACTTTGTTTAAAACTAATTGGTAATTTTTAAAAGAAAAGACATATATTTCATAGCGGACTTATGTTCTTTTTGTAATTAAATGACAATATTTGCCATACCAAATGCTTTATTGAATGAAATAAAGTTTAAAATGTCTGTATTTCAAAAAGAATTGTAATTAAGACTCGGAACGTGTGCCGCCTTCCGCCTGTGATAATGTCATGTCAATCATTGACATGTAAATTTGTTAAATTTCAAATGAATTTTACGTGGTATGCCAGTCTTTGAATTCAGTTTAATCCTCCGCGGATTTAGTGTATTCGTTCAGAGGAAAGACATTGTGACCAGGAAATGCGGTGAAGTGATTTTATCACCCATATAATATCAAGTGTGTCAATGACAATGTTAAAAGCTCCGTTTTTATCGCCAGCTGTCTCCCGCCGAGATAGAGACCTTTGAAATCGGGCTTATATTTTTGACCCCATGATATCAATATTATCCAGCTGCAGTCCCGGCACTACGTGTACTTCAGCTCATTTGTGGTGTGCGTGCCGCGGCCGCTGCAGGACACCATCGCAAGTGCAGACTTCTGGCGGAAGGGTGTTGTGTTTCGGCAGTTCCGCGGTAATTTGCCGAATTATACACCAGATCAGACGACGCAAAGGACCCACGCGGTTGTGTCGCCTAAATTAACTAGTTTTAAGTCTTGTTTATATGTATTTTTGTAGTTCAGTGCCTTATTGGTTTTATTACTGTAATGCTGTGTAACTTTTTTGAATAATAAATAAATTATCAACTGCTTAAAGATATGTTCAATTATAGTTGCCTATTTTAGGTTCAGTGCAAATGTTTGTAACTCCAGTTCTTTGTTTTACAAAATAGTTTACTTGTTTTTATAATTCAATCTATTAAAAATCATATTGTGGTTTAAGAACTTAAATAGTAACCAAATAAAGAAGCATGATGTAAAGCACCCTCGAGCGGCTAATTTAGTTAATACAGTCTGCAATGCTACGGAAAAAAAAACGTATCTTACTATGAAATCCATACAAAGCTACGAGCTCTTTACCGTAGTATTGCAGTAGTCATATTTGGAACCGAAAAACACGAAGTTAGCTATCTACTTATTACCAGTAATGCACTCTTATCTATGCGCATTGTGCATCTTTTTTTTCCCCGTTGCATTTTCCAAGAGATCGTATTATAATAACTCAAAAGAAATTAACTCTCTATTCTGAAAAACCTGTCAAACACTTCGCTACCCTAGCTCCAGGTAGACCTGACGAATTTTTCCTTATGCTTTGTGTGTCGATCTTTGCATTGTTTTATTTGAAAGGGTTTTTACACCTTAGCAACCTCTAAGTCAATACGTTAATATTCAGGCCTTACTTTTAAATTCGTAGTCCGTGAAAGCACAGTAATATTTTTATTATGTAATCTATACATATAAACAGAAAAGTCCTGAGTGACTGACTGACTGACTCATCAACGTAAAACCAAAACTAGGTACTGAACCTAGGAACTTCAAATTTGGATAATAGACCAAGTATACAATGGAGGCAAGGAATAAGAAGGGATATTTTAAAATTCATCCCCTAAGGTGGTCCAATTGGGGTTGAAAGTTTTTATGGAAATCGTGTAATTTTTGAGTAGGTAAGAGATTTTTGAGTTAGAACTTTGTTTACAGATTCTCCATCAATGTGAAAGTAGGTATATGTGAGGAAATATTTTCGTGTATGAACTCTGCTCTGCATTTATTTTTGGAAATTAATCTTCTAAATTAAGAGTTAAATTTAAGGCGATTAGATGGTAAAACTTTGTATGAAAAACGATAGATCCTGTACATTAGAGCATTATTGTCTCAGTTAGTAATAGAATTGTAATTAACTGAGAATACTGATTTAAACGGTATCCGGAATTCCTACCCTTAAGAGGATTAAACGGAAAGCCAAGGCTTGTATGAGAAATATATTGTTTTTTGAGTAAGACCTGAGTAACAACGCAAATTTCAACGTCTTTAAAAATAAAAAAAACTCGTGTTATAAGTTTTTTAACTTTCCATGAGGTACGACGACGAACTATTACGAACAAGTGTTAGGTATCTTGCGATCACAACTCACCTAGATTAGTCTCGATAAATTAGAGTCGCCATTAGATACTACGATTGTCAATAAAGTAGGACGATTCAAAGTTTTATTTAGGTAATACGACGAAGAGAGAAAAATTAAGAACATTTTGATGGGAATAAGGTATGAGTATAGGTTTTAAGAAACAATAAAACGGTAGGAAGTTACACAGACACGTTTCCAGACCTTTGCGAGACAAGCCGCGGGCAAAAGCTAGGAACTAATAAATATTCTACACAAAACTATCCAGAACAATACATTCAATGAGGAACTTTTTATGAGTCGCAAAATTTGACACTCGTGCGATTCAGTTTCGTCTCAAGTGACACATCGTGGTACGAAAAGTACTTGAAATGAGAGAATGAAATAGTTGAGACGCTCTTACTGAACTGCATCTGAACTGAGTCGTAAATACAATGTCATGGTATGAAATAGCGATACAGTTCAGTTTAGGGCCTAAAGTGAGTCGCGTTAAGAGATCGTGGTAAGGCTCCTACCCTATTCCCAGAAATTATTTTGAATACGTTGATACGTTGTAAGAGCCGCCACCAGTCGATTTCGTACAAACTGTCAACTTGCTTGTACAAATATTTGTTTGTCTTTTGGATGCTTTCTAAGTAAATAAATATGTTTGTACTACTCTTTATGGAGCAGTAAGATTAGGCAATCACCGTTTTCTATGGCCACCATGCCACTACTTTATAATATAATACCTCCACGTGTTGAATAAGTGTTTTTATTGATTGTAACTATATATGTAGTTAAATTTTAGTAAGGTTTTCCTCCAGTTAGTTTATTTTACTTAGTTATTATCTTTTTACAGCAGTCTAGTAGCTCTACCTCTATTAAGCTTTAGAATCGTTATTGAGTGTTTTAATTCATGTGAATTGCCCTTGAAACCGACGTAAACTATAAAAAACCACGACCTTCCTTAAGAATTCCAACGCGATAATTCACAAAGGATATTCGCGCCAGGATATCCTAAAATCGCAAACCATTTACCTGTTCTTCATTTTTCTACTCTGGAAATCTCGACTTCACATAGTCCACGAAAATTTTCACGGAATATTTCCCAAAGTAACTGATATTATTTTCAAACCCCGCCAGACGAAAGTATTGATTCTAAAATTTACCAACGACGGGACTCTTAATTAGAGCTCATTAAAATTTTGCAAGTACAGTAATTATGTTACAAAATCATTATAATTAAGCAAAACACCACCTCAAAGTGTTGCTGGAGGAAATTCCCATTGTCCGTATATTTTCTTTTGATTTTTGTTATGAATTATATAAAGACTGTTTTTTGTCCATACAGTTAAGTATACTAATACTGTATTACTGCTGTAATAAAGTGTGCGTGCATAGTAATTGTATTTAATTCATTCATGAACGATTAACTACGTAGTAATTTTTAAACAAATGAAATCATTATGTAATGCAATCTTACATAACAATGTTTAATGTAGACACACACTGGCATTACTATAAGAACTATACGCTTTCTGAAACAGTAAACTATGAAATAGTAAAGGATAATATTTTTTTATAGGAAGACGCAACTTTGCCTGGCACTTGTGACATGACACATATTTGCCTGTTTAAATGCGTTCATCCGCTTAATATGATTTCTGGAGACTCCAATACATAAGTACCTATATGTATTAGAGTCAGTATTGAGTCCTACAACAGGGGATGCCCCTGATGTTGGATTATACAACATAGTGTAGTTATATGAATAAAATTTGCACAATATGTCATGAAACAAAAAAATAAACATTTTTGAAATATATGTGACATCAAAAAAGGAAGCGACAAAGTGCCCATACAATTTTCCACGAACTAGCGAAAAGACTTGATGCTACGGGTGACCAGAGAGCTGGCTCATACCTATGCCAAAGAATAGCCCTGGCTATTCAGCGTGGTAATGTGGCCAGCCTCTTGGGCATCCTCCCGCTCGGCACCGATCTGAAGCCCGTTTTTTATTTATAGTTAGGTTTATATTTTATGTTTTTAGTTTTCATTACATAGTAGATGGATTATCTTCAATTTATTTTTGAATTTTAGAATCGTTTTTAGAATCCACATTGTTTGACAAAACAATAGGTATACGCACTTTCATGGTGAAAATGGCAATTTGCTTTATTGGTACTCAACCCACAGATGTCATAATGTAGGTAGGCCATTTGTATGGAGCGTTTTAGTGCTCTGTAGGAATTTTGAACTTTGGCGGTCATTTCTGACTTTTAGAGCAGTCTAAGCGTAGGTTAGTCGCATAAATAGACATTAGATCCCAAATAAAAAACAAAATCGATTGACATCCTTTAAAAAAAAATACCGCACGCCTATTGAACCTTCGCTGTATCCTGCTTGCTCTATATCACGCCTTGTATGGCTTTAGCCGTAACGTGAAAACCGTAGATTTCACGTACAATTTTCTAAATAAATTTGCATTATTTATCACCCATGACATGTACACAATTTCACTCTTCCGTGTATCGGGGAAATAACATTCTGTGTGCGTAGTCAGCGGTAAAAGTTAAGAATCCGACGGCGTAAGATATCTCAGACTTTTTTACTTTATCTCCCAAGATGTGTCATTCAATGTGTACTCGCTAAAGCACATATAAAAAAAGATAAAAGTTCAAGTACTATTTCAGAATCTCAAACAAGATGTCTAAAAAGAAAGAAAGAGTAATAATTATTTCTCACAACACTCGCCTGTTTATGCATTCCACCCGTCCTCATACACTTATTGCTCTTTTTAACAAAATCCCAAAAGGTTTTAAAAATACGAATTTCGCTATATCCCCGGACTTATATGGCTCAGGAGCTTTCGTGGGCCCGAAAGCGTCAAATGCCAGCGGACTGTACGCGCGTTGGGCATACTAACACGTTTCTCACGGACCCCCCGCCCCCTCCGACCCCCCACACGCCCGACCCCCTGTGAACATAACGAGGAATGCCCAAATTTCAATGATGCATTAAGCAGCTCTTGTGGCCTCAGTCGGGTCTGTTATGTCGAAATAAGTTATGCTATATTTTTGCTTGCGGATTTCGCGGAAAGGCGGTGAAATATCTCACACCGGAGGGGTCCCGATAATAAAATTGCTGTTTTGATAGCTCTGGTTCAGAGAATTGAAATATCACTCGGGTGCGTGGAGTTCTGAAGATAATGCGTCCTGATATTGATAGAATTGCTATTGAATACTGACACGTTTGGCCCGAAACATAATTCCATGCGAGTGTGTGGTGTGGACATCTATGTAGTACAGTAAGCATTTAAATTAGCTGACAGTTTTAGTATGTGATTTGACATAAGCTAGTAGTAAATTTGTCATTTACTTTTGATGCTGATCGTACAGCGTAAGCATTAGTAACATGATGATATAACTTGAAGCGTTGCGGCACCGCTCTAAGTCATAAAGATACAATAATTCATGTAATTGTGTTTCGGCCCATATACAAGCCTAGAACTGCAGAGCGTACCAAAGAAATAGACAAGCACTTATTGTGACGGAGTTGTGTCAATTTTCATAAATACTTTAGGCGATGTTTCTCGACATTTCCTTTAATATTAATCGCCCCAAAGAATTAATAACACCCCTATTTGTTGTACGGTTACCGACCACAATTACACGGGAAATTAGTCAAACTTTCACCCAATTACAACTTCTGGTATATAATTAAAACGGAACAGGTGGGTACGAGCAATTATTGGATCAACAATCCCACAGAAATCGATAAATAGCTGCAGTCAACTTGAGAACACACATTTATATCTTTAGAAAAATATTTCAAGTCCTCGAGAACAAAATGGGCACTAATTAAGTATGATTTAAACTGCATGCATCATTACATACAAATATTATTATATATAAACAGTTAATTGGTGTAATCTGCCCTATCCCTCTAAAAACTGAAGAAAGCATTGGGCCATGGCCATGTCCATTGATTGATTGATTGAAGGTTTCAAAGCTGTAGGTAACAAAAAATGCGGATGGTGCCAAATGATGCATTTATCTAAAAATACACAAAATTGTGACTTCATTGCTGCTATAGATATTTCTAAGAGCGGGGGAACAAGATACGAGACTTCAAAACGTTATTTCTTCATGAAAAATCACAGTGATACTTTCAGACGGCCGATCGTCGTGACTTTTTCATCGTGTTGTTGTTTACCTATTGCTCGCCTGTACTCCCAGTCCCGGGATTACATCGCTTATCTCCGAGCAAATGGCATGACAACTGCTAGTCGTTAATTGTAGTAATTGGGAGTATTATTTAAAGGATAGCACAGGATTTTTTCAAAGTTACGATCATATCAAATCGGCCAGAAAGGGGTGACTTCGTATTCACTCTCGCCTTGGTCGTTTATGAAAAGTAACAGTGACTTTTTCATCGTTTTGTTGTTCGCCCGCCTCTAGTCCCAGCTACGGGGATTACATCACTTATCTTCGGGCGCGCGGCACTACGATCGCTACAGCCGCTAATCTCTGTAACATAATTTATACCTTAATGGAACCACTAAGGCTGAATCTCAAAATACTTGAAATACAAAAGGTGTGTACGAGAAAGCTTTTACAGAGAATATATTAGACTTATTGATATGATTTGCTGTCATCTGTCTTGTGACTGATTCTAAAAATTCATTTTAAATCAATAGGTTAACGGTTCAGATCAGGTTTAAAGGAGTTCTTCTCCGAAACCAAATTAATCTATAAAAAAACAAATTGCAATAACCTAACTTCTGATTGATGGAGACATTGATGACACGGCTGGCCTTCTGTTACCTCCCAATAACCGTAACCTCTCGATGTTTTTCATCCAATTAATTACGAGGGTCACTTCAACAAGTAAAATGTACAGAATCCACTAGCACTATGGCACTTTATATGATCTCCACATAAACTATGTATAGTATATTATCGTGCCCACCAGGCCCCTCGATTTGAACAGCTACATAATATAAAGTTAGTAAAGCCCTGTCCAAACACATTGCGTCCAAGAGGGACCCGGAATCATTGGACCGTGTTCTGCAAAGAAAATTGTATTGGTTTGTTCACACAGAGCTCGACAGGGCCGTGTGCATGTGCTAATAAAACAGTACGGCTATATTCGGACCGATGATTTTGAATGGTTCAGAGATTTTGTGTGCTGAACATTGGACCAAAGCCGATTTTTATCATATATTATGATTAACCATGTTTCCATGAACAGTTTTGTCTAAAATTATGAGTTGGAAGAGATCGCTTTTTGCAATATGATTACCTATTTTATCTGTGTAAATTCAAATGATCTCTTGCAAATCGTCCGTTTTTTTTATTTATATAGTCCTGATTTTGTCGATCTGTCATTGTGTTACTCTCTCACCTTCCTAAAACGTACCTTTAATAGTGATTGATCAATTGTAAAATTTATTTTGTCCCCAACCCGTTGCTATGAGAAATCTTTTATAAGGGGTTCTACTTTTTCGGTGAAATATGTTTCGCCAAATTTCACTTCACAACCAACTTTTCGCAGAAGATTCATTTCGCAAACCAATCTTTGGCATACTTTATTTTGCACTTTTCTCATTTGTCAACATTTTTATATTGTTAAATTTTACTTCAACCAACGTTTATGTGGAAAATAATTAGGAAGCAAATGATTTGCGTAGACAAATAACAAATCGTCAAATATCGTTCCGGCAAATAGAAAGTATGCAGAATTATTTAATGCATAGTCCTGCGAGTGTTAGAACAGCAACTCGTTAGAAGGTAAATGGCTGACAGAACAGTAGGTTAGGTTAGGTTAGAATTGCAATATTACGCCCCACATCACCAATGCGTAATATTTGACTCTACCCCCGAGGGTCTCATGTTACGTAGTGGTATGCAATTCAATGCATTTCTCTGGGTTACAAAAAAAAAAAAAAGGTTAGAATTGCAACCTTACAGCGCATGAACCGAGCGAACGAAGCGAACAGATTAGGTTGTAACTGTGACTCCAAAGTGCCAGGCATGAAACTACTCCTTGAGATGTTGCTAAAATAATGGTATACCAATCAATACATTTAACGAATACATCGATGACAATCTTTAAAAAATCCGGAAGTGATAATTTGCCTCACAATTATTTATCAAATCATTAGTTGGGAAATGATATCATTGCGAAACGTTGAGTGGGGAAATAAGACTACGCCCAAATAAAAAATATGGGATAAAATACATAGTTTGGAAGTAAAAAAAAATTGTCGAACCCTTTTATAAGAAAGAATTCACGCAATCAAAAATTACGAGTACGTCAATTACTTAAACATACCCTGAAGAACGTGAGCAAAACAAAACAACACCATGTGTATCCTAAATCACTCGGTTCATACCCGCTCCGAACTCGCAATAACATCGAGTTTGACCCAGTTGAGTCCCGAGCGGCCAAGACGACATGAAAACGGACTTCTCTTTAACGACCTCCATTAAAGCACAAGTGGGAACTAATGAGTCAACTCAGTTGGGATGATTCCTAATTTTTGAAGATGGCATTTGATCCTACTTAGTATTTGTGGAATTAAATGGGATTAGACTAAGGTTCTGCAATTAGTAAACTACAGCGATTGATTACAGACATATTTTACTCTAGATAACAACGTATTTTAATAATGAATGTTACAGGTCTCCAGCAAGCCTATCATGTTTGTGATTATCTGGGATCGTAAAATACGAGCAAAATCGATTTAAATGACGTATTATAACAAATGACGACCGTAAAATAATTCGTTAAATGCGAGCAAAATCGATTGAAATTACTTATGACTCAGTGACGACCCTCTAGCACTTCAATGAATTTTGCTCTTATTTTACGAACCCTGGTGATTATCTTACGATCAATGACAAATGATTAATTACATTATTATTACTTTCCGACATATAACTGCGAGAGTGACGGACGTTTTATAATTTACTAGCGTTTGCCCGCGACTACATCCGCGTGGAACTTGGAAGTATGGAAGCAACATCGTACAACACGATAGATATCCACCTAAATAATCACATTAATTAATACTAGGTCGATGCAGAGTCAGCCACCGGCTAAGCTTGCACCATAGATTGGAGCGGAGTTTTTTTTTTTTCGAAATTTTCTCTTCGTCACGTCCTAGCGAAATTTAATTTGTGCATTTTAACACAAAAATTTCTAAAATCGGTTGAGAACTCGCTGAGATCTGCGCATTGTTACAAAGTCCATTCGAGTCGATCCATGGGAGCTTCGCTCCAAAAAGGGATTATTAAAAGCGCCTAAGTAGGTAAATGTAATAGCAATTGTGCTTTTGGTCTAATCATTACATTTTCTACAGGGTCATCAATGTCATCATGAATTACTTACTCACTTTTCAATCTTTTTAGGGATAATTTCCAGGATGAAAACTATCCTATGTCCTTCCTCGGATCTTAAACTATCTCCATGCCAAATTTCTTCAAAATCGATTCAGCGGTTTAAGCGTGAAGAGACAGACAGACAGACAGACACACTTTCGCATTAGTAGTATGGATTTATCGCGCGATAAACGCAACTTTTGATAAAGAAATAGAACAAAAAATAAAAGGCATGTTTGTTCATATTAGATGAAATTAGGCATAGCATGTCACTGTGTTAATTACTAGTATGTGTTAATGATATGAGACTGTGTTTAACTTTCCTTTTACGAGTATGTTGCGAGTGATGTATTAGATGCCATAATACAAGTAATGGTACTTATTTTACGATGCTTTTAATTAATTAATTTACTTCGTCCGTGTACCACAGTCACAAAACAAAAAGCGTACGAGTATTACGGTCAGCTACAGCTATGGCAATAATTTGAAAGAATTTGAATCAGCTGTTTTTTATTAAAGCAGTAATTATCTGCTAACGTAAACCAAATGTAATTATAATTTCATATTTAGTTAATTTGGGTGTCGTAATCGTTACTATCGATTCTGAACATAATTTGAGACGATGGTGCCGATCATGAAGTCTGAATCTTTACGGTAGATGGCGCTACGATGCCACCCTAAGGAACGCTACTGGTTGAAAAATTCAATGTCTCTCGCATCAGGTTTGGTGGTCCAATAGGTAGGACGCCCGTGTTGGCCCGGAAAGCCGTTGGAGGCGCAGGTTCGAACCCTGCCTGAAAAGTTAATTTTTTTAATGTTTCGCTTCATTGTAAGCATTACATTTCAATAAGCACTCATAATTTCATCAGACGGAAGAATAGCGTTGTTAGATATCGTTGAAAATAAAACAAAAACCACAGAAACGAAGGAATACCAGATTGTTCTAATCATATACGTAAGTATAGCCATCGTCACTTGGGAGTTAGAAACCTACTCTTATAAAATTGTCCTAATTTATAAATAACGACTGAAATGAAATGTTTCACAATTAAAGTTGTCTTTGTGTAAATACCCTATTTGATCTTTGTCTTGTTTGTTCTCTGCTGCGGTTATAAAATCTCTCTCTAAGCCTTTTAATTGTAGCCACATTATTTAAAACGCAGGGCTGTTCAGTCGACCTTTACATAGGTAGACCTCTAGATAAAGCTACGCAAGAGAAAAAGAGCGTAACAATACTGAAAATCTAGTACATTAACGCCTTATTTTACAGACAAAGTAGTGTAATGAATCGAGTCTCTAAAAGGGCATAAAGTCACTCAGATGCTTTCGGTTGTTAAGTCCTTTTGGTGGATGTGAGGGTAAATGGCGGGGCGTCGGCGATTTTTAACGTGAGTCAAGTGGCGCCCTCTCGCATAAATTCCCGTAAGCGTTTAATAACGCAAGAAATTACTTATTACGCATTGAGCCCAACGCAACTGCTACTTGAAAATCTGTTAGATAACATTTCTTCTAATATATACCTATAAGCAAAGCATTTTAGATGTGTTGGATGTTAGGTTGCACTTGACACTCAAATACATAGAAATCCAGAAGAGTAACTTATACTTTATTTTCGAAGTAATATTTAAACTATACTCAGGTATTTAATAAATAAATAATAAATATTTATTATTATTATTAATATTTAAACTATACTCAGGTATTTGAATACATAGAAGGCTTCCAAGTCTCAGGAGACATTTAGCAAGGTTTGATTTTATGAAGATTATTTTTAGATTGTACCACAATAAAAGACCAGCTGACTCGGCCGACTTAATGTCAATATTTTTTTTATTTCCTACACATATCTCATGAGGTCATGATAATTTACACAAAAATTGTCGTTGACGTAGCTCATCAGTATGACAACTACAACACCACTGAAGATAGTCTTATACTATCTAAAGTAAAGCAAAGCTAAACTTGCTCGAAACTTAAAGCTGAATATTGAAGAAAATTCAGAATCTCTTGGTTTAAGCAGCATGTGAGGCGGTGGCCATGTTAATTATTGAAGAACTTCGGGGCTTTGGCTGAGCTCGTATTATCTTTTGTGTCGTGTTCTTTACGGGCTTAAGACGCTGCGGCTTTGCTTAAGGGCCCATAGTCGCGTAATGTTCGGCTTGCTCAAGGACTTCGAATGGGAACTTCAAACGGGCAGGAGTTTATGTGTAGATGAATTATTGTGTATCTTACACACTTTTATTAATTACTAAATAGCTTTTTCTCAAACATGCAATGAAATGTCGATGCTTCGAAGTATGACGTTTCAGACGGAACACGAGAGAACTGTATACAAAATAGAATTCCTAGGCCGGGAAGTAATCTTTTTCTAAACATGGTGTCTGTGTTCATGAACAGGCGAAAAGGCGAATCATATTTTTGAGTGGTGTATTTTTTTCTTTCATTGCATATGTTTGAGAAAAATACTATACATGCCTGAGCCGTGAAGAGGGCTTGCCGGCTTCGTATCACTATGGTCCGTCTATACCTACTCACCCGGCAAGTCCTTCTTTTCCCGGCGTCTGCAGTAATGTACTATTATTTACTACTATCCAACGGCCAAAAAACATTGAACAGAAAGTTGTTGTGTTAAGTTATTATGTAAAACTATTTTTGTTCCAAACACTCAAACCGTCCAGCCGTTTCGGCATGCAGAAGTAACAAAAATACACACACACACACACGCACATTTACATTTTCACTTGTATAATTTTAGTGAGACTACTGGTACTGAGACCGGAGAAACTAATAAAGACATTTTGTAATTAGAAAAACACGAGCTCTCTTTATTAAATAAATTAGTGCTAATTTACTTCTACTTATAGCTGTTTAAATAAAAAAAAACAGAAGTAGAACTTTGATTCACAAAAACATTCCAAAACCAACGATTATTAATATAATAATTATTACTATTAATTAATATAGAAACTCACATTCAGGCAAAAATTTAAAATTGTGTTCTTAATACACAATATTATAGAAATATTTAACTTTGAATACATCCATAGGAAATTCATCATTCTAAAACTGTGTATGGTATAACGTACAAAGATATATCTATTAGTTATAAGAGCGAAACGATAGAAATTTTATTGTTTAATAATTCTTGTCTATATTTAAGCAAAACAGTCTCCACTGCTTTCCGGGCAAGAAGGAGGAACTTCCGATTATTATATCGAAATTACTAGCTGAAGGTTGAAGCATCGCGTTTTTCAACCAGTTAGTGGTATAATATATTTTCAACACCATTAAAATCAAACACTGTTACTATAGATTTGCGAAAGATAAAACTACATTTGCACAAAGCAAAATCGCTCCCGTAATAATTGCACATAACCGTAGCCCAAAACCGAATCTCCAAACCAGGTCACGACAATCGCGAAATTTCTCAAAAATGCTTTTAAAATGAAAACCCGCATTGTGCTCGCACTTAAAACGCTAAACTTCCACCTCGAGAACCTGGGAATAATCCACGGCGAAATTAAACAAGTTATGAATGGCCAAGTCTAAAGAATAAAATAGGGCCTCAAAGAATAAGGTCGGCTTAAAGCCGGTCTCAAACAGTTTAATTAAGGCTACGTGGACAACCGAGAAGTTTTTTAATGGCCGTGCTATGGACGGCTCTGATTCGAAATTAATGCTAATTTGTTCTGCTTTTAGATTGGGGCTTCAGTACTTTTTTGGCTGCGCTTGTTATATTTATATTTAACTAGCGACCCGCCCCGGCTTCGCACGGGTGCAATGCTGATAAATTATGCATGTATATTATACATATAAACCTTCCTCTTGAATCACTCTATCTATTTAAAAAAAACGGCCAAGTGCGAGTCGGACTCGCGCACCGAGGGTTCCGTTTCCGTACAAACACTTTCCATCCCTAAGTGGTTAAGTTAAGTTTGCACCTGGTATGTATAGCGCCCCATATAAATTAGGTGCAAAGTTAGGTATTAAAATATTAAAAAAAAAACTACTTACTAGATCTCGTCCAAAACAATTTTCGTTGGTAGTTTTTATAGTAATGTACATCATATGCTTTTTTTAGATTTTTCATTTTCTTATTTTAGAAGTTAGAGGGGGGGGGACCAACTTTTTTCCACTTTGGAAGCGTCTGTCACGCAAACTATTCGGTTGAGAAAAAAAAAATTTAGAAACCTCGATATCATTTTTGAAGACCTATCCATAGATACCCCACACGTATGTGTTTGATAAAAAAAAAAATTTTGAGTTTCAGTTCTAAGTATGGGGAGCCCCCAATATTTATTATTATTTTTTTATTTTTGCATTTAAATCTTAATGCGGTTCACAGAATACATCTACCTACCAAGTTTCAACAGTATAGCTCTTATAGTTTCGGAAAAAAATTGCTGTGACATACGGACGGACAGACGGACAGACGGACAGACATGACGAATCTATAAGGGTTCCGTTTTTTGCCATTTGGCTACGGAACCCTAAATACCGCATCAAAATCCGTTGCGTAGTTTTAAAGATTTAAGCATACAAAGGGACATAGGGACAGAGGAAGCGACTTTGTTTTATACTATGTAGTAATGAGGAATAGAAGCCTGATTCGACGTTTCTAATAAGATGACGATTCTGAGATCACGCAATATTTCTCTATTCAATGGCATGTCAAACGTTATGTCGTTTCCTTTTTCTACTAGAAAGTGAAACTCTATTCTTTACCGTAGTCTGGTAAAAAGTATCCGATAATCGTCTTTGATATCCAGTTATTCCTGTACTAAAATTGGTAATAATCCGTCTAGCCGTTACGGCGTGTAGAGCGGACGAAAAAAATACTATTTACCGTGGCACTACTGGCACTGAAATAGTGAGCCTACTCCATAAAAAGCTGTTTTCAATACTCAAATTTACAATTTTAAAGTATAGATGAAATAAATGTGGCCAGTCAAATTAAAGTTAAAATGGCAGGCACGAGCAAGAAGTAAGTATATTTCAAGTTGCTAATTATTAGTTATTACGTATAAGTACAGACTTACGACTTTATGCTCCTGACAATAAGGTCGTGTTCAGATATTTTTGTTCTCGTAAGCGTGTAGATGTAAATGAACTCGACTGTACTAAACGCTATCTTTAATATACCTATTTAACTTGTCATTGACACCTCATGCACTTTGGTATTAATATCATACTAAGATCTTGGTAAGTACGAGTATATCACTTACCTACCAACATTTGTTATAATGATCTCGTCAAGCCAAGATCAAAATTGGGGATATCGCAATGCCTCATTGAATTAGTGCCGTTATTAGTAACTTGTATATAATCTGTGCCGTTATGAAATGATGTTAAAAGCCTGCGGATGCTTTTCTTTATTTTGGTATCAGTTTAAGGACCTACAAGCAGATTTTACTCGCCCAAATAAGCACTACGATTTTTATTCGACAATATTTATTTCATTTCATTGGTTTTTTATTTGAGACAGAGACTGCGACACTTTTTTTAAATCTATTACTTGTTTTAGTTATTTAATTGAGTGTCGTAATTATATAGTTGTCTAGTGCTCAATAGGCATCTAATTGTTGTACAGAGTATCGCGAAAGGCTGGGCTATTTGTGAGTTCCTGTAATTGGCTCTATACTTCTAGGTTAAATGCGCCAGTGTATTCGCTGTTGGTTCTACTAAAATAAATACATAACAAGTTTTATCTATAGGTCATAGTAATTAATCTTCACTAGGACTTTTTGCACTTAAACAAGATTCCCTACACGTTGTTATAATGCGGTCAATCAATTTTTCTTCGCTCTAAATTCCAAATATGAATTCAATTTTTTCCAGACTGATACTAAAGTTATTTCTATAATCCGCAATCCCTTCCGCACATAGCGACGCAAGCGCCAAGAATGCCTCAAAACAATACTGCCTTCTGTTAAAAAAGCAGCGACTTTCTCGCCTTGTGCCCGGCGACCGCTGATTTGCATCAGTTCGGGACAAAAGTTAGAGTTTCGACTCAACGAGTTTACTTCTCGCCGCCGTTCCGTCGGATAGCTTGTTGGTAATGCGTGTTTCGAAGAAAGTTTCGGGTATTGGAGTAATTAAAAATATTTCGTTGGAAAACAACGATCAGATAACTGTTTGCCTTCAAAAGAATTAATTTTAGCTTTGGGAAGTTTCGGGTGTTTGCTTTTTTATACGTAGTAATTTTAAGAGCAGAGGTATATTTAAGAGGCCTTATTCCTTTTAAAATACTGATTGTTTTAGAATTTTTGCTCTGTGATCAAACAAGTTACTACCTAGAACTGGGCTATTGGGATTTATTGGTATAACTATATTTGAAACCTACAGTTTGATTTTCATTGATAATTTTTGTTTCAAAAACTACTCGAAATTGACAAAATTCACGCGGACAATTATTATACTACTTTCGACTGCATGCAATGAAACCATGAAATAGCTATGTTACTACCTAAAACTCGAGGAAAAGTATTATTCACTTCAAAAAGTTGGTTGAAATTATCAATATATGTATTTGTCATAATATGAAAAGGGATTAGGCCTCCTAACTGTGTTAAAGAAATATACAATGTAAGGAATAATAATTAACAGTAAGAGATACTTAGTTTAGCGGTATTATAGGTAAAGAGCGATATTTTCCGATTTGACTAAAAAGTATAAAATTATAATTATTCTCCCTAATTGTCTGTTACTTGTATAGAATTTGAACAGACGTAAACTTCAAATTTTTCTTTCCTTTATCTGGTATATTTGAATAAAACATAATCTTACGGCACTTGTTGCATAAAGCGTTCTAAAGACCCGTATTCAAATATCCGATCCATGTAAAAGTGGCATCATTGCTGGCCGCGGGCCAAGCATGTGTCCGGGTATTTATCATCATTGGGAGCACACGGCGACTTCGCTGGCCAAGGCCGTGCGTCATCGCGAACGGTTAATAGCTTCGAAGTTTGAGACTATCTATTAAACTATGTCTGGGCTTATGGCCTGGGGATAGCTGGGGTGATTAAGCGCTGCATCGGGCACATTTAACGGGTCGGCTAACGTTTTAAATGGCGCTTGTGCTCCCGTCATCGGACATATAAATTGATATTTCAACATACATACATATACGATTATTAAGTTTGCTTTTCTATAAGACGTACGCCGCTGCTATTATCGAACCAGTCCTGGGTTCCAAGCCCGGCGAGGAATATTTGCATGTGTGTGTTGAACTTGAATCCTTGGTCATGGATGACTTTCCGTGTACTATATCGTCGTCTAGTGCAGTGCCTATGACGCAAGTCTACTAGAGCTTACTATGGGACTTTACACTTATTTTATTTATATACAACCCTAATATTGTCAAAATCGTATCTGCTTAGTCCCGCTCTGCCATGCCTACACTGTTTTCACTGATGCAGCAGAGAAGCGCACCCTTAGGGCCCTGCACACTGGCAATTTGCGGCGGTAGTGAGGGCTAACCAGCCCTAATACAGTTCAAGTCATGTTTAGGCGAGTTGAAAGCGGCGAGTTCGCCGCGAGAGCACGCTTTCTACTTATCCGCAGATTGTCAGTGTGCCAAGGCTTCTCGATGTGTGAAGATCTATACCAATGGGGAGCAGAGGCACCCTCTGCTCTTCCTGCCAGTGAAGAGGGGCAATTAGCTAGCACCGCAGGTGTAATGAAGTCTTAGGCTGTTTATGAAATGGGTTTGTGGGTGTAGACTGTGGGTGCATTAAGTATGTACAATGTCTGTTTAGCTTGGGTCTTTGATAATAAAATTAAACATAATATATATCTACATATGATTGACATTTATATTTACTGGGTTAGAATGTTTTTGTGTTTATAGCAAGTGCACGGTTCTTTTTTGCTTCACAATATCCAAATTGCCTTAAACTCTCAAAGTTGTAGTATGTTGTTCTTAAGAGTTTCTCCAAATTATACATTTAACGCAAAAGTCAGAAAGATGTCATAGTTGTTGTACATAAATTTATCTCTTACTTACCAACAATACCACTTAGCGAATCCAACTCGCACCATCCTCCCCAAATAAACACTCAACTTCTTAAAACTTCCGACAAAACCATCGGATTTAAACTGTAATGCGGGCAATTTTTACCAATTTCCTCCACACCGCTCCCGCCATTCGTCCCTCCGATTATTATTTTTAAAGCCACGTCTCCTTACCCGTATAAAAACACGACAAAGCCCGGCATAATGCCTCTATCAATCACCGGTTACCGTGGGCATCGCTCGCACGCTTCCGGATGCAAATCGCACATACTTATCCCGCTTTTTACCGAACATCCAAACAAATTTATTCGCAGAGAAAAACTGAGTATATCGGTTCGGTTTGTGAGTTCACTTTTTTCACGATTTGGCGAAATATGTTTGGTAGCTTGGTCCCGCCCAGTTTGTAATCTGTGTGTTGGTAGATATTGCGAAAAACAAGTGTACAGATATACATTATACTGAAACCAACAATGACCATTTTGTCACTTAATGAGGTGGTTAAAGGTTTTCCGTATAAAAGTCTACTCCAGAAACCACGAAAAGCGTCAATAAAGTCGAAAATACACCTTTATGAATTGCCATCTTGCCCAGTAGCAGAGATGTTCGGCTGTTCTCGCCTGCAGGTCGCAGTCCCCAACGGGTTCTCGTTTTGTGAAAACATTCAATATTTATTAATTTGAAAGTTAAAAAATACCATGAATGAGTGGTCTACAGCTCAAAGAGACACTAGTAAATGATTGGAAGCTTAAAACGATAACTGTTAAACTGCACTACAATTCTTAGTCATCGAGATGATCTTTTGAAAAAGCAGTCAGCTTCAAAGCGAATACCAAGGAATCTCAATATGATTGCTGGGTATATAATATACCTACCTATCGGTTTCTAATTGACATATTGTGCTAACTTGCCAAAGTCATAAGATAGCGGTTACATTGTTTACCATGTTTCCAAATTCCAATGATGCATAATTATTAATATCGGAATCCAGGAGCAGTATTTACGCAAAATGTTGGATAAGTAGATACTTAGTTATTAATTTGGGTGTACTGCCTTTTTGCCGAATTATGTTTCGTCAAATTTCATTTGGCACCCAACTTTTCGCCGAAGTTTTAATTTGGCAAACCAATCCTCGGTATAATTTTACTTCTTATTTTTTTTTTTTCGCTACATTTTTATATTGCAAAATTTTATTACGTCACATTTTATGTGATAAATAATTGTGTAGCAAATGATTTGCTAAGGCAAATAACATATTGTGAAATATTGTTAAAGTACAATACCGAAACGGGAATCCTAAACGGCGCCATTTTAATATTAAATCTATCTCTCTTTGAAGCGTTGAGTATAAGCCTAGGATATACGTATATTACTAATTAAACCCGATGCGTAAAGCTTAAAATGAATTACGAGTAATAAACCCGAAGAGCGCGCACAAGGAGAACGACACCCCCCATAACGACGTCACGTAAAACGGGAGGCCCTAAAAATGTTAGAACAATTTCAATTCAGGGGCTCGTGTGTCCCAAGCGAAGCGCGCCAATCACAGGCGCGGGCAACCCGTTGTATGTTAAAAATCATCTCATGGATCGGCAACCTTTCCCTCTGCTTTATCTCTGGAATCACGACAAAACGTAACGAGATAAACACGCATTATGGCCCAAAAAGCGCGGCCAACCCTCGGTCGCGGCGCGGATCGCAAACCTTTTTCTCTGTTTATTTAGGAGAATAGGCATAAAATACCTACGCTGGTATGTTCAGGCAATCTGATAGTACCGTAATGTGAAGTTTGAACCTCATTTCCATGTGTATAAAGATGGCGAGATGCGGTTGTTCATATTACGCCGGAGATCTTGTTTATCTTTGTAGTCTCTTGATATTTTCATTTTATTTTAGTGTTGCGCAATGCGTTGCCCGCGGGAGTGTTTGCTGCCACTTTATACGTATTCCTTAAATTTATTCGCAATATGTATAAAATGCTTACCAAGAGACTTTCCTGGGTAATGAAATGTAAATGTTATTCTATGTATGCTAACTCTTAAGCGTGTTTATTTTTAAGTAGTCAAAAACATTAAAAGCTGATAAGTGTACAGGTATTCAAGATCGAATCTTCGCTTGATTTATGCCATCATTCGCTTCTAAATATTTTGTGTCCGTTTATTGAACAAGCAGCCTGACAGTGACATGAACTGAACGTTGTTGTCCGTAGCTCACTTAGTGACCAATCCCACCGACTGTCCGTCCAACAGCAGTGCTCAACTCGCCTGCCAAGCCGCTGTTTACAAACAAGTTAAACATTCCTAACGCTAAAATATTCCTCAATCGCAAATATCTCGTCTGTTATTTTGATTAGAGCATGCTTGAACGTTTTAGTAATACTGAAGTTTAATATTTTGGTAAATTTCCATAGTCTACATCACAGGAATAACATCGTCGGGCTAGGGGCATCGATCGTGTTATTTCAAGTTTAGGTAGAATAACTCACGATTAGGATGCGGCCAGAGCACGGGCGGGCGCGGGCGTGGGGCGCGGGGGGAATGCTAATCATTATCAGCCACGCCACGGGTGAGAGTGATGAGTTCAGACTTGATTCGGATGATGCTATGATTGAGCCCTTTCTGCCCACGTCAGTTATCGTTAGCTTCCAAGGTTCGCGTGGAGCAGTTTTAGGAAACTATGTTTCATCTTGAGACGTTTTCCGTGTTTCGATAAGTCACGGCTAAAATTAGGGACCGGGTTAGGGGGAAGAAGTCTTGAGCTATACCGTTAATTTTATTGATAGGGAAATTGCATGTGTACTCCTTCCTTCATTACGTGTGTCGTGGAGTGGTTGTCGCATCCAAAGGTGCCGGGTTCGATTCCTAGGTGTACTGTGACTATCTCTCCCTCCCTCTCTCTCTCTCTCTCTCTCTCTCTCTGTGGTCGCTCCCTCATGACTTTGGATCGTGATCATCGGTGGATGTGGATGCTGATCATTGTTGGCAACACGGAGGGCAAACGAGCCCGGGGACGATCCCCAATCAGATGGACCGATCAAGTGAAGGGCCCTTCCTCAACCAAGTTTTGCTCGGTCATCAGAGACGCGATGAACAGGCACCGGTGGAGGCAGATCATAAAAACTAGGTGTAGAGGTCTATATCGCAAACAAATAGGATTATTGTAGGATATTTCAAGGTAAATACGTGCAGAAATGAGACTTTTACTTTCAGAAAATAACCATTTGACATATTTGTTTATAAAAGCGAAATTGTGTTAATTTCATAAACCTTTTAAGAAACCTTAAATCTCACCCTTAAATTTTTTTGTAGGTAGGTATTTACGGTAGGAAAAACGAGTTCTTTCTCGGATAATTTCAAAAAACACATGCAGATGTGTGCCTAAATCAAATAGAATAACAAAGAATTGTCCAAAAGGCTTGAAGAGACCACCGGGGACCGAAGAGCTGGCAGCTTCCTCGCTCAACGTATCAGCATAGCTGTTCAGCGAGGAAATGCTGCCAGCATTTTCGGTACCATGCCGCAGGGGAGTAATTTTTTGAATTTGTTTTAATTTAAGGTTTTTTGTACATAGCTGTTAATAGTATTTAAGCTTTTTATTTACTGTTTCTTTGTTTTTCCTTTTTTGAAATAAATATTAGCTTTAAATTAAATAGAATAAATGTCCTGTCCGAGGTTGTCCGAAATTGAAGATATCTCAAATTCTTGTCGAATAGTCCCAGCTGTGAATAATTTAAGGCGACTAGTGGCCACGGCGGCCTTCGCTGCGTATCGGGCGTCAATCAGACCCGCGCACAGGCCTGCCGCCATAATTGAGGGACACTAAGGGACAGTGTTTCAGATAATGGACTAAAATATGGATAACGTGATCCATAGATAACGACGGTTATCGTGGAGCTGTCGAAGTGTGGACAACTTTTGATTTACAATTTAACTTTGTTTCTTTCAGATCAAAGTGTAATTTAATCCGTGTAAAGTGGATGGTAAAGGTAAACGTATTGGTTAAAGGACGAATGTAATCACTTACATACGAGTATAGTTAAAGCGCACGTAATTGTTTGCATTGCACTAAACACCAATGTCATAGGTTTAGTTTTCTAGGGTCAGGTAAATTGAAACTTTAATTAATTTCAAGGTGATAGAAATGGAGGAAGTAACTATATGATTCACTACAACTACAAAATAACTTGTGTTCTATTTTTATATTTCACTTTTCTACTATGTGTTATACAATTTCAGTCTGTAATGCACTAGTCAAGGTACAGAATCCTTGCAAAAATTACTCCTTTTTCCAATAAATCAGCTAGTATATAAGTAAACAAAAACACCGCCCGCTCCGCACCAGATTCTAAATTATGAATCAGATTGGATATCGAGTTAAATGTTTACATTGTATACATAACATTAAAGGTCATTCCTGATTCGAGCCAGAATGGAAAATCGGGCGAGTTTACATAGCAAAGAAACCTCCGATCAAAGTCCGTCTTTAGCGGAGTGATTGCATATTCAAGCAGACAAGCCCTTAGTTAGGGGTGGGTCTAAAACACTTGTGTGGACCCTTGGAGGGCGCCAGAGAGCACAGCCTCGCCGGTCGTGATCACTTGATCATGATCAGTAACTCGCATATAATGCCTTTGTTTAAATTAATTGTTACCTATGCTATTAAATAGAACTCGCGTCTAACGTTTAGGGATACAACGATATTCGGGTCATTGTCAGTAGGTATGTACATAAAACAAAATTCGTCCCTTCGGTTATCAAAAGCTAAGAGCTTGTATGAATCTAGGTGATGTTGCTATTTAATCGGATTAAACATTAGAAAAGGGAACGTTCTTTATTCTCACAGGCATTTAATTAGAAAATTAGGCCCTGGAATCCTTAATTTCCCAAATGTCCACCAGAAAGATTCGCACCTAAATCTATTTGATAAATTAAAACAATAATATTGATACAAAGCTCAAAGAAAAATGGAAACACCACCAGGATACGCATTTTAATTTGTCTTTGAGGTTTGATCTTTGTATCAATGGGTTAATTTAAAATTGTGGTGTAACCCACATTTTGAAACATGATTAGGTACATATTTCATAAATTTACGGTGGCGTTTCAATATTGCTTTGCTAATCCGCGATATAAATTAGATATTTTATATTGCGGAAAAAGCAAAACAATATTATTATTGTTTAAATTAATAAAGACTTTCATAAAGTAACATCTGATAATTAATGATATTTCATAAAATAGTATTTATGGAGTCCAACTCAAATAACGCTTGTTCAAACAAATGTAGTAAGTATAAACTCAATGAGTTATCATGGATTTTCAGATTGACAATTCAGTTTGTTATTAATACGAGTATAAGGATCAGAATTAAAAAAACATGAGTGGGTACATACCCACTTAAATAATTCTAATCTTGGCAATAGGCAGACAAAATGAAGGCCAATTTAGGCTTTGGCCTATTTAGAATTTACCTAATTAGAATACTTAAGATCTCGTTAACAAAATAAAGTAACAAAGAAAGAAACCCTAGAGATAACATCATTATAAAGTGTTCCATATTTGGTTGTGTTATTTCAGTGCCTCCGTTAAATTGTAGGTTATTCTACGCCTACGCCGTCTACGGGGTAATAGGAAGTCTGCTTTGTTTTCAGACGTAACTACACCCACTCTTATGTGAAATCATGTGTTTGTTATTATTTTATTAAACCCTGTTACATATTAATAGCTGTGCGTACTCGTATAATCAGCCGTTATTAACTAAAGCAGCAAATAGAAATAAGAATTTGTCTGTCAAAAGGAAATTTAAAGCCATCCCATCGGGCTCTCCGATAAAGCAAATTCCAGGAACCTTTTTTGTTCTGGCTTTCGGCAGAAGGCCAGGTACGATCATTTACGCACAATATCTTTCCACGTGGCAGTTAGGCCTGACCTTTCGCAGTAGTCTCTAGAGAATGAACTGTCTATTAAAAGGCATTTAGTCGCTTGTGCTGTCAATGTCACATTTTATTACCAACTTGGAATGAAACTAGAATACTCTGTTCCACTGCATATGCGGTGATCTCTGGCTCTGGCCAGAGCAAATCGAATCAGAGCCGAGGGCTCTCCGCCGCTCTCCATCGACGACATAATTCCTTGTTTGCTGGCTGCTTCGTTCTTAGACAATGCGTGCACGAAGTTAGATAACCCATTTCGTAGTTATGTGCGGCTTTTTTTTCATATTTAGATTACTTACTGTTTTAACGTTAGATATTTCTTAAGCATCTGTAGTACTTAAGTCGCCAAAGGTTGTCCCGATCTTCTTATTGTTTATATTATTCGGAAAAATGGGTTGCGCTCACACGTGGCCCACACCAGGACTCGACCCCGGTACCTTTATAGTTGTAATTAGAAATCATCATCATCCTCCTAACCTTTGTCCCATTTTCTGAGAATGAATTCTCAATCGGGGTCGGCTACTTAAATCCCAAGATGTGGCGTAGGCACTAGTTTTTACGCAAGCGACGCCATCTGACCTTCCAACCCAGAGGGGAAACTAGGCCTTATTGGGCTTAGGTGGTTTCCTCACGATGTTTCCTTCACCGAAAAGCGAGTGGTAGTAAATATCAAATAACATTCCGTACATAAGTTCCGAAAAACTCATTGGTACGGGCCGGGTTCGAACCCGCGACCTCCGGATTGAAAGTCGCATGCCCTAACCACTAGGCTACCACCGCTTATAGTTGTAATTAGAAATAAATATCATAAATATTTTTTTCATCTAGTCAAATGTATGAAAAATATATAATATATAATATCTAATGAATTTAGCAACGCGATTAATAATTTAGACAATGTGATAATCATAAGTTAAAACCTTCTCTTATTTGTAAAATAAGTAAGTACCTATGATCAAAATTGTTGATATGTAACTTGGCGTTACCAATAAAGGATTTGTGTTAGCTTGTATTTGTATTACATATACTTACATTTTTTTGTGAAGGAAAGTTATTAACAGACCCTGACCTATTGAATGTTCTGCAATGGCTGTAAAAAGTCTGAATCTGTTTATGATTCCAGTGGTTTCAAAGATAATCGTGAGTTGGAATAATAGCAGTTAGGGAAAAATATTGATTTAAGTGAAAAAAGTACTCGGCACCCTAGATCATAGTTTCAAACCTCATGCATCATCCACCACAACCCTCATTTTCTTACAAAATTCTCGCATCTTATTATATTTTATTATAACCTTTTCCGCAACCAACAAAAAGCATAATATATTTAAAAACAACCTCAGCATGGAAGCAACTAAATTAATTACGTTCTATAACAAAGTGCAATAGGTACTCGATTAAAAGCCGCCGCAAAATATCCTCGAAGCGCTGCCGTGCCGTTTACAATTAACTGTAATTAAGTTTTCTTTAATTGCAACCAAGTGCATACCGCGCCTTGATAAACTGCACAAGTGAGGTATTTAGGTTTTGTTGGTTTATAAGGACAAAATATAAAAAAAAAATTGGGGGAAAAAAGATCTTTCAAGGCTAAAAATCACGAGATGAACTGACCCGATAAAGACCGCAATATATTGCATGATTAGGTATAACAGAATTAGGGGAGGCCGAGGGGTTATGAAACAGAGGTGAGTTGAATCAACGTTAATTTCTGATATCTAAAGCGAGCCAGCAAAAACGCTGTTTAGACGCGCCCCACCCGCGGGCTGCTTCACTAACGCATAGATTCTGATGAGAGAGACTAGAGCATTAACGTTATTTCAACTCAACTCTGTATCAAAACTCCTCAGTTTCTCTTATCGCTAACTGGGCGAGATGGCGACCTCTCATCATAAGGCATGCTCAGCATCGTGAGAGCACGATTTGGGAAGCTTTTTCATGCAGGGCCAAATTCACAGGGGTCCTGAGTCAGAGCCCAAATCTTTTATTTTTCCCCGAGGCTCTTGATCATCTAGCTACGCAACTACAGGTGAAAGCCATTATATGCAAGTAATCATAGGATCACAGCATTTACGATGGGCACAAACGCAACAATTCAATTTTAAGCTGGTGTAACTAATCAGCCTCATCCTTAACTTCTTTATAACGGTCTTACTTAAAAAGTTGCAGGCAAGAACATATTTTTACATGTAGCTCATATTTGGTGAAATTTATGCCTAGACTAAAAGTTGAACCTTTTGTTTTGCTGTCTCAATCGGCAGCAAACGACCGCTAGCCACGGAACCATATCGTGTATGAATGAACGTACGTTATGTGTTCATTCCGTAGTTTTTATACGGCTATAAAATTATTTTGAGATATTTACGTACCAGCAATTTTCCAAGGCTTTTAATACTGAAAAAATTCTTGTTTAGTTGTTAATGTAAAGTAATTTTCTACTGTTTGTTTATTTTATACTTCACTAGCGGTCCGGGGCGGCTTCGAATGGGTGCAATGCTGATACATTATGCATGTATTATACCTATAAGCCTTCCTCTTGAATCACTCTATCTATTAAAACCGCATCAAAATCAGTTGCGTAGTTTTAAAGATCTATGCATACATAGGGACAGATAGACAGCAAGAAGCGACTTTGTTTTATTATGTAGTGATACATATTCGATTGCATGGTTGGGACGCAAAAACAAACAAATCTTAACGTTTGATCGATTTGAGTGGCTTAAGGCGTGTAGCGTCGGTTTTCTAATGCTAGTCAAATTCTAAGTAAGAATTTAATTCAGACAGAAAATAATGCTAGCAGTGCTTGGAGCTAAAATTAAGTGACATTTTAATAACTTCAAACCCATTAAAACGTCGATTCATATTAAATTTAAAACTTGATTAAAGTATTTTCTGATGATCCAATTCTGAAATAACAGCGAATTGGGTTATTGGTAATGGCAGAATCTAGTTTGATTACAAATAATTTAATAATATATCAGACAGGTATGATAAAGGTCTGATTATACCAGTTTCGGACGCCGGATTTTAACTGAAATACACAGAGTTAATGAGTCAGAAAGATTTATTCTTTAGATGTCAGCCTTTGGACTTCTCAAGGGCTATTGTACTATAAAACAAGGAATTTCAATATGTTATACTTTTACGATTGAAGTAGACAGTCATTTATTAATAGCCATTCTAGAAAACACTAAAAGGCTAAATAATTTAACAATTAGTATTAAATTGTGTGGAGGTTTTCTCGGCTTCCTCTCTTTGTCAGTTCTTCCACCAGAATGCCTGTCCTGACGATAACTTCGGCACCACCCGCCATGTCAAAACGCGGGAAAATGTTGATCAGTGATTGGTCCGAAGCGAACCAATCAGGAAGTTCACTTACCATCAACAGGACATTTTTATTGGTTGATAGATTATTAATCATAGACAAGTGATCAGTGTTGCTATTCTAAAATAATATTTAGGCAGCTTGTCGCTGCGTTCAGATATCATATTAATTAGAACACCTGTGTTACCAGGTTTGACGGTTAATATTTTCAAAATATAGCTGCGTTCATAAAATATTCACTACATTTCCTGTTTAAATCCTACAAATCATGACATTCGGCCATCAGACATCGTGCAGGCTCCGACGCACGAATGAATACCAAAATAAATTAGACAGGATAGTTAGTACCTATGTAAACGAATGGTTGATAACTAAATCAAGCCAAACGAAACAAACAACGCATAAGTAACTATAAGCGTAATTTAATATATTATTTTTCGTTTAATTATTAACAATTCCAAAGTAGGTATCTACATTTATACAAACATACCAATCATGACATCCGGCCATGAACTCTTTCTCTTGTTGAATGTATTATTATTATTATTCCATAAGTAATATGTACAATTTTATATACTTTTTTATTCACACAATACATAGGTGTATTTTTATTCCCTTTTTTATGTACAAATATAGAAAACACAAACATAGGCCTTTTACATAAAAGAGATAAATATTAATACATCATAACATATTTATAAGTCATGCAAGAAATAAGACGTTTACTCTTCATTATTATAATGCCTAGATGGAATCTGATTCAGAACTATTATCATCGCTCATAATCTATTTTTTTTGACATGTTAAAACCCGGAACATTGGTAATCTCATACCTGTCATTACCCAACACCTTTGATACCTTGTAGGGGCCTATGAACTTAGGTAAGAGTTTTTTTCTCTGGCCTGGGTTCTCCGCAAATGAAACTTTGGTAATTTTTACTAACTCATCAATTTTATATTTGTTAGCAGGTTTAGTCTAGAGTTATACAATTCTTTCAATTTATTTTGTTTTTTTATCGATTGTAATCTTAACGCCATTTCTAATTTCATTAATATCTTTATCTTTGCTGTTTGTATCTTCAAAAATTTCTCTCAACATGTTATCAGAATTTCCCTTTAGTCTTATTCCGAATAGAATTTCTGAAGGTGTTTTTCCTGTTGTGGCATTAACTGTACTGTTAATACCAAATTGTACCTTAGGAACAGCTAAATCCCAATCTTTTTCATTTTGAAGCGAATTTTTTGTTGCTAATGCATTTAAAATGGTCTGGTTGAAGCGTTCTGCTTGACCATTTGCACGTGGACAAGCAACAGCATTCAGAATATGCTTAATATTATTTTCTGCACAAAATTGTTTGAATTGACTCGACGTAAAAGCTGTTCCCCTATCGGACACAACTCTTTCAGGCGTACCGAAATCTTGAAATATATTTCCCAAAACTTTGATGGCTGTACTGCTCTTAGTATTTTTCACCGGTCTAACAAAAACATATTTTGAAAAGCCATCAACTACGGTTAGAATGTAAGTATTTTGTCGTTTACTTTTGACAAAGGGGCCAAAATGGTCGATATGGACAGTTTGAAATGGAACACTCACTTTACAATAGGATAGATATGGCCTTTTTTACCAGAACTGCTACTGTCTTTGTTATACACGCATTCTAGGCAAGCACCAACGCATTTTTTTACGAAACTGGACATTTTGGGGAACTAATAAAGACTTTGTATGCGTTCAAGCGTTTTTTTTTTACCAAAATGTCCCATTTCACCGTGATTGAGACGACATATCTGCCACCTTGCCCGTTTTGGTATGAATAATCTCAAAATATTGTTGTCATTGACATCAATCTTTCTGTAAAGTACATTATTTTAAGCATGCAATGTTTTTTGATTTCCCTGTATTCTTCATTAATATTTTGTTTTAATGTATTTATGATTTGACTAACTTGTGGGTCTCCTAACTGTAAGGTAACTAACCAATCATTTTGTTCAATGCGTAACACTGAAATAACATTCTCAGATGCTTAGAGCATCGACGTGAGCCGTGCGTTCACCAGGGCGGTACTCAATTTTATAATCATATTCTTCCATTTGTAAAAGCCATCTGGCAATCCTAGGCATAAGGTCTTTTTTTTGCTTAGCGTTGATCGTAAGGCTTTACAATCCGTGAAAATTGTAAATGGTATACCTAATAAATATGTCCTGAATTTTCTGAGTGAGCAAACAACCGCTAATGTGTCCAATTCATATGAATGGTAAACTCTTTCTTCAGGCGACGTTTTTCTGCTAAAATACGCCACCGGCTTGAGTTCGTTGGAATTTTCTTGCCACTGCATGAGGATTCCTCCAATCCCTAAGGAACTAGCATCAGTATGCAACTCAGTTTTTAGTTTAGGATTATAGTGCTAACACTGGTCTACTAGACAGTATATTTTTTTAAGGTGAAAAAAGCTTTTGATTCGGTGTCAGTCCATTTCCAGTCAGCGCCCTTTTATAAAAGGCCTGCTAGTGGCCGTGCAATCTCGCCAAAGCCCTTCACAAATTTCCTGAAATAACTAGCTAATCCAAGAAACTGCCTTGTTTCATGGACATTAGTAGGAGCTGGAAATTGTTCGATTGCAACGGTTTTATGCTGACTAGGTTTGATGCCTGCTTCTGAGACTTCGTATCCAAGATAATCAATTGTCGTGCAAAAGAAGCAACAATTTGAAAGTTTCAGAGTAAGGCCATATTCCTTCACTAACTTTAACACATTTTCAAGCTTTATAAGACCCTCATCCAAGGACAGTCGGAATAAGCAGATCGTCCATATACGCAAGTACCGAGTCAAATCGACTGGTACCTAACATCTTATTTACTAATTTCTAAAACACGGCGGCTAGTACGAACGACATGCAATTAAATTTTTAGTGGCCGTCCGGAGTAACAAAGGCCGTTAAGTGTAAATTTGCTCTCTTCAGCTAGTGGAACTTGATAATAGCCTGATGCCATATCCAATGTGGTGAAAAACTTGTTTCCACTGAGGTTCGCTACTTGATCTTCAATGATCGGAAGTGGGTATCTATCCTTAACAGAATTTTTATTTAAAGCTCTAAAATCGACGCATAATCTTTGGTCACCTGTTTTGTTTTTAACCATCAAGATTGGGCTGGCATAATGCGAACTTGATTCTCTGATGACTTCATTATTTAAGAGGTCATAAATCATCTCTCTAACCTTAGTTCTTTCCGAAAGAGAAAGTCTATATGGTCGATAGACAATCGGTTTGTTGTCTTTTAATTCAATTTTCATTTTGAATTCTTTAGGGGCACATCCTATTTCATCTAACGAACAAGCAAAACATTCACGGTATTTTTGTAATAATTCGTGTAATTTTATCAATACCTCGTCAGATATATTGGCACCTATCTGTATTTCGTTTATATTTATAGGTGATAGAGTTGTATCTACTCCTGTACTTATTCGTCTCACGTCGACCACATTGACTTCCTTAAACGGAAAAGCTCGACTTAATAAAATGTCCTTCTTTAAAGTAACAGGCGTATCTGACAGACTGGATACCAATATGTTTCCTTTGCCATCCTTAAAATTATACGCTCCTTGTAGCATACGATACTCTTTACCAGGAACTGGTCGCATTTGTGCTTCAACATTTACATCTCCATTGTAGGGTTCATTATTAATATAGACTGGTACAAAAAGCACTCCAGTCAAAACAATATCATTACTACCAGTTTGACGATTCCAGATTCCATTTCGAGCTCAGAATCAATCGTAGCTAGGGGATTATTTAAAAAAATATCAAGCTATTACTGTCCTTGAAGACTGTGACATAACGCATCTCTGTAAAATTTTGCCCTATTAATACAGGTACGTGTAAATATTTATCAGGGTCAACATGTACTAAAACATCAGCTTGTATTTCATCAATGCGAACAGTTACTTTAGATTTACAAATAGGTGTTATATGAAAATTGCCAAATCCTCTAATCAAAGGTAAATCAGATAGAATTTTGTCTAGATTCAGTTTTTCTGCTTCACTAAGCTTGATAAGGGAGCAGTCACTACCAAAGTCAATATAAGCTTGTAATGGTTTATTGTTATCATCAATTTCTTTAATAAATTTCTGATTCGTACTAGAACTATCAATATTCAGAACTTTTTTCATATTCTCTTTGTTATTTGAAGAGGAAAATCGACAGTTTTTGTCTAACTTTCTTGCAAATGGTGCATTTTATTACAACCTTTGGACAGTTACCAAATCGATGTCTCTCCTCATTACAATTAAAACACACCACAGATGAATTATTTTGTTTTTCTTTCTTCTGGAAGCACTTATTTGTGAAACACCTTATGTTCCATTCCTTCAGTATATCCTCGTTTCTTCTGCGTGACAAAAAATACTTTGGTTTCTGGTTGCTGAATTACGAAGTACTGCAGTAAATCCTCAGGTTCTAAACATTTAAGTACTTGTGCACTATTTCTCATCGATACGTCAGACATGCCATGAATAAGGCAATCTACCACCTTTTTCCCGGTGATTTCGCAACGGTTTAAAAGCATTAATTTATCATAACAATATGTACGCAGGTTCTCGTTTGCTTTATTCTTCCTAGCGAACATCTCTTCTAACATAATAGCAAAATTTTCATCAATCGGAAAAGCTCGGCGTAATTTCACTTGTCAGTCAAGCCATGTGAAGTCTAAGCTTGGCAAGGAGTAAAACCACTTCTTGGCTGTGCCAGTCAGTTTCTGCGTCGCAAAATGAGATGTTTTAATGTCATCCCATTATATATGCGTGCGTACTCATTTACCTTGTGCATGGTTGCACATCATCACATTATATCAATATTCTCATTTTTACTATCTGGATCAAACTCAGGTAAAGCGTTTAACATCTGGTGTGAACTAATGGAAGGTTTAGTTTTTTTTTAGTTAAGGCTCTTATAAATCAGCAACATTTACGTTGTTACTTGAACCACCTGATCGACGACGTTTAGAGTTGTCTTGCCTTTCATCACTGTTTGAAGTTTCATGTCTCCGTTTCTTGCCACTCAACTGTCTCTCACTATCAGTAATTTCTTCATCAGTAGATTTTTATAGGTGTCTCCTTCTTGTAATAACAGGAGGTATATCGTCATCGGAACTCTCACTAGACATACTGACTATCCGGTTTTTTCTCAGGACTAAACGCAGGCGCTCGCCACTGGAGGTAAAACAAATGTGTATTCCGATCTTGACGATAGCTGTTAATAACTTTTACTTCTATTCTATACTATTCTTTTCATTATTTTCCTTAACTTTGAGCGTACATTTAAGTTTTATTGTGAATCAATTCGTAAACTGTAAGACTCTCTTTTCTTAATTCAACAAAGACTCGTATTTTTACAATATCCAAATACATGTTTATAATTTTAATATTATTCAAACTTATGTTCGTGTTAAAATTATAAACTTAATCTTTCGTCGTTAAAAAAATCTAGAGCATTCAGCTCACATGACCATACTAAACTAGGACGCAAGCTGACGCGTACAATGCAAATAATCACTAAATGCACGTTTACGCGATTTCATACAAAAACGTAAGTTCCAAGCGTACGTTCCAATCGTCAAACAACGCACGCTCACATCGAAAACAAAATTAAATCTTGACGCACTCTCACGTCAAACAAAGCAAATTCCAGACGTACACTCACGTCAGACTAACCGAAATTCAGACGCACTCTTAGGTCAAACAAACCAGAATCCAGACGCACGCTCACGTCAAACAAACTAAAATCCAGACGCACGCTCACGCCAAACAAACCAGAATCCAGACGCACGCTCACGTCAAACAAACTAAAATCCAGACGCACGCTCACGCCAAACAAACCAGAATCCAGACGCACGCTCACGTCAAACAAACTAAAATCCAGACGCACGCTCACGCCAAACAAACCAAAATCCAGACGCACGCTCACGCCAAACAAACCCAAAATCCAGACGCACTCTCACGTCAAACAAACCAGAATCCAGACGCACTCTCACGTCAAGCAAACCAAAATCCAGACGCACGCTCACGCCAGACAAACCAAAATCCAGATGCACTCTCACATCAATGAAACCAAAATCCAGACGCACGCTTACGTCAAACAAACATAACTCCAGAGCCTAGACGCACTCTCACGTCAGGCAACATAAATCTAGACGCACGCTCACTTCAAAATCAGCTTAACTCCCGAGTCCAAACGCACTCTTACGTCAGAACATAACTAATCTAATATAACTGACATTTTCTCACTCCATAATATTAACTTTATAAATCGATGCTCATGTCACGTCCTTTAAAAACTATCACCATGTAATAAGTAAATAGAACAATACATGCCAAGTTACTTTTATGACGCTTACTAGGGTTATTTAGAAACATGTTGCATCTCAATTCCAATATAATTTGTATGTATTTATAAGATATACATCTCAAATATAATATATCCGAAGAAATCATGCTAATTTACTAATGACTAGAATGAAAATCTGAACAAACAACATAATTTATCTTATCATTCGAACCCAAAAAAATTAACACTACTTGAATCCTTATAATTTGATGATATGGAGAGTTTTGTCTTAACACAAGGTAGATTTTAGATCATATTTAAATTACTTTCATCATAATATTTGACTACTTTAATGTACTAACTAAAAAATATACTAACTCTTCGATATCTATAATATAACGAATACATTTCCAGCGGAAAAAATACTACAAATGTATTTTTTTTATATGCGGGTAAGAGAACTGACTTACGCATTCAAGTAAAAAAAACTCGTTATAGATTTAACCCACAGACCACTTAACCCTATAGACCCCGCTTCATAAAACTTTCTCTAGTATCTCATTTTGCCAAATTGGCGGGGTGAGGGGGGCAACAAGTGCACTGTGATTGGCTAGTTCAAGGTCAGCGAGCAATGACGCATGCGGTGCAAGATGCGCGCCATTTTTGATAGTGATGGGACACACTCGAAAAAGAAACTGCAGAATGTAAGTAGATATGTTTTTAATTGGAATCAATAATAATACGAGAATGGTTTAAAATGCGTTTCAATTAAAAATATTAAATGTAAATCAACTCATATTATTATTAGAAAAAACAATAAATATGAAACCAGACATTATTGCTTTAACGGAGATGTGGCTTGAACCGCTTGAGTTTCAATCTATAAATCGAAATGGATACTGTATCGCAGCTGAAAGTTCCCTCTATATAACTAAGGGTGGTGGTGGAACATTGCACACTCTCGATGCAGATGTATGTTCATAATATCGAAAAAGAATGAGAAATGTGTGGTTTAAGCGTAAATATAGGGCAATTAAAACTCCATACGTAATTGTTCATTACAGATGTCCTCAGTCAAGTGTAAACTCATTGCTCCATACTATCATAAAAAAATAATTTTAGATTTAAGCACCATTAAAAACACGAACGTCGTAATATTATGTGGCGACTTTAATATTGATATTTCAGACCAGAAGGTGTCGATACTAAGGAATTGTTACAAATATTTCGCGAAACATAAATTCATAAGTAATTCCCATATTTGAAAGAAGGCAGTCCTTCGGTAAATACCTTAATGACAATTCATATCTTTCTAATAGGGGTTCTGTAGAAATAAAAACATCTGCTATAACTGGACTTGTATCTGATACTCTTAACAATATGAATCAAGGTATGAAATGTTCAGGGATGTGACTTAATCAAAGCGTTCGATTGCGATGATTTTGGTTGCTCAATTTCTATTAATTTGGTTCTTGAATGTCGATCTAGAATTTAATTTATAGTGGCATAATCATAAACACAACATTTCCAAGAAATCAGCAAGTGCATTTTACTCCTTAAAGACATTATAATAGTTAAGTAATAACTCTACACTTAAGCCAGTGTATTTTGCATACTGTTCGGTCTGCAAAATACCATATGAAAAGAGCGATAGGTAATACACATTTAACTTTTGAGGAGCTAACAACACTGTTTGCACAGATTGAGGCCATACTTAATTCCAGACCCCTATGTCCTATGTCCTCATCTCCTCATGACCTAGTTCCCCTCACTCCAGGGCACTTTCTCATAGGTAGACCCCTAATGTCATTACCGGCACCTGACCTGCAAGAAGTGAACCCCAACAGACTTCAAAGATATGCCAGAATCGAGCAGGCAAGGCAACACTTTTGGTCAAGATGGAGCCAGGAATACGTCTGTGAGTTGCAGCAACGTACCCGATGGCAGCGACGCCGCCCCGATATTAAAGTTGGTCAGATGGTTCTAATAAAGGACGAGGCGACACCACCGCTTAAATGGCCACTAGGAAGAATACAAGCAGTCCACCCTGGCACCGACGGAGCATGTCGAGTTGCGGACATTCTAACTACGAAGGGCACAATTCGTCGCGCAGTCAACCGAATCTGTCCTTTCCTTGATGATGATCAAGCTTAAAGCCAGAAGCTTTAAGAGGCGGGAGGATGTTGGCGCAACATAACAGTCATCGTACTACCGGTTCAGCAGTGACGTCACACATACGTCATATGGCCGCCGCCCTGCAGACTGCACCGCACAACCGTGGCGGCAACACCATTTTATTTCATTGCTATTGTAACTGTCCTTGTATATAATTAAAACGAAGATTTGTACTATCCTGGTGTTCCTTCATTGACGATCCTGGGATTCCTAGTCTGGAGAACTTACCTGAGGAGTACACCGAACAAGAACACCTGTGTTACCAGGTTTGACGGTTAATATTTTCAAAATATAGCTGCGTTCATAAAATATTCACTACATTTCCAGTTTAAATCCTACAAATCATGACATTTGTATAATTACATCGAAGAAGTAATAATGAGTTAGATTTAGCATAGATGATATACATTCTTTAAAAAAGGACTTTTGTTTACTTTTTTCTAGTTTTATAAAAAAAAAACATACCTAGTTTTATTTTTAGTTATAATCCCATAAATTTGATATTTTTATGTTTTATTTTACTGGAATGAATAGTAGCTGGTGTAGATATCTTACTTTTATACTAACAAAATATTTAAATTACCCGCACTTATGCATTCAATCTTGCATAAGCCGGTTAAATTAAATATTTTGGCTTGTACGTTCCAACCCCCAAGACAAAAATACGTAAGTTCACCCTGTTTATAAATAACTAGACTAAAATAACTCAAATTATACGATTTGAAATCTTTCTACCTGAAAAGGCACCCTTATAAAGCTATTTTTACGCTGAAGACTCTCTAACTAAAGTGTTTATTAAGCAAATCACTTTCAAAACAATGAAAATTAATGGAAGCCTAAAGTAGTTGAATAAACGAAAAACGTGCCATGGATTATAGGCTTGTTTTTTATACAGAATGAATGTTTTTACTTGTTTGGGTCTATTCTATGGCAAATTGTAGTATTAACTGAATATTAGGCTGCGTTTCCACCAGAGATGTGCGAGGATGCGTAGCGAAGGATTGTTAACAAATGTAATAACTTGACTTACTTTATCCTCGCTCAGCGCAACTGATTATATTGGTTAACAAAAACACATCCCTCGCTCTCGCTACGCATCCTGGCACTGGCGGAAACGCAGCATTAAGCCCAATCAAGACATCGTAACTTACTTAAAGCCGTGGTTTTGAAATGCGTACATACAAACTTTATCTAGTATTGCTGCATTATATCATCAACCAATATAAAATTGTATAATTCAGTTTTTCTAATATAATATGTAGTACTCTTGCTTTAACATTCATGTTTTTATTACGATTACCCGGATTGAATAATATTAATTACCTATATGATAATTTGCACACTTCTGCCTACGTGTTGAATATGCGCGTACGACTATTACTTATTATGTAGATATTATTTTGCATAAACTAGACAGATAAACTCATAAAAACTCGCAGTAATCATGTTTCATAGGTAATAAAATAATAAAAATACCAATTCTTTTCAAATCGTTAGACTGTTATCTTACGTCCACAGGATGTTTTATAGTTATTCTCGTTTTTTTTTGTCCATGTATATGATTATTTTTATGTAATGTAGAGCTGTGGACACGATGCAAAACGTCGCATTTTTAGGTTATGCCTCTTGACTTGACAGTCGTGATGTCACATTGACAGCGCAAGTCTGCGTTTAGGTTGACGCATCCAATGCGATCAGCGCTCATGCGTGTAGCTCTCCGTCGCGCCACCTATGGTCCCACCGGAAGATCACCGCTGGCTCGCGAGCCATCATGCTGAGGTGGAACCTTTTCGTGGCACAGCCATAATAATATTATAGTTGCCTATCGTTTATGTAATTATGTTTTACGGTCACATCACGAAAATACGTATTTCTTTCTTTCTTTCTTAAAACAATATGATGTTTAAATATATTGTCCAAATATAATGAAAATATTTCTACAAGCCGCATATCCAAACATTTGTGAAAAACCGTTTTATCTTTGAAAAGTAAGGTTCGCTGGGTTTAATATGGAACCTTCATAATTCTGAATGGCCGACTAGCGAGCATGTTGCGTGACCCGCCTCTGCTAAACTACTGACCTGATAAAAAAGGTCTGCTCTAAAGGTGGTGCCAGGCATGAGAGGCAGCGGAAATTATAGCGGTGTAGTAAACTGGCACTAGTAAAACTACCATAATATTACAATACGGCTGTTTGTAACTTGTGCATAGAGTTTTGGATAGACTTTACAAACGTGATCATTATTGTGTCATAACAGCTGTAAGCAAATTTAATAAAATATATTATTTATTCAACTTTTTCTACTGCAGCTTTTAAGAACAATCGAATCGTTTGTGCCTAGTAATAATTATTGACCGTTATGTTATTGTAGACTAGCCTTGTCTATAATCTGCTGCTTGATTAATGAAATGTCACCTTCTTCCAATAAAATATATCTATAATTATTTGAAGAATATATTCAAAATTGTTTAATTATGTGTTTTTTTTACAGGTAATGCCGAGCTTTCACGGTATGCCATTAAAACAACGGTATCACGTTTGATGCTAGCATCAAACAATATTTCCTGCTTAGCGCTCATTAAAACCCGCTTAGGCCAATTTTCAAAATATGATGCTATATCTGTTCTGTTATACCTAGGTGTGTAATAAAATAATTACGTTCTAAGTTCCCCTGAATAATATTTTTCACTACACATTAGTATACTTACATGACTATGTTCTCAGTTAAACAAAAATTAAACACATATATATACACTCTCTTTCGAACACAATATTAATAATATTTATCTTATAAATATACCAACACAATTTATATTCTGAATAGCTAACGCCCGATAAAACTTTTCCTCGCTTCTCCTGTATGTTTGCACCAAGCCCTTTGATTTACGTAAACCGGGCCGATTCTACCAAAACAGATTTCTTCTGTATTATTTGTGTTGGGCCTCGGATCCGATTAAGTGGAGCGCAGTTCGGTCCGTGTCCGAACAACGGGCTATTGTTGACTTTACTAACCTAACCTTCCGATATAGGTTTACCTAAAAAATAAACTATACGGTCCAACACGCGTAAATAATCATCAACATATCTTCAGTTATCGCGAGCGACGGGAGCGAATTTTTACAAGCTTTTTATTAACTTGCATTGTATGTTTAATGTATGTTTGTTCGGGTGAAATCTTGAAACTCAATTTTGAAGCAGATATCGTCAACAGATTGAGCTGAAATTTTGCATACTTACTTAACTTTGATGACAATACAATAATATGGTACCATGGGGCTGATCTGATGATGGAGCCGGAAGGTGGCCATAGGAACTCTATAATAGAAAAAGCAATCCTACCGAGCTTGGGCTCTTTAGAATCGTCTCAGTGAGCATTTGATGGATATCCAAAGAAAATTACAGTCGGCTATAAAAGCTTGCCACTAAAATGTCATTTTTGACAGAAACTTATTTTACATCACCATTGACCGTCATAACGTATAGTTTGGCATAAAATCGTTAGCCATAACTCTGAAATTAGTAACTTTACAAGAGTGAGGGTGACTTAATTTGCGGTTTACACACGTGAGATTTTCAGAGGAACGGCCAGGCGTGTTTCGAACTCGTATGGAGCTCTGCATTATGGACTGGTACCCGTACAGTCGCGCGGTAATTATGTTACACAAAGCCGACAAATTGTCAAGCCGTTCCTGTCAATGTCACATTTTTTTTAATAATATTAATTATTTTCTAATCCTCATACTCTCGCATCTCAGTGTTCGACGTTCCCTCCTAATGATAATGATCAGGGATCGTAATATGCGAGCAAAACCGATTGAATCGACGTATGTCAACTAGTGACCACTGCAATGCATTTCCCTCGAATTTTACGAACCCTGATAATGATAAGCGCTGTAGTGCATCAGTAGCAGGAAAATTGAGCCGTTTAGTAACGAACGGAGCATAAAAATGGAGTTAAAAAAATACAATACAATACCTACAATACAAAATGCTTTATTGCACACCAAAAAAGTTTACAAAATCAATACAGAACAATAATTTTAATAACGGTAGACAACAACAGGCGGTCTTATCGCTAAAGAGCGATCTCTTCCAAACAACCTTTAAGTAGTGGAGTTGATTAATATAAAATACATTTGATATCAATAGTATATTGCGTCATAAGGGTCGGGTAGTAAGTAGGGGATTACTAACGAAGGTCTATTAGAAGCCCGACGCCGAAAGCAGAGGGCTTTTAATGTCCTGAGTTTGTAATCCCCTTACTACCCGCCTTACACACAATATTTTTCATCACATTTTGGAGTAAATAACAAATAAATAAGCCAAAAATAAACATTAAACGATAACGATTGACAACAACTTTTTTTCTGTATATATTTTTTTAATTTACTATAAGCACTGGCAAAATGGCCGTCAGCTTAAAACAGAAAACAAATATACACAGAATCTTACCATCTATTATTAAACAAATAACAATTAACAATATCATGCAACAATAATTAACAGCGTAATATTATAAAACTTAAATATGAACAGTAAGTTTGTTACAAAACGAAATAGTTCCTAACCAATAATTTTATAACTTTTTCCTTTTTTTTTGTGTCGTCTACCATAGATAATGCTAAGAACTGCGTTTCGTTTAGAAACTTGACAGGCTATACTGCCAGATTGTAACGATAATTCAAAATTTAATTTAATAAAATTATTACAAAATACACGTAAATAATTGTAAAACATAAATATGAATGCAGTTACATATACCGTATTAATTCAATACACAATTATATTTGCTGGTAGGCAAGTTTTGTTGATGCCACAAAAAACCTTGGCTGGATTGAAACCTCCTTAGTCTGAAGTAATCTTCGAGTGCGTACTATATTTTTAAAACTAAATTTACCTGTTATCTGCACTTAATATAACGTTCGTATGGAGTACACAGAGTATATTTACGAAACTAAACAGTGTTCTGACAGTCCTGTCTATTCTGTTGTACTTTTGCATCGCACCATACCTGAACTTTTATTATTGATATGATAATGATAATACCTACAGTATAATGATACTGGAATCAGCAACTCTTTATGAAATCTATCAGTATGCAGTTTCTATGAAGATACTCCTCTTATTAAAAACGGTTATTTTGTAAACGTTTTATTACACACCCGTATCAATCAAAGTGTTTATACGATTGTTTAGTTGTTCTGACTAATGGGAGAGCTTCGCAGCGGTTGCGGCTTGCGTCATGCGACGCGCGTCGCTTGCAATGTATGGTGTGGTGAAGCTTTGCATCGCAATATGGGAATGAGCTGCAGTTACCATGAATGAGGGTTACTTTGGGAAATTTCACGCAAAATATAAATAAATAAATATCAGACAACCTCACACAAATCGATCTAGTCTCAAATTAAGCTCTAGAAGGCTTTTGTTATGGGTACTAGATGACGATACATATATATCAAATATTCGAGTCCATCAACCGTGTCATTATTATGTTTATGGTAGGTGCGCTTGTCCAGTGTGTCTCTTTTGTCCTGACTGACCTCAGCATCTTTGATGTCTCCCATATTCGTCCGCGTAAAACTTTGTCTATCTTAGTTGGCTAGAAAATATCCCATAAGCTTTTGATGTCCAGCTATTCCCGTACCAAAATTTGGTAAAATTCGTTAAGTTGTTTCGGCGTGATGAGTAGATAAATAATTATTTACAACAGATGGCGCTGTACTACTACAAATGCAGGATCGTTGTGTTAAGATTTTTCCTGAAATAGGGACCCCTCTCAATAAAATACTGACTTTCAATACAATTTTAGAATCTTATAATAGTAGAGATGTTTCCATCGTGTTCCATTCAAGGCATAGCAACGCTACGCGTGCTACGCTGTAGCTCGTAGCAGTTCTCTTAGATATACACACGTAGTGAAATAGTAGTTTATGTGACTGTATCTACATAATGAAAGGTATTAAACACGAGTGTGGATTAATGAAACGAGCCGAAGGCAAGTTTCATAATAACATCACACGAGTGTTTTAATACCTAATTATGTACAGTTACATACACTACTTTATCTAGCCACATATCATAAGCCTCCATGATGCATTCAGAAGTCGCACATTATAACAAATTCAACCCGGTAATGGCGGTAATGAAGTTCTCTGGCAGCTGTCATAGTTTTTTTAATTCAGAGACAAACTAGAGTCGGCGCCAACTATACTATCGTTCGATATCTTACTTACGTGCGACATCTGTCAAATTTGATTGCAAATTGACAGTTCATTTCGAACTAAATGTCATCTCGACTGACATTAAAATAGAGGTCAAATCAAATTTCTTTGTTTTTTAGAGATGATTGAAATTTGAATAAATAATATTATCGTAATCGATGTTACTATTTAGCAATAATAACATTTTTACAAATAAGAAATTCGTGCTAACAAAACAGTCAATTTTTATGGTGGTCATAATGTGCGGTTCTTGAACGCATCATGGAGGGTTTATGATATTTGAATAGATAAAATCATGTACACAACGCACTACATCACATAATGCCTTGGCCCTGAAATATCTAGAACATTTAAAAAACAAGTATTTTTCTTACAATTGACGCTGTCTATGCTTACAGTAACAAATGTGTCACGCCTGCTTCAAACATACGTCGCCCTAGTCTTGCTTAAAGTACACCTGATTTAAATGTACTCGATACGCTCAGTACCTACACAATAGTCACCGCTCGACACGAAATCGACGGTCTTAACTAACGCCATTTGAATCCCATCGGTTTAGAATAAGCGCCGCTATTTATTTTCTATGTCCGCTTTCTATAGCTCCTACTTCCGTTTCGACATATCGAACCTAATCGTTTAGTTATAAAATACTTTATCATCCATTCAATAAAGTCCATAATTCAACGGCGGGTGAGCAGATGAAAAGTGCTCGGAATTTTTACGGAGTTTTCATTTAATTTTACCCTGTTGCTAAGCTTTTTATGGTTGATAAATTAGTTGAGTGATATAAAGGTATAATAATGTCCGGTTAGCGAGCGTCATAAACATCTGCACATTTTAGTACCTAGGGCTGATTTGGGGTTTCCATAGAAGTATGTTTTACATTATAATATAATATTATAATGTCTACTTAAGAATGTGCTCCCTGTATTCTCCATATTACACAAGGTACTGAACGTTCCCAAAAACAAGTTGCGTCGTTTTCTTGCAATCTCAAGCCGAAATTGCTATAAGACTATAAATGTACTAGCTTTTGCCCGCGACTACGTCCGCGTGGAACTTGTAAGTATGGAAGCAACCTCGTACAACACAATAGATATCCACCTAATCACCTTAACCCTTAACTACCTACGTCCGATTTCTATAGCACAACCACCTACAAGAGGTCATGGAGACCTCTACTTGAAATGGGTCTAAAATATTTTTAAATATTTATGTTAGAGGTACATTTATATAATATTTACCGTTTTAACGGTTTTAGGCATTTATTAACAAATATCGATACAACATTAATCAGCAATATGTTCTTTAAACTTAACATAATAACATACCCTTATGGTTTTTACGAAAAATAAAATTTAAAACATTTGGATAATGAGATCACTAAATATTCTAATACTATATATTCTTTTCTTGTTAAATCTTAAAGTACAATAATCAGTCATGCAAATCCGCTATAAATTTTATATAAAAACAAGTAATTTTTATAAAATTGCAAGCTATTAAAATAGCCATTTCTTTAGCTTAGTCATGTTCCCGTAAAATGTTTTAAATAACAAAAATTTAAATTTTGGAACACGAGATCACAAAATATTCTTTAACCATTTATTTTTTTCTTGATAAATCTTAAAGTACAATATTCAGTCAAGCTAATCAGCTATTATTTTTATATAAAACCAATAATTTGTATAGCTGTTTCTCGCGGCAGCCAATAAACAGTTTATTCGAGCATTGAATTCAGATTGGTTTCTTGCATTCAATACATACCTATGTACTGCGTCTTCCGCTGCTTTTTTGGTCACAAGTTGAGCAACATTTTCAAACTTGCAATAATAGCACTTCGTCATCAGAACATGACAAAAACAGTATATGACTATAGCAGAACATGACTAAAGCCGAACATGACATCCATCTAAAACCCTGGTGGTTCTAAGTTTGATTCTAAATCGCTACCTTCATCATCCGGCAAGACATCTTCATCGGAGGGCACTTCTCGTAACCATCTTTCGATCGTTGCGTCATTAGGAAGCATTTTTAACTAAAACTAAACATGATATGCGATCAAGTATTGGAAATTACAACCTTATAAAAATAAACGCAACCACCTAGGCAAGGTCTCAGAGACCAGCAAGATATAATACGTGACCACCTAGGCAAGGTCGCTGAGACCACTGACGACAGTTTTATACTCACCAAATTCACAGAGGCACACGTCCGAACGCGTCGAACGCATGGCTAGCACTGAGACGGCATTGAGGAAAGGTACAAGGTCACAGAGGTCCGTGCCATGAACATACGATGAGTTATTCACAAATTTTGTATTTGTCTGGTCCTGAGGACCTTGCCTAGGTGGTTAAGGGTTAATTAATAAAAGGGATTATTAAAAGCGCCTAAGCAAATGTGAGAGCAATTGTGCTTTTGGTCTAATCATTACATTTCCTACAGGGTCATCAATGTCATCATGAATTTACTTACTCACTTTTCCATCTTTTTAGGGATAATTTCCAGGATGAAAACTATCCTATGTCCTTCCTCGGATCTTAAACTATCTCCATGCCAAACTTCATCAAAATCGATTTAGCGGTTTAAACGTGAAGAGGTAACAGACAGACAGACACACTTTCGCATTTATAATATTAGTATGGATTGATTTGACAAGGTTGTAAAGTAAGAGTTGATCAAAATTGATACTGTAATGGTGCCCTCCCGCCGCCGTGCGAGTCACCTCAAGTGTTCCTCTGCGCCGCTGACTGACTGGCAGGACTGTTTCATTTTCATAAAATAAAATCTATGATAATGATTATGAATATGTGTGTAGATAAAGTAGTGTATGCAACTGTACATAATTAGGTCTTAAAACACTCGTGTGATCCTATTATGAAACTCGCCTACGGCTCGTTTTTAAGATCTCTTATTATGTAGCAGTTGCATAAACTAGTATTGTTCCCGCCACGCACCGTACCGTTCGCTGCGCCGCGATTAGGGTTTGCAATATCCGTCCCAAATTAAGTATCCGGATAATTTGAATAGTTCATTTTCAATATCCGGATATCCGGATATTTCGGATAATTTGAATATATGAGGAAATAAAACTAAAATCCAATTTAAAGTCTTGTAATCAAAAATATAATATCGAATTTAACTTGTAACCCTTAAATTAAAATTAATCCTGTGTCATAATACCACACATGATACATGAAATACACTAATTAACTACACTATTCGATGGTTATTTCTCGTTGTACAAGGAAAAAATTATAAAAATTTGGTCGGTGATTTTTTGAAAAGCTTGACTACAGTTCTAACTTTTTTTACAAGATCCTTGTAATCATCAGCGAGTCGCAATGGTGTCGGTCTTGACGGTTCAATGCACAAACCTAATTCGTGTTCAAGCTCTACGTTGTCTTGATCTAAGTCGCTATCTACGTCCAAATCGGAATATGTCTCTGTGGCTGAAGCTGTTGCAGGTGCCCTCTTTTTTTTATGTATAACACCGAGAACAGCGAGTTGGATATCATGTGCGTAACACAATTGTTTAAAGGCTGTGGTGCGTCGCCTCAATGCACACATGACGGAGGCTGCATCGGTTGTAATACAAATAATACTTATCATTTAGAGCCAGATCACTTTTCTTCAAGCATTCTTTGAAATTTTTTAGCTGTCCCTTTATTTTAAATTTTCTTCAGTCCCAGTCCCAGGTTTTTAAAGCCGTTTGGTGTCAGCCGCGAATAATGTATATTATTTAATGTTCAAATACCTAGTATTTTGAAGAGATGAAGTCCATTCATCCAGGCTTGTTGAAAAAAGTTTCCATGCGGAGTTTGTTTCTTCATTAGCAGTTTTATATTCGGTAAACTCACTATCCATTTTAAATACATTTTTTTCTTGCTCAACATATCTACGAAGTTGATCTGACAAAGAAAAAAAAGTTGTTAATATTTTTACGGAGCTTGTACAAAATGTAAGTACCTATTTCATATTTTTTGTGTTATGGATAGGTTCAATACAATAAGATTATACAAATACAATGTGTTAGTGTTAGTAAGACTGAATATATTGTTTGCAACAAAAAGTTGTAATTATTGTAAATTTGTAATTAACGTTTTCGGGCAGAATACTTTCCAATATATCATGTGATTCATTCACATACAACTGTTAGTAAATGATGTAGTATCACAAAATTATGCTAGTACCTATCAAATTTTTCATGTTGCACGTAACGTATCCGCTTGCTATGGTATGGTATTAGATTAAAATACAAAGTTCGATTTACTTACGATATCTGGGCGAGTTGTAGAAGCCTATCGAAATGAACACGCTTTTTGTTAAACACCACTATTTCACTTTACGCACGGCATGCCACATTCAATAAAAACAATAATAACTATCTCCCAGAACTGCTAAGTACCGACTGATTGACCGTCAAGGGATTAGCAGTGCCCTAAAAAGGTAATATTAATTATACAGCATGTAAAAAAACCTTGGTCCCAACCCCGACCACGACCTAACAAACCATTTCTTTCGGTTTAGCCGCAAAAGGGTAAAAAGAGAAAATATATCAAGTTATTGTGCTTTATTTTTTCTATAAAACGTCGGAACACTAAGTGTTGGCTAACATACATCTGTATTTTAAAATATTCCTAATGTTTTTATAACAGTAACAGTAATAACATTCTAGTTTTTAGTAGTACCTAAAATATCCGGATATTCGAATAAATCGTGTTGCATTATTCGGATAATATTTATGGCGGATATTCGGATAATTTGAATATCCGAATATCCGGATTGCAAACCCTAGCCGCGATTCGCTCGGCAAAAACCGCCGGAGTGACACGCGTGGCGGTACGGGGCACGCTTCATACATCGGTATGAGTGGTTTTTGTCACTTGACGTCACCGCTGTCGCTGCCACTGGTCGCACAAAGTCGTGGCTGGGTCGATCGCTTTTCGATTTCGGATTTCTGCGATGAAGCACATTTGTGATGTAGCCCATAATTAATTATTTTAGTTACCCTTTACATATTTTTAAGCAACCTAAGTATGCCCGATTTCAGCTCATTCAGAAACAGGGAAATCGACAACATTAACTTATAAGATCTGACGGTAGATATAAACTAGGATAGGTGAAACTATAATATATAAAATCCACGATTTCCGAACACGATTGGTTAAAGTCACGACAGCGTTTTAAGGGAGTATTCAAATCAATTTCTTTAACTGTGCTTACAACCTGTGTCCTATTACAATACCTATTAAAAAAGGGAGTAAGTACACTAAAACCGTATACACTTAAGGCGTTCTAAATTGGGTTGTGTAATGTGATATTTTCACCCGGCTCTCGAACGATAAAGCCTTAATCACGGGTCAACGGCACGGTATCGATTATCAAATCGAAGGATGCCATACGTGCCCGAGTCGATTGGAAGCGATTTCTTAGGCTAATCGACGAGGATTAATTAAATATTTTTATAAAATCATTTTATCGATTCTATTTTTTATGTGGAAATACCATATTTTTGTTTTTATTAATGACACAAAGGTAAATTACGAAAGAAAAATTTAATGTGATCTTCTACAATCTAAGCAGGACTCGAACCTGGGGATAACTTGTTAGTGTGGGATGCAACCTGTGTAGACACACTGGCCCCGTTACATCTCCACCAAACATCGACTAGCGCCGGAGCAGCGGCAGAAGCGGCCGAAGGCATAAAACCTAACAAATATAGTGGTCTTGGCGCTGAGTATAAATTTATACATTTTGGCGCTGAGACCCTCGGTCCGTGGGGCACAGACGCATTAAGCTTCTCCAAAGATATCTTGAGGAGGCTAATTGAAGTTATTGGCGACATGAAAGCTGGCAATTTCCTCGCTCAAAGAATCAGTTTGGTGATTCAGCTAGGAAATGCCGCCATCATTTTCGGCACTATTTATTCATTTATTTATTCTAATTTTCGGCACTATGCTACAGGAGGCTTTTTAGATTTAGCTTGTTTATTTTGTTATAGTTCGTTTTATCTTTAGGTTTAGTTTTACTATAATTATGTACTTTTGTACTATTAATAAATAAGTCATTACTTCTTTTCTTAGCCTACTAAAGCTGTGCCTTTTGTTTGCACATACAACTTTTTTTTTATTGTAGTTGTACAAAAAGTATCCTAAACATCTTTGGAAAATCAGCAATTTCTTTACATAGCCTTATGTAAGTACGTGATATACCTACAAATACAATCAAATTATAATATATCCGGAATAAGCCTGTGATGTTACTATTTCATATTTTAATGTGCCCTAGTGGCCAATTTGCAGAATAAAGTAAACAAAATACTTGCAAAATATTGTTATATTATTTATTTATAGATAAATATTCAATTTAAATACCAACTTTACAAAATTTTGCTAAAAATCTACTGCTACTCTCCATAATTCATTAAGCAGGTTTAAAAAAGAGATTGGGTAATTCTAACGTCTTACGTTTCAAAAAAGTGACCGGTGACAATGCGCGTATATAATAAAATCTTTTGCCTTAAATATTTAAACGCCTGACCATTGCTTGATGGGATGCACGAGTAAAGAGCCGGCCAAAAGCGAGTCGGACTCGCGCACCGAGGGTTCAGTACAAACGTTGAAAGTACTGATTATTTGCTCTAAACAAAAAGATACATTGTACTAAGAGACAAACTTGACTTTGCCGCTGCAAAAATTCCTACATCGACTTTAGTCACGTTAGTTTATCCATTTTATAAGTTTCGAGCGTTTTTATTTATTGTGTTAGATGATGTTGCTTCTTGCCAAAATTGCTTTATTCTACGCATTCTTGAGAAAAGGGGATTGAAAGACGGACAACAAAGTGATCCTATAAGGGTTACATTTTTGTCAATTGAGGTACGGAACCCTCAAAAAAGGCAGTGCATGTATTGAAATCTCACCCCGTTGAGTGGTGTACCAATCGACTCGATCGAGTCGGGGCAAAGCGATACGAGCCCAATTTCACATTTGGTTCAAATGCATCGCATGCATTCGAAATGGCTGTTAGTAAATTAAATTGTTTGAGATTTTGCGCCTCTGCGATGCATATAGCTTCGATTGTAGCGGCTGTCGGGTGCTTATCGGGTTTAAGTTTTCAATAAAAAAAATTTTAACAAAAAAAAGAACCGACTTCAGTAAAACTAAAAATCCAAAAATAACCCGTTCAAGTACAGATTACATTTGACTCACCCTGTGAAGTCGATCCCAAACCACTGTTATTGGAGCGGAGCGAGCGAAGCGAGCGAAGCTCCCATGGATCGACTCGAATGGACTTTGTAACAATGCGCAGATCTCAGCGAGTTCTCAACCGATTTTAGAAATTTTTATTTTAAAATGCACAAATTAAATTTCGCTAGGTCGTGACGAAGAGAAAATTTCGAAAAAAATAGAAAAAAAGCTCCGCTCCAATCTATGGTGCAAGCTTAGCCGGTGGCTGACTCTGCATCGACCTAGTTATATTTATATATTAAAGTTTACGTGAGGTTTGGCACCGACTTCAAAGGGTGAGTCAAATGTAATCTGTACTTGAACGGGTTATTTTTGGATTTTTAGTTTTACTGAAGTCGGTTCTTTTTTTTGTTAAAAAATTTTTTTTTTCGCTTTTTAGTGATTCATATAAAATACTTATGGCGGGGTGATCAGGGAGGTCTTGAACGAATGCATCTCGTTTTAATTATCTCCTAACTCCTAACCGTTAAGGAGTTGTACCTTCCATCATCAGTTCAGCATTGGAAGATGATGACTACCATATGCAAATACTTAAATAGTTTTAGAAAATATATGAAAAATATTATGACTGCCTATAAAATTTCAGGAATTCCTTCGATTCCTCATGGATCTCGTCATCCGATCTTCACCAAAATTTTATGGGACCAACCTTGAAATGTCTATTCATGAACCTAAAAAGAATTTTCCAAATCGACTCATAAATGACGGAGTTATGAGGTAACAAACATTAAAAAAAAAAAAAAAAAAAAAACATACAACTGAACTGAGAACCCCCTCCTTTTTTTGAAGTCGGTTAAAAATATGCTATTTTAATACACTCACAGACATAGCTTTTTGGTGCACGTGCACTCCTAAGAGGCCCTATTCCTTTTAATTTTTTTTTTTCATATTATGACATTCATAATATAATTTAACCCAACTTTTTAATATTGGGTGAAATTTATTACATGCTTTCATTGCATGCAGTCGAAAAGAAGTTGAACAAAAAAAAAAACAGTTTTCTGCGTGAATTTTGTCAGTTTCGAGTAGTTTTTGAGACAAAAATTATCAATGAAAAATTCAAACTGCAGGTTTCAAATTATTATATACCAATAAATCTCAATAGCCCTGTTCTTAGTAACATTGATAAGAAACATGTTTGATCATAGTAAGAAATAACTAAAAAAAAAAATATTTTTGAACGGATAACGCGTTATAACTTTTTGGCTCAATTTTAATTCATTATTTATTCATGAAATAAATTATTACAACAAAACGGGAATTAATTGCGTTCAAAAAGTGTTAAGATTCGATACGTTCTTAATTCAATAAACACTTTTTGAAATGTGTGAAAATCGTGTAAGTTTAATTCAATATAATTTATTCTTTATTCGATAACAGGCAGACCTAATGCAATAAATTGTGTTAAAAACAAGAACTATAGTCATCAATATAAGTTTACAGGGTGGAACAGATCGAGAGACTTTTGAAGCAAACAGGGAATTGTTCAGACTGAGTACTTCATTTTTCACCAATGAACTATTGAGATTGAGATTGAGATTGAGATATTTATTGATAAAATTATAGAATTTTACATGTCAGTTCATTATTTAACATAAATAGTATATAAGTAAGTTCAAATACAAAATTCTATATTATACAATGATATTATTAATATTCATTTAAGTTATTGAAATTATTATTCATTTAAATTATTTACAAGTTTCATTTTTATATTAGTATTTTAATTATAATTCTTCATTTTAATAATTATACATTTAACATTTATCTGTTGTCCATATTATGTCCAAACATCCAAACCTCTCAAGCCAATGATGTAGGGTGTTATCTAATTTAATACACAAAAACAAGGTGTGTTGTAGATTTTATTACCTCGACATAAATTCCGCTATGCTGTAGCAAGCGAGGTCGATTAACATTAGTTTTAGTCTATGAGTGAATATTTTGTCGCTTGCAGCGTTCACGATATCACTCGGAAGTGTATTGTAAATCTTAACACCTAGGACACCGAGTGACTTTCGCGCTTTGGCGAGTCTCCGACGTGGGACGAGCAGCAGGTGCGCGCCTCGGGTGTTCCTGTCGTGGCACTGCCCGCGGCTCGTGTACTGGTCTAGGTTAGCTCTCACATATTGACAGGCTGTTAATATGTATATACACGGTAGCGTGAGGATTTTATTCTCCTTAAATAACGCCTGAGCCGGAAAATCATAAGGCTTACCGGAGATTATTCTTAGTGCCCGTTTTTGTAATAAGAAAGGTCTCTCACAATCTGCCGCGGTACCCCATAAATCGACACCTTGAATTAGAATTGAGTGGAAATATCCATAATAAGCAATCCTGAGGTTTTCGGGTGACAGGGTGGGTGCGAGTCTGGATAGGGCAAAACAAGCTGATGATAACTTGTCACAGGCTACATCTATGTGGGGCGACCATGTCAGACCTGCATCTATTGTAAATCCTAGATATTTAACATGGTCAACTTGGGGTAGGTGGATGTTATTGGTAACAATATTAAATAAATTGGTGTCGCCTTTGCGCAGTTTAAAATGCATAATATTAGTTTTTTCGATATTTAATTGCATGCCGTTCGACTCAAACCATTCGGAAATCTGATGCATCACCCTATTGGCCTTAGTTTTTAAGCTATTAAATTCGACATCATTAATTATTATGCATGTATCATCCGCAAACATAATGTATTCGGCATCGGAACATGCAGTTGTTATGTCATTAACTAGGGCTAAAAAAAGGTTATTCCCCATCACCGATCCTTGTGGAACCGAGCAACATCCGATAGGTTCGAGGTTTGATTTCGCGCCAGGAACATATGTACTTTGTTGTCGGTTATACAAAAATGATGCGATTGCATTTAGGAAATTTCCTTCAAAGCCATACCGAGCCAGTTTTTTTAACAGTAGCGTGTGGTCAATCATTTCGAAGGCGCGCGAGAGGTCGCAGAATATCGCTGCGACCTGTCGCCCGCCCTCGAGATGCGACATGACCCGTGCGACCAGGTCGCGCGCCGCGTCCTTTGTCGATCGGCCTGGTTGGTACGCATATTGCTGCCCATTTAGAAGGTTATTTGATGTAAAATGTTTCATTAGTCTTGCACTCAATAACCGCTCAAACACTTTAGATACTACAGGAATGAGTGATATTGGTCTGTAAAATTTTGGTACATGCATTTCTCCTTTTCCCTTGTAAATAGGCTGCACTTTCACCAACTTTAGCGCATCCGGATATGATATTTCTATCAATTTTTGAGATACAGTTTTTTAATCATTAGTGTAAAAATCTGCACATATCAACCCTAGCATCTTTTGAACATCGCTAAAGACATGTATCTATTTAAAATGTAAATAAAACCTTTGAATTAGTAGGGTTGTCACTGTCACTGTCACACTTTATTTTGATGACTTTTTGTTTACTATTAAATCCAGCTTCACAATTACAATAGGTCGATTGGATATCACTCAGATGAAACTATCCTGTCAGCCCAGTCTGTAGAAATGATCCATCCTGTATAAGGCTGAAGCGGAGCAGAGAAAATTAACCAACCAGGGTGCGTCATTGTGAGTTGTGGGCCTGAGAAAATGTGATTGGACCTTTTTTCACACTCCGCTCTGCTCCGCTCTGCTCCGCTCCACTCCACTTTTGTGGACAGGCAGCCTTGGATAAAAAAGCTGAAATGACATTATTGCCACTTATGTCACACGGAACATATCGATTGACAACTTACCTATTTATAAAACCGGCCAAGTGCGAGTCGGACTCGCGCACCGAGGGTTCCGTACAAACACTTTCCATCCCTAAGTGTTTAAGTTAAGTTTGCACCTGGTATGTATAGCGCCCCATATAAATTAGGTGCAAAGTTAGGTATTTGGTATTAACAAAAAAACTACCTGCTAGATCTCGTTCAAAACAATTTTCGTTGGTAGTTTTTATAGTAATGTACATCATATGTTTTTTTTAGATTTTTCATTTCCTTATTTTAGAAGTTAGAGGGGGGGGGACCAACTTTTTTCCACTTTGGAAGCGTCTGTCACGCAAACTATTCGGTTTAGAAAAAAAATATTTTAGAAACCTCGACATCATTTTTGAAGACCTATCCATAGATACCCCACACGTATGTGTTTGATGAAAAAAAAAATTTTGAGTTTCAGTTCTAAGTATGGGGAGCCCCCATTATTTATTATAATTTTTTTATTTTTGCATCAAAATCTTAATGCGGTTCACAGAATACATCTACCTACCAAGTTTCAACAGTATAGCTCTTATATTTTCGGAAAAAAATGGCTGTGACATACGGACGGACAGACAGACGGACAGACGGACAGACAGACAGACATGACGAATCTATAAGGGTTCCGTTTTTTGCCATTTGGCTACGGAACCCTAAAAATTGGGCAAGTGCGAATCCGACTCGCTCATGAAGGGTTCCGTACCATAAAACAAGTTTGTTGTATGGGAGCCCCCCTTAAATATTTATTTTATTTTTAGTATTTGTTGTTAAAGCGGCAATAGAAATACATCATGTGTGAAAATTTCAACTGTCAAGCTATCACCGTTCTTGAGATACAGCCTGGTGACAGACGGACGGACGGCCGGACGGACGGACAGCGAAGTCTCAGTAATAGGGTCCCGTTTTATGTTGGGTACGGAACCCTAAAAATCAGATAGGTCCTAAAATGAACCGAATCAATAAATGTTATTAATGTAATTTTTCCGTACAATGCGTTCATGAAATTTTGCTCAAAGGTAATAAAATCATCAAAATTCTCCGCCGTGTCTCGTAAATTCTTTCCAAATCCGGTAAAACAAAAGCATCATTACATTACGGTGCAAAACTGCGGCCACACGAGCGAGGTAGCCGGTATTTTCACACTTGTATTTACTCACGCAAGTAAATTTACTCAACAAAAAATTTTGAGTCAGTTATATTTTTCTGTAAAAGTAATAATAAATATAATAAATATCGGACAACCTCACACAAATTGATCTAGTCCCAAATTAAGCTCAAGAAGGCTTGTGTTATGGGTACTAGACGACGATATTTGTACTTATATATAGATAAATATATACTTAAATACATAGAACAACCATGACCCAAGCACAAATATTCGAGTTCCTCACACAAATATTTGCCCCGGCCGGGATTCGAACCCGGGACCGCCGGCTCAGTAGACAGGTGTCTACAAACCGAGCCAAACCAAGTGATTATTATTAGACTTTATTTCGTTTCTTTTGTCCCGTTGTCTGTCTATAATTTGACGACGCGGTTGGCGCAGTTTGCAGACACCTGCCTGCTGAGCCGGGGGTCGCGGGTTTGAATCGGGCTTTTCATAGTTTAGAGATATATTTGCATTCACAAAGGTTAGACATTGCTATCCAGCGCGGGAATGCTGCCTGCGTTTTGCGTATCCTAACACGGGGTCCCGTTCTTTTTTAATTAACGCATAATTTTAGTTACTACTCGTAGTAGGTTAATGTTTTTATATCATTGTTTAAAATAGAATATTATTGTCATGTCCTATCGAATAAACCAACTCTCATCTCTGCATTTGTGACTTTATACCTTAATATGATTAATCTATCAAATAAATGAAACCGTTTCTGAACATCGGTGTTGGCAAGGCTTAGCGCGCTGGCTAATCCAACCGCTCATCGAATAAATAAATGCTCAGCCAAATTCCATTTTTACCAGTTTGTGCCCTGATCAGATTATCCAAATTGGTTTTAGACGCAAACTCGATTCTGACGCTTCGGGATACATCGCGATATCAAGTGGAAGATTTGCGAGCTTATTTGGAGTATATTTTCAGTCTATCGATAGATGAAGCGAGCGATAATATCGTGGTAATGACAAAACGCCGTATCGGCGGTTTTATCAAAAATATACGTCGTTAAACGGGATGTATGGTAATAGAGTCCCTGTTTTAGTAATGATTTTGGTAGCTTTGAAATGTGAAATGCGGCAAGCCAAAAAATATTGGATTAGGGTTTAGGGTTTAATTACACGTGGAAAATGACATGACCAGTGTAATGTCTATTTTAGCGATATGTTTTATTTGCCTTAAAATATCAGGCAAATTCGATCCTTTTATCCAGCAGTGGAAATTTTTGGGTAACGATGATGACGACATTGTATGGCAGTCATTCGTGAATTAACATACATCGCTCAAATTATCGCTCAATTACTCAAAGGTTAACTGGAAGAGAGCCCTTAAGAGGATAAATTTGGCTTCGTACCTGTGTTATTTATTTCAGACATATATTTAACCGTTTTTGTGTACAATAAAGTCAATGGAATAAGACCCCGTGATAGCAAAATCAGCGCTAATTCGAGTTTAATTTGAGGTATCGCTAAATAAGCAATATCTCAGGCCTTTACTGTCATTAAAACGCGAAAAAAATGTAATTTAGTCACTGCCCGACCAAGTTAAGTTTGCGCCTGATATGGATATGGCGTCGGATATAAAATAAGCCGCAAACTTAACACGACCGTGCATGCGGAGATCTCCCCGAGATATCAGAGTTATATTAAATGGAATTAAGCCCATACGCAAGTCAATTCGAGCTAGGAATAATTCCCCGTATTCGAAATATAAGCTGCAATAATCTCGAATAGGGATAAGTTAATACTCGGAGCCGCCTGATTCCTGGGATTGTACCGGTTATTGATTTCACGTCACTCCCACTATATTTGGCGAGATTTTGCTTTCATAATATTTTATTACGAGCAAACCCCTTGACACGTTGACGCGTGGAATTCTTATATAGTTATACAAATCATGTATGAAAAATCTTTATTTCATAATCAAAAAGTACCTACCTACTTTGTCACCGCAGTGGAAAAGTCGTTCGTAACGCTCTATTTTGCTTTCCTCACTTGAGCATTAAACACCCATTGTATAACCATAAAAAAATACTTTTCGTACCATCTTAGATGGACTTAATGCCATGTCAACCAGATAAGCAGATAAATAGTGGGCAGTTTCATGGGTTATTTTTTTTCAATGGTTTGATCTTTATATTTGAACTATTTGTACTACATCTGTACAACTTAATGTTGACTCTAATAGTTTGGCACTGCAATTAAAAAGAAGCACAAGCTGTGCACGTGACCGCACATTACTCGCAGAAACACCCGGCGCTGTGTATGCATACGGAATGCATCGCGCACGCACTGCATACCAAACGGCGCATTATGTTTACATTATGCGATTTCGACTACTGAATCCTGCCTAGAGCTGAAAAAACTGACCAAGTGCGAATCGGACTCGCGCAAGGCAGGTTCCGTAACCATCAGATGTGCTTATATATTTTTTATTGTTAGGCTTTTTTTAGTTCATTTCTGTGGGTACTATAACAACAAATTTCAAGTGTTTATCTTTTACTTTTCAACCGTTAAGAAAAAGTAGAAAACTTTAAAATAACACGTTTGTTGCAGGAGACGCCTTTCAATTTTTCAGTATTACAGTAAATTTCAAGGTTTAGACACATTAAGGTTGGGAATATAAAGCCCTGATCGACGGATGGACAGACAGCCGAGGCTTAGTAATAGGTTCCCGTTAACACCTTTGTGGTACAGAACCCTAAAGAAATTGATGTCAAAATTTTCATTTTTGTGACAAGCTCTTAAAGGCGACTGTACTTTCCTTTTTACATCCACCAATTGCACACCGAGACGATTCTAAAGACGATTGTGTAGAATTGCTTTATCTATTACGGAGTTTCTAGGGCCACCTTCCGGCACCATAATTAGCTCCGTTGCAAGTCAAATAAAAGCTTAAAAAAACAGATATAAATAAGCTCAGCGTGATGCGCCTGCATTTCTTTATCGGCACTTCTGTCTTTACGCGTCCACAGGAAGTCCCCCGGATAGGTACTTCCAAGTCCATTAGAACAGTCGCAAGGAGGACAAGTTATGATGGCAACGAAATAGGAGTGTGGACGAAGTCACCCTTAACCAATGAAAGTTAGACAGCCGAAGAAACTTGTATTCTGACCTATTCACAGACGTGATATCTTTTACTGAAATCATGCATCAATGAAATTAACACAACTTTCCGCTTAAATCAATTAATTGGTGAGTGCCTCTCCCAATAAATTGAAGATAAAAGTGGTCAAGCTGTGCCTTCCTCGCCCCGGCCCCGGCCCCTGCCCCTAGATAAACTTTGGGCCCCTACCATGTGTTACTTGCTTAAACCGTTGGAAACACCGTCGTAAAGGTTATCCGGCTGTGAGAGCTTTAGTGCACTGGCGATTTACGGGCGAGTTGAAAGCGAGGCGCTGAGTGTACAAGGCGTCCTTCATGCGGTGAACTCACTGCACGCTCGCTTTGCTTTGTCACACTTGCGAGTTGCGAGCGTGTTCTCTATCCACTACATTACTTTTGGTAACTACGGCTACCTGTCACCGCTCTTATTTTATTATATAAATAGAGTCCAACTCAAAATTCGAAGCAACTGAGTAGCTATACAAATCTCAGTCGCGGCGAATTCGCTGCGTGATCGCCTTCATACCAAATTCGCTCGTAAACCGCAAGTGTGATAAGGTCCTAAAAGTGGAATCAGAATTGACATAGACACAATTTTATATCACGAGATACTTTTTCTTTTGTATGGAACAAAATGGACCAACAATGACAATTTTATACCTTGACATAAAATATTTTGTAGTCAAGTCTCATTTTTCTATAAGTGCCGTGTGGAAGCACTTTTAAAGTTACATCTAACCATTAACTAGAATCCTCCACCCTATTTAAATATAAAACAATGTATACGTTACCTTTTGTTTTTTGTTGCGAAATCTCTTAGGTATCTAAAATCTGTGCCGCAGAATGACGCCAAAGAACTTGACGGATTATACGGATTTAACCATTTTGGCAGAGAGATAACTGGGACATCAGAAGGTGCATTATTATGTCGTGTTCCAATGCTGAGCAAAGCCCCCCCCCTCACCTCTCCCCCTCTTTTTCCACTATTCTCTATTTTGTGCTGCATCGGGCTAGTCCTTGAAGACATAGTTTAAGTGATCGCGCCATCACCAATGAGGTCTGCCGCGTGTCTGTCTTGAGTTGTGTGGGTTCCACTATGTTGTATTTTTATGGGCATAGGCATGCCGCAAACGTAACCAGCCCCTATTCTCATTTCAACATGGCCGCCTGAAGAGCTGACAATGCATAAAATATACTTTTTACCAGAGTACGGTAAAAAAAAAGATTTAAGAAAGTTACGCGGACAACCCATGTAGCACACATGCTGAATAAGACTTTTACAGCCCTAATTCAGCTGAAATAAGTCGTATAAGAGTTGTATAAGGTCTTATGCATATGCAGTCTGTGTGCTACGTGGAAAAGTTGCGGACAGCTTCTAGGGTGAACTAAATACCATTACTGAACACATTATCTGCCATTTTAACAAAAAATTTCAACATCGGGAACCCACTCTATTTTAAGTTTATTTAATAATATCTACTGTAATGGCTTTCCTCTTTATTAGTAAAGAAAGCTCGCAACTTATGAAGGTAATTTAATTTCTTCGTTGAAACAATCAAGAACTTTCTGGTTCAGTTTTTGAGGCAAATAATTTCACTGAAAATAAAAGCTTTTCAAACACTAATTACCTTTTAAAAATGGAGGGAAAATTGAAATATGTGCAGCGTTTTTATCATTAATTAATTTAATTATCACGAATCGCAATCAAACGGATACTTCAGTTTAAAATTTACACAATAAATATTTATCCACTTATCAGAAAGGGCTACGGGGCGTAATATTTCAACGGTTAATTTTGATTATCATATCATATCATACAATTGCTGAATGTGTTGTGCTGTGGGTGTTTATGTTCAACCAAGTGATTGGATGTAAGATAATGATATGAGATTATGCGACGACCATAGTATAAGTTCCTGTAAATTGACTTAACTTAATTTACTTATATTGACATTTTATATTATGAAAAAGTTTAATAACTTTATTTAATCTAATATAATCTATAATAAACATAGTTAACACAGAGAAAACATCCATGACCAAATAATTGAATTCATCACAAAATATTTGCCTTTGCTGGGATTCGAATCCAGGACCGACGGCTCAGTAGGCAGTTCGACCGCTGTGCCAACCGAGAATCATTAAGTCTACATTGGCATTCCCATAGCAAAGCGATTATTTATCGCGTTCGATTTATTTAACTGTCTCAACGTATCGGAATTGTCGAACCAATAGTACGCGAGGTCACAGAAACGCACTCACTCTTAACTCCGCTCTTATCTGTCACTTAATCTTAATGTGCTCGGTGTGTGCTCGGATCCGCGACCTCCTCGAATCTCCGCCGATTTAAACTCTAATGTAGACCGGCTTTATATCTTCGATGTAAGGTTTAGGTGGAGACAGTTGGTGGTTTCAGTTCTATCGGTGCGAATAGTTGTCTTAGAATGTCGATTGCCGGTAATGCTAACTTGGATCGGATTCTCTCGGATAATGAAGCCAATATATTGCAATTTGTGCTATTTATGCTGCATTAAGTAAGATTGACAATTTGTACATTCTGTGGGCTGCTTTTCAAAGAAGTGAATCATAATTATAGTTTTAAGTTTTGTAAGCCCACAAAAAGCTTTATCTTGTACGTAGTTTGCTATTCTGTTTCATAATTATATTTCGTGTCACAACCGAAGACGATTACTATGCAGCAGTACATTGATGATGTCATCCTTGTCACACTTTCAGAGTCATACTATCTTAAAAAAATAAGATTTCCGTCTCCCTTCCACCGGATGCCTGGCCTACCAGGGCCGTTGGTCTTGTTACGTCATTACATTTTTGTGTGTCGTCCGAGCCGCACGATCTCACAGGATTTTTTTAATTGAATCGTCATTATGGGAAAACGTAAGCGGTCTAGGTCTAGGGATCGGGAATACGAAAAAATGTATAAAAAACTAAAGAAACTCACTTCGAAATCCAGAAAACGACGAAGATCTTGGTCTTTATCGACGTCTGATAGTGAAACTAGTGAAAGTGAACATAAGCGGTTTAGGGATTACAATGAATACGAGGATGACGAGGTGGAGTGTCCAGGTAAATTCGATAATATTTCAATAAATTGTTTGTTGCGATATGTTATCTAACGGTAACGGGATAAACAGCGGTGATCGCTCGACCGTTATCCACGTCTACCCACTTTTATATATTCTTTGTTCAACCCGCTAATTAACAGTTAGAAATCGTTAAGTATGCATTATAGTGCGTATTCATAACTCCACGTAAATCGTGTTGAGGACTCAAAGTACACTAACATTATAGTGTATTTCTCCACGCGAGTCGTGTTGAGGTTATTTACATTTATACAACTCATATGTACAACTCCACTTTAATAGTGTCGAGTTTGCAAATCTTATAAATCTCCACGTAAACCGTGTTGAGGACAATTTAGTACTCAGGTACTTTCACTCCACTTTAATAGTGTTGAGGGCCACACAGAAAGATTCTACATATTATCACTGTGCTGGGCAAAAACTCCACGCTAGTCGTGTTGAGGTACTTACAAGCATTTCCATTTAAAAGCTTTGGCGTCTATTTTTAACATCAAGTCCTGTTAGATGTTCAATATATGTACTTCAGTAAGTATAATTGTACTTCGTAGGTATTGACATTCGGGAGAATTCAGAGGTTATTCAGCCCGGCCTAGCTGACGTATGCGTTTCACCGCCCGTGCCGGTCATAACATCCGCGGAAGACACGTTGGCCGAGCCGCCCGTGGAGCCCGCGCAGCCCGCCACGGCGGCGGTGTCCGCGCCGCTCGCTGAGCCCAAGGCGGTCGAAGCGTCTGCACCACCTACGTCGGCTGTGCTACAAGAAAATACTCAGTCCGAACCCCTCAATAACGCAGTCCCGACGTTGGATCCGGAAATCTTAGAACTACTTGGCGACGACCCCACAAGTAACAAAACATACGGAGAAAACTTACATAAGGACATTGCACCGAGGTGGGCGCACATATTGACAAATGGACTAACAAAAAATACCCAAGTGGATTTAGTGAAATCTTATCTACCCCCAGAAAATTGCCCAAATTTGAGAGTTCCAAAATTGAACCTGGAAATAAAAGCAGCTCTTTTGGACATCAATGTGAAAAAGGATTTTTATAGCCAGAGCAAGCAGAGCCAACTTTCAAGTAGTCTGGCCGCAATTGGACAAGTCCTAAATTGGGCTTTGACACCTAACAACTCGGTGCCTCAACATATAATCAAAATATTAAGCGATGCAGGCAGGCTTATATGCGACAGCCACTACAGAGAATCTCTGTCACGGCGGTTCACAGCATTAAACAATGTTAACAAAAACATGAGAGATACTATTAAAAACACGAAGATTGACGAACACCTCTTCGGTTCAGCCTTAACAGAGCATATAAAATCCTCTAAGGCTATCAGTAAAACCGGTTCAGAAATAAAATCAGTAGTTAGCCGTCCTCAGTATAAGCAACCGGCGGCCACCGCGACCCAGCTACATCAACAACGGGGTGCTTTAAACTCTCGGGGGGCGCCGTCGCGAGCAGCAGCCGCGGCCGAGGCGCGGCCGCCCCCGGCGCCCCGCCGGCCGCCGCGGGACCGGCGGCAGGAGGCGCCGTCGAGGGGCCGCCGCTCGACCGGCTACTCGCGACAACAGACGAGGAGGCGCTACTATTAGGAACACAGGTACCGATAGCGGGTCGCTTATCTCACTTTTATGATCGATGGTGTGAGTTTACTAACGATCGCACTATATTAGATTGGATCCAAGGTTATAAAATACCCTTTGTTGCCGAACCGGTACAGATTGCCGAACCCCAAGATAACGCATGTACTGTTCGACAATCTCAAGCCAAAATTATCGACGAATGTATATCAGACTTGTTACATTCTCAATTCATATCACCGTGTTTACCTTGTAAAGACCAATTCATTTCGCCTATTTTTACAGTACCAAAACCGAACGGAACCCACCGGTTTATATTAAATTTAAAAGAATTAAATAAATTTATCAGTGTTCAGCATTTCAAGATGGAAGATTATCGCACTGCACTTAAATTACTTGATTGCAATTATTTTATGACAACAATAGACCTAAAAGATGCCTATTTCTTAATCTCTGTAGATGAATCTGACCGTAAACGATTGCGATTCAAATGGAGATCGCAATTATACGAATATAACGTGGTTCCGTTCGGTATCTGCACTGCCCCATTTGTTTACACAAAGCTACTAAAACCTATATTAGAATACCTACGTTCTTCGGGCCTTATCTCAGTTAATTACCTCGATGATTTTTTATGTATTGGAAAATCTTATAGCGAATGTACTGTGAATGTACAAACTACAAGTAGTGTCTTGGAGTATTTGGGGTTTGTTATCAATTACAACAAAAGTGTTATGACACCAAGCAAAATTTGCACATTTTTAGGTTTTATTTTGAATACCACAAATATGATTATTAGTTTGCCCGATAAAAAGAAGTTACGTATACAAAAACGAGCCGTAGATCTAATGACTAAAAGCAAATGTTCAATTCGATATCTTGCCGAATTTATAGGACTTTTGACCTCCGCATGCCCCGCAGTCAGTTACGGGTGGATGTACACCAAACTGTTTGAACGGGAGAAGTTTTTGGCATTGAACTATTCACAAAACTATAATAAGCAAATGAAAATAGAAAGGTACCTACACCACGACTGTTTATGGTGGAGAGATAATATAATGACATCGTTTTCACCGATTCGTAAAAATAGTTACCTATTGGAGATTTATAGTGACGCGTCTATGACTGGCTGGGGAGTTGCATGCGGCGATCAAAGTGCTAATGGTAACTGGACAGCCAATGAACAGATGCTTCATATAAACACATTAGAACTAATGGCCGCTTTTTATGGCCTAAAGATTTTTGCAGTCAACTTAACTAATTGCAATATTTTGTTAAGAATAGACAACACTACTGCCATATGTCACATAAACAGAATGGGTGGTGTGCAATATCCTCACTTAAATAAGATAGCAAGAGAAATTTGGCAGTGGTGTGAGCCTAAAAATATCTATATTTTCGCATCTTAAAATCTTCCGACAACGTGGTAGCAGATAGGGAATCTAGAAAAATCAACATAGACACGGAATGGGAATTATCTGATTGTGTATTTTCACAAATTTGTAATACTTTAGGTAAACCAGAATTTGACCTTTTTGCCAGCTCCCAAAACTACAAATGTAGCAGGTACTCATCTTGGAAACTTGATCCTCATGCTGAGATAATTGATGCATTTACATTTAGTTGGGAAAAAATGTATTTTTATGCCTTCCCACCATTCAGCCTCGTAGGTAAAGTTTTAGAAAAAATTATTTGTGATAAGGCCAGAGGTATTGTTGTGGTACCTTACTGGCCATCACAAGCGTGGTTTCCCCTGTGGACTAGGCTAATCACGTCTGAAAAAATGTTCTTTGGCCCTGATGATTCGTTATTACATTCTCCTTTCAGAACCTGCCATCCACTCCATGCGAGCCTTATACTGGTGGCAGCCGAATTATCAGGCACTCGTTGATCAAACGTGGCCTTCCATCAGAATCTATGGATATTTTTATGGCTTCTCTGGCAAAAAATACTTTAAATCAATACAACAGTTCAATTAAATCTTGGTGGCAATTCTGTAAAGATAAAAATCTCAATATATACGAGGCGAAGGTTGCTGATGTTATATCTTTCCTAACAATAAAATTTCATGATGGCGCAAGTTATAGCAGTCTCAACACACACAGGTCAGCCTTATCACTTATTCTAGGCACGGAAATTACAACAAATGATTGTGTAAGCCGGTTTCTTAAGGGCGCCTACAGACTTAACCCTCCAAACCCGAAATATAACTCGACATGGGATACAAATTTAGTATTAAACCACTTGTCCAAAATTTATCCATATGATAAGGTGACATTACCTGACTTGTCGTACAAGGCGTGTGCTCTGGTTGCTATAGCTTCTGCACATCGAATGCAGACCCTCAGCCTCATAAAATTAAAAAATATGATTTTTGATACTGATGTGATTATAATTAAGATTACTGACCTAATTAAAACGTCAAAGCCCGGAGCTTGCCAGCCCTTAATAAGATTACCTTATATTCGTGAAAACCCTAGTATATGTCCAGCACTTGCAATAGAAGCTTACATAAATAAAACTAAACCTTTACGTGCCCAAGCCGAGGAAAACCTCCTTATTAGTATAAAAAAGCCTCATAAAAAAGTTGGATCTCAGACGTTAGCGCATTGGATTAAAAAAGTATTAAAAGATAGTGGTATCGACGTTACCATGTTTGGAGCGCACAGCGTCCGCTCAGCGGCGACGTCTGCTGCGCACCGCGCTGGGGTGAATCTGGAAACGGTTCGCAAGGCCGCGGGCTGGAGCGATCGCTCCAATGTATTTCTTAAGTATTACTGTAGAGAAGTGTTACAATCAAATAACAATGATTTGTCGAACGCTATTTTCTGCTCAAGATAATTAGGATTAATTGCAATTATTCCATTAACATTTTGAATGTTAAGACAATAATAAATGTAGATTGATTCATAAAGCTGTTTAGGCTGTTTTTGGTGGCAAATCGCATTAAATTGGTTTAAATACAAATTTGATTAATGTATTCTCATATATTTCTCCTATTTTATTTTATTTTCCTTATCCTTGACAAATTCTTACCAACCGAAGTTAGCTAAAAGCTCTGAACATCTGCATGTAAATATAGTAATCGTCTTCGGTTGTGACACGAAATATAATTAAGAATCAAACGAACTTACCTTGTGATGTTTGATTCCAATTATGTGAGTGTCACAACCGAAGACGATTACGCTTCCCCATCCCCCCCAGCCCAGGTTGGTTAGGGATATAAAAAATAAAATAAAAATCTAACCATCACACAAAAATACTTCTTAACTCTAAAAAATGACGTAACAAGACCAACGGCCCTGGTAGGCCAGGCATCCGGTGGAAGGGAGACGGAAATCTTATTTTTTTAAGATAGTATGACTCTGAAAGTGTGACAAGGATGGCATCATCAATGTACTGCTGCATGTAAATATAGTAATCGTCTTCGGTTGTGACACTCACATAATTGGAATCAAACATCACAAGGTAAGTTCGTTTGATTCTTAAATATAGCATTGATGACTTTTATATTGTTAGCCCCATGGTTTAAGAAAATAAAGTATCACACGCCGTCTAGTGACTTTCTATGTCACTGATAATTTGCCGCTGTATGGTAACAAAATAATTTTAATGAAAAAAAAAAATTGCCAGCACATTTTTGTACAAAAAATAATAATTGTGAATTTAATTATGCGTTACGATTGTCATGTCCTTTGACTAAGTTTTGTTTTGTCGTAATAATTGATTTAAAACACTCGCGATTTTATGAGATTCATACAGATAACAAGAAAATCGTTGAGTATTATGGTACACCACCTGGCAACACAGAAACGTAGCGTGATGACGTCAAAAGTCTCGTCTGTCATTCCGGAGTGGCATACCTTGTTTTCGTATACCGTGGACAGCCCCTGGAAAGTTGAAGATTTCACAAGTTTAAAAGTTTTATTTCCAAATAGAATTGTGATGATCTTGAAATAAATAACTTCAAACCGATGCACCCTCTAAAACGACATCCAGTTAACAAGTTAATAAAAACTTAGATATGATGGCGTCCTTATTTCCGTGAGAATATAATATAACGTTTTATATCTCGAAGGTAGTTTACATTCGGTTTATCGTTAGTAGGCGGTAGTGACGGCGGCGGTGCTTTCTCGTAAAATTTTATGTTTCTTTTTTATTATCATTATAATAATATATCTGTTTATTACTTAGCGAAATGAATCTGACATTTTATACGACTTGTCTAGTTTTTTAGGGTTGAAAATCAATTCTATAAAACTAAAAATTAATACGTTACTTTTAGATATACTTGTTAATAGTTACCACAACGATGAGACGAGAGGATGTTCGAAAATGTTCTGAATGGCTTCGAGAAAAGGATGGTATGGCGCGTTTGCTCGACTTGCCGGGGGCACTGCCGTGCCCCCAGATTATTCAGATAGAAAACCTAAAACACATTTTTTGTATATCTTTAACATATGCAGTGTGCCCATGTAACAATAAACCTAATCATCCGGACATTTTAGGCCCCATTTGCATTAGGTATCTTTTGGATACCCTCACCATCACATCAGGCTTCGTCGATCGCACCACAATCAAGCTTGACAATACTCAGAGCAATCCTATTAAAGTTATAACAATAAATTTATATCCGTCCTCTACTAGTGATCATATCCAATTTAATTGTTAGGTGTTCTTAGGTCTTTTTAGGTATTTAAGACTTTTGATTCGAGGTAGTCGAGCTATCCATTCATTTATTTGCATTCCCCTTGAATACAACCTGCCGTCTCTGAAAAACGAGAGCAAAACACACAAATTATTCTCCGAATGAATGTACGGCTATTATATTTTAAAGCTTCATAATACGCTTAACGGACGAAGTGTCATTAGCTCAGTCTTCAGCAAAATGAAATAACCACATGAATGGAAGAGTTTCCGTCGCTTCGCTCGTTTCGCTCGCTCGCTCAGTCGCCCGTAATTAAGAAAATTACCGATGGCGTGGCGCCTCCGCAAAACCGCGCGGAAACGGCTTCCCTTATGAATTGCCATTGGACGAGAACCTAGGAATGAAACGGCTTATTATGCATTTTTATTCAATAGGAAGTTTTAAATGAAGCGTGGTTGCGCGGTTTTTACTTACTTGTAGTGTTTGCTACCTTATCATCCGTTTTGTCTATTACAGACGATCTTTGAGTGATGCAACAACTTTTATGATGGTTATGTGGCCGTGCCGTTCTCGCATCCTGACATACAGTATAGGTACACATACATTTAAGTTTATTACATATTAGAGATGCGATCGTGATCGCGAGCGAGTGAGTGATTCACACGAGCTATATCATTTGGTTTAGCTCACTAGCTCTTTCGCTCACTAAAAATTCAAGTAGCTAAGTATCTCATATATCATCTCAGTATTAATCGCTCGCTCTGGCCTTTTTCTCGACGTTTCGTTTTTTAAATCTAGATTGTCTCTAGTTCTCTACTCAATCGTGGATGATATAGTCTAAAGATCTACTGAGCTAAATGAGTGATACATATCTCGGTGAACCAAAGACACACATCACTCTTTTCACTTTAATGACACATTCTGCGCATCTCTATTACATATGTTATTTATTACAAAAATGCTTAAATAATAAGTTTATCTACGAAGATTTCTCGCGTTTTGAGTCAGTAAGGAGGAGATTCACGGTGGGCGCGGCTAGTAACTCGTAGAACAATTCGTGTAACCTATACAATCTTGCCCTCGGCTCGTTTCAGAACGACACCATGTTTTAATGGCTAGCATTATGTAGCAGTTTCATAAAGTACTATTTTTATGCTATCGCCAGAGCGTAATACTGTTGCTATCTTATGTTGGATTTGTGTTTGGTAAAGACTAAGAGAGAGAGTTTCTGTTAATCGAGTGGAGCGTTCCACAAATCACAATATTTTTACTGATGCGAAGTGGAGAGTAAGAATGCATCTTCATTGAAGCGGAGATGAGAGGTGTGGATTCGACCAATCAACAAATTGAAGTGGAGCTGGGATACAGATTTCAACTCAGGTGAATCGTCGATTCTGCGCGTCTCCGCTTCAATGAAAACGCACGCTTAAGACTGCGCCGAGCGAAATGTGAAAAATAGGCAGTTTCCGTTAAGTTTGGGAGGACGTCCGTGTTGGCCCGGAAAGCCGTTGGAAACGCAGGTTCGAATCCTGTCCGAATCATTAAATTTTTCAATTTTCGTTTCATTTGTAAACATTTAGTCTACCCTAGTTGTTTAATCCATTTATAAACTATATATTCAGCACTTCGAAGAAACAACTACTCCGTGGAAAAATGATAAGATTATTCATATTTTACCCTAGAAAACTAAGTAAAGTTGGACGAAAACTGTAAAATCGTAAGCAGGCGTAAAGTGTTTTTTTTTAAACTTTAACAATGGAAATCTTTTCTGATTTTCAGTTCAAAAGAAAGATGAATGTTTACATTACAATTTGTCCGCATCAAATATTTCAATTATTGTTTGGTATTAGGTCCTGATTTATCAAAAAGTGCTTTTGATTCTCCATACATTTTTACTATGGCGGCCGCGCGCCGATCTAAATACGCATTTCCCGCGCTCTATGGTTCAGTCGCTAACGCTCGGCGCAGTCTTAAATTGAGGTATAAGAATAGTTAACATTGTATTCAATCAATGTGTGTGTTAAACGAATTATAAAAGTGTATGTGCAGTGAAACATAATAATTTAAAATGTTCCGATTGCTACGGTTCAAAGCGTATAATTTTATATCGAATCTAATTGTAATGCAACCATATAATATAAGATACAATAAAATTGTGTTACATCCATATATAATGTCTATCCTCGTCATTCACGCGTGTTGGTTCCAATAAATAACACGAGATACGAATATCGCTTAATGGAGGACATGATAAAGTTTCGTGTGATAAATTGTGATTGACATTACTTAGGTAAGGAGAAATGATCTTTAAGAAACGTTCCATTCACGATTTACCTACTGGAAGGTATTAGATTAGATGGGAGTGTGTTTGCTTGTACTTTCGTTTGTTGTGTGACAGTTGGATGGAAGCGTAAGTTACATACGGTACTTTGGTATGACTATATAAACTAAGACTCGTGTAGGTGTCAGGAGGGTCATTTTTTTTTTTGTACACCCTTCTTTTTTTTAGATTTTGCATATTTTAGATAATTTCTACTCAGAATCACGAGCTATTTCAATCTTATTTGGAGAAAAAAAGTGTCCCAGTATTTTTACGTCCCATTCCGTCACCATTTCTATACAACCTACCTACTATAGCGGTAATGAAATGGAAAAACAAAAAATTATATGAACATTTTGGGACACATCTTTAGGGTACATTATACAGCGACATCCGTTGGTAAAAAAATCTTTGGCCTCTCATAACGCCAAAACAACAGAACGGATTTTAGCCAGTTCTGATGGTACAGGGTTAACTTGACATTTAAAGATGTGTATAGGACATTTCTTAACTCGACTAAGGTAAAAAAAGTTTCACGCGGACAAAAACGCGGGTCACATCTAATGTATTATAATAATTTCACAATTGATTTGTATTCCTCACAAAATAATTCAGATTTTACGCGATTGAGAGCTAAAAGCCCGAAGATAAGCATCGTTAGCAATACAATCGCCATATTACTTTGGCGTAAGTCCAGAGCTCAGCCTCGCTAGTGAAGGGGAAGTAGTTTGACATGAATACATTTCTAAGAGAACAAAGACATAAAACTACAGTGGCGATATTTCAACCTTTAAGTCCTGTTTTTTTATATATGTCGATGATTTCAAGTTGTGACCATTACCAAACGTATTAATTCTTTTTCTTTTCGATAAACGTCTTATTCCCTCGGTATAAGCCACCACGAAATTCACGTCAAACGTCTAGTTAATAAAACGAACAGCTTTACAAAAAAAAAACATTGAAATACGAAGTTAAATGGAATTTTGATTTGATTTCTTCGCCGCAAATTACAATTTCAAATTAGTTCGAGATGAAAAATTCGAACATTCTGCACTCCGCCACGTGAGAGCAACTACATAACACGATTATGCTAATCTAATGTGCAATTTGTAAGGATTCTTTGGTAAAGTTCCTAATGTACGTTGCCTAACTTTCTTGGTAAACGTACTTTACGGTATGGACTCTGGTTCTGTGATTTTGTATGGTTTAAATGTTTGCGACGATCGTATGACGTATTTCATAATATTTGGACAAGTTAAACAAAGAACGGCCAATTTTGTACCGGATCGGAAGAAATACCTAAAAGAAAATGAGGAGAGGCCTTTGCCCAGCAGTGGGAGATTACAGGTTCTAATAATAACAAGACAGGTAAATAAGTTTTGAATTTTAAATATCTAAGTGAAAAACTTTTTAAACAGTAGGTAATTTATAAATTAATCTCGTTCTAAGCATACTCGACCATGTGAAATTGTGAACCGATTTCCACGCCTCGTCCTTGCTCGCTTAAAATATACTAATTTTCTACTTCATACTTTTATAGATACGTAACCTTGTTGCTTTTGTTTTATAGTTTATTTGTAAATGACACGAAAACTTGATAATGAACGGGCGTGCAATGTATGATTAATTAGTTTATTTGCATCTTAATATTGTTAAAACTATCGTGAGACATCTTTAATAATTATAAAAACGGTTTAAACTCACGTAAAAATTGCAGGAACGGCCCGACATGTTTCGAACTCATATGGAGCTCTTCATGAGGGGCAGCTATCCGTAATGCTAGGCGACTCGCGGCCCACTACGGGGCTGCCCCTAATGAAGAGGTCCATATGAGTTCGAGACATGTCCGGCCGTTCCTGACAATTTTTACTCAAGTTTCTCAGAAACCATTTTTATAATTATTATCTATATCTTAGTGTTCTACGATCATGTTTTTATTGCTAACGCAGTAAAGTAAACCCATTCAAACCTCCAATTTGGCAAATTCGTCACATGCGTCGCGACAATATATAATATCACTATGTTACATAAATCCTAAACTAAAATATTAACTGTGGTGGAAGTATTATCAATGATTACTAATCCCAAGAAAGGTCTGGCACATTGTCACGTAACGCGAGCACTTGTTTGCTTCGCCGACGCTGCTGTTTGTGAAATTTTCATCACTGCGGACTTCTGCCCCAAATTAAAATCGTCTTGCACGACACTGGATGGAGTTTTGTTTGTGTTTTATTTTTCACGGAGTTCTACTTCAAAAGTATGTTTATCTAATATCAAACATATCGATCATTCTGTTACCAGATTACTTAATAGTTATTTTTTAGGGTTCCGTACCCAAAGTGTAAAAAACCGGCCAAGTGCGAGTCGGACTCGCGCACCGAGGGTTCCGTACAAACACTTTCCATCCCTAAGTGGTTAAGTTTGCACCTGGTATGTATAGCGCCCCATACAAATTAGGTGCAAAGTTAGGTATTAAAAAAAAACTACTTACTAGATCTCGTTCAAAACAATTTTCGTTGGTAGTTTTTATAGTATTGTACATCCTATGTTTTTTTAGATTTTTCATTTTCTTATTTTAGAAGTTAGAGGGGGGGGGGGGGGGGGGACCAACTTTTTTCCACTTTGGAAGCGTCTGTCACACAAACTATTCGGTTTAGAAAAAAAATATTTTAGAAACCTCGATATCATTTTTGAAGACCTATCCATAGATACCCCACACGTATGTGTTTGATGGAAAAAAAAAAATGAGTTTCAGTTCTAAGTATGGGGAGCCCCCAATATTTATTATTATTTTTTTATTTTTGCATCAACATCTTAATGCGGTTCACAGAATACATCTATCTACCAAGTTTCAACAGTATAGCTCTTATAGTTTCGGAAAAAAATGGCTGTGACATTCGGACGGACAGACGGACAGACGGACAGACAGACATGACGAATCTATAAGGGTTCCGTTTTTGGCCATTTGGCTACGGAACCCTAATAAAAACGAGACCCTATTACTAAGACTCCACTGTCCGTTCGTCCGTTTGTCTGTCTGTCATCAGGTGTATCTCGTGAACCGTGACAGCTAGACCGTTGAAATTTTCACAGATGATGTATTTCTGTTGCCGCTATAACAACAATTTTATTACTAAACAGAATAAAATAAATACTACAAACGTGATTTCTTTGGCGTTTTTTTATTTGATGGTACGGAACCCTTCTTGCTCGAATCCGACTCGCACTAGGCCGTTTTATATTTGTCTTCTCTGTTTGTATTTATTCTGCTTGTGTTTGCGTGGCAGATCCCGGCCCCTTATCGGCTCGATTCCGTCGCGGATTTTTGTCTCCCTACTTTCGAAATTCGGTGCTAATCGCACCGTAATTAATATAAAGTAAGCTTTTTGACACTCGAAGACGTCTTTAAGACACTCTACTGGGACGGCACAGGTATAGATATCGATGGAGAATATCTCAATCACCTACGCTTCGCAGACGATATCGTTCTACTTGCAGAAACACCTGAAGATATTGGAAGAATGCTCAACGATCTAAGTCAGGCATCGATGCGGGTTGGCCTGAAAATGAATATGGAGAAGACGAAATGGATGAGCACCTCCGTCAGCGCAAACATTTCATTGAACGGCAAAACGATTGAGGAAGTGAACGACTACATATACCTGGGTCAGAAAATAACATTAAAGGGAGATCCATTACACTCTGAAATTAGCAGACGTATCTAGCTTGGATGGGGTGCATTCGGTAAGCTCAAAGATGTCTTCAGCTCAAAAATCCCACAAACACTGAAAACGAGAGTCTACAACCAGTGTGTACTCCCAGTAATGACATACGCATGCGAAACGTGGACGCTAACCGCTGGAATAATCCACCGTCTAAAAGTGGCACAGCGAGCTATGGAGCGCTCAATGCTCGGAATCTCTCTGCGAGATAGAATACGGAACGAAGACATTCGCCAACGCACGAAAGTTACCGACATCGGCAAAAGAGTTGCGCAATTGAAGTGGCAATGGGCTGGTCATATATGTCGCAGAGACGATGACAGATGGAGTCAGCGAGCGCTACACTGGAGGCCGCGAACGGGTGGCAGAAGCGTTGGAAGACCGCAAGCCAGATGGTCGGACGACATTAAAAAGACGGCAGGGCCGACCTGGAGTAGGATCGCCGCATCAAGATCAGCTTGGAAATCCATGCAAGAGGCATATGTCCAGCAGTGGACGCATATATGCTGAGAAGAAGAAGAACAAGAAGCTTTTTGAGAAAACTTTTTAATTAATAAACTGGCTTCGACGGTGCTTTGCAGTTTGGGGGAGGAATAGGAGAGGAGGAAGCTATAAATTGAACATCAAAATTATAATGCGGTTTATTTTATTTATCTAAAACATGCATTCGCTTGAACTTATCACGATAAGTTTGCACAGCGAGTTTATTCCCAAACATATCGGTCACTTGTCGTCTCTTCACTTAATTCTTCTCAGCAATACAGTCTATACTATAATATTATAACTGCGAATGTGTCTGTCTGTTACCTCTTCACATTTAAACTGCTAAACCTAAATTTCATCTAAATAGATGAAAATTGGAATGGAGATAATTTCAGTCCCGGTGAAAGACAAATAGTACTTTTCATCCCGGAAATTATCTTTTAAAGGGGTAAAATGGGGGATGAAAGTAAAGCACTATATACCGATGAACAAGTTGGTAAAACAGTGCTCGTGGATAGTCTATCCAGAATTCTAAGATCAAATTATGTCAAACTGGCACAAGTGAAAAACGACCTTAAACTTACCATTATGCAAGGTTGTTTCTACCTTGTCCCAAAGTGACTTTATTTCATCTTAAAGATTGGACAGAGTATAGATACGTATGTATTACTAGATGGCGCTGTGAGAAATGGCGGCCAAATTACTCATTCTATGCAGACGAAGTTGCGGACAAAAGCTAGTTTCTCATATAATCTCTTCTCATAGACCTCTCCACATTCATACCTAAACAATATTCACCAAGATTTTCATCCCTCCCCATCACATGCCCACATGGTGCTACTCTCAAAATTTCTCTTTCATCATTACTTCTCTCTTCCTTTTCCTTATTCTTTACATTGAATAAATTCAAAAACGATAGCTACTATAACTTCGCCAAAGATTGTTATTATGATTACGTATTCTACCCGATCGGGTAAAAACCACCACCATAGTCATGGTAAAGCATAACATATTTAAAGTTACAAGGTAATTAATCCACGCGGGTGAAGTTGTTCTCATCTTCTAGTGTCTAATTAAAAGATGCTACCTTTATCGGTAAAGAGAATCGTTGATTAAACATCTGTTAAAATTAGCTCGATGCATAAATAAAGCTCGATTTCGTATGCATGAAAGCTTAATTAAATTCGGACACGGGTTTAATCGCGTAGTGAAATCGCAACGCGCTCTTTAAATAGTAATACCTAATCATAGCAACGTGTTTTAGAGCTGATTTATGCTAGATTTCTAAACACACTGGAATTCATTGAATCCTGTTGGTTTAAACGTGACTATCTACAATATATCAATATTCATGGCCAATTTATTGATGAAAATTGCAGGATATGTAGTGTCATGTGTTTAAGTTTGTTACATACGTAATTTTTTTATATTATGAGGTTTATATCGATAATTTCAACCTATTCCAACCAACTTTTTAAAGTGATTAATACTTTTCCCTGAGTTTTAGATAATCACATAGCAATTTCATGCTCTCATGGCGTGCAGTCTTAAATAAGTTGCAAAAAAAACAGTTTTCTGGTTGAATTTTGTCCGTTTCGAGTAATTTGTGAAACAAAAATGATTAATGAAAAATTTAAACAGTAGGTTTTGAATATTATACCAATAAATCGCAATTGCCCTGTTCTAAGTAGTAACATTGATAATACGTTATAAACCATGTTTGAATATAGAGAGCAATGTCAAAAACAATCATCATTTTTGAACGGATAAGGCTTAGGATCAAACATAAAAACCTGAAAGAGTTAAAAACGCCCAGGAAGCCAAAATTATCGATTGTCTCGCAGAGGTCAGTCCCGCAGCGGCCGGCTCCGGGATAAATTGTTGGCCTAATTGAGTTTTGTTGTCCCTTAACGGTTCTTTTCAGGGCCATTATTGTCTCATTAGGCTAATCATTTTACTCCGCGGATATCTCTTAAGTTTTGAGAGCTAATTACGTTTTAATGTTAGTTTATAATCTGGTTTAATCGTATTTTGTAACTTTCTGTGTGTCCTTTAAAATATGTATTATTTTAATAAAATGAAACGTAATATCTATGCATGTTTTCATTGAATAGTTAGTCTAAAACAATAAATATAAAAAAATTGGGCAAGTGCGAGCCCGACTCGCGCATGAAGGGTTCCGTACCTATACATATATATATAATCTATAACAAGTTTGTTGTATGGGAGCCCCCCTTAAATATATATTTTATTTTATTTTTAGTATTTGTTGTTATAGCGGCAATAGAAATACATAATCTGTAAAAATGTCAACTGTCTAGAGACGGACGGACAGCGAAGTCTCAGTAATAGGGTCCCGTTTTTACCCTTTGGGTACGGAACCCTAAAAACGGTTTAAACTCGCGTAAAAATTGTCACCAAAACGGCCCGACATGTTTCGAACTCATACAGCTCTTCTTAGGGACAGTTATCCGTGCTGTTACGCGACTCACGGCTCACGGTGGACAATTTTTTCTTGAGTTCAAACCTATATAATAATATTTTTGAAGTCCGTAGTGGTACAGAGGGCCTTCGTGAGACGTCGCCATCCGCTCCTGTGCCTCGCGCTCCGCGTCCTTCCAACTCAGTCCGGCTGCCCGCAGCTCAGCTTTAATAGTACCTATTAGGGCCAAAACAATTCCATGTTATTTCCATCGTCAGCCAAAACGAGTCCATTGTCGTGAAATGCTCTGACGTATACGTGACGTGTAATTTTACGTCGTCCAAAGTAAGAATTCATGACATGAAGATAGATGTGACGTCGACCGTTGCGATAATTACAGTTCGTGTCTTCGTAAGGTTTCACCTGTAAGTAACTTGATTCGGTTTGTGAAAAATACCTGCGAAGACCCTTCAAAGCTTTTTTATGTATATTGTATACTAGCTGTATCCCCCGGTTTTGCTTGGGAACACTAAATTTATTCGGGATGAAAAGTATCCTATGTCCTTCTCCGAGACTCAAACTATCTCCATACCAAATGTCATCTAAACCGGTTCAGCGGTTTAAGCGGGAAGAGGGAAACAGACATACAGACATAAGTATCGGATTACCATAGTCAGGTAAAAACTATCCATTAAAGTACCATAAATAATACCATAATAATCCATATCTGGATGTCAAGCTTTCCTTGTACTAAAATTGGCTAAAATCCGTTTGGTCGTTATGATGTGACAAGCAGACCAAAAAAATACCAATAGATGTTGCAAATTAGCATACGGTTGACGGCGCGTGCTCATACAAATCCGACATTGAGATTGCTGTTCCGTTGAGATTTTTACTGAAAGAGATCCCCACTCCAAAGAAAACTGATTATCTATAGGTACAATTTTATATTAGTATATAGACTATGTAATACCTAGTAGGTATCTATACCCAATCAAAAATGAATGGCGTAAATGAGAGATACACCAAGCTTTATATACTGAGGAATCCAACCCTAAAGAAAACCCATTACGCTTGAAACAATTTTATGAATTCGAAGAGTTTTCGTTACGGCTGGTCAATCAATTTAGTTTGATCGACGTTAATTGCGCCGGCTTGTTTTACCATCGGCCGCGGGCATCCTGGCTTTTGGGGCACTCCTCCGACCCCAAATCCACTCGAAATACACTTTTAATTGCATGCAACATGGTCTCGTTTGTAATATCTTATCGGTGATTGACTTATAACGTTGCGAATTACACCGTTTTACCAATTTTATTGGCGTTCCAATTTTGAATTAATATTTTCATTATAAAGAGATAAAAAGGTAAAATTATTTGCGGCCAGTCTTGGCTTTTTAAATAGCGTTACTTATAATTGAATTAATGATTACAGAAACGTCGTATAGGTATCGCCTTTTTTATAGACACGCGTTATATCGAGTGTTTCATTTCTTCGACAAATTATGTATAAATCGTGTAAATTCCCACCAAAATATCAGAATTCTCCATTTCCGACTTGCCAGCCGACGAATTCAGAACTTTCGTTTCAAACAGTTATAAAAGTAATAAAATGGTAACCAACTAGCGTCCCCGAAACCACGCAAAAAAATCCAACTCATAATTCTTTTCGCTTTAAAAACAGAGTCCTCCATCGCTCGGTCCGCGAGCATTCGCTTGTTTATGGGAATCTTCAGATCTAAAAGGGCTAGACTGTTTGTAAAACTGACGGCTTATAAGCCCTTTGGTATCGAGTAGCGGCATGCTGGTAGTTCCTCACGTGTGGTTTGGAGTATAATTTCCGCAGCCGGCACGCACACCGACACCTCGCCTAACTGATCAAGTAGACGTTTTACTGTACCGCACAACATGGCCGTTCTGAAGACAGATGACCGTTACGTCAGCTCAAGTGGAAACTTGGCATGTGATCTCCGTGGATTATGTCGATACGCGTCAGTTATGGTTTGAATGTATAAGTTTGTAGCTTGCAACGGAATTGTAATTCATATGTACAGATTCCTTACATATTTATTGTATTGGGAATAACCGACAACGCCTGCTATACCTATAGTTGTAGCTATTGAAACCGCAAGCCATGTCATTTTTCTTAACCTGTAAAGAACCTGCCTACACTACAAGGGAAGGGTCGATTCCATTTGTTTTATTCATCCTATTCTAATTATTAAAAACTCTTACTTTATTTTGTACTAACCAACACATGTCATCTCTGAGTTTCATTTAGTTATAAAACAGTACAAACTAATAATGAGACCCAAGTCCCATCTCTTTTAATCTTTCCCAGTTAAAAATAAAAATAATATACAAACATTATGCGCCAATAAAGCTTTATTTGCATATTGTGTCATATAATAATTAACTACAAAATGCATATTTCGTGTAATGTTTAGAAAGGAGAAGAAAGTGATGAAGAACAAGAAGGTCATACAAAACATCAATTAATTACGTGACAACTAAGTTTATAATCACTTTCTTTACAAATATAACCAACTTCGAGGGTAAGAAATCGTATTTTCAGAAGAATTTAACGAGTTACGAGTTCCTATAATATTTGGTGAGTTTTTTATATTCCTCATCTCCTTTTTGAAGTCATGTCAAAACGTAAAAGCGATGATTCGATTATTATGTAAGTTTCACACGTTACCTGTGACTCAAAGTTTTATATAATTATGTTAAAACTATAAATTATTCATATACTTAAACATAGTTTTTGTTTCCGTGGTTTGACCTACTTTCATGTAAAATATAAATCGATACTAACCAATTTGGTTAATTTACAAATAAAAACCATTACGTATTTCTAATAGCTTGTACCTATTAAGAGAATTACACCCAGTTATATGTAAGTAGTCTTAGGCTAGATTAGACTAACTTTTATTCCATAAATAACCCTTACTCTCTCTAATAACAGTATTATAGTATTTGGAAATTAATCAGAGTTAGCGTTATTTTTGGTATAAAAGTTTGATCAAATTTAGCCTTAGGTAATCATTTTGCATTTTGGCCTCGGTATATATTACTCTTTAAGGAATCGAGATTTGATGTAAATACTAAAATAATATAATGTTTAAAAAATATAATGCTTAGTAATTCATGCGAAATGTGAACAAACTACTTCCTTAAAATAAGATGGTGAATTTCGAACCGATTCGAAACAAGTCGAGCGATATTCTACTTCTACGACGCAAGTAAACCCGTTACGTATGTAATACTTCCTTGAAATTTTCTGTTCAGAAAAACATTCATTCAGTGCAGAATTTACATACTGGCATTGAACATGGAAATACAATAACATGTATTGTTTGGTAGCGTAGTCGCCAATTTACACAAAATATAATATATATACTTATACATAAATATATTTGGTGGTCAGTTCAATTGTCAATGTTCGAGGACGCGGTTGGCGTAGTGGTACAGTAGCTGCAAACTGAGCCAGCGGTCCTGAGTTAGAATCTCGGCAAGGGCAGATATTTGTGTGATGAACTCGAATATTTGTCCTTGGCTCATGGATTTAGTATGTATTTATCTATATATGTATGTTCACCGCCGTCTAGTGTCCTGTATGACTAGATCGATTTTTGAGAGTTTTTCCAATATTTATTTAATGTACCTAACCAAAAACTACATTCTGTAAAGGGATAGGATAGCTGTAACAGCTCCTAAAAGATAAATTTCTCAATGAGATCCGTTCAAGCACATCAAATATGAGCGCAGTCAAAACTTAATTCCACCGTCGCCACAATCCGGCCTAATTGGACTTGTCACAATGAATTACTCCTTTCTTTCCACCGAATCCGATAAAATACCCTTTAAACAAATCACTGCCCACAATAAGAAACCTTAATAAAACGGAGCAGGGTTGTTCTCGGGTTCGTGAAGAAAAAGGTATTTTGTCGTTTCATTGTAATAGGCCGTTTGTGTTGGTTTTTGCACGTCACGTGGTAATCCGGTTACCGCGAACATGAACCGCGTGGCAAATGGGAGTGTCACTACAACATGATATAAAAGGAATAACGTATAAAACACATTAGGCTTTTGTTCAGTTTTTTAAGGTATTAATCGATCCTTTTTTGAGCAGTAGTGGTCAATACGTACGTGAAACTTTCAAACGAGGATCGCTGGATACCCACTGGATGTCGGTAGCGCAGGATCGGCCATAATGACGTCCAGCAGTAGAAATCTTTTGGCTAATGATAATTGTTATACTCGACTGCGATTTTGACTAGATCGCTGGTTGACGTTGTTGGGGTAGACTTGGCTTGCGAATATGGAAGGATATGATGGTTGTGTTGCATCCTACAATGAGGTTCGTTGTGATTGGCAATCTCATTTCTATTTCGTCTGATGAAAAACAAGGGACTTACCGTTTTTCGTGATAAAGTCATTAAAATTATTAATATTATTAGCCGCGCCTCGAGTTGTTACTCGTGAGCACACATTTTTTTTTCAGGATAAAGCCTATGTGTCTATCCAGAGTATCATCTACCTCCAGACCTAATTTAATAAAAATTGGTCCAGCCGTTTGCGCGTGAAGAAGTAACACACATACAAACACGCTCACAAACTTTCGCCTTTACCTATAATATTAGTAGTGTGATAACTCTACCCTCGGAAGGGAACGAAGCACAGATGTTATGTCTCCGACAGTACAGCGTCGGGCAGGTCCGTGCACCATTAATGTTAACACCCGCTCAGCATTGCAAATGTAATCTTTCTGTGTACTGCGCTGTGGTGGCGGTGACCGACTTGCGGGCGTGAGCCCCCGAGTTCTTTTCTGTTCTACATATGTGCTCAAACCAAGTGAATTTAGTATAAAGTTACATGATATTAATACTCTCAGCACTCTCTTGATTGATGTAACATTACACCAACATCCTTAGATCGCATCACTTGTTAATTTAATTTCCCAAGTAATCAGTATACACGCGTACCTTATGGGCGCATACCCGCATTGCGTCTTCCGATGCGTGGTCACCACTGAAGAACCTGTCGTCCCTATCGGCTTCCTGATCAATTCAGGCTTGCCCATTGTCACTTCAGCTCCGCAATTCTTACAGCTACTTTCTTCTACAAATATGATAATACACTGCCTACAATTTCTCTGCTTTGCCCTAAGGTTGACTGGTAGAGAATGCCGCATGGCATTAAGTTCGCCTTTTGTACGTTAAGTTTTTCTTTTGTGCAATAAAGTTTAAATAAATAAATAAATACAGTAATTTGGCCTGTAACTTAAACAGACAATAGTTGTGATTTTTTTAGTTAACCTTTGACAATGGTAACTGGGAAGCTACCGAAACGTCACGTCAGGGAGGCTCAAATAATTAATATACACGCCATAACCCGTTTATTTTTTTTTATTTAAATGTGTGACAGACGCGGAAACTGAAGAAAATATTAAGTCAGGTTCTGTTTTGTAGTGATGACGTGTGAAAATAGAGCAAATTTCAATGAATATTTTGAACATGTTATGTTTGTAAATACTAAATACAGAAGCAATAAACCAGTGTAAGGAGTGTTGGCGTCAATGTGACCCGCGACGCCTGCTGGTTTATTTATTGTCGTACAAAAAACGGAGTGGTGTGCGGTGGCCGTTTAAAATGCAGTCGTAACAGCGGCCATGCATATGCACAGACATGTGCAAGACTTACGTTTGTTTTTCTGACAGTACTTTTAATATTCTGTCGTAATTTTTAAGTCAAAACTGGGCCGCAATACGAAGACCTGTGATATTACACGTTATCCTTTTACTACGAGTAGGATAGAAAAAAAATAGCTCTTTAAATCACGACTTGAAATAAGTGAAATTGCTTATTGACGAACGGTACCCACCGCCGTGTCAGCAGATTCAGTACGTTTTACGATGACACGTGTTAAGTCCGAGGATTTTGAGGGATAAGCCAAATGGTAATAAAATTGGAAGGTACTTTTCTTTAAGGGTTTTTCGTATTTTTTTTTACTTGAGCCAAACCTTTGAGCTACGCACCGTGCTACGCCAAAATTTGCTATCATTAGTAGTGCTACGCGTTTGTGAAGTGCTATGATTAACTAGTAGTGCTACGCCGAAGCGGTTCGTAGCGCGTAGCAAATATATTCTACTTTCTACGTCACCCTACGCTACGCCACGCTACGCGGGGAACTGAAATATGTTTTTATTGGAACTTAGGACATAAATAGATCATGAGATATCCAGCGGGCCCCAAACTAGGCTGAGCCTGTATCTTGTGACCCTGGCTGTATCTTCTGTATCTTGGGACTGGAAAATCTGGATGAAATCACTTTCTGGCCAAGGTAAGACGTAAAACTTCAGACAAACGAGGTATTTCGTAATCAGTAAAGCCCCTGATCGCGTATTTAAGGCAAGCACCTGTGATCTGGGATTCACCGCCTTAGTTATACACTGTGCTATTATACCTACTACGGGATTACACTAAGAATGCACTTATTTTGTAAAAAAACGCCATAGACACTTGGTGCAAACTAAATTATGCAAAAAAACTTAAATGGATAGTTTGTGTATACTTGCACGTGCAAATCATGGATTTTGGGCTACAATCCTTTTTAACTTATCTATATTATTGTATCAGGTGTCTTTTAAAAACTATCAAAAATCGCAGAGGGAAAATGATTGGACACCTGTTACGGCACGACAAATATTTAAAAACTATTATAAAAGGAAAAGTTGAAGGAAGGAGGAAAAGAGGAAGACCAAGAAGAGCTTACTCGTATATGGACCAAATGAAGGAAAAGGTGAACGGCTTGTCGTACCAGGCCGTCAAGGAGAGAGCTCAAGATAGAGAAAATTGGAAATTGCTCCACCGACAAGAGCTCTTAAGTTTATGATGATATTATTGTATAAAATTTTCATGCGGTAAAAATAAAAGAATGATTAAGGATAAACGATATTAAAATACTTACGCATGTAACGAAGTTAGCAACAACAACATTAGGCATCGAAGCTAAAATGTATAATTATATTTCTTACCCGGCTGCACCTTTATTAAGTCAGTATAACAATTTAGTATGTAAAATTAAATTCTCTTTGTAGAACACACGTTACGCCTCAGCCGATAATTCTTCGATTCAATTGGGTGACAATTTCCTTGAAACTACGTCACCAAATTACGTTTACGGCCGGCTAAAGTTTACTGTAGCCTTCATTGGGGTTATTTCCTTTGAATAGGTAGGTTGACTGAGTGCTAACGTAACTTTGTCGGTAAAAAAGATACATGCTATACGGCAGCTGCGGAGTGAATTAAAACTGGAGAAAAGGAGATAAATAAACGAGAGGGATGGAAGAATTCGCGGTAATTGTTGAAATGAAACGTGAGAGGCTTCGAGATTTATTCTGTGAGGTGTTCGGATTTGAAAACACGATTCTATTCGTGTTTACCAAGCATTGTGTATTTATGAATGTTTGCAATTAAATTGTTTATGAGTTCAGCCACAGAATATAAGTCAGAAAGATTCTTTGTTAATAGTTTCTATTACCAATAATATTTTTATTCGTAAAAAGTAATTGATTTAGATTTTTTTTTATTTCTACGTAAACGCATAGCGTTTATGGTTTATCTGTCCAACATTACTCTACTTGTGATCATTTTAAGCTGTGAAACATTTAATCTCTCAGCTCTTAAATAGGGATGAAAGCCCACCCTTTCCATCTGTACGAGTACATTCTGTGGCTGAAATAATACACGAGAAAGCTGATAAGTTTTACCCCTAAAGTGTCAAACCTCAGTCACACGTTCGTTGGCCATTCATCAAGTTTAACAACTATAATATTGTTTTATTGCCCGCTTTTACGCATAAGCCAATGTACGTGTCATAATAAAATAGTTGTCAGCACGCCAACGAAAACAAGCCACTAACACTGAAATTCATAAAAAGCTAATAAGCGACACGCCTAAAAACTAAAAACAGGCAAAAGAGATAAACATCACCGACACCGTGAAGTATGATACAGCGGACAACAGTAAACTGTGCGATATAATGTAAACGTCTAAACTAACCCGCACCATGGTCCCGCGCATAAACCGAAATTCACTTAGCAGGCTATCCATCGCGCGCCCACGCCGACCCTGCTCTAGCCACCGTGAAGCCAGCCAGCGTTCTAACACGATTTGACAGTTTGAGCCGTGTCGTTATAATTTACGAGGTGCTAGCCAGTCCCAGGCGGAATTTATTCATGGCGGTAATAAAATCTGTCCTGTGACGGCGGAGAGCAGGTTAATTCCTTTTTGAAATTCTGCAGAGCTGGAACTGTTATTCCTAAGTAAAAACCTTATCTATCCGAGCCTGTGGAATTGATTCTGTACATTTAAAGTCGTTTAATAAGCCTGTTGACGGGGGACGATTGTTTTTTGTGTCACGGCTTGGGGATCGCTAAGTGTTTGCGATGGCCGGTAGCGATCCCCGGCTTTATAGCTCCTGTACAACTTTGTAAAAATGTTATTGTTTCGAGAATGGCGGGTGAAAAATCGAAATTGCTTTCAAGCAACTGTGCTCCAATTTAACGTTTCGATTCGAAATATCACTATTTATATGCCCTTTTCAGCGATATGACATAACGAGTGATGTTTTCAACTTGCTTCAAAATAGGAGGAGGTTCTCAAATTGACTGTATGTTTGCGTAAGGCCGCCAAGCTCAAGTGGCTCAACGTTGGGCCAAACTATTCACTAAGTGAATACCGCAGGATGGCTACCGATGCAGGAGGCTGGCCGAAAAGGCGATGGCGGGATGACCTCTACGCATTTGAGAACGCTTGCCAGGAACTTGCTCTTCACCGAGATGATTGGCGATTAAGAGGAGAAAGGCCTGTAGTGGGACACTTACAGGCTAAATAAAAAATGAGAAGGAAAGAAAACTGAACTGAAGTTAGATAACCACACCTAAACACAGTGATACCTAAACCAGGTTAATCTAAAACACAATCTGAAAGTTCTTCTGAAGCCAATCTCCTAATATTTAAACAAAATAATCGAAACCAATTTTCCAATTATTCCTTTAATTCCAAAGTTGGTAGATCCGCTCCTGATCCATAGTTTCCATTTTGTTTGCGTCTCTAATCCCCACTCAATAGAACGAAGAAATGATTGAAAAAGTTAAATTGGGACGGATAGTTCCGCGTCGGGAGCCGTGATGTTTGATGGAGTTGTATGGAATCAAGTCAACCAGAAACATTAAAATCAGCCGTGACCGACTCACGCCGTAGGTGAAGCTTGGGGAGGGTTCTGTTCATTTTTTTTTTACACACTGACCGGCGAGTGACCTCAGTATCACCTGATGGAAAGTGACTACGGGGTCGAGGATGTAGCTCGCTGGTTCAGTAATAGCCAATTCACCCTTACCTTGAAGATACCTAAATTATATTTTTTTGGAAATACACACGATTCATTCATTCATCGATTCATTTGACCTAAATAAAGATAAGATTAAAATGAAATGTCACTGCTCTGTTTTTTACACATTTACGACTGTTTGCTCTCTGGTTTATAAACATGAGATGTATATCAGATTTGTACGTTTAAATATTTTTCTTGTTCTTATTATAAATACTACGCTATTTCGCGTCAACTAAAATAGCCTAATAATTGTCTGCAAATAAACGCCTAGTGAGGTGACTCGGGGCTATTGTAGCTATGGGGTTATTGTATCTAATTACCATTATACGTAATGGTCTGTGACCATTATAATGGTCTGTGTATATATAGGATACACAGTACAATACAATGGTCTGTGTATCCTATATATACACCGACCATTATAATGGTCACAGACCATTATAATGGTAACAAGATACAATAACCCCATAGCTACAATAGCCCCGAGTCACCTTATACGAATTGTATAAACGAAACAGTCCGACACAGAACATTTCCTTTCCATTCAGTTTCCAAAATTTTGTTACGATTGGTAAAGTTCTGGAAGAGGAAACAGTCAGGAACGAAACCGCAATTTACAAATTAGTAAATATTAGTAGTGGCATCTCTAAGACTAGATGCCGGGGTCCGCCTTCTTCATCTTTCACGCATCCGCTCGGATTTTTACGGCCACCGCCGCGGAGTGACACGCCGTGTCCTCGTGAATCAACTACCCGACGGACGCGGTCAGCTACCGACGGATGCTCGGGCATCCGCTACAACGTGGCAGCCGATTCCGCCCGGCCAGGTCGGTAAACGCAGTCGGTACCGCCGGGTGCCCGAGCACCTTCTACGATGCGGCGGCAGCCGATCCGACTCGGTCCTGTCAGTGGAAATCGTACATAATATAACAAGAAATGATAAGAAAATTGCAATAGCAAAGGCGAATTACGTGCCGTCTAGCCCGGATAATGAACGGCCGTTGGTGCAGCAAAAGATGAATTTAAAGAACATGTAAAACAGTATTCGAAGCAATTCAAAATTGATTCTCATATTGCTAAACGCAATTATTTATCCCGGAAAATCAACACTAGTTCTGATATTATCAAAACCACCTGGAAAGTAATTAATATGGAAACTGGTAAATCGAGGCATGCTATTAGTGATCCTAAATTAAATATTGATGGTAAAATTATAGATTCTAGTTTAGATGTAGCAACAGAATTTGAAAACTTTTTCACCGATATACCAGTGTCCACTACAAAGTTTTTAAACTCATCACCCTCATCAGCCGTTACTTTGTTAAAAGATAACGTCCCAGAATGTAGTAGAGACCTTAGTTTTGAACATATCAGATGTAGTAAAGGCGTTTAAATCGATTAATGTCAAAAAAACTAGTGACCTCTGGGGGGTCTACGTCCATGCTGTCAAATCCCTCATAGATATTATAACGCCTGACTTAGTAGTTATATTCAATAACAGTGTAGATTGCGGTGAGTTTCCTGATCTGATGAAACATAGTAAAATAACTCCTTCATTTAAATCAGGGAGTACTTCTGACCCCAATAACTTTAGACCAATATCTGTACTACCAACATTTAGTAAATTTTTTGAAAAGTTAATTTTGTCTCAATTATTAAGACACTTTAATTTGAACAATTTAATGCATAACAAGCAATTTTACGTGGGGTCGCTCGACATCCGACGCTGGAGTCGAGCTAGTAAAATGTATTTTCGATGCCTGGGAGGAATCACGAGATGCTTTAGGTATCTTCTGTGATTTATCTAAGGCCTTCGACTGCGTTAATCATGAGACACTGATTAGGAAACTACACCACTGTGAAGCACGACGGCACTGAAATTGTTAGAATCTTATTTAAATGGTAGAATACAGAGGGTTGACGTGAATGGAAAGCGATCACCTGGGTCATTAGTCTCTATGGGTGTGCCGCAAGGATCAATATTGGGACCCTTCTTGTTCCTTATCTACATTAACGACTTGCCACAGCTCATAAAGACCCACCATGATATAGTTTTGTTTGCGGATGATACTTCACTTATTTTCAAAGTCGCACGAAAACAAACAATCTTATAATGACGTAAACAATACTAAATGTAAAGTAGTGAATTGGTTTAATGTAAATAATTTATTGTTAAATGAGAAAAAGACTAAATGTGTTAAGTTTGTCACGAGTAACGTTATACACGAGCAAGCAAGTGTTATTGTTAAAGATGAGGAACTGGAACTAGTTGATAGCACAGTTTTTCTCGGTATTACATTAGATTCTAAGCTCCAATGGTCCCCATATTGCTAATCTCTTGAATAGACTGAGTTCTGCAGCTTTTGCAGTTAGTAAGATCCGTCAATTAACAGACGTGAAAACAGCTCGATTAGTATATTTTAGTTATTTCCATAGCATTATGTCGTATTGCATATTACTTTGGGGCAGTGCGTCAGATATTAATATAATTTTTGTTCTCCAGAAACGGGCTATTCGTGCAATATATAAAATGCACCATAGAGACTCGCTTAGAGATAAGTTTAAGGACATTAATATAATGACAGTGCATTGTCAATACATTTATGAGAATCTTATGTATGTACATAAGAACATTGCCAATTTTAAGAAGAACTGTGATATACATAATATTAATACTAGAATAAATAAGCATAAGCTCGCAGTGCCTGCCACTAGGCTCCATAAAATAAGAAAATCATTCATGGGTAACTGTGTAAGATTTTATAATAAACTTCCTAGAAGCGTAACTGACATGTCTGTTGGTAAATTCAAGAACTATGTAAAACGTAAACTTATTTCTAAAGCTTATTATAGCACTCAAGACTACATGAATGATAACGTGTCGTGGGATTAGTGAAAATCAAACAATGTTATGTGTAATTATTGTAACGAGTACCTACCTATCAGGGTACTGATATTTTAATTTTAATTATTCAATAATTTTTGACATTTAGAATTTTATTCTAGAAATATTCTAGCCTCTAGTTTTTTATTTATATATTTTTTTTTGTGTTGACGATCCTTTTTAGGTTTTTTTTTATTTCTATAATGTTGCTTTTTATGTTTATTTATTTTATTTTTAGTATAAGTTTATCAATAAATTGCTCTGCTCTCTGTAACTGACGATTCGAAAGTGCTTGTAGCTAGGCCTACTTGAATAAAGTATATTTTGACTTTGACTTTGACAAACTCCTAGAGTGGCGACCACGTATAGGAAAGCTTGTAGCGGGGAATCAATGGATGCGGTCTGCTCGGGATCGCACTGTGTGACGGGTCATGGGAGAGGCCTATGTTCAGCAAAAGACTTCTGTGACTGATAGATAGATAGATAGATAGGCAAATGCTCGCTCCTTAACAAGAATATGGATAAGATGTACATATAAACTCCTCTTAAATAAAACCCGAAATTACAATAACCACAAACTCCTTCCGAGGACCTAAAACTTGTAATCCTTAACACACATAAAGTTGATTAAACAGCTCTTGCGGGTGTAGGAGTTTGCTTACGTGGTATAATAGTAGTCGCCATTATATTCTGCTAACGCCATACTTAATGTACATTAGAGGGTTCATTAAGACTCAAAAGTAGGGTTGTTTTTTACCATCTCAATAAAAAAAATAGTACAGAGTTGCGCCATGGAACAGTTCGTCACTTTTGAACCGAAGTGCTTACCTAATACATTAGTTGAATATCAACATAACATATTGTTATGTAACTAAAATAAAAGTATCAGCGATAAGCCGACCACAATCCTGACAAAGTGTTACAAAATCCTGGCAAATCCTGTGATGTGGCAGCCCTAGAGTTTTGAGGGCGGGGCTGGGGCTATTGGGCTTAGTTTCGCTATACCTGTAGAGGCTTCATGTTAATGTTTTGTTTTATGAAGGTTATTATTATTTTTTTGTTTTGTTTATACACTCAAATTGAGAACTTTCTCATTTTTTGACTTCGGTTGAAAAGAAGACATAATTGAGTGGGTATTTAAGCTCTATTTATATTAATTTACAAAACAAAATCTCCACGTTCACTGCCGGAACCATAAACATTTTTGGAAATAAAATGCTGCTTAATAAAGTATAATTGCTAGTGCACAGTTGAGGTTTGTAAAACTGATCCCATCAAAAACATAAATGTAAAATGAGAGCCAAGTTCAATATCGCGTGCACTTCGCCGACAAAAGAATTGAGATCTGCAAGGGCGCCAAGTTCTTTGCCCTAAAATTTTTAGATACAAGGACATGCGACATACTCAATGCATTTATTTTACTTGGGGTGTAATTCAATATCAAGATTTGACTTGGCTAGTTTTCACAAACTAACTAAATTTTATAAAAGTAACATAGTCATAGTTCATTATCAAGCTAACAGTATAAGTAACAAACCGTACACTAACTTGCGTACTTACCTTTACGAAAATAGGTTAATGATTTGATTGATTTTGATTTATAATATAAATTTATATTTTAAAACTAGCCAAGTCAAGTCTTGATATTGAATTACACCTCAAGTAAAATAAATGCATTGAGTATGTCGCATGTCCTTGTATCTAAAAATTTTAGGGCAAAGAACTTGGCGCCCTTGCAGATCTCAATTCTTTTGTCGGCGAAGTGCACGCGATATTGAACTTGGCTCTCATTTTACATTTATGTTTTTGATGGGATATCATTACTTTTTGTACAGAAATTATTATGATGTGTAAATTACTTAATTATTATTTGTTAATTAGTTCTGTGTGCTATTCTAGTACATCTTTTGAAAGTTTTGAACAAACAAAGAATTTTCCAAAACGGTTAGTACGTATTGGATTTTTATGTGCATGTATGTGTAAGTGTGTGAGTGTATATGTTATTCTAGTATATCTTTCAAACAAAAAAAGAATTTTCCAAATCGGTTTATAAATGACAGAGTTCTGAGGCAACAACCATCAATAATAATAATAATAATAAAAAAACAAAAAAATCACTGTTTTCGATTTTTATATGTATACACACACAATTACTAAGCTGCATGCCAAATTTCACCTTTCTAGGTCACCTGGAAGTGGGTTAGGTTTTTGATTACTAGTCAGTCAGTCAGTCAGTCAGTCAGTCAGTCAGTCAGTGATAAAAATACCGTTTTTTGGACTTTAATATCTCAATAACTATTTAACCTATATTAATGAAATTTGGGGATCTACTTGTTCTAAAGGATCTTAATACATAAGCCAAATTTCATTTTTTTATGTTAAATATATTTGGAGTTATTGGGGGGTCAAAAGTGGCTCCAAACGGTTCGTGTAATATAACACACGGCTGCTGCTCGCCAGTTCCTGCGGTGAACTTGGCTGGACACGCTGCCGCGTGTCTAGATATATCGTGATGGGACATTATAGGTAGGTCCAGAAGGCAAAAACATGTTTGATCTAATTTGTGCCGCTGCTATATTACTGCAGTGTCATCAATCGACGTGTACATTACGTTTGCGCATTTCTATTAGCATTTTCAATTCGTAAGTTTTGATCACCAACAGCTAACAGACGAGTGTAATTTCGGTCGCGCCATACTTAGTGTGGCGTGATCACGTGACGTGATGTATGGCGCGACCGAAATTACGCGACTCAAATTACGTCTGGCTTCATCCTAAAGGCTCCTCTACACAATGGGCCATCATGGCCCATGATAAGGGACGCAGCTATACGACAGGCCGAGACGGCAACATCGCTTATCTCCTCTTACGTGTAGCTGCGTCCCTTACCATGGCCCATGATGGCCCATTATGTAGAGGAGCCTTAACGTAAACATGTTTTGTTGCAGTGGCAAATGACGGGCCGGGGCAGACGTAGGCCGTGACGTCACGCCGCCATGCCGCCGCTCGCGCTGCTGCTGTTGCTCCTCGTACACGGGGACACCAAGACCGTGCAACAGGACAAGCTCGGTGAGTGCACGTAACCTCCTACACAGATCTGAGCGCCTGGTACCATAACGCAACAGACACTGCCACATACAAAGCAAAGTTGTGATAACATCCAGATTTCTTGTATAGTTTGCATAAACAGTGGCTGAGAATTGTTTTAGACTAAGATAGTAGTACTGAGCCTTCTGTGATAAGTTTTCTTTTGTGAAATAAATAAGTATTGAAATTGTCAGCTGCGTTTGATGTGCGGTCAGCACAACATTGAAATCTTCGATTATCTCACACACACTGCGCAGAAGTATGATAAAATATAAAGTTTGGTCAGACGACCTAAGGGATGAGATCCTAATACGATATTATCTACGTAGTTGAACTCACAGATGGTAAAATAACGTACATCGGTGATAACGGAATTGGTAAAATAGATCAAGCTCTCGTAGGGAGATTTACTTAAAAGCGCAAACCTCTTAAAAGAAGATTAAGTACTTTCTGTCTCACGAGTAAAATTGCATGCCTTATGGTAAAGAACTTAGTAAAAACTAAGGGGCAGTCTTGTCACTCGTGCCTATCTGGGTGTCGCACCAAGAGTGTCTTTATTTCCACGTTTTTGATTTGCTAGTTCAATTCATCAGATATTATTATAAGTAACTGCAAAACAAACCTAATTTACATTGCCACATACGATTGGCGTTGTCATGCATTGCATGCAAGCTAAAAAGAACTAAAATCGACCGCCCTTGTTAAACACACAAACTTCGAGGCTGAGGTGTTACGAAATTATAGCTACAAATTCATTAGTATTCGCTCATTATTTCCGTGCATTTGGTGCACGCGTCGACCTACTTCGCAACATATTGACGACATACCGCCTGCAAACTCGAGTTCGCGAGGTACGTTGGCACTAGCTCAGCTTACATCAGAGGGAAGTTCTCCTCTGGGGAACTTGTTTATGGGTAACCTATATTAAATGTTTTAAAAACCCCTCATACATTTACTGGTCGTTATGAGGCCCTTAATGAGTGGTATAAAAATGCTACTAAACGTTAATATAACAACGAACTTTGGAATTCTTAGCTTGGATATTGGCTAAGATCTGTCGCTTGTTACAATACAAGTTGAATATTTTGGAAACAGCTGCAGTTGTTTTTATAGCTAAGAATTATCTCGACAGACAAGGCTTTAGATTAAAAAAAATCGCATTCTGTCCTAAATAGGACAGAAAAAGAGTAGAACTTCAAACCGGTGAAATTGTTCCCAAAATATTGTAACTTGTCCCTTCAAATCGAGAGTGAAAAGGCAATCTGAATCACGCATCTTACGCTTGATCGACACTTAATTTACATGAGGTGAGTTCAAGATCAAAAGCTTATCGCATGTTGCAACGCAAATCAAGCTTTCGAGACATTACACGATCATTTACAACTGTTCTTTAAGCTATGTTTTCCTGTCTATAAAGTAAGAATCAAAGGAAATAAAAAGGTAAAATGGATCACTCGTGGTATAAAAGTCTCTACAAAAACTAAAAGTAGACTTTTCTTTAAGTCTGTTCATGAAAAAAATAGGAGAACCAAACTAGAGCTAAAAAGTGAACATAAAATGTATTCTAAACTACTAAAAAAATGCTTGAAAAAAGCTCAGAAAATTAATAACACAAAGGCAATATCAAATTCAGAAAATGTGGTTGTTGCTACATGGAATAACATAAATGAAAACACTGGCAAATCACAATCGCTTCCAAAACAGACAATTGACAAAATAAATGTAAATGGAACTATAATCACGACCCCGTTAGATATTGCAAATACTTTTAATAGCATTTTCACGGGCTTTACGAATTCTGATGTTGATCATACAAATCATTCTGATATCATGAATACAATGGGCAGCTCAAACTGTTCCACTATATACCTGAATCCTGCAGACCATAAGAGGAATGAAAATTATCAAATCTCTGCGAAATACTAAGTCTGGGATATGACGAACTTACCACGTCACTGCTGAAAGATAATGCCACTGTACTTGCAGGTCCATTAAGTCATGCTATAAATTTGTCAATGATGAGTGGTATTTTTCCCGATCGCTTAAAACTAAGCATCATTAAGCCTATATTCAAAAAAGGAGATAAAGAGTTGTGTGATAATTACAGGCCAATAGCCATTATACCAATTCTATCAAAAATATATGAAAAAGTCATCTACAACCGACTGCTGAGTTTTTTGAATAATAATGAAATAATGAAATAATGAACTTTATTCTGCAAGTAGGCCACAAGGGCACTTTTACATGTCTGAGTCTACCGGCATTTCACAAGAGGAGACCACTGTTGAGAAGAAACGCCGAAAGAAACTCAACAGTCAGTCATTTTTTCAGAAAGCATAAGTACTTAACTATTACAATGATATGAACTTAACTATACGTAGTTCTACAAGAAAACATATTAAAAGTGTATTTTAAGACATAAGTGAGGAAAAGTGTAAGAATAAAATAGAAACTACAAGAAAGCCTGACGGTTTATCACAATTCACAATTGATGTACGTTTGATATGCTTTCTTATTAGAACTGTGTCCCTTAAACTAGTCAGTCACAATCTAAGAAGGAGTCAGTTACTCGGTTTCTGGTTCAGGCCATGCATTTTTGTCTGTCAGATAGTCCTCTACTGTATAATATGCTTTTGACATTAGAGATATTTTTAAATAATTTTTGAGAGATGGAAAGGCTAATTTTAAAACATGATCAGGTAACTTGTTATAAAAATGAATACATTGGCCTAAAAATGATTTACTTTACGAACACGAAACTTTCTAATAGCAATTTTATTTTTATTTCTAGTGTTAAAATTGTGGACATCGGATTTTTTTGTAAATGAATCTAGGTTTTTAATAACATACATAATACTCTCATAAATATATTGGGACGCTACAGTTAAGATGTTTATATCTTTGAAAATGTCTCTTAAGGAGTCACGAGAATTCAGGTTATATATAGAACGAATCGCTCTTTTTTGTAGCACAAATATAGTCTAAATGTCAGCTGCTTTGCCCCAAACCAGAATACCATATGACATGACACTATGAAAATAACTATGATAAACTAAGCGAGCTGTATCTACATCACTCAATTGTCTAATTTTCCGAACAGCGTACGCCGCTGAACTTAATTTACCTGCAAGTACTGCTATATGTGGACTCCATTGCAAATGACTGTCCAATGTTACTCGTATACCTAAGAATAATGCCTTATTCACCATTTCTAAACATTCACCATTTAGTAATATAGTAGAATCTACCGCCGTAACATTCGGTAAAGCAAATCTAACACATTTCGTTTTCTTGGCATTTAATAGAAGATTATTAGTAGTAAACCAGTTAAGCACTTTATCTAGTGTGCAATTAATTTCCGCATAGTCGGTTGATTTCCGGTTAACCTTGAAAATTAATGATGTATCGTCAGCAAATAGTACTATATTACAAAGATTATCTACTACAGATGGTAAGTCATTTATATAAACCAAAAATAGAAATGGACCTAAAATAGAGCCCTGTGGCACTCCTAGCTTAACTACAGCTACATTGGACTGGGTTCCATTTACATCCACTATTTGCATTCTATCACTGAGATATGAAGACATAAGGCTTAAAGCATTTGAAGACAGACCATAATGTTCTAATTTCAAAATGAGTGTTCCAGGATGAACGCAGTCGAATGCCTTAGAAAGATCGCAGAAGATCCCAATCGCATCACAAGATTCCTCCCAGCTATCATAAATGTGTTTAATAAGTACAGATGCTGCATCAGTCGTGGAACGTCCCCTTGTGAAACCGAACTGTTTACTAGAGAGTAATTTATTTCTATTGAAGTGTCCTAGTAGATCTTTCAACATTATTTTTTCGAAAACTTTATTTAAAACAGGTAGTATAGATATCGGACGGAAATTAGTCAGATCACTCAAATCACCCGATTTAAAAAGAGGTATGACTTTACTAATTTTCATAAGATTTGGGAAAACTCCCTCTTCTATGCAACTATTGTAAATCAAAGCTAGGTAAGGCGCAATTGAATCTATAATATGATTAATTATTTTTACTGATGCTCCCCATAAATCCTCTGTTTTCTTTAAATTGAGTGATTTAAATGTTTTAATAACATCTACTGTATTTACTTGACTAAATTGAAACTCAACATCACATTTCTTACAATTAGCACAAAGTAAGTTATGGGCTTCGGATGCAGATGATTGTAAACATTTTGTGGTATTAACTGCAATGTTGGAAAAATAATCCTCGAATGCCGAGGCAACATCAGGATTTGACATAGTCTGCCCGTTTTCTCTGACAATGTTGACTTGGCAATTGCGAGTTTTGGATTTACCAGTTTCTCTGTTAATAACATTCCAAATAGTTTTCACTTTGTTGTCCGACATTTTGACTTTAGAACTAATATAATTTGCTTTGGCAGCTATGCACACTTGCTTAAACAATTTTGAATAGTTCTTAACATAGTTTAAAAAAACTGCGTCCTTGTTCACTTCCTTCTCTCCATACAGTTCATAAAGCCTGGTTCTGCTTCTATGAATACCTACAGTAGCCCATTCACTAAACTTTGTTTTTGAAGTCAACCCAGAAATAGTTTTCTTTTTGAAATGTGTATTGAACTGATCCATTATTATGCCAAATAAATCTTTGTAAGTACTATTTAAGTCGTTACATGAAAGAGGTAACATGCAAAGATCATTATGAATTTCATTTTTGAATGATTCCAAACGATAACTAGTAATGGGTCTGCATGTTATAGTTTGTGGTGTTTCCTTTAAAGCGTTAGGAAAAGAAGCTTTCTGTCCTCTATGATCTGAATTAAAACACTTAAATATTTCCTTTTCTAAGTAATCGCAATCACAAAAAATATTATCTAAACAGGTTTTACTAGTTACACCTACCCGGGTAGGCTCCAGTTAACAGTATCACTGGTCATTTCAAGTAAATTAACATTAAAGTTTCCACAAACTATAACATGTTTTTTACCTTTACATGCAATTTTTAAAACATTTTCCATAGTTGATTCAAATGAATAAAAATCAGTAGCCGGTGGTCGGTAAACACATATAATTACATAATTCTCTAATTCTACACAAGCAATTTCTATGACTCATTCTATTGAAAAATTAACAATATCTTCTCGTTCTTTGGATTTTAAGGAACTTTTAACAATAATAAGAGACCCACCATGAATGGAAAATGTTCTAGTAAAACAGCTCACTAATTTAAAATTAACAAAATTAAAAATCAACTGTTCTCGTCTCAGCCAATGCTCAGTAATACACATAACTTGAATATTCTTATTATCTAAGAATAAGCCTATTTCTAATTCCTTGCTGGAAAAACCCTGAATATTCTGGTGAACAATGTTAATATTCAGAGATGTTTCCGCTGTCTTACAATCTAGTTTAAATGTGACAAAGGTGTATTGCCACTGCAGACATGTTTGAGCCCACTAACTGAGGTATAAAATCTATTTGGATCTATGTTAAAAGCTAAAAGATCCACTAGTGTAAGAATACATTTCTTAGGCATAGTTATCTTTTCAGAGGTCAATTTGAAGCGCTTGATAAATTTATTTATGTCAAAGAAATGCACCTTTTTATTGAAACATATAGCATTGTATAATATGGAATTAAGGTGTGCTATTCTATTGTTATAGTAATATGGCATATTCTGTGAGTATGGTAGTGCACACAGTATGATTTTACCTATGCCAGATGTTTCAATGTCATTTATTGTTGATATTAATTTATCTATACAAGACTTATCTACATTATGACTACTTCCTACCATAATGACTAATGTAGTCCTGTCATCAAAGCTCCCCTTTGAAAGATATTGACAAAATTTACTCATACTTATGTTAGGATAACAGAAATTTGACACTTTTTGACTGAGTTTGTTACCTAACATTGAACCCATTCCTGAGCCAATCTGGTCTAAGTACACAACTGTTCTACTTACATGACTAGGTGATTGCACATTAAGCACAGGACGGGCGGACTCAAAAATACCAAGGGGCACCTCCTCCGCTTGATGACTGTTTATTGAGGATGCTGGTGGGATATGGCCACAGTTACAATAATTATTGTTCATTAATGAATTAAAACGCTCCTCGTTACATTTACTCTCCTTCAACAGCTGGTCAAAAGGACAGGACATGCTCCTTGATCTCTCTTTCTGAAGATCTATACATGAATGATGTCATTTCCAATTTACTCTGTAATTTATTAATTTCAGCATGCAATTTTTGTATGTCTAAATCATAATTCTCTAGTTGAATGTTACACTGCTTCACTCTATCTTTCATGACGGACAATTCTAATTTCTGTTTGAAGTAATTTTTCTTTACTGCCTGGCTTTGAATGAGTTTTTGAGTCCTTTTTATATATCTATTTATCTTAACATATCTTATCAACTTAGTACTACTATTAAAAAATACATATTTTTTACAATCCTTGGAATTTTCAACGCCAATAATCTCTTGGTAAATATTTTGAGTGGACGGTGGATTATGCTTTACATATTCTTTCCTTAAGTAATTTAATTCCTCTATTTTGGCACCAAGTTCCTCTTCAAGGTTTTTGATGCGTTCCAATGCCACTTCATGTGTAGAGGCGCACTGGTTGAATGAGTCCACTAATAGACGCAGTCGCAGGACCTCACCCTCGGCTTCTTGTAATTTAAGATCATTATCCACCAGCTGGGATTTCAGTGATGTGTTGATGTTGATGATTTTTTGTAATTCTACTTCACTATCATCTCTTTCCTGCAGCAGTTGATCACTAAAGGCCTTAGATGCCTGCAAATCCTTATCTTATCTTATCTTATTAGGAAGGGGTCCTTGCGGATACACTTCGACCCAATGGGATCTTTTGTGTAGTTACCCCCATCGCGCCTACTCAAAGGATTGTTCCACCACCTTCATATATCGGATGATGGAACCAGTTGGTAGTGCCTGGAATTCCTTCGGTTCTGGGTAACCAATACCGAATTCCTTCATTCTGAGTCTGGCGAGGGCATGACATCCACACAGTATGTGCTTCATTGTCTCTGCCTCCTCGCGACACATTCTACAATCTGTATTGTCAGACAGTCCCAACTTGGCCAATAGTCCTTTGACCCCAAAGTGACCAGTAAACACCCCCGTTATGATTCGGAGCTGTCTTTTGCTGTATTCCCATAATTTCTTGGTCCAGCCTGATTCTATACATTCCATGAATAGCTTTGAGTGCCTCAAGCCTGCCATTTTCCTCCACTCTTGTTGGTGCTGGTTTTTGGCATAGTCCTTGATGGCTGTTGCTATGGTTCCCTGCGAGAGACCGACACATGGTTCAGGTCCTATGAAACTTGTCGCAGACCCTTTTCTAGCAAGTTCATCTGCAATTTCATTACCGATGAAGCCTTCATGCCCTGGGATCCATACCAGTTGCACCTTATTGTGCCTTCCAAGCTTGTTCAAAGCTAGGACGCCATTATACACAAGTCTAGAATCCACTTTAGGCGCACCCAGCGCTTTAAGTGCCGCTTGACTGTCACTGAGTATGTAGATGTGCTTCCCTCTGGGGTAAGTCTATCTATGTTCTCCTGGGCACAGGCGATTATAGCGTATGTCTCCGCTTGGAAGACAGTCGCATAACCTCCCATACTTGTACTTGCATTGAAGTCTTTTGCATGAATGCCTGCTCCCGTACCTGATCCCATTTTTGATCCATCAGTGTACCAAATAATGTCCTCACCATCTGCTGTAGGTGGCTCGCGACCCTCGGCCCATTCCGCCCTCGTTGGAACTTGTGCCTTGAAGTTCCTACTGAATACAAACTTAGGCTGCATTTTATCGCAGCTCATGGTTGTTATTCTGTCAAGAAAATTGTTGCTTTCCATGCTAGTGTGCTTAGTCTTCGGCGTGCAGTAACTCCACAGGTCCATTGTTTTTAACCTGTGCAGTGATTTGCGCGCTTCGGACTGTATCACTATATGTAGCGGTTGTAGATCTAACATTATTTCTAGCGCCGCGGTTGGCGTAGTTCTAAACGCCCCTGTTATAGCCATGCACGCCGTTCTTTGCACCTTCGTCAAGGCGTCTCTGCATGTGCTCCTCAACGTTCTTGGCCACCATACGAGGCTACCATATAGGATGATTGGTCGTACCATCATGATATAAATCCACTTTAGTACCTTTGGACTTAATCCCCACGTCTTACCATACGCTGATCTACACATCCCAAATACTCTGAGAGCCTTTGTTATGGTGTGATCAACATGCTTTTTCCAATTGAGTTCCTTATCTAGTATGACACCAAGATATTTCACCTCACTGGACATTTCGAGTACCTGTCCATACAGTTTTAGTTCCTGCATGTCCTTAAGAATTCTCTTTCTCGTGAATGGTATTACCACTGTTTTGCCTGGGTTAATGGATAATTGGTGATTGTTACACCATTTCTCCACTTTCCTCAGTGCTTCACTCATAATTGCTGATACCGTACTGGGAAATTTCCCATTTACGAGAATCACCAGATCATCTGCATATCCTACCGTATAGATAGGACCACTGTTGAGTTCCTCCATTAGGGAGTTTACCACCAGACTCCATAGAGTAGGTGAGAGTACTCCTCCCTGGGGACACCCTTTTGTAGCCGTAGCTAGTATTTCATCTCCCATCAGAGACTACTTTATTAGCCTGGCGTTTAACATGTTGCCTATCCATTTGCAGATGGTCGGTTCTATGCCATGTCTTGCAGCTGCTTCACTGATAGCTTGGTACGTGGTGCGATCAAACGCTCCTTCTACGTCTAAAAAAGCCGCCAGGCATAGTTCCTGATTTTCTATGGCCCGTTCGGCTCTGGTTGTTACCAGGTGCAACGCGGTATCGGTTGACTTTCCAGGTTGGTACGCACATTGTAGTTTGTGCAACGGACGTCTTTTTAATGGACCATCCCTTATATGTCTGTCCACCAATTTTTCCAATGTTTTTAGGAAAAATGAAGACAGACTTATAGGCCTGTACGATTTGGCTTCTCCGTAGTCTGCCTTGCCTGGTTTAGGCAGGTATATTACTTTTACCATTCTCCATACTCGTGGTATGTGTCCAAATGCTATAGACGCTCTGTACAGTCTACTCAGGTGAGGAATGAGTACGTTTGCGCCTTCTTGTAGTAGTACTGGGTAGACTCCATCTGGTCCCGGAGCCTTGAACGGCTGGAACGTTGAAATTGCCCATTTCAATTTGTTATGATCTACTACCTTTTTCGACGTGTCCCAGTTGTGTCTGGTTGTGCTTGCGCTTTGTTCCACTACACTAATTGAAACATCATCTAATTCGCTCTCGTGTATCACTGAGCCTGGAAAGTGTGTGCTACACATAATTTTTAGGGTTTCTAGCCCTGTCTCCGTCATTTTCCCGTCACTGCCCTTAATGGTTGTAAGCGGGACTGACTTCGACGTAGCTAGTGCTTTTGTTAGTCTCATACCTTCTGGTATAGACCCTATTTGGTCGCAGTGACCCCTCCACGCGCTTCTTTTTGCCTTTCTTACAGCCTTATTATATTCTGTGAGCTTTCGTGCATAGCTCTCAAAGTTATTTGAGGCTTTTGCGTCATTGAAAATAGCCCTGGTTTCTTTCCTGAGTTTTGCTATCTCTGGGTTCCACCAGGGTATTCGTTTTGCCATAATTTTCTTTTCGGGGCAGTTGTCGGTCCAGGCTGTATATACCGCTTGTACTATTTTGTCAGCTTCAAACTCTATATCAATAATAGAGTTGAGCTTACCTTTAGGATCACCCAGTTCCACTTTTAGGTCGGCTTTGTATGCTTCCCAGTTAGTGTTCCTAGGGTTCCTTTTGAGTACAGTTTCTACTTCTATCTTCGTGTTGTACCTAAAGCATATGTATCTGTGATCTGATAAAGAAATTTCCCTAGAAACATGCCATGAGTTGATACTTTTACTAATGTTATTAGAAGCCAACGTTATATCAATTACCTGACCTCGCCTTGCGTTGACAAAGGTTGGTTCATTGCCTTTATTAATAATTTGTAAGGAAGAACTCACCAGAAAATCCAGTACCTTCTCCCCTCTCTTGTTGACATCCGAGCTGCCCCAGATGACGTTGTGAGCATTTGCAAATCCTTGAGAGCAGCCTTCAGTTGCATCTCTAGTTGACGTGCAGTCGCCTTGCGTGAAATTATGCCAGATTTAGTGCTCTTTGTCGCTCAAACGTATTCTGAAAGATAAAAAGTAACTGAGTATTTCCAATAAGTGAGAATAGGTTTTTTGTTTTTATTGTTGTTAGTTTTGAGCCGAAAAAACGGTGTGCAGTGTGTTCGTGTAGGGTAATGTCAGTAGCAAGAGTGGCTAGTCTCAACTCTGCTTCCACTAATAATCGTCAAACAGAGAGAAATCGCACGGCGCCAGTGTATTTATGTGGACGTTGCTCACGGTCGTACCAATGAGCTATGTGAAATATATATGTAGTGTCTCAGTACAATGAGAATAATAGTGAGACAGAAATATAATTGAATAATATACTCCCCTGGTTTAAATCCAAATTCAAACGTCCGTCCGTTGACAGTTGCTTCCAAGCAAAGGTTACTGCTACGCTGTAAGCAGTTGTTTTTTTTCCAGAACTCGTTGCACCTGACTTCTTATACAAGTTTTAAGTTGATTAGTGATACATTTAAATGTATTACTATGCGATTACAATTAATTTATTTAATTTAAAAACAGCTGATGCATATTTTATAATAGATATAACATATTACACAATAATCAATACGGATTCCGAAAGCAGAGATCCACTATCTTAGCTATATGTGAGTTAATTCGCGATATTACAACATACAAAGACAAAAAAAACGCCAGTAACCACGATTTTCATGGACATGTCTAAAGCATTCGACTGTGTTTCGCATCAAATTCTTCTTAATAAACTACGTCACTACGGCATACGAGGTAACTGCTTTAATTGGTTACAGACATACTTATCTGATAGGACACAAATTACTGAAGTGCGTTACTACTGTGAAAAAACAAGAACTTTAACTAAAGTTCTCTCAGATCAAGCCGATGTCTCCATGGGAGTTCCTCAAGGCAGTATATTGGGACCTTTATTATTTTGAATCTACATTAACGACCTTCCCAATGCTACTGATAAAAAAGTCCTTCTTTTCGCCGATGACTGCTCTGTAATTATTCCGTGCGAGGATCCCGCAATCTATCAGTCAGAAGCAAACCTAGTATTTCATGACATAAACGTGTGGCTGCTAAAAAATAAACTAAAAGTAAACATCGGCAAAACAAAATATATAGAATTCTATGCACCACAGGCTAAACCCAAAGACATTGTAATTGAATATACTCTAGAACCTATAGAAAGTGTGAAAACGATACGGTTTCTTGGCGTCATGCTAGATTGCCATTGTAATTGGGAGTCACATATTGAAAGTGTAATCAATAAATTAAATAGATTTGTGTTTGCTCTGCGTAGGCTAACACAGGTGGTTTCACAAAAGTCAGCCCTACTTGCATTTCATGGGCATGTAATGTCTCATCTCCTATATGGTCTTATCCTATGGGGCAACTCCACCTACGCACATCGAGCATTTTTAATACAAAAAAAGTGTATTAGAGCAATTTGCAACGCTAACTATACTGATTCTTGTAAGCCATTATTTAAAAAACTAAGAATCCTCCCATTGCCTTCTATGTATATACATATATGAGATGTGTCTTTTTGTGAAAATTAACATACACAAACATAAAGTCATGGCATCCAACCCAAGGTCCAAACACCATGGATTTAATCTCTGTTACCCTAGCCATAACTCTGCTCACTTTAAAAAGAGTATATCATATATGTCGGTAAAAATTTTCAATCATTTGCCAGATGATATAAAAGTACTAGATTTTCCAGAATTTAAAAATAAATTATATGATTGGTGTATAAATAAAATGTATTATAGTGTAAATGAACATTTCGAAATTCCCAATGCTCTTTATTAATTAATCTTATTGAATATTTGTAATTGTTTAATCCTCTGACATGTTAGTTTCTTTGTCTGTTTGTTTATTTCGTATAAGTAGGTACTTAATTTATTGATAATAATTATATTCTGACATTTTATTACTATTAGCTGGCTGGCTGGCAAAAGCTGGATGAGAGTAGCCGAGGTTCGCGTACAATGGCGTGCAGTTGGAGAGGCCTATGTCCAGCAGTGGACAAGAATAGGCTGATGATGATGATGATGATGAGTTAGCATGACATTGAAACTCGTGTCTTTCGCTTATTGTAATTTATTATTTGGAGTTATTTTAGCAATTGCTGAAGTAAAATATTATACGCCAACTCTGGCTGTTTGTGACGGACATAGACTTTTAATGTAACACCTTATTGTAAACACTCACTTTCTGACAATAAATCATTCAATTCTATTCTATTCTATTCTATTCTATTCTATTCTATTCTATCTATTTAGAAAAGTTAAAATTTATAAATAAATTCTTATTTTCCTACACGAATTGACTAAGCAATTTAGTTATTTACGTCCAAAACATATAGACTTTGTATTAATTGTACTGCACAAGAAAGAACTCTAATTTATGACTCAAAAATGTTTTGATACGAGAAACAAGAAGGGTAATAAAATAAAGAGAACCCGGAATGAGTCAACGAGACAGATATTTAGTAGGATGCAGTCTGCTCTAGCAGCAATAAGCATTCCGAGGGAGCGAGCGGTAAAAATGAGTTTATTAACTCGACGAGTCCCGAGCGGCACCTGGTGACCTGGTCTCTAGATGTGAAATTGGCATTTATATTTCAATACTAGAAAATACCCGTAAATTTTGTTCGCGCTTAAGAGAATAGTCATAATCCTCTTTTTCCTTACTGGAAGTTGGGTAGAAAGCACCCTTTAACTATCTGCGGATGACCAGCAACCTGTGTGCTAAGAACAGTTGAAATTCGTTCATTCGATAAGGCATAATAAACGCACAAAGACACATACATACCTATACAATCCTGGTCTAACAGCAATAAGCATACCGAAGAAGCGAGCAGTAAAAATACTTTATGAATTCAACGCGTCCCTCGGCACCTGGTATCTTTGACTAAATCATCTACGCACCAAGGTCTTGACTTTCACTTTCCACCTTTGTTCGGGGAAAACGGCGCGGCGGTAGCCAGTCGCGACGGTTGCTCTTATAGCGCCAAAATCGCCATTTCTTCGATCAATTGCGTCGCAATTTACATAAACAAGCAACTTAATTAAATTCTCAGGCGGCTTTTGCAGCAATGAAATAGTACATTACTGCAGAGGCCGCGAAATAGGGAATTGTTGGCCGAGTAGTAATAGATGGCCGAGTGATAACGACGCCATCTAGAGATACGAGGCCGACAATCCCTGTTCGCGCCGAGGCCCGTATAGTGCTTTTCTCAAATAAATCCAAGGAAATAATACAAATGTTCAACTTAGATATTCATATATTTTTACTATTCCCGCCAACTTTTAACTTTTTCAAAATTAATTTTTTTAAGCTGTTCGGGTTATGGTTTTTGCCACCAAATGTTAAGATGATTCTATTTATTAAAAAATTCGATGTTTCACATCTTGGTAAGTATAAAAATAAGCAATTTATCACTGGTTTACAATTTAAGCGGCTACAATCGTCAATAGGAATACATACTCGTATATTTACATAAATGTACAGCATGTTTTTTAATAATTAATTTATCAAAGGTAAAACATTATTTTTTTAACCAGAAATGGTAAGATTAAGTTAGTTATGTAGAATGGCCCGCGTCTCCGATGTAGGATCAGTTGAGGCGCGTCATGTATAATTTATGTTTTAAGCGACTCCCGGAAGAAATTAGTCTCAAGTGTAGAGATTTTGTAGATCCGAGTCTGTGTTTGAGTTTTCTGTATACTTACCTCGGATCTCTCTGTCGCACATTAACTTACAATCGTTAAAAAAATAAATCTTAAAAAAATAATTAAAAATAGCCTGTCCAGGATATTTTTAGCAAATCCATTTTTAATACATTTTCTAATATACTAAATTCATTACAAAATATGTTTCATTCTATTATCAGCTCGGTGAAGGTCGATGTAGGTTTGGATCTCCTACTATGATGTTTAAAATAATTTTAGAAAATGTTCTAGATTTGGGCAGTTGGATTTCACAAGGATTATTAGTTCTTTATTGAATAACCTAACCATTCGTAAAGATAATTTTAGATCTATTTTACACGATCATTTTTTTGTGACAACACCTTATTATTTAGATATTGTTATATTTTTTTAACAATAAACGTGATTCCTTGTTTATTTTATTGAATATCTGTTTTAATCTAATGGTATAATCTAGTTAAATATAAGAAATAAAACGTAAATATACATGCACAAACAACGTTTTTTTGAATTGGCAGTATGCCATAGATTATCAATAAAAGAAATAAACTCCACTGAAACAAAAGACAATCTCTTTGTTGGCCACGGCCAATAATGTTGTATGAAATTCCTTTATTGACATCTAATTTGAAATTAGAACTAATCTTCAAGAATTGCTATACAAAGACGTATTTCGCGTTCTATTACCACGATTATAAGAACGACATTTCCTTGGATGTTTGAGAA